>JAZHRO010000036.1:31855000-33221666 GCA_037157565.1 Thalassia testudinum
CTTCCTCCATCCGAGATAATGGCTCGAGGGATCCCAAAGCACGCAAAAATGTGGTCTTTGACAAATCGAGTGGATATAATATGGTCAGCACGGTGCGTGGGAATAGCCTCGATCCATTTTGAAACATAATCAACAGCCACTAGAATGAATTCGAAGCCGTTGGAAGGAGGAAAGGGACCCATGAAATCAATTCCCCAAATGTCGAAGATTTTTGCAGCTAGGATGGGTTGCAAGGGCATCATGTCACGACGTGACATTGATCCTAACGACTGGCACCTAGTGCAATGTTTAGCATAATTGTGTGCATCCTGGTGAAGGGAGGGTCAAAAGAAACCACACTGCAACACCTTGGCTGCAGTTTTCCTCCCAGAGAAATGTCCTCTGCAGGCCTGATCGTGGCAGAAGGATAGCACACTGAGGAATTCGCTGTCAGGAATACAGCGACGGGTGATTTGATCAGCACCTATTCAAAAAAGAAGTGGATTATCCCAGAAATAATACTTTGCTTCTGCCATGAGACGCTCGCGCTGGTTTTTAGGCCAGCCACGAGGAAGGGATCTAGAAGCAAGGTAATTGGCAATGTCGGCATACCAAGGTCCACTTGCCACATTAATTGCCAATAGGTGCTCATCAGGAAAAATCTCACTAAACGGCAGAGTAAGTTCAATATGGTCAAGGTCCAGTCTAGAAAGATGATTAGCCACAACATTCTGGGCTCCGGCCTTATCCCGGATCTCAAAGTCAAATTCTTGGAGCAGAAGGATCCAACGAATCAGTCTAAGCTTGGCATCCTTCTTGTGCATGAGATGGCGAATGGCCACGTGATCAGTGAAAACAATAACATGTGAGCCCAGAAGGTAAGAGCGGAATTTCTCCAGCCCAAAGACGATCGCCAATACTTCTTTTTTAGTGGTAGTATAATTACGTTGGGCCTCGTCCAACGTCTTACTGGCATAGTACACCACGAAGGGGTGTCTATCGCGTCTTTGTCCCAGGATGGCTCCGACTGCAAGGTCGGAAGCATCACACATGAGTTCAAAGTCGAGGGACCAATCAGGTGGCTGGAGAATAGGGGCCTTGGTGACAGCATTACGTAGCTGCATGAATGCTCGTATGCAGTAGGGGCCCATATCAAAGGGTACATCGGTCGATAGATGAGTTAAAGGTCGAGAAATCCTGGAGAAATCTTTGATGAATCTCCTATAGAAACCAACATGTCCCAGGAAGGAGCGGATTTGTTTGATAGAGCCAGGCATAGGTAAATCAGCAATTACATCAAGCTTAGCTCTGTCAACCTCAATACCCCTATCGGAGATGATATGCCCGAGAACAATTCCCTCGTGTACCATAAAATGACTTTTTTCCCAGGAAAGCACGAGGTTTACATCAATACATCTCCTAAGGATACGGATCAGGTTGGCAAGACACTCCTCGAAAGATGGTCCAAAGACAGAGAAGTCATCCATAAAGACCTCGAGAAAGTCACCCACCATGTCATGAAATATCACCAGCATACATCTCTGGAAAGTTGCTGCCATGTTACAAAGTCCGAACGGCATCCTTCTAAATGCAAAGGTGCCGAAGGGGCAGGTAAAAGTGATTTTCTCTTGGTCCTGGGGGTCAATTGGCACCTGGTTATATCTTGAGAATCCATCCAGGAAACAGAAAAATTTATTTCCCGCTAACCGCTCCATGATTTGGTCAATGAAAGGTAGTGGAAAGTGATCCTTCTTAGTTGCAGCATTGAGTTTCCTATAATCTACACACACTCTCCTAGATGTCGGAGTGCGTGTAGGGATGGATTCACCCCTGTCATTGACACGGATGGTGAGTCCCGCCTTTTTGGGCACAACGTGAATCGGACTCACCCAGGGGCTATTGCTAATCGGGTAGATTATACCTGCATCCAGCTACTTAATAATTTCCTTTTTAAGACCTCCCGCATGTTAGGGTTGATACGTCACTGCATCTCGCGGGAAGGTCGAGCCTCCTCCTCCGTATATATACGGTGAGTGCAGTAGGAGGGGCTAATGCCAGTTAAGTCTGATAAAGACCATCCAATGGCTGCCTTGTGTTCCATAAGGACTTTCGTTAGTTTGCACTCTTGCTCCTTGGTCAATTTTGAACTGATGATTACGAGAAGCGTTTCATTTGGTCCCAAGAAAACATACTTAAGTGTACTAGGCAACTCTTTCAGCTCGGGAGTGGATGGTGAAAGATCTGGCATTTCTTGGGATGAGAGTGTCCCAGGCGGATCGGAAAACAAGTCAGGACGAAGAAGTTGGCCCTCAGATTGGCCAAGAAGAGAGGCTTCTTGGATAGATGGATCCAAAAAGGAATAGCCCCAGTAAGTAGTATATGGGCTCAAGGTTCCAGTGTGGAGTTGCAACTCTGCCTAATTTAGCGAGAAAGAAAGGGCAATCCAATCTTCAAGAGTGTGGACCGGCGGTGAGTAGCCCGGATATGACTCAGACCACGAGGTATGGGAAGCGGAGAAAACCTCGTCAATAGTCTGGTCAGGAGAAGGTACGGGAATAGGGAGGGATGGGGGAATGTCACAATATGTGTTGGTCAGGCAATCGTCAGTGTTAAAAGGCAGTCCGCAGTAGTCAGAATAGGTCCCAATTAGTCCGATACACACGCTGACGGCCATGTCCTCGTCAGACGTGTCATCCTCGATGCAATCGCAATCAAAATTCTTGGCTGCCTTGAATATGTTAAGCTTTAGCTTCTCAAATCCAACGGCAATCTCAATATAGCCTGACTCGCAGTCAATATAGGTGTGGGCTGTGGCAAAGAAAGGTCGACCAAGGATAATTAGACAATCAGAAAGTGAGCTAGGAACTTCCATATCTAAAACAAGAAAGTCAACATAAAAACAGAGACTGTTGACCCTAACCACCACGTCTTCCACCACACCCTTTAGAATTTTGACAGAACAATCAGCCAATTGTAACATGACAGGGATGGGTTTCAGATTTCCCAAGGAAAATTTTTCGAGCACGATGGTTGGTATAAGATTGATGGAAGATCCTAGATCAAGCAGGGCACAGTTAAAATCGCAGCCTTGGATGCTACAGGAAATAAGCGGTGTGCCTGGATCTTTTTGCTTTGATGGTAGATTTGACAATATAGCACAACTCGCATGAGGCGAGAGAACCACTGGATTCTTAGTTTTCTTTAACTGTCGCTTGGGTGTTGTGTAGTCTTTGAAAAATCGGGTGACAGTAGGTATGTGGTCGATAGCCTCGAGCAGGGGTACCTTGATTTCAACATCCCCGAATAAATTACGTAGGTTATCAAAGGCCTGCGTATCCTTCTTCTTGCCTTTTGGCTCCCTCAGTAGAGCCTCAGGGAATGGGACTGATTCTGGAACCAATTTGGGTGTATCATCCTCTCGCGAATGTGGTGCGCATCCCGAATGAGAGGGCGATGAAGAAGATGGGCTAGGATCAGGTCGAGGTGGATCGACGGTCTGCTTGCCGCTCCTCGTAGTGATCGCATTGGATGATGCGGGTCCAGTGGGATCATAAGGTGGAGGAGGGCTCGCAATAGGGACATAAGAGTGAGGTGTTGCAACGGGATTAGCCTGAAATCCCGGTGGAATGCTCGGAGCCTGCAAAATTTGATGAACCTGCCCCTGAGAAGGTCGTACCTGTGGTTGAGGACCACCGGGTACGAAATTTTGTGGGTTGGGAATAGGTTGGGCTGGAAGAGTGCCCTGAGATCGAGTCGCCATGCGTAGTTAACTGATCTCAGCATTCTACTGTGCCAATTGGTGCTGAAGAGAGGTCATGTTCTCTTCTTGTCACTTTGACATTTCCGTCATCATTCGCATCAATTTATCAAGAGGACTTGATGCGTGTTCTGTTTGCGGTACGCAAGGGCCCGATGGCGGATTCGCCATGGGATTAGACTGGAACCTTGGGATGACGGGTGCGGACGGTCGCATTGGTCCACTCGCAGGGTTTTGGCACTGCGGGTTGTTGGACCATGCGAAGTTCGGATGATTTTGCCACCCTGGGTTATAACTGGCAAAGAACGGGTTGTTCCCCAAGGTGCAAGCGTCTTCTATGCGAGAAGACGCGTCCGCATGTAAATAAGCTTCTGACCACATGGAGGCTTAGTCCTCCGTGTCAAAATACTAGCTCGCAGAAGCCAGATCCACATGACTTACCGAATTGCTCGGCGTGACACTCGGTAAGGAAGGTCTTACTGGGTTTCTAGGGATAAGCCTGGTGTTGGAAGAATTGGGATTGTGATGAAGTGGTGAGGTGGGGGTGTTTGCTATAGAACGGGTGGGGTTGGCCAGAAGCTCGTCCAGCTTCTTGTGCACGACGGAGACTTCATCCAATTTCTGTGCGATAAGGCTGAGATCTGTGGATGAATAGGAGGGTCCAGTGTCAACTTCGTGGACATTACAGAGCAGGCTGGTACGATTAAAGGCGACAATGGAGGCATTGTTCATTGAGTTTCACTCATATTTTCAAATAATTCGAATGCTCCATTCTCGTCTTTATTCATGAAATTCCCTCCGCAGGAAGTGTCTGCAATCTGCTTCAAAATCTCATTTAGCCCATAGTAGAAAATCTAGGCTAAATGCAACTTAGGCAGACTGTGGTGCGGACACTTCCTGAGGAGGTCATTATATCTCTCCCATACCTCATGAAACTAATCGCCGTTTTGTTGCGTAAATGAAGTGATAGCACGACGAAGCGCATTGGTTCGCCCGATTAGGAAGAACTTCTTGAGAAAAGCTGTTCGCATCTCTTCCCAAGAGTGGATGGTTCTCCCAAGGGTGCGTAACTACTGCGATGCTTTATCCCACAATGAAAATGGGAACATTTTCATGAGGATTATAGGTAACCCAATATTTCTTGGTTTAACTGTTTCAGCCAATCAGGTTAGGTCTTCCAAGTGGAGAAAAGGATCTTCACTTGCAAGACCATGGAAGTGAAAATTTATCAGGCCAATTATGTTAGGTTTCAATTCAGAGTCGTCCCCACCCACGGGGACCCGAATTTGTCCTATGGTCTCTATAGCAGTGGGATTCTGATAGGAGCTAAGAGACCTAGGCTCCTCCCGTTCGGGAGGGTTCTACATTTCCTCCAATGTTTCCCTAATGGCTTCAATTTGTTCATTATACATTTCCATTTGGGCTTGCAGGCGGGTTATGGGATCCAAGGCTCCACCACCTGATGGGTTTTGAGGGTGGTTTCCTCCCTCGGGATTTGGGGGTGGGCGTGCAACCATGTTTGTGGAGGATGATTCGGCTTCTTTTCTAAAATTATCAGACAATTCACACAGTTCAGGGTTTTGTGACCTCCTTCCAAACAAGCACTACCACAGGAAGAATTGGAGGGGTGCGAAGGGAAAAGGAGATGAGAGAAATGACGCAGCAAAGGTACACTTGATGACAAATCAATACAATCAAATTCCTAACCTCTACAGTGTGCCCTTAGACCTAAAGATCTAAGTTACCTACTATCACGACCTACGGAACTGAATGCGAGTACCGCGAAACCACTGGGCCAAATTGAAAGGCCGTTTGCCCCAGTCTTAGACACCTGATAGCACGCGAGAACCCTTACTAGCACGTAGGTGCTACACGCAGGTAGTTAGACCTCCAATCCTTAATAAGGGTCAAGTTGCTACCAGTTTTAATTAGAGGCTTAGGATCAAGTGCTTCTGGAATGTGAAGGGCGTTATTTACGGGTAATGCCCAAGTGATTGATTTTTAAAGAGTGTGTAAACCAAACATGCAACGGGGAAATCTCCCCGAATTGAATTTTTAATTGGTGAATGATTTTTAGGGTTTTAACCTTAAGTAGTATGGATTTTAGGATTTCGCTGAATTACCAATTCAACCAATCTCCGGGTTTTGAGAGAATACAAGTTTTTTTCTAAGCCCAACAAACCCTTCTTCAATGTCAGTTGGTTAATGCATGCTAAAATGCAATGGGCTTCCCTAGATGGAGATTTCTATGTGTGGATGCACGAGTCAATTTTAGATTAGTGTGAAAGGGAGCCAAAGCACTTCAATTCAAGTGCTCCCAATCACCAAAATGATTTTCCACACACAAGGCTCAACCACAAGATAAAGAAAATCAAATTGTTGGGGTTGAAGTATTCGGGATCGAATCTTAAGCACGTGAAAGGTCGTGGTGGGGTTGGAATCAACTCAATTCCAAGTCTCCCCACCAAACAGGTGATCTCGAATTGCAGATAAATGAGGCAAAGAGGGATGGCAATCAATCTTTTTTATTTTTGCCTCAAAGACTACTTCACACGGTGAAAGATTCAAGAATCATGATTCTTGGATATTTGCTATGCGAAGTTTGGCGGGAAATCCCAGGGCAATGGGAGTGCTGTCAAACAATCAAACAACTGATTTTTTAACCCACTTGCCCCAAGAGATCCCAAGAAGTGTTTCTTAGTTTTTTTTTTTTATTAAGGTGACAAGTTGACCAAAGTTGCTAAGAAAGAAAGACCTACCTGCTCAGCAACGTGGGTGAAGCTCCAGTGCGGTGCCGACGACTTTACGCTCTAGTTCCCGCCTTGGATCTACCCACATCGCTGACTTCGTCTACCTGCCTTCTCCTTGCAACTTGTTCACCTGTACACCAACAAACAGAAACACCCGTGAAGAGAAGGGTGTGAGAAGAGAAAAATTAAAGGAATGGAGTAGAAACTTACCTGAATGCGCACTTCCCTGGCAACGAAGCCAGAAAAAGTGTGGTGTAAACCCGGATAGGTGGTGTTAATATGGTGATTTAATCGTTGAAATGCATATAGTGGTTAACCTAAATCAAGCCTAACCATCTTTTTACAAAAATTTTTAACTTGGCCTACTTGATTTTATCTTGGTCACTTTTACGCCCAGGGTCGAACCTAGGGAAGCAGGATTAGAGGTGAATAAGTTTCTACGCCTGTCCTACAATGAATCTCTTCCGTTCGCTTATTATATTTTTGGTATTTTTCTATTTAAGATTTTTTTTCTGATAATTTTTTGTCCTTGAGGTACACCCTCAAAATCAGGTTCTTGGCTTTGAGCCAAATTAGGATTCCAAAACTGGTCTTGCTATTCGCAAGACTGAGTACCTGCAAGTCAAGGATTATCTTTTCTCTTTTATATATATATTTTTTATCTTTTTAATGGTAGGAAAGAGAAATAGAAGTAAGGTAAATATAGTATATATATATATATGTATATATTATATACGTATATAGGGGTGGGGGTGGAGGTGGAAATGGAGTGTAGCATGGTGTCGAGTTGATTGTCGTCTAGGAAGACGCAACCAATAGGACGAAGTGCCGCGTGGAGTGTAGGATGGATGGGTGGAAGATGTGTGTGGAGACGCTTTCTGTACTCATGTATCAGGGAATATCAGCAGCTGGTGCAGATATTCTCGCGATACAACGTGTGGTAGGTGATATGAAAATATATATTTATATGTATATATATAGATATGGTTATAATTATATAGGTGTATATGTAGTTATATATATATATATATGTATATGTATATATATATAAAGGTATGTAAATATATATATAGATAGATGTATGTATATATGTATATATATGTATATGTATTTATAATTAGATATATCTGTATGTATATATAACTATATAGATGTAGATATATATATGTATATATATATATAGTAATATATGTATATAGATATATGTAGATATATATATGTGTGTGTGTGTGTGTATTTATATCTATAGATATATATGTATATATGTATATATATATATATAAATATATAGATATATATATGTATATGTATGTATGTATATATCGATATCTAAATATATATATAGATAGATCTATATATATATATATTTATCTATTTATAATTAGATATATATGTATGTATATATATAACTATATATATATATATATAGTAATATATGTATATAGTTATATATATGTATATATGTATATAGATATATGTAGATATATATATATATGTATGTATTTATAGCTATAGATATATATGTATATATGTATGTATATTTGTGTGTATATATATATATATGTGTGTGTGTGTGTGTGTATATATATGTATATATACTTATACTTAGTTATATAAATAATAATATATGTATAGATATATGTATATATATATAAGTATATAATCGTGTACAAGTGAGTGTGTGTGTGTATATGTGTCTGTGGGAGGGAGTGAGAGAGAGAGAGAGAGAGCATTTGCTGGAAGAAGAAGGCGCGGTGAGTTAAGTCGTCCGAAGGCTTCAGCCGTCGTCTGATGGTGTGCGCAGGAGCAGGAGCATAGGCGTGCGAAGATGCACATGCACGCTGGAGGGAGAGGGTGTGAGGGAGACTGCAGCACAGCGCATTGCATGACTCAGCGCACCGCGCTCTGCGTTGAAGGGAACGCGAGCGAAGAAGTGGGCACTGGGAGAGACGTGGGCACAAGCGCTGGAGCGGGCGCGGGGAGAGACGCAGGCACGCGGACGGGCTGGCAACGGTTGCGGTGCGGAGAGAGAGCGTGCGGTGACCGGAAAAGTGAGAAGCTTTCCGGTCGCCGCACTGTAGCTACAATGTCGTGCTCTCTAGCGTGAACAGTAGCTACAATGCATGCTTGGCTCGCGCAACCGGCTGTGGCCTGTTCTACGTGCGCGGGCGCTGCGGAGCGAGCCTGCGCGCGTGGAAGAAGCTGCGCCAGCTGCTGTAGGGGCACGCGGAAGGAGAGGCTGGTGCCGTGCTGCTGCTGTGCTTGAGCTTCAAAGCTTGAGTCTTGTGGCAATGACGAAAATGGCTGGAACGACGAAATCAGAGAGGTGAACCACCACGCCCACTGGCTCTTTGATGAACTGGGTGGTGGTGGGACTCACAGTGGTGGTTGTGTACCACTGTGAGCTACTCCTGCCTGCAGCGTAGCTCCTCAGGAGGAAGAGAGGCTACGTATGGAGGGGAGAGGGGAGGAGATGGCTTGGAGGAAGGAGATGCTGTCGATGTCTTTGACCAGGCTCCCCGCAAAGAAGATAGCTGTGCCCTTTTTACAGCGTAGCTCCTCAGGAGGAAGAGAGGCTACGTATGGAGGGGAGAGGGGAGGAGATGGCTTGGAGGAAGGAGGTGCTGTCGATGTCTTTGACCAGGCTCCCCGCAAAGAAGATAGCTGTGCCCTTTTTAAAGCGGAAGGAGGCAAGCACAGCCATGCCCTGGGCTATGCATGGCTGAGCATGTGGCTGGCAGGGCATGCAGTGCAGAGAATGGCGCGAAGAAGATCAAGCCATGCCCTGCAGCTGCGGAGGAGAAGAAATTCAAAGCCAATAAAAAATGAAGATGGAGATTTTGCGAGGCAGCACTTGAGGAATACGTTAATTTCAAGGCCATTTTATTCACTCTCCCCTTTCAAATAAATGCATGCATGCGTTTATTTTCACAAATGCAACTATGGCTGCCTAATATACACTGGCAATGCTTGGAAATAGCACAAGATGGCACAATTGTTAGTGCATTTTTGCTGTGCAATCACCAACCCCATGGCAACACCATTAGGCCCCATAGTAAGAATTCTAGACTCCCAACTAAGAATGTGATCAACAAAACATCAGAATCTGATTTGGGAGTATGTTGTTGTATGGGCAAACAGAAAAAGTCGGAGGAGAAATTGGAGGAAATGATGTCCTTACTTCAGGCTTTCAAATTGACAATCATTTTACTCCTTGCAGCTATCAGATCAATCCTCGCCTACGCCATAGGTTTACTAAATTCATATAAAGCAAAGCGTAGAGCGGAATCTGAAAACATTAGGAGAGTAGCCTTGTCAGATAACACAAGCACACTGATCTTAAACAAGCTACCTCCTAAGAAGCAAGACCTAGGAGCCCCACTGATTTCCTACATAATAGGAAACATCACTTCTGATCAGGCCCTTCTCGACTTGGGCGCTTCCATTAATGTGATCCCCACCTCACTGCACATGGAATTGGGTATAGGCTACCTGAAACACACTGACATAACCTTGTAGTTAACTAATGGATCCATTAGAAAACCAAGGGGTATTTTGGAGGATGTTTTAGTCAAGGTTAATGATTTGCATTACCTTGTTGATTTCATGGTCCTGGACATGGAAGCACCAAAATAGCTTAACCACACCTTGATTATTAGAAAGACCTTTCTTGGCTACCACCAAGGCAAGGATTGATTGTGAATCAGGAAATATAGAAATGGCCTATGGGAATAAAACAAATCGATTTAATATTTTTGAGGTCATAAAGAAGGATAAAATTAAGTGTGGTTTGATGGAGGAGCTTGGCAGAATAGAGGAGGTAATTACCATACATACCTTAGACAACCTTTTAACAGCCAACTCAACCCAAAGTCAGGAAGAAAATCACGTGGTTGTAGGGATAATTGAGGACAATAAAGACATACAGCAAACTGTGGCAACCCGGGATGAGGAAGATATTTATGAATTTGGAAATTTGTTGGATGATTCACATGTCAAGTTAAAACCCAACAATGTCCTCATCTTGAATTTTTAGAGTTTGAGGTTCAACTTTTTGGTTGGAATCATGAGGATTAGGATGGTTGGATTAAGCACCCTGATTGTAAGGATGAAATTGAACTTTGGGGAGAAACTCTTGAAATGTTAGATATTCTAGAGTACCCACAAACCCCCAACTCATCACCAAACCCTCATCATCCTTTTTCACCCAACCATTGCACAAATTCTATATCCACCCACACCTCCTCTATACTAAATCAACAAAACTCCTATTGGAGACCATTTAGGCCTTCCCTGCATCACCAGCTTGCCATTTTCATTGAACATCTCTTTTGCAAGCCCATTTTTACTCTTCAGGACCCAAATCTAGGGGCCCAAAAACTATGTTATTGTAGCCTCAATGTTAGTTATTTTTTATTGAGGACCTCGCCAAGCTGAAGGCACTAAACTCAGCACGTGTAAAGATTGTTTTGACCTAACCAGAATCTCACGGAAACTAGGTGCTATTCTTCCATTTCTGTTCTCCTACATGCTTTCATTTTAACAATGAGAACGTTGCATTAGCTAAGGATGGAGGGGTGGATATCTTATGAAATAATCTTTTTGTCAGTCGTAACAGTAATTTCCTGTTATTTTATTAAAAAAAAGTAGAAGTAGAAGAGAACTTAGGCATTAGGAGTTGCAAACTCTAGGAATTGATACTTTGGGACTTGAATACTTAGACTCTTCAGGTCTTCGGGCTTAATTATCCCGTGTGTCCACTCTAATGTGGACTTAGTCTCAAGTCCTTGCCAATTTAATTTCATCTTTAATCTAGTAAATAAATTGGGTTGATAAGTACACGACTTATCAACTCGCCCTCTTGTTTGAGGGGATTTTAAATCTAAACATCTACACACTATTCGCATTGGCTCACTTTCCAGCAGTTTTTACGGAAATTGGGTAGTTAATGAACTATCTAAGGTGGTATGGTTGGCAAGTTGTTGTGGTAATAGTCCATTAGTCGGTTGTCCAGAGCCTAGCCACAAGACCATTTTCTTCATACTGCATTTAGGTAAATCTTAAATCAGTGAAGCCACCTACTTAGGAAAAAGAAAAAAAAAGAAAAAGGAGAAAATAAAAAAGATAAAAAATAAAACCGCACTTCACCGCACGAGTATGGCTGGCAAGTTACCGTGGGTAATAGCCCATTGGCCGGTTGTCCAGAGCCCAGCTCACAAAAGTGCACAAATAATTCCCAAAACACTTAAGGAAGAAGCGGGGAAGTAGAATAAACCGGGGAGATATATACTGGGTTTGCCCACGTGTTGACCCCATAAAAAAATAAAAAAAAGTAGGGAGAAACTACCAATCGAAAAGATAAACCTCTAAGCAAAAATCTTTAAGGTCATCTAGGGTCGTAGAAACCTAAAGTCTGTTTTAATGGCTGCCTGGTGAGTCTATCACCCTTTCATAAGATGCTTAGCACTTAGAGTCCTTTTCGAGCCTTGGGCGGGTCGGGTAGCCGTAAAAAGTTATCTCGAAACTCTCAAACTCTAAAAGTCCAAAAAAATTAGAAAAGAAGAAAAACAAAAAAATGTGTATTTTCCCTTTTCAAATAAGGCGAGGGCTTGGGCAGCTTGCATTCTACCAGACACTCGGGCACTGTCGAGTTTTTGTAATTAGGTCTTGGGGTTGAGATTTTTTAAAGCAATCGACAAATCCTGCCTAAGTAACCAAATCCTGATTCTACTTTTATACATAGCGTTTAGGTTAATTTTGCTAGGGATTAGCAAAAAGCATGGAGGTATGATAAACACAGATGAATTCATGATAAAATGCTTATTTATGATAGTTCCTTTTAGGATAATTGTATATTATGACATTAATTCTTTCGTCTTACATGGTCAGAAGGCAATGAAACATCTTTACGGGCTTTAGATGAAGAATCGAACCGTACGGATGGATTCAAAGTGACAATCGCAGTCCGTTAATGCAAAAATCACCCCAATCAGAGCTCCGTAGCATCCTCTATAAGGAGAAGAAGATGGTGCCACATGGCACCATCCAGATTGCCCTACACAAACCACGGCCCCCTAGCTTCACACATGGAGTGATATCAGCTGTTGAATCTCAATCCAATGACTGAGGAGTGCTCTACATCGCCTCGCCTTCATAAGAGGATAGCTTAAGATTATATCATGACCGTTGGATGAAAATCCAATGGCCACGATCACACGATCAGCGAATGACACATCTCCCTCCACACGACAATCCATCTCCTTGGCACAATGGTGAAGCACCCACTCCTCAAACGAGAGGCACGAGTTCGATCCCTGCGGCCTCCCCAATTCGCCAATTAGAGCACATCTGCCCACACACACAGGGGTGCAGTGCACAGCCACCCATAGCGTAGCGCCAGCACGCAAGTGCACGTGTGACAAGGGGTGCATGATGCACGGGCCAGTAGGGGCGAGGGTTGGCGTGGATCTTTAGCAACATCCTGGGCGAACCTTTAATGATGCTTACAATCATCAGTAATTGCTTGTAGGCGCGAGGACAGCTGCAGGTGTGAGCGGTGGGGGCACGATCTTCAACGACAGCTGCAGGGGTCTTTAGTGATGCTTGCAGCTGTCACTATAGCCCTCCACACGAATTTTTTCCTCTTCCCTCCACTATATAAACACCCCTACACCCCCTATTCCTCATCATCTCTACCTACTCTACTCCCACCTACTCTAGTAGCCTACCAAAGCTCCATTAGAGCTTACTATCAAGCTCCAAAGGCCTCCTATTAGTGTAACATCCCTATTTCCCACCAAATATTCATCCTTCATCCCACCACCTTCATAGGTTGCCTTGGAGTCGTCCTCCTACCTCCATTCTGATAGAAGATCGCTTCCATCTACTCACCTCCATTCCAAAGCCTCGGTGAAGCATTCCTCTACCCGGCATCCTCCTGCATCTCACCTCCTTCATCCAAGCTTTTGCCAAGCACTATCGTCTCGCCGAACAGCCGATTCAGGAGATTTCCTCTCACCCCTATCTCTTTTATGCTTTCATAGATTATTGTAATAAACATTTGCATGATATATCATAGTTGTTCCATCTCTCTTTTGATCTATCTTGCTTGCTTCTTCTATAAAAGCAAAGGAAAAAAATAACAAAACCCCAAAACACCAAAAAGAAATAAAACAAAGCACGAATTTCAAACAAAGTAAATGTCTCCTCCCTGTGTTCGACTCGAGACCCCCTTGGAGTTTCGGTTATAAATTGTATTTGATAGATGCATTTTGCAAGCTACAACGACGGGTTCTCCAAACCCCGATTTTAATTCACAAAATACGACTCATCACCGGGGGCACATAAGTGCATTGTGTTGTTCAGATGCCATGGGCGGCATTATCCCAAATTATCGATTGCTAGGCCCTGGATTAGCTTAAGAATGCCTTGGGCAACACTATCATGAAATGTCGATTGCTAAGGTTTTGGGGGTTGCCATGGGTGATGCTATCTTGAAGCATCAAATGGCAGGGACCTTTCGAGGATCGATGATGGGAATAAGGAATCTGACACAGATCCGTTGAGAGCTAATCCGAGGTTAGATTTAGAGGATTCATAAAAATTACAAAAAGAGAAAAATCTCAAAAGTATCTCCATCTCTATTATGAAGAATGCGCTGGTAGGTTGAACCTAGACCTTTTACATGAGCGTACGGGTGTTTTAATCTCTGGGGTCAACAAACCCTTGGACAGGCTTTGGGGCCTCAGAAACCTTTATTGAAGAACTAAAGCTAAAGCCGATCAAGTTTGTATCTTGACTTGTACTTGAGTACCTTAAGGCCTAAGGACCATATTTCAAACTAGTCTCTAGAGGTGAACCACTATAAGGTACCCTGATGATAAATTCCAGTCTAGAGATCTAGTTCTTCTCCATATGATTTTGCTCGGGACTAGCAAAACTTAGTCATGGGGGTATTTGATAGGTCCACTTTAGTGGACTATAATTAAGTCTAAGTACATTATTATTGGGATAAGAATTCAATTTAAAGCATGCATTACAGTGAGAAATTAGAGAAGCTTGTAATTCATCGTTCCTATATTTTTAAAGTACTCTACATGCATATTATTTTAATGTGTAATCATATATTGATATATTATTTACATATTTTCGTAGGATTAATGGAGGGCCAAACTTAGAATGCCATATCTTTCATCAAAGATGGCAAGGGAGGACTCTTTCCTTCTTGGAGCATGGGATTGATGACAATCTCGTCTAATTGGAAATCCCATTCTCTAATCAAATATCTTATTTTTTAGGAGGAGGATGAATTAAATCAAGAAAAAAAGGAAAGTACCCCACTTGAATTTTTTCCTTCCCTTACCCCCTCTTTAATCTCTCTTAGAGATCACGGCAAACCACTGACATGCCTCCATCTTTCCCTTTTTCCCCTTCGTTATTTTTCTTTTGGGACATTCCATCTCTGAAGCGAACCTGCTAATTTATCTCTCTCCCTTACATCCCAAAGAGCATGACCATCCCCCTCTCCGTTCATTCTTCCTCGATATTTTTTCCTCAATAGACCGCCACCTGCATCCCCCTCCCTCTCACGCACACACAGGCAAAACCACCCCCACGTACTTCTCCTGGTCACGATTACTCCACCCACAAAGATTACAACCACTGAAGCCACCCCCCTACGCTCACAAACCCTCTCGACCTCTCACCCTCTCTTGCTAAACCTACGAACACAGTGAAGGCCTTCATCATCGTGCCCCTACCCTCTCCAACGATAGAGGAGACCATCGCGCATGTCAACGTCTTTACCACGCCACTACCACTGCGACCGCACCAACCAGACCGTGTGCTCGACGCTCCTGTCACCACTATCACAACCGTGCTCCTCCACATTGATCGTAGCACCATTTGCGACCATGCCATCCATCCCTTACCGCATCCCCTAATTGCCATGACATCGACCTCCACCTTGCCATTGACAATAGCCCCAATCACGACCATTGCTCCAGCCACCGTCAGCTCCCTCGACAGTGCCTCTGCGATCTCCTCTCTCTCTCTCTCGAGAACAACCACCACCGTGCTCTCCACGTCCTCGACCGCGACTGTCCTCCTCGATGGTGAAGATGGCTCTATCACGTGATTCCGTACTGCCACCATGCACCTCTTTGCCATCTTCTCCGATGAGCGTGGTGACAGCATGCCCATCTCCATCAGCACACTGCATCCGCAATCGTGTGCTTCCCTGCAACTTACTGTGTTTGCTTTGGTTTTTGCAATTCATTGATTTTTTTTCTCTAACTATTGAAATCACCGTTATCATCTTTAGATTTGTATATTGAACCTATTTGCGTATTATTGCCTCCCTGTAGAGATGACATTAGTTTATTCATGATTATTTGATCTACTACATAGTTGAGTTGATTACATCTTTGACATGAGCAATTGGATTTGATATTGATGATTTGTGATTCGGTTGACTCATGCATATTAGGTCTAATATTTATTGATCTGGGATTTTTCCACCATGAGTTAAGAAATAAAAGGAAATCAAATGTGATAATGGCAAAGATCAGGTACCATGAAGTGGCATGAAATGTTTTTATTTTAAATTTGTAGAATGTATGCCTCATAACCATTAAACAAAATGAGACATGAAAATAATCTAGAGGTAAGCATATAAGAATCACAATAATCCTAGTCATTTATTAAACAATTCATTATTTGAAAATTCATTGTTTTCCAAAATGAAGGTTGTTTAGTAAAAGTGATTAACGAACTAGTCAAATCAATGGTTAAAAAATCTTGGGTACATGTAAGCCACAAGATTGAGAAGTAGTTAAAATTTAACTAAATCTATACTCAACGAGTATCAGTACATGTTGATTACTAGTGAGCTTCATAAGGCAAAGAATAGTTCTTGAAATAACTCATCTAAATGCTATGAGTGTCGGCACCCATAATCAATACCAATACCCATAAGAGTCAATTGGCTAGTTGTGCTTTTAAAAGCTAACTTGTAAGTAGCTAGTAACAGTACCCATCCTTTAGTA
Organism: Thalassia testudinum; assembly: GCA_037157565.1. Classification (NCBI taxonomy): domain Eukaryota; kingdom Viridiplantae; phylum Streptophyta; class Magnoliopsida; order Alismatales; family Hydrocharitaceae; genus Thalassia; species Thalassia testudinum. The sequence continues at coordinate 31,871,533 of JAZHRO010000036.1, forward strand.
CCAATACCAACTATCAATTGGGTCAAATTTGAATGGTTAATTGAATCAATTTTTGGTATTAACATTAATTATTTGAATTCCAACAGCTATGATTTGAACCTTAGTGATCCTAGCCCTATAAATTGACCCCTTTGGGTCCAATCTCTACACAACACAAGCAAGAATTTTCTTAGCTCTCAAAAAGTTCCTCTACGCCCTTCTCTCTTTAAAAAAGAGCTTGTTGCTCTATGCTTCCTCTCTGATTTCTAATTCCTGTCGTAATGAGCTCGTAGGCATGCACAAAAGCTCGTTCTTCATGATTCACTGCACACTTAGGTTCCTAGACTCTCAATTGGTAAAATCTACTCTAACATTTTTGTTGGGAGGCTTTGGATTTTTGGTTGTAACATTTTATTACTGTCTTCACCTGCACTAAACTTGTTTAGATTCACTATTATAATTGGGTTGAGGAAACCTGTCAATGATCTCATATTAGTGAAATTGATTCCCTCTGAGTTGAGAGAATCTAGGTTAAAAATCCTAAGTCAGGAGACTTAGGTAGTGGAGTACACAAGGCAGGGAACCACTGTATATTTTGTGCATCTCTTTGTGGTTTGACTTGATATTTATTTTGAGCAATTTTTTTTTATCCCACACTATTAATCCCCTCTTCTAGTGTGTGCTTATGTATCTCAGATTGTACATTAACATGATAAAGCAAGAGATAGTTAAAGACCTTCTCTAATGTTGTCATGGAGAAGGCATATCCTTTGACTTGAGACAAATATGCATCTTTGTCTACAAATGCATGCATTTGGTGAACTAATAGTAGATGTACCCACATTGATGCTAATATTTGAATGCTGGCATATGTGGGAAGGGACATGAGGTGCATGAGCATTAAAAGGGATCACATAAACCTTTTACATAGGTGTATGTGACATATTGTATGAATGAGCTTAGTCTAAGTATATTGGGAATAGCAATTCCACATGTGGTTGCAGAGTCTTGATCAGACTCAATGCAAGAAAGAGAAGATAGTCCAATGGGAAAGGTTCTGGTCTTCGCTCTTGTTCCAATGATACAAAGAGATGTTAGAAATAATATCATCCAAGGAGGAATGATGATCATTGATGACTCTATAAATAATAGCGTTAATTACATCAATTAGAGTCAATTTCGAGAGCATATGTGCATAAATATCACGATATAGTGGGTTTGGGAGCATTGCATGCATTTTACAATATTTTATGTTAAGATTGCTTAGAATTAATGTTTAATGACCTGTTGTACAAGTGCATATTGAAATAGGTCTTATATGAGCAATCGAACCGCACAGATGAATCCAGATCAATGAAAGAAGTCCAACAAACTCAAAATCACTTTAATTTGACTTTCGTAGCTCCCACAATGAGCCAAAGAAGTTTTGTCTATTGCTCTGATGATCAACAACCCAAAACCTGCCACGTGTCATGCATCCACGCCTCCAGCAGCATCCGTAGCTTTTCTTCATCACAAGCTCACAAGATCGGGGCCATTGGATGCGAATCCATTAGGCACTGAGTGGCCATGTTGCTTGTGATCTTGACCTTATGATTGCTATCAGACAGTTGCGAGTGCACGAAGGCAAATGCAAGAACTCGACAAAGAAGTGGGATTAGTGCGCTGGTCAATGCCTCAACCCATGCATTGAGGATGTAGGGTCGAAGCCTCATGCGTGGATTTTATTTGCTCTCACGCATGCGGGTGAAATTCAGTCGTTGATGCGGAAGCAGATGGCAATGCTAAGGGCAAAGTGGCAGCGCCGGATGCACGTAATATGAGCACACACGATCCGACGCAAGATAGGATGCTCAATCATACGCACAATGCGAGGCGCAATCCGAGAGCCAATCCTCGCGTGCCTTTGGCCGTTCATCTTCGATCCAACGGTTGAAATCGTGTTGGGACCTGTGTTGGGCATTTTTGGGAATGTGTTCCCAGTGCTTTTTTTATTGCTTATCGCTTTTGTAAGCAGGAGTGTGTTCCCATTTTATTTAGATTATAGGTTTATTTGAATTGTTTGAATTGCATGTTAGTTAGTTAGTTAGCTAAATTAGATTAGGTTTGTTTGCTTCTTATCATAAAAAAAAAAGAAAAATTTGAACTGCTTGCTTGAAGCTGCATATCTATAGGGCGACCATCTAGGATTGAATGAGTAGCATCTAGTTTATCTTAAGTGCATTGCATACATCCTTGCATTGAAGAGAGATGGAGTAAGGTACGTCTTTTCTTGATCATCAGTTACCTGTCATGCACCCGCATTGGACATAAATCTAAAACCGCTAAAGTCTTTGAATTTAATTAATCTAGTGATCACTTTAAGAAATTGGGACTGCTAAGAGGTTACACCTTAAAATCAGTGACTTTAATTGTGTGCGAAAGGACTTGTTTGCGAGATTTCAAAATTTAAAATGCGTACGTGTGTTGGACACCTGAGACCCTGTGCACATCACACATAAGATCACTAGATAAATTTCTACCTCTCCTCTTTGCATCACAAGGGAGGTTAGTCGAAAATCAACAAGCCTATCCACTAAGCTACTTCGATTTCTTATGTGTGGGCTCTATTTAAGACTTCCATCCCTTGCGAGTAGTTATAGGCACCAACGAAGGTTGGCCTAGGAAGCGTAACTCTTGCAGAACTTATTTGGCCACCAACTGAACACTTAATTCTAAGACCTAGAATCTACTAAAAATAGATCCCACTATATTTGCATTTGTTTTGACAGTGGTAGAACTCTCTAAGAAATTTCTGCTTTTTCTTATTTCTTCTAAGTCCTACGAGAGTTAAATCTATTTGTCTTAAAGAAATGGATCACCCCTACTCCTATCATTTAGATTATCAGAGTCATTACTTCCCATCTTTTAATCAGGATTCTATGCCCCGAGCATATCCATCCTTTGATGTGTACAATGACAATTCATGGGACCAATCATATTCCTATCCTGGGAGTACTGGCCCTTCAACTCCCACTTTTGAGCAAAGCCTAGGAGCAGAATTTTCCAGTTTGCAAACATCCAACCCTCCCGCCCTTCATGATTTTTCTCATCAAGGTTAGACTAATACCCTTAGGCAACCAGAGCCTGAGAGTGACTATCCTTCCCAATCTGACAGTAGCATCTCCTCTTTTATGATAGAAATGCAAAAACAACAAAAAGAAATGATAGAGGCTATGGGAGAGATGTTGAGGAGTAGTCAAAAATTGAATAAGCAAATTCATTAGCCTAGCTACTCTCTTACTATTGATTCTGAACCCTACCCGTACAACCATGATCATAAAAAAGATTCTAAGGAAACAACGGATAATAGGGATCCCATTTTGAGACACTATCACTTAGACTCTCCCCATGAGACACAGCCACTAGAGGAGAACTATCTTATTGATTATCCACCTGAGCTATATTGGTGTCAAAAGAAAGGGAAGATGGTACCACTTGAGGACCTTGACCCCACTGACAGTATTTTTCTCACCCTTGATAACCCAGGTCAAGGTCGAGTTGTTCATGTTACTTCCCCTATTAAACATGTGGTGGAACCTCATTCTACTCTTAGTGAGCATAATCCCAACCCTCCACTTAGGGAGCCAAAACCTACCATTCAGCATTCTGAGGATTTACATGTGCCCAATGAAGGTGACCCTAAGGGAATGGACGATGAATTGGGTCAATTTTGGTCTTAGGGATACAAAGAGTCTATTTTAGAGGAGGATGATAACCCAATAGAGGAACCCGGACTTAGAGTTTGGAGTGAATCTCGAGGGGATTATGTGTTATTTGAGGACTTACCCCCCGAGGATATTAATGATTTGGTAAAATATGGACTCTTCCCTACTTTTGATTTTGAAAAGCATCCTATGCAAAATCAAGAAGATATAGAGTTGAGGTTGGAGGAGGACAAACAGAAGATTGAGAAGCCTAAGAGAGACTCTCAGGGACAATATGTATCAATTGAGGATTTTTGCCCCAAGCAGAACAACGAATTGAGTGATATAGTCTTTCTCCATAACATTGAGAATGAACATCCTCCTAAAGATATTAACACTACAACAAGTTCTACTTTTGCCATTAGTTGAAAATCGACGGCAAAGCCATTCTAACCAATGCTAAAAAGCGGCGGCATAAGTAGCATTGCTGTTTCTTTTTCGCATCGGTTACAAGGAACATCCGACGTCGAAATATCATTCGTCTAGCAAACCAACTGGATCTTTTCTTGTCGATTGATAACCGACGAAAATTAGATTTTCCATCGCTTATTTAAAAAAGCGACCGCGTTGTTAAGTTACTCTTTCTCATGCTAACGCGCCTTTTTTTCAGTTTTGCCATTGTTTAAATAAAACATCGTCGCTTATACAAGCGATAGTAAAAATATTTTTGCCGTCGGTTATTGAAATAACCGACTGGAAATATGCAATGGTAAAAATATTTTTGTTGTCGCTTCAATAATGATTCTTCCGAACCTTCTATGTCATTGGTTATTAGATAAATGATGGCAAAAATATTTTTACCGTCACATATATGTTGTTGGTTATTCAAATAACCGACAACAAATGTATGGGTTTTTTTTTAATTACCAAATGATGGAAACTACCTACTAAACCTACTTGAAATGAAAATGAACAGAAATTTATATTTCATAAATATAAAATCTAGTACATTAAAAGTTTGAAAATGAAATATTTACATAAAAAAGGTTACATGAAAAACATAAGAAAAGAAAATGGATAGAAATCAAAATACAGCTGCCCTATTGCCACCAGCTCTACCTGCACCAACCATGGAGTCATCGTCATCTCGCTCTAGATGCTGGGATTTGTGGAAGACGGATGCTCTAACTGGCCCTTCTTCTGAAGAAGGGCTATAAGCGTCTGAAACTTATCATTCATGGCATTCATCTTATTCTTCATCTCTACCTCTCTCTTCTCCCTCTCCTCCTCTCATCTATAGTGTGTTAATCTTTTTATGCAGCCGATAGACGACACTAGATGAGATGGCACCTTTCCTCCCACACCAAGTGGATAACGTGTATGCCCTCCTCACACTATGAACGAAACCACTGTGGTCCAGTGGCATCACTCTCCTAAATGCCTGATGGATCGTGTTTCGCGAATTAAAATTAGGGTTTGGAGAACCTGTCATTGTAGCTTGCAAAATGCATCTATCAAATACAATTTATAACTGAAACTCCAAGGGAGTCCCAGGTCGAACATAGGGAGGCGACGTTTACTTTGTTTGAAATCTGCACTTCATTTTATTTCTTTTTGGTGTTTTATGGTTTTGTTTTTTTTTTTCTTTTGTTTTTACAAAAAAAGGAAGCAAGACAGATCACAAGAGAGATGAAACAACTATGATATATCACACAAATGTTTATTACAATAATCTGTGAAAGCATAAAAAAGATAGGGATGAGAGGAAATCTCTAGAATCGACTGTTCAGCAAGACGACAATGCCTAGCGGAAGCTTGGATGAAGGAGGTGAGATGCAGGACGACGGAGGTGAGATGTAGGAGGACGTCGGGTAGAGGAATGCTTCACTGAGGCTCTGGAATGGAGGTGAGGAGACAAAGGTGATCTTCTACCAGAATGCAGGTGGGAGGATGGCTCCAAGGAAACCTATGAAGGTGGTGGGATGAAGGATGAATATTTAGTGGGAAATAGGAAGATTACACTAATAAAAGGCCTTTGGAGCTTGAGAGTAAGCTCTAATGGAGCTTTGGTAGGCTACTAGTGCTTAAGAGTAGGTGGGAGAAGAGTAGGTAGAGATGCCTTGGAAGGGAAGGGGTGTGGTCTTTATATAGTGGATGAGAGGAGGCTAAAATAGGCATAAGACAAATAGCGACCTCCAGGACGTCGCTATAAATCTAGCTCAAGTGTCACTATAGCTAGCTCACGCACGCTCATGCGCATGCCACATTGGCCCTCCATCTCGTGCGTTGATCATGCTCGAGCCTCGCTAACCGTCCATCTCACGTCGCTAACTGCCATCACGAGTGTCCATCAAGCATCCGCTGGCATCTATTGGCATGTGTTGATCTGAGTGAAGTAGATCCCCACCCTTGGATGGCGGATGAAGGGCTCTGAGTGCATAGGAGAGAATGCTCTGAATCGCGCCTTTGATGCGCATATGATTGCGCATCCGCCCGCATGTCAAATCTCGCGTGCATGGGTCTCGCGCATCAATGACACCATGTAGCTGCTTCCTTTGCTGCCCAATCATCCATCGACTGCTCAATTTCTTACCCGTGCGCGCTCAGCGGATAAAGTCCGCCCACATGGCTTCAATCGTGCGATCGTGAGTTGTGAGCTGAAGCACTGACCGCTGCGCTGAGGTTGGTTTTGTGCCTCACTTAGGAGTTAAGGCTCAGCATGCCACGACCGTTGGATCTTGATCCAACTGTTGCGATTGCACGAAGCCCACTCTCTTCTTGGCTTGAAGCAGATGATGTGGTGCTTTGACGACTGTTGGACCTGAATCCAACGACCGAGACTTCACAGGTGTTACTTGGGAGGAGGGGCTGCGGTCGGGCTGGAGGGCTGCGATGGTGCCATGTGGCGCCATCGTGGCTGTCCACCTTCTTCTTCTGGTAGAGGGTGCTATGGAGCTCTGATCGGGGTGATTTTTACGTTGACAGACTGCGATCGTCACTCTGGATCTATCCGTATGTTCAGTTTTCTCATCTGAAGCCCGTAAAGATGTCGCATTGCCTCCTAGCCATATAAAGTGTTGGAATTAATGTACATAATATACAACTATCCTAAATGCAATGCAATGAATGTTACGCAATATTTATACTATGATATGTAATGCTAGGCCAAGGAACTATCATAAATAAACATTTTATCATGAATTCATATGTGTTTATCAATGCCTCCTCTACATCTAAAGGCTGCTGGACGCTCTCGGAGGTCTCGTCAGTGGGGGGATGTACTAATTGTACCATTTGATCCTAAATGTGTTAAAAAATATATACAAAGTTATAATTTTTTTTAGTTTAGGAAACTTACGTGTTTCTTCTGGTATGACTGATGAATCCACTTACGAGCACCCTCCGTGCAACCTTACTGTGGGTGACTTCGTAGATGTCCATGCTATTCATTTCCATCCTATCATGTGTAGCGGACTGAAAATATGAAAATGATACAATTAGGTTAAAATAACTTAAAAATTAAGTAATATTTAATTGAAAAGTAATTTCAATACTTACATAACGGCTCCTAACCATCTCAATGCTCCTTTGACCTAAACAATGGGTCTGTGGTGGAGCTTTAGCCCTATTGCCTTATTTTTTTTGCTTGCTCCTGTAGACATATACAATAATATTTTTTTATAAATTTAAGATATATGAAATTAATGAAATAATTTTTAATTACTTACTAACCTTTGTCTTCGGATCCAGCCAATGCTCGCATGCCTTCTTCCAATCGTCAGGCATGACATTAGGAGGAGCATGACCCATTGCCTCCTTAGATGAACTCATGCTTGAGAAAAACTAAATACCAAATATAAATTCTTAGAAATAATATAAGAAGTTGTATATAATAAAAATGTAAATGTTTAAAAATTCTTACATTTCTCTTGGTCTCTGTCCCCTAATCTCTATGGATTTTGGCGACGTGCTTAAGGATATATCGAGAGGCATTGGGGTCGTCACCCCAATCATAATTTGCCTACATGAATTTTAAAAAATATATGTCAATCTTACTTTATAATAATTTTAAGATAAGGTTATAAAAGAAATAACTTTGATAAATAAAATTACCTCCAACTGACGGAGGAACTACCTCTTAAGCTCTGCGGGCACCTTCCTCTAGTCGAAGTAGCAAATGGGCACAATAGACATAACAATCGTGCCCACTCGACTGATGAAGCCCGGGTAATTCTCCACCACCCCTGTGGTTCTAAGCCTTATCATTATTCTCAGACCCTCGGGGACACGCTGGAGGTCAAGATTCTTTGTCTTCCCCCATCCTCATCTTACTTTACATGTGCAAACATTAATCATATTCATTATATATTTCTAAAGTTATAATAAATTTTAAAACATATAAGTAATTTTAAACTTAAACGTATATGATTCTTACCCCAACTAGTGTCCGTTGGTAAGTGATCCTCATGAATTGGGGACGTATTCCCCACCATCTCATCCTCCACCTCCTGCCCCTCGTCTTCTCCCACCTCCTCCCCCTCCTCCACTCCCACCTCCTCTCTCACCTCCTCTCCCTCCTCATCTGATGCTCCATAATCTGGATCATCATCTACTCGCTCTTGCAAGGTCTGAGTAATCTCCTTCCCCTTTCCCTTCCCTCCCGCGTGTAGTAATCGTGTCATTTCCCCTGGACGTATGAAACGTGACTGGGGGGGAACCTGCTGTCGGGGGTGTGGCTGAACCTACTGTTGGGGGGATGGTTGAGCTTGAGGAGTCAAATCGGGCTGCATTGATGGCTGCATCTCAAGAGGACCCTTTCTTTTAGGATTTTTCTTAAACAATCTCATCTGTAACAAGTATAAAATGCAATCATTAAAACACTTGTAAATCATTAATATATAAATCATCAATGAAAAAAGTTTGCAAAACAAAAAACAAATATTTAAAAATTTCGGCAGAGTTTAAAAAAGTTTCTTAAATTTGAATATGAAATTGATATAAATAGAAATAAAATAAAGTAAAGAAATTAATACTAACCTTAGATGTCCACATCTATTACATTTGAATCTATATGACCTTCTTCTATTAATTCTTGGTATACTTTAGACTGTGCATCAAAATGATTGCACGGTACTGTTCTTATTGGTCATTCCCTTTGGCAATTATCGGGGACGTAGAAAACTTGTGCCGCTTGACATGCCAATGTGAATAGTTCATCATATTGAAGAATTTGACGATTAGGATTTAAACTCAAGAAATTGTGTTTCTTGTCAATTTTGAAACCAGTGCCCTCTTTAAAAACATCAAACCAATGACATTTAAATAAGATAACTCTACAATCATATCTAAAGCTGATCTCCATAATTTCTTTGATTTTACCATAATATCCATCTAGACCGATAGAAGGATCTGAATCAACAACTTCGGCCTGTTGTGAAACCTTCTTATCATCAATTTCTTTTATTTTGAATCTGAACCTATTTATTATATACCCAAAGTGGTAATGTGCATAATGTAATGGTGAATTGACAATTACGTCAAAATCTGGTACCCATTGTGGGTCCTTATCCTCTTTCAATTGATGAACTCGATCTTTAAACCAATCTAAGAAGGCAAATTCGGCTGTCATTGAAAGAGGTAATCATTCGAATTCCTCATAAAATGGATCAATTTCAGGAATTTATTTTAAAATATATAGATACACACAACGTCTATCATTTTCTGAAATAGACTTGTACTCTATATGAAGGATCAACCTTCCTTTGATATCAAAAATTGACAAACATTCTTCATCACTGTCATTGTATTCCCCCTCATAATCCCTTTGAAGTTTATTAAAGTAGTTGTCTGTTTCATTCATGTACATGGATGTAAAATTAATACACTCCTCCACGATATAGCCTTCTACAATTGATCCTTTCGGCTTTACCTTATTTAAAACATAATCTTTAAGCTTTTTCAAAAATCGCTCCACATGATACATCCATCTGAATTGTATAGGTCCACCGATTCTTACTTCATTTGCAAGATGCCACGTGAGATGAACCATTACATCAAAGAAGGCTGGGGGAAGAATCTGTTCCATCTTGCAGAGAGTAATGACTATTTGTTTATGCCAGTAATCCAGTGTATTATTTTGTAGCATCTTTGAATAAACAGCTTTGAAAAACCTGCTCATCTCTATGAATGAATCAATAACTGGCTCTGGCAGTATCCTCCGTATCGCCAGTGGAAACAATACTTGCATATAAACATGTGAGTCATGACCTTTCAAGCCAAATATCTTTTTCTATGCATCCTTCACACAACGGGAAAGCTGCGAGGAAAACCCATATGGCACCAGAATTTCCTCTAAGAAGGAGAGCAGTCTACTCTAATGGTCCTGATTCAAGCTATAAATAGCAGGTAGGAAGTAGCCATCGTCCTCATGAATATGCAGCTCCAGACATATCCCCAAACTCTTCATGTCTTTTCTTGTTTTAACCGTGTCCTTTGGATTATCAGTCAGATTTAATACATCTAAGATGTTATCCATCACATTCTTTTTGATGTGCATAATATCTAAATTATGACATATTGTAAGATCTTTCCAGTATGGCATCTCCATAAAGAAAATGCTTTTCTTTCGAACTCCAAAATTCCTTGAGGTCGTCTGGTCATGTTTGAATGGTCGACCCAACTGTATCTCATCCATTTCTTGTAATATCTCCATTATAACCTGACCTAGCAACCTGATAGAATTTATACTAAGTTTATTTTTTAGATTTTTCTTTGAATACAAATACATCCTACCATCAAATTTACTCCTGAACTATGACGTTCTCCATCTATCTTCAATAGGTAGAAATCTGTGATGTTCTAAGTAACGAAATTTCTTACTTTCTAGCAGTCGTAGGTGATGAGTGTCTTCCATACAAACTAGGCAAGCACGCTTTCCATTAGTGCTCCAACCTAACAAATTTACATACATCGAGAAGTCGTTTATGGTCCACAATAATGCTGCATGCATATTGTAAAATTCTTTCTTTTCTGCATCATACGTCTTCACGCTGGTGAACCACAACTATTTTAGTTCATTGATTAATGGCTAGAGATAAACATCTATTGCATTTCCTGATTGTTTTGGACCGGGGATTAATAGGGTCAGCATCATGAATGACGATCTCATACACGACCAGGGAGGTAAGTTATAAGTGACCATTACCACTGGCCATATAGAATATGATGGGTACATACTCTTAAATGGATTGAATCCATCACTTGCAAGACCTAACCGCACATTCCTTACTTCTAAAGTGAATAAATTATTTCTTTTGTCAAATCTCTTCCACTCCTCTAAATCAGTAGGATGACATATTCTTTCATCTTGAGATTTACAATCCTGGTGCCATGTCATCCACCGTGCAGTTTTAGTTGATATAAAAAAGGTGTTGAAGCCAAGGTGTCAATAGAAAGTAACGAAGAACTTTCTGATGTTGTTTCCTCTTACTTTCATTTTTACCTTCCTTATATCTCTCATATCCACATTTGGGACAATTACTCAAATTTGCAAATTCATTTCTGAAAAAAATGCAGTCATTCGGACATGCATCGATTTTTTGACAATCCAAACCAAGCTTATGAATATGTTTCCTTGCCTTATACCATGAAGCCGAAAAACCATTAGGGCTATTCAACATCTCAGCAATAAACTGAAGTATTTATGACATGAGCACTACTCTATTCATAACCTTCAGTTGAAACGTCTTGAATAAAAATGACAACTCTGACATTTTCGTAACACTAGGAGCAATAGGATCATCAGCTGCCTTAACAGCATCACAGAACGAAGCACAACTGAATGGATCTTCCTCGTCTGTATTTATATCCTCTGCTGCTCTCATCTCGTTTAACATTTCTTCTATTTTTTCACCTCAGCTATCAGCCATGTTCTCGTCGATCTCTTGGTCAATAGTGCTCTCATTGTTTATGATTTTCTCAGTAAACTCCTCTCCATGAGCTACCCAAGTAGTGTAATGCCGCCACCACCCATTACAAATGCAGTGCTCAAGCACAGTATTACGATCATGCAAGGAACTATTTAAACATCTTCTGCATGGGTAGAAGATATTATCAAGTTGACCTCCTCGCCTAAATATCTTCCTATCGTCATGAAAGGCCCAATCCGAGAATGAAATTACTCCATCCTTATATCTGGTGCGATCTGAACCCTGCAATTCAATCTAAGATTTATCAATTACAACCTAAAATTTAATGTAAACAAACCACTTATTAGGAAAGGGAAATGACCGAATGACGTGCATGTTGATTAAGATTTTCACTTTATAGCTCATTGATGTAAACACATTTACACTACTTAAAATGTCTATTTATGCATGTTCTTAAGCATAGGATTGCATTTCATGATATAAATATTGCATAACATGCATCATCTCGCATTTAGAGTAATTTGAATAAAGTGGAGGTTAATTGTCTCCTTTTATGTGCTTGGACAGGGCAAACATTTTATCGGGGCCTCGGATCAAAGATCCAACCATATGGATATGATCAGGGCGATGATTGGAGTTCAATGACTCCAAGATCGCCCTAATCAGGCATCCGTAGCATCAGATAGAGATCGGGGAACCCTAGAAGATCAAGGGCCAGGATGGTGTAAATCCGCACTTCAGATCACAAATCCGACCGCATGGATGAATTTGAATCGACGATCGCAGCCTAATGACACAAAAATCGAGTCAATCCGACATCCGTGGCACCATCTACAACTTCCAAAAGATGGACGGCCAAGATGGCGCCACGTGGTGCCATCTCAGCTGCCCAAACGGCCATTGGCATTTTGTGAAGGCCCCCGCCCGATCGCTCTCCACCGTCAGATGGAGATCTAATGGCTGTGGCCGCCCGGCGCTTAAAACGTGCACTCGACCATCCGCGCCCCGTAGCGCAGCGGTCGAGCGTGCTTACGCGAGCACGGGGTGCGGGTTCGAGCCGCGGTGAGGGGATTGGAGGCGTGGGTAATTGAGGCACGTGGAGCGTCGGATGGAGATAGTGCGGTCGCGGGCGCCCGATAGCGCCGACGCACGATTGGACGCCCCACGTAACGCGCGATCGCACGCGCAGGCGGGCGGGTTGCAGCGGGCGCGGATGCGATTTAAGCCGTCCGATCTAGCGATCGGACGGCAGAAAAGCACTGGACATGCGCGAGCGTTGAGGAGTGGGCAACCGAGGAGGCGCGCGTGGGCGCGGCGGCGATGGCCACGTCAGGGCTTTAGTGACGGATTTATCCGTCACTAAAGACCCCTTATTTATTATTTTGAAGATGTAATGTCCATTTTTCCCCCACTCCTTGCAACTATAAAAGGAGACCCCCTCCATACGAAATTCTCATCCCTTCTTTCTCTTCTCTACCCCTCCAAAGCTCAAGAGAAGCTTGTCCCACACCCGAGATGCTTCTCGCGAGATAAAGTCCAATTTTCGTTCCCCTTCGGAAGTGGATCCCGCGACGACGACGGCGTGCTGCTTCGTTCCCGTTCTTCTGCTTCATCCTCCTTCGTCCCACTTCATTCTCCTTCGTCCAGGCGTCGTCCCGTCCAGCTCATCCTCCAAGCAACCGTCGAGGAGGATTTCTCTCTCCCTATTCTTTTTACCGCTTTCTAGTATAGATTTACTGCTTTCTAGATTAATCTACTCGTCCTCTAAGCAACCGTCGAGGAGGAAATTTCTCCCTCCATTCTTTTAATGCTTTCTAGAGTAAATTTATCGCTTTCTAGAGTAATTGTTTTATGCTTTCTAGTTGTAATGAACAATCTCTTCAATGCAAAAATTCCTTGTTTATTCTACATCTCATTTTGATTTCTCTGTGTAATATTCTCTTTCTCTCTTACTCTCTCTCTCTCTTCTATTTATTGTAAATAATTAGATAGTTCTAAATTGAATTATTCTGTAACAAATAAAAAGAAACGCGTAGTTTTTAAATCAAACGTCCGCCTCCCTGTGTTCGACCCGGAATTTTAATTTCGGTATAAATTTTATTTGTTGAACACGAATTCTTCTCTTTCGAACTACAATGACAGGTTTTCCAAAACCAATCTCATTAGCGTAGGTTCGTACACATTCAACATTTTGGCGCCGTTGCCGGGGAGGTAACGATCTTTGATTTCTCTTCGTGTTTTGTAACTTACAAATCATTTACCTCACTTTTCTCCTTTCTTATTGTAATTGCAGGTACTCTTTTAAGGCAAGCAAAAGCTGTAGATTGGAGTAAAGTGCTGTGGAAGGTTTTGTAAGTTATCCCCCATTCTTTCCCCCTCCATAGATTTCATTCGCCACATTGAATCCAAATTCCAATTAACCTAGGTGTTTACATAAATCCTAGGAATAGTTTGGTTGTTTGGATTCTCACTCACATTCATTCCACCTTCATTTATATAAAAAAAAGTAAAAAGATAATTTTGTGGGGCAATTTTCAACAAATACACAATGTACACCCACATTTAAAAGCACTTAACCGAATTGATTTGTTTCTACTCAACCAGGTTCTGATCTTTGGAACTGGTACACATAAAGAAACACATAAAAGAGTAGAAATCATTCTAGGTTAACCATCTTTGTGTGCCTAACTTAGTGGTGCATTTGTGGCCAATTGTTTGAGTTGATTGGGCCGCACCACTTCAAATAAAATCAACTCATAAAGTAGCTGCCAATTAGGTTCAACTCTTAGGAATTTACCAGGCACTCCACATTCTTTTTAAGCCTTAAAGGAAAACATCTTCACTTGTGCTTGCAAAACCTGGTGTGCCAATGAAACTTGATTGAAAACACCTAAAGTTGAATCCTAAAAGCTACTAAGCAAGATTTAAACCTTAAAATTCACCACATCAAAAATAATCTTGCTTGAAAACCACTGGTTGTGCACTCACACACGAATCAATCAATCATTAAGGGCACAACCCATTTAAAGGGCCCATCACATTCCAAAGCACATTCAAACCTAGCCCTAAATAAAACAGAGTAGACGTTGGCCTTAAGGTTGGACTCGCTCTTCAGAACCCAGAACGAGATTATTTTCGATTAGTCTGTTTCTACTGTTCAATTTGATGTCTAGCTAGGGGAGTAGAGTCAAACGATCGTGGCTGGGGGGTACACTAGGAACCGAAGGCGCAAGCCGAAGGAAGAACCTTCTCCCCAGTCCCTCCTTCTAACTGGTTGGATTGAACAGACGGAAGTAGATCAAATCGTTCCTTATCTCAAGACGGGTTTTGAGAGTCTGTAGGTCTTTAGGCTAACCTATTTAAGGACAGGTTTGATTGTTTGTATTGCAGGGCACCTTTCTTCCTCTCGTGTATCATGAATCCTTCCACATATTTCACGCATTCCCGCTCTTTCCCTCCTGTTGTAAATTATCCTCAACATGACGATTATCCCAACTCGTATTGTAATCGACCATCAGTTAGTTGGGATAATTCGGATTGGGGATACAATTCTGGACCCCCGTGTTTAGGGTCTAACCCTGAACACTTTGATACTAATTTCTATCCTTCTCAGAGATACATCAATTATAGATCGTCCTCCTTTCATGAACAACCTAATACGATCTACAATCAAGAAGGATACACTGATCCTTACCCATCCTCTGATTTCACTGCCTTTAGGTCATCACCATCTTTTCAACAATCTGAACTGACCTATCATCAGGAAGGGTTTACCGAATCTCAATTCGTTAATTCCTCTACATTGATGTCAAACCCGCCCAACCCTGAACCAACTCATTTGGTTCAGGTTAATCAGGTTCAAGATAAGGTTCTGGCTAACTTGAGGAATATCATTCAATCTTTAGAAGTTCAGCCAATACCTTGCATTGAGAGATTGGAGCCCCTGATTGAAATGATTGATGATTTAAACAAGTCTTTGTTGGATTGGCTCCAAGATGTTAAGGATAAGAACCCAGGTGCGTTTCTACTTGGGAAATTAGCGAAATTGAGGATGAGATTTGTGGTTGTTTTGATTCAATCTTGGAATAATTCCCAGGATGAACTCTCTTCAGGAAAGCCAATGACAGAACCCGCTCAGGCACCTGTTGGGGGGGACACGTGTTACGAGGCTGACTAGATTGAATTAAAACAACCAATTAAGGATGATCTGACTTCTTCGCCTGAGATCCCTAAGCCGGGTTACGAGGAAATGTATGTCTCCTTGGAACACAAAGTGACAAATGATTTTGGGACATACATTGATACGGATCCTGATGGTGAAGATTCAAGTTGCGAAGTCTCACGCGAGTTTTCTGAACATGATTTCTGTGAGACGATTGGGCCTAAGGAATCTAATAGATCAATTGATAGCCCAATAACTGAGAACACTGATCTTATTAGGGCACACATTACGGATCCAGAATCACATTTTCTAGAGGAATCAATTCAATGCCCTGATTATCAGTTACACCCTGTTGAGCTTATTGATGATTCTAATTCTGAGATAATTAGACTCGAGTCAATTTTGATTCTGCCACATCATTTAGACTTGGAGATTTCAGACGGGGTGATGAATATACAAGAGGTCCTGGAATTTGATATGCTAAATGAGGAGGATAGGAGCTGGGACGTTTTGATTTGGGAAGTTAATTCAGGAGGAAATGGAAGATTGAGTCGAAGGGTTCCTTTTAAGTTGAAACCATCAAATCAGAACCCTTACGACATTTGTTTCGTGGATGTTCAACCCAAGCACACATTCAACGATTATCCTTTTGAGCTTCAATTTTCTGTAACCCGACTTTTTGGTCTTGGGTTGCATCCTTAGAAATCGCAGGCCCGATCCTGCTTACATTCTGATTTTAGGTTTTGGGTAATTTTTATCCAGAACCTAAGATATTCTCGATTATGGGGTGTGGGTCTGCACCACAATCTGGTCCACATCTGTGGACCTCTACTGACAGGTCAGAGGATTCTTTTGTTCATTCTAATTCTGACCTGCACATGTGAATTCTTCATTTCTTTTCTTTGTATAGTGTGCCTAGCTGAAGGCACTAAACTCAGCACTTATACAGTTCTTTTTCGTTTTCATCTTGGAGCGAACCTGATATTCACGCAATTCAGGTGCTTTCTACGCTTTTCCACTCTGTTTTATGTCTTTTTAATACAATGAGGATATTGCATTAGATAGGAATGGGGGGTGGATATTCATCTCTGAATTCATTCGTCAGCTCCGTAGATTTGTTTATTTTCTTTTATAAAAAAAGAAATTCGGAATTAGGAAAGAGAATTTGGGTTTAAGAAAATTTTCAATCTTAGGAAATACTACATTAGGATCTGAACACAAAGACCCCTCAGGTCTTTGGACTTATTTAGCCTGTGTATCCACTAAAATGTGGATTTGTCTTTGAGTCCTCGCCATCTTAATTCTATTATAATTGGAATAAATAAGTTTGGGTGATAAGTACACGACTTATCAACCCGCCCTCTGATTTGAGGGAATTTTGAGTTTTAAGCATCTACACACTTTCTTTGCACTGACTATTTATTCGGCGATTCTAACAGAAATTGGGTAGCTAATGAACCTTCTAGGGTGATATGGCTGGCAAGTTATCGTGGGTAACAGCCCATAGGTAGGTTGTCCAGAGCCCAGTCACTGGACCTTTCTCTTTTTGCTGCCTTTAGGTAAATCTTAGATCAGGGAAGCCACCTACTTAAAAAAAAAAAATCAAAAAGAAAAAGGAGAAAAGAACAAAAAGAAATAAGCCACACTTCGCTGCCCGAGTATGGTTGGCAAGTTGTCGGTGGTAACAGCTCATCGACCGGTTGTCCAGAACCCAACTCAGAAAATGCACTAAAAATTCCCAAAACACTTAGGAAGAAGCGGAGAAGTAGAATAAACCGGGGAGATATACACTGGATTCACCCTTATGTTGACCCCATTAAAAAAATAAAAGTAGGGAGAAAGCTACCGGTTGTAAAGATACACCTTTAGGCAGAATTCTTTTTGAGGTCACCTAGAGGCATAGAAATTCGAAGTCCGTTCTAATTGCCGGTCAACGAGTCTATCACAATCACAATAAGATGCTTAAAACTTAGGGTTCTCATCAAATCTTGGGTGAGTTGAATGGTCGTAGAAAGCCACTCTTGAACCCTAAAATTTGAAAATCCAAAAAGAGAAAAAGAAATTTTTCTTTGAATAAGGCGAGGGCTTGAGGCGGTCTGCATTTTGGCTGATACCCAGGCACTGTTGTGTCTTTGAAAGTTCAGTTCCTACGTAGACAATTTCTTAATGATTGAAAATAACTCAGGTCCAAATAATCTAACCTAATTCTTTTATAAATAGCATATAGTTTTTGCTAGGGACTAGCAAAAGATAGGCATGGGGGTATGATGTAAACACATTTACACTACTTAAAATGTCTATTTATGCATGTTCTTAAGCATAGGATTGCATTTCATGATATAAATATTGCATAACATGCATCATCTCGCATTTAGAGTAGTTTGAACAAAATGGAGGTTAATTGTCTCCTTTTATGTGCTTGGACAGGGCAAACATTTTATCAGAGCCTCGGATCAAAGATCCAACCGTATGGATATGATCAGGGCGATGATTGGAGTTCAACGACTCCAAGATCGCCCTAATCAGGCATCCGTAGCATCAGATAGAGATCGGGGAACCCTAGAAGATCAAGGGCCAGGATGGTGTAAATCCGCACTTCAGATGACAAATCCGACCGCACGGATGAATTTGGATCGACGATCGCAGCCCAATGACACAAAAATCGAGTCAATCCGACATCCGTGGCACCATCTACAACTTCCAGAAGATGGACGGCCAAGATGGCGCCATGTGGCGCCATCTCAGCCGCCAAAACGGCCGCTGGCACTTTGTGAAGGCCCCCGCCCGATCGCTCTCCACCGTCAGATGGAGATCCAACGGCTGTGGCCGCCCGGCGCTTAAAACGTGCGCTCGACCATCCGCGCCACGCAGCGCAGCGGTCGAGCATGCTTACGCGAATGCGGGGCGCGGGTTCCAGCCGTGGTGAGGGGATTGGAGGCGCAGGTAATTGAGGCGCGTGGAGAGTCGGATGGAGATTGTGCCGTCGCGGGCACCCGATAGCGCCGACGCGCGATTGGACGCCCCGCGTAACGCGCGATCGCACACGCGGGCGGGCAGGTTGCAGCGGGCACAGACGCGATTTAAGCCTTCCAATCTCGCAATCGGATGGCTGAAAAGCACTGGACGTGAGCGAGCATTGAGGAGCGGGCAGCCGAGGAGGCACGCGTGGGCGCGGCAGCGACGGCCACGTCGGGGCTTTAGTGACGGATTTATCCGTCACTAAAGACCCCTTATTTATTATTTTGAAAATGTAATGTCCATTTTGCCCCCACTCCTTGCAACTATAAAAGGAGACCCCCTCCATACGAAATTCTCATCCCTTCTTTCTCTTCTCTACCACTCCAAAGCTCAAGAGAGGCTTGTCCCACACCCGGGATGCTTCTCGCAAGTTAAAGTCCAATTTTCGTTCCCCTTCGGAAGTGGATCCCGGCGTGTTGCTTCGTTCCCGTTCTTCTGCTTCGTCCTCCTTCGTCTGGTTTCGTTCTCCTTCATCCTGGTGTCGTCCCATCCGGCTCATCCTCCAAGCAACCGTCGAGGAGGATTTCTCTCTCCCTATTCTTTTTACCGCTTTCTAGTATAGATTTATTGCTTTCTAGATTAATCTACTCATCCTCTAAGCAACCGTCGAGGAGGAAATTTCTCCCTCCATTCTTTTAATGCTTTCTAGAGTAAATTTTGTCGCTTTCTAGAGTAATTGTTTTATGCTTTCTAGTTGTAATGAACAATCTCTTCAATGCAAAAATTCCTTGTTTATTCTACATATCATTTTGATTTCTCTGTGTAATATTTTCTTTCTCTCTTACTCTCTCTCTCTTCTATTTATTGTAAATAATTAGATAGTTCTAAATTGAATTATTCTGTAACAAATAAAAAGAAACGCGTAGTTTTTAAATCAAACGTCCGCCTCCCTGTGTTCGACCCGGAATTTTAATTTCGGTATAAATTTTATTTGTTGAACATGAATTCTTCGCTTTCGAACTACAATGACAGGTTTTCCAAAACCAATCTCGTTCGCGTAGGTTCGTAAGCGTTCAACACTCATCCTTAAAGCTTTGATGACAACTTAGTTTTGCTCGTTACATGTAACCTTAGTGCTATGAAATTTCGATAGCATCTCCCTGCACTTCTCCAATATACCCCCCAATACTAACCTTAGCTAGATTTCCTTTACCACCCAATTAACGGCACCTCAGGAAACTAGATAAGCTTAGTTAGTATACCAAAGAAGAGCAAGAATAAGCAACCAAAATTTCACCGCACATGGTTACATGTAACGATCAAAACTAAGTTATCATCAAATCTTTAAGGACCTTCTTTAGTTTGGTACTTCACCGAACTAAAGTCGATCGAGTCTTATGGCATGCTACAAAGACAACACATCATGCATGTAAGTGAGGAATACATACACTTCCTGCATTGTCCGTATAACATGATCATAAGTCTCAAAGGGCGAGTAATTTGGACATAATTTGACGTAGAGGACTTTTACCCTAGGGGTTAGAATACCTAATGTTTGGCCTCGCATGCATATATCTTATTTAACAAGTGTGTATCTAAACAATAACTAATTTAAACATTAAAAATATTTACTAAAAAACTACAATATCATTCAATTAAATTAAAAAGATTGAATGTATATATATATGCCTCAAACTACTGAAGCCTCCGAGTGTACCTGACACTGATAACCTACAATTTCAAAAGTAAAATTAATTAAATAACAAATTATAATTACAATCCTAAACCCTAACCCAAACTAAACATGAAAACCAAGGGCGAGAGCAAGTGAAAACCATAACCCTGACCTAAACCCTTACCAAATCATAAAACCCTAACCCTGACCCAAACCAAATGTCTAAACCCTAGCCGAACCCAACCACCATAACCCTCTCCCAACTCAAATCCTAAAACCCTAGGCCAAGCACCATATACACAACCTAATACCAAACCTAAACAACATATATTAATCCCAACTAATCATTGAAGCAATTTTGAAAAGAATTTGACAGAGTTTTCCTTTATATTTTCAGTTTCCTATAAACCTGTATAGCAAAATAATACTCATCATAAAAGTGGGCACACCCCACATTAAATTTCATTCAATCAAACAAGTAGGCACACCCCACATTCACAATAAATCATATAAGCCACATCATCGAACAACGCCTAAAATATTATTACAATAAATAAAAAATATTAAATTATACCTCTAACTACTATAGCTTCCGAGAATGATCGTCACCGATAACTTGTAATTTCATAAACATAATTAATTAAATAACATATTATCATATTATTAAAAAATTTACAACTTATAAAATTGAGGTGATGGCAGTGGTGGTAATAGGAGGAGGAGGGCGACAGGAGGGGGACAAGGAGGAGGATAAGAGGAAGAGGGGGAGAAAGGCTAATTGCATAGGCAGCACTAAGAGATAGAGGAAGAGGGTAGGAGGGGAAGAGGAAGAGGAGGTCTTCAGGCAACGGCAGAGATAGAAGGAGGATGAGGAGGGGGTAGTCAGATGAGGAGGAAGAGGAGGAGGTTGATAGGATAAGGAGGAGGAGGGGGCAGTAGGATGGGGAGAAGTAGGAGGATGGGGTTGGTAGTAGGAGGAGGAGGAGGAGGGGGGACTGCTAAGGAAGTAGAGCAGGAGGGGGGAGATGAGGAGAAGGAGGGCGACACCAACAGATCGGGGAGGAGGCTATAGGCGGAGGAGGAGGAAGGTGAGGAGCTACAAAGGTGGAGGAGTGGGAGGAACCAGGGAGTAAGGGGGTGCAAGTGGAGGAGGAGGAAGAGGGGGCACAGGTGGTGGAGGAGGATGGGTCATAATCGAGGACGAGGAGGAGGAGGGTGTCGTTGGGTTAGGGAGGAGGAGGAGGACAGTGCTAGCGGAGGAGGAGGAGGGCGACGAGCAGCGGAGGAGGAGAAAAGTGAGGACCAGCGGAGGAGGAGCAGAGCGAGCTGCCACAGAGGAGGAGGGGAGCGACGCACGGAGGAGGAGGACAAGGTGGAGAAGGAGAAGGAGGGGTGACAATGACGACAAGGACGGGGACTCACCTAAGGAGGAGAGGGCAATGCGTGAAGGAGGAAGGAGTGGAGGTGCTCGACGTGAGGGGGCGATGCGAGCGAGGTGACACAAAGGTTTGGATGAGGAAGATGAACAGTAGGCTGCAGTGCCTAAATAGATTTAGGAACCAATACCATCGGTTCTCTCAAAAATCGACGGCAAATGATATTGTCGGTTCCCTCTCCACCACACCCAAAATTTCGTCGCTAAATTTAACTTGACTTTTACCGACGTTTATTCCAATAACCGACGGTATAAGTCACTAATCCTGCACAAATTTCACATGCAAATTTTTTACCATCACTTTTTCGCCAAACCAACGATAAAGGGTACACATCATCACACCTAAAATTTTTGTCTATAATTTTTACTGACTTTTGCCATTGTTTATTCCAATAACCAATGGAAAAAATATATTTGTCGTCACTTAATAAATCGACAGTAAATATTAATGACCACCACGTCGCCCAATCGTCGATGGTAGGTCAAGTACTGACCTTTGCCATCGCTTTTTTAAATGACGACAAAACTATCTTTGCCGTCGGTTTAAATAACCGACAGTAAGTAACCGACAGCATAACCCATTTTTCTAGTAGTGTAAGGATAATGAAGTAGCACACAAAGTCCCTAGAAAGGATGTAATTGACAAGAAAGAACCCAGGGATGGATTTGATGATAATTTTGATCTCGCTACTTCCCAAGAAACCCAACTATCATCAAAGCATGTTGATGATAATTCTGATCTCGCTACTAATGAAATATTCAATTCTGTGCATAACTCATCTATTGTAGAGGAGCAGTTGGAGGTTCATGAAACAATTAAGTTATTTGAGGATGTGGAAGAAGAATGCTTATTGGGAATGGAACCTAAATAGACTAAGCCCTCTTTGGACTTAATAATTACCACCCAATCACTCAAGCAAACCATAGACTTCTTACCTAATCCTTAGCTTAGGCCTCTGCTTACATACATTCTTTCCAGAGAGAATATTAGGCCAATACATCCTCGTGTGGAATGGCAAGTTTGGATTGACACCTGTACTTTTACTCTCGCCATTCAAGGGTTTAGCGTACTTATGATTATATCTTTTAAAACCCTCCCTACTTTAGAGGACTCTTGTTATCCTCCACTCCTGTTTCGGGAGGTCCCTTTTCATGTTCCTTTTGTTATTCCTAGACCTCCCCAGGTAGCCTATGAGGTTCTCTATTTTCATGTCTTCTGGCAAGCATTTGAAATCATGCTGCATCATCAACTCGTCAACATCCGTGGTTACCTGTTTTCTAGGCTCGCACTGTTACATATATTTTTAGGGCCTAGCTCTTTCTATTTGGAACCAGAATTTACAGGTTCGCTATAAGTCTGGCTGCCGACAGAAAATGCAGCACTTTTTGGGAGGCAACCCAACGTCCAAACTAACGCCTTCATCAGATGATTTCCTTCCTTTCTCCCCCTGTTTTAATTTTACAATGGAGACATTGTAGGATTTAGGCATGGGGGGTGAATTTTGCATTTTTAGGTAGTATTCATGAATTTAGGCTAGGTGTAGTAAAAAAAATATCTTTTGTTTTCTTGAGATAAATTGGTTAGCCTTAGCAAAACATCTTTATCAAGGAGGTTTCATTGAAGATTTTCTTCTTAAATTATTTCTATGTTTAGAATCTAGTACATTTACTTCACTTGCATACAGACTAAGTGATGGATCTTTGTAGAAAACCAATAAGCATTTTTAGTTAACTGAATCCTTGGATAGTTTGAAGGGAGTCAGGCATACTATCTTCTATTAGATCTACCTAATATTTGTGAGAAGAACATAGAGTGACTACTGGTGCGCTAAGTTTAGTGCAAGGACTCTTAAATTCTAGATAATTAGAAGATGATACCTCAAAGTTAGGGATAGTTTTTGCTCTCTATTCTTGTATGCAAATAATGTGTGAATTCATGAGAGTCACCAAATAACGTAGGTACATAGAGATTGAGTCCTAATAAAACTATGACTATGGTTAAGGGTTACAACTGTCCTTCATAGAATCCTTGACTAAAGGAGGGTAGTAGTGTCAAAGGTCAAAAATATGCTTGTCCTATCCATTCCTTCTCGGTGCTGAGATTAGGCACTTCCACCAAATAGGCCACACAATATCCTCTTGACCATCATCATCCCTAATAATGCCTCATGAATAAAAGTCTGCGTCATGTTGTGTTGGAGTTAATTAAAAAAAATAGAGAGAGAGAAAGAAGAAAAGAAATATATAGATATATATAAAAAAAAGGAAAAAAAGAGAAAAATATATATATACAAAAAAAAAGAAAAAAAATGTTCAAGTTATAGCTATCTTAAGTACCAATTTTATCAAGTGTCTATATCATTGAGGCAACAAAAATACCCATTGCGATCCACCAAATATGACCCATACCTACTTTTTAGCATTTCTGATCGCTCGAATACTGACTGAGGACTTCTAACTTAGTTGTAGGGTTATTAAGACTCTAATTAAAAGTATGAATGCCATGTAAGGCCATCAAACATTGAGTTCATGGACAAAATCAAGTGAGATGTGTGATCTCAGAGGGGAAAGAAAGAAGAAGAGTGACTGCAAAAAAATGCAAAGAGAGCATAGTTTTTAGCCTCTCTCTGGGGTGACTCATTTGATAGTCTAAAGATTTAGAGTCTGCAGTACTAGACTACTTGTAGCACCAGATAAGTGTAAGGCACCAAATATAAATCCTTTTGACTTAGTGTCTCCTACCTAAGCCAAAAATTCGGGGTCAAATTATAAATCATTTCCTACTTTATTCCCAAGAGAAGTTGTCTATCCTAATGGAATTTTTACCAGAGATAAAGCACTGACATTAAATGAAGGTTGGCTTTTCACTTTGATCCATTACCTAGGCTACTGTCACTTCACATTTGTCTGGATCTCTAAATTTTTGGAATAACAAAAGAAGAAATCTTTTGGTTACTTCCATTATTTTTCACTTGTTGCTAGGAACTAACAGAACTTAGGCATGGGGACATTTGATAAGTCTACTTTAGTAGATCATTATTTGGTCTAAGTACTCTTTATTAGTTATTCTTAGTTGTTAATTAATTAGGAGTTATATGAAAATTCACCTTAGTCTACATATAATTTTATGCATTAATTTTACATTTAATAACATATGATATGGTAAAATAATTGATTTGATGGATGCAGGCTTGGTGCAAGAATTCAAATGTACATTTCTGCATCTATAAGATGTCTGGAGATAAGGTCAGATGTCTGGGAACCACCATCATGAACTTGCTGATTCCATACTTTTTAAGACGTCTGGAGTCTTGCTCAGACGTCTGATGAAGATATCGCCAGGCGCATCTTACCGTTCTAACCACTCGCGATCTTCGCGAGTGGTTGAAGAACGTTTCTACTGAAGAAAACAAATAGAGGCATTGTTTTTAAGAAGAGGACCTTCCATCACCATCTGATATGTTCCCCTTGCGGGATATTCTCCCTCGCCACCACCGTGTAGCAGGCATGCACCGTGAAACCCAACATACACCATGGCTTAGGCATGCTACCATATGCCCACTACCATCATTCGTTCCCTTTCATCTTGGTCTTCCCCATCTCCTTCATCTTCTCCACCCGTAGAACAAACCACCCAACACTTTTCCCTTGCTGCAGACAGCGCCCACACCATTATCCTATAGCCAACACCACCTTCAACCAAATCCCATCACCCCTCACGCCACCCACACCCCCCCCCCAATCATCCTCATCTTCTTCAACCTCTGTTTCCACCACCACCACCTGCAACTCCACCAAACGCACCCAAGCTGTAGCACCTCACTGAGCTTCCTCCAACCTTCAACAGTGACGCCATCTCCTGTTGATGGGATCTATCAAGGATTTAGATTAAGTTATCATCGTTGTAGTGAAAAATCCTCAATCGATCTCTCAATAAATAAAATTTATAGCTCGAATATCTAAATGAAGTCTGAGGTCGAACATAGGGAGCAAATAGGAATTCACACGCTAATCTTAATAAATATATAAATGAGCACAGAAATAAGCCAAGAATAATGATATTCATTGAATGCTAATCTGTCACATTAGATGTTCAATGAATAACATAAGTATTTCAAGAGTTTAATGAGGAAAAAAGATGTCTAAGATAAAATAATGGTGATTTAGATCACCAATTATTAGTCTAAGCACATATATATCAACTGCTCAACCATGTTAAATAAATGAACAGTAATCAGACATCTAATTTGAGAATCAGACGACTTAACTGTCACCTACTACAATACTCTTCTTCTGATTTTCAGTTGTTCTTCTTCTCTTTGCTCTTTCTTCTTCTTCTCTTCTTTTGCACGAGTTTTCTACCTCTTCCTCTTCTTCTTTGGCCTCAGCTTCCTCTCTTCTTTTTTCTGCCTTTTCCTTCTTCTTCACAAGGTCTTCTCCTTCTCAGCGACTAAGTGTTGGAGATCTCTTCTGAAGAGCAAAACCCTCCCCTCCCCCGCTCTCTCTCTCTTTTCCTTCCTCCTCTCTCAGATATCCAATTTAATCGGGTATTCGGGTCACGTAATTGGGTCCAAGGCTACGTGTGTGGGTGTCACAGTCGAGGAGTGTGTAGGTCGGGTCGGGTCGAGTACATGTGTGAGGGACCTTACCTCATGTGTTCTTGAGGCAACCACCCGTATGAAGAAAAATATTATATGCAGGTTTATGCACTTCTCTCCCACCGATGTGGGACTAAACTCACATCCCTCTTTCACGTGCACCTACAGCAGCTGGTCTCGTCTAATTGGTGGTGAAGGAGTGGTCAACACTCCCAATTGAGCACCTGGGTAGATGCCTTGAAGGCTTTTGCCTCACCTGGAGGTTGCGCCTGGAGCAAGCGTCGCAAGAACACGTTTCGAGCTTTGCTCGAAGCACCTTTAGTAATGGTGACAATGGTTGGCGAACCTGAAACAATCAGTATAGCCTCACAGCCCAATTAAAACACCTCAAAAGCTTCGTCAGAGGATGTGGAAGATTATGGCGGTGTTTGTGTTGCGTATGCTGGTGCGTGGCGATCGGTCAGTGACAGAAATGAAGCGTGAAGGTTGGGTTTTTCGGTGGATAGTTTGGGTGGATGGAATGGCGAATAGGTAGAGGGGTTTTATGCGGATGGTCAAGGCAGAGGTTTTGGCTAGGTGGCAAGGTGTTTGGAGCAGCGAAGCATGCAGAAGACCTCGCTGGAGGGCGGCTGGAGCGAAAGACAAAGGTGGTTGGTGATGGCATCGAGGGGATATTTTTGGGTTTTGAAGATGGGAAATTAACCTAAGGATCTAAAGAAACATATCTAACCTATTCTAATTAGATGAATGGGGGGAATGCCCATGACAGTGGTATGTCAGACATGGGGAAAATGAAACCTCTGGTGATAGGGAGAACGGCAAGGAAGAGAGGGGAAGGTGGCCCTCGCTGGTATTTCGAGCAGTGGAGAAGCTTAAGGAGGAGCAACCAGCCAGCTATATTCTGTGACGGTCGGCGAAGAATGTAGATGGGGAAGCTCGCTGGAGCTTGTAGAGCTTTCGGTCGAAGATAGGAGAAGAATCGACGTGCCTCAGAAATGATCGGATGTCCTTGATCGAGCTAGGCATAGGGAGTTTGGAAATCAAGTTCACCTTGGCTTGATCGACTTTGATGCCTTTTTCTGATATGAGATGTCCCAAGACAATTCCTTCAGGCACCATGAAATAGCTCTTTTCCTAGGAAAGAACCAGATTCGCGTCAATGCACCACCTGAGGATTTGGACCAAGTGTAGGAGACAATGGTAAAATGATTCTCCGAATACTTAAAAGTCATCCATGAAGACTTCCAGATAATCACCTACCATATCTGAGAATATGGCAAGCATGCACTGCTGAAAAGTAGTGGGTGCATTGCAGAGATCGAACGGCAACCTTCGGAACGCGTATGTCTCGAAGGGGCAGGTGAAAGTGGTCTTTTCTTGGTCCTCAGGATGGATTGCCACCTGGTTATAACCGGAGTATCTGTCCAAAAAGAAGAACCTATTTCCCGCTAGTTTCTTGAGGATCTGATCAATAGATGGTAGTGGGAAATGATCCTTCTTCGTGGAGGAGTTGAGTCTTCTGTAATCAATGCAGACTCTCCACGAGTTTGCCACATGGGTCGGTATGACTTCTCCGGTTTCAGTCGTGATAACGGTGAGTTCTACCTTCTTAGGCACAACCTAGATTTGACTCACCCACCGACTATCGAAGATCGAGTAGATGATCCCTGCATCTAACCACTTGATGATCTCCTTTTTCATGACCTCCTGCAGATTAGGATTCAAACGTCTCTGCATTTCACGGGAAGGTCGTGTGCCCTCTTCGGTGTAGATACGGTGTGTGCAGTAAGAGGGGCTGATAGTAGTCAAATCATCGAGAGTCCATCCAATGGCTCTACGATGTTGTTGGAGAATAGTAATCAGACGGGATTCCTGGTCAGGTGTGAGTCTGGAGTTGATAATTACAGGAAACGTCTAATTGGAACCCAAAAAGACGTACTTCAGATGGTCGGGAAGAGGCCTGAGTTCCAAAACGGGGTTATTAGCAGTAGCAGGCGGTTCAGGGTGTGTGTCAGGAGCAAGGGAAGGAGTTATGGGCGCATCTAAGTCAGATTCAGACTCCTCTGATTGTGGGTTTTGATCTTCTTGTGGTTGATCGAAAGTAATCAGGTTGTCCTCGATATACGGTTCATCAACCATGGCCTTGATATCACATATTTGTTCTATAACACCGCAATTAATCCCTTGTTGGGCGTTAAAGATGACAATTTTTAGTGTTTGGTTCCTGAATTTCGGTTCAATTTGGCCCTCCTCATAGTTTATATTGGCCCTAATAGTGGCCAAAAAGGGCTCCCTAGTATAATTGGTGTATCCCTTGGGTTTTCAGGTGCATCCATATCCAAGACTACAAAATCCACAGGGAAATAGAAATCCCATACCCTAACGATGACATCCTCGAGTACTCCTTTAGGTGACTTAATAGATCGGTTAGCCAACTACAATGCCACCTCTGTCGATTTAAGCTCAGATTCTTCAAGGTGGTCAAGGAGGGATGTAGGTATTAGGTTTATGGAGGCACCTAAATCTAATAAGACTCTATCGAATTGGGTATCACCAACGGTACATGAAATCAGAGGAGTATCTGGGTCTTTTGCCTTAGGTGGGAGTTTGCTCAAAATTACAGAGCTAGCTTGCTCTGACAGTACGATCGGACTCCCACTTTTGGTTCACGGCTTATGCTTGGGTGTACATATGTCCTTCAAAAATCGTGCATAAGCTGGTACATGCTGGATTGCATCCATCAGGGGGATGTTTATATGGACCTGTTCAAAGAGCTTGACCAGATCCACCTCAGGAGCCATGGGTTTGTTTGTCCTCTTTCCCTTGGTCAAGTTCTCGGGAAATGGAACCTTGGTTGGTTCCTCTAGAATAGGTCCAGGTTCTTGATCTGGGACAGGGGTGTCCTGGATAACTATCCTAGGGCTCGGGTTACTACCAGGCTGAGAGTGGCTTGAATAAGGTGGGTCTTGTGTTGCTTTACCACTACGGGTTGTTATAGAATTCAGTCCTGCCTGGTTTTGGTTTGGGGTTGGTAAAATAGGTGGCTGTTGTTGAAATCCCTCATAAGATGTCGAAGCTTCCTTCCAGTCGGGTGATGGAATAGAAGGGGCCTGATAAATCATGTGTGCTTGGCCCTAATTTGGGTTCATAATGTGCCTCTGATTCGGCACATTATTTGGATTCGACAGAGGTTGCGAAGGGAGTGTGTCAAGTTGGTGGGAATTCGCCATCTGGGTGAGTTGGTTGTGAACCTCTGTGATCTCATCCTTGTGTTGTTTTTGCATAGCCGCATTCGTCTTCTGAATGTCAACCAGAGTCTGAAGGATAAGAGTCATTTGATCTATTTGGGTTGGCCCAAATTGATAGGTGGGGTTGGGCCAAGGCTGAGGCGACTAATATGGGCGAGGAGCTTGTGGACGAGGTTGACATGGTGGTCTTTGATTCTGATTATTTCCCGCCCACAAGAAGTTAGGAAGATTCCACCACCCAGGGCTATAGGTATTAGAGAATGGGTCATTCTGGATGGCGTTGAGGTCCTCGTAGGTATGAGGAACCCCAGGAAAGTTAGAATACGATGGTTCAGAGTTCCCCCAACTAGAGTAGGTCGAATCAGAGTTTCCTCCAATCCTAAAGTCATACGAGGGTGGATACGGGTCCATCCCTTGAGAAGATCGGTGATAGATGTTATGCATAGTGATGAGAACCTCATCATGAGCCATAACTAGCTCATTTTGACCCAATACAAAGGATAAAAGCTCCTACATATCTCAAGGAAAGGCTTAACTCAGAGAATTCTGAGTTTGAGAAGAAAACCAGTCATAAGGGGTAAAAGTGCAATTTTACCAGTATAATCTGCATACAGGGTAATTCAGGGCCCAAACACAGGTCAAAACAGCTTAATAAGAATAAAAGTGGGATGAGATGATCTAGCAAGGGCTACAGCACTTCCAAGGAACCAAATGATAATCTGTAACCCTAAAACAACCCACTTCAATTCACAAGGTTCGAGGCAAAGTAAAAATAGAATAAACCCTCTAAAATTCATAGAAAAATAATCTCTAGGGTTTAGAACCTTCAATTTGGCCTTTAGAACCCATTTTGACCTACATTGAGAACCATGCCCAATTAATAACTTAATTTGGGTTTTTGCGCAAATTGACCGGTCAAACAAGGTTTAATATGAAAATGAAATTCACCATCAGATTCCTTAGGTCTTAATTAGTCATGTATAAAAACTTGAGCCTAAGAAGAAACCCCCTTGACCGACTTCACACTTTGGTCCTCATATATTTACTCTTTGGCCCTCAACTTTTGAACCCTCGCATTTTGGCCCCAAACTCTCCTTCGTTCTTTGCAATCAGGTCCCTCCTGCAAAACCCTGCCAGCACCATGCTCCGGCGACCTTGCGCGGAGCATGGCGCCGCGCAGGGTGAGGTGGGGGACCTGGCAAGTAAACCGGGGGTGCCCTGCGTCGTCAGCCGTCGCAGGGGCACCCCCCTGGTCATTGTAGCCCACCATACCGGCCGTGCGAACGCACGGACGGTATGGGTTCGTGTTCCGACCATTCTCCGGCGAGGGAGACACGTCGTCTCCCTCCGCCTTCCTCCCTGTTTCATCCCTATAAATACCCCCCGCTGCTCCACCGACCAGGGCAGCCTGGATCTGACGGAGAAAATCCCCAACTTTCTTCTCTTCTTCCTCCGGCAGACGCTCACCAGCTCCGGCGGCTTCCTCCCCCTCCACCTCTTCGCTCTGCCGCAATACCAGCAGCAGAGACTTCCTCCCCTGCTCTTCCCGCGCCACGCCGCACCCAGCTGGCGCCTCTCCGGCTCTCTGCTCGCCGCCGCCCCTCTCCCTGAGCATCGTCTTCTCCGGCGACAGTCGATAGACTGTCGCCCTGTTCCTCCCCCTTCGTCCCTGCAAGTAAGCTAGAGCTACTCCCCTTCTCCTCCTCTTTCTTTCCCCGCTTTCAATTTATTCAATTAAGCCCTCTACCGACCCTGACCACCTTCACCCCCTTCGCCTCCGACCACCCTCCGGCAAGCCGTTCCCATCACCTCAGCAACCCACACGGCTCGCCGACCCTCACCGCACCTCCGCCTCATCACACTGAGCACCCCCCACCCCTCCACTGCCACTCCACACCTCCGTAACACTCCCCCGAACAAACCCATTCCTCCGGTTGCAGTCCGACCCAGGGCTGCCACCAGACACCTCCTTGCAGCCTGCCGCGCAGCTCCTCACCTTCGCCGTACCACGGCGAAGGTTCCCCAGTGGTTTGATTAGGCCGCGAGGCCATATTCGTGTCCGACAGGTTTTGAGGTCCGACCGCCATTGACGCACATTAAGGCAGCTTCTCCCGCGCTCCAGGCTTGAGGACGCCAAGTCTCCAGCTGCTGCGGGGTACGGGGCGTCATGCGAAGGCAGCCAGCCAGCAACTTATGCAGATAGAAGCCGCAGCTGCAGAAGCCAAGCCGCGGTCTCCCAGCAGGCGCACGCGAGGAACGGTCTGCGTTTAGTCCCACATCGGTAAGCCTCACACACGTTCCACTGTTTAAATTGATTTCGTGCACTAGCCTCATTGCCTCAGTACACGGGGTGAGGTCCCCTTACACCCGCCCGGTTACCCGATCTCGTCCGCGCTCACGCCTCGCGGACCTGACCCGACCCGACTTAGACTGACTGCACTCCTCGCCCACCACACACGCCGGTGGGCCTGGACCCGGGCCTGACCCGTACCCGATTACCCGGTAGCTCTGGGAGAGCTTTCCCAAGAGTGGTTTCAGAGAGAAAGAGAGACGCGGGGGGGGGGAGGGTAGAGTAGGTTTTTCCTCTTGACGAAAAACTCTGAAGTGTGCAGGCCAAAGAAGAAGAAGAAGGAGCTGCACTGTAGCAAATGCATAGTTAAGTCGTCTAAGCACCGGGTCAGACGACGGAAAGTCAGCAGCCAGAGCAGGAAAGAAGGCAGGCTGAAGAAGAAGGAAGAGCAACGGCCAAAGCAGAAGAAGAAAGGAAGACTTAGTAGCTGAAGGCAGAAGCTCTGCAGCCATAAAGAAAAAAAAGGGAAAAGAGAAAGGGTCACCATGATTGCAGAAGAAGAAGAAGAGAGGTCAAGGCAGAAAACCAAAGAAGAAGAAGAACAAGGAGCTCTGAAGAAAGAAGAACATCACCAACGCAGGAACAGCAGGAAGAAGAAGAAGAGCATCACCATTGCAGAAAAAGAATATCACCTCTGCAGAACAGAGAAAAGAAGGAGATCTAAAGAAAGAGAGAAAGAAGAGCATCCCCCTCTGCAGAACAAAGAGAAAACAACAAATTCTTTCCCTCTCTCTTTCTTTTTGTAAAAGAAACATGTATATCCCTAGAATACGACTTGCTCCCTGAGTTCGACCTCGGGAACTCTTTCATTTTCCGAGTAAAAAATTTTATATTTGAAATGTTGGTAATAACCGGCTTTACTACAACGTTATAACAAAACCCTCAAACCCGGTTGCCGCGACGTTTCACATAGCTTCCCTCCCAAGAGGTGGCTATGCAAACAGGTTTTGCGTAGAGGTGGCTCGCTGCAGATGTCGACTCAGCTCATCCACCTTCTTCTCGATGATAGAGACCTTGTCCAACCAACTAGCCATCAGTTCCAAGTCAACGGATGCGGACAGGCCCTGCGTCTCATGTGCTCCCCTTAGATTCATCGATGTGTGGGCATTCGTCCAGTCGAATAAGACCTGGAGTCATTATTGATGGAGTTCTCGCACATATTCTCAAGAATCTCCCACACAGTGTCTTCATGTTGACCCATGATATTTCCTCCGCAGGTTGCATTGACGAATAAGCGGATATCTTCATGGAGTCCCTGGTAAAAAGATTGGACTTGTTCCCATTTAGGAACTCTGTAATGGGGGCACTTTCGCATGAGATCCAAGAAACGATCCCATGCCTCATGAAGAGGTTCTCCAGATTGCTGGGTGAAGTGTGTGATCTGGTGGCACAAGGCATTCGTCTGACCAATTGGGAAGAACTTTTTCAAGAATTCGAATTGCAGTTCGACCCATGAGTTGATTGGATGTGTCTAAGTCTGATACTAATGAGCTGCCTTGTCCATGAGAGAGAAGGAAAACATCTTCATAGGAAGAATATCCCGATTTTGTACATCTGACCCGAAGGTCTGGGCTTGATGTTTGAGTTGTTTGATGTGCTCGAAGGGATCCTCGAAATTAAGCCCATGAAACTTTGGAATAGCATGAATCATGTTGGGCTTGAGTTCAGAATTAGGACCTCCAACCAAGATTTGGACTCGAGGTTCAATCGCCACCGCAGCGGGATTATAGTGATCTCACATTATAGGACGCTGCAGCGGGTTTACAAAGGTTTGAAATAGATCATTCAGGCGCTAGAGTTGGTGTTCAAGATTGTTCTCTTCTTCTACTGGTTGTGCCATGATGATGGAAGAAGGAGAATTTGGTTCTGATGAATCAGAGGAGATGTCTGTGTGGTGGGGTTGCTGCATAAACACAAACGTCAAGGCTTGGCCTCGGCGGGAGTGGATTGCTAAAGGAGGTCTTAAGGACCTCCCACCGAACATGCACTGATGGTTTGGACGAGGGTAGAATGTGCTAGACCCAATCAAAACACCCAAAAATTTTGATGACTATAGAGGTTCGGGGTGGATGATACCCCTTAGTCAGAAAAGCCATCCACTTGAGAAATACATGGGCAGCCAGAGAGGAAGAGTCCCACAATGACCCCTACATGGTAGAGCATCCCCATGAGTTACAGGGTTTCCCCCACCCGACCTCTCTTGTCACTGAGATTCTAGGTAGACCAGAATCGGGACTTTGACCTCTTAAGTCTACCACTTTTATTTAAGATCAAAGGTGCTTAGGATTTCACTTGAAATTTAGATGTTTTGAGTGCAAAAGTGACATAATTTCAAGGTTGGTTGACCCAACAAGAGGTCAACTTCACCTATTTGTCCTTTGAGAAGCTTTAGGTCCTTTCTTTTAGGATTCAAGTGAAATTAAGAGCTTGAATTTTAGGGTTTCTCTTGAATAAATCTTTTCAATCAAGGTTTAGGCACACCTCTTTTTGGAATAGTTGATTCTTTGCTTAGAAAGATGTGTCTCTAAAAATCCTAAATTGGAATCCTTGATTTGGCCCTAATTTTGGTCCCATTTAGTTGCCACAAATATGGTATCTAGGGCTCAATCAAGAAGGTGGTAGCCCTAGTTACCTTAAATGGATGCACAAATCAATATTTGTTGAAATCAAAATTAGGCAACTTTGGTGACTTAGCTAAATATGGAAAGCAAGTAGTCCTAAATTGATTTTTATCTTGTTTTTTTCCTTTTCAAAATGAGGGGATTAAGAGAAAGGGCTAATCAGAGATTACCTACCCCGGGTGTGTTTGTTGTGCGGCTGTCTTCCTTTGAATCTTCTCCCCTGAAATAATCACAACAAAAGAAATATATCAAGTTAGTACCAAATCAGAAATTCTGATCAAGATTTCTAAATTGCCCATTTCTCCTCGGCAACGATGCCAAAATGTTTAGCGGGCAAGATCAATGTTTTAAAATTAATGCGTCGTAGTATAGTTTAAATCGCTCGAAAACAAATAAATTTTATTACTAGAAGTTTTAAATCCAAGGTCAAACACAAGGAGCAAATTGGGGTTTAAAAATCAAAAACACAACTTTAAAATTGAATATAATATGCAATGGAAATCAGAGTTCTAGTGCAAAAATGTAAATGTGAACACTTGATATCAATGTATATGAAGAGCACAAAATAAACGGACGTCTCATTTTTAGAATCAGACATCTTAAACTTGTGATTGCTACAGTGCTATTTCTGATCTTTTTCTCTTCTCGATCTCTGATCTCTGTCTAGCTTTCTTCCTTCTTCTTCATTTCTTTTCTTCATGCCTATGCTTCTTTTGCCTTTAGCTGCTCTGGCCCTTGTCTTCTTCTTCTTTCTCTACAGCTCCTCTTTCATCTGCCTTCAGCTCCTCCTCCTCTTTCTCTTTCTTCAGCCCTTCTTCATCTTCTTCCTCTTCAGTCCTTGCCTTCTCCTTCCTTGGCTTCTCTAGCTTCTGCCCTCTCCTTCCTTGGCTTCTTCTTCTTCTCCTTGTTTGCAAGAGAGCAAAACCTACCCCTACCCGCCCCCGTGATCTTTCTTCCTCTTTTTCTCTTAGGCTCGCTCTCCCAAAGCAACTTCTTGGGTAATCAGGTCGGGTGCGTGCCCAGGACCAGGCCCACCGATGTGCGATGGTAGGCGAGGAGTGTAGGTCGGGTATACGGGTCAAGCCAGGTCTGCATGGGCAGTGCCGCAGACGAGGCGGTGAGAGGGCGAGTGGGACCTCACCCCGTGGTCAGGAGGCGAAGAGCCTATTTCACTTTTGCAATTTATTTCACTGCACCTGCTTGTCAGCTTCCAAGGTGGGACTATGTTGTCCCACCTTCCTTCACGAATGCCCGCAGCGGGAGTCTCCTTGATTGCAGCAGCTACGTGGGGCTTCAGTGCCAATCGCTCATCTGGAGTTGTGCGCGAAGGGATTCCGCACACCTGGGACTCTTATCCTAGAACGAGGAGACCTGGGGGAAGCTTTCAAGCAAGCTCCTCACGGTCGTTAATGGTGGTAGACCTTCAACACCTATCAATAGGAAAACGACCTTGCGAGCTCATCAGAAAGCTCAGACAACTTCGCCTAGACACGGCGAATGTAGTGCAGGGCTCGATGTGGCGTGGGGTGGCCAGAGCGTGCGTGCCTAGGGCACCCTGTGTGCGCAAAAGTGGGTGTGTTCGGGTGGAGTTCTGGGGGTGTGGCGTGGTGAGTGGAGTGAGGGTTTAGGGTTAGTGAAGTGTGGCAATGCTTATGGGGTGGTTGGCGAGGCGGATGGAGGTGTGGAGCGGCAAGAACGCCTCACCGGAGGTCTGGTCGGAGATCAGGAAGGTGAGGGTGACAGCATGCGTCGAGGTGTGTTTTGAAGAAATAAAGAGAGAAAAATGATGGGAATAGAGAGAGGATTTATCTATGCATAGGGAGATGAAGGGAGATGCAGAGAAGGCGGCTGACTCATATTGCCGTCGCTGGAGACAAAATACTCAGTGGAGGAGGATGGCGACGATGAAGGGGTTGCAGGGACGTCGACTGGTGCGGCGCGACACAGATGAAGAGGAGGAAGAGAACCCTGCCACTGGTATTGTGGCAGAGCGACAAGGGAGAGAGAGTGGGGGGTCGCTGAAGCTTGCTGAGTTACTGACCGGAGGGGAAGAGACGAAATAGAAGGTTTCTGAGGCCAATTTCAAGCTTGAAGGATGCGGAGGGCTTTGGGTTTGCTTTTATAGGATCTAGAGGAAGGTTTCGTGCTTGGAAGCCAATCTTCCAAGCACGGCAACCTCACCAGAGATGGAAGGTCAAATGAGAGATTGGGTACCAAATCGAACTTAGAATTGTGTTCAAACTAGACGAGATTTCTTAGAGAATCTCCCTTTCAATTTTGAAGGGGATTCTTTGAGGAATTAGAGAGATCTTTCCCTCGAAATCTCGCCGAAGTAGGATTATAGTGGAGGGACCTAATTGCAAAGAATGAAGACAGAGATAGGAGGGTTTCTACAGAAGTTTTCAAAAGTTAACGGTAGAAATGTAATTGGGCTGGACTTATTTGCAAAGTAGGTCAAGGTGAATTTCCCTTAGGTCTAAATTTTGGTACAAACCTAATTTGAACGTAAGGAATCCAATGGTGAAGTTCGATTTTAGGTTGGACCATGTTTGACTGGACAATTTACACAAAAATCCAATTTAGGGCAAACATTTGACTTAGACCCCAATTTAGGTCAAAATAAGTTCTAAGGGCAAAATTGAAGGTTCTAAACCCTAGAGGATATTTTTCCATGATTTGTAGAGGGTTTAGGTGAATTTTATTCTGACCAAAACATTGTCAAATCAAGTGGGTCTATTTTTGGGTTAAAAGAAGTCATTTAATTCCTAGAATTCACATGAACCCTTTTCTGTCTGAACCAACCCACTTTTTATCTTGTTAAGACTATTTGACCTATGTTTATCCCATGAGAAAACCCATTGTTGTACTGTAATGGTAAAATTACAGTTTTACCTCTTGTTTCTTGCTTTTCTCTCAGAATGGTTATTCATTGAGTTAAGACCTCCAGTTGGTTATGTAGGAGCTTTTGTTCTCTTTTCTGGGTCAAAATGAGCAAGTTAGGGCTCATGATGGTGTTCCCATCAGAAGGGATTAGCCATGAAATCAAGGAGTTATCCCTGATTGAAGGTCGACGCAAGGTGGGTTTAGGAGTTCTTCAACCATGGAAGAGGTAGGGACCTACTTGTGAAGAAGATGATTATGTTAGTGTAATTCCCTACTTGGAGGGGGTGAGATGTGCGTGACAAAAAAAAAAGCGGAATAAAAAGATAACAATCTCACAAAATAAGCAATCTCACAAATGGCATAATTATTTTTAGGTGGAAACCCAACCTGGGTGAAAACCACCACCTAAGTCTCTCGACTTAGGATTTTTTAATCGACCTAGTCGATCAAATCCATTAACTAAATCATTTAAACGAGGGTGATTCAACCTCTTACAACAACACTACTTTGAACGAGGGCAGTGTGCCTTAAACATCTTCTCTTCACGAGAAGGATTTTGTCCCTCGATGGAGATGGAAATTCGCAATGCGAATACCCAACCAAATAACAAAGTAAAAGGTACAAGAATAGTCCTATAGAGCCAACAAAGTAATTCTTAAACTAAGCTTCTATAGGTAAAGAAACTTCCCTTTGCTTGGAAGTGCGTCGAATCGGTGACGTGGGTGCATGAACCACGCAACAGTGCTTTGTCGCTCTCTTAATCATGGAGGGAGAGCGGGTGCACAAATTGGATGAGGCTCTCGGATGTGGAACTAGCCTTTGAGAGCAAGTGCTTCTTCTACTTCAATTTGACACAAAATGAGTGGAAATATTCCTACAAGGTGTGTCTTGGTGTGTCTTAGTATCTTTGCAAGCCAAGGGGTCCTCCTCTATTTATAGAGGACCTAGGAAGGCTTTCAAAGTCCTTAAAAGGCTTCCATAGCCGTTGGGTGCAATTCCAAGGAAAATCAAGTCGGAATCAGGATCAATCATAACTCTGACAGGGTTATCAGATGTCTTGACTTAAGGTCAGACGCCTGGGTTGTCATCTGATCTAGGTAGGTTGATCTTCTTGGACGATGTTGAATCAGAGCGGACGTCAAAACAAGTCTTGTAAGACATTTGGACATAAGATCAGACGTCTAATTCTAGACGAGTGTCCTTCTTGTTTTTGTCCAGACCTAAACAGGGTTCTAGGTCTAAGTGATCAAATGACAGATCGATGTTTGGCACAGGATCTGGACGTCTGGAAACTAAGTTAACAGCGAGTATAGATGTCCAAGAGAGTTCAACGGTTATGAGATCTGACACAGGTGATTTGGCAACTAACAAGGCTCAACGTCTATTTATCAGACGTCTGGGAAACACTACAGACGTCTGGAAGCTAATAAAATGTCAGACTAACGTTAACTCTCTAATAATAGGTTGCTAAGGCCAACAGTCGTCTTATTCGATGTCTGGAAAAGGCATCAAACATCTCCTAAGATGTCTGGACTAAGGTTTGGATGTCCGATTCTAACAGACAGAACCTATTAAGTCCAGCCTAAATGTTTTGGACGTCTGATCAAACAGTCAGACGTCTTAAAAGTCACTATCAGACATCTGATTTTCAGATTGGACATCTGATAAGGTTTTCTGAACCCTATTTTGATTTTCTAAGTTCTATACAGAAAACCTAAGTATCCTATGGTTTGTGCAAGTGTTCCTAGGACTATTGTTAGGGTACTTGAAGCTCTTTAACAAGAATCTAGGAAATAAAATAAAGAGAAACAAAAGAAACAAAATATAAAGTACAATAGAAAGGAAATCTATCTTATTCTTCATCTCCTTCTTCAAGCTTTCGCTCCTCGCAAAGCTCCTCCGCCTCTGTCAAGCTCCTCCAATCCGCCATGGATGTGAGCTTGAACTCCGTCTAAACACCTATCTCCATTTGCAATTTGACCTGAAAACTAGGACTCAAAAGCAAATGTTAAAAGACACATGTTTTTTTATCATCAAAATAAACGATTATGGTGCTCTAGCACCAAGAGTTAGGGGGGTTTTTGCAAAGATTTCAAAAGCTGAGGGGATCTTTGTAAGAAAAAGAGCTAGAATAGGATTAAAATGCAAGCTAGGTCAAGATGATCTCTGATTGGGCCCAAATTTTGGTATAGACCTAACTCCGACCCAGGGAATCTGATGGTGAAGTTGTATTTTGGTTTTGACCAATTTTGACTAGGTAAATTACGTAGAAACCCAAATTAAGGCAATTATCTATCTAAGACTCTATTTTAGGTCAAATTAGTTCCAATGGTCAAATCAAAGGCACCAAACCTTAGGGAATATTTTTATATGATTTTAAGAAGGTTTAGGTGAATTTATCCTTACCATAACCTCAGTTAATTAAGTGGATCTATTTTTAGGGTTTCAGATGTCCATTAATTCTCAAAATGTATGAAAACCCATTTCTACCTGCATGAACCCACTTATTAGACATTTATGACCATTTTACCATTAATTAACCCCTGGGAAACCTTATGATTGCTATGCATTTAGATATTATGTTAAAACTGCAGTTTTACCCCTATTTTCATGTTTATCTCTCAGAATGGATGTGCAATGAATTATGGCTCTTTGGCGATTATGTAGCAGCATTTATCAATGTAATATAACTAATTAAAGCTAGATATGGCTAATGATGACATTCTCATCATACCCCTATGCCTAACTTTTGCTAGTCTCTTAGCAAAATCTTATGAAAAGAACCTGAGTTTTAGACCATGCTTTGATGTGTAGAGTCTTGATTCTTTCTTCTTTGTAGAAATTAAGTCAGAACGTTAATATTAGGCCTAGAGGTACTCAAGTACTAATCAAGATTTGGACCTGACCAGCTTTAGCCTCAGTCTGCCGTGAAGGTTTCTAAGGTCCACAGAAACTATCGTAAGGTTTGTTGAACCCAACGGTTAAAGCACCCGTGCTTGTAACATGGTTAGTCCAAGTTTAGTTTGTAGTGTGTTTTTGTAAGAGATAGAGATAGAAGAATTTTTGCATTTTTGGAGAGCTTTCTGATTTGGGGGAAGTGGAGGGGCGGAAATGGATCAGGGTGAGGAGGCGGAGATTATGTGCAGGTCGGCGAGCCGTGTGGGATGCTGGAGTGATGGGAGCGGCTCGCCGGAGGATGACCGGAGGCGGAGAAGGTGAGGGTGATTGGTCGGAATCGAGGGCGACAGTAGATGTTTAAAGTGAGGAAAAGGAAGAGGGGAGGAAGAGGAAGAGTTCTACCTACTTAGCAGGACGAGGAGGGGCCGGAGCGGGCGACAGTCGTATCGACTGTCGCCGGAGAAGAAGATGCCCAAGGGAAGGGGCGGCGGCGAGCAGAGGGCCGGAGAGGCGCCAGCTGGGTGCGGCGTGGCGCGGGAAGAGCAGGGGAAGAAGTCTCTGCTGCTGGTATTGCGGCAGAGCGAAGAGGAGGAGGAGGAAGAACCACCGGAGCTGGTGGGCGTCTGCCGGAGTGAGAAGAGAGGAAAGTTGGGGGTTTTCTCCGTCAGATCCGAGCTCCGAAGAACGGTGGAGCGACGGGGGTATTTATAGGGACCGAATCAGAGAGGAAGGCGGAGGGAGACGACGTGTCTCCCTCGCTGGAGGACGCCGGAGATGGAAACCCATACCGTCCGTGCGTTCGCACGGCCGGTATGGTGGGTTACAGCGACCAGGGGGTGTCCCTGCGACGGCTGTCGACGCAGGGCACCCCCGGTTTACTTGCCAGACCCTCCCCCTCACCTTGCGCGGCGCCATGCTCCGCGCAAGGTCGCCGGAGCATGGTGCTGGCAGGTTTTGGCAGGAGGGACCTGAATGCAAAGAACGAAGGAGAGTTAGGGGTAGAAATGTGAGGGTTCAAAAGTTGAGGGCCAAAAAGTAAATATATGAGGACCAAAGTGTAAAGTTGGTCAAGAAGGTTTCTTCTTAGGCTCAAGTTTTTATACATGACTAATTAGGACCTAAGGAATCTGATGGTGAATTTTATTTCTAGATTAAACCTTTTTTGACTGATCAATTTACGCAAAAACCTAAATTAAGTTATTAATTGGGTATGATTCTCAATGTAGGTCAAGATGGGTTCCTAAGGTCAAATTGAAGGTTCTAAACCCTAGAGATTATTTTTCTATGAATTTTAGAGGGTTTATTCCATTTTTGCTTTGCCTTGAACCTTGTGAATTGAAGTGGGTTTGTTTTAGGGTTACAGATTATCATTTAGTTTCTTGGAATTGCTGTAGCCCTTGCCAGATCATCTTATCCCACTTTTATTCTTATTAGGTTGCTTTGACCTATGTTTGGACCCTGAATTACCCTGTATGCAGATTATACTGGTAAAGTTACATTTTTACCCCTTATGACTTGTTTTCTCCTTAAACTCAGAATTCTCTGAGTTAAGCATTTCCTTGAGTTATATAGGAGCTTTTATCCTTTGTATTAGGTCAAAATGAGCTAGTTATGGCTCATGATGAGGTTCTCATCATACCCCCATGCCTAGCTTTTGCTAGTCCCTTAGCAAAAACTTAAGGTTTCAACCCTTGTTCTAGACCATAAGTTCTTAATAGCTTTAGATAAGTGCTTTTTCATTTAAGCTCAGATTAGGTTAGAATGCTGACCATAGGCCTAGAAGGTACTCTAGTACCAATCAAGATCCAAATCTGTCTAGCCTTAGCCTCAGTCCTTAGCAAAGGTTTTTAAGGCCCACAAGAACTAACCTAATGTTTATTGGACTTTGTGGTTAAAGCACCTGTGCTTGAAATGATTTTAGCCCTGGCTCAGTTCGCAGTGCGTTTTGTAAGAGAGAGATAGAAAGTTATTTTGTTTGGAGAGTTTTCTCTCTCTTTTTTTTTAGTTCTAGCCTAGGATTGGCTTTTCAACACGGTCTGTATCAGATTCCTTGCTCCCATCATCAATCCTCAAGGGTTCTTGGCGATCGATGCTTTTAGATAGCACCGCCCATGGCAACCCCCAGAACCCTGGCTATTGAGATTTCGAGATAATCCCATCCATGGTGTTCCGTGGCTGAATTCAGACCCTGGCAATTGACACTTCGGGATAATGCCATCCATGGAATCTGAACCAACAGAGTGCTTACATGCCCCCAGTAGGATATGTAAATATCCTAAGAGACAAGCACCAAGGAGATGATATTTTGTTACGCATCTTCGAGGGGATTTCCCGTCTCTCCGTGCTGGGAACTCGTCCAAATCAACTTGTGTTGATCGGTCGCTCCTATTCTAGGTGTTCTTTTCATAATTTTGCGACGCTTCTGCGTGATTCTGATTTTTACGCTTACTGAACCAGGCTGTGTGTGAGGTTAGGGTGCTTAGGTTACTGAGTCCCGTAAACCAAAAATTAGTTAACGAGGCAAAATACTCCCTAAGCCTTAGACCTAATACTTCAGCTTTTCATTTTCCTCAACCTCTTGAGGAGTGTCCAGATCTTAATGGGTACTAAGAGTCTATCCAAGAATGCCTAAGGTTTGCGTTCTTACTAATCTCATTATGCACTTTTA
Organism: Thalassia testudinum; assembly: GCA_037157565.1. Classification (NCBI taxonomy): domain Eukaryota; kingdom Viridiplantae; phylum Streptophyta; class Magnoliopsida; order Alismatales; family Hydrocharitaceae; genus Thalassia; species Thalassia testudinum. The sequence continues at coordinate 31,914,622 of JAZHRO010000036.1, forward strand.
GTTATTTTCTTGAATGAAGTCTAGAACTTAGGTTAATTCCTTAGTTCCTTACTAATTGACTATCATTTTTTTCTCATAATTTTGTGCTCCTTTTTTCCTTTTGTTTCTTTTTTTTTTTTCCTTCACAAAATTTCCTTCTCCTCTTTTCCTCTTATTCTTTTTCGAAAATTTTTTTAATTTTTATAGTGTTTTTGGCATATGTGAATTTTTTGTTTGAAACCTTTTCTTACAAGTTTTGCACTTACATACCCCCCCATGCCTAAGATTTGCAATGTCCTCATTGTAACCTAGGGGGTTTTTATTTAGCTTAGTTCATTCCTTAAGACAGAAATTTGGATGCGTGAATGGGTCGGGTTGAATTTTTGCGGACGATTTCTAATCCCAAATGCAAGCATCTGAGGTGGGGTCGGCTGTCTACAAGGGTGAACCTTAAGTGCAAAAAGGTGTCAGAACAAGTTTCAGGTTTTCAAAGAGAATGACGGGCTGCCTCCCGTTGAGCGCTAAATTTGATGCCTTCAGCCAAGCAGGAAATGCGATGGAGAGGGGATGGTCAAATCAACAGAGTTTTGTAAGACAAGCACCTTGATTAAGAGCCTGGTTGGTCCAACCAGGTGCTTGTTCAGATCAACAGGCTGATGATGCAGCCCAAACCCAATCAATCTGGTGGGTTGATAGATGTGGATAAAAAGGTGTGAAGCCCACCATAAACTATGAAGCTCAGATGGATGTGGAAGTGTAAACGCAGGGTTTGGCTGAGTCGAATCAGCCTGGTCAGAGTAGGGATCCGTAGAATAATCAATGAATGATGCGGAAACCCTATAGGGGTGATCAGAGAATGATGGGGTGTGGTATGTAGTCTGATCAGTGTTCAGAACCTGAGTTGGAAATGCAATCGGCTCGGTGAGAGGTGAATCTGAATAGAAATTGAGTCCAGTTGCGGGTCGGGGTTTGGAAGAGGTTTTGATCCGTTCTGTGTGTGCGGATGAGGTGGCCATTGTGTACGAGGGCTCTTCTAGAAACAGATGATAGGTGATTTTCTGTAGAGAGTCCTCTGGGTAACTATCAAATGCCGGAAGAGTGTTTGTAGGATGAAAGGAATCGGATTCGAGAAAAAATTTGGATTCTTGGTTGCAATCACTCTTGGCATTTTCTGTTTTTGGTTCCTGAGGATCGAAAAGGAATGATTCTGTGTTATCAGTGATCTCGGGAATCAGGACCTCAGAGTCGGAGTTAGAGTCATGAGAACTGAGGTCGTAGATAGGCCTGGCGTGTTCAGGAAGGGGAATCTCTCCGCAATTATAGTCAGATTTGAAATTGTCGGAGAGTTGGCGAAAATGAGATTCATGATCATGAATTCCACCACAGCAAAAATCATCAGATGTGGAATCAGCAGCCTGATTGGGGTCTAGCCTATATGTCAATTCTGGGCTCGAAAAGGTATTCTGTCTAGGCTCAAGCTCCAAGCTGGTAGGATAGACCCAATTAAAATCCAACTCGTCCAACTCCTCAGTCTCTGTATCATAAATTGGCATGTTCTCTAGAAAATCGATCAGATTTTCTGAAGATGTTGGAGAGGGATATTCATCAAATAGAGGCCCGGAATCATATTCTGTAAAATTTTGATCTTTCTCATAAGGGGCCTCATAATCTTCCCAATAAGTTTCAGATCTAGGTTCTAGGCTTAGGATGTGGGTAGAATTATTAGAACCTAAGTCCGAATAACCTTCGAGGGCCACCTTATCAAAATAAGGGGCCGAATTTATACCCTCAGAAGGTTCAGTTCCGATCTCATTATTGCAGGAGTTTTGAAATTCTAGGCTTGGCAATTCATGGTCTAAGTTTGGCTCATCATTGTGTTCTCCTGCAATATCCCAACCTAATTCAACATTGTCTTCTATTTGGGTTGGGATTTCACAACCACTTTGTGCCCCAGTCCCGAGATCTGGGAAACTGGATTGTTCCTTAATATTGTTCCAAGATGGTTCATCCTCTATTTCTGGTATATATGGGTACTTCTGGTTGATAATTTGTTCTACTAATTTCATCATTTCTACCCGTTTCATAAGGGCATCTTGGTGTTGTTCCCAAAGTACAGGATTTGTCAAGCATTGAAGGTATTCAGATTGGTGTAATTTTTCCATCTGAATGTATCCTGTCATGAGCATATCTCAGGTTGATTCTTTTGTAACTTCTGTTAATAGAATCTGGGCACAGTTTATGATGAAAGCTGTGGTTGTTGGGACATCAACCTGAATGTTTTCTATTGGTGTTGAGGGTTTATATTTGATTTCATAGATTTCAAGGGCATCCTCAATCATCTTATCTTTCATGGATCTCAGATATTCAGGTTTTTTATATGGTAGTCTTGCTAGGTAATTAGGCTGCATCTTCGAATCAGGTGGTGGAATCAAGATAGAATCAGAAGTTTGAATTAATGGAAGAAGGGGACTTTGTTCAGAATCAGAGGAAAGAGGGGCTATGTGAATGATTTCTGCAAAAACAAGGGAGCCGAGGCTTAGCCTCGGAGAGAGTGAATTTCTATAGGAGGTTTCAAGGACCTCCTGTAAAATACTGAAGGACTGGATGAGATAAGCAGGTGCTGGACCCAATCAAGACACCCAAAAAATGTTGGGTGACTATAGAGGTTCGGGGCAGATGGACCCCTTGATCAGAAAGATCGTCCACCTGAGAATTACCTGGGCAACCAGAGAGGGAGAGTCCCGCGAAGACCCCTACACGATAGAGCGTCCCCACGGGTTACAGGGTTTCCCCCACCCGACCTCTCTTGTCACTGAGATTCCAGGTAGACCAGGATGGGGATCTTGACCTCTTAAGTCTACCAATTTCAGCTTAAGATCAGGGTGCTTAAAGTTACACTTGATCTCTTAGGTATTTTGAGTGAGAAAGTGACCTAATTTTAAGGTTGGTTGACCCAAGGAGTCAACTTTACCTCTTGTTCCTTTGAGAGCTTTTGGGTCCTTTCTTTTTGGGTTCAAGTGTTTAGAGAGCCAATTGTTTAGGGTTTCTCTGAATAAGTATGTTCAATCAATGGTTTAGGCACACTTCTTTTGGATTTTCTCCATTCTTGATTTAAGTAGTGTGTCTCTAAAACCCTAATGTTGAATCTTAGGTTGGCTCTACTTGGTCCAGTTAGTTCTTTGTTGGGTAATTAGGGCTCAAGCAAGAATGTGTTAGCCCTTAAATACCCTTAATAGTGTGCAGGACTAATGAGTTGAAAACATGCAACTCTTTATGGTTACTAAGTATGGAAGACAGGTTAGCCCTATATTGCTTGTTCTTTTCTTTTCTTCCTCTTTAGAGTTTAGGGGTTAATAGCGAGAGGAAAAAAAAAAATTTTACCTGTCCTCGGAGTGGTTGTCGTGCGGTTGCTTGTCTTCTTGATTTCCTGTAGCTGCACAAAAGAGAGGAGATTATCAGAAACTAAAAAGAAACAGGAATGTTTACCTCTAGAATAGCCGTTGCTCCCCGGCAACGGCGCCAAAAACTGGTGGGATTCCTTCCTCTATAGTTTTATTATTTCGTCGTAGTATAGTATAGAGAGGTGATTACCAGTTTAATACAATTTGTTACTCGAAAATAAAAGAGTTCCCGAGGTCGAACTCAGGGAGCAAGTTGTATTCTAGAGATACAAGTTTCTTGTACAAAAAAAAAAAAATAAAGAGAGAGAGAGAGAGAGAATTTGTTGGCTTCTTTCTTCTTCTCTCTTTGCCTATCTTCTTCTGCTTGGCTCTTCTGCTTTATCTGCAGCAGTAGTGATGCTTTTCTTCTTCTTTCAGTTCTTGTTTCTGCTCGTCTCTTTCTTTTTCTTCTCCCTTGCGGTCCTGTTCTTCTTCTTCTTCTTCTTTCTTTCTTCTTTTCCTTTCTTCAGACCTTCTTCTTCTCGTGCTCTTCTCCTTCTTTCAGTTCTTCCCTTGGCCTCTCTCTGTGTTCTCTCTGCCTCGCCTTCCTTCTCCTTCTTTGCCTTCAGGACGTCGTCTGATTTTTCAATCAGACGACTTAAATCGCCGCTGCTACAGTGCCGCTCGGTGATCCTCCTTCCTTTAGCCTTCGTCTTCTTCCACGGTTCTTCTTCACCTGTGCCTGCACACTTACACAGCTTGATCATAGGGCAAAACCTACCTCTACCCTCCCCCGCGTCTCTCTCTCACAGAATCCGCTCATAGGATAGCTCTCCCAGAGCTGCCGGGTAGCCGGGTATGGGTCGCACCCGGGTCCAGGCCCACCGGCGTGCGTGGTGGGCGAGGAGTGCAGGTCAGTCTAAGTCGGGTCGGGCCAGGTCCGCGGGGTGTGAGCGCGGACGAGACCGGGTAACCGGGCGGGTGAAGGGGACCTCACCCCGTGTGCTGAGGCAATAAGCCTCCAGCACTTTTTCGCTTTATACCGCTGCGCTCCTTCAGAGCCTTCTGAGGTGGGACTAAATGTCCCACCCCAATTTCGCACCTGCGCGGAGGAAGCAGCTGGTAATCGCAGCGTTACGCGAGGCCTTCGCGCGAGGGCTTCGACTCGACCGCAGCCTGGTACTTCGCGAAGGCGCCTTGCGCTGTCTGGGAGCGTAACCTGGGCGTGGCGCACCTGGGGCAGCAGGTGAAGAAGCTGCTCCGCTTCAACAATGGCGGCGACGAGCGCAGGTACCTACCCACAGAAAAACGGCCTCTCGACCCAATCAGAAACGCGGAGGACCTTCGCCGTGGCACGGCGAAGGTGGTCGGGGGGTGTGCAGGCGGCGGGGCGGAGCCTAAGGGTTGCCCTAGGTCAGACTGTGGGTCGGGAGATGGGTTTGTTCGGTGGAGTTGCAGAGGGTGATTTGGGGGAAGTGGAGGGGCGGAAATGGATCAGGGTGAGGAGGCGGAGATTATGTGCAGGTCGGCGAGCCATGTGGGATGCTGGAGTGATGGGAGCGGCTCGCCGGAGGATGGCCGGAGGCGGAGAAGGTGAGGGTGATTGGTCGGAATCGAGGGCGACAGTAGATGTTTAAAGTGAGGAAAAGGAAGAGGGGAGGAAGAGGAAGAGTTCTACCTACTTAGCAGGACGAGGAGGGGCTGGAGCGGGTGACAGTCGTATCGACTGTCGCCGGAGAAGAAGATGCCCAGGGGAAGGGGCGGCGGCGAGCAGAGGGCCGGAGAGGCGCCAGCTGGGTGTGGCGTGGCACGGGAAGAGTAGGGGAAGAAGTCTCTACTGCTGGTATTGCGGCAGAGAGAAGAGGAGGAGGAGGAAGAACCGCCGGAGCTGGTGGGCGTCTGCCGGAGTGAGAAGAGAGGAAAGTTGGGGGTTTTCTTCGTCAGATCCGAGCTCCGAAGAACGGTGGAGCGACGGGGGTATTTATAGGGACCGAATCAGAGAGGAAGGCGGAGGGAGACGACGTGTCTCCCTCGCTGGAGGACGCCGGAGATGGAAACCCATACCGTCCGTGCGTTCGCACGGCCGGTATGGTGGGTTACAGCGACCAGGGGGTGTCCCTGCGACGGCTGACGACGCAGGGCACCCCCGGTTTACTTGCCAGACCCTCCCCCTCACCCTGCGCGGCGCCATGCTCCGCGCAAGGTCGCCGGAGCATGGTGCTGGCAGGTTTTGGCAGGAGGGACCTGAATGCAAAGAACGAAGGAGAGTTAGGGGTAGAAATGTGAGGGTTCAAAAGTTGAGGGCCAAAAAGTAAATATATGAGGACCAAAGTGTAAAGTTGGTCAAGAAGGTTTCTTCTTAGGCTCAAGTTTTTATACATGACTAATTAGGACCTAAGGAATCTGATGGTGAATTTTATTTCTAGATTAAACCTTGTTTGACTGATCAATTTACGCAAAAACCCAAATTAAGTTATTAATTGGGTATGGTTCTCAATGTCGGTCAAGATGGGTTCCTAAGGTCAAATTGAAGGTTCTAAACCCTAGAGATTATTTTTCTATGAATTTTAGAGGGTTTATTCCATTTTTGCTTTGCCTTGAACCTTGTGAATTGAAGTGGGTTTGTTTTAGGGTTACAGATTATCATTTAGTTCCTTGGAATTGCTGTAGCCCTTGCCAGATCATCTTATCCCACTTTTATTCTTATTAGGTTGCTTTGACCTATGTTTGGATCCTGAATTACCCTGTATGCAGATTATACTGGTAAAATTACATTTTTACCCCTTATGACTTGTTTTCTCCTTAAACTCAAAATTCTTTGAGTTAAGCCTTTCCTTGAGTTATATAGGAGCTTTTATCCTTTGTATTAGGTCAAAATGAGATAGTTATGGCTCATGATGAGGTTCTCATCACTTTCTCTCTTTTTTTTTTCTTTATTTCTAACTTCGGATTGGCTCAAAAACACGGTCTATATCGGATTCCTAGTTCCCACCATCAATCCTCGCAGGGTCCTTAGTAATCGATGCTTCAAGATAGCACCACCCATGGCAACCCCCAGAACCCTGGCTTTCGACACGTCGAGATAGTACCACCCATGATGTTCTATGGCTAAATTCAGGCCCTGGCAATCGACATTTCAGGATAATTCCTCCCAAGGCATCTGAACTAGCACAAGGTGCTTACATGCCCCTGGTAGGATATTTAGATATCCTAGGAGATAAGCACCGAGGAGATGGTACGTTATTGTGCATCTTCAAGGGAAATTTCCCACCTCTCTATGCTGGGAACTCGTCCAAATCAACTTGTGTTGATAAGCCGCTCCTAATTTAAGTAGCTTTTTCATAACAGAATAAACGCTTTTGCATGATTTTGATTGATTAAGCGCACTAAACCAAACTTGTGTGTGGATTAGGGTGCTTACGTTATCGAGTCTCGCAAACGAAAGATTAGTTAATAAGGTCGAATAATTCCTAAGCCTTTGTTGGAGGGGCTAGATTGAGGTTTTAAAAGATGCATTCATTGTAGTAATAATTCCTCAAAAATAGCTCTAACAACAGATAAAATTTATAACTCAAATGTCAGAAATGAAGTTCGAGGTTGTTCGCTAGGAGCAAGTATTACATTCACACGCTAATCTCAACATATAATATAAATGAGCACAAGAAATTAAGTAAAGTATAGATTTTCAATGAATAATAACCTGTCACATTAGTTATTCAATGAAATCCAATGTAACTCAAGAATATGAGGATAAAAAAAAAAACGAATAAAAGACAATGGTGATTTGAATCACCATTTATATCCTCTAAAGTTTAAGCATGCATTCAACCATCAATTATCTCAAATAAACCAATAGTAGTTCAATGCTACAGTGCCTCAAACGACAGGCTTAGCAATCAGACATCTTAATAGAAGGTAGGCATAAGCCTTCTCTTCTTCATCAAAACCTCTCCTCTTCTTTGTTCCTTCCTTCTTTGGCCCTTCTGATGCACAAGGGGGAACTCTCCTCTAAAATTGACTAAGTGTCGAGAACATTAAAGAGAAAAGCCCCCCTTAACCCCGTGCTCTCTCTCTTCCTTCTCCTCTTTCTCTCTCAGGAATAACCTGATAGTCAGGTATGCACGCACCTGGGTCTAGGGTCACCAGCGTGGTACAGTGATAGAGAAGTGCTAGCTTAAGCGGGTCGGGTCGTGTGAGCAGGTGTGAGAGGGGACCTCACCCCAATGTTACTTGAGGCGAACAGCTAAGATGACAAAATCAACTTATTCGCTGTCGCTACTATTGCCACTTCCGATGTGGGAATAAATGTCCCTGCTGTCTTCACGTGTAGTACCAGAAGTAGATAGCTCTAATTGAGGTTGGGAAAGTGGTCAATGCTCCCAATTGACCTACTGCGTGTGTTGCTAAGAGGGTTCCACAGCACCTGGGACTGAAACCTGGAGCAATCGTCTGAAGAACGAGCTTTGAGTTTGTTCAAAACTTCAGTAGTAATGGCGGAATAACTCCTGTACCTGAAAATAAAAATAAGGGCCTTACAGCAGCATCAGATGGTTTAGTAGCTTTGCCGTGTGATGACAAACATGGTGGAGGGTGCAGCATGGCATGCATGTGTGTGTGGAGGTCATACGACCTCAGTGAGTCAGTGCAGTGAGGGTGGAGTTCGAGAGAGTCATGGAGTCACAAATCGGAGAAATAGACAGAAGGCCTTTGCCCTCCATGTGATGGCGGAGCTTGTGGAGTCGGTGGTGAGGTGTGTGGATGCGTGTAGCGATGGGGGCGCCTCACCAAAGGAGTGGTCGGAGACGGAGAAGATGAGGGTGATTCACGGTGTCGAGGGGTTTTGTTTGGGTTTTTTGGGTAGGAAACTAACCTACGAGCTATAAGGAACTAATCTTACCTAAGCTAATTAGACGAAAGGGGTAGGAGGACCCCGGCTTTGATTGGATGGCGTCATGGAAGAGAAGTTCTCCGGTGGGGGAAGGCGAAGAAGAATAAAAAGGAACAACCCTGGCTTTGGCACACCAGGCACGAACGAAGGAGACGAAGATATTAGCTCTCCCAAGTTAGCAGTTGGGAGGCTGGAGACGACGAAGGAAGAGGCTCGCCAGAGCTCGGTTGGAGAGGGGCTGGAGGTAGGGTTAAGAAGAGGTTTTTGGCCCAAAACATTGCTGAGGAGAACGGGCAAGCCCTGGGGATCCTTATATAGGCCTCAAGGAGCGATTAGAGCTTGGAAGCCAAGCTTCCAAGCTTGGAAGGCTCATCAGAGTTGGAAACCCAACTCTTTGAAGGATTCGCATGAGGATTTGGGTGCAAATCAGAGCCCAACATGTGGCTCAAATTGTAGATCTTCTTAGGAATCTCCCTTCCAATTTTGGAAGGGATTGAGCGAGAAATCAGGGAGATCTTCCTATTTGAAGGCCGTCGGAGTAGGATTTAGGAAATTGCAGGTAGTGGGGACCTATTTGTGAAGAAGGAGATGAAGTTAAGGGGGTAAACACAAATACTTTCAAAAGCTAGGGGTACAAGTGTGAGAGAAAGAATCAGAATGGACTAAAATGCAAACTTGGTCAAGACGATCTCTAATTGGACCCAAATTATGGTACAAACCTTATTTGGACCCAAGGAATTTGATGTTAAACTTAGATTTAGGTTTTGACCAAGTTTGATTGGGTAATTTATGCAAAAACCTGAATTAGGGCAACTGTCTGTCTGAGCTCAATTTTAGGTCAAAATGGGTTCCAATGGTCAAATCAAGCATACCAAACCCTAGAGAATATTTTTCTATGATTTTTAGAGGATTTAGGTGAATTTTATCCTGACCAGAACCTCAGTAGATTAAGCAGGTCTATTTTTAGGGTTTCAGATGTCATTTAATTCTCGAAACGTGTGAAAACTCATTTCTGTCTGCATAGACCTACTTGTTAGACAATTAAGACCATTGACCTTTAATTAACCCCTGAGAAATCCTATGATTATTCTGCAATTGACATATGCTATTAAAACTGTAGCTTTACTCCTATTTTACTGTATTTCTCTCAGAATGGATTTGTAGAGAATTACGTCTCTCTAGCGGTTATGTAGGAGCATTTATTCTTTGATTATGACTAATTAAAGCTATATATGGTTGATGATGACATTATCATCAGCCTTAAACTTAATACAGAAGCTTCGCATTTTCCTCAACCTCTTGAGGATTATCCGAATCTTAACGGATACATGAATTTTTAAGCCTAAAACAAGCCCAAGAGGCCTAAGATCAACACTCATACTAATCTCCATGTCTCTCTATCATTCTAGGACTTAATTTTTTCTTTTGATTTGGTCCATAACTTAAGTAGATTCCATAATTATTTATTAATGACTATTACTTGTTTCAAATTTGTTGCTCCTTTTTGACATTTAAATCATCTCCCCTTGTCCTCCTCAAGAATGATATGCAATTTAAGCTTACAAAATTTCCTCCCCTTTCTCCACTTTTTTTTTTTTTCAATTTTTTTATTATTTTGGTTTTTTGGATATGTATTTTTTTGTCAGAACCCCTTAGAAACTTGATTTTTTGTATTTGTACTTTAACACCCCCTATGACTAAGTTTTGCAATGTCCTCTTTGGAAATCGGAGGGTATGAAATCAATTGAGTTCATGGGTTAGAATAGGTTCAAAGGGTGGGTGAATGGGTCAGGATGACTGTTGCAGACAATTTCAAGCTCTAGTACAAGTACCAAAGGTGGAGTTGGATGTTTTAAAACTGAACTCAGAAGTACAATAGACGTGAAGCTTAAAAAGATAATCAGAAGGGTCTTGGGTTTTCTTGGAATGATGGGTTGTCTCCTATTAAGTGCTAAATTCAATGCCTTCAACCAAGAAGAAGGTGATCATGGAGGAGTGGTCAAATCAAATGAATTTTGTAGAACAAGCACCTTGATCAATAGCTTGGTTGGTCCAACCAGGTGCTTGTTCAAATCAACAGGCTGATGATGCAGTCAAACCCAATCAGTTTGGTGGGTTGATGGATGAGAATCAATAGATGTGGACCCCACCAGGTATTTTGTGACTTAAAAAGATGTGGCAGTGTGAATCGTGGGTTTGGCTGAGTCAATTCAGCCTGGTCAGAGTAGGGATCCTCAAATGCAAAAGGATCTATGGAGGATGTGAGATCCCTACGAGAGTGATCAGAGAAGGGTAGGATGTGATTTGCATTCTGATCGATGTCTAAATCCCAATCAAAAGATGGAGAAGAATCATGTGTGAGCGGATCATAGAGAGGAGAATCAGAGTAGAAATTTATTCCAGTAGCGGGTCGGGGTTGGGTTCGGATTCAAGAAGGTTCTCTATGTGCTGTAGAAGAGGTGGCTTCTTTCAAATCATTGACCTTAGTGTCAGAATCAAAGGACAGGTCGTAGTCGCTGAGGTCGTCAACAGGTTTGGAGTCATTAGGAAATAATAATTCTCTGAAATCAAAGTAAGATTCAAAATCATCGAAGAACTTGCGAAGATCGTGTTCTGAACTTGATACCAGATCAAAGGTTCCACCACAAAAAGAATCAAGATATGTAGAATCAGCAACCTGACTTGGATCTACCCTAATTTCATATTCCAAGCTCAAAAAGGTGTCCCTATTAGGCATTGGCTCAGGTTCCTGGCTCCTAGGGTAGATCCAATCGATTCCCAACTCTTCCAACTCCTCGATTTCTATATCATAGATTAGCATGACTTTCGTAAAATCAATCTATGTCTCTAAGGAGGTTAGAGAGGTGTATTCATCAAATACAGGTCCTGAATCATATTTCAGATTTGAAATATGTGTCTCATCATATGGGGCCTCATGATCATCCCAAATAGGCTCGAATCCAGATTATAAGTTAGGGGTAAGGATTGGATCACTAGAATCTAGGTTGGGCTCTATTGGGGTGTCAAAATTATTCTCGAGAGTCACCTTATCAGAATAAGGGGCGGAATTTACACCCTCGAGAGGTTTATTTTAAGCTCATCATCACAGGTGTCGGGGAAATCTAAGGTCGATGGACCAGCTCTTGGTTTCCTAGGGCTAGTTCAGAATTGTGAACACTTGCAATCGAATCCTCCCAACCCATCTCAAGATCAGGTATGCCAATTGTTATGAAGTTTGAATCTGAATTTATTTGGGTTAGGGATCCACAATAACTATGATCATCAAACTCAGGGTTTTTGGAAGTACGTAGATCACTAGAATCACTCCAAGATGTCTGATTAACTTCTGACGGGTATTTTTGATCAATGGATCTATATAACCTATTCAGCAATTCTCCCCGTTTTTCTAATAAAATCTAGAGTTCTTTCGAAACTGAAGGATTTGACCAATATTGCAGACAATCGTTATTGTGTAATTTCACCAATTCAATGTGTTCTGCTAAGATATCATCTCTGGTTGAATCGTGGTTTATTCATATCCATATTATCTCCATACAGTTCAAAATGTGGTCCATTGTTTTCTTGTATTTATCTTGAATGTCCCTGTTAAAATATTCCTCGTGGTGTCTGTAAGCATCCTCAATTATTTCGTCTTTGATGGTCATTTGGGGCACAGGTTTCTTGATCACTTTTCGTAACATGTCAGGTTGCATTTTCGAATCTGGTGGTGGAATCAAGATATAGAATCAAACTCAGGTTAGATTGAAGTTGATCAGATCTGAAAGAGATTCCCAAGAAGATCTAATGAGGTCCTTAGGTCAAAAACCTAATGACCTTCCTATGTATGTGCTCTATAGAAAAGATGAGAGACTGGATATTATTGGACCCAATCAAGGCACCCAAAGATTTTTGGATGACTAAGGTAGTTTCGAGGCGAATAATACCTCTGAATCAGAAATTTGCACACCCGAGAAATGCCTGGGTAGCCAAGAAGGGAGAGCCCCGCAAAGAACCCTACACAGTAGAGCATCCTCATGGGTTACAGGGTTTCCCCAACCTGACCTTCCTTGTCACTGCGGTTCCAAGTAGACCGGAATGTACGGACTTAAGACCTTAAGTCTACCAATTTTAGCCTAGTTTGTGCCTTGAATTTCACTTGATTAGAAGTTGATTTGACTTGTGACCTAATTTGGAGGTTGATTGGCCTACAATGTAGGCCAAATTCACCTGACCTACCCTAAAAGATGGCAGAATGAAATATAGGTCAAGACCCAGAAATCACCCTAAATTGACTAAGGTTAATAGGACCACAACTTTTAAGGTTCAAGTGAAATTAGAGCCTGATTTTTAGGGTTCTTCTTGATTAGATCTTTTCAAACAGGGGCTTGGGTAGCACACAAATGCGGGAGGGTTTATTTTCTCTAATGCATGAAAATGTGAACTAGCACTTCAAAACCCTAGAGTATAACCCTAGTTAGCTCTATTTCAAGTCCAATTTAATCTCAAAATGTTAACCTTGGGCTTCAAGCAAGAAGTGTGTTAGCCTAATAGGTACAGGAAATTAGGCAACTATTTCGCAATTGCCCCTTTATTTCAAAACCTAAAAAATTTATATATTTAAAAATCAAAAAGAAAGTTGATTTTCAATTTCAAGTGAGAGACATACATTTGCAAACAAACAACCTCCTTGGATGACCCTAGATACCCCACTATCTAGGTTTAGAATTTTAAAAGTGTCTGCAAATTCACATGTTACAACGATTTGAAAACCTTAATTACAAATCACGCGTATTTTTGTAACACTTTTCGGCACCGTTGCCGGGGAGGCATGGCTTTGCATTCATTTATTTCTCTTGCTTGTTAAGTGGATCTCATCCCCTTTTCTCTCCTTCTCTCATGTGTGCAGGAACTATAGGAAGAAAGCGAGATTCTGGAAGGAAGAATTGAAATTCCTTGTCTTCCCGTGAAAATTCAGGTTGGTTCCTCCTTCTAGTCACACATAGGCTTAAAAACTATCAAAACACATTAAACTTGGATTTTAGGAACTCAAAAAATTAAGTTAAGTGGAGTGGTTTCGTTTAAAATTCAATTGATTGTTTGTTTGCCTCATTAAACACCACACCACTTCAAGTGTTGGTAGTCTGATTTTCAGGTCCAGACTTCTATTCAGACTTCAAAAATCAATTCCTAACACCACAGTCCTCTAAAAATCTTAAAATTTCACCTAGTGATTCCAAATCAAGTGAGGAACATCTGTTCCAAATTTTAGAGCAATTTAATTTGTATACAATTTCTAAAAAATTCATGAACCGTAGAGGGGTCATCTCCTCTAATCTTCCTATTTTGCTACTGTTCGCAAATTTTAGAAATTTTTATACTCATCCTATTTTTCGTGAAATTTAGCTTTCTAGAATCCTTGTGAAATCCTACACATCATATAAATTCACGAAAATTTTCTGAGGTTGGTGGTGGTACTGAAAAGTCCAAAATACCCTCGGATATCAATTCTGGACTTTGACACTAGCACAAAGAAAATTTCTAAAAAAATATCAAACAAATTTTTAAAATCTTAAAAAAATATTATTTGGAATCCTTGTTTGATTTTACATACAATAGTGGTGTTGCTTGCATTGTTTGGACCACTACTTAAAAAGAAAGCTAAAAATAAACTCATTGATAGTTAAATTTCTACTTAGGATTTACTTGATTAGGGTTTCTTTTCATTTCTAGAGACCAACAAATTAAAGAAAACTTATCTTCACCAATACAACTTGATTTCCTTTTGTTTGTGGATTTTCAAACTTGTTTGAATACTTAAAGAGAAAAACCTAAAACACACTAAGCTAAAGCAAATCCTAAAAGCAAAAACACATTTAATTGTGTGATAACTTGATTGCTAATTGGAATCACTTTCCAATCCCTGTACACACCATAAAAATTGAAATAACAAGGCATTAACACCCTCCACATTCCCGTGCACATTTAGACACCCAAGCCTAACTTAAAACAAGTAGTCACTTGACCACTTAAGGACTTCATCCATTTTAGGCTTGATATCTAATATTTAAGGATCACTAAGTGCTCCTACTTCCTTTAGACAACGCGGCGTCAGACTTAGAGGGAAGTCAAATGATGGGTGTGGGTTTACACAAGCCCCTGGTTTTCTAGGAAATGCTTGGGCCCAATCCACCAATTTAGTCTAGTCAGGCTCTCTTTTGGAATTGGGTTCACTTATTTATTTCTTACTTATTGAGTTCCCAAGTCTTAGGTTTTAAGGAGTCAACCTTAAGACAAGACTAGGCTTGTTTGTTTGAATTGTACACTTTCTCTCATCTCTCTCTCTTCTCCTCTCCTCCATTTCTTCCAAAAAAGTGCATGCACGGGAGAAGGTCCAAGAGCCCACATCTTAAGGGGCCATCTGATTTTGCCTCCTGCACCAGAAAATCTTTGTTTTCTTCTTCTTCCTTTACTGTCAATATGGAAAACCTGAGAAACCGACAAAAAAATTCTACTTCTGCCTCTAACCCATCAACCAACCCACAAGCTAACTTCTCCATCCCTAACCTCCCTCATTTGGAGCAACCAGAAAATCCTGCAGGGCCAGGTGGCCCTTAAATCCAAACTCAAAATACAAACCCCTTTGCCTTTATGGTTGACCATCTGGTTCGACTTCAACAAAACCAAGAAAATTTGGCTAGGACTGTGACAGACCTAGCCAACCAAGGGCAAAACCCGCCACCCCATCAATAGCCTATCGTTCCTCTTAAGGATTTTTATGATCCTTCCAATTATGAGGAAAGACCTGGGGTGGTCATACCACAAGGAGATTTTGAGATCAAACTAGCCATTCTAAACCTAATCAAACATTTCCATGGTCTTCCAAGAGAGGACCCTTTCTGTCATCTCGAGGGACTAACTGTCCTCGCTTAAACCACCCGTTCCCGCAATGTGTAGGAAGACGTGTGGTTAATGAGACTTTTCCCTCTCTCTTTAAAAGATAAGGCTTTACACTGGTTTAGAACGATTGGGTGCCCTATCACCACCTGGCCTCAATTAAAGAGCGCTTTTCTTAAAAAAATTTTCCAATCGGTCACACTAATGCTTTAAGAAGATCTATAACGATCTTTCAACAAAAAATTGGTGAACCCCTCCATGAATCTTGGGAAAGATTCCAAGAACTTCTAAGAAGTTGTCCCCACCATGAAATTCCATAATGGTAGTTAGTGTAGATCTTCTATCATAGATTAGAAGATCAATTAAAGAGATTTTTGGATGCCTCATGTGGGGGCAATTTCCTTAATAAAGATGCCAAAAGTGCCTACCCCTTTTTTGAAGAAATGAGTGAAAACTCATTTAATATGACTTCAATGGACACTTTCGGTAGAACTCAAAACCCAAGACTCGTATTCAATGAAATTGATTCCAAATCCACCTCTGTTCCAGTCACTCAAGATGATCTATATATGATAGCTCAACGACTGGACCAGATGAAAATACACCAAAAAAAAAAGGAAGAAAAGATCACTCACAAACAAGCTCTACACCTTAATTCTCCACACTTCAACTCTTCACACACTAACTTTCCACAACTTCTCAGAAGAGAAAATCTGTACAACATTGATGCCACACCTGCTGGTCAGTAGTTTTCTGCTGATTTTACACAAGATATGATTGGAAATTTTGATTATCAGAATCATAATATCCTTGATCCTACCATGGAAAATATTTATTCTCGCCAGAAGCAATTTAGAAACCCCTCCAACACTTACAATCAATACTGGAGGACCAACTTGAATCACTCCTGGAAAGCTCCGAACCCAATTCCGTTTCCCAAATAAAATCAATTTGGGAATTATGGGCAACCCGCATATCAACCTAGACCATCCCAAGAAGATATTAATACCCAAGTCATGAAGACTCTGCAAGCTATGCAGAATCAAATGACGGAAGTAACCCGCATGATAACTAACTTGCAACATCAGGTTAAGGTTACTCCTAATCATCAACCTGCTTGGAATTTACCTTTCCAACCCATTCCCAACCTGAATAATCAACGGAATCCGTTCCAAGGTGCTCAGCTAACTTATGCTGTCGGGCTTGCTTGACTGCTCAAGAGCCTGATTGTATATTGAGTCGATGCTCGATCAGAGATGGATCTATTCCCTGTAGGTCATTGGCTGACCATACGAAAATGTTCGCATATAGGAGGAGTAACTCATGGACTTCGAATGCAGGCAACTCAGCTCCTATCTGGACCAATTTATCCATTGCATCAAGGTAGGAGGAGTAACTCATGGACTTCGAACATGGGCAACTTGGCTCCTATCTAGACTAGTTGTTAGTTGCATCAGGGTATAACTAGATAGCCATGGTTGAGGAACCATGCCTCATATCCTATACAAGTAGCTGAGCAAGGGGTTTGTCCTCTCACAGGGCATGGACCAAACTTCTCTTCTTCCCCCATTTGTGAGGTTTAGGGGGCCTTCTCTCCATCGAGCACTTAAGCTCAATTCGCAGCAGTCCCCGGCTGGCATACTAGTTTCCATGGACAATCTTGATTCCTCATGGGGAGTGGAAGAGTATGAATAGGAAATATGAGGAGGGGCTTGCTTGGAAAGCGTAGGTCATGGTATGACCTATGGTGCTGTCACAAGCTTCCGTCAACCCCGCTACTATAAAGTTGGCCATTCTATTGAGGTGTTTATCTCCATTACATATTGACACCGGCAAGCTGATTTCTCCTCTTGGCATTACTTTATGGTTCCTAAACCCTACTATCGAGAGGGTTGGTGGGGATAGATGTTTCTCGTTGTGACCCAACTGTGTGAGGATCTTAAGGAAAGGATAATGCACGGCTCTACCCTTATCTGCAAGGAGACGGGGTTGTTGCCACTCAACCAGGAGAAGCGTTATTAATAAGGAATCCGTATGATCTGCCAAATCTAGCAAGGCAGAGAAGTGGCTCGAGACGGTCTGCCTGATAGAACTCCTCTCTCCCTATTTCAAAGTTGGGTACACCTCCCGAATGGCCCCCATAAGTCCAAAGGCGACCCTTGAGCCGGTGGCAACGTTGACACCAAAGATCACATCTATCTGTTCTTTAGCTAAGTACTATGGAAACATTGTCGATTGGGGTGACGAGACCCCAGCTGCGTGACCTCCCGGATGCCCTGCCTTTAATACTACCATAACCTGGTGGTGATACTCCTCAGGCGAGAGCTCAATCAAAATCTCCTACTGGGTCACAAGGGTAGTGGTCGCCACTACCCCATACTCTGAAAGAGATACTATGTGGACTCCTCAGAGCTGTTGGAGCTTCTCTCAGTGATAGTCTTTGGGACCCTCCACGGGTCATTTGCTTTTATCTTGGTCTCCATTTCATTTAATGAAATGGGTCAAATCACTATGCCAGGTTTGGGACTCAATCTGGTCGTGTAAATCCCAGCAATCCTCTGTGGTGTGCCCTTGAGCCTGATGGTATTGGCAATAAGGCCCATTCTCTATCTTCTTCTTCAAAGGCTTTGGCAAGGGAAGTAAGTCTTTATCCATAGACCATACCTTTGCCAACATGTCCGCTTGATTCATGGCCAGGGGAGTGTACTCTTCATAAATGTCTCGCTTGAGTTAGTAGGGACCATTGGGTTAGTTCTTGTTGAGTCAGTCCCTTAAATCTGGGAAATTCCGTTTCCGCTTATTGGGGCGGCGACCGTTTCTAATTGATATTGGTGCTGCCTTGGTTAGGATCCTCCTCCTCAAGGGAGGCTTGATGGGAACACCATCATGAGCCACAACTAGTTCAATTTGATCTGATTAAGTCATTGAATGCTCCTACATAACTATCAGAAGGCCATAATTCATTGTAAATTCTTTCAAAGAGAAATATAAGAAACCAAGGTTAAAACTACAATTTTACCATCATATCTTGAATGCGGAATAACCGTAGGTTTTTCTCAGCAAATAATTAAGAGTCAAATGGTCTTAAGAGTCTAACAAGTGGGTTAGAACAAACAGAAAAGGATTTTTCTCACATTTTAGGAATTAAATGACTTTCGAAATCCTAAAAACAGACCCGCTTAATTAATTGAGGTTCTAGTTAGGATAAAATTCACCTAAACCATCTAAAATTCATAGAAAAATATTCTCTAGGGTTTGGTACAATTTGACCATTGGAACCCGTCTTAACCCAAAATAGAGCCATAGACAAACTTTTGCCCTAATTTGGGTAATTATCCAAATTATCCAATCAAACTAGGTCAAAACCAAAATCCAACTTCACCATTGAATTTCTTAGGTCCAAATTAGGTTTGTACCAAAATTTGGGCCCAATCTAAGATTGTCTTGGCCTAGTTTGCAATTTAGTCCCGTCTGATTCTTTTATCTCACACTCATGCCCCTAACTTTTGAATTTCTTACAAATAGCCCTCCACCTTTGTCATCGTCTTCACAAAAAGATCCGTACTGCCATGAAATCCTAATCCTACAACTTCGGCAACCTTTGATTCAAGAGAACTCCTCTGATCAATCAATCCCTTCCAAAATTGGAAGGGAGATTCCTTAAGGAGTCCTCTTTCCATTGAATCTAGTCATTAGCCCCAAAACCTTTCCAATCTCTCATGCAAATACATGAGAGATTTGGGTATCATAGAGTTTCCAAACTATGGCGAACTTTCCTAGCTTGGGAAGCTTGCTTCCAAAGCTCAAGTCGACTTCTAGAGCCCTATAAAAGACTCAACAGATCAAGGCGAGTTCCTGAGCCTCATTTTTTTTGGCCAGAAATACCCCAATTTCTTCCCTCCTCTCCGGCCAAAAAGCTCCACGAGCTCCGGCAACATCCTTCATCTCCATCCCTCATTCGTTCACAATACCAACAACGAATTTATCTCCCTCAGCTTCCTCCGCGTCATGCAATACCAGCCGCCGTCTCCCTACCTCTATCGTCGTCACCATCCCCCCCACCAGAGTACTTCGTATTCTCCATCACCGACATACCCTCAACGTGGATTCCCCCCCCCCCCCCCTCGTCCATTTAGATTAGGTTATCTAGGCTTAGTTAGGTTTACACGCTCTTTCCCGCTCTCCATATCCTAATTTTGACCCTCGATGACACCATTCACCTCCATCATTCTCACCTCTGGCCACTCCTCCAACAAGTCCATCTCACCTCCACAAACCACCAATCAACTCGCCGACAAGCCCACAACCTTCATCTCTCCACCCTCTTAAAAACCCCTCTCCTTATTCACCACTTCGCTCACCAAAATCACCTACCGAACAAACCCATCACTGTCCACCTTCGCTGACCTCCATTGGCCACCATACACCCCAATCTGTCACTGAACTGCCGCCACTACACTCGCCATGGTCTGACGATGCTTACAAGCTATTTTATGTGGTTGTGAGGCCATATTTGTGATTTTCAAGTTATCAATAGAGCTCCACCACCGTTGCTCATCTCCGACCTCGTTCTTCAAGCTCCAGGCGACAAATGCCCCAGGTGTACCCTTCAGGTGCAGTGGACCAGGCTCAGGACCTTTCTCAGGTCTTTGATTGGGGGCACCATCCTCTGTAGCTACCTAACTGAATGAAGCAGTAGTTGTAGCTTCACGTGAAAGGGAAGGTAGTGGGATAGTCCCACATCGAGCTCAGAGAGACGCATAGAGGTGTATAAGAGGATTTTGTCACATGGGCTTATCGCCTCAACTAAACACAGGGGGTGAGGTCCCCACACCCATACACATGCCTCGCCTATGACACTGCTCATGCGGGCCTAGCACTGACCCGACTCGCCTAACCCACCTTCACTCCTCGGCTGCGATATCATGCCTGCAACCCTGGTCTCGGGTATGCTTAGATCCAAATCTAATTACCCAAGGCTCTGGGAGAGTAGATCCCAGAGAGAGAAAGAGAGAAAGCATGCTGGGGTAGGGGGTTTTGCTCTCTGTGAGACTTAGTCGTTGAAGGGATTGCCTCCCTCTGTGTATGAAGAAAGAAGTGAAGGAAGAAGGCCTTAATAGAAGCCAAAGAAGAAGAAAGGTTTAGGCAAGAAAGAAAGAAAAGAAGAGAATCCAGAGAAGAAAAAGAAGAGACGAGCCTGAGGAGGGAGAAAAGGCTACACACTGTAGCCTGAGATGGTTAAGCCGTCTGATTTAATGCTCAGCGGTCTGATACTTGACTGAGAGGCTTTATTTGGTTGATATTGTTGATATATTTGAGTAAATAAGTTTGAATGGTTGATGGCACTGTTGCATTATTTGAACTCAATGCATTTATGATTAAATTGAATGATTGGTGATCTAAATCACCATTGCTTTTACGTTGAGATTCTTTGCCATGCATAACTATTGTTAAACTCATGCTTTACATTGATTATCATTTCTGAGTAATTATTATTCATTTCTTGGTATTATTTGGCTTGAATCTTGTGCTCATTTACATTATTTATTGAGATTAGCAATTGAATTCCTACTTGCTCCCAAGGAATGACCTCAGACTTTCATTCGAGTATAAATTCTATTTGTTCTTCGCGTTGATTAAATCTATACTACAACACATTGATTTTAAAATCTGATTTAGAACGACAGTTTGCAATGCTTGATCATGTTTTAAGTCAGTTGCATCATAGTATAGGTGACCAAGCGTTGACAACAAATAAAAATTTATTACTCAAAAACCTAAGTATCCGAGGTTGAACACAGAGAGCAAATGGAATTTATTCACTAATCTCAAGAATGTAATTGAATACTTAGAATTACTCAAAACTTAATTCAGAATATAAATGCAAGAGTTTAAAAGTCAATTGCGGCAAAAATAGAGAAATTGGATGTCTAATTCTATGATCAGACGTCTTAAAAAGATATCTCTCTCCTCTCCTATTTCCTGTCTGCTTTTTGTTCTTCTTCCTTTCTTTCTCTGATTTTCCTCTATTCTTCTTTGGCCGTCTGCTTCTTCCTTGTTTCTTCTTTGTCCTGTGCTTTTGCCTTTCTCCTTCTTTTTCTATCTTTGTTTGTCTTGTTCTTCAGCCATCCTTCTTAGCTTTGGCTTTCTTCCTTCTCTTTGGCACAGTGTCTCTTTCTCCTTCTTCTTCCTCTATGAGTCTTCTTCTTCTTTCTTGCTTCTTCCTCCTTTAGCCTTCCTTAGCTCTTCTTTCCTTGGCTTCAACCTTTCTTCTTCTTCTTCCTTGGCTTCTGCCTTAGCTTCCTTCAGCCTTAACTCTCCTCTAACTTCCTTTTCTCTTTGGCCATCCTTCCTTTTTCCCTTCTACGGCTAAGTATCCTTAGCTTTCCCTGCTGCACCTCTTCCTTCTCCTTCTTCTTCCCTGCACACACTGAAGAGCAAAACCTACCCCTTTACCCACCCTTGCGCGTCTCTCTCTCTGTATATCACTCTTCGGTACGCTCTCCCAGAGTCGGGTAATCGATTCGAGTCACGCGCCCGGGTCCAGGTGCACCGGCGTGGGTGTGGTGCGCGAGGAGTGCTCGGTAGGCTAGTTGAGTCGGGTGACAGGTCCGCGGTGGATGTGTCACAGATGAGGCGTGATAGGTGAGGGACCTCACCCCATGTGTGTCTCAAGGCGAATAGAGTAGAAATAAATTCAATATATCGCACGCGCCTCACTCTTGATCCTTCCAATTGCTACAGCTAGAGGCCTCGCCAAACCAATTGCTCTGTTGTCTGAGTTCACGCACGCATCTGCTTCCTCTGGGACCCTGACACCTAGAGCGTGAAGCCTGGGATGAAGCTCACGACCTTCTCGAGCCGTCGCTAATGGTGGCTGGTGCTCAGATCTGTCACACACAATCATGGCCTTGCAGCCCCATTAAAATACATGGGAAGCTTCACCGTGCGAAGGCGAAGGTGGGACGGTAGGTGGCAGGCTGCTGGGCGGCCTAGGCATCTGTGCCTAGGTTACCCTGTGGCTGGATTTATGGGTTAGGTCGGGGGGCATTTAGGGAGGTGTAGGCGGTCTGTGAGTGGGTGGATGATGCTCAGTGGACTGTGGTGGAGGTTGTGAGGTTGGTGGTGAGATGTGTGGAGGTGTGGAGCGATGGATGCGTCTCGCAAGAGATTGGTCGGAGATGGGGAAGATGGCGGTGGACAGTGGCTGTCGACGGGTAATTCGTGAAATAAATTGAGGGGAATTGAAGAGGGGATAAAGACGAGTGATTCTAACCTAACTAAGTGGACGAAGGGGAAGAGAGGGCGACTGGCAGTACCTGCTGTCACCAGAGAAGATGGCATCCAGTGGAGGGAGGCAGCGGCAATGACAGGGCTAGAGGTGCTCGTGCGGGTGTAGCGCAATGCGGAGGAAGATGGTGAGACAGCACTGCCACTGGTATTGTGGTAGAGCGACTAGAAAGAGGAGGGCGGCTCGCCGGAGCTCGCTGGACTGCTTGGCCGGAGGAGAAGGAGATGAAAGTGGGGTGAATCTTTGGCCAAGTCGAGCTAAAGAGGTACGGCTGGAGATGGTGGTCATTTTATAGTAGCTAGCAGGGACTCCTATGCTTGGAAGGCAAGCCTCCGAGCATAAGAGACATTGCTGGAGATGGAATTTTGTGGGATGCCCAAATCTCTCGTGTGTTTGCACGAGAGATTGGGTGTGAATCAGGGATTAGGATCGAGCTCAGATGGAAGGGAATTCCTCAGAGAATCTCCCTTCCAAATCTGGGAGGAGATCTCTGAGGAATCAGGGAATACTCCCCCTCCATTTCTCGCCGGAGTAAGATTTCTCCCCATTAATGGTGGAGGGACCTCTTTGTAAGAGTGGTGAGGAAGTTAGGGGGGTCTGTGTAACGGTTTTCAAAAGATAGGGGCCAAAATGTAATTTGGGTGTACTATTTTGCAAAGTAGGTCAAAATGACCTCCCCTTAGGTCCAAATTTCGGTACAAACCTAATTTTGACCTAAGGAATCCAATGGTGAAGTTGGATTTTAGGTTGGACCACGTTGGTTGGCCATTTTGCATAAAAACCCAAATTCGATCAATTGATGAGCTAGGACCCCAATCTAGGTCAAAATAGTTCCAAAGGCCAATTTGAAGGTTCTAAACCCTAGGGAATATTTTTTCATGAATTTTAGAGGGTTTACTTGATTTTTATCCTGACTAGAACCTTGTTGAATTAAGCAGGTCGGTTTTAGGGTTACAGAATGTCATTTAATTCCTAAACTGCACATTAACCCATATCTGATTGAACCAACCCACTTTCCATCTTATTCAGACCATTTGACCTATGTTTTGCCTCCTAGAAATCTCATTTATGTACTGCAATGGTAAAATTGCAGTTTTAACCTTTATTTCATGTTTTCTTCTCAGAACACTTATTCCTTGAATTAAGTCCTTCTTCAAGTTATGTAGAAGCTCTTATTCTCTTTCTTAGGTCAAAATGAGCTAGTTATGGCTCATGATGAGGCTCTCATCATACCCCCATGCCTAGCTTTTGCTAGTCCCTTAGCAAAATTTCAAGGTTTTAACTTCTATTCTAGACCCTGAGTGTATGTTACTTGTTATGATAAGTTCTTTTCTTTTTCTTTTGTTGATTAGGTCAGAATGTCGACAATAGGCCTAGAGGTACTCAAGTACCAACCAAAATCCAGACCAGACCCGCTTTAGCCTCAGTCTTCCTCAAAGGTTTTTAAGGCCTGCAGAAACTATCCTAGGGTTTGTTGGATTCCATGGTTAAAGCACCCGTGCTTGAGACATTTTTAGCCTAGGTTCAGTTTGCAGTGCATTTTCGTAAGAGAGAGACAGAGAATTTATTTGTTTGGAGAGCTTTCTCTCTCTTTTCTTTTTATTTCTAGCTTTGGATTGGCTTCTCAACACAATCTGTATCAGATTCCTCGTCCCCATCATCAATCCTTAAGGGTCCTTAGCAATCGATGCTTCATGATAGCACCGCCCATGGCAACCCCCAGAACCCTGGCTTTCGAGATTTCAAGATAATCCCACCCATGGCGTTCCGTGGCCGAATCCAGACCCTGGCAATCGACATTTCGAGATAACGCCGCCCATGGTATCTGAACCAGCAGAGTGCTTACATGCCCTCGGTAGGATATTTAAATATCCTAAGAACAAGCACCGAGGAGACGATATGTTGTTACGCGTCTTCGAGGGGAATTTCCCACCTCTCCGCACCGGGAACTCATCCAAATCAACTTGTGTGATTGGCCGCTCCTAATCTAGGCAACTTTTTCAGAGCACTAAAACACTTTTTGCATGATTTTGATATTTATAAGCACTGAACCAGACTGTGTGTGAATTGAGGTGCTTAGGTTATCGAATCCCGCAAATCGAAGGTCAGTTAACGAGGTCGAATACTTCCTAAGCCTTAGACCTAACACTTAAGCTTCGCATTTTCCCAAACCTCTTGAGGATTATCCAGATCTTAGGGGGTACGTGAATTTTTAAGCCTAAGAATCTAGCCCAGAAGGCCTAAGATCAGCGTTCCTGCTAATTTCTTTTTGTGTCTCCTTAGCACTTTTTTTCATTTTTCTTTTTCCTTGATGTGGTCTAGAACTTCGGTTAATTCCTTAATCTCTTACTAATGATTATCTCTTTTTCTTTTTCATTTTATGCTCCTTTTTGTCATTTTTGCTCTTTTTCTCCTCCTTATAATTATGTGGCTCACAAAATTTCCTCCCTCCATTTTTTTGTTCTTTTTCATAATTTTTCAATTTTTTTTGTATTTTTGACATATGTGACTTTTTTTTGTGAGAATCCTTCTGACTTTTTCTTTATTCTGTATGTATACACTTTACCACCACCCCATGCCTAAGTTTTGCAATGTCCTCATTGTAAACAGGAGGTGTGAAATAGTGTTGAGGTCAGGGACTTAGAACAGGATACATCGGGTGGGTGAACGGGTCAAAAATGACTAATGCGGACGATTTCAAGCTCTGGTACGTGTACCAGAGGTGGGATCAACTGTCTAAGGCTGAACTCAAGGTGCAATGGGCGTGGAGTACAAACGGATAATCAGACGGGTCTCTATTTTGGAATGACAGGTTGCCTCCCGTTAAGTGCTAAATTCAATGTCTTCAGCCGAGCGGAAAATGGGGTGGAGAGGGAGTGGTTAAATCAGCGGTGTTTTGTAAAACAAGAACCTTAATTAAGAGCCTGGTTGGTCCAACCAGGTGCTTGTTAAGATCAACAGGCTGATGATGCAACCCAAACCCAATCAGTCTGGTGGGTTGATAGATGTAGATCAACAGATGCGAAACCCACCATATGCAATGTGGCTCGGATGGATATGAAAGTGAAAACTCGGGTTTAGGCTGAGCTGAATTAGCCTTGTCAGAGTAGGGTTCCGAAAAATAATCAGTGCATGGTGTGGAAACCCTACAAGGGTGATCAGAGAATGATGGATCATGTTTCTCAATCTAATCGACACTCGATACCCGGTATAGATGTGGAGTTGAATCATCTGCAAATGGCTCGGTGAGAGGTGAATCAAAATAAAAATTGAGTCTGGTTGCAGGTCGGGGTAGAGAACGGGTATTGATCAGTTCCGTATGTGTGGAAGAGGTGGCTTCAATGAGAATCGTGTATGAGGGCTCTTCTAGAAAGGAATGACAAGTGGTCTCATGTAGAGAGTCCTCATAGTAACTTTCAAAATTGGATTTAGAGAATGAGTCATGTGAGCTGAGGTCGTAGATTGGCTTGCTATAATCAGGAAGCATATTTTCGCCGATGTTATGGTCAGATTCGAAATCATCGGGGAGTTTGCGAAAATCAAAATCTGAATGAGATTCAAGATCATGAGTTCCACCATGGAATAAATCATATGCTGTAGATTCAGCAACCTGACTGCAGTCTAGCCTAGATGTCAATTCTGAGCTTAAAAAGGTGTCCTTATCTGGTAGAGGCTCAGGTTCTAAGCTGGTAGGACAGACCCAATTGAGACCCCACTCGTCCAACTCCTCAGTTTCTGTATCGTAAATTGGCATGACTTCCGAAAAATCGATCGGTTCCTCTTAGGATGTTGGCAAGGGATATTCATCAAATAGAGGCCCAAAATCATATTCTTCATTGAAAAATTGATCTTCCTCATATAGGACCTCGAAATCTTCCCAATAGGTTTCAGATCTAGATTCTGGGCTTAGGATGTGGGTTGAATCAGTAGAATCTAGGTCCGAATAACCTTCGAAGGTCACCTTATCAGAATAAGGAGCGGAATTTACACCTTCGAGAGGTTCAGTTCTACTCTCATTATTGCAGGAGTTTTGGGATTCTAAGCCTGGTGATTCATGGCTAGAGTGGCCTCAACATTGTGTTTTCCTGCAATTGGAGCTTCCCAACCTTCTTCAATATCAGGCACATTGTACTCAATCTGGGTTGGGAATCCACAACCATTTTGTGCCTCAAACCTGAGACCAGATTGATCCTCGATGTTGTCCCAAGATGGTTCATCCTCTATTTGTGGCATATACGGGTATTTCTGGTCGATAATTTGTTTTAATAATCTCATTATCTCTTCCCATTTTTCAAGATCATCTTGGTGTTGCTTCCAAAGTCGAGGATTTGTCATGCATTGAAGGTATTCAAGATTGTGCAATTTTTCTATCTTAATGTATCCTGTGATGAGCAAGTCTCGGGTTGATCCTTTTGTGGCTTCTGCCAATAGTACTTGGGCACAAGTTATGATAAATGTTGTGGTTGTTGGGACATCAACCTGAATATTTTCTACTGGTGTTGAGGTTTTGTCTTCTTTTTCATAGAATTTCAAGGCATCCTCAATCATCCTATCTCTCATGGATCTTCGATATTCAGGTTTCTTAAATGGTAGTCCTAAGTGGTTTGGCTGCATATTTGGATCAGTTGGTGGAACCAAGATGTAGAATCAGAGTTTGAATCAAGATGTAGAATCAAGTTATCAAGCGATTAGATCTGAATAACGAGTCCCACTGAAAATGTACGTGTGTGCTCTAAAGAGAAAGGATGATGGACAGGAGATGTTTTTGACCCAATCAAGACACCCAAAGACGTTTGGATGACTATGGAGGTTCGGGGCGGATGATATCCCTAGATCAGAAGGTCGTCCACCTGAGAATTACCTGGGCAACCAAAGAGGGAGAGTCCCGCAAAGACCCCTACACGGTAGAGCGTCCCCATGAGTTATAGGATTTCCCCCACCCGACCTCTCTTGTCACTGAGATTCCAGGTAGACCAGAATGGGGACCTTGACATCTTAAGTCTACCACTTTTATTTCAAAGGTGTTTTAGGGTTTTCACTTGAACTTTAGACGTTTTGATGTTGTGACCTAATTTGGAGGTTGGTTGACCCAAGGGGTCAACTTCACCTGACCTGTCCTAAATATGGAAGAATGATTCTAGGCTTGGGACCTAGAGATCACCCTGATTTGACTCTCAATTTATTAGGTCCAAGATTTTAAGATTCAAGTGATTTTAGAGCTCAATTTTTAGGATTTATCTTGTTTAGATCTCTTCAATCAAGGGCTTGGGTAACACACTTTGATGTGGGAGGGTTCATTTCCTTTTATACAGGCATGTGTGACTAGCACTCCAAAACCCTACTGTAAAAATCATAATTTGGTTCTATTTCCAATCCATTTTTCTTTTCTTGAAAAAGGTTCTCTTTGGACTTAAAAGCAAGAAGTGTGTTGTCTGTGGAGATTAAGCGTGATTTCTATTAGGCACAAGAATTTTGTGGGATAGAATCTAAAAAAAATCACTCCAACTTCAATATATTTTAAAAATTTTTTACAAAATCAGGAAACGTTTGCCTTAAAGATGGTGATTACTATAGAAAGTAGGCAATTGATTCCTAAATTAATTGCTTCCTTTTGTCTTTCAAGGATTAGGGGATGGTTTAAGGAAGAAAAGAGATTACCTGCCCTGGAGTAATTGACTTGCGGGAAGGATCTTCTCATGAAATACCATGCAAGATCACAACAAAGCAAAGTAGGGCAAGTTAGTGTTCAATATGATCAAAAAGAATGTAGAGATTAGTGATAAATTGCGCGTTACTCCCCGGCAACGGTGCCAAAATGTTGGTAGCTACTTGATCGTGTTTTAAGTCAGTTACGTCGTAGTATAGGTGACCAAGCGTTGACAACAAATAAAAATTTATTACTCGAAAACCTAAGTATCCGAGGTCGAACACAGGGAGCAAATGGAATTTATTCACTAATCTCAAGAATGTAATTGAATACATAGAATTACTTAAAACTTAATTCAGAATATAAATGCAAGAGTTTAAAAGTCAATTGTGGCAAAATAGAGAAATTGGACGTCTGATTCTATGATCAGACGTCTTAAAAAGATATCTCTCTTCTCTCCTATTTCCTGTCTGCTTCTTGTTCTTCTTCCTTTCTTTCTTTGATTTTCCTCTATTCTTCTTTGGCCGTCTGCTTCTTCTTCCTTGTTTCTTCTTTGTCCTATGCTTTTGCCTTTCTCCTTCTTTTTTTGTCTTTGCTTGTCTTGTTCTTCAGCCGTCCTTCTTAGCTTTGGCTTTCTTCCTTCTCTTTGGCATAGTGTCTCTTTCTCCTTCTTCTTCCTTTGCGAGTCTTCTTCTTCGTTCTTGCTTCTTCCTCCTTTAGACTTCCTTAGCTCTGCTTCCCTTGGCTTCAACCTTTCTTTTTCTTCTTCCTTGGCTTCTGCCTTAGCTTCCTTCAGCCTTAACTCCCCTCTAACCTCCTTTTCTCTTTGGCTGTCCTTCCTTTTTCCCTTCTGCGGCTAAGTATCCTTCGCTTTCCTTGCTGCGCCTCTTCCTTCTCCTTCTTCCCTGCACACACTGAAGAGCAAAACCTACCCCTCTACCCACCCCTGCACGTCTCTCTCTCTGTATATCACTCTTCGGTACACTCTCCCAGAGCCGGGTAATCGAGTCAAGTCGCGTGCCCGGGTCCAGGTGCACAAGCGTGGGTGCGGTGCGCGAGGAGTGCTCGGTAGGCTAGTCGGGTCAGGTGCCAGGTCCGCGGGGGATATGTCACGGACGAGGCGTGATAGGTGAGCGACTTCACCCCATGTGTGTCTCGAGGTGAATAGAGTAGAACACAAATTCAATATATCGCACGCGCCTCACTCTTGATTTTCCGAGGTGGGACTAATGTCCCACCTGCTTTTGTGCGTTTGCCCGCAGAAGCTCCTTCTTCCAATTGCTGCAGCTGGAGGCCTCGCCAAACCAATTGCTCTGCTGTCTGAGTTCGCGCACGCGTCTGCTTCCTCTGGGACCCTGACACCTGGAGCATGCAGCCTGGGATGAAGCTCGCGACCTTCTCGAGCCGTCGCTAATGGCGACTGGTGCTCAGATCTGTCACACACAATCACGGCCTTGCAGCCCCATTAAAATACATGGGAAGCTTCACCGTGCAAAGGCGAAGGTGGGACGATAAGTGGTAGGCCACGGGGTAGCCTAGGCGTGCGTGCCTAGGTCACCCTGTGGTCGGATTTATGGGTTAGGTCGGGGGGCGTTTAGGGAGGTGTAGGCGGTCTGTGAGTGGGTGGATGATGTTCAGTGGACTGTGGCGGAGGCTGTGAGGTTGGTGGCGAGACGTGTGGAGGTGTGGAGTGATGGATGCGTCTCACTGGAGATTGGCCAGAGATGGGGAAGATGGCGGTGGACAGTGGCTGTCGAGGGGTAATTCATGAAATAAATTGAGGGGAATTAAAGAGGAAATAGAGACGAGTGATTTTAACCTAACTAAGTGGACGAAGGGGAAAAGAGGGCGACTAGCAGGACCTGCTGTCACCGGAGAAGACGGCATCCATTGGAGGGAGACGGCGGCAACGACGGGGCTAGAGGTGCTCGTGCGGGTGTAGCGCGATGCGGAGGAAGATGTTGAGACAGCTCTGCCACTGGTATTGTGGCAGAGTGACTAGAAAGAGGAGGGAGGCTCGCCGGAGCTCGCTGGACTGCTTGGCCGGAGGAGAAGGAGATGAAAGTGGGGTGAATCTTTGGCCAAGTCGAGCTAAAGAGGTACGGCTGGAGATGGTGGTCATTTTATAGTAGCTAGCAGGGACTCCTATGCTTGGAAGGCAAGCCTCCGAGCGTAAGAGACATTGCTGGAGATGGAATTTTGTGGGATGCCCAAATCTCTCGTGTGTTTGCACGAGAGATTGGGTGTGAATCAGGGATTAGGATCGAGCTCAGATGGAAGGGAATTCCTTAGAGAATCTCCCTTCCAAATCTGGGAGGAGATCTCTGAGGAATCAGGGAATACTCCCCCTCCATTTCTCGCCGGAGTAAGATTTCTCCCCATTAATGGTGGAGGGACCTCTTTGTAAGAGTGGTGAGGAAGTTAGGGGGGTCTGTGTAACGGTTTTCAAAAGATAGGGGCCAAAATGTAATTTGGGTGTACTATTTTGCAAAGTAGGTCAAAATGACCTCCCCTTAGGTCCAAATTTCGGTACAAACCTAATTTTGACCTAAGGAATCCAATGGTGAAGTTGGATTTTAGGTTGGACCACGTTGGTTGGCCATTTTGCATAAAAACCCAAATTAGATCAATTGATGAGCTAGGACCCCAATCTAGGTCAAAATAGGTTCCAAAGGCCAATTTGAAGGTTCTAAACCCTAGGGGATATTTTTCCATGATTTTTAGAGGATTTACTTGATTTTTATCCTGACCATAACCTTGTTGAATTAAGCAGGTCTATTTTAGGGTTACAAAATGTCATTTAATTCCTAGACTGCACATTAACCCCTTTCTGATTGAACCAACCTACTTTCCATCTTATTCAGACCATTTGACCTATGTTTTGCCTCTTAGAAATCCTGTTTATGTACTGCAATGGTAAAATTGCAGTTTTAACCTTTATTTCATGTTTTCTTCTCAGAACACTTATTCCTTGAATTAAGTCCTCCAGGTTATGTAGGAGCTCTTATTCTCCTTCTTAGGTCAAAATAAGCTAGTTAGGGCTCATGATGAGGCTCTCATCAGTGACCAACAAGGCTCGGTCCTCACCGTGTCCATTCGCCAAATGACTATGAGAGCAAAAGGAATCATCCTATTCTGCAAACTTGGTGGCACGATACCATAGCTTCGCCATGTCCCTTGGAGGAAAATCATCAATGTCACACTAGAACCTTTAATTCAGTAAGCTTGACTTAAAGTACTGGATAACTATGGCATCATGTGACCGCTTGCATTTGAAATATTGAGTCTTGAATATACTGGGATTTTTCCACCATGAGTTATACTGCGACATATTATCATCGGTATTATTATCACAGCTAATATTTGCAAAGAGAAAATTCTCTCAATCAAATGGTGCCATTGCCGAGGAGGCAACAAATGCAATAGGTTTATATGGATATATTTCTAATTCATTCTGAGGTATACCTTGACTTGACCATTTTATATTTTTCTGTACGAGGAAATTGACAGGGGCTGCCAAATCAAATTGGGCCTTAAAAGAAAAATCACACTTGATTTGATTAAAGGACTTGTGTGTGATTCTTTTCAAAGCAAATTGATTTTCGGTGCAATGCACATGAGCACCACATGAGCACTTCACTAAGGGATGTTAGAGACTTCTTTCTATCTCATCCCCTTGCACCACAAAGAGAGTTAGCCAACGATCAACAAGTCTGTCTCATCACGCAACCCTGGGGAGTTCGTGGTGTGCAGTCTCGATTTGAGGCTAAATCTCTTTACAAGTAGGTCTTAAGGCACTAACGAAGGTTGGCCTAGGACACGTAATTGATTGTGTAACTTGTTGGCCACCAAGAGATAACGTAACTGACTTCTTATCTTCTCCAAGGAGCCTGTCAAGAATCTCAAGTCACATTCTCCCTCTTATGCCACTTAAGTGGGAACAGGTGGGCCTGAACTTGACTCTATTTGACAACTTTGAGGGGTAAGTTGGAGGTTGGCTTAAAGACCTAATCGATCTTTAAACAAGAGGAGAGTCCCATTGTTTTGTGTTTGATTGGGGGTGTGTTTTTCAAGACTTAGTTTTCAAATGGATTACGACTGCGTCACCTCTTTCCCTCACCCCCGAACACCTCATTCTAATTCCATGACCCACACTTATCCATCCTCTGATGGATATCCTGATGAACGATGGGATCCTTTCTACTCCTACTATAGGAGCATTGGTCTGATTAATCTCCAATCCTATGATTATGAGCAGAACCTAGGAGTGGGATACGAACCCAACACACCCTCTTTGGATTATTTTAATTCCAATGTTTGGACAGAAACTCCTAGGTATTATAACCCTGAGCTTAACTTTCCTCTTGAAAATACTGACAGCCTCTCCACATTCAAGTTTGAAATGCAAAAATAACATATGGAAATGATGGAATCTTTAGGAGAGTCTTTGAGGACAAGTCAACAATTAAAGGAAGAAATTAGTCACCTAATTTACTCCCTTGAGGTTGATTCTAACCCCGCAACACTAGATTCATCTCCCTTGAGAGAGCCACGCCATAGGATGGAAGGGGACATTAAGGACTCAATCATGGACTATAGCTACCCTCCTGAGGATTATTAAGACCCCTGCATACTCGATAATCCTTCTTTGAGAAGCCCTTGCATTAAGGGGGAGGGGGGCTACATGGATACACTAGAAATTGAAAGGAGTAGCCACTCAAGGAATTGTGATGTAGAATGGTGGCAACTAGAAGAGGAGGACCCATTAGACTTTCCACTTGAGCTTTATTGGAGCCAATCAAGGGGAAAAATATCTCATTAGACGATCTCGACCTAAATGATAGTATCCTTGTTACATTTTATGAAGAGGGTCATAGTCAAATAGTCAACCCAACTCCCACCCCGATTTTGAGGTGGAATCTACACCCCATCCTAGGAATTCTGAGCCTACAACTTACCCCTCTGAGGACCTTGCACCTCAGTTAGATTTCCTTAAGGATTGTGATTTTGAAGTTAATAAATCTCAAGACTTTTGGGTGTCTGAAGGAATCATATTGGGAGTCAATAATAAAAACCCTAACCTTTCACTTAGGGAGCCAACACCTGCCACACAACATTCAGAGAATTTACATGTGCCCAACACAAGTCCCCTAATGACATTGATATTGAATTAGATGATTTGGATCAATTTTGGTCTTAGTGACGTGAAGATTTGATTTTTGAGGAGGATAAAGAAACACTTGAAGTACTTGATCCTAATGTTGAGGATTTTCTTGAGTCTCAAGGGCAAGAGGGAAGAAATATAGAGGATGATGATGATGAGTTTGAGGGGCCCGAACTTAGAGTATGGAGTGACTCCCGAGGAGAATATGTTTTGTTTGAGGACTTACCCCCTAAGGATCTTTCTGATTTAGTTGAATCTGGATTCCTCCCTTCTTTTGATTATAAGGATCATCCCCCCAAAAATTGGGAAGAAATGGAAGTAATTGATACTCTTGAGGAGGGAATCTATACACCCCAGGGGCAAGATCTTAACATCAAACAAAAACTCGAGGACGTCATTGTTGAGGAAAATCCCACACCTATTGCTTCCAACCTACCTTCACATGAGAGTAACATGGGGGCCACCCTTGATCCATCCAATTTGAAAGTTGAACACTTGGCCCCATTCAAGGATGAGTGCCCCAATAATAGGAATGATGAACTTCAATTATTTACTAAGGCTCCTAAGGATGAAATTCAAAAATGGCAATGGGTGTTGGGGATGAATGCTGAACCTCTCAAGCCCTCTTTGACCTACTTCACCACCTTGCAACGTAGTTATTTAAACTCCTTAAGAACCAGCTTCTTGAAGTCCTTGCTTACATTTTTCCTTTACTGGGGGATAGCCAAACCGATACATCCTATAGTGGAGTGGTGAGTTTGGATTGATGCTTGTCCAAGTCAGTCCATCATCCTTAGGGTGTTCCTCTTAGCACCCTCTCTTCCCTACACATCTCTGCTTTAGGAGCCTTTGCCTCCTTGCCCTATACTCCCAGAGGTCACTGCTCATGTGTATTATGTGAGATCTCCAGTGAAGACCCAAGAATATCCCGTTATCACCAGTGTCTAGCAAGCATTTGGCATCACTCTCCATCACCAACTTGCCAACATCTTGGGTTACCTATTCACAAAGCCCGCTTTGTTATGCATCTTTTTCAGGTCTCTCTCTACTTTTCTAAAACCTTGATTTGCAAGAATTGCCCACTTAGCTCGTTGGGAGGCAGCCCACCTCTTCTTCAGGTACTATCTACCATTTTGCATGCAATGAGGACATGGCACATTTTAGGCATCGGGGGGTAATGGTAATACTTTGGGATATGAAGAGTGTATTGATATATATTTCCATATACAAAAAAAAAATATCATCATCATAGAGAGAGAAAGAGCAAAAACGTGTTAGTCCTAGTATTTGATCATGAAAGAGTTTTCCTAAGTTCTGGGCTGGAATGTTTGATGAATTAAGACCTAAAGTGCCAAACCTTAAGAAGATAAGAGAGATATATTGACTTTATGCCTCTACGGCCTATTTGGCTCAAAATTTGAGTATTTGTTGACATATGGATTATTCTACAAGTGGCTGAGGAAGTTGAGAAGCTGATGTATTAAGTTTAAGGCTTATGGAGTATCTGACCTCTTTTTCTACCCTTTGGTTTACGGGTCTTGGTAACTTAAGCATCCACATCTCACACACTGGTTTGGTTCAATGAGCTTAATGAAAAAAAAATGTCAAATATTCCTCTATCTAAAAAAATGGTTTCTCGAAAATCTGACTTAGAAAAGGCTAAAAAACACAAGTTGATTAGAAGAGTTCTTGCTACATGAGAGGAGTAAATACTCCCCTTGAAGACACGTTATGACATGTTATCTCCTCAATGCTTGTCTCTTAGAATATTTAAATATCTTATCGGGGGCACATAAGCGCATTGTGTTGTTCAGGTGCCATGGGCAACATTATCCTGAATTGTTGATTGCCAGGGCCTGGATTAGCTTAAGAATGCCATGGGCAACACTATCATGAAGTGTTGATTGCTAAGGTTCTGGGGGTTGCCATGGGCAATGCTATCTTGAAGCATCAAATGGTAGGGACCCTTCGAAGATTAATGATGGGAACAAGGAATCTGACACAAATCTATTGAGAGCTAATCCGAGGTTAGATTTAGAGGATTCATAAAAATTACAAAAAAAGAAAAATCTCAAAAGCATCTCCACCTCTGTTATGAAGAATGTACTAGCAAGTTGAACCTGGACCTTTTACATGAGCGCACAGGTGTTTTAATCTTTGGGGTCAACAAACCCTTGGACAGGCTTTGGGGCCTCAAAAACCTAAAGCCGATCAAGTTTGTATCTTGACCAGTACTTTAGTACCTTAAAGCCTAAGGATGATATTTCAAACTAGTCTCTAGAGGTGAGCCACTATAAGGTGCCCTGATGATAAATTCCAGTCTAGAGATCTGGTTCTTCTCCATATGACTTTGCTCGAGACTAGCAAAACGCATGTGGGTATTTGATAGGTCCATTTTAGTAGACTATAATTAATTCGAGGTACATTATTATTGGGATAAGAATTCAATTTAAAGCATGTATTACAGTGAGAAACTGGAGAAGCTTGTAATTCATCGTTCCTGTATTTTTATTTAATTAATGTACTCTACATGCATATTATTTTAGTGCGTAATCATGTATTGATATATTATTTACATATTTTTGTAGGATTAATGGAGGGCCAAACTTAGAATGCCATATTTTTCATCAAAGATGGCAAGAGAGGACTCTTTCCTTCTTGGGGTATGGGATAGATGGCAATCTCGTCTAATTGGAAATCCCATTCTCAAATCAAATATCTTATTTTCTGGGAGGAGGCTGAATTAAATCAAGAAAAAAAAGGAAAGTACCCCACTCGAATTTTTTTCCTTCCCTTACTTCCTCCTTAATCTCTCTTAGAGATCACGGCAGACCACTGATGCCCCTCCATCTTTCCCTTTTTCCCCTTCGTTATTTTTCTTTTGGGACATTCCATCTCTGGAGGGCGCCTGGTAATTTATCTCTCTCCCTCACATCCAAAACAGCACGACCATCCCCCTCTCCCTTCATTCTTCCTCACTATTTTTTCCTCAATAGACCGCCACCCGCGTCCCCCTCCCTCCCATGCACGCACAGACAAAACCACCCCCACATACTCCTCCCGGTCACGATTACTCCACCCACGAAGATTACAAGCACTGAAGCCACCCGCTACACTCACAAACCCTCTCGACCTCTCACCCTCTCTCTCTAAACCTACGAACACAGGGAAGGCCTTCATCACCGTGCCCCTGCCCTCTCCAACGATAGAGGAGACCACCGCGCACGTCAACGTCTTTACCACGCCGCTGCCACCGAGACCGCACCAACCAGACCGTGCGCTCAATGATCCTGTCACCACGAGCACAACCATGCTCCTCCACGTTGATCGTAGCACCATCTGCGACCATGCCATCTGCGACCACGCCATCCATCCCTTACCGCGTCCCCTCATCATCACGACCTCGACCTCCGTCTTGCCATCGACAATAGCCCCAACCACGACCATCGCTCCAGCCACCATCGGCTCCCTTGACCATGCCATTGCAATCTCCTCTCTCTCTCTCTCGAGAACAACCACCAACGGGTTCTCCACATTCTCGACTGCGACCGTCCTCCTTGACGTCTCTTCCTCGACAGCATCCGTGACCATAAGCTCCTCTATTGCATCTACACTGTGAGCAACTGTGACTATGACCGTGTGCTCTCCCTCGATGACTCTTCATCGACTGTGTTCATGACCACGCTACCTCGATGGTGACAACCATGTACCTCTGCTTTCTCTAGCCATCATGATTCTCTACCGTGAAGACCTCACCACACTGTCTTTCTCTACCGCGAAGACCTCACACCGTGATTCTGTACTGCCACCGTGCACCTCTTAGCCGCCTTCTCCGATGAGCGTGGTGACAGCACGCCCATCTCCATCAACACACTGCATCCACGATCGTGTGCTTCCCTGCAACTTACTGTGTTTGCTTTGGTTTTTGTAATTCATTGATTGTTTTCTCTAACTATTGGAATCAATGTTATCATCTTTAGATTCGTATATTGAACTTAGTTGCGTATTATTGCCTCCCTGTGGAAATGACATTAGTTTATTCATGATTATTTGATCTGCTACATAGTTGAGTTGATTACATCTTTGACGTGAGTAGGTTTGATGATTATTGGATTGGATATTGATGATTTGTGATTCAGTTGACTCATGCATATCAGGTCTAATATTTGTTGATCTGGGATTTTTCCACCATGAGTTATACCATATTATTATCAGTATTATTATCGTTGTTAATATTTGCAAAGCGAAAAGTCCCTCGATCACTGGGTTTATGCACAATGGACCCATCTCGAAGTGTAGGACTTCTATAATCTGCCGGGTAGCTAGATCCTTCGCATGGCCTGATTTGTGAGGTGATTTTTCTCCCATCATAATTACTAAGTATAAAATAGGCATATTATAGATGTTAACCGTGATTTCATCGAGGCACAAGGAAATAAAAGGAAATCAGATGTGATAATGACAAAGATCAAGTACCATGAAGTGGCATGAAATGTTTTTATTTTAAATTTGTAGAATGTATGCCTCATAACCATTAAACAAAATGAGACATGAAACAATCTAGAGGTAAGCATATAGGAGTCACAATAATCCTAGTCATTTATTAAACAATTCATTATTTGAAAATTCATTATTTTCCAAAATGAAGGTTGTTTAGTAAAAGTGATTAATGAACCAGTCAAATCAACAATTAAAAAATCTTGGGTACATGTAAGCCACAAGATTGAGAAGTAGTTCAAATTTAAGAACTAAATCTGTACTCAATAAGTATTAGTACATGTTGATTGCTAGTGAGCTTCATAAGGCAAAGAATAGTTCTTGAAATAACTCATCAAAATGCTATGTGTCGGCACCCATAATCAATACTAGCACCCATAAGAGTCAGTTAGCTAGTTGTGCTTTTAAAAGTCAACTTGTAAGTAGGTAGTATCAATACCCATCCTTTAGTACCGATACAAACTATCAATTGGGTCAAATTTGAATGGTTAATTGAATCAATTTTTGGTATTAACATTAATTATTTGAATTCCAACGGCTATGATTCGAATCATAGTGATCCTAGCCCTATAAATTGACCCCTTTGGGTCCAATCTCTACACAACACAAGCAAGAATTTTCTTAGCTCTCAAAAAGTCCCTCTACACCCTTCTCTCTTTTAAAAAGAGCTTGTTTCTCTATGCTTCCTACCCGATTTCTAATTCCTGTCGTAATGAGCTCACAGGAATGCACAAAAGCTCGTTCTTCACGATTCACTGCATACTTAGGTTCCTAGACTCTCAATTGGTAAAATCTATTCTAACATTTTTGTTGGGAGGCTTTGGGTTTTTGGTTGTAACATTTTATTACTGTCCTTACCTACACGAAACTTGTTTAGATTCACTATTATAATTTGGTTAGGTAACCTGTTAATGATCTGGTATTAGTGAAATTGATTCCCTCTTAGTTGATAGAATCTAGGTTAAAAATCCTAAGTTAGGAGACTTAGGTAATGGAGTACACGAGGTAGGGAACCACTGTATATTTTGTGCATCTCTTTATGGTTTGACTTTATATTTATTTTGAGCAATTATTTTTTATCCCACACTATTAATCCCCCCTTCTAGTGTGTGCTTATGTATCTCAGATCGTACATTAACTTGATAAAGCAAGAGATAGTTAAAGACCTTCTTTAATGTTGTCATGGAGAAGGCATATCCTTTGACCTGAGACAAATATGCGTCTTTGTCTACAAATGAATGCATTTGGAGAACTAATAGTAGATGTACCCACCTTGATGCTAATATTTGAATGCTGGCATATGTGGGAAGGGCAATGAGGTGCATGAGTATTAGAAGGGATCACATAAACCTTTTACATAGGTGTATGTGACATATTGTATGAATGAGCTTAGTCGAGTATATTGGGAATAACAATTCCACATGTGGTTGCAAAGTCTTGATCAGACTCAATGCAAGAAAGAGAAGATAGTCTATTAGGAAAGGCTTTGGTCTTCGTTCTTGTTCCAATGATACAAAGAGATGTTAGAAATAATATCATCCAAGGAGGAATGATGGTCATTGATGACTCTACAAATAATAGCGTTAATTACATTAATTAGTGTCAATTTCAAGGGTGTATGTGCATAAATATCATGATATAGTGGATTTGGGAGCATTGTATGCATTCTACATTATTTTATGTTAAGATTGCTTAGAATAATGTTTAATGACCTGCTGTACAAGTGTATATTGAAACAGGTCTCAATTGAGCAATCGGACCATACATATGGATTCAGATAGATGAATGGAGTCCAACGGACTCAAAATCACTTTAATCCAATTTTTGTAGCTCCCACAATAAGCCAAAAAAGTTTGGCTATTGCTCTAATGATCAATAGCCCAAAACTTGTCATGTGTCACGCATCTGCGCCTCTAGCAGGATCTGCAGCTTCTCTTCATCATGAGCTCATGAGATCAAGGCCGTTGGATGCGAATCCAACAAGCACCGAGTGACCCTTGTTGAAGCAGAAGACATACGTAAA
Organism: Thalassia testudinum; assembly: GCA_037157565.1. NCBI lineage: Eukaryota > Viridiplantae > Streptophyta > Magnoliopsida > Alismatales > Hydrocharitaceae > Thalassia > Thalassia testudinum. The sequence continues at coordinate 31,954,385 of JAZHRO010000036.1, forward strand.
AAGGATTGAGTTTTGAAAACCCATCTTCGTAGTATGATTTACAAAGAAATCCGTCAACAGATAAATTTACCAAAATTTGTAAAGAAATTCCAGGTCGAACACGGAGGCTATGTCGATCTAAAATTCACAATTATAGTTTTTGGGGATTTTTGTTCTAAAAGTGAGATAATCATAATGAGTTTGATATTAACACTAAAAGAGAGGGAGAGAGAGAGAGAGAACAATCACTTTACAACTAAATATTATTTTTACAACTAGAAAGCAGAAAATGATTACAGCTAGAAAGCGAAAAATTCTATTCTAGAAAGCAGTAAAGAAGGGAGAGAGATGTTATCCTCCTTGACGGTTGCTTGGAGGACGAGCTAGATAGGGCAACGCCTAGATGAACGGAGTAGGAAGAACTAGGGGCGAGGCAGGGCATCATCGTCGTCGTAGGATCCACTTCCAAAATGGGGGAAGAAACCTTTAATTTTAGCTCTAGAGGAGCATCTCAGGTTTGGGACAAACTTCTTTAGAGCTTTGGAGAAGGAGAGGGTGAAGGAAGGGATGAAGAATAAGTTGAGGTCGTGGGCTATATATAGGTGTAGAAGTTGGGGCAATTAGGTCTTTTTATATATAAAACATTAATTCAGGCCTTTAGTTATGGATTTATCCATCACTAAAGGCTTAAACGTGGGTGACGTGCAAGAGCGCCCGTTGTTTCCTCCTCTCCCGCGTGTCTAATGCACACGCATGCTATCGGACGACTTAATCGCTCCTCGCATGCTTCAGCATAACCGTGCCTATGTGTGCGATGGAGCATGCAGAAGTGCATCATCACGCGCATATGTGCTTCTCGCTCATCCATCGCGCCACATCGTCGCTTGATCCACTGTTCGAATTCCATCTGACGATATAATTTGGCCTACGCATGTCACCCACTCGAATTGAGGAGGGCGAGGCTCTAACTCATGCCCTCTTCGTCGTGGATGGTGTCGAGACCAACGTGCCAAGCTGCCCTTTGAGGCGTGCTTTGGATCCAAGTGCACTCGCTCTCAGCTGTTGGATCAAGATCCAACGGCCGAGATCAATCGAGCGAGTGAGGAGAGAGAGAGGGTGCGGCAGTCCTCACCAATTTGGCTGGGCTAGTTTGGGCGGCTAAGATGGCGCCATCTTGGCCGTCCATCTTCTGTGACTTGTAGAAGGTGCCACGGATGTCGAATTAGACTGATTTTCGCGCCGTTAGGCTGCGACCATTGATCTGAACCCATCCGTGTGGTCGAATTTGTCATCTAAAGTGTGGATTGACACCATCTTGGCCCTTGATCTCTGACCTTCCTCGGATTATATCTGATGCTATGGAAGTCCGATTGGGGTGATCTTGGAGTCGTTGAACTCCAATCGTCACCCTAATCAAATCCATACGATTGGATATTTGATCCGAAGCCTCGATTAAAAGTCGCCCTATCCTTGGCCACCAAAAAGAAGAAATTACCATACAACTTGTATAATTTGATCTAAATGCATGTTGATGCATGTTATGTAATATTTACAATGCGTGATACTAATATGATACTAAGAACAGGCATTAATAGATATTTTTGGCTATTCAGATGTATGCACATCACACCCCCATGCCTATCTTTTGCTAGTCCCTAACAAAAAACTATATGCTATTTATAAAAGAATTAGGTCAGATTTTTTGGGCAAAAGTTATTCTTCAACAATAGGAAATTTTTACTAAGAACCTGAGCTACAAAGACACAACAGCGTTTGAGTGTCTTCCAAAATGCAGACCGCTTCAAGCTCTAACCTTATTCAAAGGAGGATCTTTTTCTTCTTTTCTAATTTTTTTGGATTTTTGAGTTTAGGGTTTCAGAGCAACTTTCTACGGCCACTCAACCCATCGAAGACTCGAAAAGAACCTTAAGTTCTAAGCATCTTTGTGTGAAATGTGATAGACTCACTAATTGGTGATTAAAATGGACTTCAGGTTTCTACGCCCCTAGGTGACCTTGAAAAGAAATTCTGCCTAAAGGTGTATCTCTTCAACTGGTAGCTTTCTCCCTACTTTTATTTTTATGGGGTTAACATAAGGGCAAACCCAGTGTATATCTCCCCGGCTTGTTCTTAATTAATTAGGAGTTATATGGCAATTCACCTTAGTCTGCATATAATTTTATGCATCAATTTTACATTTAATAACATATGATATGGTAACATAATTGATTTGATGGATGCAAGCTAGGTGCAAGACTTCAGACATCCATTTATATGTCTATATGACGTCTGGAGATAAGGTTGGACGTCTGGGAACTACCATCATGAACTTGTTAAGACGTCTGATGAAAATATCACCAAGCGCATCTTACTATTCCAACCACTCACGATCTTCGCGAGTTGTTGAAGAACTTTTCAGCCGAAGAAAACGAATAAAGGAGTTATTTTTAAGAAGACGACCGACCATCACCATCTGATTTGTTCCCCTTGCAGGATCTTCTCCCTCGCCACCACGGTGCAGCAGGCATGCACTTTGAAGCCCAGTGTACACCATGGCTTAGGTGTGCTGCACCTCTGCTCCTCCCTTTCGTCGATCATGTATGCACAGTGATAGAGTGCATACACCCACTGCCATCATGCGTTCCCTTTCATCTTGGTCTTCCTCATCTCCTTCATCTTCTCCACCCGCAGAACAAACCACCCAACACTTTTCCCTCGCTGCAGATAGTGCGCACACCATTATCATATAGCCAACACCACCTTCAGCCAAAGCCCATCACCCCTTACGCCACCTGCACCCCCCATCATCCTCTTCTTCTTCAACCTCCATTTCCACCACCACCACCTGCAACTCCACCAAGCTTACCCAAGCTGCAGCACCTCACCGAGCTTCCTCCAACCTTCAACAGCGACACCAAGTGCCACCCCAGCATCATCTTCGACCACCAGCTGCCTCGTGCGGCCACGCCGCCAGCCGTTCCTACCTCAACATGTGCGAGGAGCATCTCTACAGCAACAACAGGTCACCCGCGGCTGCACCTTCAACCGACGATCCGCCAAAGCTCCGGCCACGCCGCGACATGCTTCCATCACCATCGCGAAGCCCTCGGTCCATAGATCCCTCTCCGCCTCCATCCGACCACCGGTGGCCTCTCCCGTGCGCACGATTCGTCAAAGCAAATCCCCTATTTGTCATCACATTAAAAATTACGGATTTTTCCATTGCGAAAAGCACTATTCATTTATTTATCTTATATTATATTTGGCTGAATTTGCATGAGAACCCCTCCTAATCCTGACTAATTGCATAAAGGGAGGAGTTGTGTTGGAGAGAATGTTGCAAGAGTTTAAATGTATAACCATTGATAATCCTGAATAGATCAATCATCATTAATGATTTCAATAGGCTAATTCTTCCCTGAGAAGACGACATAATCATTGTGGTTAGAAATATTGAAGGTTTTGATAGTCGATTTTCCACCACAAAAGATTTACGACATGTTATTTTATGTTTAAAAATTCAACGAAAGCAAAGATCTACCTGTCAAATGGTGCTGTTGCCAGGAAGGAAATACACCTATTAATTTTTTCGGGAAATTTATTTCATTTTTATGTTATTTCTAAAGCTTTTCTAAATTCCTAACCTTGTTTCTGTTTGCGTGCAAAAACGAACGAACGCGACGGAAGCGCACGACAAAGACGATTTTTTTTGTGGACCTTGATGCCACCTAGAGGGCAGTAACAGGAGCACGTAAGCCTTGATCCCACATGTATTGAAGAAGGATTGGCGACTGAAGACCTGTTTGCTTCTTTTAGATTTAGATTAGGTTAGGTAGACCTTAGATATTTAATTTCTGTCTTGTGGACCCATGTTGGGCATTTTTGGGAACGTGTTACTAGTGCTTTTTTTATTGCTTATCGCTCTTGTAAGCGGGAGCGTCTTTTCGAGAGCATGTTCCCATTTTATTTAGATTATAGGTTTATTTGAATTGTTTGAATTACATGTTAGTTAGCTAAATTAGCTTAGGTTTTTTTGCTTCTTATCATAAAAAAAAAAATTCAAACTGCCTGCTAAAAGCTGCATATCTATAGGGCGACCATCTAGGATTGAATAAGCAGCATCTAGTTTATCTCAAGTGCATCGCATGCATCTCAGCATTGAAGATAGCTAGAGTAAGGTATGTCTTTTCTTGAGCATCAATTACCTGTCATGAACTTGCATTGGACTTAAATCTAAGACCACTAAAGTCTTTGAATTTAATTAATCCAGTGGTCACTTTAAGAAATTGGAACTGCTAAAGGTTGGATCTTAAAATCAGTGACTTTAATTGTGTGCGAAAGGACTTGTTTGCGAGATTTCAAAATTCAAAACGTGTACGTGTGTTGGACACCTGAGACACTGTGCACATCACACATAAGGTCACTAGATAAATTTCTACCTCTCCTCTTTGCACCACAAGGGAAGTTGGTTGAAAATCAATAAGCCTATCCACCAAGTTACTTCTGTTCCTCGTGCGTGGGCTCGATTTGTGACTTCCATCTCTTGTGAGTAGGTTGTAGGCACCAATGAAGGTCGGCCTAGGAAGCGTAACTCTTGCAAAACTTGTTTGGCCACCAACTGAACACTTAATTCTAAGACCTAGAATCTATTGAAAACAAATCCCACTGTATTTGCGTTTGTTTTGACGGTGGTAGAACTCTCTAAGAAGTTTCTGCTTTTTCTAATTTCTTCTAAGTCCTAAGAGAGTTAAATCTGTTTGGCTTAAAGAAATGGATCACCCTTACTCTTATCATTTAGATTATCAGAGTCATTACTTCCTATCTTTTAATCAGGATTCTATGCCCCGAGCATATCCACCCTTTGATGGGTACAATGACAATTCATGGGATCAATCATATTCCTATCCTAGGAGTACTAGCCCAATAACTCCCACTTTTAAGCAGAGCCTAGGAGCAGAATTTTCCAGTTTGCAAACACCCAACCCTCCCACCCTTCATGATTTTTCTCATCAAGGTTAGACTGATACCCCTAGGCAACCAGAGCCTGAGACTAACTATCCTCCCCAATCTGATAGTAGCATCTCCTCTTTAATGATAGAAATGCAAAAATAACAAAAAGAAATGGAGTATATGGGAGAGATGTTAAGGAGTAGTCAAAAATTGAATAAGCATATTCGTTAGCTTAGCTACTCTCTTACTATCGATTCTGATCCCTACCCGTACAACCATGATCATTAAAAAGATTTTGAGGAAACAACGGATAATAGGGATCCCGTTTTGAGTAGCTATCACTTAGACTCTCCCCATGAGACACAGCCACTAGAGGAGAACTATCTTATTGATTATCCACCTGAGCTTTATTACAGTCAAAAGAAAGGGAAGATGGTACCACTTGAGGACCTTGACCCTACTGACAGTATTTTTCTCACCCCTAATAACCCGGGTCAAGGTCGTGCTGTTCATGCCACTTCCCTTATTAATCATGTGGTGGAGCCTCATTCTACTCTTAGTGAGCTTAATCCCAACCCTCCACTTAAGGAACCAACACCTACCATTCAGCATTCTAAGCATTTACATGTGCCCAATGAAGGTGACCATAAGGGAATGAAGGATGAATTGGATCAATTTTGGTCTCAGGGATATAAAGAGTCCATTTTAGAGGAGGATGATAACTGAATAGAGGAACCCAGACTTAGAGTTTGGAGTGAATCTCGAGGGGATTATGTGTTATTTGAGGACTTAGCCCCCGAGGATATTAATGATTTGGTGAAATCCGGATTCCTTCCTACTTTTGATTTTGAAAAGCATCCTCCGCAAAATCAGGAAGATATAGAGTTGAGGTTGGAGGAAGACAAACATAAGATTGAGAAGCCTAAGAGAGACTCTCAGGGACAATATGTATTAATTGAGGATTTATGCCCCGAGCAGAACAACGAATTGAGTGATATAGGCTTTCTCCATAACATTGAGAATAAACATCCTCCTAAAGATATTAACACTACAACAAGTTCTACTTTTGTTGTCGGTTGAAAACCAACGGTAAAGCCATTCTAACCAACGCTAAAAAGCGACGGCATAAGTAGTGTCGCTATTTCTTTTTCCCATCGGTTACAAGGAACATCCAACGTTGAAATATCATTCGTCCAGTAGACCAATTGGATCTTTTCTTGGTTGATAACCGAGGAAAATTAGATTTTCCGTAGCTTATTTAAAAAAGCAACGGCATTGTTAAGTTACTCTTTCGTGCACTAACGAGCCTTTTTTTCAGTTTTGCCATTGTTTACAGAAAACGTCGTTGCTTATAGAAGTGACAATAAAAATATTTTTGCTGTCGATTATTAAAATAACCAACCGAAAATATGCGATGGTAAAAATATTTTTGCCGTCGTTTATCATAAGAAGCAACAACATAAAATGGGAATAGTGATTCTTCCGAACCTTCTATGGCGTCGGTTATTAGATAAATGATGGCAAAAATATTTTTACCGGCACATACATGCTGTCGGTTATTCAAATAACCGACAGCAAATGTATGTGTTTTTTTTTCTAATTACCAAATGATGGAAGCTATTGACTAAACCTACTTAAAATGAAAATGAACAAAAATTTATATTTCATAAATATAAAATCTAGTATATTAAAAGTTTGAAAATGAAATATCTACATAAAAAAGGTTACATGAAAAATATAAGAAGAGAAAATGGATAGAAATCAAAATACAACTGCCCAATGCTGCCAGCTCCACCTGCACCACCCATGGAGTTGTCGACATCTCATTTGTAGATGCTGGGATATGTGGAAGATGGATGCTCTAACTGACCCTTCTTCTGAAGAAGGGCTATAGGCGTCTGAACCTTATCATCCATGGCATTCATCTTATTCTTCATATCTACCTCTCTCTTCTCCCTTTCCTCCTCTCATCTCTGTAGTGTGTCAATCTTTTTATGCAACTGATCGACGACACTAAATGAGACGGCACCTTTCCTCCCATACCAGGTGGATAACGTGTATGCCCTCTACACACTATGAATGAAACCACCGTGGTTCGTTGGCAACACTCTATTAAATTCCTCCTCTGCATCTAAAGGCTGTTGGATGCTCTCAAAGCTCTCGTCAGTGGGGGGATGTACTAATTGCACCATTTGATCCTAAATGTATTAAAAAATATTATTATAATATATATATACAAAGTTATAAATTTTTTGAGTTTAGGAAACTTACGTGTTTCTCCTGGTATGACTAATGAATCCACTTATGAGCACCCTCAGCTGCAGCCTTACTGTGGGTAACCTCATAGATATCCATCCTATTCATTTCCATCCCATCATGTGCAGCAGACTAAAAATATAAAAACGATACAATTATGTTAAAATAACTTAAAATTAAGTAATATTTAATTGAAAAGTAATTTCAATACTTACATAATGGCTCCTAACCATCTCAATGCTCCTTCGACCCAAATAATGGGTCTGTGGTGGAGCATTAGCCCTATTGGCCTTATTTTTTTTTGCTTACTCCTGTAGACATATACAATAATGTTTTTTATAAATTTAAGATATATGAAATTAATGAAATAAATTTTAATTACTTTCTAACCTCTGTCTTCGGATCCAGCTAATGCTTGCATGCCTTCTTCCAATCGTCTGCCATGACATCAAGAGGAGCATGACCCATTGCCTCCTCAGGTGAACTCATGCTCGAGAAAAACTAAATGCCAAATATAAATTCTTAGAAATAATAAAAGAAATTATATATAATAAAAATGTAAATGATTAAAAATTCTTAGATTTCTCTTGGTCTCCGTCCTCCAATTTCTGTGGATTTTGGCAATGTGCTTAAGGATATATCAGAAGGCATTGGGGTCGTCACCCCAATCGTAATTTGCTTACATTAATTTTAAAAAATATATGTCAATATTACTTTATAATAATTTTAAGATAAAGTTATAAAAGAAATAACTTTGATAAATAAATTACCTCCAATTGACGGAGGAACTGCCTCTTAAGCTCTACGAGCACCTTCCTCAAATCGAAGTAGCAAATGGGTACAATAGACTTAACAATTGTAACCACTCGATTGATGAAGCCCGGGTAATTCTCTTCCTCCCCTGCGGTTTTAAGCCTGATCGTTATTCTCAGACCCTCGTGGACACACTAGAGGTCTAGATTCTTTGTCTTCCCCCATCCTCTTCTTACTTTACCTGTGCAAACATTAATCATATTCATTATATATTTCTAAAGCTATAATAAACTTTAAAATATATAAGTAATTTTAAACTTAAAGGTATATGATTCTTACCCCAACTTGTGCCCGCTAATAAGTGATCCGCATGAACTGAGGACATACTCCCCACCATCTCATCCTCCTCCTCCTGCCCCTCCTCCTCTCCCACCTCCTCCCCCTCCTCCTCTCCCACCTCCTCTCCCACACCATCTAATGCTCCATAATCGGGATCATCCTCTACTCGCTCTGGCAAGGTCTGAGCAATCTCCTTCCCCTTTCCCTTTCCCCCCGCATGTCAAAATCGTGCCATTTCCCCTGGATGTACGAAACGTGACTGGGGGGGAGCCTGCTATTAGGGGTATGGCTGAACCTATTGTTAGGGGGATGGTTGAGTCTGAGGAGACGAATCGGGCTATGTCGATGGCTACATCTCAGGAGGACCCTTTATTTTGGGATTTTTCTTAAACAATCTCATTTGTAACAAGTATAAAAGGTAATAATTAATACACTTGTAAATCATTAATATATAAATCATCAATGAAAAAAGTTTACAAAATAAAAAAGAAATATTAAAAAATTTTGGCAGAGTTTAAAAAATTTCTTAAATTTGAATATGAAATTGATATAAACAGAAATAAAATAAAGTAAAGAAATTAATACTAACCTTAGATGTCCACATCTACTGCATTTGAATCTATATGACCTTCTTCCATTAATTCTTGGTAGGCTTCAGACTGTGCGTTAAAATGATTGTACGGTATTGTTCTTATTGGTATAACCCATCCCCTTTGGCAATTATTGGGGACGTAGAAAACTTGTGCCGCTTGACATGCCAATGTGAATGGTTAATTAAATTGAAGAATTTGACGATTAGGATTTAAACTCAAGAAATTGTGTTTCTTGTCAATTTTGAAACCAGTGCCCTCTTTAAAAACATCAAACCAATGACATTTAAATAGGATAACTCTGCGATCATATCTGAAGTTGATCTCCATAATTTCTTTGATTTTACCATAATATCCATCTGGACCAGTGGAAAAATCTGAATCAACAACTCCGGCCTATTGTGTAACCTTCCTATCGTTAATTTCTTTTATTCTCAATTTGAACTCATTTATTATATACCTAATGTACATAATGTAATGGTGAATCGGCAATTACATCAAAATCTAATACCCATCGTGGGTCCTTATCCTCTTTCAATTGATGAACTCTGCCTTTAAACCAATCTAAGAAGGCAAATTAGATTGTCATTGAAAGAGGTAATCATTCGAATTCCTCATAAAATGGATCTATTTCAGGTTTGTTTTAAAATATATGGATTCATGCAACGTCTGTCATTTTCTGAAATAGCCTTGTACTCTGTATGAAAGATCAACATTCCTCTAATATCAAAAATTGACAAACATTCTTCATCACTGTCATTATATTCCCTCTCATAATCCCTTTGAAGTTTATTAAAGCGGTTGTCTGTTTTATTCATGTACATGGACGTAAAATTAATACACTCCTCCACGAGATAGCCTTCTACAATTGATCCTTCCGACTTTGCCTTGTTCAAAACATAATCTTTAAGCTTTTTCAAAAATCCCTCCACAAGATACATCCATCTGAATTGTATAGGTCCACCGATTCTTGCTTCATTTGCAAGATGCAGCATGAGATGAACCATTACATCGAAGAAGGTCGAGGGAACAATCTATTCCATCTTACAGAGAGTAATGACTATTTGTTTATGCCAGTAATCCAGCATATTATTTTGTAGCTTCTTCGAACAAACAACTTTGAAAAACCTGCTCATCTCTGTGAATGAATCAATAACTGGCTCTAGCAGTATCCCCCGTATTGCCAGTAGAAACAATACTTGCATATAAATGTCTGAGTTATGACTTTTCAAGCTAGATATCTTTTTTTGCACTTCCTTCACACAATGGGAAAGCTGCAAGGAAAATCCATCTGGCACCCAAATTTCTTTTAAGAATGAGAGCAGTCTACTCTTCTGGTCCTGATTCAAGCTGTAAATAGCAGGTGGGAAGTAGCCATCATCCTCATGAATATGCAACTCCGGACGTATCTCTAAACTCTTCATGTCTTTTCTTATTTTAACCATGTCCTTTGGATCATTGGTCAAATTTAATATGTCTAAGATGTTATCCATCACATTCTTTTCGATGTGCATAATATCTAAATTATGACATATTGTAAGATCTTTCCAGTATGACAGCTCCATAAAGAAAATACTTTTCCTTCGAAATCCAAAATTCCTTGAGACCGTCTGGTCTTGTTTGAATGGTCGACCCAACCATATCTCATCCATTTCTGGTAATCTCTCCATTATAACCTGACCCGGCAACCTGATAGAATCTATACTAAGTTTATTTTTTAGATTTTTTTTTAATACAGACACATCCTACCATCAAATTTACTTCTGAATTATGACGTTCACCATCTATGTTCAATAAGTAGAAATCTGTGATGTTTTATTGTTGAAGCGACGGGTTACTATGCTTTCGAATTTGATCTTGAAAACCTGTCGTTGTAGTTTGAAAAGCGAAGAACACGGATTCAACAAATACAATTTATAGTTGAATAGAAATCCTGGGTCAAACTCAGGGAGGCAGACGTTTGATTAAAAATACGCGTTTGTTTTATTTGTCATGAAACAGAATAGCTGGTTGAAAATTATCTATCTATTTAACAAATAATAAATAGAAGAGAGAGAGAGAATGTTACAAATAAAAGCAAAAGGGATGTAGAATAAACATGGATCTCATTATAAAAAATTATTCATTACACTACTCCTTACAACTAAAAAAAATGGGAAATGATTACACTAGAAAGCAGTAAATCTACTCTAGAAAGTAGGAAAAAGAATGGAGAGAGAGAGAGATATCCTCCTCGACGATCGCTTCGAGGACGAGCCAGACGGGACGACGCCTAGAAGACGGGGAATGGAGCGGGAAGAAGGAGGACGAAGTAGGAAGAACTAGAATGAAACAGCATGTCGTTGTCATCGTGAGATCCACTTCTCGAATACAGAGAGAGGACAACTGTAGGATGCTCCACAAAGGGGGACAAAGGTGAAAAAATTAAGATTTTTACTCTAGAGGAGCATGCCGAGTTTGGGATAAGCTCTTAGAGCTTTGGAAGGGGTGAGAGAAGAAAAGGGATGAAAATTTCATATGGAGGGGGTCTCCTTTTATAGTTGCAAGGAGTAAGGGCATTTTGGTTATTACATGTTGAAAATCATTAATTCAGGACCTTTAGTGACAGATAAATCCGTCACTAAAGGGTTGAACGTGGCCTTCGTGGGCGACTCGCACGCACCCGCTCACTTCCCCCCGCTTTAACGCACGTCCACATTCTTCCAATCTCGGCCGTTCGATCGTGAGATCGAACGCTGAGAGCGCTCCTCGCCCGCCTCATCTGCGTGCCTCAACAAGTGAGATCCTGCATCACCTCGCCGCGTCAGATGGCGCATTCAACCGATTGGGCATGCACAGTCGCTCGATCTCCATCGTGCGGTAGATCACACCCGTGCTCCCACTCCAATTAAGGCGTGTGGGGGCTTGATCCCACACCTCAACGTCGCATTCAAGCACTCGACCAACGCGCTGTGGGCACGTTTGTGTCGAGCGCTTAACTTAAGCACGTGTGCTTCACAACCATTGGATCTTGATCCAACAGCAAAGAAGCATTGGCGCAAGATGCTTCAGCGGATCCGTGCGGCCGATTGGGCGACCGAGATGCCGCCACGTGGTGCCATCTTGGTCGTCCATCTTCTAGGTAATGTAGATGGTACCACGGTATCGGATTGAGTCAATTTTCACGTCGTTAGGCTGCAATCGTCGATCCGAATCTATCCGTGTGGTCGGATTTGTCGTCTGAAGTGCGGATTAACAGCATCTTAGCCCTTGATCTTCTAGGGTTCCTCAGTTTCTATCTGATGCTATGGATATCCGATTAGGGTGATCTTGGAGTCGTTGAACTCCAATCGTCACCCTGAGCAGATCTGTTTAATTGGATCTTCGATCCGAGGCCCCGATAAAAAGTCACCCTATCCCTAACCATAAAAGGAGACAATTAACCTCCATTTTATTCAGACTAATCTAAATGCAAGATGATGCATGATATGTAATATTTATAGTATGTAATGCAATTCTATGCTTAAAAACATACATAAATAGACATTTTATGTAATATAAACATGTTTAGATCATCTAAGTAACAGAATTTCTTACTTTCCAGCAGTCGTAGGTGATGAGTGTCTTCCATATAGACTAGGCAAGCACACTTTCCTTTAGTGCTCCAACCTGACAAATTTGTATACGCTGGGAAGTTATTTATGGTCCACAACAATGCTGCATGCATATTGTAAAATTCTTTCTTTTCTGCATCATTCGTCTTCACACCGGTGAACCACAACTATTTTAGTTCATCGATTAATGGCTAGAGATAAACATCTATTGCATTTCCTGGTTGTTTTGGACCGGGGATTAATAGGGTCAGCATCATGAATGACAATCTCATACACAACCAGGGTGGTAAGTTATAAGTTTCCATTACCACTGGCCATATAGAGTACGATGGGTACATACTCTTAAATGGATTGAATCCATCCCTTGCAAAACCCAACTGCGCATTCCTTGCTTCTAAAGTGAATAAATTATTTCTTTCGTCAAATCTCTTCCACTTCTCTTAATCAGTAGGATGACGTATTCTTCCATCTTGAGATCTACAATCCTGGTGCCATGTCATCCACCGTGCAGTTTTAGTTGATATAAAAAGGCATTGAAGCTTAGGTGTCAGTGGAAAGTAACAAAGAACTTTCTAAGTTTATTTCCTCTTATTTTCATTTTTACCTTCCTTATATCTCTTATGTCCACATTCGGGACAATTACTCAAATTTGCAAATTCATTTCTGAAAAAAATGCAACCATTCAGACATGCATCGATTTTCTGACAATCCAAACCAAGCTTACAAATCTGTTTCCTTGCCTCATACCATGAAGCCAAAAAACTATTAGGGTTATTCAACAGCTCAGCAATAAACTGAATTATTTCTGACATGAATTTAGCACTAGCTCTATTCATAACCTTCAGTTGAAACATCTTCAACAAAAATGACAACTTTGACATTTTCGTAACACCGGGAGCAATAGGATTCTCAGCCGCCTTAACAGCATCATAGAATGGATCACAACTGAACAGATCTTCCTCATTTGTATTTATATCCTTTCCTGCTCTCATCTGTTCAACATTTCTTCTATTTCTTCACCTTCGCTATCAGCTATGTCCTTGTCGAACTCTTGGTCAATAGTGTTCTCATTATTTATGATATTCTCAGTCAACTCCTCTCCATGAGCTACCCAAGTAGTGTAATGCTGCCACTACGCATTACAAATGCAGTGCTCGAGCATAGTATTATGATCTTGTAAGGAACTATTTAAACATCTTCTGCATGAGTAGAAGATATTATCAAGTTGACCTCCTCGCCTAAATATCTTCCTATCATCATGAAAGGCCCAATCCAGGAATGAAATTACTCCATCCTTATATTTGGTGTAATATGAACCCCGCAATCCAATCCAAGATTTATCCATTATAACCTAAAATTTAATGTAAACAAATCACTTATTAGGAAAGGGAAATGAGCGAATGACGTGTATGTTGATTAAGATTTTCACTTTATAGCCCATCCTTAAAGATTTGATGACAACTTAGTTTTGCTCGTTACATGTAACCTTAGTGCAGTGAAATTTTGGTAGCATCTTCTTGCACTTCTCCAGTATACCCCCCAATACTAACCTCAGCTAGATTTCCTTTAACACCTATTTAAGGGCACTGCAGGAAACTAGATAAGATTAGTTGGTATACCAAAGAAGAGCAAGAATAAGCAACCAAAATTTTACTGCACATGATTACATTTAACGAGCAAAACTAAGTTATCATCAAATCTTTAAGGACCTTCTTTAGTTCGGTACTTCACCAAACTAAAGTCAATCGAGTCTTAAGGCATGCTACAAAGACAACACATCATGCATGTAAGTGAGGTATACATACACTTCCTGCATTGTTCGTATAACATAATCATAAGTCTCGACAGGCGAGTAATTTAGATACAATTTGACTCAGAGGACTTTTACCCTAGGGGTTAGAATACCTAATGTTTGGCCTCACATGCGTATATCTTGTTTAACAAGTGTGTGTATCTAAACAATAACTAATATGAAATTAAAAAAATTTACTAAAAAACAACAATATCATTCAATTAAATTAAAAGGATTGAATGTATATATATACACCTCAAACTACTGAAGCCTTCGAGTTTACCCGACACTAATAACCTGAAATTTCAAAAGTAAAATTAATTAAATAGCAAATTATAATTATAATCCTAAACCCTAACCCAAACTAAACATGCAAACCAAGGGCGAGAGCAAGTGAAAACCATAACCCTGACCCAAACCCTTATCAAATCATAAAACCCTAACCCTGACCCAAACCAAATGTCTAAACCCTAGCCCAACCCAACCACCATAACCCTTTCCCAACTCAAATCCTAAAACCCTAGGCCAAGCACCATATACACAACCTAATACCAAACCTAAACAACATATATTAATCCCAACTAAACATTGAAACAATTTTGAAAAAAAATTGACAGAGTTTCCCCTTATATTTTCAATTTTCTATAAACCTGTATAGCAAAATAATAGTCATCATAAAAGTGGGCACATCCAACATTAAATTTCATTCAATCAAACAAGTGGTCACATCCCACATTCACAATAAATCATACAAGCCACACCATCTAACAAAAGCCTAAAATGTTATTACAATAAATAAAAAACATTAAAATTATACCTCCAACGAATACAACTTCCGAGAATGATCGTCACCGATAACCTGCAATTTCATAAACATAATTAATTAAATAACATATTATCATATTATTCAAAAATTTACAACTTATAAAATTGAGGCGACGACAGCGGCGATAATAGGAAGAGGAGGAGGAAGGCGACAGGAGGGGGAGGAGGGCAACAGGAGGGGGACGAGGAGGAGGATAAGAGGAAGAGGATGAGAAAGGCCAGCCTCATAGGCAGCACTAAGAGAAGGAGGAGGAAGAGGTAGTGGGGGAAGAGGAAGAGGAGGTCGTTGGGGAACAGCAGGGATAGGAGGAGGATGAGGAGGGGGCAGTAGGATGAGGAGGAAGAGGAGGAGGCCGATAGGATAAGGAGAAGGAGGGGGCAGTAAGATGGGGAGGAGTAGGAGGACAGGGTCTGCAGGAGGAAGAGGAGGAGGAGGGGGACCTACTAAGGAAGTAGAGCAAGAGAGGGGGAGCTGAGGAGGAGGGGATGGTCAGGAGGTGGAGGGTGGCACCAGTAGGTCGGGGAGGAGGAGGAGGAGGAGGTCACAGGTGGAGGAGGAGGAAGGTGAGGAGCTGCAGAGGAGGAGGACGAGGGGGAGGAACCAGGGAGGAAGGGGGTGCAGGCAGAAGAGGAGGAGGAGGGAGCATAGGTGGAGGAGGAGGATGGGTCAAAATCGAGGAAGAGGTGGAGGAGGGTATCACTAGGCCAGGAAGGAGGAGGACAATGGCGCTGGCGGAGGAGGAGGGCGAGGGCGCTAAGGGAGGAGGAGGAGGGCAAGGAGCAGCGGAGGAGGAGAAGAGAGAGGACTAGTGGAGGAGGAGTAGAGCAAGCTGCCGCAGAGGAGGAGGAGAGCGGTGCGCGAAAGTGGAGGATAAGGAGGAGAAGGAGAAGGATGGGGGACAACGACGACAAGGATGGGGATTCACCTGAGGAGGAGGGGGGGTGATGTGAGGAGGAGGGCGTGGAGGTGCTCGTTGCGAGGGGGCGACGCGAGCGGGGCGACACGAGGGGGGTGATGCGAGGGTTTGGATGAGAAAGATGAACAGTAGGCCACAACACCTAAATAGATTTAAGAACCTATGCCATCAGTTCTCTCAAAAATCGACAGCAAATGATATTGTCAGTTCCCTCTCCACCGTGTCCAAAATTTTGCCACTAAATTTAACTTGACTTTTACCGTCATTTAGTCCAATAACCAACGGTATAAGTCACTAATCCCGCATAAATTTCACATGCAAATTTTTTACCATCGCTTATTCCCCAAACCGACGGTAAAGGGTACACATCATCACGCCTAAAATTTTTGTATGTAATTTTTACCCACTTTTGTCGTTGTTTATTCCAATAACTGATGGAAAAAATATATTTGTCGTCGCTTAATAAATCGACGATAAATATTAATGACTACCGCGTCGCCCAATCGTCGATGTAGGTCGAGCACTAACCTTTGCCGTCGCTTTTTTGAGTAAGCGATGGCAAAACTATCTTTGTCGTTGGTTTAAATAACCGACGGTAAGTAACCGACAACATAACCCATTTTTCTAGTAGTATAAGGATAATAAAGTAGCACACAAGGCCCCCGGAAAGGATGTAATTGACGAGAAAGAACCTGGGGATGGATTTCATGATAATTCTGATCTTGCTACTTCCCAGGAAACCCAACTGTCGTCAAAGCATGTTGATCATGAGTCTACTAATGAAATATTCAATTATGTGCATAACTCATCTATTGTAGAGGAGCAGTTGGAGGTTCATGAAATAATTAAGTTATTTGAGGATGAGGAAGAAGAATGCTTATTGGGAATGGAACCTAAACAGACTAAGCCCTCTTTGGACTTAATAATTACCACCCAATCACTCAAGAAAATCGTAGACTTCTTACCTAATCTTTGGCTTAGATCTCTGCTCACATACATTCAAGGGTTTGACGTACTTATGATTACATCTTTTAAAACCCTCCCTGCTTTAGAGGACCCTTGTTATCCTCCACTCCTATTTCGAGAGCTCCCTGTTCATGTTCCTTTTGTTATTCCTAGACCTCCCCAAGTAGCCTACGAGGTTCTCTGTTTTCATGTCTTCTAGTGAGCATTTGGAATCACGTTGCATCATCAGCTTGCCAACATCTGTGGCTACCTATTTTCTAGGCCCGCACTGTTACACATATTTTTAGGGTCTAGCTCTTTCTGTTTGGAACTAGACTTACAGGTTCCCTATAAGTCTGGCTACCGATAGAAAATGCAGCGCTTGTTGGGAGGCAACCCAACGACCAGAATAACGACTTCATCAGGTGATTTCCTTCCTTTCTCCCCCTATTTTAATTTTACAATGGGGACATTGTAGGATTTAGGCATAGGGGGGGTGCATTCTGCATTTTTAGGTAGTATTCATGCATTTAGGTTAGGTGTAGTAAAAAAAAAAATCTATTTTGTTTTCTTGAGCTGAATTGGTTAGCCCTAGCAAAACATCATTATCAAGGATACATTTACTTCACTTGCATGTAGACTGGGTAATGGATCTTTGTAGAAACCCAATAAACATTTTAAGTTTTCTGAATCCTTGGACAGTTTGAAGGGAGTCAGGCATACTATCTTCTATTAGATCCAGCTAATATTTGTGAGAAGAAAGTAGAGAGACTACTGGTGTGCTAAGTTGTAACGACCCGGTTCCCGAGTCCCTACGAGACACGAGAACCGGACCGACTCGACTAATCCCAAGACCCAGTCGTCCAACGAGGAAGTAACCAAAAGACAGTAAAATAAACCACATTCAGCATGAATATAACTAACAGTAAAAAGTACAGCAGTAAGGAAAGAAACTACTACAGTAGGCACCACCACAACAGTAAAACAACATTTATCATATAACAAAAACTGCAGGTAAAGAAGGTACAGCGGGAACAAAACTACTCACTAGAACAGAAACAAAAGAAGGTACAAAACTGTGGCAACTCTACTGGACCCTACTCGGCCCAGCGTCCTCTGCAGCCGCCGACCCTGGCTGCTCAACACCTGGTCCTGAAAAAGGTAACGAGTGTAACACGTCAGCAAAACGCTGAGTAGAGTGGCAAACTAACTAAAGGCAACAGTAGAGTGTACAGTAGCTGTTATGTTCTATTACTTCCTTTATTTACATCTTTCAATTTTTCTCACTATTTCATTTACTTCTCAGATCCTTTACTTGATCTCGAATGTCCTCGTGGGACGATCTTGATTGCAGTCTTTTCCAACAGTAGAAGTAGCACGTGGTGCTCTCCTGGCCGGGAGAGTCCCCCGTGGTGATCCTACCCTCAGTCAACCACCCCAAGGTCACTGACAGACGTAACGGTGACTACGGCACGCGCGATAAACGCACAGGTAGCTAGCCCGTACTGGCACGCGGTCAGTCGTTTCCGTTAACGGGTGCGCCCAAAGCACAGCACGGAACCAGGGCAGAGCCCTCTCAGTAACAGGGGTCCAACCCCTCCACAGTAACCAAACCGGGGCCTTGCCCCTCCACAGTCCGCGCACCCTCGTCTGACTACCCTGGTTTGCCCTAGTGGGCCTAACAAGTCGGTGAAGGAGGCTAGCAGAACCCCGGGGCCCGTGGGGTAGCTAGTACTCTCCTAACACTACTAGCTCTCCTCGGTACTACGTACACGAGGGCCAACAAGTCGGTACAGAGCGGCCAAGCCTAACCCCGGGTCCCTGGGGCGGCTGGCCCCACTCTGCACTAAAACAGGTACAGGTACTTCCCTTGGTACTGCGTACCCAAGAGACAGTACAAACTACATCTCAGTTCCATTCCTTTTCTTTCCAGGAGTTCCACTCCTAATTCCCCGTGGGGTTCCAGCCCCTTATCTCAGAACATCATATGTTTCACTTTCCAGATTCACGTTCTCACATTCCATGATCTCAACATGTTTCCTTGTTCATAACAGGCAGCTGTTAATTAATTTCACAGGCAGCTTATATATTCCTTTCCATTTTTCCAAGACTGCAGTAATATACATTCCACTAGTTTTTCCATCCTAGGATTCATGCCATATCCTAGGATCTATCATACAATCTAGTTTTCCGGCCCTAGGATTCATGCAACCCTAGGAGCTATCATTCCATACATTTCTCATTCCTAGGGTTCATGCAATGCCCTAGGTTCTAGTTATGGTTCCATACTTTAACAGATTTTATTAATGCTTAAAACCACTCTACCAGGTACAACGGAAGTAGTGGGGGCGTGGTCGGGAATCCCGCGCGCCTCCGCGACTCTCAAGACGGCAACCGAACGAGGTCCTATCACAAGGATCAAACACAAGGAGTGTCTCAAAACAGTGTATAGCTACTGTAGGCGGGTAGAGGAATAAATTCTGAATCGAACGCAACTCGAATCGCGGAAAACGGAGCCCAAACGGGCCCTAAAAGGGTCGAGAAAGACAATACTGTGCAAAATCAGACGTCTGGAACTCCTTCCAGACGTCTTAAACGGTGGATCAGAGAATTACCTGTTCGGCGGGGTTCCCCGGACGTCCAGAAGTCTGTGGCGACGTCTCCCCTAGATCCCAGACGTCCGATGGTCTCTCCGGACGTCTGGAGGTCACTCCCGCCGTCTGGTACAACTTCCAGACGTCGGATTCGCAAAGGATGACGAATCCGAACACCTGCGCACAGCCAACCCTCCTCCTTCAG
Source organism: Thalassia testudinum (assembly GCA_037157565.1). Taxonomy (NCBI): domain Eukaryota; kingdom Viridiplantae; phylum Streptophyta; class Magnoliopsida; order Alismatales; family Hydrocharitaceae; genus Thalassia; species Thalassia testudinum. The sequence continues at coordinate 31,974,123 of JAZHRO010000036.1, forward strand.
TACGGTCAGTCGACAAAAGAAGAAGGAGAAAGCGGAACTCACCTTTCAGACGTCTGTATGATCACACAGACGTCGGCCTTGCCGTCTGGATATCAGTCCAGACGTCTGATTCTGGAGATTTTTCCAGAATCAGAACCTCGCTCGGCCTCCGCTCGCGACGCCGCCCGCGTCGCACCTCGCGCGTCCGCTGCTCCGCCCGCAGCAGGTCCCTCTTCGCGACGCTCTGCGCCCCCTGCGCCCTCCGCCGGCCGGCCAAGCCGCTCCCGGCGAGCTCGCCCTCACGGCAGAGTCCCGCCCTCGCACGCCGCAGCTCCTCCGCGCCTTCGCTGCGCCGCTGCCGCTGCGCCCTCGCGTCCGCTCGCTCCGTCCGCAGCAGGAGAGGAGGAAGATGGTGGAGACGGGAGGGGAGGCGCGCCCCCTCCCCCTTTTAACGCCGCGCGGAGAGGAGAGAGAGACGCCCGCAGTCGCCTGCAGCCGCAGAGAAGATGCGGATCTCAGGTCTGCGCGCACAGGCGCGCAGACGAATATCCCGTGCGAGTATAACTGTTCGTCAGACGTCTGTAAACTATCCCGGACGTCTGGTCAGACGTCTGGATGTGATCCCAGACGTCTTGACAGACGTCTGGGCCACCTCCCAGACGTCTTAAAAGACGTCTGGGGTACGCGCTCGTTACAATATAACAAACTCAAAGGAAGTTTCGTCCCCGAAACTTGCGCCAACTAGGGTGCGGAAAAAGGATGTCCAAATAACCATAACAAACTCAAAGAGGACCGAAGCCGGTCCGAAAAGACGTACCCGCGAAAAGCTCTGGGTACCGCTCCCGCATTGCCGCCTCAGGCTCCCAGGTAGCCTCCTCGTACCGCTGGCTCCTCCACAAAACCTTTACCAGGGGTACTTGCTTTCGTCTCAACCTGCGGATGGCTCGGTCTAGGATCTGCACTGGCCGCTCGGGGTAGGTCAGGTCGTCGCTCACCTCGACGCTCTCGTGACTCAGTACGTGGCTGGGATCGGCTACGTACTTCCTGAGGTTGGACACGTGGAACACGTCGTGCACACCAGAAAGCTGCGGGGGAAGGGCAAGTCTGTAAGCAACGGGTCCAACCCGCTCCAGGACCTCGAAGGGCCCCACGAACCTCGGCGCGAGCTTCCCTCTCACCCCAAACCGCTGTAAGCCCTTCATGGGCGAAACACGAAGAAAGACGTGGTCCCCAACCTCGAACTGCACCTCTCTGCGTCTGCGATCTGCGTAGCTCTTCTGTCTGCTCCTGACAGTGCGGAGTCGTCTGTGGATCTGTTCAACTACCTCCTGACTCTGCCGGATCAACCTGGGGCCAACCTCCCACTTGGTCCCCACCTCAACCCAACTCAAGGGTGCCGTGCATTTCCGTCCGTACAGAGCCTCGTAGGGAGCCATGCCGATGCTCGAGTGATAACTGTTGTTGTATGCAAACTCTGCCAGGGGCAGGTGTTCCTCCCAAGAGCCCCTCCAGTCTAGTACACAGGCACGCAAAAGATCCTCAAGTGTCTGTATCGTGCGTTCCGACTGTCCGTCCGTCTGGGGGTGGTAAGCCGTGCTAAACCTCAACCTCGTCCCCAAAGCCTGCTGAAACTCAGCCCAAAACTGGGACGTAAAGCGGGTATCCCGGTCGGATACGATCTCCCGCGGAACTCCGTGTAGTCGCACCACATCACGGATGTACCTCTCTGCCAACTGTGCTGGTCCCAAAGTGACTCGGATCGGCAAGAATCGTGCCGTCTTCGTCAACCTATCCACTATTACCCAGACCGCGTCGTGTCCTCGCTGGGTAACAGGTAAACCCACCACCAAGTCCATGGTGATGCTCTCCCACTTCCACTCTGGCACTGGAAGCGGCTGAAGCGGCCCTGCAGGCCTCTGATGCTCGGCTTTCACCTGCTGGCACACTAAGCACTGCTGCACGAACTCACCCACATCCCGCTTCATCCCTCTCCACCAGAACTCGCGTCTCAAGTCATGGTACATTTTCGTGTTTCCGGGATGTATGGTGAATCTGGAACCGTGTGCCTCAGTCAGGAGCTCTCTCAACAGCTCCTCGTCTCTGGGGACGCACAGCCGTCCCCTCAAGCGTAACACCTGGTCTGTGAAAGAGAAGTCCCCTGGGTCCCCTGACAGTACTCTGTCGCGCAAAGACTGCAAGTACGGATCGGCCATCTGTCCCGTGATGATGCGGTCTATCAACTCTGGTCTGGTCTGCCGTGTCACCGTCACTGCCCCACAGTATCCTCGTAACTCTAGAGGTCGCCAACTGCCCACCTCCTCCAAAAGGCTCCAACTCTGTAACTGTAGACTGGCCAAGCGTGCGGGCGCCTTACGGCTCAAGGCGTCAGCCACCACATTGGCCTTTCCCGGGTGGTAGGAGATGCTGCAGTCGTAGTCCTTCAGGAGCTCCAACCAACGTCTCTGTCTCATGTTGAGCTCCTTCTGGTCAAAAAGATATCTGAGGCTCTTGTGATCTGTAAAAATCTCGAAGGTCTCACCGTACAAGTAGTGCCTCCATGTCTTCAGCGCGAAGACAACAGCTGCCAACTCTAGGTCGTGGGTAGGGTAGGTATGCTCATGGGGCTTCAGTTGCCGCGAAGCGTAAGCGACCACGTGACCCCTCTGCATGAGCACACCTCCTAACCCCTGCAAGGAAGCGTCCGTGTACACAACGAACCCGCCACTACTGTCAGGAATGGTGAGCACGGGAGCCGAGGTCAACCTCTCCTTCAGCTCCAGAAAACACGCCTCACAGGCGTCTGTCCAAGTGAAAGGCACATCCTTCCGAGTCAACTGTGTCATAGGACGTGCAATCTGCGAAAACCCTCTGATGAACCGTCTGTAGTAACCTGCCAGTCCCAGGAAACTGCGAATCTCAGTGACTGAACGCGGTCTCTCCCACCTGAGCACTGCCTCGACCTTGGCGGGATCCACCGCCAGGCCGTCTCCAGAGATCACATGACCCAAAAAGGTCACCTCCCTCAACCAGAACTCGCACTTGCTGTATTTGGCGTACAGCCTGCGTCGTCTCAGAGTGTCCAGAACCATCCGCAAGTGCTGTCCGTGCTGCGTCCGATCTCTAAAATAGATGAGTACATCATCTATGAAAACCACCACAAACTGGTCCAAGTACGGTCTGAACACCCGGTTCATCAGGTCCATGAAAGCAGCGGGGGCATTGGTCAGCCCAAACGGCATGACCAAAAACTCGTAGTGTCCGTACCGGGTGCGGAAAGCTGTCTTGGAGACGTCGGTCTCCCTGATCCTCAACTGGTGGTATCCAGACCTCAAGTCGATCTTGGAAAACACCGTGGCACCCCGCAACTGGTCAAACAAATCGTCAATCCTCGGCAGCGGATATCGGTTCTTGATGGTGACCCTATTCAGCTGTCTGTAGTCCACACAAAGGCGTAGGGTCCCATCCTTCTTCTTCACAAACAGTACCGGGGCTCCCCAGGGAGACGCACTGGGCCTCACGAAACCCTTCTCCAAAAGGTCCTGCAACTGAGACTTGAGCTCTCGCAGCTCAAGCGGTGCCATCCTGTATGGCGCGGTGGAGATGGGGTTGGTCCCTGGTACTAGTGAGATCTCAAACTCGATCTCACGCTCGGGCGGTAGTCCTGGTAACTCGTCTGGAAACACGTCGGGGTACTCTCTGACCACCGGGATGCTCTGGAAGTCTGCCACGGGGCTGTGCTCTGCCACCACACAAGCTAAGAAGCCCTCACACCCCTGGCTCAAAAGTCTCGCCGCCCGAAGTGACGAAATGCACCTGAAACCTCCGTCCACTGGCTGCCCGTGAAACTCGAAGGAAGGCAACTCCGGAATGGAGAAGACAATCTTCCTCTCAAAGCAGTCTACCAATGCGTGGTAAGCGGACAGCCAATCCATCCCCAGGATCACCCCAAAGTCCTCCATCTGTATCATAATCAGGTCAGCTGGCAGGCTGTGTCCCCCGATGCTGACCCCGCAACCCGTGTACACCTCCTCAGCTACAAACAGCTGACCACTCGGACCTCTGATTACGAACGGGTTCTCTAACAATGTATAATCCTGGTCCAAACTAACTGCGAAACTGTCTGCGACAAACGAGTGCGTAGCGCCGGAATCGAAAAGCGTGTAAACGAGTCTGCCAGAAACTGAAACCATACCTGCTACCACGGATCCCGAAGCTCTGGCGTCCCTGTGTGTTAGGGCGTTGATACGCCCCTCAGCTCTAGGTGCGGACGAAGCAGCCACACTCTGCGTCGGACGGGTAGGTGCTGGCCGGTACCCTCCTCGCGACTGCGGTCCTCCTCCTCGCGCCTGGAAACCGCGGCCTCCTGCGCGCCCTCCAGTGCTCTGCGCGGGAAGTATCTGCTGACCTCCTGCCCTAGATGGGCAGTCCCTCCTGACGTGGCCCGGCTGGCCACACTGGTAGCAGAGGGGAACCCGACTCCCGCCCTCAGTGAGTCCCTGCTGTCGGCTAGGCGGGGGTCCGGTGCTGGCGACTGGCCCCTGTCGAGGGCCCCCAAAGGCCACTGATGGCCCTGCACAACGTGACGGCTCTCCTGCGGACGCCACGTGTCTCCGTTCTCGCCGGCCCTGTGAGAAGTCTGGCTGAAAGGGCCTCTTCCGCCCGCCGTCGGTCTCTCGCGCGGACGGGTTGGTCTCCTCGTAAGTCATGGCTGCCTCTACCACCCTCGAAAACGTCGGCAGCTTCAGGGGTTTGACATACCCCCGGATCGCAGGCCGGAGCCCCTCGGTGAACCTCCAAAGGCGCTCCTCCTCAGTGGCTACCGCTGTCGCTGCAAAGCGGGACAGCTCCAAGAAACGCGTGCGGTACGCGCTCACGGTCATCGTCCCTTGGCGGAGAGTGTGGAACTCCCGCCTCCTCTGGTCCTGCCACGTCTGGGGAAAGTACTGCTCGCAGAAGAGGGTGACGAACTGGTCCCACGTCGGCTCGTCCCTCTCCTGTCCCCGGACCGCCCTCCACCACCGGTGTGCCGCACTCTCTAGCTGGTACGTGGCAAAGGCCACGCGGCACTCCACCGGGGGGCGAAGGGTGTCGAAGATCTTCTCCAGCTGCTCAAGCCAGTCCTCTGCCTCGGTCGGGTCCTCATCCCCCTTGAAGGAGGGGCGCTTCAGCTTCCGGAACTGCCCGAAAAGCTCGAAGTGGTGCTGTAGGGGAGGTGCTGGTGCACCTCCAGGCGAAGGTGCCTCGTGTACAGAAGTGTCGGAGGAAGGTGGGGGCGGCAGGGGCCCATCCCCTCCCTCGTGTCCGGCGCCGCGTCCGTCGCGTGGTCCCACAGAGGACTCCCCCTCTGCAACCCCAGGAGGAGGTGCTCGGGGCGGTGGGTGGAGCTCCTCTCGTACAATATCCCGTATCAGTCGGGCGAGGTCCTGGGCCTGGATGCCAGGGAGTGGTGGCTGGTCCACCGAGACGTCAACGACAGCACGTCCACCTCGCCGTCCTCGCCCTCGGCCGCGCCCGCGGCCAGTCTCGCCAGTCCCACGACGAGGCATCTCCTGCAAGGAGACGCGAAACAAAACGGAAACGTCAAAACAGACGGTACCTAACAACACTTCTAAGAGCTCATGTCAAGAGATATGTTGTGGTGGCTACTCTAGCTATAAACATGTGAATTGGTTACTTTCCAGTCAGTTGATTCACTTCTCGGGACGACCTTGCTCTGATACCATCTTGTAACGACCCGGTTCCCGAGTCCCTACGAGACACGAGAACCGGACCGACTCGACTAATCCCAAGACCCAGTCGTCCAACGAGGAAGTAACCAAAAGACAGTAAAATAAACCACATTCAGCATGAATATAACTAACAGTAAAAAGTACAGCAGTAAGGAAAGAAACTACTACAGTAGGCACCACCACAACAGTAAAACAACATTTATCATATAACAAAAACTGCAGGTAAAGAAGGTACAGCGGGAACAAAACTACTCACTAGAACAGAAACAAAAGAAGGTACAAAACTGTGGCAACTCTACTGGACCCTACTCGGCCCAGCGTCCTCTGCAGCCGCCGACCCTGGCTGCTCAACACCTGGTCCTGAAAAAGGTAACGAGTGTAACACGTCAGCAAAACGCTGAGTAGAGTGGCAAACTAACTAAAGGCAACAGTAGAGTGTACAGTAGCTGTTATGTTCTATTACTTCCTTTATTTACATCTTTCAATTTTTCTCACTATTTCATTTACTTCTCAGATCCTTTACTTGATCTCGAATGTCCTCGTGGGACGATCTTGATTGCAGTCTTTTCCAACAGTAGAAGTAGCACGTGGTGCTCTCCTGGCCGGGAGAGTCCCCCGTGGTGATCCTACCCTCAGTCAACCACCCCAAGGTCACTGACAGACGTAACGGTGACTACGGCACGCGCGATAAACGCACAGGTAGCTAGCCCGTACTGGCACGCGGTCAGTCATTTCCGTTAACGAGTGCGCCCAAAGCACAGCACGGAACCAGGGCAGAGCCCTCTCAGTAACAGGGGTCCAACCCCTCCACAGTAACCAAACCGGGGCCTTGCCCCTCCACAGTCCGCGCACCCTCGTCTGACTACCCTGGTTTGCCCTAGTGGGCCTAACAAGTCGGTGAAGGAGGCTAGCAGAACCCCGGGGCCCGTGGGGTAGCTAGTACTCTCCTAACACTACTAGCTCTCCTCAGTACTACGTACACGAGGGCCAACAAGTCGGTACAGAGCGGCCAAGCCTAACCCCGGGTCCCTGGGGCGGCTGGCCCCACTCTGCACTAAAACAGGTACAGGTACTTCCCTTGGTACTGCGTACCCAAGAGACAGTACAAACTACATCTCAGTTCCATTCCTTTTCTTTCCAGGAGTTCCACTCCTAATTCCCCGTGGGGTTCCAGCCCCTTATCTCAGAACATCATATGTTTCACTTTCCAGATTCACGTTCTCACATTCCATGATCTCAACATGTTTCCTTGTTCATAACAGGCAGCTGTTAATTAATTTCACAGGCAGCTTATATATTCCTTTCCATTTTTCCAAGACTGCAGTAATATACATTCCACTAGTTTTTCCATCCTAGGATTCATGCCATATCCTAGGATCTATCATACAATCTAGTTTTCCGGCCCTAGGATTCATGCAACCCTAGGAGCTATCATTCCATACATTTCTCATTCCTAGGGTTCATGCAATGCCCTAGGTTCTAGTTATGGTTCCATACTTTAACAGATTTTATTAATGCTTAAAACCACTCTACCAGGTACAACGGAAGTAGTGGGGGCGTGGTCGGGAATCCCGCGCGCCTCCGCGACTCTCAAGACGGCAACCGAACGAGGTCCTATCACAAGGATCAAACACAAGGAGTGTCTCAAAACAGTGTATAGCTACTGTAGGCGGGTAGAGGAATAAATTCTGAATCGAACGCAACTCGAATCGCGGAAAACGGAGCCCAAACGGGCCCTAAAAGGGTCGAGAAAGACAATACTGTGCAAAATCAGACGTCTGGAACTCCTTCCAGACGTCTTAAACGGTGGATCAGAGAATTACCTGTTCGGCGGGGTTCCCCGGACGTCCAGAAGTCTGTGGCGACGTCTCCCCTAGATCCCAGACGTCCGATGGTCTCTCCGGACGTCTGGAGGTCACTCCCGCCGTCTGGTACAACTTCCAGACGTCGGATTCGCAAAGGATGACGAAGCCGAACACCTGCGCACAGCCAACCCTCCTCCTTCAGTACGGTCAGTCGACAAAAGAAGAAGGAGAAAGCGGAACTCACCTTTCAGACGTCTGTATGATCACACAGACGTCGGCCTTGCCGTCTGGATATCAGTCCAGACGTCTGATTCTGGAGATTTTTCCAGAATCAGAACCTCGCTCGGCCTCCGCTCGCGACGCCGCCCGCGTCGCACCTCGCGCGTCCGCTGCTCCGCCCGCAGCAGGTCCCTCTTCGCGACGCTCTGCGCCCCCTGCGCCCTCCGCCGGCCGGCCAAGCCGCTCCCGGCGAGCTCGCCCTCACGGCAGAGTCCCGCCCTCGCACGCCGCAGCTCCTCCGCGCCTTCGCTGCGCCGCTGCCGCTGCGCCCTCGCGTCCGCTCGCTCCGTCCGCAGCAGGAGAGGAGGAAGATGGTGGAGACGGGAGGGGAGGCGCGCCCCCTCCCCCTTTTAACGCCGCGCGGAGAGGAGAGAGAGACGCCCGCAGTCGCCTGCAGCCGCAGAGAAGATGCGGATCTCAGGTCTGCGCGCACAGGCGCGCAGACGAATATCCCGTGCGAGTATAACTGTTCGTCAGACGTCTGTAAACTATCCCGGACGTCTGGTCAGACGTCTGGATGTGATCCCAGACGTCTTGACAGACGTCTGGGCCACCTCCCAGACGTCTTAAAAGACGTCTGGGGTACGCGCTCGTTACATAAGTCTAGTGCAAGGACTCTTAAGTTCTAGATAATTAGATGATGATACCTCAGAGTTAGGCATAGTTTTTGCTCTCTGTTCCTGTGTGCAAACAATGTGTGAATTTCTAAGAGTCACAAATAATGCAGATACACAGAGATTAAGTCCTAATAAAACTATGACTATGGTGGAGGGTTATGACCGTCCTTCATTGAATCCTAGGCTAAAGGAGGGTAGTAGTGTCAAAGGTTAGAAATACACTTGTCCTACCCATTTCTTCCCGGTGCCGAGAGTAGGCACTTTCACCAAATAAGCCACACAATATCCTCTTGATCATCATCATCCCTAATAATGCCTCATGAATAAATGTCTACGTTGTGTTGTATTGGAGTTATAAAAAACAAAAAGAAAAGAGAGAGAGAGAAAAGAAGAGAGAGAGAAAAAGAGGAAAAGAAATATATAGATATATATAGAAAAAAAAAGAAAAAAATATATATACAAAAAGAAGAAGAAAAAAAAATGTTCGAGTTATAGATGTCTTAAGTGCTAATTTTATCAAGTGTCTATATCATTAAGGCAACAATAACACCCATTGTGATCAATCAAATTTGACCCATACCAGTATTTCTGATTGCCCGAATACTGGCTGAGGACTTCTAACTTAGTTGTAGGGTTATTAGGACTCTAATTAAAAGTATGAATGCCATGTAAAGCCACCAAACACTGAGTTCATGGATAAAATCATGTGAGATGTGTGATCTCAGAGGGGAAAGAAAGAAGAAGAGTGAGCGCAAAGGAACGTAAATAGAGCATAGTTTTTAGCCTCTCTCTGGGGTGACTCATTTGATAGTCTAGAGATTTAGAGTCTACAGTACTAGACTACATATAGCACCAGATGAGTGTAAGGCACCAAATATAAATCCTTTTGACTTAGTGTCTCCTACCTAAGCCAAAAAGCCAAGGTCAAATTATAAATCATTTCCTACTTTATCCCCGAGGGAAGAAGTTGCCTATCCCAATAGAATTTTTACTAAAGATAAAGCACGAACTTTAAATGTAGGTTGGCTTTTAACTTTGATCCATTACCTAGGCTATTATCACTTCACATTTGTCTAGATCTCTAAATTTTTGGAATAAGAAAAGAAGAAATCTTTTGGTTACTTCTATTATTTTCACTTTTTGCTAGGGAGTAGCAAATCTTAGGCATTGGGGCATTTGATAAGTCCACTTTAGTGGATCATTATTTGGTCAAAGTACTATTTTATTATTTATTCTTAGTTGTTAATTAATTAGGAGTTATATGGCAATTCACCTTAGCCTGCATATAATTTTATGCATCAATTTTACATTTAATAACATATGATATGGTAACATAATTGATTTGATGGATGTAGGCTAGGTGCAAGAGTTAAGACGTCCATTTCTGCATCTATAAGATGTCTGGAGATAAGGTCGGACATCTGCGAACTGCCATCATGAACTTATTAAGACGTCTGGAGTATTGCTCAGATATTTAATGAAGATATCGCCAAGCGCATCTTATCGTTCCAACCACTCATGATCTTCACGAGTGGTTGAAGAACTTTTCTGCTAAAGAAAATGAACAGAGGCATTGTTTTTAAGAAGAGGACCTGCCATCACCATCTGATATGTTCCCCTTGTGGGATCTTCTCCCTCGCCACCATCGTGCAGCAGGTGTGCACCGTGAAACCCAACGTACACCATGGCATAGGCATGCTGCACCTCTGCTCCTCCCTTTCACCAATCACGTAGGCACAGTGATAGAGTGCATAAGCCCATTGCCATCATTCATTCCCTTTCGTCTTGGTCTTCCTCAACTCCTTCATCATCTCCACCCACAGAACAAACCACCCAACACTTTTCCCTCGCTGCAAATAGCGTGCACACCATTATTCTATAGCCAACACCACCTCAGCCAAAGCCCATCACCCCTCATGCCACCTGCACCCCCACCCCCCCCCCCCCCTCAATCATCCTCATCTTCTTCAACCTCTGTTTCCACCAACACCACCTACAACTCCACCAAACAAACCCAAGCTGCAGCACCTCATCGAGCTTCCTCCAACCTTCAATGATGGCGCCATGCGCCGCCTGTTGATGGGATCTGTCAAGGATTTAGATTAAGTTATCATCGTTGTAGTACAAAATCTTTAATCGATCTCTCAACAAATAAAATTTATAACTCGAATATCTAAATGAAGTTCGAGGTCGAACATAGGGAGCAAATAAGAATTCACATGCTAATCTTAATAAATATATAAATGAGCATAGAAATAAACCAAGAATAATGATATTCATTGAATACTAATCTATCACATTAGATGTTCAATGAATAACATAAGTATTTCAAGAGTTTAATCAGGAAAAAAGATGTCTAAGACAAAATAATGGTGATTTAGATCAGTCTAAGCACATACATATCAACTTCTCAATCAAGTTAAATAAATGAACAGTAACCAGACGTCTGATTTAAGAATCAGACAACTTAACTGTCGCCTGCTATAGTACTCTTCTTCTTATTTTCAGTTGTTCTTCTCTTTGCTCTTTCTTCTTCTTCTCTTCTTTTGCACGAGTTTTCTGACTTTTGCTCTTCTTCTCTAGCCTCAGCTTCCTCTCTTCTTTTTTCGGCCTTTGCCTTCTTCTTCACAGGGTCTTCTCCTTCTCAACGACTAAGTGTTGGAGATCTCTTCTGAAGAGCAAAACCCTCCCCTCCCCCACTCTCTCTCTCTTTTCCTTCCTCCTCTCTCAGATATTCAATTTAATCGGGTATTTGAGTTGCGTAACTGGGTTCAAGGCTGTGTGTGTGGGTGTCGCAACTGAGGAATGTGTAGGTCGGGTCAGGTTGAGTGTGGGTGTGAGGGACCTCACCCCATGTGTTCTTGAGGCAACCAGCCGTATGAAGAAAAATAATATATGCAACTTTATGCGCTTCTCTCTCACCAATGTGGGACTAAACCCACATCCCTCTTTCATGTGCACCTGCAACTACTGGTGTCGTCCAATTGGTGGTGAAGGAGTGGTCAACGCTCCCAATTGAGCACCTAGGTAGATGCCTTGAAGTCTTTCGCGTCACCTGGAGGTGGTGCCTGGAGCAAGCATCGCAAGAACACACTTCGAGCTTTGCTCGAAGTAGCTTTAGTAATGGCAACAATGGCTGGCGAACCTAAAACAATCAATACGGCCTCACGACCCAATTAAAACACCTCAAAAGCTTCGTCGGAGGGTGTAGAAGATGATGGCGGTGTTTGTGTGGCGTATGGAGGTGTGTGGTGGTCGGTCGGTGATGGAAATGAAGCGTGAAGGTTGGGTTATTCGGTGGGTAGTTTGGGTGGATGGAATGGCGAATAAGTAGAGGGGTTTTATGCAAATGGTCAAGGCAGATGTTTTCGCTAGGTGGCGAGGTGTTTGGAGTAGCAAAGCGTGCGGAAGACCTCGCTAGAGGGTGGTCGGAGCGAAGGATGAAGGTGGTTGGTGACGGCATCGAAGGGATATTTTTGGGTTTTGAAGATGGGAAATTAACATAAGGATCTAAAGAAACCTATCTAACCTATTCTAATTGGATGAAAGGGGGGAATGCCTACACCGGTGGTACACCGGACGTGGGGAAGATGAAACCTCCGGTGATAGGGAGAACAACGAGGAAGAGAAGGGAAGGTGGCCCTCGTTAGAATTGCGAGCAACGGAGGAGCTTGAGGAGGAGCAATCGACTGGCTATATTCTGTGACGGGAAGCTCACCAGAGCTCACGGAGCTTTCAACCGGAGAGAGGAGAAGAAGGTGGAGAAACCGGCCAAAACGAGCTAAGGAGGTGAGGCATGCCCTAGGCGTGCTTTTATAGGCATTTGGGTGAGTCTCCAAGCTTGGGAACAAGCTTAGAGAGCTTAGATTTTGCGTATAGGTTTAGGAATTTTTAGGAGTTCACACGAGCTTTTGAATGTATTTAAAAGGTCATGAATAAGCTCAGATGGAAGAGGAAGGTCTCAAGATCCTCCCTTCCAAAATTAGAAAAGATTGGCCGTGAAATCAGGGAGTTATCCCTGATTGAAGGTCGACGCAAGGTGGGTTTAGGAGTTCTGCAACCATGGAAGCGGTGAGGACCTACTTGTGAAGAATATGATGAAGTTAAGGGGGTTTTTGCAAAGATTTCAAAAGTTGAGGGGCTCTTTGTAAGAAAAAGAGTAGAATAGGATTAAAATGCAAACTAGGTCAAGTTGATCTCCCATTAGGCCCAAATTTTGGTATAAACCTAATTGGACCCAAGGAATCTGATAGTGAAGTCAGATTTTGGTTTTTACCAATTTTGGTTGGGTAAATTGAGTAGAAACCTAAATTAAGGCAACTATCTGTCTAAGACTGTTTTAGGTCAAATTAGGTTCCAATGGTCAAATCAAAGGTACCAAACCTTAAAAAATATTTTTCTATGATTTTTAGAAGGTTTAGGTGAATTTATCCTAACCAGAACCTCAGTTAATTAAGTAGGTCTATTTTTAGGGTTTCAGATGTCCATTAATTCTTAAAATACGTGAAAACCCATTTCTATCTGCATGAACCCACTTATTAGACATTTATGATCATTTGACCTTTAATTAACCCCTGGGAAACCCCATGATTACTCTGCATAGGATATTATGTTAAAACTATAGTTTTACCCTTATTTTCATGTTTATCTCTCAGAATGGATGTACAATGAATTATGGCTCTTTAGCGGTTATGTAGGAGCATTTATCAATAGAATATGACTAATTAAAGCTATATATGGTTGATGATGACATTATCATCATAACACCATGCTTAACTTTTGCTAGTCCCTTAGCAAAATCTTATAAAGAGAACTCGAGTTCTAGACCATGCTTTGATGTTTAGAGTCTTGATTCTTTCTTCTTTGTAGAAATTAGGTCAGAATGCTAATAGTAGGCCTAGAGGTACTCAAGTACCAATCAAGATCCAAATCTAACCAGCTTTAGTCTCAGTCTACTACGAAGGTTTCTAAGGCCCATAGAAACTATACTAAGTTTGTTGAACCCAACAGTTAAAGCATTCGTGCTTGTAACATGGTTAGTCCAGTTCAATTTGCAGTGCATTTTTGTAAGAGAGAGAGATAGAAGAATTTTTGCATTTTTGGAGAGCTTTCTCTCTCTTTTTCTTTTCTTTATTTCTAGCTTCAGATTGGTTCAAAAACACGGTCTGTGTCGGATTCCTAATTCCCATCATCAATCCTCGCAGGGTCTCTGGCAATCAATGCTTCAAGATAGCACCGCCCATAGCAATCCCCAGAACCCTGGCTTTCGACACTTCGAGATAGTGCCGCCCATGGCGTTCTATAGCTAAATTCAGGCCCTGGCAATCGACATTTAGGGATAATCCTACCCATGGCACCTGAACTAGCACAAGGTGCTTACATGCCCTAGGTAGGATATTTAGATATCCTAGGAGATAAGCACCAAGGACACGGTATGTTATTGCGCATCTTCGAGGGGAATTTCCCACCTCTCCACACCAAGAACTCGTCCAAATCAACTTGTGTTGATAAGCCTCTCCTAATCTAGGTAGCTTTTTCAGAATAGAATAAACACTTTTGCATGATTTTGATTGATTAAGGGCACTAAACCAGACTTGTGTGTGGATTAGGGTGCTTAGGTTATCGAGTCCCGCAAACCATAGGTTAGTTAACGAGGCTGAATAATCCCTAAGCCCTAGACCTAATACATAAGCTTTGCATTTTCCTCAACCACTTGAGGATTATCCAAATCTTAACAGATACATGAGTTTTTAAGCCTAAAACAAGCCCAAGAGAACTAAGATCACCACTCATACTAATGTCCATGTCTTTCTATCATTCTAGGACTTAATTTTTTCTCTTGATTTGGTCCATAACTTAAGTAGATTCCATAATTATTTACTAACGACTGTCACTTCTTGTTTTAAATTTGTTGCTCCCTTTTGACATTTAAATCATCTTCCCTTGTCCTCCTCAAGAATGATATGAATTTAAGCTTACAAAATTTCCTCCCCTTTCTCCATTTTTTTGTTTTTTCAATTTTTTTATTATTTTGGCTTTTTGAATATGTATTTTTTTGTGAGAACCACTTAGAAACTTGATTTTTTATTTGTTTGCACTTTAACACCCCCCCATGACTAAGTTTTGCAATGTCCTCATTGCAAACTAGAGGGTATGAAATCAGTTGGGTTCATGGGTTAGAACAGGTTCAAAGGGTGGGCGAACGAGTCAGGATGACTGTTGCGGACGATTTCAAGCTCTGGTACAAGTACCAAAGGTGGAGTCAGTTGTTTTAAAACTGAACTCAGAAGTGCAATAGAAGTGAAGCTCAAAAAGATAATCAAAAGGGTCTCGGATTTTTTTGGAATGACGGGTTACCTCCCGTTAAGCGCTAAATTTAATGCCTTCAACCAAGCAGATGGTGATCATGGAGGAGTGGTCAAATCAGATGAATTTTGTAGAACAAGCACCTTGATCAATAGCCTGGTTGGTCCAACCAGGTGCTTGTTTAAATCGGTAGGCTGATGATGCAGTTTAAACCCAATCAGTCTGGTGGGTTGATGGATGAGAATCAGTAGATGCGGAGTGATAAAGACTAGTTTATCATCATTCTTATGCATTAAAACAAATCTAGCTTTTAGGATTTTGCTCCACAAATGGGTTTTTTAGGCTACATTTAGGCATTAATTAGGTTAGACATGCATTGCACTTTTTGTTATTTTATTGATGTATTTTTGGAGTGTTAGGGATAAGTAGAGAGTCAGATCCCCAGAACCCTAGCACTCGGGAAGGCAACTGTTGAAGAGGAAGCTCAATCAGGATAAGACTCAGCTAGTTCTAGCTCATCATGGTTGGATACCTGCTCCCTTGGACTAGGGTTAACTCCATTCAGCTCCATTCAGCTCATCTTAGCTCACCCTAGATCAGTTCAGCTCAGATCCAACTCAACTTAGCTGAGTCTAGCTCATCCCAGCTCCCACCAGTTCACTAGGAGCTCTAGATAGCTCAACTGAGTTGCCTTGAGTCCACCTCAGCTCAAGCTCAACTCACCTCAGCTCCAGCTAGCTCACAATAGCTAGACTCTAAGCTAGCTAAGCTACTACTTGTCAACTAGTAGCTTAGCTAGCTCTAGAGCTCTCATCAGAGGCAGTTCCTGCTCAACCTAGCTCCAGCTAGGTTAGGGCCAGCTCAACTGAGCTCAACTACCTAAGCTTGGCTACTTGCATAAGAACTAAGTAGATAAGGTTAGTAGTTGAGCTCCCCTTGAAGCTACCTCAGCAACTCCAGCTCCAGAGTACCTGATACCAGCTCCAGAATACTCTTCCTCAGCTCTCTTCCATGAAACTCTAGCTCCTCTAGCTCTACTCTACTAGCTAAGCTAGCTTAGCTAAACTCTACTCCACCAAAAACCTCCATGACCATCCACTCTTCAACCCTTAACCCTAACCAAACCCTAACCCAACCTATCCTTGGCACCAACCCACACCAACCACCACCACTCACACCCCTTCAAGTTGGCGCCAAAAACACCACATGCACCCCTTCCTTTTGGCGCCAACTTCCCCTTAAATCCTAACCCTACACATCACCACCTAAAGCCATCCCTACCACCCACCTAACCCCTTCTAGAAACCTACACTTGGCACCAAACCTAACCATCCATAACTACCCTAAACCCTACCATAGTTGGCACCAAAAATCACCCCCTACATCCCTTCATTTGGTACCAACACTTCCATCCACACCCTACATATTACCCCCCAACCTATCCTAACCCTCCATCTAGTGACACCACCTAACTCCCCCCCTTAACCCACCTAAAGTGGTGCCAACTCCCTTAACTCCACCACAACTACCACCTCAAGCATCCCTCCTCTTTGGTGCCACCCTATATCTACCCTCCATCACATAACCACCACCATATAACTCCATCTCCACCCTAGCTACCACTTAGGGTTGGCACCAACAACCCTAGCCCTAGGATCCTATAACCACCATCTAACCCCCATCATAGCCGTCCATCCTACAACCACCCTTAACCCCCTACCATTCCTATATAAACCCCCTACCACCACCATTAAATCTTCACCCTTGGCTATAATTTTCTACCCATATTTCCACCTACATAGAAGGTGAAGAGAAGAAGAAGAAGATTAAGGGGATACTCTGTCCCCTTGGTGCCTTCCCCTCTTCTCTTCTCTCTTGTTCCCATGCCAGCCAAGGAAGGAAGCCAGGCATTGGAGGACAACCTAGGGTACATGCTTACCCTATGAAGTGGAGGATTTGAGGGTGGTACACTACCACCCCTGGAGGAGGAATCAAAGGTGGTCCACGCCACCTTAGGAGAAGCCTTTGAAGGTGGAATTCCGTCCACCTTGGAGGAGTCATGCACACCTCCCTTGGGCTTGCTAGGAGGAGACTATCTCTGATTCAAGAAAAAGAGGAGGACCCTTTTTAACTATGAGTGCAGCCGCAATTGGAGCAAGGAGCATTCCCTCTTCACCATCATCATCCAAGATTTGTGTTTTAATTTTTGTAGTTTTACTTTTTGTAGTAAAAGCTTTCCTCTACTCTTGTAAAACAAAAATCTGCTTAGTATTAAGTTGCCTTTTCTACTTGGTGTAGCTTCTTCTTACTTCAGTTTTTTTTTTTTAGCACTTTCACTCCCTCTTCTCAATTATCCTAGGCCTTCACGCACCTAGGGTGAGCTTGAGAAGAGGTCTTTCTTGTCACCTAGTAGTTAAATTAGATTTAGTCTTTTTCTCCCACCAACTTGCGATTGCCCCTTTATTTCAAAAACCTAAAAACATACATATATATTTTAAAAGACCAAAAAGAAAGGTGAATTTCATTTCCAAGTAAGAGACGTATTTTGCAAACAAATTGCCTCCTTGGACGACCCTAGATACCCCACTATCTAGGTTAGAAATTTTAAAAGCGACTTAGTTTTTGTGCGTTACAACGATAAAACCCTAATTTTTCAAAATGCGCAAAAATCTAGCCCACTAGGTATTTTGTGACTTAAAAAGATGTGGCAGTGTGAATCGCGGGTTTGGCTGAGTCGATTCAACCTGGTCAGAGTAGGGATCCTCAAATGCAAATGGATCTATGGAGGATGTGAGATCCCTACGAGAGTGATCAAAGAAGGGTAGGACGTGATTTGCATTCTGATCGATGTCCAAATCTTGATCAAAAGATGGAGAAGAATCATGTGTGACCGGGTCATAGAGAGGAGAATCATGGTAGAAATTGATTCTGATAGCGGGTCAGGGTTGGGTTCGGATTTGAAAAGGTTCTGTATGTGCTGTAGAAGAGGTGGCTTCTTTCAAATCATTGACCTCAGTGTCATAATCAAAGGATGGGTCGTAGTCACTAAGGTTGTCAACAGGTTTGGAATCATTAGGAAACAATAGATCTCTGAAATCAGAGTAAGATTCGAAATCGTCGGAGAACTTGCGAAGATTGTGTTCTGAACTTGATACCAAATCAGAGGTTCCACCACAAAAAGGATCAAGATATGTAGAATCAGCAACCTGACTTGGATCTACCCTAATTTCAAATTCTCAAAAGGGTGTCCCTATTAGGCATAGGCTCGAGTTCTTGGCTCCTAGGATAGACCCAATTGATTCCCAACTCTTCCAACTCAGTTTCTGTATCATAGATTAGCGTGACTTTCGAAAAATCAATTTGTCTCTGAGGAGGTTAGAGAGGTGTAATCATTAAATACAGGCTCTGAATCATATTTCAAATTTGACCAAGTTTGACTGGGTAAATTACACAGAAACCCAAATTAAGGCAACTGTCTGTATGAGACTCTATTTTAGGTCAAATTGGGTTCTAATGGTCAAATCCAAGGTACCAAACCTTAGGAAATACTTTTCTATGATTTATAGAAGATTTAGGTGAATTTTATCCTGGCCAGAACCTCAGTTGATTAAGAGGGTCTATTTTTAGGGTTTCAGATGTCCATTAATTCTCAAAACACGTGAAAACCCATTTCTGTCTGCATTAACCCACTTATTAAACGTTTATGACCATTTGATATTTAAATAACCCTGGGAAACCCCGTGATTGCTCTGCATTTAGGATATTCTGTTAAAACTATAGTTTTACCCCTGTTTTCATGTTTATCTCTCAAAATGGATGTGCAATGAATTATGGCTCTTTGGCGGTTATTTAGGAGCATTTATCAATGGAATAGGACTAATTAAAGCTAGATATGGCTGATGATGACATTACCATCACCTCCCCAACATCATCTTCGACCACCAGATGCCTCGTGTGGCCACGTCGCCAGCAGTTCCTACCTCTACACGCGCGAGGAGCATCTCTACAGTAGCAATAGGTCACTCGTGGCTGCACCTTCGGTCGATGATCTACCAGAGCTCTGGCCACGCCACGACATGCTTTCATCACCACCGTGAAGCCCTCGGTCCATAGATCCCTCTCCATGCTCCATCCGACCACCGGTGGCCTCTCCCGTGCACACGATTCGTCGAAGCAAATCCACTATTTTTCTTCACATTAAAAATTATGGATTTTTCCATTGCGAAAAAGCACTATTCATTTATTTATCTTATATTATATTTGGCTGAATTTGCATAAGAACCCCTCCTAATCCTGACTAATTGCATAAAGGGAGGAATAATCTGGGGAGATATACATTAGGTTCACTCTTGTGTTGATGCCTCAAAAATAAAAGTAGGGATAAAGCTATTGGTCAGATTGGTGCACCTTTAGGCAGCATTTTCTTTTTTAGGTCACCTAGGGGCGTAGAAACCTGAAGTCTATTTTAATTGCCATTGAGTGAGTCTATTACAATATTCATGACAAGATGCTTAGCGCTTAGGGTCCTTTTCGAGGCTTGGGTGGGTTGGGTAGCCGTAAAAAGTTACTCCGAAACTCTCAGCTCCAAAATTTAACAAAAAATCAGAAAAGAGGATTTGCTTCTATGTAGAATAAGGTGAGGACTTAGGCGGTCTACATTTTGGTAGGCACCCAGGTGTTGTTGAGTCTCTGTGGGTTAGGTTCTTGGTAGAAATTTCCTCTTGTGACAAGTAACTGGTGCCTGAGCGATCAATTCTTGATTCTAGTTGTAATTAGCATTTAGGTTAACCTTACTAGGGACTAGCAAGTGGTGGGCATGGGGGTATGATGACTCCACAAATAATAGTGTTAATTACATCAATTAGAGTTAATTTTGACATATGTGAATAAATATCACGATACGGTGGGTTTGGGAGCATTGCATGTATTCTAAATTATTTTATGTTAAGATTGCTTAGAATTAATGTTTAATGACTATTATACAAGTGCGTATTGAAATACGTCTCAGATGAGCAATCGGACCATATGGATGGATCCAGATCAACGAACGGTGTCCAATAGACTCAAAATCACTTCAATCCAACCTCCATAGCTCCCACAATAAGCCAAAGAAGTTTTGGTCATTGATCTGATGATCAACGGCCCAAAATCAGCCACGTCTCATGCATCCGCACCTCCAGTAGTGCCCGCAGCTTCTCTTCATCACGAGCTTGTGATATCAGGGACTTTGGATGCAAATCCAATGGGCACCGAGTGCCCATGTCGCTTGTGATCTCAACCTTACAATCGCACAACGGGAAATGCAAGAACTCGACAAAAAGCGGGAGTAGCGCGTTGGTCAACGCCTCAACCCACTCATCGAGGACGCAAGGTCAAAGCCCCACGCGGGGGTGAAATTCAACTGTTGATGTGGAAGTGGATGGCGATGATCGGCGATGAGAAGTGGACGACGATGTGAGCACGCACGATCCGACGTGAGATCTAACGCTCAATCATACGCATAGCGCAAGGCACGATTCGAGCGCTAATCCTTGGGTGCCTCCAACTGTTCAGCTTTGATCCAACAGTTGAAATCTATTCCCGCGTGATCGGGCATGCTTGAGGCGAGATGGTAGCTGGCAAGGTGAGATCTGAGACGTTCATGTATGATCCAACGACTGTCAACGCACCTAGCATTCTTCAGCGAGTGCATAGCACTGTGTTAGCTGTGCATGAGGTTGTCTGTGTGCAAGTGTGCGGCTGTGCGCGGGCTGGCCATGCGCTGTGCGCATGATGGCCGGGGACGAGCATGGATTTCGTGCCAAATGATTTGGTGCAGGCCTTATAGAAGGGCCTATGGACTTCCATTGCAAGAGCATCTCTTCCTAGCTTCTACCAAGCATACTCGCATGTCCATATAGCTCAAAGCAAGGTCTCGGAGTTGCTGAGCCACCAACAGAAGTGTCTCCACCGCCGTGGCTACCTCGACGCCCCATTTTAGCAATTAGTTTCTAGTCTTCTTTAGCTCATATTTTTGCACTTTATTCAAGCATGTCTCTATGATGTTTGCAAAATGATTCTTATAAGTAATCATTTCCCTTGTGTTTGATATTCTTTTCATGCATTTTGAATTGGGCTTCTATTCTATATGCTTGTGCTGTAATAGTTTTGCCGGGTACTTATCTTCTTGGATATAGAATTAAAACTCGTATTCTACCATGGATTTTGACTCTCTCTCTCTCTCTTTCCAAGCAAATGGAATAAAACATCTTGTGACATTAAGCGATTAATTGACCCGATTTCTGCCTCCCTATGTTCGACACTTGTACCCACTGTTCGATTTTCTCTTTAAAATTGATGTCATAAATGCTTGCTACAACGAATGAATTATCTAAATGCATTTTTCAACATCAGTTGTCTAATGGGATTAGACCTTAGGATAATATCATCCTTCATGTGAAGGATTCACAACCATTTGGAATACCTAGGGAGGAGTAGCGCTATAATTTCACAAATCCTAAGCACTTTATTATTGGTGCAATGAAATCAATAATGATTTTGATGGGTTCTTACTTGTAGGATAAATCAATTGTTATTTAAAGAGTGAAATTGCACTTGATTTGGTGATTAATTACACCTAACTTGATTATGTTAAAAATCCAAGAGTTGGATTGCAATTAATCTATATTGGCTACTAAAACTAAACATCCCATAAGTTGTTATGAGCTTATCCTATAAAATTTAAGTAGGATTTGATCCTCACCCTTGGATAGAGATCTAAGGGTTCTCATCATATTGCAATTAGAATTGAAATCCCTATAAATATCTCCCAAAGGCAAACCCTAAATCCAAATTCTAATTAATTAAACATAATTCCCTCCACCAAGTCCCTTTGCTACTAGAAGACAGAAGAAGAAAGGAAGCAGCCTCCACTGCCCCCTTTCTCCTCCTCTCAGATCGAACATCCAGGAGTCTTGACAGACTTTTGGAGAGAATTTTAGGTCTCCAGAAAGCATTCTAGATGTCCGAAGTGTTGTATTAGGGATGTTTAGATTTATTTTTGGACTTCCAATTCAATTGTAAGGAATCCTTACGGTGATTGTGCAAGGCCATTATGAAGGTCACGTTTGAGGGTTCATGAAATTGTTCGTAAATCTAATTGTGGTTGTACATCCTCGACATGAAGCACTTCATCCACTAATCGAGGAGGGTTTCAGGCATGTTGAGACTTATTGTAGGAGGCACCACATGTGAGGTGATGTCCATGCTGCTCGTGAAGGTATAATCCTGTATCTTGTCAAAATACGAAATGAGAGAAAATTAATTTCTACCATGTGGTTGCGGTATTAGGGCGTTTTGTTTCATTACATGATCGAGTTTTGGAATTGATTCTATTGTTGGTTTGAAAAATTTTTTAAATGTCATTTTTCATGCTTCCATGATGCCATAAGTTGATTCGATCGATCCGCTCAATGCTATAAAAGCATGGTCAGTCCAGTTTTGCAAGAAAATCATGAATTTTAGTTTTAAATGCATTTATATTTAATAATCATTACTTAATGTACATTTTAATTGCCTAAGAGATGTCTGATTTTAGCATTAGACATCTAATTATTCAACCAAACAGCCAACAAGCAACCCTAAGCACTTAACATTGAATGCTAGACATCTGGGGTTGTAAATCAAGGGATTATACATCTGATAACAATATAAGAGGTCTAGGGTTGCAAAATAAGGGGCTTGATCTTGTGATTAGACGTATGATATTGTGATAGGAAGCATTCCTATTTTTTAGTATGATCCTATTTCAATAATGGACGATTGAAGTGTTAGACATCTGATTTGTGAAATTAGATGTCTGGTAATATTATTAGGCATTTGACTACTGAAATATGATTTTTGAAATCTTGACTTGATGCTTTAGAAATCTGATAAGAATTATCTGGGGAGATTCACGAGTGTTTGGAATACCTGGGGAGGCATATTGCCATAATTCTTCGAGTCCTAAATGCTTCATTATTATTAGCGTGATAAAACCAATAATGAATTTGATGGGTTCTTACTTGTAGAATAAATAAAATGTTATTTACAGAGTTTACTTAATTTGATTTAACATTTAATTCGGCCTAATTTGATTATGCTTGATCCAAAAGGTTTGGAAGGCAATTAAATAATATTTAGATACCAAATCAAATGTCCCTATAATTAGTTACAAGCCAATCATGCAAAAATCAAGTAGGATTTAATCTCATCCCTTGGATAGAGATTCAAGGCATCCCATCATATTAGGAATTGATTGGAATCCCTATAAATATCTCCCAAGGAAAATCCTAAACCTTAATCAATCATTCAATTGGCTCCACCTTCACAGAGAGAGAGAGTGTGTGTGTGTGTGTGTGTGAGTGTGTGTGTGTGTGTTGCCACTCCCTCTCCACTTCTCAATTTGGATGTCTAGACTTCATAAGAGAAGTTTGGAATGTGTTTTGGAAGTCTGATTATCTTGTTAGAGTTCTAGAAACCCCCTGTAGAAGTTTGACTTGTGTGTTAGACCTCTAATTTTTGGAGTTTTATTCTCTTGCGTTCTTTTAAATGTCAATAGACCATGCTGTTGGTGGAGGAGGACAAATGCCATCCTCAAGTTTCATGAATAAGTTTGCAATCTCGCTATGATTGATTGTCTTCAACATAGTGGGCTTCATCCACTCGTCGTGGGGGAGGGGGTTAAGGCATGTCGGGACTTACTGTAGAAGGCCCTACCTATGTAGTGCTAAATTATGCCACCTACAAAGGTATAATTCCAATTCATGGGATCCTGGAACAGTTGAAAACTAGTTCCAACCATGTGGTTACAGTTATTAGGGTGTTTATTATTTAATCGCATGATCTTTTTGGCATTGATTCGATCGTGGTTTAAAATTTTAAAATGCTTGATTCACACTTTTGCGATGTCACAGAGAAGTTCAAATCACACACACTAAAAATCCTTGATTTTAAATTAGGATGCCCAACAGCATCCATCATGATCTCTAGGAATTTGACTTGGTGGTGAAATGTCCCTTTTCTCTAGGAATTTAACTTCGGATGTCGAGCGAAGGGTAAAGATCAGACCACGTGGTGCAACAAGATCGCTTCGCGGTCGAATGCATGATCCGATGCACGTTTAATGTGCGATCGCATGCGTTTCTATGCAATAGAAGAGCCAAGGCACGCACATTAGGCTGTCCGATCTCCCGATCGGATGGCTGACGTTGAGGTGCATTTTAAAGGCAAGCGACGAGCGGGAAAACACGACGCGCATGCAAGGAGAGATCTGTGGTCGTCCGATCCTAATCCAACACACAAGAGCGTGCCACGTGTCAGCTAGAGATTAAATCCACGCGATAAGAAGGCTTTTGAAGGTGTTTTGAGGCCTAATCAGGTCTGTGGATCTCCCGATCAACGGATCTGATTATCCAAGAGGTTGTTGCATGAATTTAAGGGCTCAAATGCCCTATTTGCCCCTCCACACAACTATAAAAGAAGGCCCAGGGCCCCCCAGTTGAAGAACATACTCCGATCATAAACTTCACATCAACTCCAAACATTTCTCTTCCACCTTCCTCCAGACCAAGCTCTTCCTCTGCAACTCCACTCCAACCTTCGTCCCAGTGCTCTGGATCTGAGGTGCTGCCACATCTCGCATAAGCATCCTACAAGCGACGTCGTCTCTTGGCCTCCTTCTATACATATCTCTATCTATCTATTTGTTATTTCTCTTTTTCTATTTAGCATAGCACTTCCTACTTTGAAAAACTGTTTATGAATGCAATAAAATTCTGATCTTCTGAATGCCTAATATCTACTCTTTATATATATATACATATATAAATACCTATTAGAACTAGTTTTCTGAAGAGCTTCCGTATAAATTGAGACTGCCTTCCTATGAACGACCCAGCACTCACTGGTCTTTACAAATTTATTTGCGATGTGTTTTCGTGCTATACTACAACTAAATAATCTTTTAAACTATGATTTACGTGCCGAGCAAGTTGGCACCGTTGCCGAAGAGGCAACAAAAATTTTTTAAAGTTTTTCGGTACATATTTGAGGTTTTTAACTTGCTATTGATTTCGTGCATGCAAAAATGAAGAAATCTGAACCAGACACGACAATAGAGAAAGTGTGGGTCCGAATCTCAGGTAAGTATCCATAGTTTAGATTAGTTAGATTTATAAAAATTAGGATTTGCTTGAACCTTAGGATTAGTTAGAGTTGCTTGCTTAATAAAAAAAAAATCTCTCTTGTTAGTGATTTTCGAGCTGAAAGAAACTCTTAACTTATAAATTCAATTTTGGAAGATTCGCAAGTCCAAAAATTCTCAAATTTGTACTAGACATGAACTTTGAAGTCAGGAACAACATAACTAAATTTTACATAAATCTAAGTTACAGAAAAGTTTAAAAAATTCGTGCATTGATCTATTATCAATTGGGTTACTATTCCTAATTTTTCAGAGTTCAAAATATCATAAGAATTTTTAGACAACTCTGATTGAAATTTGTTGCACTAATTTTCTGAGATAATAAAAAATTTAGGAAAAATCTAAAAAAATATTTCTTGCATGCTTGATTGCATGAATTATTAAATCACGAACTGGGGGTCAAAATAGACTACAAAACTCCCAATACACTTTAAATCAGAACAAAATAGAAAACATGCATTAAAAATTATTAAAAAATATTTTCTGAGTACCTAGTTAGTGGTGCAATAGGACCAATTGATTGCATTGCTTGAGTTGCACCACTCATCAAATTTTGAACTTAAAAGAATCATATAGAAATATCTGCTTCTAGGGTTTTACTTTAAGGTTAGAGCACACCTACATTTCCATATTTAAAGGAAAACTATCAAACAAACTAAGATTTGCAAAACTCCTATGTTTCTCAACAGAACCTTGATTGAAGATATTAAATCAAGTGAACCCTGAAATTAATTAACATAAGCATTTGAATCTTAAAATTCACTTCATCAGAAAAGAATTGCTTGTGAACCCTTTTCCTGAGCACTTCACACATCTAAAAATCAATTTTAAGGGCAAACACCCCCTAACACCCATCATATTCCAAAAGCACATCAAATCCAAGCCTAAAATTGAGTAGACATGCCCTAGGCAAGACTAATAGTCTTGGGGACTTGAAATTAGATTGGATTAAGGTCAAGGCCTTATCTATTTTGACCGACTGGTGACAAGAAAGGTCGGTGCGGTAACCGTGTTAACCCTTAGTGGTGTCCCGCCGTGCGGGGTGTCCTAGGGGGTCCCACCCTTCTGGCCAACCAAGTAATTCAAGAGTTGATCTAACCCAGTCATATTTTAGGGAACCAGGATGAGGTCTATTTAGGGTTAATACTCTAAGGACCAGTTTGATTGCTTGTATTGAAGGGGTAGGGGAATTCTCTCATCTGTCTTCTCTCTCTCATCTATTAACCTTCTTCTGGTACATGGATGCTAAAAGATCTCTGAACTCTAACTTGGTACCACCTTTAGAGAGTAAACTAAGGAGAAGACCCAATTTTTCTAAATACATTCCAATAGCCAATTGCCATGAGGAAGAACTGATTGAGGAGGAAACCATGGACCCATACTCTTTTGCCTCACGTTATTCTCCCTATCCCAACCCTTCCCTTACTTCAACTTCTTCAGGATGGGAGAACTCTCCTCAACACCCAGGAATGATTCCCTTGCCTACACCTTATATTCCCTGGTGATTGACCGCAAAAATACACCTGCAATTGTGTCGTCTTGTGCTATTTCCTAGCATTACCTGTGCATATTAGTTTCCATGCATGCATTTAATTGAGAGGGGAGGAGAGTGAATAAAAGGGCCTCGCAATTCACATTTTCTTCAAGTGCTGCTTCGCAAAATTTCCATCTTCATTTTTTATTTCTTTTTTATTTTCTTCCCGTCGCTGCAAGGCATGCATGGCAACCTCTTCTTCTTCGCGCCATTCCCTGCTCAGGCCCTTCCCTGCGGCAGCTTGCCTTGCATAGCCATGCTGAGGCATGCACAGCCAAGGCATGGCTGTGCATGCCTTCTTCTTTAAAAGGGCACAGTTTCTTCTTTGAAGCCGAGCCTGGTCCTCCACACAAAAACCCAACAACAGCTTCTCTTCTTCTCTAGGCCATCTCCTCCCTCTCCCTCCATACGCAGGCCTTCCTCCTCTGAGGAGACACCCTACGGAGAGGAGCACCTCACGGTGGTGCACAACCACCACCATGAGTCCACCACTGCCCAGCTCATCAAAGAGCCGGTGGGCATGGTGGCTCTTTCCTTGTTTCTTCATTTGAAGCACCTTCAGCCATTACCACAAAGCTTCAAGCTTTGAAGCTCAACCAGCCACCGCATGCCCTGCAGCAGCCGGCCGAGCTCCATAGCAGCAGCAACTGCAAAGCCCCTCCAGCGCACACCTGCAGGCCGTCCTCACCTCCAACGCGCACCTGCAGGCGCCCTCGCCTCCCGTTACTTCGCACTACACTCACCTGTCCACCCGCAACCGGCCACCATGCGACCCTGTAGTGGCCGGCCAAGCTTCATCACACACACTAGGCAGCACCCGTAGGCCACCGCGTGCCCTGTCGTGCCCCTTCACCCATGACCCAGCCCTCTCCGCGCGCTGTGTCCTAAACCACCTCGCCGCAAGCCAGTAGCGGCGCCACTCTTCCGTGTGCGCACCTAGCCGTCCGCACTCACAGCACCTGCAGCAAGCGGTCGTGCGGCTCGACCATACACTATAGCCACTGTTCACGCCAGTCTGCGGAACACTGTGGCTATAGTGGGGTGACCGGTAAGTTTCTCACTTATCCGGTCACCCGACGCGCCGCAACTGACCAGCGCCTGCGCCCATGTCCCGCACCGAGTTCGCTCCAGCACCCACCCGCGCGTCTACATGCGGTCCTCTGCCAGCGCCCGCTCCCTTCTCCTGCGTGCCTCTGCGTGCGCCCGCTCCAGCCCTTCGCGTAGCGCGGTGTGCTGCGGGTCCTCTCTGCGCCCATCGCCCTCCAACGCGCGCCTCTTTGCACGCATACGCACCTGCGCGTGCGTGTGAAGCCACCAGACGTTGGCCCTGAGCATGCGGACGACTTAAACCCTCCAGCCTCTTCGCTCTAGCAGCCTCTCTCTCGCTCTCTCTCTCTCTCTCACAACACTCTCTCACTCTATCTCTGCACACACACATACACACACACTCACACTCTCGCACACACACACTCTCACTTATATAGTATTATATACATATATATATATATATATATATATATATATATATATATATATATATATATATATATATATATATATATATATATACGTATACATATATATATTGATATATATACATATATATATACTTATATTTATACATATAGTAGTACCTATATACTTAAGTATTAGTATACATACATACATATATATATATACTTATATATATACATATATATTTACATATATATATATATACATATACCTATACATATATTAGTACTTATATAACTATGTATTAGTCTATATACATATATATGTATATATATATATATATACACACATATATACTTATACATATACTTATATATATATATATATATATATATATATATATATATATTTACATATATAACTACATATATATACCTATATATTTATAACCAAAGATACATATAGATATATTTACATATATACATATATATATATATATTTTTCACATTACTTACCATACGTGGTATCGCGAGAATATCTGCACCAGTTGCTAATATTCCCCGATACACGCGTACAAAAAGCATGGTCACACACATCTTCCGCCATCCACCTTACACTCCACGTAGCACCTCGTCCTATTGGTTGCATCTTTCTAGATGACGACCAACTCGACACCGTGCTACACTCCATCTCCACCTCCACCCCCACCCCTTTATACAGATATAGTATATACATATATATATATATACTATAGTTACTTTACTTCTGTTTCTCTTTCCTGCCAATAAAAAGATAAAACAATATATAAAAGAGAAAAGATAATCCTTGACTTGCAAGTACTCCGTCTTGCGAATAGCAAGACCCGTTTTGGAACCCTGATTTGGCTCAAAGCCAAGAACCTAATTTTGAGAGTGTGCCTCAAGGACCAAGATTATCAGAAAAAAAATCTAAATAGAAAAAACACCAAAAACACAATAAATGAACGGAAGAGATTCGTTGTAGGAAAGGCGTAGAAACTTGACTTTTAACCCCACTTCCCTGAGTTCGACCCTGGGCCTAAAAGTGACCAAGACAAAATCAAGTAGGCCAGGTTAAAAATTTTGTAAAGAGATGATTAGGTCCGATTTAGGTTAACCACTATACACATTTCAACAATAAAATCATCATATTAACACACCTATCCTGGCCCGACCACCACCCGGGTATAGCTAGGCCTACCTCGAATTCCACACGAATCGCTGGATATCAAGGATCTCTACAACCTCAAAAGACACTCTCCATGCAAAACCAACACTTGATTGGCATGACCAACTATCTTGACTAGTTCAGCCAAACTCATCTCTCCTTAGATTAGGGATATGCCTTAGAGTCCCAATATCTAGAATATCAATCCTATCCTCGAAATCACTTTGCTAATTATCCCAATTCCATCCAAACAACTTCACCTTCTCATTGGGATAACCCTATTACACCGAACCAAGGATATGATTCTTACCCTAAGTATTCAGATGATAGATATTCTAATTCAACTGAGGAAAGAAATCCCAGAAATTATTATCCTCAGCCTACTTAAATCCCTGACCACAGCAGTGACCCGGAGATCACCTAATTACTCCAAGTAGTCCAGGGGATGAGAGAAGCTAATAAAAGAAATACAAATAATCTGACAAAATAGCTTAATAGAATCCGGAAAGCAAAAGGTGATAAACCTGGTTCAAGTATGCTACAAGTTGGTGGTAAGCCACTCAAGGTTGAGGATACAATCTTAAGTATGACATCTTATCCAATCCCAACCTCTACATACACCGAGCCCACCCACTAGCCCTGTGATTATGCAGAACATATCCTATCCAGGCCTACCACTGAACTAATAAATGATTTTGATATCCCAAAAACTGACTTTGAGGAGGAAGACTCACTTGAGGAATTATATCTTGATTTAGGCCTGAATTGCAACCATTCTATTTTGAGAAGCCAATCCATGGTGAGCTGGAGTATGAGTCTTTCATGTTTAAAGACACAATTGGAGTACATGGATTTTTTGGGAAAATCAGAGCAAGATCAAGAACATAGAAAGATTGGGGATAGTGACACTTCTAGCTAAGCATGGTTAGATGGCTCTGATATGTTCTTGTCTGAGGATTACCATGATCAAATGTGATTAAACGATTCGATATCTGGATGTGGCAATACTAATCATTCTTAAGATATCCCATGTAGAAGTCGAATCTGTTGTCACTTCTATTTCAGCTAATTCTCACCCTTCTCTTCCCATCCACCAAAGTCTAAAGAAAAATCTGACCCTCATCCCCAACATCTCGAGATTGAACAAGACAAACAATCCCCTTAAGAAAAAGATGTTCAAGAAATTGTAGATTAACTGGGGATGACTGTTCGTCATGCTTTTGTGCGGTTTGTTAAAAGATAATATCGCGTTGTAGTATAGCCGCTAAAGCGTTCAAAACAAATAATGATTTTTATTGCTTGAAGACCGGAGTATCCGAGGTCGAACACAGGGAGCAAATGGAATTTACTACTAGTCAAAATGTAATTGAACACTCTAATTTACTCAAAATATCAATTCAAATGTGAATGTATGCAATTAAAAGTTATTAGGACAAAAATATGAAATTGGACGTCTGATCACAAGATCAGACGTCTTAAAAGTATTTCTCCTTCTCGTCTTGCGAAGCCTTCTTCCTTTGATCTTCTAATCTTTTCTTTGCCTCTCTTGTTCTCTGTGTCTTGCTCTTTCTTCTTCTCGTGCGAAGGCTTTCTTTCTTTCTTCTTCTCTGTCTTTGCTCCTTCTTTCTTCTCTTCTTCGCCTTGCCTTTCCTTCTTCTTCTTCTGTAGAGGCCAAGTCCTTCTCCTGCGTTCAGCCTGGCCTGCACAGGAGCAAAACCTAACCCTTCTCCCTCTACCCACGCGTCTCTCTCTCTCAAGCAATTCACTCAGAGCTGCTCTCCCAGAGCCACAGGCATTAATCGGGTCGGATTGTACCCGGGACCAGGCGCACCGGAAGGTGGTGTGATGCGCAAGGAGTGCGTAGGTCTAGGTTGGGTCGGATCCGCCAAGTCCGCGTGGTCAAGCCGCGGACGAGGCGGGTGGGGTCAGTGAGGGACCTCACCCCTGTGCTTACTGAGGCGACAACAGTATATCACAAAACCAATTTATAGTGTACCTGATGTTTGTAATCCCACGATGTGGGACTAAACGTTCCGCCCTTCCTTTACGCGCGCCCGCAGACTCTCGTATGCAATTGCCCACGCTGAAGGCCCTGCTGCTGCTCCTTGCTGAACTCAGTCACCTCGCAACACTTGCGAGAGTCTGCTGCACCTGCCGCCTGGGAAGCCTGATGCCTGCTGCTGCTCCAAGCTTCCTGCTGCTTCGGCTGTTAATGGCGGCCGGGGCGTTCACCTAAGACTCCACAGAACGGCCTATTGGCCCAATCAGAATAGCTGGAAACCTTCGTCGTAGCACGGCGAAGGCGGTGGGTGATGCTGCAGGTTGCCGGTCGGCCTAGGCGTGCGCGCCTAGGTCAACCTGTGGCCGAAGATGGTGGGTTGTTCGGGGGGTGGTTATGGAGGTCTGGAGTGGCAGTTGTGGGGTGGAGCGAGTTCCTGGTGGTGAGGCGGAGCTCACGAGGTGGTTGGCGAGCCGTGTGGAGTGGCGGAGTGGTGTGGGCAGCTCGCCGGAGTGCGGTCGGAGATGTGGAAGATCAGGGTGGTCAGCGTCGGTCGAGGGGTAATCAGATGAGATAACAGGGGGAAAAGAGAGGATAGGATGGAGAGGAGTTCTAACCTAATTGTAAGGACGAAATGGGACGGAAGGCGGACAGCAGTACCTGCTGTCGCCGGAGAAGATGACGCCCAGTGGGGGAGAATGGCGGCGACGACGGGGCTGAGGCGGCGTGCGCTGGTACTGCGCGACGCGGAGGGAGGTCAGGAAGCTAACTCTGCCACTGGTTTTGTGGCAGAGCGAAGAGGGAGGGGAGGGGGGCTCGCCGGAGCTAGCTGGGACATTTGGCTGGGTAGGAGGAGAGGAATTGAAGGGGGAAACTCGACCAAATCAAGCTCAGCCTCTTCGGCCGGAGTTGTGGGTTCTTATATAGGCGCTGGACTGGGTGTGCAGGGCGTGAAGGGCACGTAATTGCCTGAGGTTGGTCGCCGAAGATGGAAAGAAGTTAGGATACCCAAATCTCTCGTGCGTTCGCACGAGAGATTGGGTTCACACCGGCGATTGTAATTGGCTTTATAAGGAAGGGAATTCCTCAGAGAATCTTCCTTCCATTTCTGGGAGGGAATCTCTGAGGGATTAGAGAGCAATCCCTCTCCGAACCTCGCCGGAGCTCGGTTCTGCCCTAGCAATGGCGGCAGGACCGGTTTGCAAAGGAGGCGAAGAACCTAGGGGGTTCTCTGCAACGGTATTCAAAAGATAGGGACCAATTTGTGATTTGGGTGTACTAAATTGCAAAGTAGGTCAAGATGACCCCTCCTTAGGTCCAAATTTTGGTACAAACCTAATTTGGACCTAACGAATCCAATGGCGAAGTTAGATTTCAGGTTTGATCTCGTTTGACTGGACATTTTGCGTAAAAACCCAAATTAGGTTAATTGAAGAGCTAGGACCCTAATCTAGGTCAAACTAGGTTCCAAAGGCCAAATTAAGTGTTCTAAACCCTAGAGGATGTTTTTCCATGATTTGTAGAGGGTTTAATTGCTTTTTGTTCTGACCGGAACCTTATTAATTTAAGCAGGTCTGTTTTAGGGTTACCAAGTGTCTTTTAGTTCTTAGATTGCACATGAACCCATTTCTGATTGACTCAACCCACTTTTTATCTCATTTAGACCATTTGACCTATGTTTTGCCTCTGAGAAATCCCGTTTATGTACTGCAATGGTAAAATTGCAGTTTTAACCTTTATTTCATGTTTTCTTCTCAGGGCACTTGTTCCTTCAGTTAGGCCTTCTTCTAGGTTATGTAGGAGCTTTTATCTTCTTTATTGGGTCAAAATGAGCTAGTTATGGCTCATGATGAGGCTCTCATCAATGACTCATGAAGATCTATCTGAGGTAGCAAAGAATTTAGCTTAATCATGGAATTTTGAATAATTTGACTTGATTGATGAAAAACACAAGACATTCCCTCATAAGATGTAGTCCAAAAAGGATTTGAGGTGTTGACTAATCTAAACCCCAATCTTACTCCTCCAGGGGAAATGGTTCTAAGGAAAAATGAATTAAAACAAGATTTAGGCGACTCAAATGAGACTTTTGATCACCCTAGGGATAAGATTAAGGATTCTGATAAGTCCAAAACTATTGAAATGGACCACTGGATGTTATTTGACTCACCGGCTCGACATCCACCTACACTTGACTTAACTTGCGAAGTAGTTTCATATACCATTTCAGACTACACCACTTGGGTTCTTCCTTTCATTTCCCATCACTTTCAGGGCCCATATGATTTATTCCCCATAAACCACTCTGTATCCATCTCATCTGCCTTCCTCATGCATCACTTCTTAAGGTTGCCACTATTTACTTTTCACTCTGGCACCTGCACTAATGTTTCTCTCTTTTGTAGCATCTGGCTACAAATAGATTCAAGCCCATTCACTTTATTTTTCTGACCTTTTGGGCTTGGTATTCACCATCAGCTGATCCGCATTTGTGGATTTCTGATCCTTGCATTACATGATTATATCTTCATATTAATCCTGACTCAACCCATTAATCTGATCATTCATTTTTGGGTTTAAGTTTGGCAAATGACGTTAAACTTAGAGCTAGCTGGGAGGCAACCCAGTATTCATTACAGGTAGCTTTGCATCCTCTGCATCCATGCTGACCTGGATTAACAAGAATAGTAAGGTGATATCCCCTCCTCTTGTTTATTATATTTTGATTTTCATGCATACATTTCAATGAGGACAATGTAATAAATAGGCATGGGGGGGTGGACATTGCATGTCTTATTTTATGTCAAAAAAAAAAACATTTAAGAATAAAGAATTTTTATTAAGGTTTTATTAGGAATTTATTCTTAAGTTGATTCCTGAGTTTAGAATCCAATATAATTTCACACTTATACGTAGAATTTGTAATGGATCGTCTCTGAAGACTGATAAACATCTTTAGTTTGTCGAGAAGAAGCGCTTCTTCTTCTCGACAAACTAAAGATGTTTATTGGTCTTCACAGATGATCCATTACAAATTCTACTTGTAAGTGTGAAATTGTATTGGATTCTAGCAGATCTAATACAATTAGGGAGTCAGGAAAACTATCTTCTAGCAAATCCACCAAACAAGTGTGAGGTGAGAGTAGAAAGTCTAATGGTGCTCTAAGTCTAGTATGAGGAATCTTAACTTTTGGATAATTAGATAATGATACTCGGAGTTAAGCATAGTTTTTGCTCTCAATTTCTGCGTACAAATTCTTAGTGCAAATATTTTGAGAGCCACCAAATAAGGCAAATACGCAGAGAGTGGGTTCTGATAAAACTAGGACTAAGGTGGATGGTTACGACTATCCTTTAAGGATTCCTCGACTAAAGGAGGGTATTAATGTCAAGATCAGAAATACACAGTCCTATCCATCCCCTTCCCAGTGCCGAGAATAGGCACTTCCACCAAATAAGCCATCCGATATCCTCTTGAACACCCCTACTCCTAAATAATGCCTCGTAAATAAAAGTTCATGTGCAATACTACGATGCATAGTAGATATTTGGATGCGAAAGAAGAAAGAAAAGAAAAAATATATATATAGGAAAAAAACAAAGGAAAAAGAAAAGAAAAGAAAAATATATATATACATAAAAAAAGAGCAAAAAAAATGAGTTCATGAGTTAGAGTTTATTTCAAGTGTAATGAGGCAACAACACTTACCACCCTCACGATCCACCAAATTGAGCTTTGACCTACTTCTCTGTATTTCTGGCAGCTGAATACGGACTGAGGAATTCTGACTTAGTCGTAGAGTTATCAGAACCTAATCAAAGTGTTAATGCCAAGAGAGACCACCAAATATACTGATAAATCTGGTGAGATTGTGAGCTCAAAAAGAAAGAAAAGATAAGAAAAGATAAAAAAAAAGAGAGAAAAAGAAGGAAAAAGAGACAATGAGTACAGAGGAACTAAAGAGAGAATAATTTCTCTACCTCTCTTTGAGTTGAATTATTTAATAGTATGGAAATCTAGGTTCGAAAGTACTAGTCCATATGCGGCACCAGGTGAGTGTGAGCCACCAAATACAAATCCACTCGACTCAAATCATCTTCTACCTAAGCCAAAAATTGGGGTTGAATTTACAGATTATCTTATAACCCCGAGGGAAGAAGTTTGCCTATCCCAATAGATTTTTACTAAGGGTCAAGTACGAGCTTTAGATGTGGATTAGCTTTTCACTTGAATCCGTTGCATAGGCTACACTAAATGCATTCACAATTGTTTGGATTTCTAAAGTTTTGGATGAAAACAAAAGACATAAAACTCTAGTCAAACTCTTGATAAAAATTAGTCATATATGACCACTTTGCATTTAGTTTTGTATTTGCTAGGGACTAGCAAGATTTAGCCATGAGGGTGTGATTGCACAGCAATCATGCAACCTAAAACACCTGATTAAGCTGGATTCTAGCATAACTTAGGGATAATGCATGCATAAGCATCGTAATTTGCATAATGGTTAGTTTGATTAGCTGCATAGATAATATCGTCATTTTATATACTAATGAGAGATGATTTTAATGTCAGATGATTCAAAGCCGCGGATGTTAGATCAAACCAAATAGATTTGATTAGAACAATGACGGGAGTCCAACCACTTTCGAAATTGTCTCGATCAAACAACTAGAGCATCATGTGCAGTCCATAGAAGAATGGAGAACATGGAGCCAAAGGACAAAAATCCAAGCCTCAAATGAAAGATCCAACTTGATGGATGGATCCGAATCAACAATCTCAGTCCAATGGCACAAAAATCAACTCAATCAGAGGTCTACATCACTAGATACAAGGAAAAGATGGACGGCCATGATGGTGCCATGTGGCACCATCACAGCCACCCCCGCATTGCCGCCCCATCTATGAAGGATCTTCATCACATGCTGAGGACTATTGGATCTCCATCCAACGATCACAAATGCACCACGTCGGCCCTCCACCTGTGCTTCATCAAAAAGGAGTGACTCTCGACCATTGGATCTTCATCCAACGACCGAGAGCGTGCATCAACAAAAATGAAAATGCAACGATAAGTAGGAGTAGCATGTTGGTTAGCACTCTCTCTGCGAATCGTCAAGTGCCCATTCAAACCACCCTTTTACGTGGAATCGGGCGAGGAGGAAATAGGGCCATCAGATGTCGAGCGGTGGGTGGAGATCAGACCATGTGGCACAATGAGATCGCTCTGCGACCGAATGCATGAACCGACGCATGTTTAATGCGTGATCGCATGTGTTTCTATGCAACAAAAGAGGCGAGGTGAGCACATTAAGCCGTCCGATCGAGACGTTGAGGTGCATTTTAAAGGCAAGCGGCGAGCGGGAAAACACAACTCGACACGAGGAGAGATCCGTAGCCATCCGATCTTGATCCAACGCACAAGAGCATGCCACGTACCAACCAAAGATTGAATCCGAGCGATAAAAAGGCTTTTGAAGGTGTTTTGAGGCCTAATTAGGTCTGTTGATCTCCTGATCGACGGATCTGATTAGCCAAGAGGTTGTTGCACAAATTTAAGGGCTCAAATGCCCTATTTGCCCCTCAACACAACTATAAAAGAAGGCCTAGGGCCCCCTAGTTGAAGAACATACTTTGATCATAAACATCACATCAACTCCAGACATTTCTCTTCCACCTTCCTCTAGACCAAGCTCTCCCTATGCAACTTTGCTCCAACCTTCGTCCCAGTGCTCTGGATCTGAGGTGCTACCGCATCTTACACAAGCATCGTACAAGCGGCGTGATCTCTCAACCTCCTTCTATATATATATATACTATTTCTCTTTTTCTATTTAGCATAGCATTTCCTACTTTGAAAAGTTGTTTATGAATGCAATAAAATTCTGATCTTCCAAATCCCCGATATCTACTCTTTATATATATACACATATATAAATACCTATTAGAACTAGTTTTTTGAAGCGCTTTCGTATAAATTGAGATTGCCTCCCTACGAACGACTCGGTACTCACCAGTCTTTACAAATTTATTTGTTGACGTGTTTTCGCGCTATACTACAAATAAATAATCTTTTAAAATGCGATTTAAGCACCGAATAGTGAGTCCCGAGTCGAACATAGGGAAGCTACGTTTGATTTTCAAAAATTGCATTTGAGTTTATTTATTTTTGGTGTTTTTAAGGATTTCTAAATTTTTTGGTAATTTTTTATACGGGTAGGATGTTAAATCATGATTTATCTAAACTAAACTACTCTAATATAGAAAAAAAGGGAATTAAAGTAGGAAATAGAGAGAGAGAGAGAAAGAACAATTAACTATAGATAAATGCTTCAAATGTTTGATTACAGTAATTGACTGCGAAAAATAAATCTATTCTACGAAAGTAGTAAAAGAGAAAGAGATAGAAGAATCCCCCTTAACTACTGCTTGGGGGATAAGCCACTTGGACAGTGCTCAGATTAATGAGCATGGAGGCGGAGGAAGGAGAACGCAGCTTGGATGAAGTGGGACGAGGCAGGGTGACGCCGTAGCTGGATCCACTTCTCAGAATGGTGGTGAGAGGACGACCAACAAGATCTCCAAGAATGGGGATGAGAGAGAGGAAAAATTATTTTATCATCTTTATTGTAGCATCTCGTGCTTGGGACACACTCAAGAAGGATTCTTGAGCTCTAGAGAGAGAGAAGAAGGAGTAGGACGGGATGAAGAGGAAGGGGGTGTTAGGGGTATTTATAGGCTATTGGGCAAATCATTTGGCAGC
The DNA here is from genome assembly GCA_037157565.1 of Thalassia testudinum. Taxonomy (NCBI): domain Eukaryota; kingdom Viridiplantae; phylum Streptophyta; class Magnoliopsida; order Alismatales; family Hydrocharitaceae; genus Thalassia; species Thalassia testudinum. The sequence goes on from JAZHRO010000036.1 coordinate 32,012,000, forward strand.
GCAGTGCATCAAACGCAACGCAAGGGACATGCACGCACACGCACAGCATAGCCTACACTCGATCACCGTACGCACAACACGCATATACAGTCATGCCTAGCTATGCCTCCCCATGGAATCACCGTAGCCATCTAATGTCGATCGCGGGGCTCAGGATGTGCATGAGATCAGGCTTCATATCGCACACCACTGCTTCAGATCACGCCTCGCTGCTTCAGATCGCATGTGATCACGCTTGTCACCATCAACTGCGCCTCGTGGTTGTATCTCCGCCGTCTGATGAGGAATGAGTGACACTGATCATTCGCCTCGCATTCATTGCTGTTGGGAGACACTTGAAGGGGGGTGACATGGAAACACATCTACCATCCATCATTGATCACATGAGGCAATTAAATTTGTCACTCCCCATGAATTACGAATTGAACGCGTGTCCCCTCATTGAGGGGCGCATGCTCGAGCCACTGTGTTGCACCCATCCTTGTGTGATACAAGCATTAGATGGAAATCCAATGGCCCATATTTTGCATGAGGCTCTCCTTTAAGCATATGAGGTGCGGGTGATGAGGAGTGGGCACGGTTGGCTCATGGCCATTGGATAAGAATCCAACAGCCCTAATCAGAGGGTGCTTGGTGAGCTTTTAGCATGGACAGGCGACTTTGGGTGACTAGGATGGTGCCATGTGGTGTTATCCTGATCATCCATCTTCTTTTCTTCATAGCGAGTGCTATAGAGCTCCGATCGAGGTGATTTCCACGTTAATGGACTACGTTCGTCAATTTGAATCCATCCATATGGTTGGATTCATCGTTTAAGGCTTGGATTTGTGTTACCTTATTTCATGACTGTCGATTTTCTATGGCTTGTAGAGGGTGTTATGGAGGTCCGATCGGGGTGATTTTGGAGGCATTGGACTCCGATCGTCGCCTTGATCACATCCGTGTGGTCAGATTCTCCATCTGAAGCCTAGAGGTGTGTCACCCTGTTTCCTGGCCAAATAATTAAGTGAATTATTGCACAATTTACATAAATTAATTTAAATGCAATATGATGAATGTTATGCAATATTTATAATACTATATGCATCTATACAGCTTAGAAACCCACATTTGGCATTTTATCCTAAATAAATATGTATTTATCACCCACACAAATATAAATTTTATTTATGCTAAATAAAATGTGATTAAACCCTAAATCCACATATTTTCTACAAAACCACGGATCGTCCATGCTCTGATACTACTGTTGGATGAACGATTTGCCCAAGGCATCGTGGAAGAACAAGAAAACAAGCATTCAAAACTTGATATGGAAATTGATTCAATGCCCAAAAAAACTGATTAATAAAGAAACTGAATGCCCTAATATTGGAACCACATGGGATAAACTAGTTCCATCCTATTCCAGGGTCCCACGAGATAGAGATTATACTTTTATGGGTGGCATAGTACAACACCACACATGTAGGGCCTTCTATAATAAGTCTCACTGTATCACAACCCTTTTCCTTGATGGGTAGACAAAGCCTTTCGTGTTGAGGATGCTTAACCCATGCACGTCACTAAGCCCTTCACAAGCAATGAGGATGACAATCATCCTTTTCCTCATGAACTCATGAAGATGGGAGTCAAACCACAAGTGCATACTATATTAGGCATCCAACAGAGAGACTAGACATCCAATCATTGTAAGACCAGATGTCCAGTAAGGAGTCTAGACATTGAGAGACTTGTGTGAAAGTCTCCCAATAGTGATTCAAATGTCGATGGCATGCCGTCGGCAAGGGTTATTTTGAAAATTGTCCTTGCCGACATGCATATGGTGTCAAAACGTAGGGATGCCGATGGCATGTCGACCATTTCGTCGGTATACCGATGGTATGGCCGGCATGCTGCCATATGCCAAGGTGGAGGGAGATTTGAACTACTAGAAATGTAGGCAGGAAGGAAATTTGAAATGCCTATTGGGGAGGGAAACCTGGAAATGGGTGTCGCACCACACACACATAGTTTGAGTATTTTTTGACAACATTTTGAGTATTTATATGATTTTTTGTCGGCATGCCCTCGACATTTCCACGATGTGGCCTTGGCATGCCCATCAGCATGGCCATCGAAAAATGGGCATTTCCATGGCATGCCTACGAAATGCACACTTAGAATTTCATCAGTATGGTGTCGAAATTGACATTTCGAACCTTGTCTCCTAAAGCTCCTGGATGTCTAGAAGAAGAGGGAGTTGTAGAAGGGATGCATCGACTGCTTTTCTATCTTTCCATGAATTTCAAGGAATCTCTCGTGCACAGTGATGATTAGGGTTCTCAAGCCTTGCGTTTGAGAGATATTTATAAGGAATGTCCTAATCCTAATACAGTGGTAATTGTTGGATCAAATCCAATGATTGAGATTAATTCCTACTTGGCTATTTGTAATTTGGCCCTTCTATTAAAATAGTCAATTGGGTGTTAGTATCTAAATTACATTTAATTTCTATCCAAATGCTTTTGGATCAAGACCCACAATTTAGGTTCAATTAAATTCCAAATCAAATGCTATTTAACTCTTTAAATAATATTTGAATTCTCTACAAGTAGGAACCTATTAAAATCATTACTGGTTTCATTACACCAATGATGAAATGTTTAGGATTTGAGATTCATGCCACTATGCTTTTCTTAGGTACTCTAAATACCTATGAACCCTTCATGCTGGAGGATAATATTAACTCTAAGGTCTGTTCCCATTAGATAGATATCATCCCTCCATGAGTCATATTATTTATAGCATTTCTTTGTATCATTTGGATGGGAATGAAGACCAACTCCTTTATCAAATGACTATCTTCTTTTCTTTCATGCTTAAGGCTGATCAGGACTCCACAACTAAATATGGAATTGATCTTTTCCAATATACTCAAAGTGAATTCATTCCTCCAATTTGTTACATATACTTATAAAGTAGATTTATATGATTCCTTCAAGAGATCATGTGTCTCCTGTTCCCTTCCATATGTACCAGCTTTCTAGTATGAATACCATGGTGGGTGCATCTACTCTTGGTCTACCAAATACATGTGTTTGTGAACAAACACACATATCTGACTCTTGTCTAAGGATACGTGTGAGGGTTCAAAATTTTAATAATGTTTTTGGAGTTAATCAAAGTCTTAATTGAGCCTAAGTGCCACAAGCAGGGTGAAATTAGGTGCTAAACTCTTGTAAATTGGGATGAAATGGAAGGTGATAACTGAAATTTTGAACTAGAGGGAGGTGAATAGTGTGGTATAAAAATTATATGGAAAAAAATCAATCCAATCACAAATACCATTCACTACAAATGAGACAAGTATTTTTAGGTGAAAACCCAAATTGGGTAAAAACCACCACATAAGCCTCTCAACTTAGGATTTTCTAATCTACTGAGTAAATAAAAATCCACTAACGTACTTGATGGGAACACCATCATGAGCCCTAACTAGCTCATTTTGATCCAAAGAAGAGAATAAAAGCTCCTACATAACCAACTGGAGGTCCTAATTCATTGAATAACCCTTTTGAGAGAAAAGTAAGAAATAAGGGGTAAAACTGTAATTTTGCCATTGCAGTACAACAATGATTTTCTCATGGGCTAAAAACAGGTCAAATTGTCTTAACAAGATAATAAGTGGGTTGAATCAGACAGAAAACCGTTCATGTGAATTCTGGGAATTAAATGACTTCTTGTAACCTTAAACAGAACCACTTGATTAAACAAGGTTCTGGTCAGAATAAAATTTACTTAAATCCTCTAAAAGTCATATAAAAATATTTTCTAGGGTTTAAAACCTTCAATTTGGCCATTGGAACTTATTTTGACCTAAAATGGGGTCTCAGCTAAATATTTGCATTAAATTGGGTTTTTGCATAAATTTCCTAGTCAAACATAATCAAACCCAAAATCCAACTTCACCATTAGATTCCTTAGGTCCAAATTAGGTTTGTACCAAAAGTTGGACCTAAGGGGAACTCATCTTGAACCACTTTGCAAATAGATCCAGCCCAATTACATTTCTACCCTATCTTTCGAAAACTTCTGTAGAAACCCCCCTAGCTTCCTCTTCGTTCTTTGTAATTAGGTCCCTCTGCCATTATAGTGGAGGGAATTCTACTCCGGCAAGCTTTAGAAGAAGGGTTCTCCTTGATTGCTCAGAGAATCCCTCCCAAAATTGGAAGGGAGATTCTCTGAGTAATCCTCTTCAATCTAAAGCCATTGATGAGCCCTAATTTGTACCCAATATCTCATGCGAACACATGAAAGATTTGGGTCTTTTTGAGCTTCCAACTCCGGCGGACATACCTTGCTTGGAAGCTTGGCTTCCAAGCACAAATCTATCCACAGAAGTCTATTTAAGCAACCCCTGATCTTGACGCATCTCCCCAGCTTGGAATTGGGCCGGTCCACCCTTAATTCGTCTCTCCTCGCCGGCCACAACATCTCCGCAAGCTCCGACGATTCTGTCCTCTCTCTCTCATCGCCCAACCACAATACCAATGGTTGGGTTTCCTTCCTCTCATTCATCCGCATCAGCCGTACCAGCCTTGACGCTGCCACTACCCTCATCTTTGCTGCCGCCTCATCTACAAAGATCGTTGTCTCCGGCGTCGATCGTACCAACCCAAACACCTCTCCTCTCTCCTTTGTCCTTAGGTTAGGTCAATTAAATTCTCTCTCCCTTCTCCTGTTCCCCCTCTTTATTTCTTAAAAATACCCCTCGACACCACCGATCACCATCACCTTCTACACCTCCGACCAGACCTCCAGCGAGGTGTCCCCGTTGCTCCGCACCTCCATCCGCCTCACCAGCCACCCTACGACCTCCGCAACACCCCACTAGTCATCTCCCACTACTCCAATCACTCCGCCACTCACCCAAAAGGGCCCCCGAACACACCCACTCCCACGGCCACAGAGAACCTTAGGCACGCCACCACAGTCGTTCTCGCACCACGCCGACCACTTCCACCTATTCGTTGTGCCTTGGCGAAGCTCCCTGAGTATTTTAACAAGGCCATTTTAGTGTTTTTAGGTGCCGACATCGCTCCTCCATTAGAGCAAAGCTTGGAGCAAGCTCGCAAGCTTCTCTCGACTTCACCAGCCCCAGGTTGCCTTCCCAGGTCGTGCGAAACATCTTCGCGCACGACTCCAGGCTACCAATCGAAGCCACAGACCCGTACGGCATCACAATCAAAGCCAAACATCTCTGTTGCAGCATGCGCAAGGGAGGTGGGACGTTTAGTCCCACCTCGGAAGTGGGCAAGCAGGCATATGCACATAAATTGTTTTTGTGCATAGGCCTTATCACCTCCTACTCATGGGGTGAGGTCCCACTCTCCCCCTCTCACAACCTCGTCTGCGGCCCTGCCCACGTGGATCTGGCCATGACCCGTTTACTCGAACTGACTCACTTCTCGCTCACCACCCACGCCGATGAGCCTGAACCCAGGTGTCCATTAGGTTCGATTACTCCACTTGAATGTGGCTCTGGGAGAGCGAACCGAAATAAAGAAGAGAGGAATGCTACGCAGGGGAAGGGGGGTTTTGCTGTGGAAAGCTTGGCCCCACACTTAGCCAAATCCAAGGAAGAGAAAGAAGAAAGAAAGAAGGGAAGGAAGAAATTGAAGGCAAAGGACAAGCAAAGCTGAAGAAGAGAAAAGCCAAAATCAGAAGAAGAAGAAGAAGAAGAAGAAGAAATGAAGGAGAAGCTAGAGAACAACAGAAGAAAGAGAAATCAGAGAAAAAAGAAGGGAAAGATACTGTAGCACATAATTTTAAGACGTCTGATTATAAACCCTCCATTTATTTTTAGCTACAATTATTTTCATACTCATGCTTTATATTCTTAATTAGCTTTTGAGTAGTATTATGTGTTCAAATTGCAATTATTATTGAGATTAGTGCGTGAATTCCATTTGCTCTCTGTGTTCGACCTCAGACTTTAAATTCGAGTAATAAATTGTATTTGTTTTGAATGCTTTTTCGACTGTACTACAACGCGACCTTTTTAAAACTCGATCAAGCACTCCCAATAGTACTACTTCAATGAGGGTAGTACAACCATGCTACTTAACCCGAGGGTAGCATACATCAAAACCACTCTTCTCCACGAAGAGTATCTTGTCTTGTGAAGGAGACGGGAGTTCACCACGTGAATACCCAATCAAATATAAAAGGAAAACAAATACCTATAGAACTTGAAAGTAAGGATTAAACCTAAGCTTCTATAAGCTGAGAAACTTCCCTTAGATGGAAGAGATTTGGCATGAAGTACAACAGAGTTTTGGTGTGCTTGGATGTATGGAATAAGGCTTGGAGAACAATGGTAGAGTTTCTCTTCTTGTTGATTTCTTTCTTTGACACAAATAGTGGTGGAAGTAGTATCTCTAAGTGTATATATCTTAGGAAGGGTGCTCCTCTATTTATAGAGGTCCTAAGAAGGGTTTAGAAGGCCTTCACAGGCTTGGCCAGCCGTTGGAAAAAGATCTCAAAAGATCAGGCCAAAATCCCAATGAAATCAGGGTCATTATGACTCTAACAGAGTCATCAGACGTCTAACATTCTAGTCAAACATCTGGTAAGACATCTGATTACAATTTTAGACGTATGATTTAAAGGGTCAGAGTTCCTGATTTAGTTGGATCTAAACAAGGATCTTAGTGGACGTCTGAAGTGCTATTATAAGACATCTGGTGATCCTATCAGACGTCTAATTTGGGCGAGTTTGGTTCCTAGAATTGGACAAGATCTAAACAGGGTTCTAGTGTATATTGGTCAGACAATAGGTCAGACATTTGACATAATGTCTGGACATCTAGTCTGAGGATTCTTTGCAGGAACTGATTTCCCAAGAAGCTATATGGTTTGACAAATCAAGATTTAGGTCAGTGTTGCCAAGGCAAAATCTAGTTTTAAAATAAAGTGTTGTAATATAATTGAAATCGCTTTGAAAAAAAATAGATTTTATTACTCGAAGTTTAAGTCCAAAGTCGAACACAAGGAGCAAATTAGGGTTTAGAAATCAAGAGCACAACTTGAGAAATTGAATATAATATGCAATAAAAATCAAAGTTATAACGCAAAAAGATAAATGTAGGCACAGAATATCAATGTATGTGAATGAGCACAAAAATTGGGCGTCTGATTGGTGAATCAGACGTCTTAAATATGTGATGCTACAGTGCTGAATTTTCTTTCTTCTCTTTCTTTTCTCTTCTCTATCTCTGGCGGCTGCCTTCTGTCTTCTTCTTTCTTTCTCTTCTTATGATTTTGTGCCTTAGCCTTTCTTTCCACTGCCTTCTTCTTCAGCCTTTTCCTTCCTTCTATTCCTTCTTTCTCTTTCTTTGGCGGTGCCTTCTTCTTCTGCCTTCAGTCCTTCCTTCCTCTCTCTATTCTTCAGCTCTTCAACTTCTTCCTCTTCAGCCTTGTCTTCTCTTTCCTTAGCTTCCTCTTCGTCCTCCTCCTTTTTCCATGGCTTCAGCCCTTGGCTTCCTCTTCTTCTCCTTTTCCTATAGAGCAAAACCTACCCCTACCTGTGCACTCTCTCTTCTCCTCTTTCTCTCTTAGGTTCGCTCTCCCAGAGCCACTTTCTCGGGTAATCGGGTCAGGTACGCGCTCGATACCAGGCCCACCGACGTGCGGTGGTAGGCGAGGTGCGCTGGGTCGAGTAAACGGGTCAAGCCAAGTTCGCGGAAGCAAGGTCACGGACGAGGCGGGTGAAGGGTGAGTGGGACCTCACCCCATGCTACTGAGGCGATAAGGCCTATGCAGTTTATCTCTCTCAACAACAACAACGGAGGAGGAGGAAAAGAGAGAGATATCTCTCTCAACAACAACAACGGAGGAGGAGGAAAAGAGAGAGATCGTTCGATTGCAGCTGCTGCTTCGGCCTTCGATGCCAATTAGCTGCCTGGAGCTATGCGCGAGGGAGGTTTGCACAACCTGGGACTATTGGCCTGGAGCAGACGAACCTGAAGAGAGCTCGCAAGCAAGCTTCTTGTTGTTCGTCAATGGCAGCGACCCTCCTATACCTGCAATCACACAAACAGCCTCGTAGCCACGTCAGAATGCTCAGAAGGTTTCACCAAGGCACGACAAGTATGCTGCGAGGGTTGGCGTGGCGTGGGACTGCCTGAGTGCGTGTGCCTAGGGCACCCTATGGCTGTGTGTGTGGGTGTGTTCGGGGGCCCTTGTGGGTAAGTGATGGCGTGTATGGAGTTAGGGGTTATGTTCAGTGAGGTGTTGCAGAGCTTATGGGGTGGTTGGTGAGGCAGATGGAGGCACGGAGCAACGGGGATGCCTCGCCGGAGGTCTGGCTGGAGATGAAGGGGATGATGGTGGTGGAGTGCGTCGAAGGGTGTTTTTGAGAGATAAAGAGGGGAAAAAGGAGTAGAAGGGAGAGGGAACTTATCTTAGCATAAAGAGACAAAGGGGGAGGCAGGGATGGTGGCTGGCTCATATTGCTAACGCCAGAGACGAAGGCGCTCAGTGAGGGAGGTCGACGAGGACGAAGGGGCTACAGAGGCGTCGGCGGGTGCGGCGCGACGCGGACGAGCGGGAGGAAGAGAAAACTGCCACTGGTATTGTGGCTAGGTGACGAGGAAGAGAGAGGGAAGTCTCCGAAGCTTGATGAGCCAACTGGTCAGAGGAGGGGAGACGAATTTGAGGGGTTTTCCTGGTCAATTTCAAGCTTGGGAGATGCGAGGTGATTTGGGTTTGCTTAAATAGGCGCTGGAGGATGGATTTGTGGTTGGAAGCCAAGCTTCCAAGCAAGGGAAGTTTGTCGAAGATGGCAACTTGAAAGGGACCAGAATCTCTCATGCGTTCGCATGAGAGATTGGGTACCAAATAGAGCCTCAAATTAGGTTCACACTGGAGGAGATTTCTCAGAGAATCTCCCTTTCAATTTTAAAGGGGATTCTCTGAGAGATCAGGAAGTTCTTGCCTTTGCAATCTCACCGGAGTAGGATTCCCTCCACTATAATGGTAGAGGGACCTAATTGTAAAGAATGAAGAAGAAGCTAAGGGGGTTTCTGCAGAAGTTGTCGAAAGATAGGGGTAGAAATGTAATTGGGCAGGACCTATTTGCAAAGAGGGTCAAGATGAATTCCCCTTAAGTCCAAATTTTGGTACAAACCAAATTTGGACCTAAGGAATCCAATGGTGAAGTTGAATTTTGGCTTTGACCACGTTTGACTAGGCAATTTACGTAATAACCCAATTTAGGTCAAATATTTGTTTGAGACCCCAATTTAGGTCAAAATAGGTTCCAAGGGCCAAATTGAAGGTTTTAAACCCTAGAGAATATTTTTCTATTATTTTTAGAGGGTTTAGGTAAATTTTATTCTGACCAAAACCTTGTTAAATCAAGTGGGTCTGTTTTAGGATTACAAGAAGTCATTTAATTCACAGAATTCACATGAACCCTTTTCTGTTTGAGCCAACCCACTTTTTATCTTGTTAAGACCATTTAACCTGTGTTTAGCTCATTAGAAAACCCGTTGTTGTACTACAATGGCAAAATTACAGTTTTACCCCTTGTTTCTTACTTTTATCTCAGAAAGGTTATTCATTGAATTAGGACCTCCAATTAGTTATGTAGGAGCTTTTGTTCTCTTCTTTGGGTCAAAAGGAGCTAGTTATATGATTGCACAGCAAAAATACACCAACAATTGTGCCGTCTTGTGTTATTTCCTAGCATTACAAGTGCATATTAGGTAACCATAGTCGCATTTGTGAAAATAAACGCATGCATGCATTTATTTGAGAGGGGAGGAGAGTGAATAAAATGGCCTTGAAATTAACGTATTCCTCAAGTGCTGCCTCGCAAATTTACCATCTTTATTTTTATTTTTATCTTTATTTGACTTTCTTCTCTGCGGCTGCATGGCATGGCTGGACCTTCCTCGCGCCATTCCCTGCAACTGCTTGCCCTGCAGCCGCATGCACACCATGCACAGTAATGCACAGCTAGGGCATGGCTGTGCTTGCCTTCTTCCTCTTTAAAAAGGGCACGGCTTTCTTCTTTGAAGAGAGCCTAGTCCACACAAAAAAAATCACCAATAGCACCTCCTTCCTCCAGGCCGTCCCCTCCCCTCTCCCCTCCATAAGCAGCCTCTCTTCTCCTTGAAGAGCCACACTGCGGGCAGGAGCAGCTCACAGTGGTGCACAACCACCACTATGAGTCCCACCACCGCCTAGCTCATCAAAGAGCCAGTGGGTGTGGTGGTTCACTGCTCTGTTTCGTCGTTCCAAGCAATTTTCGCCATTGCCACAGAGCTGAGCATTGAAGCTCAAGCACAGAAGCAGCAAGGCTTCGGCCACCGCTAGCCTGCACGCAGGCCACCGCGCATGTTAGTAGCCGACGTAGCTCTTTCCGCGCACGCCAGCAGGTCACCCTCGCCCTTCACCGCGCACGCCAGCAGCCGGCGCAGTCCTTCAACGTGCGCGCCAGCTTGCTCAGCGGCGCCCGCACTCAAGGAACCGCTAACACCCGATCGCGCGAGCCGAGCGTGCACTGTAGCCACTGTTCACGTGTTTCAGCGTTACATTGTGGCTACAGTGTGGTGACCAGAAAGTTTCTCACTTATCCAGTCACCGCACACTCTCTCTCCTCGCCGCGACCGTTGCAAGCCTATCCGCGCACGCCCGCGCCCGCGTCCCTCTCCGCACCCGCTTTCACGTCTGCACCCACCCGCTCCCAGCGCCCGTGTCTGCCCGCACCCACCTCAGCGCGCAGTGTGGTGCGCTGCGATTCCTCCCACGCCCGCTCCCTCCTGCATGCATGCGTGTCTTCACGTGCCTATGCGCCTGCGCGTGCACGTGGCCATCAGACGATGCCTGGAGGCTCCAGACGACTTAACTCGCCTGTGCCTCTTCCTTCAGCAGACGATCTCTCTCTCTCTCTCTCACAGCACTCTCTCACTCCCGCAGACACTTACACTCACACACACTCTCATACACACACCCTCTCACTTGTACACCCCTATATGCACACTTATATATATACCTATATATAATATATATATATAGATACATATATATATATACTTATATATATATATACATATATTTATACATATATTTATACATATATTAGTACTTATATAACTAAGTATAAGTATATATACATATATATATATATATATACATATACATATATCTATCTATACATATATTTACATACCTATATATATATACATATATATATATACACACATATATAAGTACACATATACATATATAATTATAACCATATATATATATATATACATATAGATATATATTTACATATATACATATATATATATTTTTTTTTTTTTCATATCACCTACCATACGTTGTATCACGGGAATATCCGCACCAGTTGCTGATATTCCCCGATACACGTGTACAGAAAGCATTTTCGAACACATCTTCCACCCATCCATCCTACACTCCATGCAGCACTTCGTCTTTTTGGTTGCATCTTCCTAAACGACGATCAACTCGACACCGTGCTACACGCTATCTCCACCTCCACCCCCACCCCTATATACATATATAATATACACATATATATATTATATTTACTTTATTTATATTTCTCTTTTTCGCAATTAAAAAAGATAAAAAATATATATAAAAGAGAAAAGATAATCCTTGACTTGCAGGTACTCAATCTTGCGAATAGCAAGACCAGTTTTGGAACCCTAATTTGGCTGAAAGCCAAGAACCTAATTCCGAGGGTGTACCTCAAGGACAAAAATTATCAGAAAAAATCTTAAATAGAAAAACACCAAAAACATAATAAACGAACGGAAGAGATTCGTTATAGGAAAGGCGTAGAAACTTGTTCACTTCTAATCCCACTTCCCTAAGGTCGACCCTAGGCCTAAAAGTGACCAAGATAAAATCAAGTAGGCCAAGTAAAAAAATTTTGTAAAAGAGATGGTTAGGCTCGATTTAGGTTAACCACTATACTCATTTCAACGATAAAATCACCATATTAACACAAACTATCTGGGCCCTACCATATACTCTTTTCTAGCGCCGATGCCGGGGAAGTGCTCATTCAGGTAAAGTTTCTACTCCATTCCTTTAATTTTTCTCCTCTCACACCCTTCTCTTCACGGGTGTTTCTGTTTGTTAGTGTGCAGGTGAACTAGTTGCAAGGAGAAGGCAGGCAGACGAAGTCGGAGACGTGGGCAGATCCAAGGCGAGAACGAGAGCGTGAAGACATCGGCACAGCACTGGAGCTTCGCACATGTTGCTGAACAAAGTAGGTCTTTCTTTCTTAGCAACTTAGGTCAACTTGTCACCTTAATAATATATAAAAAAAAAAGAAAAAAACAACAAAAAGAAAACTAAAAAAAACTTCTTGGGATCTCTTGGGGCAAGTGGATTAAAAATCACTTGTCTGATTGTTTGCCTTCACTCCCACCGCCTCGAGATTTCTCGCCTAACTTCGCATAGCGAAAATCCAAGAATCTTGATTCTTGAATTTTTCGCCGTGTGAAGTATTCTTTGAGGCAAAAATAAAAAGATTGATTGCCATCCCTCTTTGCCTCATTTTTCGGCAATTCGGGATCACCTTTTTAGTGGGGAGACTTGGAATTGAGTTGATTCCAACCCCACCACAACCTTTCACGTGCCTAAGATTCGATCCCGAAGACTTCAACCCCAACAATTTGATTTTCTTTATCTTATGGTTGAGCCTTGTGTGTGGAAATCATTTTAGTGATTGGGAGCACTTGAATTGAAGTGTTTTGGCTCCCTTTTACACTAATCTAAAATTGATTCATGCATCCACACATAGAAATCTCCATCTAGGGAAGCCCATTGCATTTTAGCATACATTAACCAACTGACATTGAAGAAGGGTTTGTTGGGCTTAGAAGAAAACTTGTATTCTCTCAAAACCCGGAGATTGGTTGAATTGGTAATTCAGAAAAATCCTAAAATCCAGACTACTTAAGGCTGAATTCTAAAAACCATTCACCAATTAAAACTTCAATTCGGGGAGATTTCCCCATTGCATGCTTGGTTTACACACTCTACAAAATCAATCACTTGGGCATTACCCGTAAATAACGCCCTTCACATTCCAGAAGCACTTGATCCTAAGCCTCTAATTAAAATGGTAGCAACTTGACCCTTATTAAGGATTGGAGGTCTAACTACCTGCGTGTAGTGCCTACGTGCTGGTGAGGGTTCCCGCATGCTATTGGGTGTCTAAGACTGCGGCAAACAGCTTTTCAATCTGGTCTGGTGGTTCCGCAATGCTCGCATTCAGTTCCGTAGGTCGTGATAGTAGGTAACTTAGATCTTTAAGTCTACGGGCACACTGTAGAGGTTAGGAATTTGATTGTATTGATTTGTCATCAAGTGTACCTTTGCGGTGTCATTTCTCTCATCTCTTTTCCCTTCGTATCCCCCCAATTCTTCCTGCGGTAGTGCATGTTTGGGAGGAGGTCACAAAACCCTGAACTATGTGAATTGCCTGATAATTTTAGAAAAGAAGCCGAATCATCCTCCTCCTCCACAAACATGGCTACACGCCCACCCCCAAATCCCAAGGGAGGAAACCGCCCTCAAAACCCACCAGGTGGTGGAGCCTTAGATCCCATAACCCGCCTCCAAGCCCAAATGGAAATGTATAATGAACAAATTGAGGCCATTAGGGAAACATTGGAGGAAATGCAGAACCCTCCCGAACGGGAGGAGCCTAGGTCTCTTAGCTCCTATCAGAATCCCACTGCTACAAAGACCATAGGACAAATTCGGGTCCCCATGGGAGGGGACAACTTGGAATTGAAACCTAACATAATTGGCCTGATAAATTTTTACTTCCATGGTCTTGCAAGTGAAAATCCTTTTCTCCACTTGGAAGACCTAACCCGATTGGCAAAAACTGTTAAACCAAGAAATATCGGGTTACCTATAGTCCTCATGAAAATGTTCCCATTTTCATTGCAGGATAAAGCGTCGTAGTGGTTACGCACCCTTGGGAGAACCATCCACTCTTGGGAAGAGATGCGAATAGCGTTTCTCAAGAAGTTCTTCCCAATCGGGCGAACCAATGCACTTCGTCGTGCTATCACTTCATTTACGCAACAAAATGGCGAACAATTTCATGAGGCATGGGAGAGATATAATGACCTCCTCAGGAAGTGTCCGCACCACGATCTGCCTAAGTGGCATATAGCCCAGATTTTCTTCTATGGGCTAAATGAGACTTTGAAGCAGATTGCAAATGCTTCCTGCGAAGGGAATTTCATGAATAAAGACAAGAATGGAGCATTTGAATTATTTGAAAATATGAGTGAAAACTCAATGAACAATGCTTCCATTGTCGCCTTTAATCGTACCAGCCTGCCCCGTAATGTCCACGAAGTTGACACGGGACCCTCCCATTCATCCACAGATCTCAGCCTTATCGCACAGAAATTAGATGAAGTCTCCGTCGTGCACAAGAAGCTGGATGAGCTTCTGGCCAACCCTGCCTGTTCCATGCCAAACACCCCCACATCACCACTTTGTCACAATCTCAATTCTTCCAACACCAAGCTTATTCCAAGAAACCTCGTAAGACCTTTTTTACAGAGTGTTGTGCCGAGCGATTCGAAAAGTCATGTGGATCTGGCTTTTGCAAGCCAGTATTTTGACAAGGAGGACCAAGCCTCCATGTGCTCGGATGCGTATTTACATGCGGACATGCCTTCTGGCATAGAAGACGCTTGTGCTCTGGGGAACAACCCATTCTTTGCCACTTATAACCCAGGGTGGTGAAATCATCCAAACTTCTCATGGTCCAACAATCTGCAGTGCCAAAACCCCACGAGTGGACCAATGCAACCGTCCGCACCCATCATCCCAAGGGCCCAATTTAATCCTATGGCAAATCTGCCATCGGGTCCTTGCGTACTGCAAACAGAACACGCATCAAGTCCTCTTGACAAATTGATGCGAATGATGACGGAAATGTCAAAGCGCCATGAAGAGAACATGACCTCTCTTCAGCATCAATTGGCGCAGCAGAATGCTGAGATCAGTCAACTACGCATGGCGACTCGATCTCAGGGCACTCTCCCAGCCCAACCTGTTCCAAACCCACGAAATTTCGTACCCCGTGGTCTTCAACCACAGGTACGACCTTCTCAGGGGCAGGTACATCAAATTTTGCAGGCTTCGAGCATTCCACCGGGATTTCAGGCTAATCCTACTGCAGCACCTCACTCTTAAGTCCCTATTGGGAACCCTCCTTCGTCGTATGATCCCACTGGACCCGCATCGTCCAATGCGATCACTACGAGGAGCGGTAAGCAGACCGTCGATCTGCCTCGACCTGATCTTGGCCCATCTTCCTCATCTCCCTCTCATTCAGGATGCGCACCACATTCGCAAGAGGACGATACACCCAAATTGGTGCCAGAATCAATCCCATTCCCTGAGGCTCTACTGAGGGAGACAAAAGGCAAGAAGAAGGATATGCAGGCCTTTGATAACCTGCATAATTTGTTCAAGGATGTTGAAATCAAGGTACCCCTTCTCGGGGCTATCGACCACATACCTACTATCGCCTGATTTTTCAAAGACTACACAACACCCAGGTGACAGTCAAAGAAAACTAAGAATCCGGTGGTTCTCTCGCCTCATGTGAGTTGTGCTATACTGTCAAATCTACCACTGAAGCAGAAAGATCTGGGCACACTGCTTATTTCCTGTAGCATCCAAGGCAACAATTTTAACCGTGCCCTGCTTGATCTAGGATCTTCCATGAATCTTATGCCAACCATCATGCTCGAAAAATTTTCCCTGGGAAATTTGAATCCCACCCCTATCATGTTACAGTTGGCAGATCATTCTGTCAAAATTTCGAAGGGTGAGGTGGAAGACGTGGTAGTTAGGGTCAACAGTATCTGTTTTCCTGTTGGCTTTCTTGTTTTAGATATGGAGGTTCCTAGCTCACTTTCTGATTATCCGATCATCCTTGGTCGACCTTTCTTGGCCACAACCCGCGCCCATATCGACTGCAAGTCGGGTTGTATTGAGATTGCCATTGGATCTGAAAAGCTCAAGCTTAACATCTTCAAGGCAGCCAAGAACTTTTATTGCGATTGCATCGAGGATGACACGTCTGATGAGGACATGGCCGTTAGCGCGTGTATCAGACTAATTGGGACCTATTCTGACTGCTGCGGATTACCTGTAAACTTTAACGATTGCCTGACCGACACATATTGTGACGTTCCCCCATCCCTCCCTTGTCCCATACCTTCTCCTGACCAGACTTCTGACGAGGTTTTCTCCACTTCTCATACCTCGTGGTCTGAGTCATATCTGGGCTACTCACCACCAATCCACACTCTTGAAGACCGGATTGCCCTTTCTTTCCCACCAAATCAGGCAGAGTTGCAATTCCACACTGGGACCTTGAGCCCATACACTTCCCACTGGGCTATTCCTTTTTGGATCCATCTATCCAATAAGCCCCTCTTCTTGGCCAATCTGAGGGCCAACTTCTTCCTCCTGACTTGTTCTCCGATCCGCCTGGGACACTCTCGTCCCAAGAAATGCCAGACCTTTCACCATCCACTCCCGAGTTGAAAGAGCTGCCTAGTACACTTAAATATGTTTTCCTGGGACCAAATGAAACGCTCCCCGTAATCATTAGTTCAAAATTGGCCAGGGAGCAAGAGTGCAAACTAACTGAGGTCCTTATGGAACACAAGGCAGTCATTGGATGGTCTTTATCAAACTTATCTGGCATTAGCCCCTCCTACTGCACTCACCGTATATATACGGAGGAGGAGGCTCGACCTTCCCACGAGATGCAGCGACGTCTCAACCCTAACATGCGGGAGGTCGTTAAGAAGGAAATTATTAAGTGGCTGGATGCGGGTATAATCTACTCAATCAGCGATAGCCCCTGGGTGAGTCCGATTCACGTCGTGCCCAAAAAGGTGGGACTCACCATCCGTGTCAATGACAGGGGCGAATCCATCCCTACACGCACTCCTACATCCTATAGAGTGTGTGTAGATTATAGGAAACTCAATGCTGCAACTAAGAAAGATCACTTTCCGCTACCTTTCATTGACCAAATCCTGGAGCAGTTAGCAGGAAATAAATTTTTCTATTTCCTGGATGGATTCTCAGGATATAACCAGGTGGCAATTGACCCCCAGGACCAAGAGAAAACCACCTTTACCTACCCCTTTGGCACCTTTGCAGTTAGAAGGATGCTGTTCGGACTTTGTAACGTGCCAGCAACTTTCCAGAGATGTATATTGGCGATATTCCATGACATGGTGGGTGACTTTCTCGAGGTCTTGATGGATGACTTTTCGGTCTTTGGACCATCTTTCGATGACTGTCTTGCCAACCTGACTCGTATCCTTAGGAGATGTATTAATGTAAACCTCGTGCTTTCTTGGGAAAAAAGTCACTTTATGGTACACGAGGGAATTGTTCTCGTGCATATCATCTCCGATAGGGGTATTGAGGTTGATAGAGCTAAGCTTGATGTAATTGCTGATTTACCTATGCCTGGCTCTGTCAAACAAATCCACTCCTTCCTGGGACACATCAGTTTCTGTAGGAGATTCATCAAAGATTTCTCCAAGATTTCTCGACCTTTAACTCATCTCCTATCGACCAACGTACCCTTCGATATGGGCCCCGACTGCATACGAGCATTCACGCAGCTGCGTAATGCTGTCACCAAGGCCCCTGTTCTCCAGCCACCTGATTGGTCCCTCGACTTTGAACTCATGTGTGACATTTCCAACCTTGTAGTCGGAGCCATCCTGGGACAAAGACGTGATAGACACCCCTTCGTGGTGTACTACGCCAGTAAGACATTGGACGAGGCCCATCGTAATTATACTACCACTGAGAAAGAACTACTGGCAGTCGTCTTTGGGCTGGAGAAATTCCGCTCTTACCTTCTGGGCTCACACGTTATTGTTTTCACTGATCACACAGCCATTCGCCATCTCATGCATAAGAAGGATGCCAAGCCTAGACTGATTCGTTGGATCCTTCTACTCCAAGAATTTGACATTGAGATCCGCGATAAGGCCGGAGCCCAGAATGCTATGGCTAATCATCTTTCCAGACTGGACCCTGACCATATTGGACTTACTCTGCCAATCAATGAGATTTTTCCTGATGAGCACCTTTTGGCAATTAATGTGGCAAGTGGACCGTGGTATGCCGACATTGCCAATTACCTTGCTTCTGGATCCCTTCCACGTGGCTGGCCTAAAAACCAGCACAAGCATCTCATGGCGGAGCAAAGTATTATTTCTGGGATAATCCACTTCTCTTCCGAATAGGTGCTGATCAAATCATCCGTCGCTATATTCCTGATAGCGAATTCCCCAGTGTGCTATCCTTCTGGCACGATCAGGCCTGCAAAGGCCATTTCTCTAGGAGGAAAACTGCAGCCAAGGTGTTGCAGTGCGGTTTCTTTTGGCCCTCCCTTCACCAGGATGCACACAACTATTCCAAACATTGCACTAGGTGCCAGTCGTTAGGGTCAACGTCACGACGTGACATGATGCCCTTGCGACCCATCCTAGCTACGGAAATCTTTGACATTTGGGGAATTGATTTCATGGGTCCCTTTCCTCCTTCCAACGGCTTCGAATTCATTTTCGTGGCTGTTGATTATGTTTTAAAATGGATCGAGGCTATTCCCACGTGCCGTGCTGACCATGTTATATCCACTCGATTTGTCAAAGACCACATCTTTGCGTGCTTTGGGATCCCTCGAGCCATTATCTCGGATGGAGGAAGCCACTTTACCCATGCTTCTTTTCGGGCCCTTCTGAGGAAATACAGAGTCCACCATCGTATCGCATCTTCGTATCATCCTCAGACGAATGGCCAGGTAGAGGTGTCGAACAGGCAAATTAAGCAAATTCTCTAGAAAACGGTTCGGCCTGACCATAAGGATTGGTCCGACAAGCTGATTGACGCACTTTAGGCATATCAGACCGCCTTCAAGGCTCCCCTTGGTATGTCTCCTTATAGAATCATTTATGGGAAGCCTTGTCATTTGCCCGCAGAGTTGGAACACTGTGCTTATTGGGTGGTTCGCCAATGTAACCTCGACCCAGACTTGTGTGGTGGAGAAAGGAAACTCCAACTCCAGGAGCTAGAAGAGCTTCGTCGTGAAGCTTATGATTTTGCCTTAACTTTCAAGCAACGCACTAAGGCTTTTCACGACAGCCGTATTCGACGGAAGGAATTTTAGCCATCTCAGCAAGTTTGGCTCTACAATGCCCGGCTCAAATTCTTTCCTGGGAAACTGAAGTCCAAATGGACTGGTCCTTTCCTGGTCTCGAGACCATTTCCCAACGGGGCCGTTGAGATTGAAGATCCCAAATCTGGGCATAAATTTACGGTCAATGGGCAGCGTTTGAAACCCTATCTTACTCATGAATTTGCCCCCGTTGGAGAAACTGTTGCCCTGCTGGAGGGTAACTAATTTTTTGCCTCATTCTGAGTCCAGCTGGGGACGTTAAATTCAGCACTCGTTGGGAGGCACCCCAACAACACTCCGCCACTGTCACGCTCACTTCACTCTTCACATCACCACCCACCATCCACCTACCCTACCACCTTGCTGTATACCCTGCACCTCAGCTCTCGTTACTCGATCTTTCGTCCTTCCTCTACCCTTCCCTACATGCATATGAGGACATAGCATCGTTTGGCATGGGGGAGTGGATAGGCATCCATAGGATCTGGGTATTTTATGGTATCATGCAGTCTCCATCTAAAAAAAAAAATGGTGTTTAGTAATGATTTGAAGGCTGAAACAAAAAAAATACAATAAGTGTTTATGGATATTCAACCACTATTTTGAAGACTTTCCAAGCCACAGAAGCTTGATTCGCTCAGGCTTAGCTTAATTCACTTGAGCATTGACAAAATAGATCGGAATCCCTCCTAACTTAGGACGTATTCTTATACCTGAGACACCAGTACAGGATTCATTGGTTTGCTTCTACTCGAGAGCCTAAGTAATCTTGGTTCACACTACACATATCAAGAAAGACCAGGTGAACATAAGATCCAACCCTAGTGTTCATTAGGGAAGGTGGAGTCCTTACCTGTGCACGCAGGTAGACTTTTTATCCCAGGCTTTAGTCTTATATTTAGGAGAGACTCTTTCCACCAAAAAGGAACTCTCCTGCCAAAAGAAAAGTGTGCTCCTCCAAATAATGTAGTAAGGATATACTGACACGTGTTTCAAAAAAAAAAAAAGATGCAAATATCTGTAAAGTCTTCCCCCTACAAAAGTTCTTCAGGGCAAGTCACAAATACCCTGTTTTCTTTGAGCCACAAATATTATAAAATGGGAGTTGAGTTTTCCGTCATCTCTTTTTAAGGGCCAATCCAAAGACACGAGTTGAAACTAGGACCAACCTGCACTTAAAAATTCGTGAAACCCTAGGCTTGAGTCTTAATGTTCATCTGGTCGATCTTGATCTGTCACTAAGCACAAGCCATAATCTCTTGAGCTCTCGAGTACGGCAAAAACCTCTTAGATCTTGGAAATCGTACTTAAGGTTTAAATATCAAGAGTCCAGGTTAGTTGAGAGATGGTCTATGTCATGTAAGACTTAAAGTACTGGTAGTCTTCTTTACAATGGGTTCTCACAATATCTAACACATAAACACGCCTATGTTGCCTTAGAAGAAAATTTTCAACTTAAGATCATTTATAAATACAATACAAAAAAAAATGTTTTGCTAGGGACTAACAAAAGATAAGCATGGGGGTATGATTGCACAACAAAAATACACCAACAATTGTGCCGTCATGTGCTATTTCCTAGCATTACAAGTGCATACTAGGTAGCCATAGTCGCATTTGTAAAAATAAACGCATGCATGCATTTATTTGAGAGGGGAGGAGAGTGAATAAAATGGCCTTGAAATTAACGTATTCCTCAAGTGCTGCCTCGCAAATTCACCATCTTTATTTTTATTTTTATTTTTATTTGACTTTCTTCTCCGCGGCTGCATGGCATGGCTGGACCTTCCTCGTGCCATTCCCTGCAACTGCTTGCCCTGCAACCGCATGCACAGCCAGGGCATGGTTGTGCTTGCCTTCTTCCTCTTTAAAAAGGGCACGGCTTTCTTCTTTGAAGAGAGCCTGGTCCACACAAAAAAAAACACCAACAGCACCTCCTTCCTCCAGGCCGTCCCCTCCCCTCTCCCCTCCATACACAGCCTCTCTTCTCCTTGAAGAGCCACGCTGCTGGCAGGAGCAGCTCACAGTGGTGCACAACCACCACTGTGAGTCTCACCACCGCCCAGCTCATCAAAGAGCCGGTGGGTGTGGTGGTTCACCGCTCTGTTTTGTTGTTCCAAGTAATTTCTGCCATTGCCACAGAGCCAAGCTTTGAAGCTCAAGCACAGCAGCAGCAAGGCGCCATCCACCGCTTGCCCGCACGCAGGCCACCGCGCACGCCAGCAGCCGACGCAGCTCTTTTCGCGTGTGCTAGCAGGTCGCCCTCGCCCTTCACCACGCACGCCAGCAGCCGGCGCAGTCCTTCCACGCACGAGCCAGCTCGCTCAGCGGCGCCCGCACTCACGGAACCGCCAGCACCCGGTCGCGCAAGCCGAGCGCACACTGTAGCCACTGTTCATGTGTTTCAGCGGAACACTGTGGCTACAGTGTGGTGACCAGAAAGTTTCTCACTTATCCGGTCACCACACGCTCTCTCTCCATGCCACGACCGTCGCCAACCCGTCCGCGCACGCCCGCGCCCGCGTCCCTCTCCGCACCCGCTTTCGCGTCTGCACCCGCCCGCTCCCAGCGCCCGCGTCTGCCTGCACCCGCCTCAGCGTGCAGCGCGGTGCGCTACAGTTCCTCCCACACCCACTCCCTCCAGCGTGCGTGTGCGTCTTCGCGCGCCTACGCGCCTGTGCGTGCGCGTGGCCATCAAACGATGCCTGGAGGCTCTGGATGACTTAACTCGCCCGTGCTTCTTCCTTCAGTAGATGATCTCTCTCTCTCTCGCTCTCTCTCTCTCTCACAGCACTCTCTCACTCCTGCAAACACTTACACTCACACACACACTCTCACTAGTACACCCCTGTATACACGCTTATATATATATACCTATATAATATATATATATATATATATACATATAGATATATATATATATATATATTAGTACCTATACAATTATATATAAGTATATATACATCCATACATACATATATATATCTATATACTTATATATATATATATACACATATATATTTACATATATACATACATACATATATATATATATATATATACATATATACATATATTAGTACTTATATAACTAAGTATAAGTATATTTACATATATATGCACACATATTTATACATACATATATATATATACAAATATACATACTAGTATAAATATGTGTGCATATATATGTAAATATACTTATACTTAGTTATATAAGTACTAATATATGTATATATACATATATATATATAATTATAAATATATATATATATACATATATAAGTACACATATACCTATATAATTATAACCATATATATATATATATATATATATGTACACATATATATATATATTTACATATATACATATATATATATATATTTTTTCATATCACTTACCATACGTTGTATCGCGGGAATATCAGCACCAGTTGCTAATATTCCCCGATACACGCGTACAGAAAGCGTTTTCGCACACATCTTCCACCCATCCATCCTACACTCCACGCAACACTTCGTCCTGTTGGTTGCATCTTCCTAGACGATGATCAACTCGACACCGTGCTACATGCCATCTCCACCTCCACCCCCACCGCTATATACATAAATAATATACACACATATATATATACTATATTTACTTTATTTCTATTTCTCTTTTCTGCAATTAAAAAGATAAAAAATATATATAAAAGAGAAAAGATAATCCTTGACTTGCAGGTACTCAGTCTTGCGAATAGCAAGACTAGTTTTGGAACCCTAATTTGGCTCAAAGCCAAGAACCTGATTTTGAGAGTGTATCTCAAGGATAAAAATTATCAGAAAAAATCTTAAATAGAAAAACACCAAAAACATAATAAATGAACGGAAGAGATTCGTTGTAGGAAAGGCGTAGAAACTTGTTCACTTCTAATCCCACTTCCCTGAGTTCAACCCTGAGCCTAAAAGTGACCAAGATAAAATCAAGTAAGTCAGGTAAACAAATTTTGTAAAAGTGATGGTTAGTCTCGATTTAGGTTAACCACTATACTCATTTCAACAATAAAATCACCATATTAACACAACCTATCCAGGCCCTACCAGGGCTCATGATGGTGTTCCCATCATTCCCCCATGCATAGCTTTTGCTAGTCCCTTAGCAAAATTTTAAGGTTTTAACTTCGATTCTAGACCATGAGTTCCTTGATGTTCAGAAATTATGATGAGTGCTTTTTTCTTTTTGATTAGGTTATAATGCCAAAGTAGGCCTAGAGGTACTCGAGTACCAACCAAGATCTGAACCTGACCAACTCTAGCCTCAGTCCACCGTGAAGGTTTTTAAGGCCCACTGGAACTATCCTAAGGTTTGTTAGATCCGCGGTTAAAGCACCCATACTTGTAATATATTTTAGCCTTGGTTCAGTTTACAATGCATTTTTGTAAGAGGGAGACAGAGGATTTTCTTTGTTTGGAGAGTTTTCTCTCTTTTTCTTTTTATTTCTAACTTCGAATTGCCTTCTCAATACGGTCTGTATCGGATTCCTAGTCCCCATCATCAATCCTCGAAGGGTCCCTGGCAATCAATGCTTCGTGATAACACCACCCATGGCAACCCTCAGAACCCTGGCTTTCAATATTTTGAGATAATCCCTCCCATTGTGTTCTATAGCTAAATCCAGACCCTGGCAATTGACATTTCATGATAATACCACCCATGGCATCTGAACCAGCACAGGGTGCTTACATGCCACCAATAGGATATGTAAATATCCTAGGAGACAAGCACCGAGGAGACAATATGTTATTGAGCATCTTCAAGGGGAATTTCTTGCCTCTCCACGTCGGGAACTCGTCCAAATCAACTTGTGTCGATCGGTCGTTCCTAATCTAGGTGACTTTTTCAAAACAATTAAATGCTTTTGTGTGATTTTGATACTTA
This sequence comes from Thalassia testudinum, assembly GCA_037157565.1. Taxonomy (NCBI): domain Eukaryota; kingdom Viridiplantae; phylum Streptophyta; class Magnoliopsida; order Alismatales; family Hydrocharitaceae; genus Thalassia; species Thalassia testudinum. The sequence goes on from JAZHRO010000036.1 coordinate 32,036,209, forward strand.
TGCGCACTAAACCAGACTATGTGTGGATTGGGGTGCTTAGGTTACTGAGTCCTGCAAGCCAGAAGTCAGTTAATGAGGTCGAATACTCCCTAAGCCTTAGACCTAATACTTAAGCTTCGCATTTTCCCCAACCTCTTGAGGACAATCCAGATCTTAGTAGATACTTAAATTTTTAAGCTGAGTCTAGCCCAAGAGGCCTAAGATTAGCATTCTTACTAATCTCTTTTGTGTCCCATTAGAACTTTTTTCCTTTCATTTTCTTTTTTTTTTATATGGTCTAGAACTTAGTTAATCCCTTAATTTCTTACTAATGACTATCTCTTCTTTTTTCATTTTGTGCTCCTTTTTTGACATTTTTCACTTTACCCCTTTTTCTCCAAATGATTTGTATGGCCTCAAAGTTTTCTCTCCCCTCAGAATTTCTTTTTCCTTTTTCAAGAATTTTTTCTTTTTTTTTTTGGTGTTTTTGTGATATGTGATTTTTTGTTGAAACCTTTTCTTGTGAGATGAGTTTTCACAGCATTTTGCACTTTCATACCCCCCATGCCTATGATTTTTAATGTCCCCATTGTAAATTAGGTGGGTTCGAGTTCAGCTTAGATCATTCATTAGAACAGGTTTTGGGTGGGCGAATAGGTCGAGGTGACTATTGCGAACGATTTCAAAACTCGGGTACAAGTACTTAAGGTAGGGTCAGCTATTCTAATGGATGAACCCCAAAGTGCAATATGAATTCAACATAGGAATGTCAAGAAAGGTTTCGGGTTTTTCAAAAATGACGGGTTGCCTCCCGTTAAGCATTGAGTTTTACGGCATCGGCTGGACGCAATGAGCTCAGGAAGAATGGAGGGTAAAGGATATCTCAGCCAAATTTGTATCAGTCAAGTCAATGAACGGTTTGAGTCTCTGATCGCTCACAACGAAAGGTTCTGAATCGTGGCTGAGTAGACTAATCTCGATGGCTCCATTTCCAAAGATTCGTCGGACAAGGTAGGGTCTAATCCATTTTGATCGTAATTTTCCTGGGAACAGTTTAAGCTTAGCAGCAAAGAGTAAGAATTTTTTACCAAGGTGGAAGATCTTTCTGGATATGTGCTTGTTGTGAAAGGCCTTAACCCGCTCTTTGTAAATTTACGAGTTCTCATACGCATCATAGCGTAATTCATCAATCTCGCTCATTTGAAGCTTTCTATGGGTTCTTGCCTTAGAAAGATCTAGGTTGCAGTTTCATACTACCCAATAGGCCTTGTGCTCCAATTTGACGGGGAGGTGACATGCCTTCCCGTACACTAATATGAAGGGAGACATACCTAATTAGGTTTTGTGGGCGGTCCTTTAAGCCCACAAAGCTTCTAGAAGTCGAGATGACCAGTCTTTCCTATCAGGTCGAATAGTAACCTGGAGGATTTTCTTGATCTCCCTATTTGATAGCTTAGCTAGACCATTAGTTTAGGGGTGGTAAGGAGTAGAGATTCGGTGCAACACCCCGTATTTGGTCATCAGTGACCTAAACTGATCATTAGTGAAATGGGTCCCTCCATCTGAGATTATAGCATGTGGAATCCCGAACCGCAAAAAGTTGTTCTGATGAATGAATTTGATAACCACCTTATGATCATTGGTTCAGGTCGGAATGGCTTCGATCCACTTGGACATGTAGTCAACAGTGAGTAGAATGTACTCGAAGACATCCGAAATAGGAAAGGGTCCCATAAAATCAATCCCCCATATGTCAAAGATTTCGCAAATAAGAATTAACTGTAAGGGCATCATATCATGGTGGCTCATGTTGCCTAAGGTCTGGCAACGAGTGCATGCTCTACAATGATTGTATGCGTCTTTGAAAATCGTGGGCCAATAGAAACTGCACTGGAGGACTTTTACTACGGTTTTATGACTTGAGAAATGTCAATCGCATGCCTGGTCATGGAAAAATGACAAGATGTCTTGAATTTCCGCTTCCGCGACACATCGTCGAATGATTTGATCACAACTGATGCGGAAAAGATACGGGTCTTCCCAAAAGTAATACTTGGCATCGGAAAGTAATTTGTCCTTCTTGGCCTTCGGCCAATCAGATGGGATCTGATGTGATGCCAGGTAGTTTACTATATTAGCAAACCTTGGAAGCCCTGTATTGATAATCAGGAGGTGCTCATCAGGAAAATGTTCCGTGATGGGTCCGGAAGGGTCGATGATTTCAAAAGGAAGGAGGGACAAGTGATCAGCTACCACATTTTGTTTTCCCGCTTTTTCATGAATCTCAAGGTCAAACTCTTGCAACAACAAGATCCAGCGGATTAATCAAGGTTTCGCATCCTTCTTTGCAAGGAGATGCCTCACAGCTATGTGATCTGAGTAAATGATAACACGGGAACCCAGGAGATAAGATCTGAATTTTTCCAGGGCAAATACTACGGCTGGCAACTCTTTCTCAGTAACTGTGTAGTTATGCTAAGCCTCGTCAAGTGTCTTGCTAGCGTAGTAGATGACCACGGGTTTCCCGTTAATTTTCTGCCCGAGTACTACTCCTACAGTGAAATCAGATGCATCGCACATGATAACAAAGCGTTGAGACCAATCAGTGGACTGTAGGATCGGAGCTTGGGTAACTCGATCACAGAGGATTTCAAATGCTTGAGTGCATTCCTTAGAGATTTTGAAGTTACATCCTTAGAATGCAGAGTGGTCAGGGGGCGCACGATCTTTGAGAAATCAGGAATGAATCGACGGCAAAAACCAACGTGCCCCAGAAAAGATCGGATGTCCTTGATCGAGCTAGGCATAGGGAGTTTGGAAATCAAGTTCACCTTGGCTCGATCAACTTGGATGCCTTTTTCTGATATGAGATGTCCTAGGACAATTCCTTTAAGCACCATGAAATGTCTCTTTTCCCAGGAAAGAACCAGATTCACGTCAATACACCGCCTGAGGATTTGGACCAAGTGCAGGAGGCAATCGTCAAATGATTCTTCGAATACTGAAAAGTCATCCATGAAGACTTCCAGATAATCACCTACCATACCTGAGAATATGGCAAGCATGCACCACTGAAAAGTAGCAGGTGCATTGCAGAGATCGAACGACATCCTTTGGAATGTGTATGTCTCAAAGGGGCAGGTGAAAGTGGTATTTTCTTGGTCCTTAGGATGGATTGCCACCTGGTTATAACCAGAGTACCCATCCAAAAAGTAGAAGAACCTATTTCCCGCTAGTTTCTCGAGGATCTAATCATTAAATAGTAGTGGGAAATGATCCTTCGTCGTGGAGGAATTGAGTCTTCTGTAATCAATGCAGACTCTCCATGAGTTTGCCACACAGGTTGGTATGATTTCTCCGGTTTCAGTCGTGATCACGGTGAGTCCAGCCTTCTTAGGCATAACCTGGATTGGACTCACCCACCGACTGTTGGAGATTGGGTAGATGATCCCTGCATCAACCATTTGATGATCTCCTTTTTCACAACCTCCTGCAGATTAGGATTTAGACGTCTCTGCATTTCACGGGAGGGTCATGTGCCCTCTTCTGTGTAGATACAGTGTGTGCAGTAAGAAGGGCTGATACCAGTCAAATAATCGAGGGTCCATCCAATGGCTCTACAATGTTGCTGGAGAACAGTAATCAGATGGGATTCCTAGTCAGGTGTGAGTCTGGAATTGATAATCACAGGAAACATTTGATTGGAACCCAAAAAGGCGTACTTCAGATGGTCGAGAAGAGGCTTGGGTTCTAGAACAGGGTTATCAGCAGCAGCGGGTGGTTCGGGGTGTATGTCAAGAGTAAGAGAAGGAGTTATGGGTGTATCTAGGTCAGGTTTGGACTCCTCTGATTGCAGGTTTTGATCCTCCTATAGTTGATCGGACGTAATCAGGTTGTCCTCAATATATGGATCATCAACCACAGCCTTGATATCACATATCTGTTCTATAACACCGCAATTAATCCCTTGTTAGGACTCAAAAATGTCAATCTTTAATGTTTGGTTCCCAAATTTTAATTCAATTTAGCCCTCCTCACAATTTATATTGACCCTAGCAGTGGCCAGAAAGGATCTCCCTAGTATAATTGGTGTATCCCTTCGGTTTTCTGGAGCATCCATATCGAAGACTACAAAGTCCACCGGGAAATAGAAATCCCGCACCCTAACAATGACATCCTCAAGAACTCCTTTAGGTGACTTAATAGATCGGTCAGCTAACTGCAATGTCACTATTGTCGGTTTAAGCTCAGATTCCTTAAGGTGGTCAAGGAGGGATGTAGGTATTAGGTTTATGGAGGCTCCTAGATCTAATAAAGCTCTGTCAAATTGGGTATCACCAATGGTATAGGAAATCAGGGGAGTACCTGGGTCTTTTGCCTTAGGTGGGAGTTTGCTCAAAATTACAGAACTGGCTTGCTCTGAAAGTACGATCAGGATCCCACTTTTGGTTCGTGGCTTACGCTTGGGTGTACACACGTCTTTTAGAAATCGTGCGTAAGCCGGTACGTAGTGGATCGCATCCATCAACGGGATGTTTATATGGACCTATTCAAAGAGCTTGACCAGATCCTCCTCAGGGGCCACGGGTTTGTTTGTCTTCTTTCCCTTGGTCAAAGCCTCAGGAAATGGAACCTTGGATGGTTCCTCTAGAATAGGTCTAGGTTCTTGATCTAGGATAGGGGCATCTTGGATAACTATCCTAGGGCTTGGGTTACTACTAGGCTAAAAGTGGCTTGGATAAGGTGGGTCTTGTGTTGCTTTTCCACTACAGGTTGTTATAGAATTTAGTCCTGCCTGGTTTTGGTTTGGAGTTGGTAAAATGGGTGGCTGCTGCTGAAATCCCGCATACGATGTCGAAGCTTCCATCCCGTCAGGTGATGGAACAGAAGGGGCCGATAAATCATGTGGGCTTGGCTCGGATTTGGGTTCATAATGCGCCTCTGGCTCGACATGTTATTCGGATTCGATAGAGGTTGCGAAGGGAGTGTGCCAGGTTGGCAGGAATTCGCCATCTGGACAAGTTGATTTCGTACCTCTGTGACCTCGTCCTTGTGCTATTTTTGTATAGCTGCATTCGTCTTCTAAATATAAGCCAGAGTCTGAAGGATAAGAGTCACTTGATTTGTTTGAGTTGGCCCAAATTGATAGGTGGGGTTGGGCCGAGGCTGAGGCGGCTGATATAGATGAGGAGCTTGTGGACGGGGTTGAAATGGTGGTCTTTGATTCTGATTATTTCCCACCCACAGGAAGTTGGGATGATTTCGCCATCCAGGATTATAGGTGTTAGAAAATGGGTCATTCTGGATGGCGTTGAGGTCCTCACAGGTCTGAGGAACCTCAGGAAAGTTAGAGTGTTACAACTCGATTCTTGAATCCCTATAGGACCCAAGACCGACTCGAGTCAACTAATCCCAAGACCTAATCGTCCAATAAGAAATAACCAAAAAAAGTAGAAAAGTAAACCACATTCATTATGCTAAGCAACTAACAATAAAAGAGTATAGCAGTAAAGAAAGTAAAAGCTGCTACAGTACATATCACCACCGCAACAATAAAATAGTAACAAGGTACATGAACGTAAAGGTACAGAAATGTAAAGGTACATAAATGTAAGGGTACAAGAGTCTGAACTCACTACAACAGAAAGTACTACAAAAGAAGACTATTGCTACTGGGCTCTACTGGGCCCAGCACCCTCTGCAGCTGGAGACTTGGGCTGCTCAACACCTGGACCTGAAAAGGGTATGAGTACACAAAGTCAGCGAACGCTGAGTAGAGTGGCAACCAACTAACTAAAGCAGTAAAGGTAACAGGTAAACTAGCTATTCCAATTCTTTAATTTACAAGTTATTCCTTTTCACCCATTGGTTTATATATTTTCAAATCTCTTTCTTGATCTCGAATGTTCCTCATGGGAACGATCTTGATTGCAGTCTTTTCCGAAGAGTAGGAGGCACACGTGGTGCTCTCCTGGCCGGGAGAGTCCCCCGTGATAATCCTACACCCAATCAACCACCTCAGGGTCACTGTCTAGACGTAGCAGTGACTACGGCACGCGCGATAAGTGCACAGGTAGCTATCCCGCACTGGCACGTGATCAGTCGTTTCCGCTAGCGGCTACGCCCAAAGTACAGCACGGAACAGTATAGGGCCTAGCCCTCCCAATAATAGGGGTCTATCCCCTCAGAACCAAATAGGGGTCTCGCCCCTCCACAGTCCGCGCACCCTCGTCTTACTACCCCGGTTTGCCTAAAGGGCCAAGAAAAGTCGATGTAGGTTGGCTAGCTCCCTCCCTACACTAATAGCTCTCCCCAGTACTGTATACGCGAGGGCCAACAGAAGTCGGTGTAGAGTGGCCAAACCCACCCCAGGTCTCAACTCGAAGGGCAGCAAGCTCCCCTCTACACTAAAAGGGAACATGCGCTCCCCTTGGTACCATGCACTCAAGGGCCGACACACTTCCTGTCACATTTCCAGATCCATTCATTTATTTCCAGGAGCTCTACTCCTAATTTCCCCGTAGGGTTCATGCTCATATTCCTTATGCCATTCCATACCCGGTTTCATCATTCACATTTCCATTCTCTGGTTATACACATGCAGCTCATATTTTATCATTTAATGTGTACAACAGGTAAGGTCACATGTAATTATTTAACTAGCACAGGTAATTTCATATTTCACAGGCAGCTCTGGTTCATTAACAGGTAGTTGTTAACATTTCTATCTACTCATTCAAGACTGCAATTCAATCACGCATACAGACATTTCAACTACTTCTCATCCTAGGATTCATGCCATATCCTAGGTTCTAATCATTCATTCCACACAAGCATTTAGGTTTATAATTAAATTAGGGGAAGCCACTCTACCAGACAACCCAGGAGTATTAAGGGCTCGAACGGCAGGCTCACGTGCCTCAGCAAGCCCCGAACCCACAATGGAATGAAGTCCTATAACAAGGAACAATCACAATGGAACATTCAGAACAGTATAGAAAGCCTTCTAACAAGTAGAGGAACTCACAAGGAAAACATCGATATCCTGTTTGCGTAAAACAGACCTCAAACAGACCCTAAACGGATCAAAAACAAAGTTACTGACTTAAATCAGACATCTAGCACAATGTCCAGACATCTTAAAAGTGTCCAGAAATGCACCTCAGGCTCTGCATCGACCTCAGATGTCCAAGACCTCTTCTGGACCGTCTGGACCCAGCTTCAGATGTCCGACCTCCTCTCCGGACATCTGGGAGTGCTTCCAGTCGTCTGGTAAGCTGCCCAGATGTCTGAAACACATGGGAGGGCGTGTCCCGCACCTTCCCAAAGTAATCCCTGCACGCGATAGCAAAATCTCCTAAAATTAGCCACGCAAAGCGTAGCTGCGGAGCGGCCTGCATGGTCATATCCACAAAGGGAATGCACCTTCGCGAAGATCTATCTTCAGACATCTGGAGTCGCCTCCAAACGTCCACTCCATCGTCTGGACGTCACTCCAGATGTCTGATTCTGGGAAAAACCCAGAACCAGAACCTCCGCTTGCTCGCCCTCGCCGCGCGCAGCCACTCCTCGCCTCGTCGCCTGTAGCTCTGGCTGTAGCAATGTCGGGGACGACTCCCCCGACGCTCTCCTCCTCCCGCATGCGCCGCTCCGGCTGTGAGCCCTCCAGCGAGCTCCCACACGAGTTCACGAGCTCAAGCCCCTCCTTCTCTCCTCACGTCGGCTCTCCTCCTCGTCGCTTCATTCGCACTCTCTCTCGCGCTCACTCCTCTCACTACGGTGGGGAGGAAGGGAAGAGGGTGGCTGTGGAGTAGGGAGAACGAGAGAGGAGAAATGGGGTTTATAAAGAGGTGCATTAGGGTTTATGTGGAGGAGAGAAGAGGGAAGGAGAGAGAAGAAGCATCTATCTTCTCGCAACCCGCGCACAGACGCGAAACTCGTACCCAAAAATTTTGATTTCTAGACGTCTAAGAAGGTGTCCAGATGTCTGACTAGATGTCTAACCGACAGTCCAGACATCTTAAAAGATTCAAGACAGAACGGGTCTTTACACAGAGTATGAGGGTTCAGAGTTCCCCTAACTAGAGTAGGTCAGATCGAAGTTTCCTCTAGTCCTAGAGTCAGATGGGGGTGGATATGGGTCCATCCCCTGAGAAGATTGGTGATAGATGTTATGCATAGCTTCCCTCCCAGAAGGCGACTGTGCAAACAGGTTTTGCGCAGAGGTGGCTCGCTGCAGATGTCGAGTCAGCTCATCCACCTTCTTCTCGATGATAGAGACCTTGTCCAACCGACTGGCCATCAATTCCAAGTCAACGGATTTGGACAGGCCCTGCATCTCATGTGCTCCCCTTGGATTCGTTGATGCATGGGCATTCGTCCGATCGAATAAGCCCATAGAGTCATTATTAATGGAGTTCTCGCACATATTCTCGAGAATCTCCCACACAGTGTCTTCATGTTGACCCATGATATTTCTTCCGCAGGTTGCATTGACGAATAAGCGGATGTCTTCATGGAGTCCCTGGTAAAAAGATTGGACTTGTTCCCATTTAGGAACTCTGTGATGCGGGCACTTTCACATGAGATCCAGGAAACGGTCCCATGCTTCATGAAGAGGTTCTCCAGATTGTTGGGAGAAGTGTGTGATCTGGTGTCATAAGGCATTTGTCCGACCAACTAGGAAGAACTTTTTCAAGAATTTGGATTGTAGTTCAACGCATGTGTTGATTGGACACGTTTGAGTCTGATACCAGTGAGCTGCTTTGTCCATGAGAGAGAAGGAGAACATCTTCATGAGAAGAATATCCTGATTTTGGACATCTGACCTGAAGGTCTGGGCCAGATGTTTGAGTTGTTTGATGTGCTGGAAGGGATCTTCAGAATTAAGCCCATGAAACTTTGGAATAGCATGAATCATGTTGGGCTTGAGTTCAGAATCAAGACCTCCAATTGGGATTTGGACTCGAGGTTTGATTGTCATCGCAGTGGGATTATAGTAATCTCGCATCATAGGACGCTACGGCGGGTTTATAAAGGCTTGAAATTAATCATTAAGGCGCTGGAGTTGGTTCTCAAGATTATTCACTTCTTCTACTAGTTGTGCCATGATGATGGAAGAAGGAGAATTGGGTTCTGATGAATTAGAGGAGATGTCTATGTGGTGGGGTTGTTGCACAAACACGGACATCGAGGCCTGGCCTCGGCGGGAGTGAATCACTAAAGGAGGTCTTAAGGATGGTCTTAAGGACCTCCTATCGAACATGCACCGATGGTTTGGACGAGAGTAGAATGTGTTGGACCCAATCAAGACACCCAAAAGTTTGGATGACTATAGAGGTTCAGGGCAGATGATACCCCTTAGTCAGAAAGCCATCCACTTGAGAAATACCTGGGCAGCTAGAGAGGGAGAGTCCTGCAAAGACCCTTACACGGTAGAGCGTCCCCACGTGTTACAGGGCTTCCCCCACCAGACCTCTCTTGTCACTGATGTTTCAGGTAGACCAGAATGGGGACTTTGACCTCTTAAGTCTACTAGTTTTATTTAAGAACAGAGGTGCTCAAGATTTCATTTGAACTTTAGATGTATTGAGTGTAAAAAGTGACCTAATTTCAAGGTTGGTTGACCCAACAAGAGGGTCAACTTCACCTATTTGTCCTTTGAGAAGTTTTAGGTCCTTTCTTTTAGGATTCAAGTAAGATTAAGAGCCTGAATTTTAGGACTTTCTTGAATAAGTCTCTTCAACCAAGGCTTAGGCACACCTCTTTTTGGAGAGTTGATTCTTGCTTATCAAGGTGTGCCTCTAAAACCCTAAATTGAAATCCTTACTTTTGGCTCTACTTTTGGTCCAATTTAGTTGCCAAAATATGGTATCTAGGGCTCAATCAAGAAGGTGGTAGCCCTAGTTACCTTAAATGGGTGCACAAATCAGTATTGTTGTTGAAATCAAATCAGGCAACTTTGGTGAATTATCTAGAGATGGAAAGCAGGTAGCCCTAATTGATTTTATCTTGTTTTTTTCCTTTTCAGAATGAGGGGCTTTAAGAGAAGGGACTAATAAGAAATTACCTGCCCTGGGCATGCTTGCTGTGTGATGAGTCCATTTTAATGGACAAATATTAAGCCTAAGTAATTATCTTTTAACATTTTAGGTTTGTTAATAACTACACTAAGTTATAGAATAATTGTATGCATCATAATTTAATTCTATAACATTCTATGACTTAATGTGTAATGATTATGTTCTGTTTATGTGCAATTAATAATATGCAGAAAGAACAAGGGTGTGGGATAAATTTTCCCAAATAACAACATCAACTCCTTCCCACACATTGGGTTAAGCTTCCGCCGCCTTCCCTCAACAAACGATGCCAGAAATAGTTAAGGGATTTGAAAATCCCTTAACTCTTGCACGCGCAAAGGGAGGAGTTAAAGAGAGGAGGCGAGGAGAGAGGAAGCCCATCTTTCCCCCTCACGGGGAATTGCTTCACCGTGGAAAAGGCGAACCCTGTGATCCATAGAGAAAAGAAAAGTGTGCACTGTGCCACACTGTTCCCTCTTTCCCCTTGCGGGGAAAAAATCTCTCCGCTCGCACACCGCCGTCGGCGCATCCTCCTTGCGCGCTGTAGGCAACCGCGCGCCAGCCCCAACACCCTCTCCAATGCCTGCAGACCTGCAAAGCCACGCCGCCCACAACGCTCGCACGGCCTCCTTGCTGCGTCCCTGTAGCCCGCACGCCCATCAGTAGGCGCGGCACCGCTCGCTCGCGCACCACTCCATCAGGCGCATCCTCCCTTCCAGCGCCTCCTTGCAGCACGCCCATCCACCTCTGCAGACCCGCCTTAGCAACTCCAGCTGCGACTGAAGGCGCTGCGCGCCCGCACCCTCTCCTTGCTGCGTGCGCGCCCTCACGCAGACCGCCATTCCTCTCTGCATTAGCAAGCGCTAACTGCAGACCGCCGCGCCCTCACGCACAAGCCCGCGCCATTCCTCCCTGCATCCGCAGCTTGCAGGCGCTCTCGGCCCTCACACCAGCGCGCGCGCCCGCCCGCTCGAACAACCGCAGCAGCAATCGCCCTCTTGCTCCACAGGCTGGAGCTCCAGCCACCGCCGCCGGCCACCTCCGGCCACCTCCGCTGCCACCGCTGCCATCGTCGGAAAGCTCTCGACATCGCCGTCCTCTTGAGCCCTGCATCGACCCCCGCTGTTCTCTCTCTCTCTCGCGCGAGGAGGAGAGAGGAAGAAAGCTCTGTTTTTATCTTAATTAGAAATTACATTCAATGCCATTGCCACCAATTTGATTTTCTTTATTATTATTATATTATGGCAGAATTGCATTCAAGCACTCATAGTTCTTTCTAATTGCATGGTATTGATATTGGCTAGTTTAAAGAATGATTTTGGACTTGATTTAAGTACTAATTGTCTTTAGTACACATCACGTGAAAACTGCATTAATTCATCTTAACTTTATTGAGGATTTCTATGAGGGAAAACTGCACTTACACCCTTAACTTTTTAGGTTATTGCAAATCTACTTTCCTTCACATTTTAAGTCCAATTTAATAAGGGATTTTGCACTATCTGAAATAACATTAAATAATTAAAGTATTGATTGCATCATTGCCTCCCTATGACACGACCAGCTCTTCTACGAGTGGTTATTTTTATTATTTTTGATTAGTCAATTTTTTCCACCACTTAAATACTATAACGCTAAGCAAAAAGTCGACCATCAAAATTGGCGCCATTGCCAGGGAGGCAATAGATGCAATAGATTTACTTTATTGTTTTTAAATCTTTTGAGTTGCGAAATTATCTAATCATCTTTATTATTTTGCAAGGAATCTGACACGGCGACAAGGCACAGTGAAGCGACGACTTTAAACGTGAACAACGCGCACGACGGAGACGATCTTTTTGGTGGACCTTGATGCCACCTGGAGGACGACAAAAAGAACACGTGGGCCTTGATCCCACGCATTTAGGCTTACGGAGAAGCCTATTTCTGATTTAGGCAGTAGGTCTTAGTTAGATAAACATTAGAATTTAAATTACTATCTTTTGGGCCCTTGTTGGGTATTTTGGGAATATGTTCCCATTTATTTAGATTATAGGATTATTTGAATTATGTTAAACTGCATTTCAGTTAGTTAGTTAGATTAGGTCTGTTTGTTATTCTTGTTAAAAAAAAAAAATTGAATTGCCTGCTAGAAGCTGCATATCTGTAGGACGACCATCTAGGACTGAATGAGTAGCATCTAGTTTATTTTTATTGCACTGCATTCATTATTGCACGAAGAAAGCTGGAGTAAGGTACGTCTTCTCTTGAGCATTAATTACTTGTCATGCATATGCACTGAACCTAAATCTAAGACCACTAAAGTACTTGAATCAAATTAATTCAGAGGTCACTTTAAACAAATTGGGACTGTTAAAAGGTTGGACTTTAAAATCTGTGACTGAAAATTGTGTGCAAAAGGATCCTGTTTGCAGAATTTCAAAAAATCAAAACACGATCGTATGCTTGCACACTTGAGACACTGTGCACCTCACACATAAGGTCACTAGATAAAATTTCTACCTCTCCTCTTTTGTACCACAAGGGAAGTTAGTCAGAAATCAACAAGCCTATACACCAAGTTACTTCGGTTCCTCGTGTGTGGGCTCGATTCGAGACTTCCATCCCTTGCGAGTAGGTTATAGGCACCAGCGAAGGTTGGCCTAGGAAGCGTAATTTTTGCAAAACTTGTTTGGCCACCAACTAAACATATAACTCTAAGACCTGCAATCTACTAAAAACAGATCCCGTTGAATTTGCGTTTGCTGTCACAATAGGACTCTTTAGAAAGTTTTCTGCTGAATCCTATTAAAATTGTTTTGCTTAAAGAAATGGATTACTCTTACTGCTATCATTCAGATTATCAGAGTCAATACTTCCCATCTTTTAATCAGGATCCCATGCTCCGAGCGTATCCATCCTTTGATGGGAACATTGATAATTCATGGGATCATTCTCATTCTTACCCTGGGAATACTGGCTTGATAACTCCCACTTTTGAGCAAAGCCTAGGAGTGGGATTTTCCAATCCTGAAATCCCTACTTTCATGCAAACACCCAACCCTCCCACCCTTCATGATTTTCCGTATCAAGGTTGGACCGATACCCCTAGGCAACTAGAGCCTGAAATTGACTATCCTCCCCAACCTGATAATAGTAGCCTCTCCCCTTTTATGATAGAAATGCAAAAACAACAAAAGGAAATAATGGAATCAATGGGAGAGATGTTGAGGAATAATCAACACATAAATGAAGAAATAAGACAACTTAGCTACACGCTTCCCAATAATCCTGATCCCTACCTATCTGATCATGATCATGAAAATAATTCTGAGGTACTTAATGACAATAGGGATCCAATTTCATGTAGTGATCACTTAGACTCTCCCAATGGGACGCGGCCACTAGAGGACAACAATCATAGTGATTATCCACCTGAACTATATTGGAGTCAAAAGCAGGGGAAGATTATTGTTCCTATCACTTCCCCTCTTGATTATTTGGTGGATTCCCATTCTACTCTTAGTGAGCCTACTCCTGACCCTCCACTTAGGGAATCAACACCTATCATTCAATATCCTGAGGATTCAAATGTACCTAATGAAGGTGACCCTAAGGGAATGGAGGATGATCAATTCTGGTCTCAGGGATACGAAGAGTCTAATTCAGAGGATGAGGATGCCCCAACAGAGGAACCTGGACTGAAAATCTGGAGTGAATCACAAGAGAATTATTTATCATTTGAGGATTTAGCTCCAGAGGATAGAAATAATATGATTAAATCCGGATTCCTCCTTTCTTTTGAGAGTCATCCTCCATCAAAACAGGAGTTGATATTAGAGGAGGACAAACAAAATGAGAAGTCTATGGGAGACTCTCGGGGACAAAACACGTCATTTGAGGATTTATACCCCGAGAACAATAACAAATTCAATGATATAGGCTTCCTCCAAAATATTAAGACTGATCCTCCTTTAGAAATAATTGAGGATACTGATCCAACTCCTAATGAATCACATATACACCCCAACAAATCTTTCAGTGAACCAAACAAATTTGGGGATGGGCGGAATGATAATGATTTTGACATTTTCACCCTGCCATCAAAGAGTTCTAATTTGGAGTCTACCCTTGATTCAAATATGACTCCAATCATTAATGCTAGGCAGGATAATTTGAAGTTGTCTACTACTGTTAGGGAGTGTACACAATTTGAATCATTGTTGGAATTAGGCCTAACATCAACTAAGCCTTCGTTGAACTTAACCATTACCTTCCAACACTACAAACAACCCTTATACTCCCTAACCGATCCTTGGCTTAGATCTCTGCTCATGTACATTCTTTCTGGAGACTATATCAGGCCAGTACATCCTAAGGTAGAATGGCGAGTATGGATTGATGCATGTACTTTTACTCTCGCCATTCAAGGGTTTGAAATAATTATGTGTATATCTTTTAAAACCCGTCTTGCTTTGGAGGATCCTTATTATCCTCCATTTATTCCATTTCGGGAGGCCTCCTTTCATATTCCGTCTCTTATTCCTAGACCTCCCAAGGTAGCCAACGAGGTTTTCTGTTTTCATTTCCTCTGGCGAGCATTTGGAATTACATTGCATCATCAGCTCACCAACATCCTTGGTTACCTATTTTCTAGGCCTGCACCATTATGCATATTTTTAGGGCCTAACTTTGTTTGGTTGGAACCAGACTTATAGGTTCCTTCTTAGTCTAGCTGCTGACAGAAAATGCAGCGCTTGTTGGGAGGCAACCCAGCATATTGTGTCAGGTGATATTTTTCCTTTCTCCTCCTGTTTTAATTTTACAATGGGGACATTGTAGGATTTAGGCATGGGGTAGTGCATTTGCATTTTAGGAAGTATTTATGCATTTAGGTTAGTATAAAAAAAAAAAAAATGAGCTGAATGGGTTAGTCCTTAGCAAAATACCTTTGTTATTGGAGGTTCTTCTTCTGGAATTATTTCTTAAATTTAGAATCCAGTGCATTTATTTCACGTGCACATAGATTTGGTAATGGATCCTTGAGGAGAACCAATGAGCATTTGTAAGTCTACTGAACCCTTGGACAATTCATAAGGAGTCAGGAATACTATCTTCTAATAGATCTACCTCATATTGGTAAGAAGAAAGTAGAGAGATTACTGGTGTGCTAAGTCTAGTGCAAGGATTCTTATGTTTTGGATAATTAGATTATGATACTTCAGAGTTAGGCGTAGTTTTCACTCTCTGTTCCTAAGTGCGGATTTTGTGTGAATTCCTGAGAGTCACCAAATAAGGCAGATACATAGAGATTGAGTCTTAATAAAGCTATAACTATGGTGGATGGTTACGACCGTCCTTCATAGAGTCCTCAGCTGAAGGAGGGTAATAGTGTCAAAGGTCAGAAATACGCCTATCCCATCCATTCATTCCTGGTGCCGAGAATAGGCACTTCCACCAAATAAGCCACACAACTTCCTCTTGACCATCATCATCCCTAATAATGTCTCGTAAATAAAAGTCTGTATTGTGTTGTGCTGATTGAAAAAGAAACAAAAACAAGAAGAAATAAAAAAAAAGGGAAGAAAGAAAAGAAGAAAAAGAAGAAACAGAAAGAAGAAAAAGAAGAAATAGTTATATTACCAAAAAAAAAGAAAAGTCCAAGTTTCTAATGTTTCTGAGGCAATAGAACATCTATTGCGTTCCACCAAATATGACCCATACCTACCTTCTAGTATTTCTGATCGCCTGAATACTAGTTGAGGACTTTAACTTAGTTGTAGAGTTATTAGGACTTTAATTGAAGTGTAGATGCCATGTGAGGCCACCAAATAGTGAGTACAATTTCTAAATCTGGCAAGATTTGTGATCTCAGAAAGAAAAAGAAGAGGGAGTGCCCAGGAACATCAAGAGAGTACAGTTGTGTAGCCTCTCTTTGAGTTGACTTGTCTAATAGTCTAGAGATCTAGAGTCTGCAGTACTAGACTATATGTAGCACCAGTTGAGTGTGTGCTACCAAATACAAATCCATTCAACTTGATATCTCCTACCTAAGCCAAACGCCGGGGTCAAATTACAGATTATCGTCTGCTTTATCCCCAAAGGAAGTGGTTGCCTATCTCGACAGAAATTTTTGCCAAGGGTATTGTATGAACTCCCAATGCGAATCGGCTCTTTCACTTGGATCTATTACCTAGGCTATCAGCACTTCACATTTGTCTGGATTTCTAAAGTTTTGAAATAAGAAAAGAAAAAAATCTTCTGATTACTTCTATTATTTTTCATTTTTGCTAGGGACTAGCAAATCTTAGGCATGGGGGAATTTGATGAGTCCATTTTAATGGACAAATATTAAGCCTAAGTAATTCTATTTTAACATTTTAAGTTTGTTAATAACTACACTAAGTTATAGAATAATTGTATGCATCATAATTTAATTTTATAACATTCTATGACTTAATGTGTAATGATTATGTTCTGTTTATGTGCAGGTAATAATATGCAGAAAGAACAAGGGTGTGGGATAAATTTCCCCAAATAACAACATCAACTCCTTCCCGCACATTGGGTTAAGCTTCCGCCGCCTTCCTTCAACAAACGATGCCAGAAATAGTTAAGGGATTTGAAAATCCCTTAACTCTCGCACGCGCAAAGGGAGGAGTTAAAGAGAGGAGGCGAGGAGAGAGGAAGCCCATCTTTCCCCCTCGTGGGGAACTGCTTCACCGTGGAAAAGGAGAACCCTATGATGCATAGAGAAAAGAAAAGCGTGCACTGTGCCCTCTTTCCCCTTGCGGGGAAAAAATCTCTCTGCCCGCACACCGCCGCCGGCACATCCTCCTTGCGTGCTGTAGGCAACCGCGTGCTAGCCCCAACACCCTCTCCATCGCCTGCAGACCTGCAAAGCCATGCCGCCCACTGCGCCCGCACGGCCTCCTTGCTGCGTCCCTGCAGCCCGCACACCCATCAGCAAGCGCAGCACCGCTCTCGCAGGCACATCCTCCCCTCCAGCGCCTCTTTGTAACACGCCCATCCACCTCTGCAGACCCACCTTAGCAACTCCAACAGCGACTGAAGGCGCTGCGCGCCCGCACCCTCTCCTTGCTGCGTGCGTGCCCTCACGCAGACCGCCATTCCTCTCTGCATCAGCAGGTGCTAACTGCAGACGGCCGCACCCTCACTCACAAGACCGCCCCATTCCTCCCTGCATCCGCAGCCTGCAGGCACTCTCGGCCCTCGCACCAGTGCGCGCACCCACCCGCTCGAATAGCCGCAGTAGTAGCCGCCCTCTTGCTCCACAGGCCGGAGCTCTGGCCACCGCCGTCGACCACCTCCGGCCACCTCCGCCGCCGCCACTGCCACCGTCGGAAAGCTCTCGACCTTGCCGTCCTCTTGAGCCCTACATCGACCCCTGCTGTTCTCTCTCTCTCTCGCGAGGAGGAGAGAGGAAGAAAGCTCTGTTTTTATCTTAATTAGAAATTACATTCAATGCCATTGCCACCAATTTGATTTTCTTTATTATTATTATATTATGTTAGAATTGCATTCAAGCACTCATAGTTCTTTCTAATTGCATGATATTGATATTGGCTAGTTTAATGATTGATTTTGGATTTGATTTAAGTACTAATTGTCTTTAGTACACATCATGTGAAAACTGCATTAATTCATCCTAACTTTATTGAGGATTTCTGTGAGGGAAAACTGCACTTACACCCTTACCTTTTTAGGTTATTGCAAATCTACTTTCCTTCACATTTTAAGTCCAATTTGATAAGGGATTTTGCATTATCTGAAATAACATTAAATAATTAAAGTATTGATTGCATCATTGCCTCCCTGTGGACACGACCCGCTCTTCTGCGAGTGGTTATTTTTATTATTTTTGATTAGTCGATTTTTTCCACCACTTAAATACTATAACGCTAAGCGAAAAGTTGACCATCACTGTGCGACCGTCTTCTTTTGAATCTTCTCCCTGAAACAATCACAAAAAAATAGATATATCAAGTTAGTACCAAATTAGCAATTGTAATCAAGATTTCTAAATCATCCGTTGCTCCCTGGCAACTGTGCCAAAATGTTTGCAAAGACGAAATCGAGTTTTAAAATAAAGCATTGTAATATAGTTGAAATCACTTTGAAAACAAATATATTTTATTACTCAAAGTTTAAGTCCGAAGTCGAACATAGGGGGCAAATTAGGGTTTAGAAATCAAGAGCACAACTTGAGAAATTGAATATAATATGCAATAAAAATCAAAGTTATAGTGCAAAAGATAAATGTAGGCACAGAATATCAATGTATGTGAATGAGCACAAAAATTGGGCATTTAATTGGTGAATCAAACATCTTAAATATGTGATGCTACAATGCTAAATTTTCTTTCTTCTCTTTCTTTTCTCTTCTCTGTCTCTGGCGGCTGCCTTCTGTCTTCTTCTTTCTTTCTCTTCTTCTGATTTCATCCCTTAGCCTTTCTTTCCCCTGCCTTCTTCTTTAGCCTTTTCCTTCCTTCAGTTCCTTCTTTCTCTTTCTTTGGTGGTGCCTTCTTCTTCTGCCTTTAGTCCTTCCTTCCTCTCTCTATTCTTCAGCTCTTCAGCTTCTTCCTCTTCAGCCTTGTCTTCTCTTTCCTTAGCTTCCTCTTCGGCCTCCTCCTTCTTTTTCCTTGGCTTCAGCCCTTGGCTTCCTCTTCTTCTCCTTTCCCTGCAGAGAAAAACCTACCCCTACCCGCACGTGCTCTCTTCTCCTTTTTCTCTCTTAGGTTCGCTCTCCCAAAGTCGCTTTCTTGGGTAATCGGGTCAGGTACGTGCCCAGTACTAGGCCCATCGATGTGTGATAGTGGGCGAGGTGTGTTGGGTTGGGTAAATGGGTCAAGCCAGGTCCGCGGAGGCAAGGTCACGGATGAGGCGGGTGAAGGTTGAGTGGGACCTCACCCCGTGGTACTAAGGCGATAAGGCCTATGCAGTTTTTCCTCTTATGCAGGTGCAGGCGGTCACTCTCTTCCGAGGTGGGACTAAATGTCCCACCTTCTATTACACGCATCTACAGTAGGGAACCTCGTTCGATTGCAGCTGCTGCTTCGGCCTTCGATGCCAATTAGCTACCTGGAGCTATGCGTGAGGGAAGTCCGCGCAACCTGGGACTATTGGCTTGGAGCGGGTGGGCCTGAAGAGAGCTCACAAGCAAGCTTCTTGCTGTTTGTCAATGGTGACGACCCTCTTGTATCTGCAATCACGCAAACATTCTCGCAGCCACGTCAGAATGCTCGGGAGGCTTCGCCGAGGCACGGTGAGTATGCTGCGAGGGTTGGCGTGGCATGGGACTGCCTGAGTGCGCGTGCCTAGGGCACCCTGTGGTCGTGTGTGTGGGTGTGTTCAGGGGCCCTTGTGGGTGAGTGATGGCATGCATGGAGTGAGGGGTTATGTTCAATGAGGTGTTGTGGAGCTTATGGGGTGGTTGGCGAGGCAGATGGAGGTGCGCAGCGACGGGGATGCCTTACCGAAGGTTTGGCTGGAGGTGAAGGGGATGATGGTGGTGGAGTGCGTCGAAGGGTGTTTTTGAGAGATAAAGAGGGGAAAAAGGAGTAGAAGGGAGAGGGAACTTATCTAGGCATAAAGAGACGAAGGGGGAGGCAGGGATGGCGACTGGCTCGTATTGCCGACGCCGGAGACGAAGGCGCTCAGTGAGGGAGATCGGCGAGGACGAAGGGGTTGCAGAGGCATCGGCGGGTGCAGCGTGATGTGGATGAGTGGGAGGAAGAGAAACCTGCCACTGGTATTATGGCTAAGTGATGAGGGAGAGAGAGGGAAGTCTCCGGAGCTTGATGAGCCAACTGGCCAGAGGAGGAGAGACGAATTTGAGGGGTGTTCCCGGTCAATTTCAAGCTTGGGAGATGTAGGGTGATTTGGGTTTGCTTAAATAGGCACTGGAGGATGGATTTGTGCTTGGAAGCTAAGCTTCCAAGAAAGGGAAGTTCACCGGAGATGGAAACTTGAAAGGGACCCGAATCTCTCATGCATTTGCATGAGAGATTCGGTACCAAACAGAGCCTTAAATTAGGTTCACACTGGAGGAGATTTCTCAGAGAATCTCCCTTTCAATTTTGAAGGGAATTCTCTAAGAGATCAGGGAGTTCTTGCCTTTGCAATCTCGTCGGAGTAGGATTCCCTCCGCTATAATGGTGGAGGGACCTAATTGCAAAGAACAAAGAATAAGTTAGGGGGTTTCTGTAGAAGTTTTCGAAAGATAGGTGTAGAAATGTAATTAGGCTGGATCTATTTGCAAAGTGGGTCAAGATGAATTCCCCTTAGGTCCAAATTTTGGTAAAAACCTAATTTGGACCTAAGAAATCCAATGGTGAAGTTGGATTTTGGGTTTGACCACGTTTGACTGGTCAATTTACGCAATAACCCAAATTTGGGCAAATATTTGCCTGAGACCCCAATTTACGTCAAAATAGGTTCCAAGGACCAAATTGAAGGTTCTAAACCCTAGAGAATATTTTTATATGATATTTATAGGGATTAGGTGAATTTTATCCTGACCATAACCTTGTTAAATCAAGTGGGTCTGTTTTAGGGTTACAAGAAGTCATTTAATTCCCAGAATTCACACGAACCCTTTTTTTTTTAACCAACTCACTTTTTATCTTGTTAAGAACATTTGGCCTGTGTTTAGCTCATGAGAAAACCCGTTGTTGTACTGCAATGGTAAAATTGCAGTTTTTCACCTTGTTTCTTGCTTTTATCTCAGAAAGGTTATTCAATGAATTAGAACCTCCAGTTGGTTATGTAGGAGCTTTTGTTCTTTTTTTTGGGTCAAAAGGAGATAGTTGGGGCTCATGATGGTGTTCCCATCAGTTAGATCTAGGCTAACATCTCTTTATCAGATGTCTAGACAGGTGTACAGACGTCTGATAATACTACTAACATAATCAAAAGCTAATCCTCGAAAATTTTCTCTTGACAGGCCAATGGTCCTATTTTTTTGGATGTCTAGAAAGGTCATCAAATGTCTTCTAAGATGTCTGGACTAAGTGCTGGACATCTAAAAGTTATGGTCATAGATCATTGTTTGCAGTCTAAGTCATTGGACATCTGGATAAAATGTCAGATGTCTTAAAGTTTATGATCAGACATCTGATGTCCATATTGGACATCTGATCAGGCTGTCTGATGTCTATTTTGATTTTCTAAGTTATTTCTAAGTTTGTATAAGTGTCATAGGGATGGGAAGGTGTTTCTAGAACTAAGCTATGGTACTTTTGGGCTCTTTAACAAGAATCTAAGGAAATATAAGAGCAAAGTACAAGTACAAAATATAAGAAAGAAAATACTATCATATTCTTCTTCTTCTCACTTTCACTCCACGCGAAGCTCTATTTTCTCTTCTCCTCCATCAAACTCCTCCAATCAGCCATGGATGCAAGTTTGAGCTCATCCACACTTGCTTCCAATTGCATTTATCCTGAAATCTTAAACTTAATACAAATGTTAAATAATAAGTATTTTGTTATCATTAAAATTAATAATCATGGTGTCATTGCACCAACAATCTTCTCCTTTTTGATGATGACAAAATCACAAATAATAATAAAAAATTTCTCCTCCTCTTTGACATTATCAAACGGTTTAATCAATATTTAATCATTTTATCCTATACTCCCCCTTAAAACATGCTTTTCTAATTTGGGTTAACTCCTTTTCTATTTTTGATATAATAAAATAGGAATTACATTCTCCCCTTTTTGACATAACAAGATCACTATTCCATTAACTCCCTTTCTAATGGAAATATAGCTAAATTTATCTTTTAGGATCTTCCCCTTTCTAATTGAAGGAAATATTTCTCCCCCTTTTTAAAAGAATCTAAGCACATAAAAAAATGTTTATCTATCTCCCCCTTATTGATGAACATATAGCCTATATAAAATTTTTATCTCCCCCTATCTAGATGCTAAAAATCATCAAAAATAGGGTAAAGGGTTTTGCCTAACTTACCATGGCCAATAAAATGGCCCTTGAGGTGGATGCTAGAAATGACCAGGCTTAGATCCGAAACTTGGAGGTCTGGGCATCGGTGCTAGTCTCCAATCGAACGATTGACGCATGACAGTTTGATCATCTGTTGGTCTCCTCGGCAGTCTTCTTGTCTTCTTCCTTGGTTTTGACTTTGGTCCACCTATCTTAAGTAGATCGTTCTCCAACTTGTAGGTCCAATCTTTGACATTGAAGTCTCTGTCAAAACCTACAAAATAATTTTCTAATTGTTTTCTCGATATCCAAGTTAACTTGGATCTGGGTTTGTTAGTGGGTCTCCTTGATGGAGATCCTTTCTTAACCTTATTTCTAGAGCTAGCTTTTTTATTAGAAAAACTATCTAATTTACTCATCAAATTATTAGAGGTTTCCAAAAGACACGCAAGGTCTTTTTCTATAACACTCATTTTGCTTTTCAAGATAGAGGTTCAGATTTAAGCAAACTATTCTCTTCAATCAAATTAGTATTCTTTAAGATTAGGTCATGATTTTCTATCATAAGAGCATTCTTTTCACACTTAATGGAATTAAGAGAATCATTCAACTCTAGATCTTTTGCAACAAGATTTTCAATATCATATTTTAAAGTAATAGAATCATTTTTCAAGTTCTTATTTTCTACTTTCAATGTTCTACTAAGCTCATACAATTCTTCTAGTGCTTCTTGCATTTCATCTAAAGCAAAAGAGTTTACCTCATCTTCGTTGTTGTCTTCCTTTTCGTTATCATCTACGATTGCCATGAAACCCATGTAAGCAATCTCTTCTTCAGAATTTTCTCCTTCCTCATCCGAGCTTGAATCTTCCCATGTGGTTCAGAATGCCTTCTTCTTATTCTTCTTCTCTTTCTCCTTCTTCTTTGATTCCCTAATCCTAAAAAACTTGACAACTTTGTTAGCTAATAAATCGAGTTTCTCGTCATCGGAACTTACCTCGTTGTTGGAAGTGGCTTTGAAAGTGAGGTTCTTCATCTTGGGCTCCAGTGTCTCCTTCTTTTGTTTCATCTTATTCTCATAGGCCATGAGATTTCCTACGAGGTCATCCATGTTTAGTTACTCTACTTGGTGAGCTTCTTTAATGGTGGTGACCTTTTGCTCCCACTCCGATCCAAGGAAGCATAGGAGCTTAGATTGAAGCTCTTCTTGAATGAAAGTATTCCTTAGTGACTTTAGATTGTTCACTATAAGAGTGAACCTCGTATACATCTCACTCAAAGACTCATTATTTTTCATAGAAAATTATTCAAATTCATGTGAAAGTAAATTAATTTTAGATGCTTTTACCTTTGATGTACCTTTATGAGTTACCTCGAGTATGTGCCAAATCTCATATGCGGTTGGGCATTGTAATATCCAATTGAACTCCTTCAAACTTAATGTGCAATACAATGTGTTTATCGTCCTCACGTTGAGTGATAACTCCCTGATTTGTTTCTTAGAGTATCCTCTTGTGGGCTTCTCCGAGATGTCGTAGGGAGTCTCACATCTCTCCCAAATTGCAAACTTGGTGGCTTGAAGCCACACCTTCATTCAGAGCTTCCAGTACTCGTTGTTACTCCCATTGAAGTAGGGAGGATGGGTGGTGGATTGTCCCTCCACGTGTCCCATCACAAAGATGCTTCCCTCCATGATTGGATCCTCGCTAGGCTCTTACGCCGATAATATGAGACCTACTCTGATACCAACTGAAATTTCAGACTACGGGGGGTGAATAGTGAGGTATAAAAAATATGTAGAAATAAAATCAATCCAATCGTAAATAGTATTCACCACAAATGAAACAAGTATTTTTAAGTGGAAACCTAAACTGAGTGAAAACTACCGCCTAAGCCTCTCAACTTAGGATTTTCCGATCTACCGAGTATATCAAAATCCACTAACGAACTACTTCAATGAGGGTAGTACAACCTCTTACAACTATACTACTTAACTCGAGGGTAGCATACCTCAAAACTACTCTTTTTCATGAAGAGTATTTTGTCTCGTGAAGGAGACAGGAATTCACCATGTGAATATCCAACCAAATATAAAAGGAAAACAAATACCTATAGAGCCCGAAACTAAGGATTAAACCTAAGCTTCTATAAGCAGAGAACTTCCCTTAAATGGAAGAGATTTGGCTTGAAGTGTAGCATAGTTTGGTGCTTTCGGATGTATGGAATAAGGCTTGGACAGAAATGGAAGAGTTTCTCTTCTTATTGAATATCTTTCTTTGACATAAATAGTGGTGGAAGTAGTATCTCTAGGTGTATATGTCTTAGGAAGGGTACTCCTCTATTTATAGAGGTCTTAAGAAGGGTTTAGAAGGCCTTGGAAGGCTTGGGCAGCTGTTGGAAAAAGATTTCAAAAGATCAGGTCAAAATTCCAATGAAATCAGGCTCATTATGACTCTGATAGAGTTATCATACGTCTAATATTCTGGTCAGACATCTGGTAAGACGTCTGATTACAATTTTGGACATCTGATTTAAATGGTCAAAGTCCTAATTCTATTGGATCTAAACAGGGATCTTAGTGGACGTCTGAAGTGCTATTATAAGACGTCTGGTTATCCTATCGAACGTTTAATTTGGGCGGGTTTAGTTCTTGGAATTGGACCAGATTTAAATAGGGTTCTAGTGTATATTAGTCAGACGACAGGTCAGATGTTTGGTTTGAGGATTCTTTGTGGGAACTGATTTCCTGAGATGCTAACGGCTATATGGTTTGACAAATCAAGATTTAGGTCAAATCTAGGTTAACGTCTCTTTATCAGATGTTTGGACAAGTCTACGGACATCTAATAATACTACTATTAAAATAATCAGAAGGTGATCCTCGAAGATTTTCTCCTGACAAGCCAATGGTCTTATTTTTTTGGACGTTTGGCAAGGTCATCAAACGTTTTCTAAGATGTCTGGACTAGGGGCTGAACATCTAAAAGTTATGGTCATAGATCATTGTTTGCAGCCTAAGTCATTGGACATCTTGACAAAATGTCAAACGTCTTAAAGTCTATGGTCAGATGTCTGCTGTCCACATTGGACGTTTGATGAAGCTATCTGATGCCTATTTTGATTTTTTAAGTTATTTCTAAGTTTGTCTAAGTGTCCTAGGGATGGGAAGGTGTTCCTAGGACTAAGGTATGGTAGTTTTGGGCTCTTTAACAAGAATCTAAGGAAATAAAAGAGAAAAGTACAAGTATAAAATACAAGAAAGAAAATATCTATCATATTCTTCTTCACGCTTTCACTCCACGCAAAGCTCCATCTTCTCTTCTCCTCCATCAAGCTCCTCTAATCAGCCATGGACGTGAGCTTGAGCTCCTTCACACTTGCTTCCATTTGCATTTATCCTGAAATCTTAAACTTTATGTAAATGTTAAATAACAAGTGTTTTATTATCATCAAAATCAACGATCATGGTACCCTTACACCAACAATAACTATATAGTTAATGCACTTAATATGTCTAAATTAGGCCAACTCGTAAGTAAACTAGATTAATTAGGTACTAAATAGTGCATTATAATCAATCTAGGCATATTAGGCCCAAAATTACTTTTATAAATTATTTGTATATATTATAATAATTTTAATTTATGCAGGAATAAAATGTGGGGGTGGCTTCTAAGAATGGAAGGTTGCAGAAGAGAATGAAGAGAACTTATTCTATAAGGGGGAACATGCAATTTTGCTAAGCTATGAGGGCTTAGGCATAATTTGACCAATCAACATGCTAAGCACTTGCCTCTAAAGAAATTACAAATTCCTTCGAGTATCTCTGCAAAATTTCCAAGAGAGGGGACCACCTAGACATCAACTCTAGGGTTCACACTCGGCTCGCATGCGAGAGTGTCAGCACTCTAGTAGCTATATGCTAACCATGCAGCCAAATCACGCCTCGTGTGCATTTTATGCCCTAAATTTCCCGCAGAGGCACTTGTGCATCACATACACATGACAAGCACATCCCGATCATTCATGCCCAGCCACCCATGCGCGTATCGTGCACCCAGCTCACCCTAGCGCATGCTCTGCCCATGGATCCCAATCCGTGCATGCCTTGCGTGCGAGATGCTTGTTTTGGCTGGCCAAGCCTTCTTTTCTCCACCTATATAAAGGCCATACCCCCTCTACCTTCAAACCATCTCTACCTACACCTTCTCCACCTTCATTAGAGCTAAGGTAACCTACCAAAGCTCCAACCTACCCTCCCAAGTTGTTAGGTGCCCTACTAAAATAGTAAAAATTCCCCTCTCTCTCCATTCGTCCATCCTTACACCACCTTCATAGGGCCTCTTAAAGCCGTCCTCTCACATCCATTCTAGGTAGAAGATTACCTCTACTGTCTCATCTCCATTCCCTTTTGTTAAAACCTTTTCCCCTCACCTCATACTCTAGCATAAGCTTGCCCTAAACCTTCCTCTACCTACCATCTTCCTATCCGCAACTATGTCTTCGAGCTGTTGGTAAGCAAGTTATCTCACCAAGAAGCCATCTTGAGAGATTCTTCTCACCCCCCTCTCTTTTAGTTTATTTTATTGATTGTTATTGTATTTTCTTTATTTTGTAATAAAACATTTTAGCTTTATAATATAAGTTTCTCTCTCTTTATTTTATGTTTATGTGTATGTTATAAATTGTTCTACTTCTCACCCACATTTCCCATATATAAAAAAATTTATAAAAATTACAAAAGCTTTAAAACACTAAGAAGAAATAATCAAGTGAGATTTTAAGCATGTTTGCCTTCCCGTGTTCGACCTGAACTCACCTCTAGTTATATTATTTGATCGTGGATTTTTTGCAAACTACGACAACATGATTTCAAAACCAAATTCCTTCACAATTTTTTTGACAATCATTTTGATGCTGTTGCCGAGGAGGTAATGGACTTTAGCTTCTCACTTCTATACTCGGTTGCATCTATCATTTCTAAGCTCACTTTGCTATTATTTACCTATTTGTGTGCACAAACATCGAGTAGGAGCCCGATGGGAGTAGCTGAAGAGGTAGACAAGAGTAAAGTGCTAGTAAAGAAAACCTAATAAATGCAACCTTTTTTTAAAAAAAAATATTTCTCTCTTAAGTGGTTTGATATGCATGCATATCTATTTTAAACCATTCTTTAGGGTTCTTAATTAGCTGAATTCACATAATTTGAACCTAATTGCTTGAGTGGTACCTGGCAACCAGTGATTGAATTATTTGGGCCGCATCGCTTATTAATCAAAATCAATTCATTGTAGAAGTTGCCTGCATTAGGGTTTCAAACTTTAGGGTACAAATTACCTTTAGTGTTCACATTTATCTGAATTGAAAAGGAATTTATCTCACACGTGCTTTCAAAAACTGGTGTGCTCCCTGAACTTTGATTGAATTGGACCCCTAAATTTAGATAAGTAAGGCCAAACATTAAAAGACACTGGATTGGTTGCCACTTTGCACATACACATAAATTGGACTAATTAAGGGCACCAACCCCTCCAACGCCCATTCACATATCTTATGCATAATACAACCTAAGCCTAACTTAAAACAGAGTAGATGTACCCTAGGCAGGATTGAGTGAAGTCTTAAAGGTTTGAAGAGGCTTGATCAATAATTTACCTTGATCTCTTGAATAAGATTTGGTGTCTAGGCTACGGGTTAGTGTCAAATGACCGTGGTTGAGGGGCATTCAAGGAACCTAAAGCGAGAGCCTTGGAAAGAACCTTCGCCTCAACACACCCGTACTCAACTTGGTCGGATCAGTCTAAGAGCAATAGGTGAAATTATTGTCAGGCTAGTTCTCTCCACTAAGATTTTATGTTCTAGGGTCAACCAATAGAGCTAGTGAGTTGTATTGTTTGATTGGGCACTCACATATTCTCTCTCCTGCTTCCCTTCCTACCTTCTCCCTTTCTTCTAAAGTTGTATGCACAATAAGAGGTCACTAAATCCTTGACTCGAAGGACCTTTGGAACATCATTCTAAGAAGCAATGAGCTTCAACTGAGCCGATTCAATGGTTGACAACAACCCACCACTACCACCTCCTAACCAAGATAATATTATTCAGAGGTTGCTAGATTGGCTGCAACAAATGCAAGCTTGGTTTGATATAATGAATCAAGCAAGACCTAGGTCTGTGAAGGATTTCTGTGATCCTTCAAATTACGAGGAGAGACTAGGAGTTATCATCCCCAATGGGGATATTGAAATCAAGTCCCAAGTTCTAAGCTTGATTAAATACTTTCACGGGTTTGCTAGTGAAGACCCATTCTAGCACTTGGAAGACCTAACCACTTTAGTTCAAATAACCAAGGGCTAGAATGTGGAAGAAGATGTAATGCTTATGAGGTTGTTTCCCCATTCAGTTAGAGACAAAGCTACCTATTGGTACCGAATCATTAGAGGGCCTATTGATAATTGGACCAATTTGAAAAGTGCCTTCCTAAAGAAAATTTTTCCAATTGGACATACCAATGCTCTGAGATGGGAAATTACCACTTTTGCCAAAAAACTTGGGGAACCTTTTAATGGGGCTTGGGAGAGATTCCAAGACTTACTGAGGAAATATTCATATCACGAGATGCCTAAGTGACAACTTATGCACATATTTTACCATGGGTTGTTTGAACAGCTAAGAAATCATATCGACATTTTCAGTGGAGGCAATTTTCCACTACAAGAAATCTAACTTTTGATGGTAGACATCTACCAATAATTATAAAAAATCATTGATAATACTCATATTTGACGATAATAATATTAAAGTCACTGACATATTCAAATTATCTTAATTGTCCATGGTTGTAAACCTTCGATATAGGTGAACGACACATCTTAAACCCACAATGCACCACCGCTCACCTAAAGCTCTCAACCACATTCGACGATTCTTCCTCACTATTAGCCCTAAAATCCTCATCCATCTAAAGTGACGGTTCCTCCTCACCACTTCCTATTCCTCACAAAACCCAACGCTTGCTTCATCTATCCTCACCACCGACGACCACACCATCGTCGGCCACAACCACCTCACCGCGACCACGGTAGGGCTTCCTCCTCATCCTCACCATCGCCCGTCCTTTGGCATCCTCTGTCGTCCTTCATCCATCTCGACCACGACCTCATTCTCTATCCATCATCAGAAATCGTCCATCATCGTCTATCGTCCTTCGACCACACTCCAACCTCCACGATGGTAGTCCTTTTCCTCCATCATTTTCCCTTACTACTCCGACCTCACCTCGTCACCCACTATGGTAACATCATCGTCTATCATCGTTACCCCTCCCATGTTCCACACCCATCTCAGTCTACTGAAAAGGAACAAAATCTAGGGTAGGACCACATTCAAGTAAGGGGATGGGAATGAGGTATTATTTAAGATAGGTTTTTGGGATAAAAATGTATGGAGAGGATAATCTCATGCTTCATCTTAGGCTGCATCCAATGCCCTCTCCATTGTTATTGCCAAACCCCTGCTCCGCTTATCTTCAAGGTTTGGATTTGATTTCTTAACGGTTGTTCAAGGTGGGGATTGTTTGTGTTTGGATGATTGTCACAAAGGATACTGGGATTGTGAGTTTGTGCAATCACCTACAAGCCTTAGTCATATTGGTACTACTTCAGAGACTTGCACCAGGTGACTTATTTATAAGGCTTCACTTTGGAGTCAGGTTTCAGGATGATTTGCTCTTATCATTTAAAGGCAGCGTGAATATGTAGAACCTATCTGCATATTATTATGTATTGGACTCAACCCAACTTTTGAGATGAGTCCAATGATACAAGAGATGAGTCCAACAATACATGTTGTTATGTATGGGAAGTATGTACAGTGAGATGGGTAATCAGGGGCTTGTAGTTTTTGAGTTACGGTGAGAATGTAGTCCTTAGTATAGCTAAAGAGAAGTTCTTTGACATTATTTCTCTTGTATTTTTGCACATTTTTTTCATTATTTATTGTTGTTGCAGGTTGAGGTTTTTAAATGTTTGTAAGTGTCGGCAAGCTGTCTGGCTTTGTTTTTTATTTTTGTTGCCCTATACCCATGGTCTCTTAAACAGCTTTGCATTCGTGTTGTGCTTCTTACTGGCTTTGGTTTTTATTCTTATTGCCCAGTATCATCCAAGTAACTTAAGCAGTTCTACATTTATGTGGTTCTACAGTCAATGTAAAATTATTTCTGAAGTAGACTTTGAGGTGTAGTAATGTTCCAAAATCCTCGTCTGAAGGTCATGGAATCTTCTTCAAAAATGCAAACCATAGTTCAGACATTTTTATCATTTTATCATGGGTCTTGGAATCTTCCCATACATTTGCACATCTCTTGTATTGTTGGATGCAATCCAACTTTTGAGTTCTGGTGATCTTTGAAGTCTAATTTCTGATGTGGTCAGACATGTCAGGACCTATCTGCCTTGTTATACATGATGTATCTTTGCATTGGATGCTCAAATAATTGTTGATATAAATGTAGAAACCATGGTTCAATAATAAAAATGCTAACTATTCTCTTCAAAAAGAAAAGTGCTCACTGGAAGTGCAATTTAAGCAATTAAGTCTAGCATTGATCACAAATAATAACAATATAAAGATAAATTGAAATACTAGTAGCCCAGCACCTAGGAAATTGCTAACAAAGTCTATTTCTATCATTTGTAATGAAGTAAAGCTATAGCCTTTGGTGCGAAACTAGTAACATGTTTTACTAGTTTTCTTACTGTTGCTTGAGTTTACATGACTCAGGCACCTAAAAGCTAGCTCATAAGCAAACACCTAAAGGATTTTTGAAGAGAATAGCTACTGATAACAAAAATTTGTATATGTGCACGCAAAACAAGAGGAAGATTACATAATAATATGTTACAAGTTTCTTAAATTATCTAGCAAGGCTATGATAATTAATAGAATGACCCTTATTTTGTGTCCATTATATTCATGTATTCTCTTATTAAAGGAGATCACTTAGTTGTTGAAGATTGTTAGGTTTGGACTTGCCATTTTTGATCAAGTTTGTTGCTTTGAACTCAATGGAGCCTGATTGATCATCTATGGATATTAGACCATATGGTGTAATATTAACCATGGCATTAATATTCCCTGGGATGACTCCATCGTTAAGGCATGGGGTGACTTTAATCTTAGGCATGGTGTAATATATTTGTTTTATATTTGATTAGGTTGTTTGTTGATTGTCAATTGTATTGAAATCGTTATTTTTGCATTTGTGTATCTTATGTCTTTTGTACAGTGAAGACTCTTTTATTTAATATTTTTCTAATGTCTTTTTAATTGATATCTTTTTATGTTCTTATACTTTTTGTTTGAGGTTTGATCCTTAAGACATTGATGCATCCAAGGTTTTACACTAGGCTTTACTCACATTTGAAGGTAACACTTGATCTTATTACTATAGGTTTTAGGTTAATGATCAACCTTAGGGTTAAAAGATAAGTAAATGCGAGTGTTGTAGTGAGGTGTGCCCACTTGCTTATCTTATAAATAATTGTATGCATGTGATGCAGTGGGGTGTGCCCCATGTTGTTCCCATTGTTAAACCTATGAAAACAATATATTTCACAAATGTGGTCAAGGATTAGTTGTTTGTTGGTCACGGAGATTTTCTTGTTTTGTTTTGTTATTCTCCAAGCATGTTCAACTATTGTGTATCTCATAGGTCACTAGTTCATAAGATGTGATTGCTTTATTTAGTATGATTGTTGGGATGAGATGCCTGAACCTTGCATTTTGCTTCTTGAATCAATTTTCTTGCAGTACTCATTGATTATGCTTAAACAAAGTATAACTTTTGATAAGTTGACTTCTAGTGCTGGTCTACATTTTATCGTTTCGTTAAACTATCCATAGGAAAGAAATATTAATAAATAGCTTAAAATTTTTAGAATATTCATATTATCGATTATAGTGATGGTGTACTATCAGGAACTCTTGAAAAAGTCTAGACTTAATTAAGACTGAATATATTCGACTTAGTGATTATCATGTATGATATTGTATCTTGTTTTAATGGATTTAGGTTAAGTAATTAACAAATAATAACGATTGATTGATGCCATCTACTTATTAAGTTAGAACCATTATTCATTGTCGGGTTACAATTATTATTTAGTTAAATGCAACATTCTAAGCATAAATAAGTGTCTCTCCTTTTTTACTTTATAACCACAAACCATATTTTTTCAAGTGGTTGGAAACATGGGATATAGTATAGATGAGTGTCATAGACAAGATGGAAATTCAGTAGGAGGACCCAAGCTGATTAGGCAGAGTAGAAGGAGCGGCTTGTGATGGAAATGGCCTTGGCTGGTTACACATATTAGCTGCTTGTTGTTGGACCAAGGACCCTAGCTCATTTTGCATATTATCTACTTGAGGCAGGAATAAGGACCCTAGCTGATCGGGCAGGGTAGCTGCTTCTGAAGGGAATGATGGCAATGGCTGATTAGTGGGGCTTAGGGGAAGCTGACTCAGATGGGGCCAGTGATTCCTACTTATTAGGGAAGTTGGGAGAAGTTGCTTGTGATGACAACTGTTCATAGCATGATATAATTTGCTGGGAATCCCTCCCCTCAGCAGGCTTCACAAGCAAAGTGGTCTGAAGCAGCAGCTTGGGTTGGTAATCCTAACAACAGCTTGTGATTGATTATTTGGTTAGTGGCTGAGATGAGGAATCAACTGCAGCTATAACCTTAAATGGAGAATCCCCAAATGGATCTTCAGAAAGCTGCATACAGGTTAAACGGTAAGTCAAAGTTACCAAAAGTCAAGAAACTACAGGAACATACTCACTAGTCCAAAATTTCATGGGAAGATAGAAAACCAACAAAATCATCTGGAAACACCAACATGAGCATGATAAGAAGAATTAACTAAAGAAAATTTGCACTTCCCATATTCAACAAAATGCATATGTTTAAGTTTCGACAATATTTATGATATTAATAAATGAATAATCAGAACTCCCCTTTCAAAAAAAATAATCAGAACATTTAAAGTAAAAGAAATGTTATATGAACACTTCAATTAAAATTGGTGTGATCAGCGTAAGTACCTGGTTTAAGTCTGAAGATCTTGATGTCAACATGTCTTATCCAATCCTTCAAAACATTATTATATATCAAAGCAAAGTCCAATAGTACTGACACTTGGAGGGGCCTTCAATTCCTATAATACTCTTGAGATGAATTCTGCAACATTCAGGATCTATTTACTCTCTTCCAGAGCATAACACAAAAATTTTTTGTGCTTGTACTTTCAAGACATCTCAATACATGTACAGTAAGATGACATTATATATATCAGCATTTCCATCAAGATGCGGGTCCTGTTGTACCTGCAAGACACGGTTTTCACAAAACATGTAATCTTTAGATGCAGTTAATGGATAACTATAACAATAGAAGACTATGCCTCTGAACTCAAATCGATACTCATCAAATATTTACTAACACAAGAAATTAAGAGAACGGTATATATAATTAAATAGTATCGTAACACAAGCATGGCAACTCATTATGTTTAATAAAATGAAACGTAACGAGTTTGATTGGAGCAAGTCACGCTTAGATCCCATTATGATGGCCTTTATGTGTTAGTGGAGAATCAAGATGCACCGATGGCAACTCATTTAATTGGTCCCTGTGGTGTTTCTAGGGACCCTTGGGGTCTAATTCGTTGGTCCTACATTAGATCAACACATAGGTTCTTAGGTTGGCCTAGAGTTGAGGAGGTTCTTGCCCAGAAAAGAATAATAGGACTTCCTTGGATGGCAAAAGCACCCTATGATGTTTTGTTTATTCGATGTGGCTCTTAGTTGACCTATTCTTTTTAGGCAATGGTGGGGAACACACAAATCACCCTCTGTTCCAATTCCCTTTGAAAAATGAAAGCTTCCAAGAAATGTTTGCTTATCAAAAATTGGAGGAGCTTCAACAAGACCAAGTTACTTTTAGACTGAAGGTTGAAACCATCACCAGTTATGGAGTTTGGAAGATTAATTAATTTGAATATTCGAGAATTAATTTGAATATCCGAGAATCATAGTGAATGAAAGGAATTGCTCTTGCACTATAGTTCACAAGGGTTAGACTAGGCATGTATGCCCCTAGGCCTGCCTTCATATAGTATGGGAGCATGATGCTATTTTCTTGCAAAATTGCAAAAGAATTCCTTATTAAGATGAAATGGCTTCTCTGTCAATCCATTTGACATAATTTTTCCATACTCTCAAAGTATTGATCCACAACAAAATTTGGTGGAGAAAACATGCACTGCACATTACATTGAGCATTTTCCTTACATATTAGATTTTCTATTGATTATCAATGCTTAAAATCTGCAGCTTTGAAAACATTGGACATTACATGGGTCCCCGTGCAAAGCCTTATTTATATGCATGTCCTTAAGTTTTTCATGTAGATTAACTTAATTGCCTTTAGGGTTATCTACACTGAAACGTTTTTGTTCTTTCAGATTTCATTTCTAAGGCTCTTTTGTTCTGTGATTGTGGGGTTGGACGATCTAATGAGAATCTAAAACTGCATTTTTGTCACCCTAGAGGTGCTCCATGTTCTCATGAAGTGTTAAATTACTTGGTGTGGCTGGTCTTGCATGTGCCATACCAGTGTTGTATTCCTTGCACGATGCTTGCCACCATATTTCACGTCATGAGATTTTTAACGGGGAACATATTCTATAAACTACAAAATCACTTTTACTTCTTTTACATATTTTCTTCACAATATAATGCCGATGGATTGTATGCTGAGGCATTTTCTACTCCGAATATTCTTTTTAATTGTCTTGGGATCTTACATGCATGTGTTTGATATAATAATAAATTGTCATAAGATTTAATTTTGTTGCTCGTTACATAAAGAACTCATAAAGTTTTATGGCTTAAAAATAATTACAGATATTTTATGTATGATAACTCATAGAAAGTGAAGTTACCTATACGGGAGGGTGGGAAAGCTTTAAACTAGTTATGTAAGAGGGGAAATATATAACACGAGCAAAGTTAGAAACTGAGTTTATAATCATCATTTATACATGTATTTTATCATTATGAATAATTAAATTTTATTGTGGTATTATTCAGGAGAAATCTCAAAAAAATAAGGTAAGGTAGAGTATAGATCAAATGAAAAATGATTATGTGAGTTTATTAACTAAATATATTTTCATTTCATTAACGATTATAATAACAAAGTTATCTTTATATTTTTACAATCTAAATGTCACAATGGTGATATACTTAATCAAGTTAGAATATATGAATATTCAATAACTAAAGTTGCTTTAAATGGATCTCGATGTTGGTGTCATTTGACATATCAACAAAATTACGTAAGTATTAATGGCTTCTTAAATCAATTGAAATTACATAGATTAAATAATATATAGATTAACATGTTTTTATTAGGAACAAATGATGTGACTCAGATGGTGACTACTCTTTAACACTAAGGACGGTAGAAGAAGCATTTAGATAGTACATCCGAAAGAGCATTCAGGTCGTGTCTTCTGTGGTGGAGTAGCTGCCACCATTAGTAGTTAGTATGGTAGACAAGATGGAGGCACGTCAAAAGAGCAATTCAACAATCTTGTAACTTAGGTGGAGGAATTTCGTGAAGATAGGAAAGTGAATAAACAATTAATTGAATAACAAAGTTAGAAGATTGATCGTCTATTTGATCTTGTTACATTGGTTGAGCATCCACGATCACAATTTTCTAGTCGTTGTGACGATAATGATGATGTGTTCCCTTAGATCCTTCCTTATCTATTAGACTTTTTTGAAACTATGTTGAAGGAGTTGTATTATAAAACTTTTATATATTATATATTTTCAAATGTTTGATTGATATATGCTTTAAATTTTAATTTGTTGGAATATATTGTTTGTGTATGTTATTATGTGAATGTTATGTATGCTATGTGATGGAATATATGTTATATATTGGTTTGCATGTATATGATTGGTATATAGGTTATTATGTGAATGCTTTGTTATTTGATAGAAAATTTATTATGTTATTAGATCTACATAGATGGTTATACAATTGTCATTGAAAAAAAATTGACACTCAAGATCTTTACCGGTGTTTCCATAATTGTTACCAAATGTTTTACCGATGGTTTTAAAAGTATTGCTAAAAGTTATGCCAGCGATTGTAAAACCCTTGGCAAAAGTTGACATTTACTGACGGTTGTAAAACCCTTGGCAAAAGTTGACTTTTACCAGTGGTTCTGAAACCGTCGATCCATGTGTAAATTTACCGGTGGTTCCTTTTCACGGCAGTTTTGAAAATATGTTGACGATTTTTATCAAAATCGATGGCAAAGATCTATGCCAACAATGGATTTGCCGTTACTTTTTAGTGAGGATTTTAGACCTTTTGTCGACATTTTTTAACCTCTGTCAAAAGTCTGATTTTTTGTAGGGTCCTCAATAAGGAGTAGATAGTGCCTATGAATTATTTAAGGAAATGAGCGAAAATTTTATCAACCATTCCTCCATGGAGACTTTTGGCAGATCCATGCAACCTAGGCCAACAACAAATGAAATCCAAGATCACTCAAGAAGGTTTGACATGGAATTGTTTTGCAAGAAGCTTGACTAGGTGTATTTGGTGTCAAAGAAGATTGATGAATGGATGACTCAACAGTATAGAAACCCATCTAGGTACATATCTAAGCAAGGGATAGGTTACTCTTCTCTCCAAGCTCCTTCCGAGAGGGAGTTTATGAATTATGTGAACTCAGCTCAGCCTATGAGCCAGAGTCATTAGGAACCCCTTGGGTTCCAAACTGGGACCTTTGATCCTGTTTCCTCCTATCTCCTATCCTCAACCTATGAGGATGCTCAGGACATCCAAAAAGGCCAAGGAAATAACCCATACTCCAACTCGTACAACCTAGGTTGGAGGAACCATTTGAGGTCTTCTTGGAAAAGCAATGAGCAAGAGAACCACTAGGTAGCACAAACCCAACCTAACTTTGGTAACCCAGTACAGCAAAGACCAATGGGTCAAGGTCAAGTCTACACCACTTTGCCCTCGAGTCACAGCTCAACTAGCCCACTTGGAATGCTCAACAACCCGTGGGGCAGGTTGAGTTGAACATGAAAATGGTAGAGTTGTAGGAGACTATAGTCCAATTACTGCAACAAATGAAAACCTCTATTGATAACTCGTAGATCGAGCTTAATGCTAATTCCCGATAGCTCGGATCTCTATCATCCCAATCCGTACTGAACCTACGGAATGTGCATAATCAAAGTGTTGGGCTTTAAGGGTTCCATAATATTGGGGAGCTACAAGCTTAATCCCTTACGATTTATTAGGCTATCCCAACCCCTCCTGGAATTAACCAAATACCTACCATGGCAAATTGGGAGCCAACTGTTTTGCCGAACCCTCCTTAAGGAATGAACCAACAATACCATGCCACTGCAAATGTTATCACCTTAAAGAGGGGTAGTAAACCTAAGGGTCCCACCCAACCCCAAGTTAATAACATTAGGGCCCATAATAACCAAATTAAACTCTCGAACAAAAATGTTATTGAAAGTTGACTGAGTTTGAATTTAAGTTAGAAAAAGCTTGAGGAGAAACTTGAGGAAGAAATATTAGTGCTACAAAGATTTAGATTGATAATTACCCTACGCGCAGCTATTAGATCCATTCACGCCTATGTTGGATCTTTGATGAGTTCATATATGGAAAAGCATAAGGTGGAATTTGAAAATACTAGGAAGGTAGTTTTGTCAGACCAAACCAACTCATTAATCTTAAACAAGCTACCTCCTAAGAAACATAACTTGAGAGCCCCACTCATTTCCTGTACCATAAGTAATATCACTTCTAATTGAGCCCACCTTGACTTAGGTGCCTCCATTAATGTGATCCCTATCACACTTTTTGAGAAACTCGATTTAAGCAACTTAAAACCCACTGAAATAACCCTTCAATTGGCTGACCAATTGATTACAACACCTAAGGGTCTTCTGGAGGATGTTCTGGTCAAGGTTAATGATTTTCATTATGTTGTTGACTTTATGATCCTTGACATGGAAACACTAAAACAACTCAACCACACCCTGATCATTTTAGGATGACCTTTCCCGACCATCGCCAAGGCAAAGCTTAATTGTGAATCGGGAAGCATAGAGATTGCCTTAGGGAATCAAACAAATCAATTTAATATTTTTGAGACATCAAAGGAAAACATAAGTATGGTTCGATTGAGGAGTTATGTAAAATAGAGGAGGTTATGACCATACACATCATAGAAAGTCCCATAATGACATTCAACCCAAACTCAGGAAGAAAATCATGAAATTACAAGCATAATCGAGGACATAAATGATTCTCAACCCACTTTCAAAAATTGGGATGAGGACTCTCCTTGTGAGAAAGATGTTCATAAACTTGAAACTTTGCCGGAGGATTTACCTGATAAATCAAAAACACAACAAACCCCTTATCTTGAATTATTGGAGTTTGAGGTTCAATCAGTGGGTAAACAACAAGATCACATTCAAGATGGTTGGATTCAATACCCAAAGATTGAGGCACAAGATGATAAAATTGAGAAGAAAACTTTGAATTGGGGAGAAACACGTAGGAAGCTTGATATAATTGGTTAAATTACCTTAAGCATCCTAGGGTTTACACCTAGAACACCATTAAGAACCCCTGACACCCTCTTGACACTTGGTAATCCTCACCCTCCCAACCATGACATAATTTTTGCATCGACCCTAGCCTTCTTTATGGACATCCAAGAAAACACCTACCGGATATCATTTGGGCTTACCTTGCACCATTAGCCAGCCACTTTTCTTGATTATCTTTTTAGCAAGAACAATCTGATCCCCCAAGACCCATATGTTGGGACCCAGAAATTCAACTATAGTAGCCAAATTTGGTGGAATAATTAGGTGTTGGATTGGGCTCAACTGAAGGCACTAAACTCAGTGCTTCCTGGGAGGTGACCCAGTGGCTTTACAGGTTGTACATACTATCCTTTGTAGCCTTATGAGTTGACTAAATTTGATGCGCTATTTAGGTGTTATCCTCGCATTGTACTCTTGCATGCATATATAATACAATGAAGACATTGCATTAGATAGGTATGAGGGGGTAGATATTTATTTCTAAATTAATTTTTCAACATAGAATTTTCTACTTATTGTATTTTTAAAAAATTCAAAAAATAAAAAAACATATATATTGCATTGTAAATAGCATACTTGCATAACTTTACCTAGGATTAGTGAAAGCTAGAAAATTAGAAGCTACTAAGTTTAGGAGGTCATAAGAGAACTTAACCCATAAGGCCTTTCAGGCTATCATCAGCTTAATCAACTAGAGGTGTCTCCAAGAACTTAGGATGAAATCGAATTCTTAAAGAATTCTCTTGAGTAAAGTCAAAAGTCAACAAAGAGGAAAGTATAGGGCTATGTTGTCTAACCTATGGTTTGAAAGACTAAGTAACTAAAGCACCCAACTTTCACACTCTATTTGACCTTGGGCAACCACAACCTTGAGAACAAGTATTGCTAAGTATGAGATTGGGGGGTCTTTATGAGGGTTCTTGTGGGTCTTAATGGATACTAGAGGTGAGGGATGAATAGTATCCTCTTTTATAAAGTTAAATATTGTAATTATAAAGACAAATCAAATCACAAAAATCCATGCACAGAAAACATCTGGATTTATAGTGGAAATCATTCCCGGGTGAAAATCACTACCTAAGCCTCTTAGCTTAGGATTTTCCTGACTTGTCAAGGCTAATCAATCCACTAACGCACCACTTGAAACGAAGGTGACAACCTCTTACAATAATATCTTCTCTTAATAACTTGAAAAGAAACACAACAATAATAATGGATTTCTATCAACAACTTGGGATCTGTAATCAAAAGTAACAAGTAATATGAAAATGGTATAAACCTACGGAACCTCAAAGAAAGTTAAACCAAATTTCAGTAGAGGTTTGAATCGCCATGTTTTAAAAGTTGTGAAAATAGAAGCGCAGAAGCACTTAGAGGGAGGCATGGAAAGCTCTTTCATTTAGATGGATTTCTTCTTGAGAGTGTGTTTGAAAAATGCTATAGATGTCCTCTATTTATACTAGCAAATCGACCAGAAAAGGAAATCAAATTGGTCGATCAACTAAGATAGTTTGGTCAATCAAAATGAGTTTTGGTTGGTCAAATTAGTTATTTGATCGATCAATGATTGGTCGATTAATTAACCTAAATAGTCGATCAAAGGTGTATTTATTAACTTCCTAAAATGGGTTAATTTGATCGATTAATTAATTTGATTAATCGATCAATTTAATTATTTGGTCAATCAATAGCCCTAAGAACTTGTTTCTTATGTAAAGTGCAAAAATTCATTTGAAACTTATTTTAAGATTCCTTACAAAATAATCTAGACTCAAAAAAGATAAAAAGATACTGAGACAAAGTTAGCATTCTTCTAACTTTAATCCATGAGAGAGTCCTAAAAGATTAATTTCGTAGATAGCATA
This sequence comes from Thalassia testudinum, assembly GCA_037157565.1. Classification (NCBI taxonomy): domain Eukaryota; kingdom Viridiplantae; phylum Streptophyta; class Magnoliopsida; order Alismatales; family Hydrocharitaceae; genus Thalassia; species Thalassia testudinum. The sequence goes on from JAZHRO010000036.1 coordinate 32,076,822, forward strand.
ATTTTGGTGCATCAAAATAAAGGTACTTACATTCTTCTCCTTTTTGATGACAGTAAAATTATAATTATGTAGAGAGATAGAAATATAAAGAGTTATGCATAATATCTCCCCCTTTTTGTTTAAGCAAAAAGTAAACATGATGCTATTAATCAGAATTATCTCCTCCTTAAATACATAATTGAAGTAGTTAATATTTAACATGCAACTTAATTTTGAAATAGAAATAAACATGCAGTTTATATAAGAAAAGATAAACATGCATCTGATATATATAGAGATGAAAAAGCAGGATAAAACAGTCCACATGATATAAATAGTACTACTGACCATGGTGCTAGAAATGAAAAGTAGCAACAGAAATATAGCATCAGAGTAGATGAAATAATGTAACTACTCTAAAGAGGCTATAAAGGCATCCATTGTGCTATGGAGGTTTATATCTAACTCGAGGTCCATCGAGTTTGATCTCTCTAATGAAGCAGGGCAGCCAAGACAAAGGCGTCTCTGAGCTGATGATCTGGGTGTCGATTGCTTAGATGTCTGGCGAGGAGGCGTCACCTGTTGGTCTGTCACTGCTGTAGTAGTAGGAGGAGCAGGTGTTGCTGATGATGGAGGAATTGTAGTAGATCGGTGAGGATGAGGAGACTTGTGAAGCTGCTGCTAAATCCCGTGAATAGACTCTCCAAGTCTATCCAATAATTGGCCTTGAACATTGAGGTATTTGGATACCTGATGCCCATGTCTCATCATCACCAAATCTGTCTCATGCTGTCAGTGCATCATCAAAGAAATATCATCAGTAACGTCCTGAATACTGACGTAGTCCTTCCTTATAAGTGGTCTATCGAGAAGGCCCCACTCCTGGTCATAGGATGGAGTAGGTCACATTGGAGGACAGGTTGTTGTGAAATGCTCATACGGTGAGAAAGAAGGTGGTACTACCGAAGAGGGTCTGTCTGGCTCCTGAGGTTGCTGCTATTGGTCTGTATCCTCACCATGGGCTCCTTGAGCTTACTCCATCTTGGTATAAGTGAGCTTATCAAAAAAAGGAAACTCTCATAATGAATTGTTTATGGTTAATATCTAATGGAACACTAAAATGTAGGAAGATGTAAGAGAGGAGTGTCCTAAATTGGAAGGAGTTGGTGGGTTTCTTGCTCATCAAATAAAGAATCAAGTGGTTCTAGTTGAACCGCTTGTTCTTAAGAAATGCATGGAGGGTGATGAGCATGATACCAGGGCATTTCTCAAAGGAGGTAGACTTAGACGTAAAATTCCATAGAAAAACTCTATTAAGAAAATGTGGAAGATGACAAAAATAAGGTGACTTGGTAGGACGACCCAAGTCATAATGATTGGGAGTGAGCAGGGTCTCTCGGATAGACTCCGTCTGTGCCTGTTGGTGAAGCTCAAGAAAAGTAGGTCCACCAGACGGACAACCAAGAATCTCAGAGATGACATCCACATTAACCAAAACTTCAATGCTGCAGACATTTGAGGTAAGCTCAATGTTGAATCCCTCATGTATATTCTTGAGATTGGCATAAAATAGGTGACAAGTCGTGGGGTCAACACTAGGTATGTAGCTGTTCTTGGAACCTGCTTAAAAATTCTACTAAAAAAGACGTAGAATGTGGTAATATGCAAATTTCTCGTGGATTCCAGGAAAGATAGACTCAAAATAAGGGAAATTGATGTGGGGGGAAAGGTTGGGGAGTATGGAGAAACGCTCATGGGTGGCCTCGGTAATGAAAAATTGGTCAAAATTGTCATCACAAGAACTCGAAGAGGAGGCACGTGCACATTTTGGAGATATCAGTTCAGAAAAAATCACATTAGTTGATCAAACAAGGATTTTTGGTTGATCAAAAGAGGGTTTGACTTGGTTATGGAAAAATGACTTTTGGTTGATCAACCATGTTAATTAGTCAACCAAAAACATTTAGACGTGAAAAACGAGAGATCCATGGATTGATTTGCTCACAAATTCATGATCGATCAAAAAGTCGATCAAAGGGAGTCGTGGTTGGCGACGGTGAGCACGATCGGCGAGGGAGGACGCACGGCATGCGGTTAGGACACGACGAGGACACACGATCGGCAAGGTCGACAGTTGGCGTCGTTGTCGGTGACGTCGTCGGCAAGGTTGAGCGCAGCATTGACGAGGGAGGCGCGACTTGGTCTTATAATGAGCGGCGGTCGGTGGCGGCAGAGGTCGTTGATCGACCACGGTGGCCGGTGGAGGAGAGGTGTGGGGTTGGGTTTCTGTTTTGGTCGATGGTGGAGAGGAGATATGGGGGCCAAATGTGGGGTATAGGTGTTGTAAAAAAAAAAAAAGTTCAAGTGGTAAAAATGATGATGTTTTATATAAAGTTAGGTTAACAAATAAGGTAAATACATTTAGGGTAGGTAATCAGGTAGATTAGGTTTGGTTTAGGTAATTAGGGGTGAGATTAGAGGCAGTTGGGATCACAAATGTGAAAAGCAAATCCGCCCAGTTTTGATCGATTAAAATAGCAATTGATCGATCAATTTTTCTCATTGGTCAATCAGGGTTTAAAGGTTTGGAGGGAAAATTCTCGCCCAACTAGATTGGTCTATCAAATAACAAAGTTGATCAATCAAACTTCAAATTTTTGGAGGGAAAATTCCTGCCAAAGATTTTGGTAGATCGATTAAACAATTTGGTAATCAATTTGAAAATTTTGATCGATCAAAGGTTAAAAACAATGCAATCAAAATGATCAAATAAGCTCTTTCAACCTAAATAATCCTAATGCATGGCAAAATAAGGTTAAATCTATCTTTTGGTAAAGGTTTTGTAAAGATATCGACTAATTGATCTTCAGTTTTAATAAATTCTAAGTTGATTTTACCTTTTAGGACATAATCACTTAGGAAGTGTGCCTAACATCAATACGTTTAGTCTTAGAATGTTGAACAGGGTTTTTAGATAGATTGATAGCACTAGTGTTATCATAAAGTATTTTGTTATTTCTATAGGATAGGCCAAGATCTTTTAGTGTTTATTTCATCCATAAGAGTTGTGAATAACCTAAAGATACAACTACACATTTAGCTTCTATTGTTGATAATGAAACAGTATGTTGGTTTTTAGAGAATCATAAAACTAGGAAATTTTTTAGAAATTGACATGTTCTAATACTTTTTCGATCAGTAAAGCTACCCACATAATTAGCATCACAAAAGATATAAAGATCCAATGTGACCGACTTTGGATAGAAAAGTCCTAGATCTGGTGCGTGATTTAGGTATTTAAGTATTCTTTTAACTGCATTTAGGTGTAATTTTTTAGGATCAACTTGAAAATGAGCACACAAGCATGTGCTAAAGAGAATATCAGGTCTACTAGCAGTTAAATATAATAGAGAACCAATCATGCTTCCATACAACTTCTGGTCTACAGACTTACCTATCTCATCAGTTTTGAGTTGCGTAGAAGTTGCCATAGGCATTTCTTTTCCTTTTACCTTGTCCATGAAAAAATTCTTCAAGATCCTTGTGGTGTATTTGGTTTGAGATATGAATATTTCGGAGGATGGTTAATTTGAAGTCCAAGAAAGAATTAAAGTTCTCCCATCATACTTATCTCAAACTGATCCTGCATTACCATTGCGAATTCAACTTGGCCAGTACCAATAATATGGCCCTTGTGGTTGTTCCTAAACATGACTGTACCACCTTCCTGGCGGTGGAGTTGTAGAAACATGCCTTTCTCTCCTATCATGTGCTTGGAATGCCCGCTGTCCATGATCCATCTTTCTTCTTGATCCTGTCATTTGTTTATTTTTGTGAGGTCTTGGATCGTTGGATCTATAAATTGGCTTTTGGTTTCCATTTGTTTCCTGATATGCCCATCTGTTATAATCTACTTGACCTACAAAACAGGATTTCAAGAGTACTTTTCATACCCATTTTTGCTTGGGTCTATAGTGATTAGCTGGTGCTGCCTATTTGAGCAAACTACCTTTCTCTTTCCTTTGATTAGAACTAGATGCTTCATGATCATTTTTAGGTATACATCCTAACTCAAATTTTGTGGTACTCTGAGTTTGTGTTCCTAAGAGTTTATGCAGATTTTGACTACCTTTAGTAAATTTAGCTAGATCATTTAAAAGAATAGCAGAATTCTATTTCAATTTGTCTATATCTACTTTTAGATTATTTATCTATGATCTTAGTGAAGTAATTTCAATAGATAACTCTTTATTTTGTAAAGCAAGGGTATCTTTTTGTGCTTTCTCTTCTCCTAAGGCTTTTGCTAAGGTTTTATTTTCTATTTTTAGTGATTTAGGTATGTCATGCATTTCAAAGAAAGTTTCTAATAAGTCATCTTGCGAGAAAGATGTTACCTCATTTTCTGGGGCCATGAGTCCTAGAAGAGCTTCTTCACTGAAGGTCTCTTCTTCCTTTGAGCTTGAGTTTGATTCATCCTAGGTGTCTTGAAGAGCCTTCTTTTTTGCATCCCTTCTTAGGAATTTCTTCTTCTCTAATTTGTTCTTGAGAAGTGGACAATACTTTTGATGTGTCCCTTCCATTTGCAGTTGTAGCAGATAATGATATCTGCCTTAGATTCTTCTTTCTTCTTTCTCCAACTCCCCTTGTTTTTGAGGAACTTCTTGAACTTCCTTGAGGGAAGAGCTGTCTTCCTCTTCATCTTCCCATGAAGAATCTTCAGATTGATCGTTGGCTTCGAGTGCCATAGTCATCTTCTTCACTCCTTCATTCTCATGCTCCTTCATGTGTTGAAGCTGGACCTTGTAAGCCGTTAAACTTCCAACAAGATTGTCTAGTTTCAAAGTAGACAAATCCTTTGATTCCTCTATGGTTGTGGTCTTCATCTCCCAGTCAATGGTGAGTGATCGGAGGATCTTCTTTACCAAGACTTTGTTCTTCATGTCTTGATCTAGATTTCGTAGAGAGTTTACAATATCCGTAAGTCTTGTAACATCTCTTTTATGGACTCACTCTTCTTCATCCTGAAAAGCTCATATTTCTGAGCTAATAAATTTATACAAGTTTCTTTTACCTTTGAAGTTCTCTCGTGAGTAACTTCTAGGATGGTCCAGATCTCATGAGCCATCTCGCATGAAGATACGCGATTGAACTCTTCCTTGGAGAGTCCACAGAAGATCTCATTCATGGCTTTTGCATTGTGCATTTCCAGTTTCTTTTGATCTAGGGTTACTGCTACTTCCTTGATCTCTAGCCTTGTGTATTTAGATGTGATGACGTCCCATACTTCATAGTTCATAGATTCCAAGAATATCTACATCCAGGTCTTCCAGTAGCCATAGTTCGTTCCATAAAAGAGTGGAGGCCGAACTGCTAATTGCCCCTTAGTGTGTGTGTCGACAGATGACTTTGACTTCTTCTGGATGCTCTTACTCTGATATCAAATGAGGATTCCTGCAGATCTTAATGGATAGGGGAGGGATGAATAGTATCGTCTTTTATAAAGTTAAATATTGTAATTGCAAAGATAAATCAAACAACAAAAATTCATGCACAGAAGACACCTGGATTTATAGTGGAAACCCTTCCCGGATGAAAACTATTACCTAAGCCTCTTAGTTTAGGATTTCTCCAACTAGTATGAGCTAGTCAATCCACTAACGTACCACTTGAAACGAGGGTGGCACAACCTCTTACAATAATCCCTTCTCTTAACAACTTGAAGAGAAGCACAACAACGGATTCTCTCAACAGCTTGGGATTTGTAATCAAAAGCAATAAGTAACATAAAAATAGTTTAAACCTATGGAACCTCAAGGAAAGTCAAACCAGATTTCAACAGAGGTTTGAATTGCTGTTGATGTAGACACATCCATTTAGGTTGAAATGCTTATTTATGTATATCCTAGATTTAGATTTGTATTCCATATTATAAATATTACATAGCATGCATCATTCTGCATTTAGAGTAGTGTATATTTTATCTTAATTGTGTCCTTTTTGTGGTAAGGAGAGAAGAATTATTTCGAAACCTCAAATTGATGATCCGACCATACAGATCTGATGAGGATGATGATCGGAGTTCAACGCCATTGAAATCGCCTTGATCAGAATCTCGTAGCACCATATACAGCTTGAGGAAGATCAACGGCCAAGGGACTAGGTGATGTAATTCAGAGCTTCAAATGACAAATCTGACCGTGTGGATGGATTCGGGTTGACGATTGCAGCCTAACAACATGAAAATCGAGTCAATCTGACCTCTGTAAGAGCCCCTACAACGGAAAGAAGATGGTTGACCCAGATTGCGCCACCTGGCGCAACCCAGGCCGCCTATGCACACGCACGCGCTACCGCACGCGCACAGCAGTGCAGGCGCGCGCGGAGGCACGCATGCACAGCAGTGATAGTGCATGTGGGCGCGTAGCGTGCGGAGGCATGCGATGCGTGTGCGCGGAGCGCACGACAATGCAACGGTAGTGTGGGTACGTGAGCTGTCTTCAGCGATTATGACCGTCACTAAATATCTTGTATACGAATTTGATTCTTTCCTCCACTATAAAAGGACTCTTACCCCTCCCATTTTTCTTCATCTCTTCCTTTCTTCCTCTCACCACCTCCAAGGCTCTAGAGAGAGCTTGTCCCAAGCCCGGGATGCTCCTCTAGAGTAAATAAATATTTGTTCTTGCCTCTCATCTTACTTCGTGGAGCATCCCGTGGCTATCTTCTCACCTCCCTTTGGGAAGAAGATCCTCGTCGCGATGCCGTCCTGCCCTGCCCTCCTTCCTCTACTGTCGTTCTCCTTCATCCCGCTCCTCACCATCTTCCTCCAGGTGACGTTAAAGAGAGTTGTCTTCCAAGCGATCGTCGAGGGGGATTCTTCTCATCTCCATCTATCTTTACTGTTTTCTAGTGTAGTTTTTTCCGCTTTCATAGTTGTATAAACACTTGCTCAGAAATATATGTGATTGTTTCTCTCTTTTTTTTATATTTTGCAAGTAGATTAGCTAGATAAAATTTCATCGATCTGATCTCTTGTCCTATTAAAAATACAAAAAAAAGATAAAAATGATAAAAAAAGAAATAAAGTGAAATGCGGATTTCATAAAATCAAACGTTCGCCTCCCCGTGTTCGACCTGGGACTGCTTTGGAGTTTAGATTATAAATTATATTTGATAACTGCGTTGTGCGAGCTACGACGACGAGTTCTTCGAACCCTAATTTTAATTCGCGAAACATGCCCATTGGTCGTGCTTTGAAAGTCATGAAAATAGAAGCAAAGAGGCACTTAGAGGGAGGCACGGAAAGCTCTTTCTTTTAGATGGATTTCTTCTTGAGATTGTGTTTGAAAAAGGCTGCGTACGTCCTCTATTTATACTAGCAAAATCGACTAGAAAAGAAAATCAAATTAGTCGATTAATTAAGGTAGTTTGGTCGATAAAAATGAGTTTTGATTGGTCAAATTAGTTATTTGATCTATCAATGATTGGTCGATTAATTAATTTAAATGGTCGATCAAAAGTGTATTTATTAACTTTCTAAAATAGGCTAATTTGATTGATTAATTAATTTGGTCGGTCGATTAATCCATTTGGTCGATCAATTTAATTATTTGGTTGATCAATAACCCTAAAAGCTTGTTTTTTATATGAAGTGCGAAAACTCATTTGAAATTTATTTTGAGGTTCCTTACAAAATAATCTAGACTCAATAAGGATAAAAAGACATTGAGACAAAGTTAGCATTCTTCTAGCTTTAATCCATGAGAGAGTCCTGAAAGATTAGTTTCACGGATAACATAATTTTGGTGCATCAAAATAGAGGTACTTACACTTTACACATGAAATTTCACTTAACTCATATCAAAACTAATAAAGGCTCTAGTGGGTATGGCTCATATCAAAACTAATAAAGGCTCCTGTGGGTATGGCTAACATGTTGATGGTAGTAACCCTCATTACCTAGGTGTTTAGAACCCAGCTTAGCTTCCTGAATTATCTTGAGGTTTTGCCTAGGTAATGTTTGTGAACAAAGGAAGGAGAGCCACTCACCTACAAAAATGAGAAAAAAAAGAGAAAACAAAAGAGAAAATACAATAAAGAAGTAGAAGGATGAGAATAAAAGAAAATGAAAAAAATTTCAAATAAAGAAAACTTTTGTGCATACTAAAAACCTAAACACACAAAAAGAGAAAGGTATTAATCAGTGATTTAAATGCCGTCGGCAAGGCCATTTCTGGAAGGGGGTCGTGTCGACATGAAAATATTGTCGATTTACAAGTGTGGCGCTGCGAGCGGTTTGAAATGCAGGTGCTGGAGATTCGAAGGGGCTGAAATCTGAAATAGGGGGTTTAGTCAAGGGCTGAAATTCGAAAATTGGGGGACTGTCACACACACAAACAGAGCGGTTTGAATGAAGGAGTGGGAGATTCGAAACTGAGAATGTGGGGGGGTTGAAATGACATACACACACGATGATTAACTCAACTAGAGACACTCAAGCTTTCCAAGTAGACACACACACTTCATTTTGAGTGTTTATGTGATTTTCTATTTCATTTTGAGTATTTATGTGATTTTTTATTTCATTTTGAGTATTTATGTGATTTTCTGTCGGCACGTTATCAGCATGCCCTCAGCATTCCCATGGCGTGCCCTTGGCATGCCCATCGGCATGGCCATCGAAAAACGGGCATTTCCACGACATGCCTTCGGCATGCCCAAGAAATGTACACTTAATATTTCGTCGGCATGGCGTCGAAATCGGCATTTCAAACCTTGGTATTAATAAGAGGCCAAAATGGCTTAGCCAGGGAGATATATCTTCAAGGTTGGCTCCAGGATGAAAAAAGGGTGAGGAGAATGCTGCCAAATCCTAGTAAGGTAGAGATAAACACAAACTTGGGAGAGTTTTGGATAGTCTCAATCTAAGAAATTCGGGTTTTCAAAACCTTGGTTGCCTGTAGGAAGAGTCACTCGTACTTTGCACAAATGCTTTAACCTCAAAGTTTAACAAACCCTGGTTGGACCTCTTGAAACTATGAAATCTACCTTAGTGACCAAGGACAGGTCAAGAGGAAATCGAAATGTTTAGTCAAAACTTAATTTTAGGTGTCTTTCTTTGCTATTGCTGGCCCTAATGGAATAACAACTTTTATACCTTCCAAATCAAGGATAGGCTAATAGGTATCGAATCATTTCATGAGTCCTAGGTAGAACTTCACATTCATCTATGTTTTGCTAAGGGACTTAACAAAAAGGTAGGTGTTCAGGGTGTAGATCACGTAAAAGATAAATACGTTATAGTATAGCACGAAATATGTCGTAGTATAGCACGAAATACGTCTCGACAAATAAATTAACGGAACTAGTGAGTCTCGGCCGATCTTAGGGAGGTAGAAAATGCTTTTGATTTCATGCTCTTGTTCTAAATCTAATTACTAAATATCATAGATAATAAATCGCAATATATATATCAAGTAGAGAGTTTGAATATGAATTGCATACATGTAATTATAACTAAATAAATTCTAAGCATGAACATAAACTATCTATGTAATAGAACAAGGGCACCACGGGTGGTCCGTGGTGGCCTTTTAGAGAAGTTGAGGATAGCAGCAATGATTGGACCTGATTAGGGCCTAAAAATATCCTCCAAATCCTTCTCCATTCGTGGACTCTCTTTGGTGCTGACATGTGGCGCAACGTGTGCCCTTGGATCTCGATCACACGTCCCCTACTCTCCCGAGCGTGCTTCTGCCTTCGTGTGCTCATCGCTCGGCCTCCAAACGTGCCTAATCTTCTTAGTCGTTCGATCTTTCGATTGGATGGCTAAGAATACCTCGCCATCGCGCCTTCGTTTCCTAAAGTGCATGTCATCATGCGTGTCTACGTCTCCCTCGCATCTGCGTGCACCACGTGGCCGTATCTATCGCCGCTCGATGAAGATCGAACGGCCAATAATGCATGTGCCTCGCAGCCAAACCTATTTGGATTCGAACGTGGGTCGCGCGCGTTCATTAAGTGCGTGGATCGATTGGGTTGCATCGCAAGTTGCAAAAATTTGTTTGAGGTGCGTGCTGCCTTGGCCGTTGGATGGAGATCCAACGGTCGAGATCTCTTCCTCGCTCGATGAAGCGGCTTAAGGTGGGCAACGTGGTGCGTTCGTGGGCATGGGATGGAGATCCAACGGCCCACAACGCGTGAAGGATGATCTTCAGAGGCTGGGGCACAGCTAGGGGGCAGGTATGATTGCGCCACGTGGCGCCATCGTGACCGTCCATCTTCTCCTTGTATCTGATGATGTAGGTCTCTGATTGAGTTGATTTTTGCGTTGTTGGACTGCGAACATCGATCCGGATCCATTCGTGCAGTTGGATTTGTCATCTGGGGTCCAGATATTCTTCAATTTGCCCCTTGGCTCTTGCCCTTCTGCAGACTCCCTAGGGTGCTACGGGAGTGTGATTGATGCGATCTTGGAAGCGTTGGACTCCCATTGTCGTTCCAAATAGTTCCATAAGGTTTGATTGGTCATCTGTAGCCTCGAATTACCTGTAATGAGTAATATCTCTCAAATAGCACAGTAAAATGCATAAAATATATAAATCAACTACAATGCAAAATATGATGCGTATGCATGCGGAATGCCTATGTTAAGCTAGGTTCTGGCTTAATTTAGGCGAATTAGGGCCTATGATTGCTATGCAATCATACCCCCATGCCTAAATCTTGCTAGTCCCTAGCAAGTGGAAGATTAAATGCATTCTATCAAGAGTTAAACTAAAGATTTATTTCTTTTTATTTTATAAAAAAAAATTAAAATCAAGATAAGCATGAACATGTAATGTTGTAGCTCCTGCAACGGATCCAAGCGGAGAGTCGATGTTGGAGCGAAAGATCTGGGCAAACTAAAGTTGAGTTTTAAAAACCCGTCATTGTAGTACGATTTACGAAAAAAATCATCAATAGATAAATTTAACTGAAACTTGAAAAGAATTCCGAGTTGAACATAGGGAGGAGGACGTTTGATTAAAAATCACGTTTATTTTATTTGTTACGAAGCAGATTAGCCAGTCGAATTGAATCTAAACTATCTACTTAAAGAGTAAATAATAGAAGAAAGAGAGAATATTACAAATAAAGAGAAAATAGAGATAGAATAAACATATATTTCATTAACATAGAGCAATGTTCATTACAACTACTTGCTACAACTACTCGTTACACTAGAAAGTAGGAAATCTACACTAGAAAGCAGTAAAAGGTGGAGAGAAGTTATTCTCTTCGACGGTTACTTGGAGTATGAGCTGCAATGACAGAGCACACGAACGAAGGTGGTGAGATGCGGGATGAAGTAGAACAATGAGGGATGACGGAGAACGGGGCAGGACGACGTCGTAGTAGGATCCACTTCTCGAATGGAGATGAGAGGACAACCACGGGATGCTCCACGAAGGATGTGAGAGGTGGAAAAATTGTATTTTTAACTCTAGTGGAGCTTCCCGGGTTTGGGATAAGCCCTTAGAGCTTTGGAGGGGGTGAGAGAAGAGAGGAAGGGATGAGAAATTCGAGTGGTAGGGGTCTCCTTTTATAGTTGTAGGGATTGAGGGCAATTAGGTCTTTTTATGTTAAAAATATTAATGCAAGGGCCTTTAGTAACGGCTTTAAGCATTACTAAAGGCCTGAATGTGGGCTTCGTCACTCGCCTGCGCCTACCGCTTCTCGCGTCCAACGCCTACACACGTTCATGCATTTTCAGCCGTCTGATCATGAGTTCGAACGGCTTAAAATGCACGAGCATTGCTTCATCTTCCGCTGCAGCACATGCTTGCATGCAATGGCGCGTTGGATCGTGCATCATTGCATGCGTACGTGATCCTCGATCATCTGTTGCGCCACGTGGCACCTCCGTTGCCGCACATCACGCATCCGATGGTTGAATTCAACCACGCCCGCGCTCCTGCTCAATTTGAGGCTCTCGGGGCTCGAACCTGCGCCTCTTCGCGAGAAGATGTTTCACCAATGCACCATGGCTGTTCTTTGTCGCATTTTGATTTAACACTCAAGTACTCGCGACCGTTGGATTAAGATCCAATGGCCCAGATTAGACGGGCACATGAGGAGAGAGAGGGGGAGTGGGTGTCTTTGGCTGGTGTGGGTGGCTGAGATGGTGTCACGTGGCATCATCTTGGCTGTCCATCTTCTATGTGCTGTAGATGGTGCCATAGATGTCGGATTGGATCGATTTTCATGCCATTGGGTTGCGATCATCGATCCGAACCCATCCATGTAGTTAGATTTGTCATCTGAAGTGCGAATTTACACAATCTTAGCCCTTGATCTTTGATTTTCCTCGGATTATATCTGATGCTACGGAAGTCTGATCAGGGCGATCTTGGAGTTGTTGAACTCTGATCGTTGCCCTGATCAGATCCGTATGGTTGGATCTTCAATCTGAGGTCTTTACTAGATGTCACCCTATCACCTGACTATAAAAAGGAGAAATTAACGTAAATGCAAGATGATGCATATTATGCAATATTTATAATATATGATGCAACTCTATGTTTAAGAACGTGCAAAAGTAGACGGTTTATGTAATATAAACATGTTTACATCAGTCCATATACATTTAAAAGCTTGTACTTAACCTCTAGTAAGATTCTGTTGGGATAGGTAAACCTCTTTTCTTGGGGAGATAAACTATTTTTTAATTTTAGCCTCGGCTTTTGGCTTAGGTAGAAGACGTCTGAGTTAACTAAATTTGTATTTGGTAGCTTACTCTCTTTTGGTGCTACATAGAGACTAGTATTTCAGAATCTAGATTTCTAGATTATCGAATAAATCAACTTAGCGAGAGGCTGGAAAACTTTCTTTAATCTTTTGTACTTTTTTCTTTTCTCTCTTTCTCTCTCTTTGTTTTTTTTTTCTTTCTTTTCTTTTTCTTGCTTCTTCCTGAGCTCACATCTCACCAGATTTGCAACTGTATTTAGTGGTCTCGCATGTCATTATACTTTAATTAGATTCTAATAACCCTACGACTAAGTCAGAAGCCCTCAGTCCGTATTCAGGTGGTTAGAAATACATAAAAAGTATATTAAGGCTGTATTTGGTGGTTCGTGAGGGTGGTAAGTGTTTTTGCCTCAAAACATTTAACTGGACTCACATCACGCAACTACTTCACATAACACTTTTTTTTTTCGAGCAAATATCTCTTCTGTATGCATATCTACTGGCACAATGCCACAACACAACATATTGCTGTATTTATTAGCACAACATAACATGACATACGTACTTTTATACGTGAAGCATTTTTGAGGAGTTTTGGGATGACCAAGGGGTTTTCAGGTGGCTTATTTGTTGGAAGTGCCTACTCTCGTCACTGGGTAGGGAACGGATAAGATGACGTATTTCTAACCTTCATATCAATATCCTCCTTCAGCCGAGGATTCTGCAGAGGATGTCGTGACCATCCACCTCAGTTCTAGTTTTATCAGAACCCACTCTATGTTTTTGCCTTATTTGGTGGCTCTCGTATGAAATTTCTCATAGAATTAGTATGTAAGAACTGAGAGCGAAAATTATGCCCAACTCCGAGTGTTATTATTCAATTATCCAGAATTAAAGATTCCTTATACTAACCTTAGAGTACCAGTAAACTTTTTACTCTCACCTCACACATGTTTTGGTGGACCTACTAGAAGATAGTTCACCAGTCTCCTTGATTGCTTTTCAAGGGTTCAGGAGAAGAAGCGATGCTTCTTCTCGATAAACTAGAGATGCCTATCAGTTTTCTCAGTGGATCCATTGCAAATTCTACATGCAGGTGTGAGGTTATACTGGATTCTAAGCTTAGGAATCTACTAAAGAATAAATATTTAATAAAATCTCTTGATGAAACGATCTAATCCCCAAATTGTTGGCAAAAATTTTTTAGTTTTTATGGACTACCCCCCCATGCCTAACTGTTTGCATGTCCTTATGCATGAATAAAAAAAATTGAAATAAGGCAGGGTGTATGTGGATAGAAATCACCTAGGACTGCTTCTGAGTTGTCGTTCAGCTCATGCCAACACTGCAATGCTACACACTATATGCAAAACAATATGCCAAAATGAAATATACTATGTATATATGATATGTATATATGTATACGTGCTAAGTTTAATGTGTCTAGTTGGGCAACTCATCAGTCACGCATCCTCGAGAAGATGTATCGTTTCGTTAGCAGGAGGAGGTTTCTGGGCGAAAAATAGTTGAGGCACTGGCCATTAACCATAAAAACATGCCCAGATTTCGGGCCTCTAATTTGGACCGCCCTGTTAGGATATGAGTGGAACACCAGAAACGGCCCAGTCCACTTAGACTTGAGCTTTCCCGCAAAGAATTTGAGTCAGGAGTCAAACAACCAGACCTGCTGGTTAGGTACAAACTCCTTCCTTTGGATGTTCGATCATGGAAAGTCTTCGTCTTGTCTTTATATATTTTTGCATTCTCGTAAGCTTCCCACCTAATCTCCTCTAACTCACTGAGCTGGAGCTTCCTTTGATAACCTCCAGCCTCGAGGTTAAAATTACACTTCTGCACTGCCTGAAAGGCACGATGCTCTAGCTCCACAGGAAGGTGATAGGCCTTTCCAGCTACCATGCGGTATGGTGACATTCAGAGCGGGGCCTTATACGTGGTCAGATATGCCAGTAGTGCATCAATCAACCGATCGGACCAACCCTTCCTATCAGGTCTAACTGTCTTTTGAAGGATAAGCTTGATTTGACGGTTAGATACTTCAGCTTGCCCATTGATCTATGGGTGATACGGGGTAGCAATGCGGTCTACACCCCGTATTTCTTTAATAATGACCTAAAATGGGCATGGATGAAGTTACTACTCCCATCGCTTATCAGAGCACAGGGAACTCCAAATCTCGCAAAAATGAATTCCCGGACGAAGGATATAACAGTCTTATGATCTGCCCGTCTTGCCAGGATAGCTTCTACCCACTTTGGGATATAGTCTACTGCGAGAAGTATGTACTCAAAGCCATGCGAGTTTGGGAAGGGGCCCATAAAATCGATTCCCCAGATATCGAACACTTCTACGACTAGAATAGATAGGAGAGGCATCATGTCTCTTTGGGTCATAGAACTGATCGACTGGCATTGCTTATAGCATTTGGCAAACTCGTGTATCTCTGAAAATGGTTGCCCAGAAAAATCTTGATTGCAAAATCTTTGCAGCGGTCTTTCAGCCCAAGAAATGACCCCCACAAGAATCGCTGTGGCAAAAGGATAGCACACTAGAGATTTCTGAATTAGGGATGCATCTATGGATGATTTGATTAAGCCCCAATGCAAAAGAGCAGTGGGTCATCCCAAAAATAGAATTTGGCCTCTGAGATAAATTTGAGTTTTTGATCCTTGGATATTCTCGCAGGTAGGCTACCTGCGACGAGATAGTTCGCTATATCAGCATACCATGGAAACTCAATAGAGTTGATGGACAACAGAGTCTCATCCGAAAATCGGTCTGAAATCGGCATGGAGTATGGAATATAGTCTGGGTCTAGCTGAGATAAGTGATCTGCCACACTATTATGGGCTTTGGCTTTGTTGCGGATTTCGACATCAAACTCCTACAAAAGAAGGATTCATCTGATAAGGCAGGGTTTGGCATCTTTCTTTGCTAACAAATGTTGGAGGGTGGAATGGTCAGTGTAGATAATAACTCTGGACTCGAGTAAGTATGACCTAAATTTCTCCAACCCGAATATCACAGCTAGCAATTCTTTTTTAGTGATTGTATAGTTACATTGAGCCTTGTTCAGCATTTTGCTAGAGTAGTATATTACGAATGGATGGCGCTCTCGATGCTAGTCAAGAACGGCTACGACAGCGAAGTTGGAGGCGTCACACATCATCTCGAAGTCGAGAGACTAGTCGGGAGGTTGGAGAATAGGTGCATTTGAAACAGCGCTTTGCAAGATCTCAAAAGTGCTAAGACATGAGGAGTCGAAATCAAAGGGAGTGTCGGTTACCAGAAGATTCATTAATGGACGAGTAATTTTCGAGAAATCTCGAATGAATCTTCGATAAAATCTGACATGCCCTAAGAATGATCTGATTTGCTTGACTGAGCTAGGCGTAGGTAATTGTGAAATGATTTCGGATTTAGCTCGGTCGACTTCAAGTCCATTAGAGGAGATCCTGTGACTTAGTACGATGCCATCTCTCATCCTAAAATGGCTTTTTTCCCATGAAAGTACTAACTTAACTTCTATATATCTCCTTAGGATCTTTGTGAGGTTATCCAGACGACGAAAAATCATCTCCAAACATGGAGAAGTCGACTATGAACACTTCTACGTAGTCCCCGATCATGTTTGAAAAGATGGCCATCATGCAATCACTAAAAAGTAGCTGGTGCGTTGCAGAGGTCGAAGGGCATCCGCTTAAAAGCGAATGTTTCGAAGGGACACGTAAAAGTTGTCTTGTCTTGATCTTTCAGGTTGATCGCTACTTGATTATACCCGGAGTATCCATCCAGAAAGTAGAAGAAACTACACCCGACCAGCCTTTCTAAAATCTGATCAATAAAGGGTAAAGGAAAATGATCCTTTTTGGTAGCCAAGTTTGGCTTCCTGTAATCAATGCAGACCTGCCAAGAAGTCATGGTGCTAGTCTGGATGGATTCGCCCATTTCATTTTTGATCACGGTGAGTCCCACCTTTTTGGGCACAATCTGAATGGGACTCACCCATTGGCTGACGGAAATTGGATAGATAATGTTCGCGTCCAGCCATTTAATGGTCTCCTTCTTGACAATCTCCAACATATTTAGATTTAGGTGCCTCTGAGGTTATCTCGATGGTCTCACCCCTTCATCAGTATAGATATGGTGAGTGTAATATGAGGGGTGAATCCCGCGGAGATCAGCAATGCCCCATTCGATAACAGCCCTATGTGCTTGTAGAATGGAGATCAACTGGTGTTCTTGGTCTGGAGTCAAGTGAGCATTGATAATCACAAGATACGTCTCACTTTCTCCCTGAAACACGTACTTGAGCGAATCAGGTAAGGACTGTAACTCTAGTAGCGAAGGGTGGGGAGAGGGTTTATGCAGGGGAGGAGAGGAAGCAACAGTGGAAATCTGCTGATCTTGACTAATGGAAAATCTGTCTGCAGTGGTCATGTAATCCTGTCTTAAGATATCAGTGCTAGATGGGACAGGATAGTCAGGATCAGGGGTGTTGGGAGAAAATGAACACCCATGACAACCAGATCCATGGGATGAAATGTGTATGTCATTAGTCTCAGTCCCGTGTGGACCGTGATCTAAGACCCCTGATAGTGAGGATGAATGTGCCATTGGGTCACTGTAGAGGAACCCAATGTTCCCATAGAAAGCCGAATCTTCATCTTCACCATCCTCCTCGATTAGATCGCAATCGAAGTTCTTTGATGCCTTGAAAATGTCCAGTCTAAGCTTTTCATTCCCTAGGGCAATCTCCATGCACCTTGATGCACAGTCGATGTTTGTGTAGGCAGTTGCCAAGAACGGGCGACCTAGAATAATCGGTGCATCACGGAAATTAGGAGGAACCTCCATATTAAGAGCAAAAAGTCCACTGGAAAGCAAAATCCTTGGACTTTCATGATCACATTTTGAACCACCCCCCTCGGCATTTTCATCGATTGGTCAGCCAACTGTATGGTAACCGAGGTGGGCTTTAACTCCCTGAATCAGAATCGATCAAATACTGCGGTGGGAGTTACATTGGTGGATGGCCCCAAATCGAGAAGGGCCCTATCAAAAGGGGAATCCTGCAAAAAGTAGGAAATCAGTGGTGTGCTGATGTAAACATATTTATGTTACATAAAATGTCTATTTATGCATGTTCTTAAGCATAGAATTACATTACATACTATAAATATTACATAACATGAATCATCTTGCATTTAGATTAGTCTGAATAAAATGGAGGTTAATTGTCTCCTTTTATGGTCAGGGATAGGGTAACTTTTTATCAGGGTCTTAGATCGAAGATCCAACCGTACGGATCTAATCAGGGCAACGATTGGAGTTCAACAACTCCAAGATCGCCCTAATCGGATATCCGTAGCATCAGATAGAGATCGAGGAACCCTAGAAGATCAAGGGTCAAGATGGTGTTAATTCACACTTCAGACTATAAATCCGACCGCACAGATGTGTTCGGATTGACGATCACAACCTAATAGTGCAAAAATCGACCCAATCCGATACCCGTGGCACCATCTACATCACTTAGAAGATGGACAGCCAAGATGGCACCACGTGGCACCATCTTAGCCTCCCAATCGGCCGCACGCATCCGCTGAAGATCTTCTAGCTAGTACTTCTCTGCCGTTGGATCAAGATCCAATGGTTGCGAGGCGCATGCACTTGAGTTGTCCGCTCGACACAAACGTGCCCGTAGTGCGTTGGTCGAGCACCTTAACGAGGCGAGGAGGCACAGGTTCAAGCCCCCGCACGCCTCAAATTGGAGCGGGTGCGCGGGCGCAATCAGCCGTGTGATGAAGATCCAATAGCGCCGCGTGGCCGATAGCGCCCATGTGCAATCAGATGCCTCGCGTGATGCGGGATCTCACGCGTAACGCGTGCGGTTGAGGCGCAGCGAGGAGAGCTTGAGATCGGATGGCTAAGAACTAATAGACGTGGGCATGCGTTGAGGTGCAAAAGTCGAGCGGGCACGCGAGCTTCGCTCACGAAGGCCACGTTCAGGCCTTTAGTGACGGATTTATCCATCACTAAAGGTCCTGAATTAATGCTTTTCAACATGTAATGACCAAAATGCCCTCACTCTTTGCAACTATAAAAGGAGACCCCCACCATACGAATTTCTCATCTCTTCTCTTTTCTCCCTCTCCAAAACTCAAGAGAAGCTTGTCTCACACCCGGGATGCTCCTCAAGAGAGAGTCAATTTTTCACCCTCATTTCGGAAGCGGATCTTGCAACGACGACGATGTGTTGCTTCGTTCTCGTTCTTCCTACCTCGACCTCCTTCCCACTCTGTTCTTCATTTTCAAGGTGTCGTCTCGTCCGACTCGTCCTTCAAGCGATCGTCGAGGAGGATAACTTCTTTCTCTCATTCCTTCTTGCTTTCTAGAGTATAATTTTCCTACTTTCTAGTTATAATAGTTTTCCTGTTTTCTAGTGTAATTTCTTACTTACTTAGTTGTATAAACATTTTAAAGTATCAAGTGGATGTTCATCTCTCTTTCTCTGATTATTTATAGTGCTTCATTTCATTGTAATTACTCCGCTTTTTAACAAAAACATGAAAAAAATATAATTGTGAATTTGCATCGACGTAGCCTCCCTGAGTTCAACCTGGGATTTATATTCTAGTATAAATTTTATTTGTTGAACATGAGTTCTTTCCTATTCAAAATACGACAGGTTTTCAAAACCAAATTCGATAGTATAGTCCTCCGGTGTTTCAACATTTTGGTGTCGTTGCTGAGGAGGCAATGATTTTCGATCTTCTTTTCGCATTTCACGCACTTTATTGTCTTCTAACTTGCTTTCTCTTGTGTCTATTGTTTTGTAGAGACCTCCATCAGGGAATCATCAAGCGATAGACCGGAGTAAAGTGTAGTTGAAGACGACTGTAAGTACTCTCCATTCTCCTCCCTCCATAGATTTCATTTGTCACATTAAATTCAAATTCCAATTAACCTAGGTGTATGCATAAATCGTAGGATTAGTTTGGTTGTTTGGATTTTCACTGACACATTTCACCCTCGCTTATATAAAAAAAAAAGAAAAAGATAATTTTGTGGGGTAATTTTCAACATACACACAACATACACCCACATTCATGGCACTTAACCTACTTGATTTGCTTCTACTCAATTGGGTTCCGATCTGTGGAACCGGTACACACAAATTAATACATAAAAGAGTAGAAATCATTCTAGGTTAACCATTTTTGTGTGCCTAACCTAGTGGTGCAGTTGTGGCCAATTGTTTGAGTTGTTTGGGCCGCACCACTCAACTTAAAATCAACTCATCAAGTAGCTTCTTCTTAGGGTTTCCAATTTAAGTTCATATCAGGCACTCCACTTTATTTCTAGTTTTAAAGGAGAGCAATCTTCACCCGTGCTTGAAAACCTGATTTGCCTCAAACTTGATTGAAATCAACCTAATTCTAAACTCTAAAAGCTACTTAAGTAAGATTTGAATATTAAAATCTACGCATCACAAATAATCTTGCTTTAAAACCTTGGTTGTGCATGCACTTACACAATACTTAATCAATCATTAAGGGCACAACCTATTTTAAGGGTTCATCACATTTCATAAGCACTACAATTCCAAGCCTCAATAAAATCGAGTAGACATTGGCCTTAAGGGCTGATTCACTCTTCGGGGCCTAGTCTGAGATTGTTCGTGATTAACCTACTTGTACTGATTAATTTGATGTTTAACTAGGGGATTAGTGTCAAACGACCGCGGCTAGGGGGTACATTAGGAACCGAAGACGCAAGTCGAAGGAAGAACTTTCTCTCCAGTCCCTCCTTCCAACTGGTTGGATTGAGCAGACACAAGTAGAGTAAATCGTTTATAATCTTAAGGTGGGTTTTGGGAGTCTGTAGATCCTTAGGCTATCCCACTTAAGGACAGGCTGGTTTTGTTGTGCTGCAGGTTCCTTATCCCCAGTCGTTCCGACCTTTTCCTAGTTTATGCTGGGAAGACGGTTATTGAATCCCCGATTGAAAGGACCACTAGAGTATTCTAGGAGGCGTAAATTGGATTTTGGTCAAATTGATCCCATGGCCGATCAACACCCTCCTCTGCCTCAGGATCCACAGGAGGAATTCCGAAGGCAGTTGGAATAAATGCAGAGAATGCAGGAATGGTTCTAGAGAATGCAGGATGCTCGGCCCTTGAAGGATTTTTATGATCCTTCAAATTACGGGGAACGTCCCGGAGTCCAGATTCCAGTCGGAGACGTAGAAATCAAGCCCCAGGTGTTAAGCCTGATCAAACATTACCATGGGCTTGACTCTGAAGACCCGTTTCAACAGTTGGGGGACTTGACCACTTTGGTCTATACCACGAAGGCACGAACTGTGAATGACGAGCAAATGATCATGAGGCTCTTCCCCCACTCTCTTAGAGATAAAGCCGCTCATTGGTATAGGACTATAGGAAGACTAATTGCAACTTGGAATGAGTTGAAATCAGCCTTTCTGAAGAAATTCTTTCCTGTCGGACGTACCAATGCTTTGAGACGGGCAATCACTACCTTTACCCAGTGGCCGGGGGAGTAGTTTTATGTGGCCTGAGAGCAATTCCAAGACCTATTGCGGAAGTGTCCACACCACGAAGTGCCGAAATGGCAACTTGTGCAGATCTTCTAGCACGGGTTGACTGAGCAACTCAGAAATCACGTGGACGCTTCTTGCAGAGGCAATTTCCTTAACAAAGACGCAGATAGTTGGTAAATTGCATAATCCTGAGCTTAATTAATCAGTTTGAATTAAAAAAAAAAGGAAGAAGAAGAAAAGAAAATAAACCACATTTCACCGCACAAGTATGGCTGGCAAGTGATCGTGGGTAATAGCCCATTGGTCGGTTGTCCAGAGCCCAGCTTAATAATTGCACAAAAAAGACCAAAACACCTAAGGAGGAAGCAGGGAAGTAGTACAAGCCGGGGAGATATACACTGGAAAATCCTTGTGTTGACCCCAAGTAAAACGAACGTAGGGAGAAAGCTACCAATCGAACAAATACACCTTCAGGCAAAAATTTATTTTCTTTTTCGGTCACCTAGAGGCGTAGAACTCGAAGTCTGTCTCAATTACCGTTAAGTGAGTCTATCACAACATTCACACCAAGATGCTTAGCACTTAGAGTTTTGACTGAGTTTTGGGTGGGTTGGGTAGCCGTAAAAAGTTACCAACCCACACTGAATTCCGAAAATTCTAAAAAAACACACACACACATATATATATATATACGTATACATATGTATAGTTATATATACAAAGCAAGGATTCGGGCGATTCGTATTTTGGCAGACACCCGGGCGCTGCTTAGTCTTTGTAGATTAAGATCTTCGTATATTTCCTCTTATTGACAAGTAACGAAGTGCCTAAGAAATTACTTCTTGAATTCCCCAAGGAAATAAAGGCTAGAATAAACCTTGCTAGGGACTAGCAAGGAGTAAGCATGGGGGTATGATAACACCACACAAGGGGGTAGTAATTAGGTTGAATATGGCCCATCTTTAGAATAAAAGGCACAACATAAGTAGAATAGGAGCATTGCATGCATCAAGTACCAAGATTGTTTATAAACTGTATTAATGGCCACTTGTGTAAAGCATTTGTCAAAGCAGTCCTCAGATGAGCAATTAGACCGCACGGATGGATTTAGAACGACGAACGGAGTCCAACGGACTCAAGATCGGCCAAATCCGACATCCGGAGCTCCCACAATGGGCCTAAGAAATTTTGACCGTTGATCTGGAGATCAACGGCCCAGAGAGCGCCACGTCAGCACGCCCCCACTGCTCGCACACCCTCAGCCGGCCAAGGACAAATCTCGGCCGTTGATCTTCGATCGAACGGCCGAGATCCGCGCGCTCGCCCGCGGTCGCTGCGACAAAGCGCGGGTGTGGCGCAACGGTTAGCGTGCACGCCCGCATTGCCGCGACACGCGTTAGAGCCGCGCGGAGCGGATTTTGAAGGCGAGCGGAAGGCATGGAAAAATTGGGCCGCCTGATCAGCAGCGGGCGGCCAGGATCTCGCCACGCGGCGCGACGACAGCCCACGAGCGCCCACACGCGCGCCCAAGTCGCGATCTCAGCACAGGCAAAGAAGGCTCTCAGCCGTCCAATCTTCGATCGGACGACTCTCGTTCAGCGGCCACGGATAGCGCGAAGAGGAAGACCGGGGTGGGCAGTTGACCGTTGGCAGGAGGGCTTCACCGACGTTTGTGGAAGCGATTTTAGTGACGCTCCGGATGTCGCTAAAGCCCATTCTTCTTTTAGGAAGCCCTTAACTCTATTTAAACCCCCTTCTACCACCATTCAATGCGTACTCTCCCACTTGCAACTACTCCACTCCTCTCTTAGCTAGCTTTAGGCACTCTTGTAATCGTCGGAGACGACGAGCCGCTGACGGAGCCTCCTCCACCGCCGTGGCTGCCTCATAGCTCTCCACTCTCTCTCCATCTCTCTCTCTCTTTTAAGCTTTCATTTACTTTTGTTAAAGCATGTATTTAATGTTGTAAGCTATGAACTATGAATGCATGTTTAATGAAATTATTTTCCGTTCAATCACCATTTTAATTTTTGTTCAAAGTGCATGATCAAAACCAATAGCTTTCTAACCCTAAACTCTCTCTCTATCTCTCGCTCTCGCTTTTCAAAATCGTCTCTTTCGCAAGCAAAACTCTGCCTTTTTCGTGACAACAAGTGATAAACAAAATCCGATTTCCATGCCTCCCTGAGACCGACACTCGGACTCACCTCCGTTTACTTCTTTTAAAATCGACGTATCAAGTGCGACTATAACGACACCTCTTAACACACATGCACAAGAGCACGTTAGTTTTTGTGGAAAGTTTGGAAAAGTCTTTGATGAACCTTCGGTAGAAGCCAACATGTCCTAGGAAAGAGCGAATCTGCCAGACCGAACTAGGTGGAGAAAGTTTGGAAATTAAATCAACCTTAGCTCGATCTACCTCGATGCCCCTATGCGAAACGATGTGTCCGAGGACAATTCCTTCTTGACCCATAAAATGGCTCTTTTCCCAACTTAACACCAAGTTAACCTCGATACATTGTTTCAGGATTTTCTCCAAGTTGCTCAAACAATGGTCGAATGATTTCCTAAATACAGAGAAATCATCCATAAAGACCTCCAAGTATTCACCCACCATTTCTAAAAAAATGGCTAGCATGCAGCGCTGGAAGGTCGCAGGTGCGTTGCATAACCCGAACGGCATTCGACGGAATGCAAACGTGCCATACGGGCAAGTGAATGTGGTCTTTTCCTGATCTTCCAGAGCAATTGCGACTTGGTTATATCCTGAATATCCATCCAGGAAGCAAAAATACTTCTGCCCTGCCAATCTTTCAAGGATTTGGTCAATGAATGGCAAGGGAAGTGATCCTTCTTAGTGGCTTCATTAAGCTTCCTATAATCAATACACACCCGCCATGCGGTGGTGGTGCGGGTAGGGATGGATTCGCCATGATCATTAGTGACAACGGTGAGCCCAGCCTTCTTTGGAACCACTTGAGTGGGGCTCACCCAGGGGCTATCAGAGATAGGGTAGATGATGTCGGCGTCAAGCTATTTGATAATTTCTTTTTTAACGACCTCCCGCATGTTAGGGTTTAACCGTCTCTGCATCTGGCGGGAAGGTCGGGTCCCGTCTTCCAGGTAAATCTTGTGGGTGCAATAGGTGGGACTAATTCCTGTTAGATCCGAGATGGTCCAACCAATGGCGGCCCGATGTTCTGAAAGAGTTGCAGTCAACCTTAGTTCCTGATCCTTGGTTAGATGGGAATTAATAATCACTGGGAAGGTCTGGTCAGGTCCCAAGAAGACGTACTTGAGATTCTCGGGCAATGGTTTAAGTTCAAGTGCGGGTGGGACCACAGTCAATGGGAATGGAAATGGCGGGAGTTGATCAACATCGATCTCTTCAAATGGTGTCATGTGATGGTTCTCAGCTTTACAGAGGTCCACGGGTAAGCCTGGTGACGAGTTGGAACCATCACTACGGGTTTGGTGGTCTGAGACAGAATTGAGGGTAAGGCATTCCTCGATTAAAGTTTCCACGGGATCATGTTCCTCAATGTAATCGCAATCAAAAGACTTTATCGCCCGAAAGATATCCAATTGCATTTTCCTGTCTCCGAAGGCGATTTCCATACATCCCGTGTCGCAGTCGATGTTTGCTTTAGCCGTAGCTAAGAAAGGTCTTCCTAAGATTATGGGTGCATTCTGTAATTTTTAAGGGACCTCCATGTCGAGCACCAAAAAGTTGATTGGGAAATAGAAGTCCTTGACCCGTACAATTACGTCCTCGACAACCCCCTTTGGGGTTTTCATTGATCTATCTACCAGCTGGATGGTGACAGGGGTTGGTGCCAGCTCCTCAAAACCAAATTTGTGGTACAAAGTTGTTGGAATTAGGTTGATAGAAGCACCTAGGTCCAGGAGCGCTCTATCAAATGTCATGTCCCTGATATTGCAGGAAATCAGGGGCGCTCCTGGGTCAGTTCGTTTGAGTGGAAGGTTGCTTAATATCATGGAACTCGCTTGCTCAGAGAGTACAACCTTCCTAGGTGCTTGAGGTCTCGGCTTACGCTTGGGTGTACAGGCATCCTTTAAGAACTTGGCGTAAGCGGGGATGTGTTTGACGGCTTCTAGGTGCGGAATATTAATCTGTACTTGCTTAAAAATCTCCAACAGCTCCTCAGTTTCCACAGCATTCTTCTTTTTCTTAATTGTTTCCAAGGCCTCAGGGTAGGGTGTCTGAATGTGGACTGGTTCCATGTCTGGGTCCTTGGTTGGTGCCTCTTCTGAGTCGGGTATTTCAATAGGTAAAGTCTTGGGGAGAGTCGGCCATTTGGGATCCTGGGTTTTGGTGCCGCTTCTCAAGGTCACAGCATTTGCAGAGGCATTGGGGCCATGCGGTGATCCTTGAGAAGACGAGGATGAAGCGCCAAACCCAGGAGGTGTTTGTGGGGCTGGCTGGACCATGTGAGCCTGCTCGGGGTTGCCTTGGAACCCTTGCGAATTGGGGAGTCTATTAATTATGTTTCGCGGGTTCGGTTATGCTTGGGAAGGTAGAGATCCTTGCTGTTTACAGTCCAAGAGTTGGCTTAACTGTCCCTTTACCAAGGCCATTTCTTCCTGATGTTTCTGGTTCATGTCAGCCATCATCTTTATTAGGGTGTCCAGTTGGTTTTGTGGGGGAGGGGCCGCCCTATTCTGGTTATATTGGGGTCTAGCTGGTGGTCCTTGCTGATAGGGAGGCAAGTGTGGCTGCTGGTTTGGCCTAGGCTGGTTTTGGAATTGTGGTGGTTTCTGGTTCGTCCAACCAAAGTTGGGGTGGTTACGCCAGCTAGTGTTGTAAGTGTTGGAGAAAGGGTCAGGTTTCGCATAACCTTGGATAGCTTGCACATCTTCTAAGATAGCCGATGTTGATGAAGAGGGAAGGGAGTAATTAAGGGTCGAGGGAGCAAAGGTCCCTCCCTGGAACGTGGTTAGGGGTTGTTCCAGGTTCAGTTGGGTAAAGGGTTGGACCAAGTCAACATTATGTGCTCCCTTTGCTAGGGAGAAAGTCTGCAAGGGGTTTCTGGTCTGGTTCAGTAACTCATCAATCTTTTTGTCCACCAATTCTACTCGATCCAACTTTTTGGCAATGATGTTCATGTCAACCATTCCAGAATTTGCTTGTACCTCGTAAATCCCGCCACGGGGTTGACTGGACCTGTTAAACTGGTTCATGGAGGCATTGTTGAGCGAATTCTCACTCATAGACTCAAAGAGCTCAAATGCGCTCTCCTCATCTTTGTTTAGGAAGTTTCCCCCGCATGAGGCATCGACGAAGTTCCGTAGGTTGCTGTCCAGACTGTGGTAAAAGATCTGGGCCAATTGCCACCTTGGGACTTCGTGGTGTGGGCATTTCCTCAAAAGTTCATTAAATCTTTCCCACGCCTCATGAAATTGTTCCCTACCCTAGAGTGTGAAGGTAGTGATAGCTTTTCTGAGGGCATTAGTCTTTCCTATGGGGAAGAATTTCTTTAAAAATGCATGCCTCAGTTCTTCCCAAGTGGTGATGGGTCTACCTAGGGTTCTAAGCCAATGAGAAGCCTTGTCTCTTAATGAGAAAGGGAACATCTTGATTAGAACAATGTCAAGGCTAATGTTCCTAGGTTTCACCGTTCGTGCTATGCGGTCGAGATCCTCTAGGTGTTGAAAGGGGTCTTCATTTGAGCTTCCATGAAAGTGGCTCTGGATCAAACTTAAGACGTTTGGTTTCAACTCAAAATCATCTCCCCCCTCGGGGATCCTAAGGTGTGGCTCGACTCTAATAGCAGAGGGATTATAGAAATCGCGGAGGGGTCTTGGCTGGTCCTGAAATGGCGGTAAATCAAGTGGTGGTTGCCCTGGTATGTCGTGGAAAGGTGGTGGTTGTTCTTGCGGGTTCTGTAACCGTTGTATAGCTTGCATGATGGTGTGGATTTGTTGTTGCTGAAGCCGATGGTAAGCATTGATTTGAGCTTGGATGATGGCCGTAGCGTCTGGTGGGGGTTGATCTTCAGCCTCATCTACCCTAGGTTCAGCCATGTTTTCAACAGAATTACGTCGCCTAGATTCCTACCCCAAAACACACAATTCGGGATGCAGTGAGCGCCTCCCGTGCATACACTAGAGAAGAATAGGAGGGGATGCGGAGGGCGACAGATGCGAGAAATGTGTTTCAATCAAGCACGCAAGCCTAATCCTTATGGTGTATTCCTTAGGAAACCTAGAAATCTCACAAAGGGTGATTAAGTCCGTAAGCACTGGACTCCCCTTCCTAAGGCTAATCTGGCCAGGTTGATTACGAGGGGATTGCAGGGAAGGTTCTTCCTTTGGCTTGCGCCTCCGGTTCCATAGACCCCACAACCGCGGTCGTTTGACACTGCCCCGCAGCCTAGTCACCAGATTCTACCAAAGGAATGAAAGCCAAGTGCCTAGCAAACAAAACCTCACCTTTTGAGAGTTAACTCAGTCTTGCCTAGGTCATGTCTACCCAGTTTTAAAGGGTTAGGATAGTGCTTGTGCTTAGGGTGATGTGATGAGGAGTTGATTGGGGTGGTGCCTCTTAATTTTCCACTTTCAAAGTGTGTGCTTCTAGCAAAACATGGTTTTCAAGCAAGGATTTGTTAAGATGTGGTGTCTTTTAGTATTTCATCCTTACTTTAGTACATTTTTAGGGTTGACGTGTCTTAATATTTTCAAACAAGTTTCAGTGGGCACGTCAAGTTCTGCACACAACTTGGTGAAAGTAGATTTCCTTTTCTTTTGTAGAGGCTCTAAAACCCTAGTGTACTCATCCTGATGATCATGCAGCTTCTATTAGATGAGTCAGTTTTAGGGTTGAGTGGTGCAGCCCAGGTCAATTCACGGTGGCTTTGCAAACACCACTCAAGAAAAAGAAAAGAACACTCCAAGAATTTGTTCAGAATGTTAGAGTGTACATTTTTTTGTGGGATGATGTGTTATGGATGTGGGTCAAGCAATCATACACCATGCCAATTTTTTTTCAGTTTTTACAATTCTTTTAGCTTTTCCACGCAAGCAAACAATGAGAGATAGGTTACTCACTATCGGTCCTCGAGGCGCCTACTCCCTTGCTATCGTCGTGGAATGCGTCGCTTCGCCGTCCATGCGCCGAATTCCTGCAACAGTCAAGTAAAAAGGAAAATGGGGCATTAGATGATGTGAGAATGAGTGTGGAATGGAGGTGATAAAACAAATCCGTTGCCTCCCCGGCAACGGCGCCAAAAACTGACGTGCTCTTGTGCGTGTGTTAAGAGGTGTCATTATAGTCGCACTTGATACGTCGGTTTTAAAAGAAGTAAACGGAGGTGAGTCTGAGTGTCGGTCTCAGGGAGGCGTGGAAATCGGATTTTGTTTATCACTTGTCACGAAAAAGGTGGAGTTTTGCTTGCGAAAGAGACGATTTTGAAAAGCAACAGCGAGAGATAGAGAGAGAGAGTTTAGGGTTAGAAAGCTCTTGGTTTTGATCATGCACTTTGAACAGAAATTAAAATGGAGATTGAACGGAAAATAATTTCATTAAACATGCATTCATAGTTCATAGCTTACAACATTAAATACATGCTTTAACAAAAGTAAATGAAAGCTTAAAAGAGAGAGAGAGATGGAGAGAGAGTGGAGAGCGACGAGGTAGCTACGGTGGTGGAGGAGGCTCCGTCGGTGGCTCGTTGTCTCCGACAATTACAAGCGTGCCTAAAGCTAGCTAAGAGAGGAGTGGAGTAGTTGCAAGTGGGAGAGTATGCATTGAATGGTGGTAGAAGGGGGTTTAAATAGAGTTAAGGGCTTCCTAAAAGAAGAATGGGCTTTAGCGACATCCGGAGCGTCACTAAAATCGCTTCCATAAACGTCGGTGAAGCCCTCCTGTCGCTGGTCAGCTGCCCGCCCCGGTCTTCCTCTTCGCGCGATCCATGGTTGCTGAACGAGTGCCGTCCGATCGAAGATCGGACGGCTGAGAGCCTTCTTCGCCCGCGCTGAGATCGCGCCTTGGGCGCACGTGCGCGCGCGTTTCCGCCTGGCGTGCGTGCGCGCGTGGGCGCTCGTGGGCTGTCATCGCGCCGCGTGGCGAGATCCTGGCCGCCTGCTGCTGATCGGGCGACCCAATTTTTCCGCGCCTTCCACTCGCCTTCAAAATCCGCTCCGCGAGGCTCGAACGTGCGTCGCAGCGATGCGAGCGTGCGGGCTAACCGTTGCGCCACGCTCGCGCTTTGTTGCGGTGACCGCAGGCAAGCGCGGGAATCTCGACCGTTCGATCGAAGATCGACGACCGAGATTTGTCCTTGGCCGGCTGAGGGTGTGCGAGCGGTGGGGGCGGGCTGACGTGGCGCTCTCTGGGCCGTTGATCTCCAGATCAACGGTCAGAATTTCTTGGGCCCATTGTGGGAGCTCCGGATGTCGGATTTTGCCAATCTTGAGTCCGTTGGACTTCGTTCGTCGTTCTGAATCCATCCATGCAGTCCGATTGCTCATCTGAGGCCTGCTTTGACAAATGCTTTACACAAATGGCCATTAATACAGTTTATAGGCAATCTTGGTACTTGATGCATGCAACGCTCCTATTCTACTTATGTTGTGCCTTTTATTCTAAAGATGGGTCATATTCAACCTAGGTGGTGTTATCAATAGTGCGCATGATTTATTTGAGGAAATGAGTGAGAATTTAATCAATTATGCCTCCATGGATACTTTTAACCGATCCTAGCAGTCCAGATCAAATGTTAATGAAGTCTATGACTCCCATTCATTTGATGTAGAATTGATTTGTAACAAACTTGATAAGGTGAACTTGGTTGCTAAGAGAATAGAAGAGTGGATGGCTGGATATTCAATGAACAACTCTCAAAGCACTCTATCCCAGAATTTGGGATTCCATTCGTCGCGAGCTCCTTCTGGATGGGAGTTCATGAATCAACTCGATGTGGCTCAACCTGCGAGTCAGCATTATTCAGAACCCCACGAGTTCCAAACTGGGGCCTTTGACCCCAGTTTTTTTGATCCTTCCCTTTTTTTCTCTCCATCCTCACCCTATGAGGATGTCTGTGCTGTACAGGAGAATGTTATATTCAACCCCTACTCTAATGCTTATGATCCAAGTTGGAGAAACTACCATAACTTCTCCTAGAAAAACCTGGGGTGACATATCCAATTTCGACCCAGCAATTATGCTTCGCAACGACTAATGGGTTAAGGTCATGTGTATACTTAGTTGCTCCCAAATCAGGTAATCAGCCAGCTTGGAATGCCCGTCAACCTGTAGGATAGGCTGATTTGAACCGACAAATGGTAGAGATGTAAGGATCCATGCTCCAGCTCATGCAGCAAATGAAAACCTCGTTGGACAACTTGCAAACCGGGCTCATAGCTAACTCTCGTCAACCCGGATCTCTACCATCCCAACTCGTACCTAACCTGTGAAATATCCTAAATTCGGGCAACCAAGCCCATGGGTACGAAAATCAGAGGGACTCACACGCACATGCTTAGGTGGTTTAGCAGGGTCCTTCCTCTTTTTCTTCTTCTGCACATCAACAATTCTTGGCTAGTCAAGCCCCTCCAATTTTTCCTAACCTTCCCCAAGACCCAAACTCATATGGATCTGCAAATTCTGTTACTTCGAGGAGTGGTAAACAAACTCAGGATCCACAACCACACCGTTCTGATTTACCGAATCCTGAAGAACCTGAGGAGGGAGGAGAATTTTGGAGAAGAAATCAGGGCTCAGGAACCTGATTCCTAAGATCTGACTCATGTTCCTTTTCCTGAAGCCTTGATCAAATCAAAGAAGAAGTCTATTGATAGCAATGAGGAGCTTCTGAATATTTTCAAGAATGTTGAGATCAATATCCCGCTCCTCGACGCTATCAAGCATATACCAGCTTGCGCAAGATTTTTAAAGGATTTATATACACAAAAGTGTAAGTCGAGAGAATCTGTTTCGAGGAAGGTGGTACTCTCCGAGCAGGCTAGTTCTATTATCCTGCACCACCTCCCTCAGAAAAAAGAGAGATCCAGGTGCTCCATTGATTTCTTGTGTCATTGGAGATTATACTTTTGATAGAGTACTTTTGGATCTGGGTGCATCCATCAACCTAATTTCGACTTCTCTTTACGAGAAGTTTGAATTAGGTGAACTTCTGCCGACTTCAGTAACGCTGCAGTTAGCGGACCATTCGGTCATAAATCCGCGAGGCGTTGTTGAAGATGTTATAGTTAAAGTTAAGGATTTCTATTTTTCTGTAGATTTCCTTATCCTTGACATGGATGTACCAGAAAATTTGAGGATCACGCCCATCATTCTGGGGCATCTGTTCCTGGCTACCGCTAAGGCTAACATTAACTGTGAAAGTGGTAGCATGGAAATCACCTTTGGGGATCAATGAATGAAATTAGATATTTTTAAGGCAGTTAATAAATTTGAGGATTGTGGATTTATTGAGGAACTTGAGGAGAATAATGTGAACATTGAAACTTGATGGTTTCTGCAATTGAAAGTTCATCCTTTGATGATGAATTGGACCTGCAACCCTCTATGGCAGACCTATCATCTTCTGAAGAGGTTCTTGATTTTATTCACTCTCAACCTCTTCCTCTTGATGAGTCATCAACATCTTTCCTATCTTCAATCATCAACCCACCACAGCTTGAACTGAAACCATTGCCTGAGATTTGAAATATCAATTTTTAGGACCACAGAAGATGCTTCCTGTGATTATCAATGCTAAATTAATAAAAGAGCAGGAGATTAAATTAATTAAGGTCCTGAAGGAACACAAGGAGGCAATTGGTTGGATTATTCATGACCTTAGGGGGATCGAACCATCTTACTGCAATCATAGAATATTCTTGGAAGATGGATCTCACCCTTCTCATCAGATGCAGAGGAGATTAAATCTAAATATGTGAGAAGTGGTAAAAAAGGAAATCATTAAGTGGCTCAATCAAGGAATTATTTATTCGATCTCTGATAGTCCCTGGGTAAGTCCCGTGCAGATTGTTCCTAAGAAAGCTGGGATTACTGTTGTGACTAACAAGAGAGGAGAATCTGTTACAACTCGTTTAGCTTCCTCTTGGAGGGTTTGTATCGATTACAGGAAGCTGAACACGGCCACGAAAAATGATCATTTCCCTCTGCCTTTCATTGATCAAATCTTGGAAAGATTAGCCAGGTAGAAGTACTTCTGTTTTCTTGATGGCTACTTGAGATACAACCAAGTTCCTATCCATCTCGAGGATTAGGAAAAAACTACTTTCACCTGTCCCTATGGAACCTTTGCTTTCCGTAGGATGCCTTTCGGTTTATGCAATGTACCTGCGACTTTTCAAAGGTGTATGCTAGCCATATTCTCTGACATGGTGGGAGAGCTTATGGAAGTCTTCATGGATGATTTCTCTGTTTTTGGAGAATCATTTGACTCTTGTCTAAGTAATCTTGAAGTGATTCTTAAACGATGCATCAAAACAAGATTAGTCCTTAGCTAAGAAAAGAGTCATTTCATGACACAAGAAGGCATCGTCTTGGGTTAAGTAATCTCTGAACGGGGAATTGAAGTGGATAAAGCTAAGGTTGATGCTATCTCTAAACTTCCTCCTCCCACATCTGTTAAACAAATTTGATCATTTCTGGGTCATGTGAGATTCTACAGGAGATTCATCAAGGACTTTTCAAAGGTTGCTCGTCCTCTGAGCAATCTTCTCACCAAAGAAACGCCATTTGTTTTCGGTGAATCATGTTATAAGGCATTTGATTTCTTGAAAATGGCAGTCACTTGTGCTTCGGTGTTGCAACCACCGGTTTGGATAGCCCCTTTTGAGATCATGACTGACGCTTCTGATTGCATGGTCGGGGCTATTTTGGGTCAGAAAGTTGATAGGAAGCCCTCTGTCATCTACTACGCTAGTAAAACTCAGATTAAGCCCAGAGGAATTACAATATTACTGAAAAGGAATTACTAGCCATAGTATTTGCTTTGGAAAAGTTCAGGGCTTATCTCTTAGGGTCTCATGTCATCATTTATACCGACCACTCGGTCTTGAGAGATCTCTTAGCCAAAAAGGATGCCAAACCCCAGCTTATTCGTTGGATTCTTCTGCTTCAAGAATTTGATCTTGAAATCAAGGATAAATCTGGGGTACAAAATGTGGTGGTAGATCATTTGTCGAGACTTCTAAGTGGTTCTTCTCGTCCGGACATCCCGATTGCTGATACTTTTCCAGAGGAAACCATCCTTACAGTTTCAAGTTTCCAAACCCCGTGGTTTGCTGACATTGTTAATTATTTGGCTGTTGGTCAGGTCCCCCAGGAGTGGACCAAGCAACAACGGGATAGACTCAAATCTGAAGCTAAATACTACTTCTGGGAGGACTCTAAACTGTACCGCATCGATTTTGATCAGATTATTCACCGATGTGTTCCAGAGAATGAATTTAACAGTATACTCGAGTTCTGCCATGCGTCTGCGTGTGGTGGACATTTCTCCAGGATAAAGACGACTGCAAAGATTTTGCAATCTGGATTCTATTGGCCGTCTTTATTCAAGGATGCCCAGGATTTCTCAAGGTCGTGTTCCCGATGTCAAGCACTCGGGAGCATAACTAAGAGAGATATGATACCCCTAAACCCAATTCTTCCTGTTGAAATCTTCGACGTTTGGGACATCGATTTCATGGGACCCTTTCTCTCTTCATTTGGACATTAGTACGTTCTTTTCACTGTTGATTACGTGTCCAAATGGATTGAGGCGATTCCCACTTGAATAAATCACCACAAGGTGGTCATCGATTTTGTCAAGAAACACATCTTCAGTAGGTTCGGGATTCCGAGGGCCATCATCAGTGATGGTGGCACTCATTTTACTAATGCCCAGTTTCATAATTTGTTGGCTAAATATGGGGTTAATCACCGAATTTCCACACCTTACCATCCCTAGATGAATGGACAGGTCGAGATCTCTAATCGGGAGATCAAGAATATTCTGCAGAAAATGGTTAGGCCTGATCGCAATGACTGGACTCAAAAGCTTGAGGACGCTCTTTAGGCCTACTGTACGGCGTATAAAACACCCATCGGCTTGTCTCCATTTCGTCTGGTGTACGAAAAGGCATGCCATTTACCTATAGAGATTGAACATAGGGCATTCTAGGCAATCAAGCAACGCAATGTAGATCTGAGTTTAGCTGGAAGGACGAGGAAACTCTAACTATCTATGTTGGAAGAGCTTAGAAATGATGCATATGAGAATGCCAATATCTACAAGGCTCGGACCAAAGCTCTACATGATCAATTGATTTCCTGCAAGAGCTTTGAGCCAAACCAGAAGGTCTGGTTATCGATTCTCGACTTAAGCTCTTTCCCGGCAAACTTAAATTGAAGTGGAACGGCCCGTTCATTATCGACTAGATTTTTCCAAATGGAGCCATTTAGATCTCTGACCCAAAGACAGGTAACACATTTAAAGTCAACGGTCAACGTCTGAAGTCTGTTATTGACCGTACTCTTCTAGAACCCGTCTCAGACACGGTTGCTCTAGCTATATTGTGACTTCTTTGGCTGGACTTCGCCTAACTGATGGTATTAAACTCAATAGTTGTACATATGACATAAAGCTTACCCGAGCTTCATATTTAGGTGATATCTTTCATACTCTACCCTTTCTTTCATGTTTCTTTTTCTCAATGTGGATATTGCATCAACTAGGCATGGGGGGTGGATTCCTTTTTGAACCATTTTGTTAGCTCTGTGAAATTCTTGTAAATTGTATTTCTCTTCTTATATATACATAAAAAAAAATTTGAATTAGGAAGGAATACTTGGACATTAAGGCTTTTCAATCTTAGGAAATATTACATTAGGATCTGAACGTAAAGACCATTCAGGTTTTTAGGCTTAATCGGCCTGTGTATCCACTAAAATGCGAATTTATTTTTTGAATCCTCGTCATCTTAATTTTATTGTAATTTGATTAAATAAGTTTGGGTGATAAGTACATGACTTATCAACCCACCTTCTAATTTGAGGGAACTTTAAGTCAAAAGCATCTACACACTTTCTTTTCACTGACTTGTTTATCGACGGTTTTAACGAAAATTGGATAGCTAATGAACCTTCTAGGGTGATATGGCTGGCAAGTTACTATGGGTAACAACCCATAGGTAGGTTGTCTAGAGCTCAGTCACTAAACCATTCTCTTCTTACTGCCTTTAGGTAAATCTTAGACTAGGGAAGTCACCTGCTTAAAGAAAAAAAGAAAGAAAGTCAAAAAGAAAAGAAAAAGAAAAGGAGAAAAGAAAAAAAAGAAAACAAAAGAAATAAGCTACATTTTGCTGCATGAGTATGGCTGGTAAGTTGTCGGCGGTAACAGCTCATCGACCGGTTGTCTAGAACCCAGCTTATGAAATGCACTTAAAATTCCCAAAACACTTAAGAAGAAGCGGAGAAGTAGAATAAATCGGGGAGATATACACTGGATTCACCCTTGTGTTGATCCCATAAAAATAAAAGTAGAGAGAAAGCTACCGGTCATAAAGACACCTTTAGGCAGAACTCTCTTTTTAAGGTCACCTAGAGGCATAGAAACCCGAAGTCCGTTCTAGTTGCCGATCAATGAGTCTATTACATTCACAATAAGATGCTTAGAACTTAAGGTTCTCATTAAATCTTGGGTGAGTTGAATGGCTATAGAAAATCACTCTTTAACCCTAAACTCAAAAATCCAAAAAAATGAGAAAAGAAGAAAAAGAGAAAAATAAAATTTTCTTTGAATAAGGCGAGGGCTTAAGGTGGTCTACATTTTGGTAGATACCCAGATGTGTTGTGTCTTTGAAAATTTAGATCCTAAGTAAAAATTTTCTTAATATTGAAAATAACTTATGCTCAAGTAATCCAACCTAATTCTTTTATAAATAGCATGTAGGTTTTGCTACGGACTAGCAATAGATAGGCATGGGGGTGTAATGTAAACATGTTTATATATATAAAATGTCTATTTATGTATGTTCTTAAGCATAGAATTGCATTACATACTATAAATATTACACAACATACATCATCTTGCATTTAGATTAGTCTGAATAAAATGGAGGTTAATTATTTCCTTTTATGGTTAGGGACAAGGAGAATTTTTATTGGGGCCTC
Source organism: Thalassia testudinum (assembly GCA_037157565.1). Classification (NCBI taxonomy): domain Eukaryota; kingdom Viridiplantae; phylum Streptophyta; class Magnoliopsida; order Alismatales; family Hydrocharitaceae; genus Thalassia; species Thalassia testudinum. Next base: position 32,113,267 of record JAZHRO010000036.1, read on the forward strand.
GGATCGAAGATCTAACCATACGGATCTGATCAGGGCGACGATTGAAGTTCAACGACTCCAAGATCGCCCTAATTGGATATCCGTAGCATCAGATAGAGATCGATGAACCCTAGATGATCAAGGGCCAAGATGGTCTTAATTTTCACTTCAGACGACAAATCCGACCATACGGTTGGGTTCGGATCGACAATCGCTACCTAACGACGCGAAAATCGACCCAATCCGATGCCCGTGGCACCGTCTACATCACTCAAAAGATGGATGGTCAAGATTGCACCACATGGCACCATCTCAGCCGCCCAACCGGCCGCATGCACCCGCTGAAGCTCTTCTGGCCAACGCTTCTCCGCTGTTGGATCAAGATCCAACGGCTGCAAGGCACACGCACTTGAGTTGTGCGCTCGACACAAATGTGCTCGTAGCGCGTTGGTCGAATGCCTTAACAAGGCGAGGAGGTGTGGAATCGAGCCCCCGCATGCCTCAAATTGGAGCAGGTGAGCAGGCGCGATCAGCTACGCGATGATCCAACGCCGCCATGCGACAGATAGCGCCCACGCGCTATCTGACGCCACACGTGATGCGGGATCTCACGCGCAGGGTGCGCGGTTGAGGCGCGGTGAGGGGTGCTCTCAGCCATTTGATCTCACGATCGGACGGCGAAGATCTGATGGATGTGGGCGTGCATTGAGGCGCAAAAGGCAAGCGGGCGCGTGAGCGTCACCCACGAAGGCCACATTCAAGCCTTTAGTGATGGATTTTTTCGTCACTAAAGGTCCTGAATCAATGTTTTACAACATGTAATGACCAAAATGCCCTACCTCCTTACAACTATAAAAGGAGACCCCCACCATACAAATTTCTCATCCCTTCTCTTCTCTCTCTCTCCAAAGCTCAAGAGAAGCTTGTCCCACGCCCAGGATGCTTCTCAGGAGATAAAGTCAAAATTTCGCCCCCATTTCGGAAGCGGATCTCGCAATGACGATGATGTGCTACCTCGTTCCCATTTTTCCTACCTCGACCTCCTTCCCGCTCCATTCTTCGTCTTCTAGGCGTCGTCTCATTCGGCTTGTCCTCCAAGCGATCGTTGAGGAGGATAACTTCTCTCTCTCATTCCTTTTTTCTACTTTCTAGAGTAGAATTTTCCTGCTTTCTAGTTGTAATAGTTTTCTTGCTTTCTAATGTAATTTCTTGATTACTTAGTTGTATAAACATTTTGAAGTATCAAGTGGATGTTTTCTCTCTCTCTCTTTCTCTGATTGTTTATAGTGCTTCATTTCATTGTAATTACTTCGCTTTTTAACAAAAACACAAAAAAAATATAATTGTGAATTTACATCGATGTAGCCTCCCTGAGTTCGACCCGGGATTTCTATTCCGATATAAATTTTATTTGTTGAACACGAGTTCTTCGCTATTCAAACTACAACGGCAGGTTTTCAAAATCAAATTCGATAGCGTAGTCTTCTGGCATTTCAACATGTGCCTAGGTCCTTTTTGGGTGGTAAGTCAGCTAAGATAACAGCGCTGGCTTCCTCAGTTCATACCGCCTGTCGTCCGATTTTCTGTTGTCGCTTTGGAGTATAGTAGTCCTTGAAGAACCTAGCAACAGTAGGGATGTGATCTATTGCTTCGAGGAGAGGGACTTGAATGTGAACTTCCTTGAACATAGATTTCAGGCCCTTGAAATTCCACGTATCCTTTTTCCATGTTGAATCTCGCGTTAGAGCCGCAGGAAAAGGGATGGGAATCTCAGGGTCTAGGGGCTTCTTTCCTTTATCTAATGAAGATGGCTTGTGAGAGGAAGAAGGTTGTGAGCCATCTTGCAGTAGAGAGCAGGAAAAATCATTACCTGCTTGCCTAGGTAGTGGGTCCTGTGTAGTCTTTCCACTCCTTAAAGTGACAGCTTTTGCATTGACGTGCTATCCATGAAGGGGCAGAGGAGCGGGTTGGCCTGAATACACAAGGTTTGGCAACAAAGGTGGTTGATCGAGCCCATAACCAGGTGGTGTGGGAGGTGCTTGCGGAATAGCATGTGCTTGCCCTATGGTGCTTGGAATCTAGGCGAGGTGCCCTGATTCTGTACATATCTCGGGTTTGGGACAGGTTGGGAGGGCAAAACTCCTTATGACCTATGCTCTTGCATCATCTGGTTTTGCGTGTTTTGTATGCTTTGAATTTGGTCAGCCATTGCCTTCATTATTTGCAGGTTCTCATGAGTAGATTTCTGAATTGATGCCTGCAATTCTCCTTCAAAGTCTCCAAAGGGTCGACCTACTTTGGAGGGTAGTTGGTAGCTTGGTGCAGTGGCTGGTAGATAGAGCGTGTCTGTTGCTGCAACGGGAATGGCTGCTACCTTGGGTATGTGTTTTGCGCATTTCCGTATTGCTTGGTCTGGTAGCGTGGAGCTCGACTTAGTCTCTGTGGGTTACCAGACTAGGAGAAATTGGGATGCTGGCACTAACAAGGGTTATACGTCTCAGAATACGAGTTGTTACGTCCGTAACCATGAATAGCATTGACATCTTTGTAGGCCGAAGACGTCTCAGATGTAAATTCATCAAAAGAATACATACTTGCATCGTCATGTGATGCGTAACCCTCATTATACGGCGCCGATCCACATTGTTCACAGGTTCCTGGTATGCAGGATCCCGCGGAGATGGAGAGAAAACATCTCGAGTGAGCAGATATGTAAAAGCAGAAGGGGCTCGGGATGCTTGAAAGGAGTAAGATGGAGCAATGCTGCTAGAAGATCCAGATATCTCTTGCATTAATTCATCGAGCTTCTTATCGAGCAGATCCACCTTATCCAGCTTTTTGGTGATAATGTCCATGTCGGCTCGGGCATACTCAGCTTAAGCTTTGTGGACACTAACTCGTTGCAGTCCAGGTCACTGGAATTAGTTCATGGAGGCAGCATTCATTGAGTTCTCTACTAAAGAGTCAAATAGTTCAAATGCGTTGTTCTCATCCTTCGCGAGGAAATTCCCACCGCTAGATGCATTGGCCAAGTACCGATGTGTGTCATCCAACCCATTGTAAAAGACTTGAGCGAGGTGCCATCTGCGTACACCATGGTGTGGGCACTTCCTGAGAAGATCGTGGAATCTATTCCAGGCATCATGCAGCTTCTCTCCAGGGCCTTGGGCAAAGGTTGTGATCGCGCGCCTCATAGCATTTGTTTGACCAATTAGGAAGAACTTTTGGAGGAATTCGCAACGTAATTCCTCCCAGGCTCCAATTGGCCTCCCAATAGTCTTGAACCAATAAGTAGCTTTATCCTTGAGAGAAAAAAGAAAAAGCTTCATGAGAACAATTCCGATATCTACATTCCTAGGTCAAACTGACTCTGCAATCCAACTCAGATCTTTGATGTGCTGGAAGGGATCCTCATTCGAGTTTCCATGGAAATGGATTTGAATCAGACTTATGATATTCGACTTCAACTCGATTGTGTCTCCGCTTACGAGAATCCATACCTGAGATGCTATAATTGTTGCCACCGGATAGTAGAAGTCCCGCAGTTCTCCACGTGGTGGATGCTGCAACCTGTCAAGTGTTGTGAGAATCCTGTCAATGCTCTGCTCATATTTTTGTTTAGTTTCCTCGACCCTGGCTTCTAGATGAGCCATTCGGTCCTGATTCTCAGGGTCCTGACCAACTTGAGGATTGAGATTAGCCATCTCAGCTAATCGAGTGGAAGAAGGTTGGGAAGAAAGGTCGGGTGAGAATCGCCTTTGCCGCCTTGGGTTCGGCTCCCAAGGTCCCTCTAGCTTAGGTCCTAGTGACCATCTTCCTTGCATACACCAACACAAGGGTTAGTGTAGTCATGCCGAACAAGGCTAAGACCTTGTTAATCAGAGTGGTCCTTTAGATCAGATGATCGGATTTTTCATTGAGACCTTGTTAATCAGAGTGGTTTAGGGTTTAAATCAGAGTGGTCCTTTAGATCAGATGATCGAATTTTTCATTAAAACCTTGTTAATCAGAGTGGTCTTTTAGATCAGGTGACTAGATTTTTTGTTTAAGTTCGTGTTATTGAAGAAAATTTGGTGAGAAACTGACTGCAAGGAATTCTCACCTCTCAAGCTAACTCGGCTAGGCTAGTTACGAGGGGACTATGAGAAAGGTTCTTTCTTCGGCTTTCGCCTCTGGTTCCGTTACCTCGTAGCCGCGGTCATTTGACGCTACTCCACAGCCTTAGACACCAGGTTTTGCGAGAGAGGTTGATAGTTTCACGCCGATGTTGGTTATTTGATGTGTTCTTCATTAATTTTAACCCGTTTCTTCAATTTACTAAATGGCAGGCGGTCCACAAGGTGACTCGCCTCATCGACTAACTCTTGGGCTCGTTAGAGTCCAAGTTAGTTTATGTGATCCTATTGGGTTATGCACTTCTAAGTATTTTTTCAAATTGAATATCACAATTCAAATGTATACTTTTAAGTAAGATGGAATCCAAATGATTTGAAACTTGTCAAGAAGATTCCTTTTCCAATAATCTTTTCAAAGAGTATTTTTCCAAAGTTTTTACTATTTCCAACAAGTAGTTATGAATTTTTAACAAACAAGGGGTCAAATCTAGGATTTAGACCCCATGTTGGTTTTTCTATTAGAAACAATAACAAATATGCTCCAAAAATTTCTTAAAAATATGATAATGAAAGCTAATTTGATTATCTTTCAAACCCCACCAATCGTGAGTAAATCTGATTTGGATGTTGGTCAGAATTGATTTCTAAAGTTTATAAAAGTTCTATTTTCAAGCAATCTGACCCATATGTACTCCACGAATTTTTAAAAATTTCACAGATGGAATTTCTTTTTGGAAAAGATGGCGTTAGAAAGATAATTTGAAAATCTAGTTTTAGTCCAAATTTCAGAATTTTTAGTGTATCAGAACCACGACTATTGAATTTTAAAGATGGCAATCAATTTCTGATCGAGTTTCAAATAAGATTGTGTGCACCTGATCCTCGTAGCAGCTGCTTTGACTTGTTTGCCACTCTTGTGGTTCAATCCTTCACACATAAGTAATATGTAAGTGATTAAATCAAAAATCACCATGCCTCCCCAGTAACGACGCTAATTTATTTGGGGTGTAGATCGCGTAAAAGATAAATGCATTGTAGTATAGTGCGAAATATGTCTCGACAAATAAATTAACGGAACTAGTGAGTCTCGGTCGATCTTAGGGAAGCAGAAAATGCTTTTATTTCATGCTCTTGTTCTAAATCTAATTACTAAATACATAGACAATAAATCGCAATATATATATATCTATATATATCAAGTAGTGAGTTTGAACATGAATTGCATACATGTAATTATAACTAAACAAATTCTAAGCATGAACATAAACTATTTATGTAGCAGAACAAGGGCACCACGGGTGGTCTTCTGGAGAGGTTGAGGATAGCAGCAACGAACTGCCGAGGTAGCTCAACGGACACTTCGAAAGATGTAGAGACAGAAGCAGAGAAGATGGGAAGAAGGTAGAGGAGCTGTAGGAGGTAGAAGAAGGAAATTATCTTTGATACCTTTAAAGGGGACCCTTAGGCCTCTTTTTATAGTTGTTGTGAAGGATATTTAGGGCATTGGAGCCCTTAATTTTGTGAAATAGCCTTAGGTTGATCAGACCCGTTGATCAGGTGATCAACGGACTAGATTAGGCCTAAAAATACTCTCCAAATCCTTCTCCATTCACGGACGCTCTCTTGTGCTGACACGTGGCGCAACATGTGCCCTTGGATCTCGATTGCATGACCCTTTCTCTCCCGCGCGTGCTTCTGCCTTCATGCGCTCACTGCTCGGCCTCCAAACATGCCCAATCTTCTTAGTCGTTCGATCTTATGATTGGATGGCTAAGAATGCCTCACCATCGTGCCTTCGTTTCCTAAAGTGCACGTCATCACACGCGTCCGCATGTCCCTCACATTTGCATGCGCCACGTGGCCGCCTCTATCGCCGCTCAATGAAGATCGAACGGCCAATAATGTGTGCGCCTCGTGGCCAAACCTATTAGGATTCGAACATGTGTCGCACACGTTCATTAAGCACGTAGACCGACTGGGCTGCGTCACGAGTTGTTGCAAAACTTCGTTTGAGGTGTGCGCTGCCTCGACCATTGGATGGAGATCCAATAGCTGAGATCTCGTCCTCGCTCGATGAAGCGACTGAAGGCAGGTGATGTGGCGTGTTCGTGGGCATTGGATGGAGATCCAACGACCCACAATGTGCGAAGGATGATCTTCAGAGGTTGGGGAGCGGCCAGGGGGCGGCTATGATGGCACCATATGGTGCCATCGTGGTCATCCATCTTCTTCTCCTTATATTTGATGATGTAGGTCTCCGATTGAGTTCATTTTTGCGCCGTTGGCTTGCGGACATCGATCCAAATCCATTTGTGTGATTGGATTTGTTATTTAAGGTTCAAATATTCTTCAATTTGCCCCTTGGCTCTTGCTCTTCTGCAGGCTCCCTAGGGTGCTACGGGAGTCTAATTGATGCAATCTTGGAAGCGTTGGACTCTCGCCGTTGTTCCAAACAGTTTCATAAGGTTGGATCGGTCATCTTTTAAAAAAAAGGATCAGTCATCCATAGCTCCGAATTACTTGTAATGAGTAATACTTGTCAAATACCACAGTAAAATGCATAAAACATATAAATCAACTACGATGCAAAATACGATGCATATGCATGGAGAATGTCCATGTTAAGCTAGGTTCTGGCTTAATTTAGGAAAATTAGGGCTTATGATTGTTGTGCAATCAGTAGGCATAGGGGTGTTATAACTAAATAGTTAATACACTTAATATGTTTAAATTAGGTTAACTCTTAAGTAAACATAACTCAATTAGGTTGTAAATAGTGCAATATAATCAATCTAGGCACATTATGCCTATAATTGCATTTATAAATAATTTGTATATATTATGTAATTTTTATTTATGTAGGAATAAAATGTAGGGGTGGATTCTAAGAATGGAAGGTTGTAGAGGAGAATTAAGAGAACACATTTTATAAGGGGCAAAATACAATTTTGCCAAGCTACGAGGGCTTAAGCATAATTTGACCAATCAACACCCTAATCACTTGCCTTTGAAGCAATTACAAGTTCCTTCAGGTATTTCTGCAAAATTTCCAAGAAAGGGGACCACCTGGACATCAACTCTAAGGTTTGTATGTAGCTTACACGCGAGCCACGTGCCAATTGCATGCTCAAGCAACCCTTTGTACGCGAGAGTCAGTACTCCAGTAGCCACACGCCGACCGCATGCTCAAATCATGACCCAAGTGCATTCTTCATGCTGAACTGCCTGTAGAGCCACCTGGGCATCACGCATGCACTACAGGCCTGCTATGTGATCACGCCTACCCAGTCTTCAGCACGTGTAACGCACACCTAGCTTACCCCAATGCATGCTCCACGTGTGGATCCCGACCTATGCATGTTGTCCATGCTTGTCCTACACAAAAGATGCTTGTTTTGGTTAGCCAAGCCTTCTTTTCTCCACTTATATGAAGGCTATACCCCCTCCACCTTCAAACCATCTCTACCTACACCTCAACCTTCACTAGAGCTAAGGAACCTACCAAAGCTCCAACCTACCATCCCAAGCTCTTAGGCACCTATTAGAATACTAAAAAATCCCTCTATCTCTTTATTTGTCCATCCTCTCACTACCTTCAAAGGGCTTCCTAAAGACGTCCTCTCACCTCCATTCTAGGTAGAAGATCACCTCCACCTTCTCACCTCCATTCCCTCTAGTTAGAACCTTCTTCCCTTACCTCATACTCCACCATAAGTTTAGCCCAAGCCTTCCTCTACCTACCATCTTCCTACCCCTCACCTCCGTTGTCCAGCCTTCGCAGCTCTGTCTTCAGGCTGCCGCCAAGCAAGTCATCTCACCATGCAGTCATGTTGGGAGATTCTTCTCACCCCTCTCTTTTATTTTATTTTGTTAATTTTATTGTATTTTATTTATTTTGTAATAAAACATTTTATCTTTATAATACAAGTTTCTCTCTCTCTCTCTCTCTTTCTATCTATGTGCTTGTTATAAATTGTCTTACTTCTCACCCCCATTTCCTTGGTATAAAAAATTTATAAAAATTACAAAAGCTTTAAAACACCAAAAAGAAATAATCAAGTGATATTTTAAGCATGTTTGCCTTCTTGTATTCGACCCGGACTCACCTCTAGTTATATTGTTTGATCATGGATTTTTTGCAAACTACGACGATACGATTTTCAAAACCAAATTTCTTCACAAATTTTTGAACGATTAGATGGGTTAGTGAAACATTAATAGGTAAGGGGCTAGATGTAATTGACTTGGGTTGGTAACCTTTCTAGTAACTTGTGGTTGATGGTGTTAGGTGTTGATTTCACGAAAAACGAAGTAAAACTTGATTTCGTCGTAGTATAGGTGCAAAAAATCCTAATCAAAATTAATTTTTATGAAACTCTTGTGGGAGTCCCAATTGAACTCAAGGAGGCAACATGTTCTAGATTGATTTTGATTTGAGGAATGCGTGTTTTTTACAATTAATTCTAACCAACCTAAACCTAACCTAAAGATTAATTCTAACCTAACCTAAGCTAACCTAGCCTCAAATCCTGATCTTCAATTCCTACATGAAGATCTCATCCGTTGCATTGCTTTCGTGCATCATAAAGGCGTGCGTAAGGAAAATATAGAAGGTGAAGGTATGGGTCTCTGTGCGCACTACTTCTATCATATGTATGCTACCTAGCAAGTTCAAAAACAAGTTAGAATCATTAACATGGATCGAGGCTGCCATACAACTTTAATTATCTTTTTGTTTTGTGATTTTTTCATATTTTTGATTTTTTTGAAAACGAAAGCAACTAACCTAACTAGTGAAACACGAAAAACCTATAACTGGTGAAAACCCAATCTATGCGAGTATTACGGCAATGGTGAGGTGGAAAACGATTTGATGAGTTTGTAGGTGCATGAAGTGTACGAGATGTTGGAAAGGGGTTAGAGTGAAACGCGTAGTCATGGTGATTATTGGTGTTGTTATAAAAATGAGGAACATTTTTTTTTTGTTTTCTTTTGCAATTTTTTCCTTGATTTTGATTGAGGGAAAATAAACACAGGAACCTAGATCTAACCAAGCAAAACCCTAGGTGCTAGGTGGTGGGCGTGTGGTGGTGAAGTGGTGCTGTAGTGGATAACCACCTTTCCTTGATGGTGAGGGTAGGCGTGTGATGGTATACGTGGTGAAGGCAAAAAAATATCAAAAATGATGTCAATCACAAAAGTGATTTCAAAAGTTAGGCACATGTACTTGATAATCAAATATCCACAAATCAATCCATCATAATCAACATCAATGTATCAATGTAGCAACATCAAAAAGTGGATAAAAGCTTGTACATAGAAAAATAAATCTACTCTATGAGAAATCCACCCCACCGAATTGCCTTAAGGGCCGTCGGCATTGAAGGGTGGTGGTGGCTAGACTTGCTATTAGAGTCGTCTACACACCACATGGAAGAGAGGAGGACATGCCCTAGGCAAGGGAGGGCCTAGGTGTGCCTAAAGAGAAGAAATAGCTTACATAAAAAATAAAAGAATAATGAGAAGAAGACTATGAGGAAACTAGAGAGGAGGGTGATGTTGGTGCTCGTGAGATGAAGGCAACACCGGCCTCAGGATGATCGAGGAGTGGGGAGGGTGGTCGGCCACCTATGTAATGTTTCAAAATCCAAGTTCTGAATCATTTCAGAGTAGTTTGGGTCACTTCAAACCCGTAAACATGGTTGTAGTTCAATGCAACTATAAGCACCTCTTGAAATTATCAAAAATGTGTATTTTGAGTCAAACCCTAGTTAAACATCATCAAAAGGGTGCCATGTATGGTACCGTTGGATTTCTCTCATCATAAGATTTCCAACGATGCCTGTTGTTGAACGTCGGAGGACTACACTATTGGAATTGGTTTTGAAAACCTGTCGTTGTAGTTCGAATAGCGAAGAACTCGAGTTCAACAAATAAAATTTATACTGGAATAGAAATCTCGGGTCGAACTCAGGGAAGCTATGTGAATCAAAATTCGTAATTATATTTTTTTGTGTTTTTATTTAAAAAATGGAGTAATTACAATGAACTGAAATAAATATAAACAATGAGAGAGAGAGAAAACATTCACTTGATGTTGTAAAATGTTTGTACAACTAAGAAAGTGAGAAATTACACTAGAAAGCAGGAAAATTATTACAACTAGAAAGTAGGAAAAAGGAATGGGAGAGAGAAGTTATCCTCCTTGACGATCGCCTGGAGGACGAGCTGGACGAGACAACGCCTGGAAGACGAGGAATGGAGTGGGAAGGAGGTCGGAGCAGGAGGAACAGGAACGAGGCAGCACGTCATCGTCATTGCGGGATCCGCTTCCGGAATGGGGGCGAAAAATTGATTTTATCTCTTAAGGAGCATCTCGGGTGTGGGACAAGCTTTTCTTGAGCTTTGGAGAGGAAGAGAAGAGAAGGGATGAGAAATCCGTATGAAGGGAGTCTCCTTTTATAGTTGCAAGGAGTTGGGGCATTTTGGACATTACAATTTGAAAAACATTAATTTAGGACCTTTAGTGACGGATAAATTCATCACTAAAGGCTGAACGTGGTCGTCGTGCATGCCACTTGCGTGCCTCCTCGCCTCCTCATCCTTCAATGCACATGCACGTCCACATGCTCACAGCTGTTCGATCAAGAGATCGGATGGCTTAAACCGCCTACGCCTGCACCGCATGCCCGCGTGCGATCAAGCGTAAGCGCCACGCGTCTGATCACGTGTGGGCGCTATCGCTCACTCAGCGCCATCCAATCCTCATCGCGTAGCCCCGCTCGCTCGCCTGCTCCACACCTGCTCTTCAATTTGAGGCGTAGCGGGCTCAAACTCGACCGCTGTGATATTCGTGGCTTTGTGTCGCGCAGTGATTTCGAGTGCGCGGGCCTGCAGCCGTTGGATGAGCATCCAACAGTGGAGAATCGTCGATCGGATGATGAGGAAAGGCATAGGTGGGTCCTTGGGGCCGGTTGGGCGATTGAGATGGTGCCACGTGTCGCCATCCTGGCTGTCCATCTTTTGGGTATTGTAGACAGTGTCACGGGTGTCAGATTTAATTGATTTTTGCTTCGTTAGGCTGCAATCGTTGATCCGAATCCATCCGTGCAGTCGGATTTGTTTTCTGAGGTGCAGATTAACACCATCTTGGCCCTTGATCTTTAGGATTCCTCAATATCTATCTGGTGCTACAGATGTCCGATTAGGACGATCTTGGAGTCGTTGAGCTCTAATCGTCACCCTGATAAGATCCGTGTGGTTGGATCTTCGATCCGATGCCCTGATAAAAAGTTACCTTGTCCCTGACAAAGAAAGGAGACAATTACTATATAATTTATACAACTTGATCCAAGTGCATGATTATGTATGTTATGCACTATTTACAATGTATGATGCTAATGTGACACTAAAAACATGCATTAATAGATATTTTAGGTTAATCAGATATATGCATATCACACTCCCATGCCTATCTTTTGCTAGTCCCTAGCAAAAACTACATGCTATTTATAAAAGAATTAGGTTGGATTACTTGGGCATAAATTATTTTCAACATTAAGAAACTTTTTACTCAGGATCTGAACTTTCAAAGATACAACAGCGTCCGGGTATCTGCCAAAATGCAGACCGCCTCAAGCCCTCGCCTTATTCAAAGAAAAATTTCTTTTTCTCTTTTTCTTCTTTTCTAATTTTTTTAGATTTTTGAGTTTAGGGTTAAAGAGTGGCTTTCTACGGCCACTCAACCCACCTAAGATTTAATGAGAATCCTAAGTTCTAAGCATCTTATTGTGAATGTGATAGACTCGTTGATTGGCAATTAGAAAGGACTTCGGGTTTCTACGCCTCTAGGTGACCTTAAAAAGAGAGTTCTGCCTAAAAGTGTATCTTTACGACCGGTAGCTTTCTCCCTACTTTTATTTTTATGGGGTCAGCACAAGGGTGAATCCAGTGTATATATTCCCAGCTTATTCTACTTATCCGCTTCTTCCTAAGTGTTTTGAAAATTTTTAGTGCATTTCTTGAGCTGGGTTCTGGACAACCGGTCGATGAGCTGTTACCACCGACAACTTGCCAGCTATACTCGTGCGACGAAGAGTGGCTTATTTCTTTTTTTTTCTTTCTTTTCTCCTTTTCTTTTTCTTTTCTTTTTGACTTTTTTTTTTCTTTTTAAGTAGGTAGCTTCCCTGGTCTAAGATTTACCTAAAGGCAGTAAGAAAAGAATGGTCCAGTGACTGGGCTCTGGACAATCTACCTATGGGCTGTTACCCACGATAACTTGCCAGCCATATCACCCTAGAAGGTTCATTAGCTACCCAATTTCTGTTAAAACCGTTGAACAACAAGTCAGTGACAAGATAGCGTGTAGATGCTTAGACTTAAAGTTCCCTCAACTCAGAGGGCGAGTTGATAAGTCGTGTACTTATCACCCAAACTTATTTAATCAAATTACAATTGAATTTAGGATGGTGAGGACTCGAGAAACAAATCCACATTTTAGTGGATACCCGAGCTGATTAAGCCCAAAGACCTAAAGGGTTTTAGTGTTCAGATCCTAATGTAATATTTCCTAAGATTGAAAGGTCCTAATGTCCAAGTATTCCTTCCTAATTTATTTATTTTTATGTATATATAAGAAGAGAAATAGAATTTACAAGAATTTCACGGAGCTGACAAAATGATTAAAAAATGAATCCACCCCCCCATGCCTAGCTGATGCGATGTCCACATTGAGAAAAAGAGACATGAAAGGAAGGGTAGAGTACATAATATATCACTTGAATATGAAGCTCAGGTTAGCTCTGAGTCAGACTGTACAACTGCTGAGTTTAATGCTATTAGCTAGGTGAAGTCCAGCCAAAGAAGTCACAATATGGCTAGAGCAACCATGTCTGAGATGGGTTCTGGAAGAGTACGGTCAATAATAGGTTTTAGATGTTGACCGTTGACTTTGAATGAATTACCCGTCTTCAGGTTAGAGATCTGAACAGCTCCATTTGGAAAAATCTGGTCGATAATGAACGGGCCGTTCCATTTTGACCTAAGTTTGCCTGGAAAGAGCTTAAGTCAAGAATCAAATAGCCAGACCTTCTAGATCGGCTTAAAGCTCTTGCAGGAAATCAATTGGTCATGTAGAGCTTTGGTCTGAGCCTTCTAGATCATGGCATTCTCATATGCATCATTTCTAAGCTCCTCCAACTCAGATAGTTGGAGTTTCCTGGTCTTCCCAGCTAAACTTAGATCTAGACTGCACTACTTGATTACCCAAAATGCCCTATGTTCAATCTCTATGGGTAAATGGCACGCCTTTCCATACACCAGACGAAATAGAGACATACTGATGGGCGTTTTATATGCCATATGGTAGGCCCAAAGAGCGTCCACAAGCTTTTGAGTCTAGTCTTTGCGATCAGGCCTAACCGTTTTCTACAGAATATTCTTGATCTCCCGATTGGAGATCTCAGCCTGTCCATTCGTCTAAGGATGATAAGGAGTGGAGATTCGGTGATTAACCTCGTATTTAGTCAGCAAATTACGGAACTGGGCATTAGTGAAATGAGTGCCACGATCACTGATGATGGCCCTCGGAATCCTAAACTTGCTGAAGATGTTCTTCTTGACAAAATTGATGACCACCTTGTGGTCATTGGTTCGGGTGGAAATCGCCTCAATCTATTTAGACACGTAATCAACAGCGACGAGAATGTACTGATGTCCAAATGAATGGAGGAAGGGTCCCATGAAATCGATGCCCCAAACGTCGAAAATTTCGACAAGAAGAATTGGGTTTAGGGGCATCATATCTCTCTTAGTTATGCTCCCGAGTGCCTGGCATCGGGAACACGACCTTGAAAAATCCTGGGCATCCTTGAATAAAGACGGCTAATAGAATCCAGATTGCAAAATTTTTGCAGTCATCTTTTTCCTGGCGAAGTGTCCACCACATGTAGATGCATGGCAGAACTCGAGTATACTGTTGAATTTGTTCTCCGGAACACATCGGCAAATAATCTGATCAGAGCTGATGTGGTATAGTTCAGGGTCCTCCCAGAAGTAATTTAGCCTCAGATTTGAGTCTATCCTGTTGTTGCTTGGTCCAATCTTGAGAAATTTGACCAACGGTCAAATAATTAACAATGTCAGCAAACCACGAGGTTTGAATGCCTGAAACTGTAAGGATGGTTTCGTCCGTAAAAGTATCAACAATCAAGATGTCTGGACGAGAAGAATCTCTTAGAAGTCTCGATAGATGATCCACCACCACATTCTGTACCTCGAATTTATCCTTGATTTCAAGGTCAAGTTCTTGAAGCAGAAGAATCCAACGAATAAGCTGGGGTTTGGCATCCCTTTTGGCCAAGAGATGTTTCAAGGTCGAGTGGTCGGTATATATAATGACGTGAGACCCTAAGAGATAAGCCCTGAATTTCTCCAAAGCGAATACTACAGCTAGTAATTCCTTCTCAGTAACAGTGTAATTCCTCTGGGCCTCATCCAGAGTTTTACTAGCGTAGTAGATGACAGAGGGTTTCCTATCAACTTTTTGACCCAAAACAGTCCCGACTGCGTAATCAGATGCGTCGGTTATGATCTCAAAAGAAGCTGTCCAAATCGGTGGTTGCAGCACCGGAGCACAAGTGACTGCCATTTTAATAAAATCAAATGCCTTACAGCATGATTTGTCAAAATCAAACGGCGTTTCTTTGGCGAGAAGATTGCTTAGAGGATGAGCAACCTTCGAAAAGTCCTTGATGAATCTCCTGTAGAATCTCACATGACCCAGAAATGATCGAATTTGTTTAACAGATGTGGGAGGAGGAAGTTTAGAGATAGCATCAACCTTAGCTTTATCCACTTCAATTCCCCGTTCAGAGATTACATGACCCAAGACGATGACTTCTTGTGTCATGAAATGACTCTTTTCTTAGCTAAGGACCAATCTTGTTTTGATGCATCGTTTAAGAATCACTTCAAGATTAGCTAGACAAGAGTCAAATGATTCTCCAAAAATAGAGAAATCGTTCATGAAGACTTCCATAAACTCTCCCACCATGTCAGAGAATATAGCCAGCATACACCTTTGAAAAGTCGCAGGTGCATTACATAAGCCGAATGGCATCCTACGGAAAGCAAAGGTTCTGTAGAGATAGGTGAAAGTAGTTTTTTCTTGATCTTCGGGATGGATAGGAACTTGGTTGTATCCCGAGTAGCCATCAAGAAAATAGAAGTACTTCTACCCGACTAATCTTTCCAAGATTTGATCAATGAAAGGAAGAGGGAAATGATCCCTTTTCGTGACCATGTTCAGCTTCTTGTAATCGATACAAATCCTCCAAGAGGAAGTTGAATGAGTTGTGACAGATTGTCCTTTCTCATTAGTCACAACGGTAATCCTGGCTTTCTTGGGAACAATCTACACGAGACTTATGCAAGGACTATCAGAGATCGGATAAATGATTCCTGCATCGAGCCACTTAATAATCTCCTTCTTGACCACTTCTCACATATTTGGATTGAATCTCCTCTACATCTGGCGAGAAGGTGGGATCCATCTTCCAAAAATATTGTATGATTGCAATAAGATGGCTCGATCCACCTAAGGTCATGGATGGTCCAACCAATTGCCTCCTTGTGTTCCTTCAGGACCTTAATCAGTTTAATCTCATGCTCCTTTGTTAATTAAGCACTAATGATCACAGGGAGCGTCTTGTGTGGTCCTAAAAACTGATATTTCATATTCTCAGGAAATGGTTTCAATTCAAGCTGGGATGGGCTGATGATTGAAGATAAGGAAGATGCTAATGAAGACTCATCAAGAGGAAGAGGTTGAGAGTGAACAAAATCAATAACCTCTTCAGAAGATGGCGGGTCTGCCATAGAGGGTTGCGGGTCCAATTCATCATCAAAGGAGGAACTTTCAAATGCAGAAATCATCATACAAGTTTCAATATTCACATTATCGTCCTCAAGTTCCTCAATAAATCCATAATCCTTGAATTTATTAATCTCCTTAAAAATATCCAATTTTATTCTTTGATCCCCAAAGGTGATTTCCATGCTACCGCTTTCACAGTTAATGTTGACCTTAGCAGTAGCCAGGAATGGATGCCCCAGAATGATGGGCGTGTTATTTCAATTTTCAGGTCCATCCATGTCAAGGACAAGGAAATCTACAGGAAAATAGAAATCCTTAACCTTAACAATAACATCTTCAATAATGCCTCACGAATTTGTGACTGAATGGTCCCCCTAACTGTAGCGTTACTGAAGTCGGCCGAAGTTCACCTAATCCAAACTTCTCATAAAGAGAAGTTGAATTAGGTTGATGGATGCACCCATATCCAGCAGTGCTCTATCAAAAGTGTAATCTCCGATGACACAAGAAATCAAAGGAGCACTTGGATCTCTCTTTTTCTGAGGGAGGTGGTGTAGGATAACAGAACTAGCCTGCTCGGAGAGTACCACATTCCTCGGAACAGATTTTCTAGACTTACGCTTCTGTGTACATAAATCCTTTAAAAATTTCGCGTAAGCCGGTATATGCTTGATAGCATCAAGGAGTGCGATATTGATCTCGACATTCTTGAAAATATTCAGAAGCTCCCCATTACTATCAACAAACTTCTTCCTTGATTTGATCAAGGTTTCAGGAAAAGGAACATGAGTCGGATCTTTGGAATCAGGTTCCTGAGCCTTGATTTCTTCTCCAGAGTTCTCCATTCTCCCCTCAGGTTATTCAGGATTCGGTAAATCAGAATAGTGTGGTTGTGAACCCTGAGTTTGTTTACCACTCCTCAAGGTAACAGAATTTGCGGATGCATACAAGTTTGGGTCTTGGGGAGGGTTAGGAAATATTGGAGGAGCTTCATTAGCCAAAAATCGTTGATTTGCAGAAGAAGAGGAGGGACCCTGCTCAACCACCTGAGCATGTGCGTGTGGGTCCCTCTGATTTTCGTACCAATGGGCTTGATTACCCGTATTTAGGATATTTCATGGGTTGGGTACGGGTTGAGATTTTAGAGATTCGGGTTGATGAGAATTACCTATGAGGTCGATTTGCAAATTTTCCAATGAGGTTTTCATTTGATGCATGAGCTGGAGCATGGATCGTTACATCTCTACCACTTGTCGATTCAAATTAGCCTGCCCTACTCGTTGACGGGCATTCCAAGCTAGCTGATTGACCTGATTCGGGGGCAACTGAGTATAAACATGACCCTGACCCATTGGTCATTGCGAAGCATAGTTGTTGGGTTGGAATTGGGTCCGCTGCCCTGGGTTTTTCCAAGAGAAGTTAGGGTGGTTTCTCCAACCCGGATTATAAGCATTGGAGTAGGTGTTGGATCTAACATTCTCCTGTACAACACAAACATCCTCATAAGGTGAGGCTAGAGAGAAAGAAAGGGAAGGATCAGAGAAACTGGGATCAAAGGCCTCAGTTTGGAACCCACGGGGCTCCAAATAATGCTGGCTCGCAGGTTGAGCTGCAACAAGTTGATTCACGAACTCCCGTCCAGAAGGAGCTCGCGACGAATGGAATCTCGAATTCTGGGATTGAGTGGATTGAGAGTTGTTCATTGAATTTCCAGCCATCCACTCCTCCGTTCTCTTAGCAACCAAGTTCACCTTATCATGTTTATTACAAATCAATTCCATATCGAATGAATGAGAGTCATGGACTTCATTAACATTTGATCTGGGCTACTGGGACCGGTTAAAAGTATCCATGGAGGCATGTTTGATCGAATTCTCACTCATCTCCTCAAACAAATTATGCACACTATCTGCATCTTTGTTGAGGAAATTGCCTCCGCAAGAAGTATCCACGTGATTTTTGAGTTGCTCAGTCAACCCGTGGTAGAAAATTTGCACGAGTTGCTATTTCGGCACCTCGTGGTGTGGACACCTCCGCAATAGGTCCTGGAATCGCTCCCAAGTCACATGAAACTGCTCCCCCGGCCGCTGGGTAAAGGTAGTGATTGCCTGTCTCAAAGCATTGTTACATCCGACAGGGAAGAAGTTCTTCAGAAATGCCGATTTCAACTCTTTTCAAGTTGCAATTGGTCTTCCTATAGTCTAGTACCAATGAGCAGCTTTATCCCTAAGAGAGTGGGGGAAGAGTTTCATGATCATTTGCTCCTCATTCACGTTTCGCGCCTTGGTGGTCTGTGCGAAAGTGGTCAAGTCCTCCAAGTGTTGAAATGGGTCTTTAGAGCCAAGCCCATGGAAATGTTTGATCAGGCTTAACACCTGGGGCTTGATTTCTACGTCTCCGGTAGGAATTTGGACTCTGATACGTTCCCCGTAATTTGAAGGTGATAACACTGCATCTTAGGATGATAAATCTGTCAATTAGGGTTTATTTTAAGAACAAAATGCATAGATGACACATCATAAATAGGAATAGGAGCATCGCATGCATTGCACATCAAGATTTCTTATAATGCATTATTAATGGCCATGTGTACAAGAACATGTCAAAACAGGCCTCAGATGAGCAATCGAATCGCATGGATGGATTTAGAGCGACGAACGGAGTCCAACGGACTCAAAATCTGCCAAATTTGACATCCGGAGCTCCTACAATGGGTCCAAGAATTTCTGACCATTGA
Organism: Thalassia testudinum; assembly: GCA_037157565.1. Classification (NCBI taxonomy): domain Eukaryota; kingdom Viridiplantae; phylum Streptophyta; class Magnoliopsida; order Alismatales; family Hydrocharitaceae; genus Thalassia; species Thalassia testudinum. The sequence goes on from JAZHRO010000036.1 coordinate 32,131,973, forward strand.
TCTGATGATCAACGGCCCACAGTGTGCCATGTGGCATCCGCTCGTTGCATCCAGACCACCACCTGTCTCTGCCTTCACCCGAAGGACAACTCTCAGCCGTCGATCTTCGATCGAACGACCGAGAACGCCTGCGCGCCCGACGCTCACCGTGACAATACGCCCCCACAGCTCAGCGGTCAACGCTTCAACCTCTCAATCGAGGGTGTGGGTTCAAAACGCCCGCCACTCCCCAATTCTGCGCGATTTGAGGCGCGCTCAATTTCAACCGCCCAATCAGTAGCGAACGGCGCAGATGGAGCCGTGCGGCGCAACGGATGCGTGCGGATGCCCACGCACGCGACAACGCAGCAGATGCGTGCGCCTCAGCAGCGATCTGCGAGCATGCTCTTTGCGGGATCTCAGCCGTTCGATCTTTGATCGGATGGCTTACAATGCGTGCACGCGGATCGCCTTCAAAGAAGCACAAGGTTTGCTGGTGATTGGCGGGTGAAGGGGGCTACACTGACGGATTTAGTATGGGTTTAGGGACGTCCCGGACATCGCTAAAGCCCATACTTGAATTAGAAAACCCTTTTGCCTATATAAACTCCATCAACCACCCATGGAAGGCATTCAATCCACTTGCTCTACCCCATTCCTAGCCACTATTAACTCTCTTTGTAATCGCCGGAGCCGACGAGCCGTCGATGGAGCCCCTCTCCACTGTCGTGGCTGCCTCGCCGTCTTCCTTCTCTCTTTCCCTCTTTATCTTAAGCTTTACTTTACTTGTGTTTAAGCATTTATTTAGTGTTGTAATTATAAACTAAAGTTGCATATCAAATGAAGTTGTTTTCTATCTAGTTACTTGCCCTCGTTTATGTTTAAAGTTGCATGTGTGAATGAAGAAATTCTAACCCCATTCTCTCTCTCTCTTTCTCTCTCTCACTTGCTTTTCACCCACAACTTCTCACAACCAAAAACCCGTTATTTCTGTGACATTAAGTGACAAGAAAAATCTGATTTTCCTGCCTCCTTGAGATCGACACTCTGACTCACGTCCATTTCTTCATTTAAAATCGACGTTGCGAGCGCAAGCTATAATGAGTATTTTAAACACACGCATCTCCCGCATCGTCAGTTTTTGGCGTCGTTGCTGGGGAGGCAACGAATTTATTTTGTCACTTCCATTTTACATCCATGCTCACATCATCTAACGCCTTGTCTCCTACTTGATGGTTGCAAGAATTTGACGCTTGGACGGCGAAGCAGTGCAACTCGTGACGGTAACGAGGGAGTAAGCGCAACAAGGACCGGTCATGAGTATTTCTTCACCCATGGTTGTTTGCTTGCTTAAAAATCTAAATAAAAATTGTAAAACTGAAAAAAATTAACGTGGTGCATGATTGCCTGATCCACATCCTTAACACATCACCCAACAAAAAAAAATACACTCTAATATTCTGAATAATCTAAGATTCTTGGAGTATTCTTTTTTTTGAGTGGTGTTTGTGAAGCCACCTTGAATTGACTTGGGTCGCACCACTCAACCCTAAAATTGACTCATCTAATAGAAGCTGCATGATCACTAGGATGAGTACATTAGGGTTTTAGAGCATCTACACAATAAAAGGGAATCTACTTTCACCAAATTGTGTGCAAAACTTGACGTGCCCACTGAAACTTGTCTGAAAACATTAAGACACGTCAATCCTAAAAGACACAAAAGTAAGGATGAAATATTAAAAGACACCAAATCTTAAAAAAATCCTTGCTTGAAAATCATGTTTTGATAGAAGCACACACACTGAAATTGAAAAATTAAGAGGCACTACCCCAATCAACACCTCATCACATAACCCTAGTACAAGCACTATCATAGTCCTTTTATAATAGAGTAGACGTGCCCTAGGCAGGACTGGGTTAAGTCTCGAGAGGCGTGATTTTGTTTGCTGGGCACTTAGCTTTCATTCCCTTAGTAGAATTTGGTGACTAGGCTGCGGGGCAGTGTTAAACGACTGCAGTTGTGGGGTCTATGGAACCGGTAGCGCAAGCCAAAGGAAGAACCTTCCCTACAATCCCCTCATAATCAACCTGGCCAGATTAGCTTTGGGAGGGGGAGTCCAGTGCTTACGGACTTGATCACCCTTTTTGAGATTTCTAGGTCTCCTAAGGAATACACCATAAGGACTAGGCTTGTTTGCTTGGTTGAACACACACACTTCTCGCATCTGTTGCTCTCCGCATCCCCTCCTGTTCTTCTCTAGTGTATGCACGGGAGACGCTCACTGCATCCTAAGTTTGTTTTGGGATGGGAATCCAGGCGACCTGATTCTGCTAGAAACATGGCTGAACCTAGGGTAGATGAGGTTGAGGACCAACCCCCACCAGACACAATGACCATCATCCAAGCCTAGATTAAAGCAAACCACCGGCTTTAGCAACAACAGATCCACACTATCATGCAAGCCATACACCGGTTGTAGAACCCATAAGGGCAACCACCACCACCTTTCCAAGGCCCAAAAGGGCAACCGCTACTTGATCTACCACCATTCCAGGACCAACCTAGGCCCCTCCATGACTTCTACAATCCTTCCGCTATTCGAGTCGAGCTGCACCTTAGGATCCCTGAAGGGGGAGATGATTTTGAGCTAAAACCAAATGTCTTCAGTCTGATTCAGAGCCACTTCCATGGAAGCTCAAATGAAGACCCCTTCCAGCACCTAGAGGATCTTGACCGGATAGCCCAAACTGTGAAACTTAGGAACATTAGCCTTGACATTGTTTTGATTAAGATGTTCTCCTTCTCGCTGAGAGACAAGGCATCTCACTGGCTTAGAACCCTAGGTAGACCCATCACCACCTGGGAAGAACTGAGGCATGCATTCTTGAAGAAATTCTTCCCCATAGGAAAGACCATTGCTTTCAGAAGAGCCATTACTACCTTTACACTCCAGGGTGGGGAACAGTTCCATGAGGCGTGGGAAAGATTTAATGAACTATTAAGGAAATGCCCACACCACGAAGTACCAAGGTGGCAATTGGCTCAGATCTTCTACCACGGCCTAGATAGCAACCTACGGAACATCGTCGATGCCTCATGCGGGGGGAACTTCCTGAACAAAGACGAGGAGAGCGTGTTTGAGCTCTTTGAGTCTATGAGTAAAAATTCGCTCAACAATGCCTCCATGACCCAGTTTAGCCGATCTAGTCAACCCCGTGGTGGGATTTATGAGGTACAAGCAAATTCTGGAATGGTTGACATGGATATCATTTCCAAGAAATTAGATCAAGTGGACTTGGTGGATAAAAAGATAGATAAGCTACTGAACCAAACTAGGAACCCATTACAGACCTTCTCCCTAGCAAAGGGAGCTCACAATGTTGACCTGGTCCAGCCCTTAAGCCAACTGAACCTGGAACAACCCCTTACCACGTTCCAGGGAGGGACCTTTGCTCCCTCAACCCTTGATTACTCTCTTCCCTCCCTATCGACATCTGCTATCCTTGAAGAGGTACAGGCTGTCCAAGGTTATGCTAAACCTGACCCTTTCTCCAACACTTACAACACCGACTGGCATAATCACCCCAACTTTGGTTGGACAAACTAGAAACCACCTTAATTCCAAAACCAGCCCAGGCCAAACCAACAGCAAAACTTGCCCCGTATCAGTAAGGACCACCAGTGAGACCCCCATATAATCAGAATAGGGCAGCCCCTCCCTCACGAAACCAAATGGACACCCTGAAAAAGATGATGGCTGAAATGAACCAGAAACATTAGGAGGAAATGGCTTTAGTAAAGGGACAGTTAAGCCAACTATTGGACTATAAACAACAAAGATCCCTACCTTCCTAGCCACAACTGAACCTGTGAAACATGATTAACAGAGGCCCCAATTCGCAAGGGTTCTAGGGCAATCCCGAGCAGGCTCACATGGTCCAGCCTGCCCCACAAACACCCCCTAGGTTCGATGCTTCTTCGTCCCCATCTTCTCAAGGATCAACCCATGGTCCTAATGCCTCTGCGAATGCGGTAACCTTGAGAAGCGGCACCAAAACCCAGGATCCCAAATGGCTGACTCTTTCCTAGACTTCACCAGCTGAAATACCCGACTCAGAAGAGGCACTGAAAAAATCCAAGGACCCAGAAATAGATCCTATCCATGTTCAGACACCCTACCTCGAGGCCTTGGAGACAATCAAGAAGAAGAAAAGTGTTGTGGAAACTGAGGAGCTTTTGGAGATCTTTAAGTAGGTTCAGATTAATATTCCGCTCCTCGAAGCCATCAAGCACATCCCGGCTTACGCCAAGTTTCTAAAGGATGCTTGTACACCCAAATGTAAGCCAAGACCTTAAGCACCTAGGAAGGTTGTGCTCTTCGAGCAAGCAAGTTCTGTAATATCAAGCAACCTTCCGCTCAAGTGAACTGACCCAGGAGCACCCCTGATATCCTGCAATATCGGGGACATGACATTTAATAGAGCGCTCCTAGGCTTAGGTGCTTCCATCAATTTGATTCCAACAACCCTATACCACCAATTTGGTTTCGGAGAGTTGACACCCATACCTGTCACTATCCAGTTGGCTGATAGATTTGTGAAGACCCCGAAGGGGGTTGTCAAGGACGTGATTGTGCGGGTCAAGGACTTCTATTTTTCGGTTGACTTCTTGGTACTCGATATGGAAGTCCCTGAAAAATTACAGAATGCACCCATAATCTTAGGCAGACCTTTCTTAGCTACGACTAAGGCAAACATCGATTGTGACACGGGATATATGGAAATTGCCTTCAGAGACAAGAAAATGCAGTTGGATATCTTCTTGGCGACCAAGTATTTTGATTACGACTGTGTCGGGGAACATGATCCTGTGGAACCTTTGGTCGAGGAATGCCTTACCCTTAGTTCTGTCTCGGACCACCAATCCTGTAACGACTGTTCTGACCCGTCACCGTTGCTGCCCATGGACCTTTGTAGGGTTGATTACCATCAAACAACACCATTTGAGGAGATTGATGTTGATCAACTCCCTCCTTTCCCTTTCCCTTCGACTGTTGTTCCACCTGCACCCGAACTAAAGCCACTACCTGAGAATCTCAAGTATGTCTTCTTGGGACCTGACCAAACCTTCCCTGTGATTATTAACTCTCATCTAACCAAGGATCAGGAACTCAGGTTGACCGCGACCCTTTTGGAATATCGGGCCACCATTGGATGGACCATTTTAGACTTAAGAGGAATTAGCCCCGCCTATTGTACTCATAAGATTTACCTGGAAGATGGGGCACGACCCTCCTGCCAGATGCAGAGACGGTTAAACCCAAACATGCGGGAGGTCGTTAAGAAAGACATTATCAAGTAGCTCGATGCCGACATCATCTATCCCATCTTTGACAGCCCTTGGGTGAGCCCCACTCAAGTGGTTCCAAAGAAAGCCGGGCTCACCATTGTTACCAATGAGCATGGTGAATCCATCCCCACTCGCACCACCACCTCGTGACGGGTATGTATTGATTACAGGAAGCTCAATGAAGCATCCAAGAAAGATCATTTCCCCTTGACATTCATTGACCAGATCCTTGAAAGATTGGCAAGGCAAAAGTATTTTTGCTTCTTGGATGGATATTCAGGATATAACCAAGTCGCAATTGCTCCTGAAGATCAAGAAAAGATCACATTCACTTGCCCGTACGGCATGTTTGCATTCCGTCGAATGCCGTTCGGGTTATGCAACGCACTTGCTACCTTTCAGCGTTGCATGCTAGCCATTTTTTCAGAAATGGTGGGTGAATACTTGGAGGTCTTTATGGATGACTTCTCTGTATTTGGGAATTCATTCGACCACTGTTTGAGCAACTTAGAAAAAATCCTGAAATGATGTATCGAGGTTAATTTGGTGTTAAGTTGGGAAAAGAGCCATTTCATGGTTCAAGATGGAATCATCCTCGGTCACATCGTATCACATAGGGGCATCGTATCACATAGGGGCATTCAAGATCGGGCCAAAGTTGATTTGATTTCCAAACTTCCTCCGCCTAGCTCGGTCCAGCAGATCTGTTCATTATTGGGACATGTTGGCTTCTACCGAAGGTTCATCAAAGACTTCTCCAAGCTTTCCAAACCCTTAACCGACCTTCTGGCCAACGACGCCATACTCCACATGACCTCTGATTGCATCCAGGATTATCACACCCTCTGGGACTTAGTTTCCACAACACCTGTACTTCAGCTCCCGGATTGGTCCCAGGACTTTGAGATTATGTGTGATGCATTAGATTTTGCCATAGGCACTGTCCTGGGACAAAGATAAGACAAGAAACCCGTGGTGATCTACTACACGAGCAAGATGTTGGACGAGGCCCAACGAAATTATACGGTCACAGAAAAAGAATTGCTCACTGTAGTTTTTGGACTTGAGAAGTTCCGATCTTACCTGCTGGGATCCCACGTAACCATCTATACTGACCATTCAGCCATCCGGCACCTGTTGGCCAAAAAGGATGCGAAGCCCAGGCTCATCAGATGGATCCTGCTCTTGCAGGAATTTGACCTGGAAATCTGCGACAAAGCCAGATCAAAGAATGTGATGGCTGACCACTTATCCAGACTTCACCCAGACCACATTGGACCCACCCTGCCTTTATCCGACACCTTCCCCGATGAACACATTTTCGCTGTGCAAGACAAGAACTGCCTTGGTATGCTGACTATGTCAACTATCTGGTTGTAGGACTGACCCCGCACAGTTGGTCCTGACAGCAACGGGATAAGTTCTTAGTTGAGGCCAAGCACTATTTCTGGGATGATCCCATGCTGTTTCTCCTCTGTACCGACCAGATCATTAGGAGGTGTATCCCTGAGGATGAAGTTCAGAGTGTGATATCTTTTTGTCATGACCAAGCTTGTGGTGGCCACTTCTCAGGAAAGAAAACGACTGTGAAAGTTCTGCAGTCTGAATTTTACTGGCCTTCCCTATTTAATGATGCACACAACTTTGCCAAGACTTGCTCTCGCTGCCAAACACTGGGGACCATGACCAGAAAAGATATGATGCCCCTCCAGCCCATTTTGATTGTCGAGATCTTCAACGTTTGGGGTATTGATTTTATGAGCCCCTTTCCACCATCCAATGGCTTTGAGTACATTCTAGTCTCGGTAGACTGTCTCTAAATGGATTGAAGCCGTCATCACCTGCCGATGCGATCATAAGACTGCCATGACTTTGTTAAGCAGAACATTTTTTCTTGGTTTGGAATACCAAAGGCCATGATCAGTGATGGTGGAAGTCATTTTATTCACTCCCAATTCCGTTCCCTACTTAGAAAATACGGGGTTAACCACCTCATCGCTACCCTATATCATCCGCAAACAAATGGGTAGACTAAGGTCTCAAATAGACAAATCAAGAACATTCTACAGAAACTGTGAGACCTGACAGGAAAGACTGGTCCACACGACTGGATGATACCCTTTGAGCATATAGGATCGCTTTCAAGACCCCAATAGGCATGTCGCCTTATCACCTGGTCTTTGGAAAAGCCTGCCACCTTCCTGTCGAGTTGGAACACTGGGCTTATTGGGCTGTCAAACAATTTAACATGGATTCCCAATTAGTCGGTGTGCAGAGGACACTCCAACTCTCTAAGCTTGAAGAAATTCGTTAGGACGCTTTTGAGAACAGTCGGCTATATAAGGACAAAATGAAAGCTGTCCACGACCGACTCATCCATAGAAAGACCTTTGAGCCTAACCAGCAAGTCTAGCTTTTTGATGCCCGTTTGAAACTCTTTCAAGGGAAGCTCAGGTCCAAGTGGACAGGACCATTTAGGGTGATCAATCCCCACTCCAATGGGGCGGTTAAAATCGCTGATCCGAACACTGGGCACACTTTCACAGTCAATGGCCAGAGATTAAAACACTTCCTAGCCCATGTTCCCCCAAAGGAGAGTGTCACCCTCATTGAGGGATTGACACGAAGTACCGCCCAGCTGGAGGCATTAAACTCAGCGCTTCCTGGAAGGCAACTCAAAAGATTCATACTGATCAGGTATTCTACTTCACTCAGGTAATATCTTTTCGAACCCCTATTGCATCCATGTATTTGTCAATGAGGACATTGTCCAACTTAAGCATGGGGGTGGTAAATTGCATGATCTTGAGCTCATTTAATCAGTCTGAATAGAATAAAAAAAAATGAATTTAGGAAGAGAAACTTAGGCATTAGAAATTTATCAATAGTGGAAAATAATATGGAAAGAACTTGAACACTTAGACTATTTAGGCCTTCAGGCTTAATCAGCCCTGGTGTCCATTAAAATACGGATTTAGCTTTAAATCCTTGTAACCTTAAGGTACTCTAATCCACTAACTAAATAAGGTGATAAGTATACGACTTATCAACTCACCCTCTAACTCAGAAGGACTTTTAGTCTAAGCATCTGCACACATTTTTGCACAGACTCACTCCTCGGAGATTATGACAGAAATTGGGTAGCTAATGAACTCTCTAGGGTGGTATGGCTAGCAAGTTGTCGTGGGTAACAGCCCATTGGGAAGTTGTCTAGAGCCCAGCCACGGGACCACCTCCTCTTTATTGCCTCTAGGTAAATTTGAGATCAGGGAAGCCACCTACCAAATAAATAAATAAATATAAAAAAAAGAATAAGAAAAAAAGAGAACAAAATAAACCACACTTCACCGCACGAGTATGGCTGGCAAGTGATTGTGGGTAACAGTCCATTGGTTAGTTGTCAAGAGCCCAGCTTAGTAAATGCACAAAAAGAATCAAAACACTTAAGGAAGATGCGGGGAAGTAGAGCAAGCCGGGGGAGATATACACTGAAAAAATCCTTATGTTGACCCCAATTAAAACAAACGTAGGGTGAAAGCTACCTATCGAACAAATATACCTTCAGGCAAAACACTTTCTCTTCCAGTCACCTAAGGGCGTAGAAATCCAAAGTCTGTCTAAATTACCGTTGAGTGAGTCTATCATAATCTTCACACCGAGATGCTTAGCACTTAGAGTTTTGTCCGAGTTTTGGGTGGGTTGGGTAGCTGTAAAAAGTTACCAACACACTCTTAACTCCAAAAAAAATCTATAAATAAGAAAAAAAAAAAAATATATATATATACAAACATTAAAGCAAGGATTCAGGCGATTCATATTTTGACAGAAACCCGGGCACTACTTAGTCTTTGTAGATTAAGATCTTAGTATATTTCCTCCTATTGACAAGTGACGAAGTGTCCAAGTAATTACTTCTTAAATTCTAATAGGAAATAAAGGCTAGAATAAACCTTGCCAGGGACTAGCAAGGAGTAAGTATGGGGGTATGATAACACTGTATTTTGGGATAATAAATCTGTTAATTGGGATTTATCTTAAGAATAAAATGCACAGATAACACGTCATAAATAGGAATAGGAGCATCGCATGCATTGCACATCAAGATTGCTTATAATGCATTATTAACGGCCTTGTGTACAAGGACATGTTAAAACAGGCCTCAGATGAGCAGTCGGGCTATACGGATGGATTTAGAGAGACGAACGGAGTCCAACGGACTCAAAATCGGCTAAATCCGACATCCGGAGCTCCTACAATGGGCCCAAGAAGTTCTGACCGTTGATCTAAAGATCAACGGCCCACAGTGTACCACGTGGCACCCGCTCGTTGCATCCAGACCACCGCTTGTCTCTACCTTCACTTGGAGGACAACTCTCAGTCGTCGATCTTCGATCGAACGGTCGAGAACGCCCACGCGCCCAATGCTCGCCGCGACAATCTGCCCCCGCAACTCAGCGGTCGGCGCTTCAACCTCGCAATCAGGGGTGCAAGTTCGAAATGCCCGCCGCTCCCCAATTCTACGCGATTTGAGGCATGCTCAATTTCAACCGCTCGATCAGTAGCGAACGGCGCAGATGGAGCCAAGCGGCGCAACGGATGCGCGTGGATGCCCACGCGCTCGATAATGTGGTAGACGCGTGCGCCTTAGTAGCGATCCGCGAGCGTGCTCTTTGCAGGATCTTAGCCATCCAATCATTGATCAGACGGCTTACAACGCGCACCCGTAGATCGCCTCCGAAGAAGCACAAGTTGCGCTGGTGACCGGCGGGTGAAGGGGGCTACATAGATGGATTTAGTATGGGTTTAGCGACGTCCCGAATGTTGCTAAAGCCCATGCTTGAATTAGAAAACCCTTTTGCCTATATAAACTCCATCCAACCACCCATGGAAGGCATTCAATTCACTTGCAAGTGCTCTACCCCACTCCTAGCCACCATTAGCTCTCTTTGTAATGGCCAGAGTCGACGAGCTGCTAACAGAGCCCCTCTCCACCGCCGTGGCTGCCTCGCCGTCTTCCTTTTCTCTTTCCCTCTTTATCTTAAGCTTTACTTTACTTGTGTTTAAGCATTTATCTAGTGTTGTAATTATAAACTAAAGTTGCATGTCAAATGAAGTTATTTTCTGTCTAGTTACTTGCCTTCGTTTATGTTTAAAGTTGCATGTGTGAATGAAGAAATTCTAACCCTATTATCTCTCTCTCTCTCTTTCTCGCTCTCACTCGCTTTTCACCCAGAACTTCTCACAAGCAAAAACCCATTATTTCCTTGACATTAAGTGACAAGAAAAATCCGATTTTCATGCCTCCCTTAGATCGACACTCGAACTCACGTCCATTTCTTCCTTTAAAATCGACGTTGTGAGTGCAAGCTATAATGACTCTTTTAAACACATGCGCCTCCCGCACCGTCAGAAGGATCATAAAAATCCTTCAAGGGCTGAGCGCCCTACATTCTCTGGAATCATTCTTGCATTCTCTGCATTTGTTCCAGCTGCCTTTGAAATACCTCCTGTGGATCTTGAGGCAGAGGAGGCTGTTGATCGGCCATGGAATCAATTTAGCCAAAATCCAATCTATGTTTCCTAGAATACTCTAGTGGTCCTTCCAATCAGGGATTCAATGATCTTCTTCCCAGCATAAACTAGGAAAAGGTCGGAAGGACTGGGGATAAGAACCCTGTAGCACAACAAAACAAGCTTGTCCTTAAGTGGGGTAGCCTAAGGATCTACAGACTCCTAGAACCCGCCTTAAGATTATAAACGATTTACTCTACTTGTGTCTTGCTCAATCCAACTAGTTAGAAGGAGGGACTGGGGAGAAGGTTCTTCCTTTGACTTGCTCCTTTGGTTCTTAGTGTATCCTCCATCCGTGGTCATTTAACACTACTCCTCTAGCTGGACATCAGATTGATTAGTACAAGCAGGTTAATTGTAAACAATCTCAGAGTAGGCTCCGAAGAGCAAATCGGTCCTTAAGGCCAACGTCTACTCGATTTATTGAGGCCTGGGATTGTAGTGCTTATGGAATGTGGTGGGCCCTTAAAATGGGTTGTACCCTTAATGATCAAATGAGTATGTGTAAGTACGTGCACAACTAGGGTTTTCAAGCAAGATTATTTGTGATGAGTAGATTTTAATGTTCAAATCTTGCTTAAGTAGCTTTTAGGGCTTAGAATTAGGTTGATTTCAATCAAGTTTGAGGTAAACTAGGTTTTCAAGCACGAGTGAAGATTGCTTTCCTTTTAAAATCAGAAATAAAGTGGAGTGCCTGATATGAACCTAGATAGAAAATCGTAAGAGGAAGCTACTTGGTGAGTTAGTTTTAGATTGAGTGGTGCAGCCTAAACAACTCAAACAATTGACCACAATTGCACCACTAGGTTAGGCACATAGAAATGATTAACTTAGAATGATTTCTACTCTTTTATGCATTGATTTGTGTACCGGTTCCATAGATCAGAATCCGATTGAGTAGAAGAAAATTAATTAGGTTAAGTGCCTTGAATGTGAGCATATGTTGAATTTCCCCACAAAATTATCTTTTTATTTTTTTTAATATGCGAGAGTGAAATGTGAGTGTGAGTGGAAATCCAAACAACCAAACTAACCTAGGATTTATGCAAACACTTAGGTTAATTGGAATTTGAATTTAACGTGATAAAATGAAATCTATGGAGGGGGAAGAATGGGGAGTACTTACAGTCATCTTCAACTACACTTTACTTCGATCTACTGCTTGACGATTCCCTGATAGTGGTATCTGCAAAACAATAGACGCAAGAGAAAGCAAGTTAGAAGATAGTAAAGTGCGTGAAATGTGAAAAGAAAATCGAAAAATCATTGCCTGCCCGGCAACGGCGCCAAAATGTTGAATGTCAGAGGATTACGCTATCGGAATTATTTTGAAAACCTGTCATTGTAGTTCGAATAATGAACTCGAGTTCAATAAATAAAATTTATACCGAAATAAAAATCGCAGGTCGAACTTAGGGAGGCTACGTCAATCAAAATTTGCAATTATATTTTTTGTGTTTTTGTTAAAAAATGGAGTAATTACAATGAACTGGAATCAATATAAACAATAAGAGAGAGAGAGAAAATATTCACTTGATGTTGCAAAATGTTTGTACAACTAAGAAAGCGAGAAATTACACTAGAAAGCAGGAAAATTATTACAACTAGAAAGTAGGAAAATTATACTCTAGAAAACAGGAAAAATGAATGGGAGAGAGAAGTTATCCTCCTCGACGATCACTTGGAGGACGAGCCGGACGAGACAACATCTAGAAGACAAGGAACGGAGCGGGAAGAAGGAGGTCGAAGCAGGAGGAAAGGGAACGAGGTAGCATGTCGTTGTCGTCGTAGGATCCGCTTTTGGAATGGGGACAAAAACTTGATTTTATCTCTTGAGGAGCATCTCGGGTGTGGGACAAGCTTCTCTTGAGCTTTGGAGAGGGAGAGAAGAGAAGGAAGGGATGAGAAATTCGTATGGAGAGGGTCTCCTTTTATAGTTGCAAGGAGTGGGGGCATTTTGGACATTACAATTTCAAAAATATTAATTTAGGACCTTTAGTGATGAATAAATCCGCCACTAAAGGCTTGACCGTGGTCGTCGTGCACGCCCCTCGCGTGCCCCCTCGCCTCCGTGTCCTTCAATGCATGTGCACGTCCACATGCATGTTATGCACTATTTACAATGTATGATGCTAATGTGACACTAAGAACATGCATTAATAGATATTTTAGGTTAATCAGATGTATGTACATCACATGTTTTGCGTAAATTTGAGGTGTATAGCTCAAGTTATGACCAAAATAAGTCGAAGTATAGCTCAAGTTATGACCAAAATAAGTCGAAAATGACCTAAATGTAAGGTACACCTAACCTAAAGGGTATTTTAGGTATTTCACTCCACTAATCCTAACCGTAAAACTAATTTAGGTCTATAAATATGCCCTCTTAGGTCCTTGGGTCGTAATTAATTCCAAAGCCACTTAGAGTTGAAGAGAGAGAGAGAGCAAGAGAGAGAGAGAGAGAGGAAAGAATTAAGATTTCCCTTAGAAGTCTTAATTCAAATTTCTAGGGACCCAAGTGCGATTCCAAGAAGTTCAGGCTTTCCACCACAAAATTTATGGTGGTGATGGCAGTGCGTAGTATGGGTGAGTTTGTGGGCACGTGCAGGAATTTTTGCACGTGCGATTTCACGTGTTCATGTTTAAGAGGAGGCCATGCGGGCACTAGATGCACGACGCGTGTCACGATCTAACGGCCAAGGAGCAGGCGCACGCGATCCATGGGTGAGTTCTCGAGTGAATCGGAGTGCAGCACTTGTTGAGGGCAGGTGCACGCTGATCGGTTAACCTATCTGACTGAACCGGTTGGTTCAGCGACCTCCTCGCATTGTTTCGAGTGATTCGAGGCCTTCCCGACCTCGGATTTTGACAAATAAGATACCTTTGGAATCGTATCGATGCATACTACATGTTGGTGTAGTTTATTTTCATTTTTATTACTATTTCCTTAAGAAAAAATTAGAAACTTGCTTAGGTGATTTCAACCCTATTTTTGGCTCGTGCGAACCAGGATTTGTCCTCGATGCATGTGCATATTGCGAGGTGGGTGTGGGAAATTCCCCTAGGCTTTGTATGCATGGTTTGGAGTCACTGTATCCTTCCATTGTAGTTAGCTAGAGTAGTTTAACCTTCTTGTATCTCCGGTTTGCTTCTCAATACTTGTGGACCGTCTTGAAGTTGTATTCTGATTTTTAGGCACTTGAATGTGGATTAATTGGATTCTATGTGAATAATTAAGATTTAATGATCCCATGTACCCTTGTTATTGCATGTGTGAAACAAACTCCATTTTTCATGAAATATGTTTAGTTGTGTTCATTAATTGACAAATAATAAGGGACCACTGGTATTATTTGGAAATTACGTGTAAACTGAGAAGCTGGAGGATAATATGAATTTTTGGTAACCCTAGACTTAATAAAAGAATTTACTAGTGTGGTTTGATTTAATGACAATAAATGATACAGTTATCTGAAATTTATTAAATAATCAATACAACAGTTTAGCAGAGACTTATAGGATGGACAACTGGTTTTAGGTTGCTACTCATCGGATTTGGTTATATCTTTGGTCTGTTAGATCGATTTTGGGCAAGTTTAGGAAGTTATTAAACTCCCTATGACTCTTTGGTTAGGCTTAGCGGCCAACTAAGATAGCAGAATGCGTGACTCAAGGTTTGGGAGTGGTTTCTTTCTAGACTAGTGAGTGGGTCATTAGTTGTCTGTGGTTCAACGTACATAGCACTTATACATGTTTACGCTACATGACGTAACCGCCACCCATTTCCGTAATGACCCTAGGGTGATAGAGAGTGGTGACTTGATGGGTATAAGCCATCTTCTGGACTAGGAGGGTGGCTTATACCGATCTTGCGTCGTAGGAAGTTACACGAGATTATCTTGTGCTCCGAGACGTCGATTGACGGATTGTAGACTGTAATAACATGGGCTAAATACCTAAATGGAATTGAATAACTAATAATTCATAAATAATTAACTGCTGATACTTTGCCTCTCTCTTTTACTCTTGTTGTTGTTACTTTGTCATAGTTGTTCTACTCTACTCAATTTTACTGACGTGTTTCTCGGATTCTGTACTCAAGTGTTGCTAAGCAGTCAAGTGCAACATCTATTGTCGGTCTGTTTACTGTGAAACTAGGTCCTACTTGAGGAGATGGTCCATTCAGCCAGTGGCTCTTTAGTTTTGTTCCTTTCCGCTGTTAAACTTTTAATTTTTGCCTTTTGGTGATTGTACGAGTACTTGAGCACTCTTTACTTTTCTGCTTTCTGTGGTGAGAATTTTATCATGTTTGTCAGCACTTTATTTATTTTCATTTAATACATTATGAATGAATATTTGGCTATTGATGTTCTATTACTATGTGCTAGGTAAGTACGATCTTGTGGTTCAGTTGTGTTGGTCGTTAGCATGCGACGACTCGAGTTTCATTGATTGGTGAGACTCGAGTGGTCACAACCTAGAGGGTGGTGGGCGGCCTTGAGGTGGAGGAGGATGAAGGTGGCGGTGGCGGCTTGGAGAGGAAGAAAAAGAGAGGAGGAAGATGGGAGAGGATAGAATGATAGGATTAGGGTTTTCTTTGGTTTCTATTTGGTGGAGGGATAATGTTGCACAACTTTGAGGGAGGGGGGGTTGTTGGTTGTCACCAACTTTGGTGGAGGAATAGGTTGGCGTGGAAAGGGTTATGGAGGGTTGTGTTGATTTTTGTAGATGTGTGTTGTGATTTGGGTTTAATTGGGTTGGGTTGACCTAGCTTAGGTTAGATTCGAGTCTAATTAGGTAGGGTTGAGTCTAATTAGGATTAGGTTAACTAAAATGGCAACCGCTTTGGCTGTTTTTGCGTCTTTATGTTTATTATAGTGCAGTCGTTATAGTATAAGACAAGACAGCTACGGTTGTCATTCCAATAGATTTTTTTTTTTACTCGGAAATAGTTTTCCCGACGTCGAACTCAGGGAGCTACTGGAATTCTAGAAGTACAAAGTTTCTCTATTGGATTACAAAAATAAGAAAGAGAGAGAGAGAGAAAATTTTGTTTGTCTTGGCTTCTTCTTCTCTCACGGTTGTTCCTTCTTTCTTCTTTCTTTTCTTTTCTTCTTATTTCTTTCTCTCTGGCGGCCACGTCTTCTTTCTTCTTCTGCTCTTCCTATCTTCTCCTCTTCTCTTCAGCTGCAGAGTCTTCTCTTCTTCCTTCTTCTCTTCTTTATCTCCTTTGGCCGCTGCTCAACCGTCGTCTGATGCAGCAGTCAGACGACTTAACTGCAGGTCTGCTACAGTTCGGCCTCTCTTCTTCTGGCTTGCCTTTTCTCTGCTCAGCCTCTCTTCAGAGCTTCTTCCTTCTCCTTCCTGCAGCTAAGCACTTAGCCTTTCTCCTTCAGCGCTCTGTTCCTGCACACAAGGCACAGCAAAACCTATCCCTTCCCTCTACCCGCACGTCTCTCTCTCTCTGTAAACCGCTCACAGGAAGCTCTCCCAGAGCCAGGCTAACGGGTCGGATAGCGTACCCGTGACGAGGCGCACCTGCATGGGTGGTGCGCGAGGAGTGCAGGGTAGTGTCGGGTCGGATCCGCCAGGTCCGCGAGGTGAATCCGCGGATGAGGCGGGTGTGATGGGCGAGGGACCTCACCCCATGTGCATTCGGAGGCGATAAGCCATATGCATAAAATCAATTTAAATCGATGCGGTGCTTCGAGAACTTACGATGTGGGACTAAACAGTTGCCTCTCCTCGCACGCGCCCACAGGACGACCGTAGCCTTGCTTCAGCAGCTGCAGCCTTGATTCCCCTCGCTCGCCAGTTGCTTGCCTTCACACGACTCGCCTGCCTTCGCTGCAACTGATAGCCTGGAGCTCTGAAGCCTGGAGCACGCTTGGGAGCTTCTCAAGTCATCGCTAATGGCGGCCAGGGCAGCAGACCTGTCTAGCACAAAAAGGGCCTCTCGGCCTAATCAAACCACTGGGGGACCTTTGCTGTGGCACGATGAAGGTGGTGCGAAGTGCAGCAGGCCGCGGGACGGCCTAGGCGTGCGTGCCTAGGTCATCCTATGGCCGGCAAAGTGGGTGTGATCGGGGGTGAGTTGTGGAGGTGTAGAGTGGCAGTGGATGGGCGGAGGATGTTCCGTGTGATGAGGTGGAGCTTTTGCGACGGTCGGCGAGTTGTATGGAGTTGCGGAATGACGGGGGCGATTTGCCGGAGGTTGGTCGGAGGCGAGGAAGGTGATGGTGGACAGGGACAGTCGAGGGTCGATTTGAATGAAATAATGTGGGGAAAAGAAAGAAGGGAAAATGGGGAGTAGTTCTAACTTACTTGCAGGGACGAAGGGGGAGGGCGGAGCCACCGGCTCGTACCTGCCGGAGCTAGGGAAGAAACACCCAGAGGGAGAGAGCGGCGATGAGGAAGTGAGCAGGGGGATGCCGGCGGGTATAGCACGGCGCAGACGAGAGGGCAAGGGAAACCCTGTTGCAGGTAAGGCTGCAGAGCGACGAGGAGGAAGAGGAGAGAGTCGCCGGAAGCTTGCGGGTTTCTTGTCGGAGAAGGAAGAGGAAATGTTGAGTGATTCTCCGCCAAGACAAGCTTGCTTCAAGCGGCTGGTCCTGGGGTTTCTTTTAAAGGCGCCAGTAGAGGGGCAGATGCACGGAGGGTGAGTGAAGCTCTCATCGGAGGTCACCGCAGGTACAACACCCATACATAGAGCGTTCGCACAAGAGGTATGGTGCGAAACAGGGCATGGGGAGCTGCTCAGGCGGTAGGGGACTTCACAAGGAACCCCCCTTTCACATCTGAGAGCAGCTCCCTGGGGAAGCGAGGAGAAATCGTCCTCGAGACTTCGCCAGAGTATGGGTCTTCTGCTACGTTCGCAGAGGGACCGGAATGTAGAAGTGACAACAAAAGTTGGGGGGGTTTTCTCAAGGGTTTTCAAACGTTAGGGGCCAGAATGTAATTAGGTGGACTATTTTGCAAAGTAGGTCAAAATGACCTTCCCTTAGGTCCAAATTTTGGTATAAATCTAATTTAGACCTAAGGAATCCAATGGTGAAGTTGGATTTTTGGTTTGACCACGTTTGACTGGATATTTTACGTAAAAATCAAATTTAGGTCAATTGATGAGCTAGGACCCTAATTTCGGTCAAACTAGGTTCCAAAGGCCAATTTGAATGTTCTAAACCCTAGGGGATATTTTTCCATGATTTTTAGAGGATTTATTTGATTTTTATCCTAACCGGAACCTTATTGAATTAGGCGGGTCTGTTTTAGGGTTACCAAATGTCATTTAATTCCTAGATTACACATGAGCCCATTTCTGATTGATTCAACCCACTTTTTATCTTATTTAGACCATTTGACCTATGCTCTGTCTCTGAGAAATTTCGTTTATGTACTGCAATGGTAAAATTACAGTTTTAACCTTTATTTCATATTTTCTTCTCAGAACACTTATTCCTCCAATTAAGCCCTCTTTTAATTCATGTAGGAGATTTTATTCTCTTTCTAAGGTCAAAATGAGCTAGTTATGGCTCATGATGAGGCTCTCATCATGCCCCCATGCCTAGTTTTTGCTAGTCCCTTAGCAAAAACTCAAGATTTCAACCTTTGTTCTAGACCATGAAGTTCTTAATGATTTTAGATAAGTGCTTTTTCATTTGAACCAAGATTAGGTTAGAATGCTGACCATAGGCCTAAAAGGTACTCTAGTACCAACCAAGATCCAGATCTGTCTAGCCTCAGCCTCAGTCCTTAGCAAAGGTTTTTAAAGCCTACAAGAACTAACCTAAGGTTTATTAGACTTTGTGGTTAAAGCACCCGTGCTTGAAATAATTTTAGCCCTGGCTTAGTTCGCAGTGCATTTTGTAAGAAAGAGAGATAGAAGATTTATCTGTTTGGAGAGTTTTCTCTCTCTTTTTCTTTTTAATTCTAGTTTAGGATTGGCTTTTCAACACGGTCTGTATCAGATTCCTTGTCCCCATCATCAATCCTCAAGGGTTCCTGGCAGTCGATGCTTCGAGATAGCACCGCCCATGGTAACCCTCGGAACCTTGGCTATTGAGATTTCGAGATAATCCCATCCATGGTGTTCCGTGGCCGAATCCAGACCCTGGCAACTGACACTTCTTGATAATGCCATCCATGGAATCTGAACCAGCAGAGTGCTTACATGCCCCTAGTAGGATATGTAAATATCCTATGAGACAAGCACCGAGGAGATGATATTTTGTTACGCATCTTCGAGGGGAATTTCCCACCTCTTTGCACTGGGAACTCATCCAAATCAACTTGTGTTGATCGGCCGCTCCTACTCTAGGTGTGATTTTCAGAATTTTGCGACGCTTCTGCGTGATTTTGATTTTTACGCTTATTGAACCAGGCTGTGTGTGGGGTTAGGGTGCTTAGGTTACTGAGTCCCGTAAACCAGAAGTTAGTTAACGAGGCCAAATACTCCCTAAGCCTTGGACCTAATACTTAAGCTTTTCATTTTTTCTCAACCTCTTGAGGAATGTCTAGATCTTAATGGGTACTAAGAGTCTATCCAAGAATGCCTAAAGTTTGCGTTCTTACTAATCTCACTGTGCACTTTTCAGTTCTTTTCTTGAATGAGGTCTAGAACTTAGGTTAATTCCTTAGTTCCTTACTAATGACTATCACTTTTTCTTTCATCTTTGTGCTCCTTTTTTCCTTTTTTTCTTTTCTCCTCCTTCACAAAATTTTCTTTCCTCCCTCATTTTATTCTTTTTCAAAAATTTTTTAATTTTTATGGTATTTTTGGTATATGTGAATTTCTTTGTTTGAAACCTTCTCTTACAAGTTTTGCACTTTCATACCCCCCATGCCTTAGATTTGCAATATCCTCATTATAACCTAGGGGGTTTTTATTCAACTTAGTTCATACATTAGGACAGATGTTTTGATGAGTGAATGGGTCGGGGTGACTGTTGCGGACGATTTCAAATCTCAGATGCAAGCACCTGAGGTGGAGTCGACTGTCCTAAAGTGTGAACTTTAAGTGCACAAAGGTGTCAGAAAAGGTTTCAAGTTTTCAAAGAGAATGAAGGGCTGCCTCCCGTTGAGCGCTAAATTTGACGCCTTCAGCCAAGCAGGAAATGAGATGGAGAGGGGGTGGTCAAATCAGCAGAGTTTTGTAAGACAAGCACCTTGATTAAGAGCCTGGTTAGTCCAACCAGGTGCTTGTTTAGATCAACAGGCAGATGATGCAGCCCAAACCCAATCAATCTGGTGGGTTGATAGATGTAGATCAAAGGTATGGAACCTACCATATGCAATGTGGATCAGATGGATATGGAAGTGTGAATGCGGGGTTTGGTTGAGTTGAATCAGCCTGGTCAGAGTAGAGACCCATAGAATAATGAGTGAATGACGCGGAAACCCTACAGGGGTGATCAGAGAATGATGGAGCATGGTCTATAGTCTGATCAGTGTTCGAGACCCGATGTTGATGTGGAACTGCAACTGGTTCGGTGAGAGGTGAGTCTGAATAGAAATTGAGTCCGGTTGCAGGTCGGGGTTGGGAAGAGGTTTTGATAAGTTCCGTGTGTGTGGTGGTAACTGTGTATGAGGGCTCTTTTAGAAACGAATGACAGGTGGTTTTCTGTAGAGAGTCCTCTGGGTAACTATCAAATGCCTGAAGAGTGTCTGTAGGATGAAAGAAATCTGATTCGAGAAAATATTTGAATTCTGGGTTGTAATCACTCTTGGCATTTTCTATTTTTGGTTCCTGAGATCGAAAAGGAATGATTCTGTGTTATCAGTGATCTCGGGAACCAGGACCTCAGAGTCGGAGTCAGAGAATGAGTCATGTAAACTGAGGTAGTAGATGGGCTTGGTGTGTTCAGGAAGGAGAGTCTCTCTGAAATTATAGTCAGATCCGAAGTTGTCGGAGAGTTTACGAAAATTGAGTTCTAAATGAGATTCTTGATCATGAATTCCACCGTAGCATAAATCATCAGATGTGGAATCAGCAGCCTGACTGGGGTCTAGCCTATATGTCAATTCTGAGTTTAGAAAGGTGTCCTGTCTTGGCTCAAGTTCCAAGCTGGTAGGAGAGACCCAATTGAAACCCCACTCGTCCAACTCCTCGATTTCTGTATCGTAAATTGGCATATCTTCTGGAAAATCAATCAGATTTCCTGAGGATGTTGGAGAAGGACATTCATCAAATAGAGGCCCGGAATCATATTCTTTAAAAATTTGATCTTTCTCATATGGGGCCTCATAATCTTCCCAATAAGTTTCGGATTTAGATTCTAAGTTTAGGATGTGGGTAGAATTACTAGAATCAAAGTCCGTATAGCCTTCGAAGGTTACCTTATCAAAATAAGGGGTGGAATTTATACCCTCAAGAGGTTCAGTTCTAATCTTATTATTGCAGGAGTCTTGGAATTCTAAGCTTGGCGATTCATGGTCTAGGGTTGGCTCAACATTGTGTTCTCCTGCAACTTCCCAACCTAATTTAATGTTGTCTTCTATCTGGGTTGGGAGTCTATAGCCACCCTGTGCCTCAGTCCTGAGGTCTGGGAAACAGGATTGATCCTTAATGCTGTTCCAAGATGGTTCATCCTCTTTCTGGTATATACGGGTATTTCTGGTTGATAATTTGTTCTAGTGATCTCATCATTTCTACCCATTTTACAAGGGCATCTTGGTGTTGTTCCCAAAGTACAGGATTTGTCAAGCAGTGAAGGTATTCAGATTGGTGTAATTTTTCTATCTCAATGTATCCTGTCATGAGCATATCTCGGGTTGATCCTTTTGAAATTTTTGTCAACAAAATTTGGGTACAGTTTATGATGAAAGCTGTGGTTGTTGGGACATCAACCTGAATGTTTTCTATTGGTTTATATTTGATTCCATACAATTCAAGGGCATCCTCAATCATCTTATCTTTCATGGATCTCTGATATTCAGGTTTTTTGAATGGTAGTCTTAAATGGTGTGGCTGCATCTTTGAATCAGGTGGAGGAATCAAGATATAGAATCGGAGTTTGAATCAAGATGTAGAATCAAGTTATGCCAAGATGGAAGAAGGGGGCTTTATTCAGAATCAGAGGAAAAGGGCTATGTGAATGATTGGTTGCACAAACTAGGGCACCGAGGCTCGGCCTCGGGGAGAGTGAATTTCTAAAGGAGGTTTCAAGGACCTCCTACCAAACACTGAAGGACTGGATGAGATAAGCAGGTGCTGGACCCAATCAAGACACCCAAAATGTTGGGTGACTATAGAGGTGCGGGGCAGATGGACCCCTTAATTAGAAGATCATCCACCTGAGAATTACTTGGGTAGCCAGAGAGGGTGAGTCCCGCGAAGACCCCTACACGGTAGAGCGTCCCCACGGGTTATAGGGTTTCCCCCACCCGACCTCTCTTGTCACCGCGGTTCCAGGTAGACCAGAATGGGGACCTTGACCTCTTAGGTCTACCTTTTTTACTTTAAGATCAAGGTGCTTAAGGTTCCACTTGAAATTTTAGGTATTTTGAGTGAAAAAGTGACCTAATTTGAAGGTTGGTTGACCCTAAGGGATCAACTTCACCTATTGATTCCTTTGAGAACTTATTAGGTCTTATCTTTTAGGGTTCAAGTGTTTTTAGATAGCCAATTGCTTAGGGTTTCTCTGAATAGGTATTTTTAATCAATGGCTTAGGCACACTTCTTTTGGATTTTCTCAATTCTTGATTAAGGGGTGTGTCTCTGAAGCCCTAATGTTAAATCCTATGTTCGCTTTACTTGGTCCAGTTAACTCCTTGTTGGGTAATTAGGGCTCAGGCAAGAAGGTGTTAGCCCTTAAATACCCTTATCAGTGTGTGCAGGAATAGTAGTTTGAAAATATGCAGCTGTTTACTAGGTATGAAAGATAGGTTATACCTATATTGTTTGTTCTTTTCTTTTTCTTCCTCTTTAAGATCTAGGGGTTAATAGTGAGAGGATAGAAGTTACCTGTCCTTGGAGTGGCTGTGGTGCGGCTGTGTCTTAATTTTTTTCTGTACCTGCACACAGAAGAGGTTATTAGAAGCTCTTAAATAGAGAATTTTATAGCTTCTAGAATAGCAGTTGCTCCACGGAAATGGCGCCAAAATGAAATGGCAACCGCTCTGGCTGTTTTTGCGTCTTTATGTTTATTATAGTGCACTCGTTATAGTATAAGACAAGACAGCTACGGTTGTCACTCCAATAGATTTTTTTTTATACTCGGAAATAGTTTTCCCGAGGTCGAACTCAGGGAGCTACTGGAATTCTAGAAGTACAAAGTTTCTCTATTGGATTACAAAAATAAGAAAGAGAGAGAGAGAGAAAATTTTGTTTGTCTTGGCTTCTTCTTCTCTCACAGCTGTGCCTTCTTCTTTCTTCTTTCTTCTTTCTTCTCTTTTCTTCCTATTTCTTTCTCTCTGGCGACCACGTCTTCTTTCTTCTTCTTCTGCTCTTCCTGTCTTCTCCTCTTCTCTTCAGCTGCATAGTCTTCTCTTCTTCCTTCTTCTCTGCTTTATCTCCTCTGGCCGCTGCTCAACCGTCGTCTGATGCAGCGGTCAGACGACTTAACTGCAGGTCTGCTATAGTTCGGCCTCTCTTCTTCTGCCTTGCCTTTTCTCTGCTCAGCCTCTCTTCAGAGCTTCTTCCTTCTCCTTCTTCCAGCTAAGCACTTAGCCTTTCTCCTTCGGCGCTCTGTTCCTGCACATAAGGCACAGCAAAACCTATCCCTTCCCTCTACCCGCACGTCTCTCTCTCTGTAAATCGCTCACAGGAAGCTCTCCCAGAGCCGGGCTAACGGGTCAGATAGCGTACCCGTGACCAGGTGCACCTGCGTGGGTGGTGCATGAGGAGTGTAGGGTAGTGTAGGGTTGGATCCGCCAGGTCCGCAAGGTGAATCCGCGGATGAGGCGGGTGTGATGGGCGAGGGACCTCACCCCATGTGCATTCGGAGGCGATAAGCCGTATGTATAAAATCAATTTAAATCCGTGCGACGCTTCGAGAACTTACGATGTGGGACTAAACGGTTGCCTCTCCTCGCACGCGCCCGCAGGAAAGCCGCAGCCTTGCTTTAGCAGCTGTAAACTCGATTCCCCTCGCTCGCCAGCTGCCTGCCTTCACACGACTCACCCGCCTTCGCTGCAACTGATAGCCTGGAGCACGCTTGGGAGCTTCTCAAGTCGTCGCTAATGGCGGCCGGGGCAGCAGACCTGTCTAGCACAAAAAGGGCCTCTCGACCTAAGCAAACCACTGGGGGACCTTTGCCGTGGCACGGCGAAGGTGGTGCGAAGTGCAGCAGGCCGCGGGATGGCCTAGGCGTGCGTTCCTAGGTGGTCCTGTGGCCGGAAAAGTCGGTGTGATCGGGGGTGAGTTGTGGAGGTGTAGAGTGGAAGTGGATGGGCGGAGGATGTTCCGTGTGATGAGGTGGAGCTTTTGCGACGGTTGGCGAGTTGTATGGAGTTGTGGAATGACGGGGGCGATTTGCCGGAGGTTGGCCGGATGCGAGGAAGGTGATGGTGGACAGGGACAGTCGAGGGTCAGTTTGAATGAATAATGTGGGGAAAAGAAAGAAGGGAAAATGGGAAGTAGTTCTAACTTACTTGCAAGGATGAAGGGGGAGGGCGGAGCCACCGACTCGTACCTGCCGGAGCTGGGGAAGAAACACCCAGAGGGAGGAGCGGCGACGAGGAAATGGGCAGGGGGACGCCGGCAGGTATAGCACGGCGCAGACGAGAGGGCAAGGGAAACCCTGCTGCAGGTAAAGCGGCAGAGCGACGAGGAGGAAGAGGAGAGAGTCACCGGAAGCTTGCGGGTTTCTTGTCGGAGAAGGAAGAGAGGAAATGTTGAGAGATTCTCCGCCAAGACAAGCTTGCTTCAAGTGGCTGGTCCTAGGGTTTCTTTTAAAGGCGCCAGTAGAGGGGTAGATGCACGGAGGGTGAGCGAAGCTCTCACCGGAGGTCGCCGCAGGTACAACATCCATACCTCTCGAGCGTTCGCACGAGAGGTATGGTGCGAAATAGGGCATGGGGAGCTGCTTAGGCAGTAGGGGACTTCACAGGGAACCCCCCCTTTCACATATAAGAGCAGCTCCCTGGGGAAGCGAGGAGAAATTTTCCTCGAGACTTCGCCGGAGTATGGGTCTTCTGTTGCGTTGGTAGAGGGACCCGAATGCAGAAAGTGACAACAAAAGTTGGGGGGGTTTTCGAAAGGGTTTTCAAACGTTAGGGGCCAGAATGTAATTGGGTGGACTATTTTGCAAAGTAGGTCAAGATGACCTTCCCTTAGGTCCAAATTTTGGTATAAACCTAATTTGGACCTAAGGAATCCAATGGTGAAGTTGTATTTTAGGTTTGACCACGTTTGATGGGACATTTTGCGTAAAAACCTAATTTAGGTCAATTGATGAGCTAGGACCCTAATTTAGGTCAAACTAGGTTCCAAAGGCCAATTTGAATGTTCTAAACCCTAGGGGATATTTTTCCATGATTTTTAAAGGATTTATTTGATTTTTATCCTGACCAGAACCTTATTGAATTAAGCGGGTCTATTTTAGTGTTACCAAATGTCATTTAATTCCTAGATTGCACATGAACCCATTTCTGATTGATTCAACTCACTTTTTATCTTATTTAGACCATTTGACCTATGCTCTATCTCTGAGAAATTCTGTTTATGTACTGCAATGGTAAAATTACAGTTTTAATCTTTATTTCATGTTTTCTTCACAGAACACTTATTCCTCCAATTAAGCCCTCTTCTAAGTCATGTAGGAGCTTTTATTCTCTTTATTAGGTCAAAATGAGCTAGTTATGGCTCATGATGAGGTTCTCATCATTAACCTATCATTGGAATTGGCTTAAGATTGATGGATAGGGATAGGCGGATAGGGTTTGTAGATAATGGGAATAGGGATATGGATAGTGCTATCCAAGGTTCTAGGGTTAGGATTAGGTTGTCTTAAAGTAAGGGTGGTTCAGGGTTCTGGGATAGGAATAGGGTTATCCTAGGGTTTGGTGGATATGGATAGTTGTAGGACTAGGGTTTCTTCTTCTTTCTTATTGTTTTATCCAAGTTCTCCTCTTTCTCGTTCTCTTTCTTGTCTTCAATCTTGCTTATTCCTTTTCTTTATTCTTGTTGTCCAGCAATCTACACTCTTGTCTCCAGTTATTCTGCATCTAGGTTAGGTTCGCTCCTGATCTCCTTATTGCCTGCAATTAAGAATAAAGCATCAAATAGCAAGGTAACATGGAATTATTTTATGTATAGCTATACAGAGAGATAAGATGCAATATATGGATGATATGCATGCAATATTTACATATTATCTAGGATCCTAACATTATTTAGGTTGATTAAGACTTATGATTGCTGCACAATCAGATGAAAAGAGTGCCTTGAAGTTTCACCAATAATTAATGGAGATGAGAGTCTTATCCCATTGCATCTATGTTTCATTTGCCCCTTATCTTACATTTGCATCACTTTATCGCCATCACCATCGAGTGTTCCCCCTACTCTCTTTCTCAACTCATTCTCCCTCACTCTGTGGTAGTAAGGAGAAACATAGGAAGAAGAGCAGCAGTAGTAGCTACTGCTACTACTGCTATTGCTGTTGTTGTTATTGCTCTTGTTGCTGTTACTACTATTGTTGTAGTTGTTGCTACCTGTTGCGGCAAGTAGAGGAGAGGAGAGGGTTGCTTCAAGCATTGAGGTATGGATTTTTGCCCTCTTGACCTTTCCTCTTATTTTCTTGAGCTAAATCGTGGAATGAAGGTCTTACAGGGCCCCAAATGTGTTGCATGTGAATGGGCATGTGGGTGTATTTTTGATTTGGGGAAAATTATAGTGGCAAGTGTAATGCGATTACACTTGGGGGATTTGATTTAAGTGATGCAATATAAGAAAACTAAGTGTTTTTCATGTTTTTAGATTGATTAAATGTGTTGAATGATTGTTAGAAGTTGTTAGATATGTGAATGCATGAGTTGGTATTGAAGAAACCCCTTTGCAGAACTCAGGTCTGGTTTTAAGTGCTCATTAGTTGGCCAATTTAATGATTGGATGCCTAATGGCCCTCCTCTTAACGTCCAACCATAAAATTGGATGATAACCTGTAGCTCAAGGGTGAGATACCCCATGAATGGATGTTTGGACATCTTTAATGGATGTCTAGGCTATCCTTTAGACATCTAGAAGAAAGCTTGGACATCTAATAACCTGACAGGAAGAGGGGTCTTCCTGGATGACAGTTTCTAGATGTCTAGACTATTACTGAATGACTTAAGTTGCGACAATGGACGTCTGACACTTTTATTAGACGTCCAATAAGGCATATATGGTCCTGTTTCATGTAGAAACTCCTCACGAGGATCGAGAACCCAATCTAATTGGCTAAATCTAAGCTGAATACCAAAGAATGAAGGTATTAAGCTTCGTTCAGAGTCTGACGCCTGAGTTTACGGGTCCTGAATGGAACCCTAAATGAAACTGAAAATGAAAATGAATGTGATGCTTAGGTTAAGATAGGGAGCTCGTAGGGCTAACTCCTTGACCTCTTGAGTCATGGGCTTATGATTGTGGTTGAAAGACCCTTGAAAATTTGGGTAGCTAGCAATTACTGGTTTCGAACCTTGGAAATTGAATAGTTCCCAATTGCAGTGATGACCTACGGGCTATTATTGAAATGAGGTATTACAGTGTACCTAGATCCGAATAAATGTGAGGTACTCAGAGCTACAAGCTCAGTAGGCGCCCGCAAGAGCAGATGAGGCCAGGGTATCTGGTACTCATAGTGAGAGCTCAGTAGGTGCCCATAAGAGCGAATGACGCTAGGGTATGATAAGGGATGGTGGGGACCTTGTCTGATGGCGGATTGAGAGGGCACATTCGGAGCAAGAGCTCTTAATGAGAGCATTGATGTGACCTGACAATGTCTGAACATGCCCTGTACTATGATATGGAATGATTTGAAATAATTGATGACCTGACTTTGTGGGACTTGACTTGAGTTGCTTGTCTTATCTGCAAAGGCTTTTGCCCTAGATATCTCCTAAGAGGTTCGACTCCCTTAACTAAAGTCATAAAACATTCTTATGACGTGGGAGTGAGTACACCTGCTTAAGGATCACTAGTGTTGCTAATCGCTCCCTTCGTCAAGGAGGGACTACTAGGCTATGGTTCAAAAGGAGGATATGTCGACTTTCCCTCTAGTAGATAGGAATGATTTCGAGAATCTGATCCTTTAAGGCGAGTGAGCGAATTATAATAATTGAAATGAAGGTGTGAAAGAAATGTGGGAATGAGGTAGTGGGTTCCGTTAGCCTGGGGTATTGTAACTCGTACACTACTTATTATTCCTCGTGGTCGTTAGTGCAAGTGCACCACAATCGTTGATTTTAATGATAATAAAACATTTGTTACTTAATATTTGCATTGAGTTTATAGTTTCATATAAAATGCAAGTGCAAACAAGTGTAAAGGAACTCAATCTCAAGACCATGGAGAAATGGAGGAGCTTGATGGAGGAAAACAAAAGCATCAAGGAGTATGGAACTTGGAGGAGATGGAGCTTTGCTTAGGGCTAAAGCTTGAAGAAGATAAAACTTTTTTTTTATGTATTTGTCTTTTATCTCACTCTTTATTTTTCTAGATTTATGTTAAAGAGCCCAAAGTACATCATCCTACATCCTAGGAACACATACTCTATCCTAGAACACTTAGGCAAAATCTAGAGTTAAATTAGAAAGCCAAATTAGGTGTCAGACAGCTTGATCAGACATCTACCATGAGTGCCAGATGTATGATCTTGACTTTTAAGATGTCTGATATTTTTAACAGATGTTCAATGACCTAGGTTGGAAATTAATACTTTGTGATCATTCTATTCAAATGTCTTGACCCATTTTCAAACGTCCTTCCAGACCTCTGATAGTCTAGCCAAAAGTCCAATAATAAGATCGTTAGCATTTCGAAACATTATCATCAAGAACCCTCTTAGAAATAATTGAATATTATTTACGGACGTCCGTACAACCCTTCAGATGTCAGAAAAAGGAACGTTGGACCTTGTCAAACCAAATCCAACCGTTGGATCCTTGGGAATCAATTCCCATAGAATACCTTTATCTTCATACGTCCAATAAACTGTCCAGCCGACCAGTAAGACGTCCATCCTTGTTACACTAGAACCCTATTTAGATATGATTTAAAATAGGAACAAACCCGTACAAAAGTAGATGTTCAATTTTTCACCTAAACATGTTAAGATGACATCCCAGGCATCTAACCTAGATCCTTGTTCCTGTCTAACAAAATCAGGAACTCTGACTCCTTGAATCAAACGACCAAAAAATGTATCAATCGTCTGACCCAAAAATTAGACATCTGATTTGACTGTCAGAGTCATGATGTGCTTGATTCGATTTGGATTTCAGTCTGATCTTATGGGACTTGCTCCCAATGGCTACAATGCCTCTCCTAAGCCTTCTTGAACCTTCTTAAGGCCTCTATAAATAGAGGAGGACCTCTACCTTGTTAGGATACACCTTTGAGATAATTCTTTCCACTAGAAAGGTTACTTTCTGAAGAAGATCAAAAGAAGATAATGTCCAAGCTCTCAAAGCCTCACACTACATATCAAAAGAGCACTGAAACTCTATTGCATTTCACGCCTACTCTCTTCCGCATAAGAGAAGTTTGCTAGCCTATAGTAGCATAGTTTAATATATACTTTGTGCCTCTATAGATCTTTTGTATTTTGTTTTTGGTTGGATATTTACGTGGCGAATTCCCATCTTCTTTGTGAGACAAAATACTCTTCGTGAAGGAGAGGGGTTTTGAGGTACACTACCCTTGAGTAAAGTAGTGTGGTTGTAATTGAGGTTGTATCATCCTTGGTTTAAGTGATACGGTAGTGGATTTGATCTACTCGGTAGATCGGAAAATCCTAAGTCGAGAGACTTAGGTGGTGGTTTTTACTCAGGTTGGGTTTCCACCTAAAAATACTTATCTCTTATGGTGAATGCTTGTGTAATTAATTTATTTTCGGATATATTTTCAACTACCGCACTATTCAACCCCCCTCTTGTGCACCTACTGTGGCACATGTCATTGTTTCCCTACTGAGCTAATTGGTTCACCCCTACTTTATGACCTATTTTCAAGACTTGAGGCCGTAGGGTCATACTATGGCTATGAGCAGCGTGGTGCAAGTCTGTTAAGTGCTGGTGAGGCATCGGTTCTTGCTTGGCACTCCAGGGCGTAGAGGACCAGACGATGGAGCCTCTACACTGGGTGTTGTTGCTGGACCCTCTCGTTGAAGGGTGACAAGAGGCCCTGACGTTGTACATGACAGCAATTTAGTTAGTACTACCACTGCTTTAGTTTCTATAGGCCCTGTTTGTTGTAAATTGTGGTTGGGTCCCGCTTTGTTGTTATTGTATTGTAACAATCAAACTATTATGGTATGCACAAACTGTAAACTGATCTAGTTCCTGTGTGTGTATTCTATGTGGTGCCTATGAAATTTTATGAAATGTTGTGATATATCATATGACAGACACATTGTAGTTATTCCTATCTTTCCTCTCTTGTTGCATATAATGTTTTTATACATGCATTTTTCTTCTTATTGCTCATTCGATTCAATGTGCCATGCTGTAATCAATACGTTTATTAAGTGGGTTAAACTTAATAACTGTTAAGTCAACTACGTACAATCCGAACCAATCCAGGAGAGTTAATTGGGATCATTACAATTCACCTTCTCCATTGGAGTTGAACTTTCACTTCTCTCCTATTTCTTTTTTCTTTCTTTTTTTCTAAAGAAATACGGGAGTTTATCTTATTCATCCCCCACTCCTTATAGGCTATGAAAAAGGAGATAGGGGGACTAGGTCAAGACCTGTCGTTACATTGAAAAGGCAAAAAAACCATGACTCATAACATACATCAAAACAGACAAAACAAAGACAATCGGGATAAAGCTAACAAAACATGATGGCAGTCCCGGGCAGCTTAGATAATAACATAGGGCAATTAGACTTTATCCAACTAAATAATGCCCAAACATCTGTGAGGGAGGTCTGTCAGGGAGGTGAATGTGTGCCAACCAGCATCTCCAAGATCTGTTGTTCTACAGGCTAGAAGGTCCGCTGTTGGATACACGAAAGTTAGAGAATGTATCTGTTGTGATCGTCCAACGAGGAAATTAAATTCTCAACGAGCTTGCCAAGAGACCTATACTTTGCCCATCCACCAGTAATATAATAATGTAGAATTGGATTCAACCTGAAGAGGCAAAAACGTGGTTGTTGAAAGCACATGGTTTAGAGACTTGATAAGAGCCATTTCAAATGGCATCTTACGAAACTTGGTGGAGGCTCCAGAAATAAGATTTCCTACATGGTTTCGGATAACCCATCCTAGCTAGGAAAATGAGTTGTGAGTTGTGGAAGCACAATGTTAATTTTCTAACCGTAAGAAGGTCAAACACAGCTAACCGCCATATTTGCAGGAAGACAAGAATGAAGCCACTTTGTCATTTCAAGATTCTGCCAATTATAAAGGAGGAAATGCGACAACCCATAAATTTGAAAGGTTTCATTTTTTATTTTATTTATAATCCACCAAACATTATACCACACAAAACAAATTAGGCCCTTAATAATTTTTGCTCTAATTGACTGAGAAACACTACTCATGATAAGATAAAAAGAAATAGAATCTATAAAGATAAGATAATTAGTGGAGAACACCCATTTTGAGACAGAGCGAACAAGCTGACTCTTGTAGAATAAATGGATCGATGTCTCAAAGGTAGGAGAAGAGGAATAACACCAACACTTGGATGCCAAAGATATCTCATGTCATGCCCCAAAATCTAGGCCTCTAATCGTAGGTTAAGGTTTTGAGGGTGAAAAAGGTGCTGATTTATTTAATTTAGGTTGCATTAACATCGAGCTACCAAAATATTTTATAAATCAACAAAATGGAAAAGTACAGGAGGTACGGCAAATGAAACAGCAAATGACCATAACAAAAGCTAAAAGTTACCTGTCCAGTAGCGTGCAGCGAATCCTGCACTACGTTGGAAACCTATGCATTGACGACACACGATGACGCCTAAAATTAGATCACAAAGCAAGGATGAGCCAGTCGGCTCAGTAGGGAACAAATAACTATTGTAATTCAAGAAAAATAAGGTAGTGTACAGTGAACTAACCGGCTAGATCCTTAGCCTAACATAGAACCCCAGGTTTCAACCTAAACATGGAACAACTTGACCAATCACTATGGTCCCAACCCATTAATCAAACCCTTTATTAATGCTACATGTTCTAACGTAACTATCCTACGATCCAAGATTCTATTACCTGCCACTCGGAGTCCTGGAGTGACCAAATCAACCCTTCATGTCAAACGAGATCTTGATGTGTCCTTCCCAATGGTACATTTGTACCCTAACCCTTCCTTGGTTAGAGGAAAGATTAAAGCACTCATGTCCACCGGACAAAGGATACCCGCTCCGATCGTCGAAACGTTGACTGTACTCTGAGTTCCTAAAAAGCTATTCCACACAAGACATCCTTGAGTACCCGGTCCAAAAGATTTGGCAAGAGTGACTTCCCGTTGCCCGTGATCCCTGGAAGGCTATTCCACACAAGATCATGCGTTTCCCAATGTCGGAATCCCTAGAAAGCTATTCCACACAAGATCCCCAGCATTGTTGCATGAGATCCCTAGAAGTCTATTTCACACAAGATCTCACGCTCTCTCACCCGTTCGGATCTCTAGAAGACTATTCCACACAAGACCTGCACGATCCTCATTACTCGAGAATCTTTGGAAAGCTATTCCACACAAGATCTCTCGAGTCACATCCTGAGATCCCTGGAAACTATTCCACACAAGATCTTAGAGCGCCTCTTGTCGACTCGGACTCAAGACAACCCTGGTGCCTCACCTCCATGACGACACTAGGCGAGCTCCCAAATAGGAACTATTCGTGTTCCTAGGCTGAACTACAGTAGCGTCAGGCTACCAAACTCCTGGGTTTCAAACCCGTAACAGTGAACTAACTATCCACAAAGTCCCGATGTCTCACCCATTGGGCTCACTTATCTGACCTAATCACTCCTAATTCCTTTTTTTCCTAATCGATACCTAATCAGGCAAAAAACCTATTGGATCACTTGGGGTCTTATCTAAGACCTTAGGATCAAATTTTTTTCTCTTTAGACTCAAATTGAGCCAATAATAGGTTTAGCATTTTGGATTGATGCATTTACTTCGTCGGATTAAATCTCCTTTTTATGGTATTCTTGGAGCTCGAGAGTTCCTCGCCTCTTGACTCAACAGGGTGGAACATGTGCACCAGTATCGGTACTAAACCCTAGTACTGATTTTGGGCACCCCCAGTATGATACTAAAAATTTGTAGCTAGTACCGGTACTGACCGTTGGTACCGGTATTGGGCACCCTTAGCCCTATACCAAGTAACCCAGCCATTACCGGTACTGGGCACCAGTACCGGTACCAAGCAATCTTAGCCATGCCAACTGAATACATCTAGTACCGATACTGATCACCAGTACAGATACTGGGTGCCTTCAGTACCCATTTATGCTTATTACCAGCCGGTGCTAACTCAACTAGTGCTGGTATTGGTCACTAGTACCTGACTGGTACCGGTACTAGGTGCTTATAGTACCCAGCCAAACATCCATTCACCTA
The DNA here is from genome assembly GCA_037157565.1 of Thalassia testudinum. Taxonomy (NCBI): domain Eukaryota; kingdom Viridiplantae; phylum Streptophyta; class Magnoliopsida; order Alismatales; family Hydrocharitaceae; genus Thalassia; species Thalassia testudinum. Next base: position 32,165,600 of record JAZHRO010000036.1, read on the forward strand.
TTCAATTACATGTGTTTAATACTCAACACTATACATTTAGAACACGATTCTAAATATCTACAAGCATGGAGAAAACCTAAGTAACTAGGGAATTCAAGGAAAACACTCATCCATTAGTTTACTTACATTCACCACCTATCTAACCCATCAAGGCATGGACTCAATACATATTGCATGAAACCCATATGCAAACCTAATCTAAATCCCCAAATCCTTGCATTTCAAGCACCACTTTCGCATCCAAATTAGTTCCCTTTTTCAACTCTTAATCATAGGAACAAAAGGAAATGCACAAGAGAGGGAATCCCTACCTTGGGGAGAAGCTCGTTCCTCCCCCCATCTCTTCGATGCATGGCAGCAGCAACAGCAACAACAATAGCAACAGGATCAGCAACAACACTAGCAACTACAACAGCGGCTCACCTCCTTTGCTTCTCCTTCCTTTCCTCTTCTACTCGTCTCCTCATAGAACAACAATAGGTGTAGCAATAGTAGCTTCAACAGATCCCATGAGGGAGCCTCAGGAGGTGGACTCGGTGGTCGCAGTGGACTTCTTTCTCTTCTCCTTCCCTTCGCTCACCAGCTCCAAGGCATCAGCAGCGACAACAAACGCAGCAGCTGCTGCTCTCCTCCTCTCCTTCCCTTCCGTAGAAGCAGCAGCAACATCAGTTGGCAGCAGCAGTAGCAACCAGTAGAGAGGAGGGAAAAGAGGGGTGCATCGGCTTCGGGGAGAAGAAATAGGATTTTATTCTTTTAAAATTTAATTCCTCTACTTATTTATAGGGGTTAGGATATTTTCACCCAAGTCCTTACACTTTTTACTTGGGCCCCAAGAAAGGCATCCAAACATGTTTTCTCAACACATAGCCCCTCAACTTTCATTCGTTACCCTTTGTTAACAACTTAAAGGATTTGCCTTAATTCCAAGGCTACCATTTCCTAAATTAACATTCCTAAAGCCCTTAATCCCACATTAAGCAACCAATTAAGATTTTAAATAGTCCATTAAGGGTATTACAAATTCGAGTTGTTACACCCTACCTTCCTTAGAAGGGATTTCATCCTCGAAATCAGCTAAGGCAATCAGGTGTAAGCATAGACAGTTACAACAATTCCAAGGCACCAGACACATCTGTACAAGGCACAAGAACAAGGCACAAGTATCCAAAGTATCCAAGCAACAAGGCATTCATTATATACGGTAACCATTGCAACATATCAGATACCCTCCCTCGATTCACAAAAAGACACAAAAGAGGGAGTTCAGATGAAGCTAGTATATCAAAAGCCAAGAACTATCCTGAGCCTACCAGCTAGGTTCAAACATCAAAATCATCATCTATCGTAGGAGCACCCATCACCTTCTTTCCATTATCTACAGCAGGTCCCAAGTTCTGGTTCACGAAAGGTATTGCTTGCATTTCTCGTGCATTCATCGCATTAGCTCTCAGTCCAACATCATCTTTGCCCTGACATCCTGCAGTCAAGGCTGCTGCTTGTCCCCTTATGGGACAGTCCTACTTCAAATGCCCAGGTCTCCTGCACTTGAAACACAACTTTGGAGCAATGCATGGTCCAGAGTAATCCTTTCCGTAGTTGGCGCAACTCTTAGTCTTAGAAAACTGACTTGTAGCATATTAGGTGCTAGCCATGCCAAAGCTTTGCACCTGTCTCATAGGCTTCTGCTCCATCGTCTGAGAGTTCATCATCATAGGGTTGTATCGTTGAGATCAGCGGTTGTTCCTACGAGTGGTCCTCCTGACCCAAGGAGTGACTGTTGAGTCTATTCACTTTGCTAGATTACTGTCATCATCCTTTCAACTGCCATAGCTTGCTCAGCCATCTTGGTCAAACCAGTTGTTGGCATCCTAGCTAACTGCATTCTTAGGTAGTTGCTTAGACCCCCAATGAATCTCCAGATTTGTTCCTCTTCATTCATAAATGCCTTCCCAGCAAAATGGAGTAATTCCATGAACATAACCCTATGCTCTATTATCGTCATCTCACCCTATTGGAGATTCATGAACTCATCTCTTTTTTGAGCCTTCCACTAGTGCAAATAAAACTAATCATTAAACAACTTCAGAAATCTATCCCAAGTGGCTGGCGATGGCTTAGAAGCTTGCATTGTAGCCTACCATCGCTTTACAATCCCTTCAAGCTGGAACATAGCCAACCGCACCTTGTGTTCTCCCAACTGGAGAGCATTGAAAATCTTGTCAATCTTCAGGATCCAATCCTCTATTGCAGATGGGTCACTAGCTCCTGAAAAAGTGGGTGGCTTCAGCTTTCGAAACTATTCAAACTCCGTGCTCTTCATTACTGTCGAGGAATCTGGTTGGTCCTGACCACTTCCACCCTCCAATGGGGGATTGTCCTATCCTCTACCACTTCCACTAACTCCATTTCTTCCCGCAGTCGATCCCATTCTATTCATGGCCTCTAGCAGGCCCTACATTGTCCCTTGAATCTGTCTCATCATGCCTTGTAGTTGACTTATAGCTGTAGCAAAATCCATGCGATTCCACTTACCACCCAGGTTACGCTTTCTTCTCGGAGGCATCCTACAACACATCCAAGAAATCAAATGTGCCATAATAGCTCAACCACAATTAGCATCCGATTGCAACCTGATATTAGCCACAACGTACACACTTCCAATGAAGTGCATGCTCTGAGACCAGAATTATCATACCCCAAAATCTAGCCTCTAATCGAAGGTTAGGGTTTTCAGGGTGAAAAAGGTGCTAATTTATTTAATTCAGGTTGCATGGACATCAATCTACCAAAATATTCCATAAATCAACAAAATGAAAAAGTACGAGAGGTATGACATAGATGAAATAGGAAATGACCATAACAAAAGTTTAAAAGTTACTTGTCCAGTAGCACACAATGAATCCAGCACTACGTCGAAAGCTCACGTGTGGACGAGACACGACTACACCTGAAATTTGGTCACAAAGTAAGGATGAGCCAGTCGACTCAGTAGGGAATAAATAACTACTGTAATTCAAGAAAAATAAGATAGTGTACAACGAACTAACTGGTTAGATCCCTAGCCTAACACAGAACCCCAGGTTTCAACCCGAACCTGGAATAACCCAACCAACCATCGTGGTCCCAACTCACTAATCAAATCCTTTATTAATGCTACACGTTCTAATGTAACTATCCTACAATCCAAGATCCTGTTATCAGCCACTCTGAGCCTTGGAGTGACCAAATCAACCCTTCATGCCAAAGGAGATCTTGATGTGTCCTTCCCAATGGTACATTCGTACCCTAACCCCTCCTTGGCCAGAGGAAGGATTGAAGCACTCATGTCTACCAGACACAGGATACTCGCTTCGGTTGTGCGAACGTTGATTGTACTCAGACTCCCTGGAAAGCTATTCCACACATGACATCCCTGAGTACCCCGATCTAAAAGATTCGACAGAAGTGACTTCCCGCTGCTCGTAATCCCTAGAAGGCTGTTCCACACAAGATCACGTGTTTCCGATTGCTGGAATCCTTGGGAAGCTATTCCACACAAAATCCTCAGCATCGTTGCATGAAATCCCTAGAAGGCTTTTCCACACAAGACCCACATAATCCTCATCACTTAAGAATCCCTAGAAAGGTATTCCACATAAGATCTCTCGAGTCACGACCTGAGATCCCTGGAAACTATTCCACACAAAATCTTAGAGCACCTCTCATTGACTCAGACTTAAGACAACCCTGGTGCTTGATGGGAACACCATCATGAGTCCTAACTAGCTCATTTTGATCCAGAAAAGAGAACAAAAGCTTCTACATAACCAACTTGAGGTCCTAACTCAATGAATAACCATTCTGAGAAAAAAAGTAAGAAACAAGGGGTAAAACTGTAATTTTACCATTACAGTACAACAACGGATTTTATCATGGGTTAAACATAAGTCAAATGATCTTAATAAGATAAAAAGTGGGTTGGTTCAAACAAAAAAGGGTTCATGTGAATTTTAGGAATTAAATGACTTCTTGTAACTCTAAAATAGATCCACTTAATTTAACAAGGTTCTAGTCAGGATAAAATTCACCTAAACCCTCTAAAAATCATGGAAAAATATCCTCTAGGGTTTAGAACCTTCAATTTGGTCCTTAGAACCTATTTTGACCTAAATTGCGGTCTTAGTCAAATTTTTGCCCTAAATTTGGTTTTTGTGTAAATTATCCAGTCAAACGTGATCAAACCCAAAATCTAACTTCACCATTAGATTTCTTAGGTCTAAATTAGGTTTGTACCAAAATTTAGGCCTAAGGGGAATTCACCTTGACCTATTTTGCAAACAGGTCCATCCCAATTACATTTCTACGCCTAACTTTTGAAAACTTCTACAGAAACCCCCCTATCTTTATCTTCGTTCTTTGCAATTAGGTCCCTCCACCATTATAGTAGAGAGAATTCTACTTCGGCGAGGTTTCGAGGGAAAGATCTCCCTGATTCCTCAGAGAATCCCCTTCAAAATTGAAAGGGAGATTCTCTGAGCAATCTCCTCCAGTTTGAACACAATTCCAAGCTCGATTTGGTACCCAATCTCTCATGCGAATGCATGAGAGATTCGGGTCTCATTTGACCTTCCATCTCCGACGAGGTTGCTGTGCTTGGAAGCTTGGCTTCCAAGCAGGAAACCTTCCTCTGAGGCCTATAAAAGCAAACCCAAAGCCCTTTGCATCCTTCAAGCTTGAAATTGGCGAGAGAAATCCTCTAGTTCGTTTCTTCCCCCTCTGGCCAGTGACTCAGCAAGCTTCGGTGACCCCCCTCTCTCTCTCTCGCTCGTCGCTCTGCCAAAATACCAGTGGCAGGGCTCTCTTCCTCCTCTTCTTCCGTGTCACGCCGCACCAGCCGACGTCCTTGTAGCCCCCTTGTCATCGCCGTCCTCCTCCCACTGAGTACTTCATCTCCGGTAACGACAGTACGAGCCGGCCACCACCTCTGCCTCCCCCTTCCTCTATCTATGCTCAACTAAGTCCTCTCTCTTTTCTAAACATTTTTCTCTCTTTATTTCTTCAAAACACACCTTAACGCACGCTATCACCCTCACCTTCCTCATCTTCGGCCAAACTTCGGTGAGGCGCCCTCGCCGCTCCACACCTCCATCCGCCTCTCTAACCACCCCATAAGCATCGCCACACTCCATTGACCATAAACCTTCACTCCACTCACTGCGCCACACCCCCAGAACTCCCCCCAAACACACCCACTTTCACGCACACAGGGTGCCTTAGGCACGCACACTCCGGTCACCCCATGCCACGTCGACCCTCGCACTACATTCGCCCTATCTCGACGAAGCTCCCTGAGCTTTCTGACGAGGCCGCAAGGCCATTTTCTTGTTGATAGGTATAGGCGTCTCCATTGCCATTGACGCACTCAAAGAGCTTGCTTGCAAGCCTCCGCCAGGTCTCCTCGCTCCAGGTGAAGCGCCCCAGGCTACGTGGAATCATCTCACACATAGCCCCAGCCAAGCAATTGGCACTGAAGACTGAGGTGGATGCTGCAATCAAGGAAGCTCCTGCTTCGGGCATTTGCGAAGGAAGGTGGGACAACATAGTCCCACCTCGGAAGCTGACAAGCGGGTGTAGTGGGATAAATTGAAAAAGTGACATAGCCTCTTTGCCTCCTAACCACGGGGTGAGGTCCCACTCACTCCTCTCACAGCCTCGTTCACGGCATCGCCCACGTAGATCTGGCCTGACCCGTATAACCAACCTGCACTCATTACCTACCACCGCATGTCGGTGGGCCTGGTCCCGGGCACGCACCCGACTTGATTACCCAAGAAGCGACTCTGGGAGAGTGAGCCTAAGAGAGAAAGTGGAAGTGAGATCGCGGGGGTGGGTAGGGGTAGGTTTTGCTCTCTCGCAGGCAATGAGAAGAAGAATAAGCCAAGGAAAGAGAAGGCAAAGACTGAAGAGGAAGAAGCTGAAGAAGGGCTGAAGAAAGAGAAAGGAGGAGGAGCTGAAGGCAGAAGAAAGAGGAGCCATAGAGAAAGAAGAAGAAGAAGCCAAAGGAAGGCAGAAGAAAGAAGGCTAAGGCACGGAAAAGATAGAGAAGAAAGGAAGAAGGAAGAGGCCAGAGACAGAGAAGAGGAAAAGAAGAGAAATAGCACTGTAGCAATCACCAGTTTAAGACATCTGATTCACAAAATCAGACGTCCATTTTTTGTGCTTTTTGTATACATTGATCCAGTGTCTTTATATTTACATTTTTGCATTGCAACTCTGATTTTCATTGCATATTCAATTTCTCAAAGTTGTGCTCTTGATTTTTAAACCCAAATTTGCTTCATGTATTCAACCTCAGACTTACAATTTCGAGTAATAAAATCTATTTGTTTTTTACCGATTTCAACTATACTATGACGCATTGATTTTAAAACATTGATCTCACCCATTAAATAGTGCCTCACTTCCATGATGACACTAGGAAAGCCCCCAACTAGGAACTATTCGTGCTCCTAGGTTGAACTATGGTAGCGTCAAGCTACCAAACTCCCAAGTTTCAAGCCTGCAACAGTGAACTAATTGTCCAAAAAGTCCTGATGTCTCACCCAATGAGCTCACCTATCTAACTTAATCACTGCTAATTCCTTTTTCTCCTGATCGATACCTGATTAGGCAACCTTAGAAACCTACTGGATCACTTGGGGTCTTATCCAAGACCTTAGGATCCATGTTTTTCCTCTTTAGACTCGAACTAAGCCAATAATAGGTTTAGCATTTTGGATTGATGCATTTACTTCACTGGATTAAATTGCCTTTTTATCGTATTCTTGGAGCTCAAGAGTTCCTCGCCTCTTGACTCAACAGTGTGGAACACGTGCACTAGTACCGGTACTAAACCCTAGTACTGGGGTTGGGCACCCCTAGTATGATATTAAAAATTCCCAGCCAGTATCGGTACTGACCACCAGTACCGGTAATGGGCGCCCTCAACCCCATACCAAGTAACCTAGCCATTACCAGTACTGGGCACCAGTACTGGTATTGGGCTGTCCCAGCCATGCCAACTGAATACATCCAATACTGGTACTAATCACCAGTACCGAAACTGGGTGCCTCTAGTACCCATTTATGCTTATTACCAGTGATGTACTCCTGTGCGTGTGTGTTAAGAAGTGTCGTTATAGTCGCACTTGCAACGTCAGTTTTAAAGTAAAGAAACAGAGGTGAGTCCGAGTGTCGGTCTCAAGGAGGCGTGAAAATCGGATTTTTCTTATCACTTGTTATCACGGAAATCACGGAGTTTTGCTTGCGAAAGGTGCAGTTGAAAAGCAAGAGAGAGATAGAGAGAGATTAGGGTTAGAGTTGTTTCTTACTTGATCATGCAACTTGAATAAGAAACAAAGTAAACAACTGAACGAAAAATAACTTCATTAATCATGCAGCTTTAGTTCACAGATTACAACATTAGATACATGCTTAAACATAAGTAAAGGAAAGCTTAAAAGAGAGGAAGAGAGAGAGAGGGGGGGAGAGCGGCAAGGCAGCCACGACGGTGGAGAACGTTCCGTCGGTGGCTCATCATCTCCGGCGATTACAAGAGGACCTAAAGCTAGCTAAGAGAGGGGTAGAGTTGTTGCAAGGGAAGTGAATGCCTTGAATGAGTGGTTGGAGGGGTTTAAATAGGGAGAAGGGCTTTCAAAAAGAAGAAGGGATTTTAGCGACATCTGGGACGTCGCTAAAACCCTTACAAAAGTGTCGGTGAAGCCCCCAGCCTGCTGGTCACACGCCCGCGCTGTTCTTCTTCGTGCCCGATCCGTGGCTATTGCGTGAGAGTCGTCCGATCTGAGATCTTCCCTCGGGTGCGCCTGCTGTCTGAGGGCACACCGCGTGGCGCGATCTTGGCCGCTCGCTGCTGATCGGGCGGCCCAATTTTGCTGTGCGCCTCTCCGTCTTCGATTTTTCACCCCACGCGGCTCGAACCCGCGTCGCGTGCGTGCGTGCTCACCGCTGCACCACTCTCGCTTCTTTGTCGCGGCGACTGTGGGCAGGCGCGTGGTTCTCGGCTGTCCGATCGAAGATCGACGGCCGAGATTTGATCTCTAGCTGAAGGTGGGAGCGACGAGTGGTGAGCGGGCGCCACGTGGTGCAACGAGGGCTGTTGATCATCAGATCAATGGTCAGAACTTCTTGGGCCCATTGTAGGAGCTCTGGATGTCGGATTTGGCCGATTTTGAGTCTGTTGGACTCCGTTCGTCATTCTGAATCCATCTGTGTGGTCTGATTGCTCATCTAAGGCTTGCTTTGACAAGTGCTTATACAAATGGCCATTAATACAGTTTTATAAGCAATCTTGGTACATGATGCATGAAATGCTCCCATTCTACTTATGTTGTGCCTTTTATTCTTAAGATGGGCCCTATTTAACAGAATTATCACCCCCCATATGCAGTGTTATCATACCCCCATGCTTACTCCTTGCTAGTCCCTAGCAAGGTTTATTCTAGCCTTTATTTTCTTTCAGAATTTAAGTAATTGCTTAGATACTTCGTCACTTGTCAATAGGAGGAAATATACTAAGATCTTAATCTACAAAGACTAAGTAGTGCCCGGGTATCTGCCAACATACGAATCGCCTGAATCCTTGCTTTAATGTATATAACTATACATATATATATATATATATATTTAGAAATTTTTCGGAATTCAGCGTGGGTTGGTAACTTTTTACGGCTACCCAACTCACCAAAAACTCGATCAAAGCCCTAAGTGCTAAGTATTTTGGTGTGAGGATTGTGATAGACTCACTCAATGGTAATTCAGACAGACTTCGAGTTTCTATGCCCCTAGGTGATCGAAAGAGGAAATATTTTTGCCTGAAGGTGTATTTACTCGATTGGTAGCTTTCACCCTACGTTTGTTTTAATTGGGGTCAACACAAGGATTTTTCTAGTGTATATCTCCCCGGCTTGCACTACTTCCTCGCTTCTTCCTTAAGTGTTTTGGTTCTTTTTGTGCATTTATTGAGCTAGGCTCTGAATAACCGACTAATGGGCTGTTACCTACGATCACTTCTCAGCCATACTCGTGTGGTGAAGTGTGGTTTATTTTATTTTCTTCTCTCTATTTTTTTTTCGTAGGTGGCTTCCCTGATCTCAAATGTACCTAGAGGCAATGAAGAAGAAATGGTCCCATGGCTGGGTTCTAGACAACCTGCCAATGGGCTGTTACCCACGACAACTTGCCAGCCATACCACCCAAGAGAGTTCATTAGCTACCCAATTTCTGTCAAAATCTCCGAGGAGTGAGTCTGTGCAAAAATGTGTGCAAATGCTTAGACTCAAAGTTTTTCTGAGTTAGAGGGTGAGTTGATAAGTCATATACTTATCACCTTATTTAGTAGGTGGATTAGAATAGTGAAAGAAGCAATCTTCATTTTCGTTGAAAACTTTATCATAAAATGATGTGTCGTATTTAATTGCGTGGTAGAAAATTGCTTTTCAAAACATTTAAATTTTCAAAACTAACCATGAAGAGTTAAGTCATCTCCACAGGGAGGAATTAGCCTAATAAATTCACGAGTCAAAGAATGCACAGTTCGCAAACTCTTCTGCAACTTTAATGCGAGGAAAATCCTATTTTAAATGAAGTTTACAATTTCTTTAAAAGTTTAGGGGTGTTTATGCAATTTTCATGTCAGAAATTAAGCCCCAAAAATATGTGTAAGATGCATGTGTACTGGCTTATCATGTGAATTCAACTTTTATGCAATGCTAATTTGAAATTCAAGATAGAAACATACACATAACACTAATAAAATAATTTCAAGAAAATCTGAGTGCATCAGTGCAATGTGGCCATAATAAAATATTAATAAAACTTGAAAATGGCATTGAATGTAATTATTAATAGAGGTAAAACAGAGGATCTCTCCTCTCCCCTCCTTTCGTGTGCGGCCGTGCACGGTTGGCCGTGAGAATCGGTAGGGAGATGCAGCTTGGCGAGAGCTACGCAACAGTGGCAGCGGCGTGGGCGGAGGTGGCCGGAGCGCCGACCTGTTGGAGGAGACAGAGGCTGCTGTAGCCGCACGATGGCCTGCACGCGCTTGCGGGTGCGGCGCGCGCCTGCAGGTGCAGGCGAGTAGTCTGAAGGTGGCGCCTGTGGGTGCAGTGCTGATGGGCGGGCGCCTGCAGTTGGCGTTGATGGGCGGGCGGTGTGATTGCACAGCAATCATAGGTCTTAATTGAACTAAATTAGGCTAGGACTTAGCATAAGTTAGGGTTATCCATGCATGCATACGCATTATCTGCATCTTTATTGCTTTTCTTTAGCTATGCATAAAATAATGTTATAATGTGCTGATTAAGTGCATTATGTCGATTGCAGGGAATAAGCTGATCAGAAGTTGGATCTGAAGCTGGATCAGGAATAACGGGAGTTGTAGCAGACCTGGAGCAGAAGGCCTAGTTTAGATATAGGAATAATAATGTAAGGGGGTTAAAGGTTTTCTATTCTATTAAGTAGAAATAAAGCAGTAAAATGTGAAGAGCTTAGGTCCATCCTAGCCCTAGGATAGCCTAGAGACTTCCCCAAGCCTTAGCCACCCTTAGATTAGGTCACAACACCCTAAGAAGCCCTAAAACCCTAGTTCCAACCCTTCTCTGGACGTCTAGATAAGTTTTAAGACGTCCAGGACCCTTAGCCAACTCCCGCACACTTCAAACCCACTTCTGCAGTGTTATTGGACGTCCAGACACTTTGTCAGACGTCCAATTTCTGCAGAATACCCAAAACAGAACCCGAAATCCTTCCTGACTCTGATTAGACATCTAGACAACAAGTCTGGACTTCTGATTTTTGAGTATAAGACGTCTGATTCTATAATTAGACGTATGATACTGCTCTCCAATTCCTGTTTTGAGATTTAAGCCTTGATTTTGGATCTCTAGGTCCCTAAACCCAATTCCAACCCCATAGGAACCTAGATTAAGGTGCCCTAACCCTAGTACATCACCTCTAGACCTCCCTAAGGACCTAATTAGGTCCTCACTAAACCTAATTGACTTGGATCTTAGTCAATTCCATTAGCCTATTCAATTGGACTCATTGAGTCCAATTGAGCCCTGATCTCAGCACACACTGTCCAATTGGACTCAGTGAGAGTCCAACTGACGTAGACCTGACTTAATTGAGTTTTTTTACTCTCAATTAAGTTTCCACACACCCAATTAAACTTGTATTAAGTTTAATTTCACTTTACCTTAGTGAATTAGGGTTTATAACCCTAATTTGAGACCTACCTTGACCTAAACCCACTAGAACCCAACCTAATCAACCTAGCCACCTAAGTTTCGACCCACACACACCCACACACACCATCCACACGAAAATATCTAGCCTAGAGTTCTCTATAACTCTCTACCATGTGTGGTTGCCTTGGTTGCCAAAAATAGCAACCAAGAGCCATTCAATTTTTAGATCCACATTTGGTGGATCTAAAAACCACCATCCACCCTCTCTCTCTCACTCTCCCACGAGCTCCCACCATAGGCCTCTCTAGAGAATTCCATAATTCTCTAGAGAGCTTCCCTTAGGTCTATGAAAAGACCCCTTAGGTGGCCATTGGCACCCATTCACTTCTTTGGCAATTGCACTCCATTGGTGCCATTCACTCCACCTCCATAGTCACTCCACCTCCACGAGCTCACTACCACCACCATGGAGGACACCATGCCGGGATGCTGGATCAACCCTTCCTCTCTCCAAGGGTCGGCCTCAGCTACATTGGCTGCCCCTCATTCTCTTCTCAACCACTCCAAGGCCATCGGGGACCATCCCTGAATGCCCTCTACTCTTTTAGCTCTAGATCACGCTTTTCATAATTTTTACTGCTTTCATTTACTGCTTAGTAGAGTAGTTTCTCTTCTCCCCAATGATGCATGCGAAATCCCCCTGTCGATTCTTGTATGCAATCGTTTTCTGGTAGCTAGGTTTAATTTCAAGCATTCCTGTATAAGCTTTCCTCTAGATTTCCTTTACAAACAACTCTCCCCCATTGAATGAATGAAAATGCATTAATATATATATATCTCTCTTTATGTGTTTGAAATCACCATGAGCTGAATGATTATTTTATTTGAGTGATTTAAGTGCATGTTCTTTAACCGCCTATATATTACGCACCAGAATATTAAGTAGAGTGGCTTTAAGATCGATTTCAAAAACAGAAACACGCCTCCCAGAGACGAACGACCGGGACTCAAGTCTCGTTATTTTACAAAATAATATTTTTGACGAATGTTTTTGGGCGACTATACTACGATTTTCGATGACTTTCAAATGCGCGAAAATGGCTTTCTGTCAAATGGTGCCGTTGCCGGGAGGCAACGTCATTTTTTTGATCTCGATCTTTTACTTATCATTGACAAATCTGCCTCTACTTCGTTGTTGATGTGCAGGAACATGGAAGAAAAATAGGATCTGCGCACACATCGAGCACGGCGAAAAAAGTTAGGTGCACATCACATTCTCTTAGAGTAGGTTTATTTTCTGAACCCTAGGACTAAATCTACTTCCTGCAATTTCTTTTGTAAAAAAAAATATATATTTTTTTTTCTCATTTTCGTGGAAAAGAAAAAAATCAAAAAGAAAAAAAAAATTAAAAAAAATCTAGATTAGGTTTCCTTTTGAATCTAGGTTAGAAAAAAAGAGAAAAAAAAGAGAGATATTTCCGTTTGAATCTTTTCAAAAATTCTGTTTTAAAAAAAAAATAAAACAAAAAGTGCAAAAGATTAAAAATAAAAAAAAATCTTCTTTGGTGGAAGGCTTGAATTTCAAACTCAAACCTCTTTAAAAGCTTTTCCACCACCTTCTGATTTTCGGCCAGATTTCAAATCTCATCTAAAAATTCGATTGCCGAAAAATCCGTTAGCGAAAAATTCTGAAATTCGGGAAAAACCTTCAATTTCAAACTATCTTTCAAATTCCACCAGTACTTTGAAAAAACTCCAAATATAAAATTTTTAAAAATTCTCGAAGTGCACGGGGTCAGACTGACCCAAATTCAAATATTTTCAAATTTCAAAAAGCGATTTCGAGAAATCCATGAATCTGTTTTGACTAAAAATAGTGGGGTTTGAAAGTTGATCTAATTTTATTTATTTTCCATATTTTTCCCAAATTTTTGAAGATCATTTGATACTGTTTCAAAGTGAAAAACCGTCCAGGGGTCAACATTCCAAATCTGACCCCCTGATATTTAAAATTTCATGAAAATTCGGTTGAAACAGTAAAAATTCAAAAAAAATATTCTCTGAAAAACTAATTGAAAAAGGAATCTACTCGCAAAATTTTGAATTAATTGAATTCCAATTATTATTAGAGAATCGACATTATTTTTGTGGTATGTTGAAATAGAAAAAAACCCTAGAAGTGCATGCAACTTAGGTTGAACCTTTAGGGTCACAAATAGAGACCACACTTTTGGCTAACCTAGACTTAATCAAATCTAGTTAGCCGGTGAGCTTGGTTACCTTGTGAGCCACTCACCACAAACCCCACTGAAGAAAACGGGTTAAAAACTAATTTTAAAACACGAAATCAACCTGAGTTCGTTGTCGTACTACTGAATGAGTTTAATCTCTTTTGCCAAACCTGGTGACTAAGTCTGTGGGGTAGTGTCAAATGACCGCGGCTCGGGGGTCAAAGGAACCGGAGGCGTAAGCCAAAGGAAGAACCTTTCCCTTAGTCCTCTCGTAACCAGACTAGCTGGGTTAGCTTGAGAGGCGGGATTCACGTTCAGTCGGTTGTACGACGAGCTTATCTTCAGGAATTTAAATCCCTAACGAAAAATCTGGTCACCTGATCTATAAGGACCATTTGATTGACAGGGCCTTAGCCTTGTCCGGCGTGGCTACACCAACCCAGGGGTTGGGCGGTGTATGCACGGAAGGAGGTCACTTCGACCTCACTTGGTTGGACCTTAGGAGCCACTCCCAAGTAGGCGAGTCACCTCGCCCGGACCATCTTCTCACCCCATTTCTTCTATCTACTAAGCCACAATGGCTAACATTGGATCTGGACCTAATCAGGATCCAGAAGAGTTGGACCCACGAGCTTATCTAAGAGCTCAAGTCACTGAATCAGCTCAACCTTGGGATCAGAACCCAAGGTGGCGAAGATGACTTTTCGCTTCGCCTGATCCTTCTCCTTGGGTTACCGAAATGGTTAACCCATATCCTAACCCTGGATATTATGACCCATACCAGTCGGTCCCTCAAAGGATCGCATCTTATAACCCAGGATATGGATTTCATACTCCTGCTTCTCACCCATGGAACATGGGTAGACCTGATTCACCCCCTAGAACCCTTGAAGAGCTACCGATGCATATGCGGCCACAATATAGAATACAGAGAGCTATAGCGAGCGCTAAGAAAAGGCCGCATCCTATCTACGTGAAATCCAGGCTATCAGTGAGCCGAACCAAAGACAAAGCTGGATTCCGCATCAACAAGCTGTGATGGAGCTCCTTCAGGAAACAACAGAGATAACAAGGCGAATTGGACAAAATCGGGAAACTCAAGAACTATTGCTTTTGAGATATCAAGTGGAAAATAGCATTGAAGACCTCGAAGAATCTGAAACAACTACGCTGGAAGAACACATAGAAGATTCTCGAGAGCAGATGCCCGAAGATCACTTAGGGGAAAAAGAATCTAGCATGGATATGAGACAGGAGCAGGAAGTATGCCGAATGGGTTCATCTGAAATTGAGGAGGAAAGGACTGATATCTCCAGGACTGAGCTGCAATTAGATTATCCTGAATCCTGGGAGACACCTCTTGGGTTAGATAACCCAATTGAGATAAGGGAAGTAGATCCAATTGAGGATAGGGATCTTGAGGCAAACATTACTGATCAGCCTAAGCCACTTCCCATTGTAGGTGAACCTGTGGTAGAGCCAACACCTTCTGATCTGCACTCTTCTTCTTTCACCTACATCCCTAATTCGGATGCTAGAGACTCTGAGATGACACTTGCTATCCCTGATCCTGACATCCGAAGACCAGAAGTAGCTATGGATAACTCGAACGAAGAAATAAATATGCTACCTAAGGTAGGAATTACTGAGGAGCCCAATGCATATGAGGGTGAAGCTTCGAGCAGAATGAGCTGGGGATGCACCTATCATCCTAGTCAATTTAATAGATGGCTCGACCCCAAGCCTAAAGGGTCAGCCTCCAATGAATCAGAGATGAATATTGATGAGGAGGAAGTAATTTCTGACAAGGATTTCAGTGACCTCCCCACAGATCTTCTACTTTCACAGATACCCCCATATGACCCAGAGCCTGGAGAGGGAATGATCTTTGATGTCAATTATCATTATGAGGATCCCTACCACTCAGATTCTGGTTCTGAGGTACATTTTGATCTACTCCCTCAGCAACTTCCTGCTGAATTGTGGGACATGATAAATCAGCTGAATCAGCATCATGATCCCCCCTCTGATTATCCTCTATTTTCCACCACCACTCCACACTTTCTTATAGCTAGACTTTTTGGAGTAGGGGTGCACAATCAGCTGGTTCGCATCTCCGGACCACTGATCTTAGGAGCATATGAGCACATCTTTCTCTTAATCTTAGCCGGCTCCTATGCTAGAAATGACACATCTGATTGAGTTTTCGCCCAGCTGGAGGCGTTAAACTCAGCACATATAAATACCATTCCACCATCATCAATACATAACCATTTTTATACATAGCATATTTTTCCTTTAGCATATTTCCTTTGTATATTGCATGTTAACAGGTTGGCCGGTGCTGAATATAATTTCAGGAGCAATTCCAGGTGACTTCTACCCACTCATCCTTTGTCGAATTTATTTTCTTTTATATTCATGCATGAGGACATGCAAGAACTTAGGCATGGGGGGGTAGATACAGAAAAACTGAAAAAAATTTTTGTGCCAACACTTAGGAAAACCTCGGAGCTGCATGCAAAACGTACTTTAAGACCTTAAATAAAAGAACAATCGACTCCACCTCCAATGCTCGCATTGGAGCTAGAAATCGTTCGCAACAACCAATTCTGACTCACCCGCTCACCTTTTGTTCCAAATTTAGGGTAACCCGATACGAGAAATTCACAAAGTACAAATTATACGAGGTTACATGTCTTTAACATACATACATATTGCATTCATGAATAAGATTATTTTATTAAGAGAATGCATTAGGGATTTTTATCCTTTAGTTGATTCCTGTAATCAGGAATCCAGTACAACTTTTCACACACACACGTAGAATTTGCAATGGATTCACAGTGAAGGCTGATAAATGTCTTCAATCTGTCGAGAAGAAGCAGTGCTTCTTTTCCTGAACCCTTGGACAATGTTTTGGAAGTCAGGCAGATTTTCCTCCAAAAATCCACCAAATAGTGTGAGAGAGTAGAGTATACTGGTGCTCTAAGATTAGTGCAAGGAATATGGAATCCTAGATAATTAGGTGATGATACTCTGAGATTAGACATAGTTTTCTCTCTCGGTTCCCACGTATACATTTTTGTGCGAAATTATGAGAGCCACCGAATATGGCAAATACACGGAGAACAAGTTTTCATAAAACCAGGGCTAAGGTGGATGGTTATGACCATTCTTTACGGAATCCTCGGTTGAAGGAGGGTATTGATGTCAAGGTCAGAAATACACCGTCCTATCCGTCTTTGCCGGTGCCGTGAGTAGGCACTTCCACCAAATAAGCCACCCAATGTCTCTTGAGTACCACCATTCCCCAATAATGCCTCCTTAATAAAGTTCATGGATGTATGCCAGTTGTGTTATGCTGAAAAAAATAAAAATAAAAAATAAAAATTAAAAAAAAATGAGAAAAAGAAAAAAAAAAGAATGATGAAAAGAAAGAAAAACTGAAAAAAAAATTAGAAAAAGAAGAAAAAAAGAAGAAAAGAATGAATATTTAGTGTTTATCGAGGCAATACTACCAAATAAAATTGAGCTCCACCAAATATGGCCTTAACCTATTTTTCTTGTGTTTCTGACCGCCCGAATACTGGCTGAGGAATCCCGACTTAGTGTTAGGGTTATGAGAACTCAATTAAAGTGTTAATGCCTAGTGAGACCACCAAATACAGATCCTATGTGTGAATCTGGTGAGGTTGTGAGCTCTAAGAAAAAGAAAGAAAAAGAGTAAGAGAGAATGAATACAAAGGAATCAAAAGGGAGCATAGTTTTTCTCGTCTTTCTCTGAGTTGAGTTACTTAGTAATCCGGGAATCTAGATTCTGTAGTACTAGTCTCTATGTAGCACCAAGTGAGAATGCGCCACCAAATATATAATCCTCTCCCTCAGAGATTCTCTAGCTAAGCCTAAAGCTGGGGTGGAATTCATAAAATATCTTGAATACCCCGAGGGAAGAAGTCCACCTATCCTGCTAGAATTTTTACTAAGGGTCAAGTACAAGCTTTAGAGGTGTATTAGTGTTCACTCGAATCCGTTGCAAAAGCTACATAGCTACACCTTCACGATTGTCTGGATTTCTAGAGCATAGGATGAAAACAAAAAGGAGAAAAATCTCTATGCAAACACTTGATAAAATAACCAGTCCCTTAGGGACCCTTGCTGTAAATAATTTAGTCTTGCATTTGCTAAGGACTAGCAAGATTTAGGCATGGGGGTGTGATTGCGCAGCAATCATAGGTCTTAATTGACCTAAATTAGGCTAGGACTTAGCATATGTTAGGGTTATCCATGCATGCATACGCATTATCTGCATCTTTACTGCTTTTCTTTAGCTATGCATAAAATAATGTTATAATGTGCTAATTAAGTGCATTATGTCGATTGCAGGGAATAAGCTGATCAGAAGCTGGATCAGGAATAACGGGAGTTGTAGTAGAGCTGGAGCAGAAGGCCTAGTTTAGATATAGGAATAATAATGTAAGGGGGTTAAAGTTTTCTATTCTATTAAGTAGGAATAAAGTAGTAAAATGTGAAGAGCTTAGGTCCATCCTAGTCCTAGGATAGCCTAGAGACTTTCCCAAGCCTTAGCCACCCTTAGATTAGGTCACAACACCCTAGGAAGCTCTAAAACCCTAGTTCCAACCCTTCTCTAGATGTCCAGATAAGTTTTAAGACATCCAGGACCCTTAGCCAACTCCAGCACACTTCAAACCCACTTCTGCAGTGTTATTGGACGTCCAGACACTTTGTCAGACGTCCAATTTCTGCAGAATACCCAAAACAGAACCCGAAATCCTTCCTGACTCTGATTAGACGTCCAGACAACAAGTTTGGACTTCTAATTTTTGAGTATAAGACGTCTGATTCTATAATTAGACGTATGATACTGCTCTCCAATTCTTGTTTTGAGATTTAAGCCTTGATCTTGGATCTCTAGGTCCCTAAACCCAATTCCAGCCCCATAGGAACCTAAATTAAGGTGCCCTAACCCTAGTACATCACCTCTAGACCTCCCTAAGGACCTAATTAGGCCCTCACTAAACCTAATCGACTTGGATCTTAGTCAATTCCATCAGCCTATTCAATTGGACTCATTGAGTCCAATTGAGCCTGATCTCAGCACACACTGTCCAATTGGACTCAGTGAGAGTCCAACTGACCTAGACCTGACTTAATTGAGTTGTTTTACTCTCAATTAAGTTTCCACACACCCAATTAAACTTGTATTAAGTTTAATTTCACTTTACCTTAGTGAAGTAGGGTTTATAACCCTAATTTGAGACCTACCTTGACCTAAACCCACTAGAACCCAACCTAATCAACCTAGCCACCTAAGTTTCGACCCACACACACCCACACACACCATCCACACGAAAATATCTAGCCTAGAGTTCTCTATAACTCTCTACCATGTGTGGTTGCCTTGGTTGCCAAAAATAGCAACCAAGAGCCATTCAATTTTTAGATCCACATTTGGTGGATCTAAAAACCACCATCCACCCTCTCTCTCTCACTCTCCCACGAGCTCCCACCATAGGCCTCTCTAGAGAATTCCATAATTCTCTAGAGAGCTTCCCTTAGGTCTATGAAAAGACCCCTTGGGTGGCCATTGGCACCCATTCACTTCTTTGGCAATTGCACTCCATTGGTGCCATTCACTCCACCTCCATAGTCACTCCACCTCCACGAGCTCACTACCACCACCATGGAGGACACCATGCCGGGATGCTGGATCAACCCTTCCTCTCTCCAAGGGTCGGCCTCAGCTACATTGGCCGCCCCTCATTCTCTTCTCAACCACTCCAAGGCCATCGGGGACCATCCCTGAATGCCCTCTACTCTTTTAGCTCTAGATCACGCTTTTCATAATTTTTACTGCTTTCATTTACTGCTTAGTAGAGTAGTTTCTCTTCTCCCCAATGATGCATGCGAAATCCCCCCGTCGATTCTTGTATGCAATCGTTTTCTGGTAGCTAGGTTTAATTTCAAGCATTCCTGTATAAGCTTTCCTCTAGATTTCCTTTACAAACAACTCTCCCCCATTGAATGAATGAAAATGCATTAATATATATATATATCTCTTTATGTGTTTGAAATCACCATGAGCTGAATGATTATTTTATTTGAGTGATTTAAGTGCATGTTCTTTAACCGCCTATATATTACGCACCAGAATATTAAGTAGAGTGGCTTTAAGATCTATTTCAAAAACAGAAACACGCCTCCCAGAGACGAACGACCGGGACTCAAGTCTCGTTATTTTACAAAATAATATTTTTGACAAATGTTTTTGCGCGACTATACTACGATTTTCGACGACTTTCAAATGCGCAAAAATGGCTTTCTGTCATGGTGCTACGCCTGAAGTTGAGCGGTGGGCCTTGCGGGTGTGCCTGCAAGGTGGAGAGGCAGGAAGGCACGCGGGCAGGTGCTTGCAGAGGCTGGCGCATGAGCGGGTGAGCTTGGTGCTGCGCGTGAAGTCGTAGGTGTGCTGCAGTGGGTGCTTGGCGGGCTTGGTGCATTGGAGAGAGGTGAGCGGTTGCGATGAGGCGTGATGGTGCTCTGTAGTGAGGCGCACGGTTGGGAGTGCCTGCAGGTGAGGCTGGAGGTGGAGCGATGTGTGCTGTGCAGTAGAGGCGCGATGGCACTTTGCAGGAAGGAGGGGGGGCGGTTTGTGGTGCGTGTGCATGCGGTGGATTGGAGAACTGCCTGCAGGCAGTGTGGGAGTAGCCTTGCGGGTGTGCAAGGGTAGTGAGTGGGTGTGCGGGTGTGCAAGGGCAGTGCGGGAGTAGCCTTGTGGGGGGGGTGATGCAGCGCTTGCAGGCTCTTGGGAGGGCGATGGCGCGGTGGCGTGGTGAGGGCAGGATGGGATGGTGCACCTTCTCCATAGTGGAGAGGAAGGATATCCCCCCAGGGGGAGGAAGAGAAACCCGTAGATGAAGCAGATCCTCTCCCTTTTGCTCCCCTCCTCTTCTTTTTAACTTCTCCGTTGCGCCTCCGAGAGTTAAGGGATTTTCAAATCCCTTAACTATCTCTGGCCGGCGGCTGTTGAGGGTTCCCTGGAGAATGGGGAAAAGAATAGCCGTCAATGATTTGAAAAAGGGTAATTTATCCTTTTCCCCTCATTCTTTTTGCCAATTATTTTTCCTGCACATAAAAGGAACATATTAAGTTATAGAATAAATGCAAACCTTCTATAACTTAATATAGTTATTAACAAACCTAAAAGACATAATTAAAGTTACTTAGGCGTAATATTAATCCATTAAAATGAACTCTTCAAATACCCTCATGCCTAAGATTTTCTAGTCTCTAGCAAAAATGAAAAATAATAGAAGTAATTAGAAGATTTCTTCTTTTCTTATTTCAAAACTTTAGAAATCTAGACAAATGTGAAGTGTTGATAGCCTAGGTAACAGATCCAAAAGAGCCGATTCACATTAGGAGTTCGTACATCACCCTTGGCAAAAATTTCTGACGAGATAGGCAACTACTTCCCTCGGGGATAAAGCAGACGATAATCTGTAATTTGACCTCGACGTTTAGCCTTGGTAGGAGATATCGAGTTGAATAGATTTGTATTTGGTGGCACACACTCATCTGGTGCTACATATAGTCTAGTTCTGCAGACTCTAGCTCTCTAGACTATTAGACAAGTCAACTCTGAGAGAGGCTACACAATTGTGCTCTCTTGATGTTCTTGGGCACTCTCTCTTTTCTTTCTTTCTGAGATCACGAATCTTGCCAGATTTAGAAATTGTACTCACTATTTGGTGGCCTCACATGGCATCCACACTTCAATTAAAGTCCTAATAACTCTACAACTAAGTTAGAGTTCTCAACTAGTATTCAGGCGATCAAAAATACTAGAAGGTAGGTATGGGTCATATTTGGTGGAACGCGATAGGTGTTCTGCTGCCTCAGAAACAGTGTTACATCATACACTTGGGCTTTTTTTTTTTGTAATATAACTTTTTCTTCTTTTTCTTCTTTCTATTTCTTCTTTTTCTACTTCTTTTCTCTTTTCTTCTTTTTTTATATATATATTATTTTTTTTTTCTTATTTTTGTTTCTTTTTCAATCAACACAACACAATATGAACTTTTATTTATGAGGCATTATTAGGGATGATGATGGTCAAGAGGAAGTTGTGTGGCTTATTTGGTGGAAGTGCCTATTCTCGGCACCGGGAAGGAATGGATAAGACAGGCGTATTTCTGACCTTTGACACTATTACCCTCCTTCAGCCAAGGACTCTATGAAGGACGGTTGTAACCATCCACCATATTTATAGCTTTATTAAGACTCAATCTTTGTGTATTTACCTTATTTGGTGACTCTCAGGAATGCACACACAGGAACAGAGAGTGAAAACTATGCCTAACTCTGAAGTATCTTCATCTAATTATCCAAAACTTAAGAGTCTTTGCACTAGACTTAGCGCACCAGTAATCTCTCTACTTTCTTCTCACAAATATGAGGTATATCTATTAGAAGATAGTAAGCCTGACTCCCTATGAACTGTCTAAGGGTTCAGTAGACTTACAAATGCTCATTGATTTTCCTCAAGGATCCATTGCCAAGTCTACGTGCACGTGAAATAAATGTACTGGATTCTAAACTTAAGAAATAGTTCCGAAAGAAAAAACCTCTAATGACAAAGGTATTTTGCTAGGGACTAACCCATTCAGCTCAAGAAAAGAGATTTATTTTTTTTATATGCTAACCTAAATGCATGAATACTTCCTAAAATGCAAATGTACTCCCCCATGCCTAAATCCTACAATATCCCCATTATAAAATTAGAACAGGAGGAGAAAGAAAAAATATAACCTGACACGATCTTCTGGGTTGCCTCCCAACAAGCACTTCATTTTCTGTCAACAGCCAGACCAAGAAGGAACCTATAAGTCTAGTTCCAAACAGAAAAGGTTAGGCCCTAAGAATTTGCGTAACAGCGTAGGCCTAAAAAATAGGTAACCATGGATGTTGGTGAGCTGATGATGCAATGTAATTCCAAATGCTCACCAGAAGAAATGAAAATAGAAAATCTCGTTGGCTACCTTGGGAGGTCTAGGAATAATAAATGGAATATGAAAAGGCACCTCCCGAAATGGACTAAGTGGAGGATAACAAGGATCCTCTAGAGCAGGACATGTTTTAAAAGATATGCACATAATTAGTTCAAACCCTTGAATGGCGAGAGTAAAAGTACAAGCATCAATCCACACTCGCCATTCTACTCTAGGATGTAGTGGCCTGATATATTCTCCAGAAAGAATGTACATGAGCAGAGATCTGAGTCAAGGATCGGTTGAAGAGTATAAAGGTTGTTTGTAGTGTTGGAAGGTAATGGTTAAGTCCAATGAGGGCTTAGTTGGTGTTAGGTCCAATGCCAATAATGATTCGGATTGTGTACACTCCCTAACAGTAGTAAACAACTTCAAGTTATCCTTCCTAGCATTAATGATCGGAGTCATATTTGAATCAAGAGTAGACTCCAAATTACAACTTTTTGATGGCAAGGTCAAAATGTAAGAATCATTATCATTCAGCTCATCCCCAAATTCGTTTGGTTCACTAAAATATTTGTCGGGGTGTATATGTGATTCATTAGGAGTTGGATCAGTATCCTCAATTATTTCTAATGGAGGATCAGTCTTAATATTTTGAAGGAAGCCTATATCATTGAATTCGTCATTCTTCTTGGGGTATAAATCCTGAATTGACGTGTTTTGTTCCCGAGAGTCTCCCATAGACTTCTCATTATTTTGTTTGTCCTCCTCTAATATCAACTCCTGTTTTGATGGAGGATGACTCTCAAAAGAAAGGAGGAATCTGGATTTAATCATATTATTTCTACCCTCTGGAGGTAAATCCTCAAATGATAAATAATTCTCCTGTGATTCACTCCAGATTTTCAGTCCAGGTTCCTCTATTGGGGCATCCTCATCCTCTGAATTAGACTCTTCATATCCCTGAGACCAGAATTGATCATCCTCTATTCCGTTAGGGTCACCTTCAATGGGTGCATTCTCAAGATGCTGAATGATAAGTGTTGATTCCCTAAGTAGAGGGTCAGGAGTAAGCTCACTAAGGGTAGAATGGGATTCCACCAAATAATTAATAGGGGAAGTGATAGGAATAATACAACCTTGACCCGGGGTGGTAGGGGTAAGGAGAATACTGTCATTGGGGTCAAGGTCCTTAAGAGGTAGCATCTTCCCTTGCTTTTGACTGCAATATAATTCAGGTGGATAATTACTATGATCGTTATCCTGTAGTGGCCGTGTCTCATTGGGAGAGTCTAAGTGATAGCTACCTAAAATTGGATCCCTATTGTCATTAGGTTCCTCAGAATTATTTTCATGATCATGGTTTATTGGGTAGGGATCAGGATTATTGGGAAGCATGTAGCTAAGTTGTCTTATTTCTTCATTTAACTGTTGACTATTCCTCAACATCTCTCCCATTGATTCCATTATTTCCTTTTGTTGTTTTTGCATATCTATCATAAAAGAGGAGAGGCTACTATTATCAGGTTGGGGAGGATAGTCAATTGCAGACTCTGGTTGCCTAGGGGTATCGGTCCAACCTCGATACGGAAAATCATGAAGGGTGGGAGGGTTGGGTGTTTGCATGGAAGTATGGATTTCAGGATCGGAAAATCCCACTCCCAGGCTCTGCTCAAAAGTGGGAGTTATCAAGCCGGTACTCCCAGGGTAAGAATGATCCCATGAATTGTCAATGTACCCATCAAAGAATGGATACGCTCGGAGCATGGGACCCTGATTAAAAGATGGGAAGTATTGACTCTGATAATCTGAATGATAGGAGTAAGAGTAATCCATTTCTTTAAGCAAAACAATTTCAACTCTCTTAGGATTTAGCAAAAATCAGAATATAAGCAGAAAACATCCTAGAGAGTTCTATTGTCAAAGCAAATGCAAATTCAACGGGATCTATTTTTAGTAGATTGTAGGTCTTAAAGTTATATGTTTAGTTGGTGGCCAAACAAGTTTTGCAAAAATTACGCTTCCTAGGCCAACCTTCGCTGGTGCTTATAACCTACTCGCAAGGGATGGAAGTCTCGAATCGAGCCCACACACGAGGAACCAAAGTAACTTGGTGGATAGGCTTGTTGATTTTCGACTAACTTCCCTTGTGGTGCAAAAAAGGAGAGGTAGAAATTTATTTAGTGACCTTATGTGAGGTGCACAGTGTCTTAAGTGTGCAAACATACGATCGTGTTTTGATTTTTTGAAATTTCGCAAACAAGATCCTTTTGTACACAATTTTTAGTCATAGATTTTAAAGTTCAACCTCTTAACAGTCCCAATTAGTTTAAAGTGACCACTGAATTAATTTGATTCAAGCACTTTAGTGGTCTTAGATTTAGGTTCAATGCATATGCATGACAAGTAATTAATGCTCAAGAGAAGACGCACCTTACTCCAGCTTTCTTCGTGCAGTAATGAATGCAATGCAATAAAAATAAACTAGATGCTGCTCATTCAGTCATAGATGGTCATCCTATAGATATGCAGCTTCTAGCAAGCAGTTTGAATTTTTTTTTTATAATAATAGCAAACAGACCTAATTCAACTAACTAACAGAAATGTAGTTCAAAACAGTTCAAATAATCCTGTAATTTAAATAAATGGGAACACGCTCCCGAAAATACACTCCCGCATATAAGAGCAATAAGAAATAAAGTGGCACTGGGGACACGTTCCCCAAAAAAAAAAAAAACCCAACAAGGGTCCAAAAGATAGAAATTAAATTCTAATGTCTATTTAACAAAATCTAACTAAGACCTACTGCCTAAATCAGAAATAGTCTTCTCCGTAAGCCTATGTGCATGGGATCAAAGCCCACGTGTTCCTGTTGCCATCCTCCAGGTGGCTTCAAGGTCCACCAAAAAGATCGTCTCCGCTGTACGTGCCCGTCGCATTCGTCACGTGTTTTTGCACAGAAGAAAATCCACAGTTAGTGATTCAGAAAAGTTTTCAAAATAGCATAAAAATAACATAAAATTCCTGAAAAATTAATAGGCATTTTTCCTCCC
Source organism: Thalassia testudinum (assembly GCA_037157565.1). Taxonomy (NCBI): domain Eukaryota; kingdom Viridiplantae; phylum Streptophyta; class Magnoliopsida; order Alismatales; family Hydrocharitaceae; genus Thalassia; species Thalassia testudinum. The sequence continues at coordinate 32,191,123 of JAZHRO010000036.1, forward strand.
CAGCAACGGCGCCATTTGAAAGAAGCGATCTTCATTTTTGTTGAAAACTTTATCATAAAATGATGTGTCGTATTTAATTGTGTGGTAGAAAATCGCTTTTCAAAACATTTAAATTTTCAAAACTAACCACGAAGAGTTAGGTCGTCTCCACTGGGAGGAATTAGCCTAATAAATTCACGAGTCAAGGAATGCACAGTTCGCAAACTCTTCTGCAACTTTAATGAGAGGAAAATCCTATTTTAAATGAACTTTGCAATTTCTTTAAAAGTTCAGGGGTGTTTATGCAATTTTCACATCAGAAATTAAGTCCCAAAAATATGTGTAAGATGCATGTGTACTGGCATATCATGTGAATTCAACTTTCTTGCAATTCTAATTTGAAATTCAAGATAGAAACATGCACATAACACTAATAAAATAATTTCAAGAAAATCTGAGTGCATCAGTGCAATGTGGCCAGAATAAAATATTAATATAACTTGACAATGGCATTGAATGTAATTTTTAATATAGGTAAAAACAGAGGATTTCTCCTCTCTTCTCCTCGCGTGTGCGGCTGCGCACGGTTGGCCACGAGAATCGGCAGGGAGATGCGGCTTGACGAGAGCTACGCAACGGTGGCAGCGGCATGGGCGGAGGTGGCCGGAGCGCTGACCTGTTGGAGGAGACGGAGGCTACTGTAGCCGCACGGTTGCCTGTGCGCGCTTGCGGGTGCAGCGCGCGCCTACAGGCATAGGCGAGCAGTCTGAAGGTGGCGCTTGTGGGTGCGGTGCTGATGGGCGGGCGCCTACAGTTGGCGCCTGCGGGTGCGCTGATGGGTGGGCGGTGCTGCGCCTGAAGTTGAGCGGTGGGCCTTGCGGGCACGCCTGTAGGGTGGAGAGGCAGGAAGGCACGCGGGTAGGCACTTGCAGAGGCTGGCGCGTGAGCGGGTGAGCTTGGTGCTGCGCATGAAGTCGTAGGTGCGCTGCAGTGGGCGCTTGGCAGGCTTGGTGCGTTGGAGAGAGGTGAGCGGTTGTGGTGAGGCGTGATGGCATTCTGCAGTGAGGCGCACGGTTGGGAGTGCCTGCGGGTGCGGCTGGAGGTGGAGCGGTGTGTGCTGTGCGGTAGAGGCACGATGGCGCTTTGCAGGAAGGAGGGGGGAGGTGTGTGGTGTGTGTGTGCGCGGTGGACTAGAGAACTGCCTGCAGGCAGTGCGGGAGCAGCCCTGCGGGTGTGCAAGGGCAGTGAGCCTGCGGGGGGGGTGGTGCAGCGCCTGTGGGCTCTTGGGAGGGCGATGGCGAGGTGGAGTGGCGAGGGAAGGATGGGGTGGTGCACCTTCTCCACAGTGCATACTCTCTCCACAGTGGAGAGGAAGGATATCCCCCTAGGGGGAGGAAGAAGAACCCATAGATGAAGCAGATCCTCTCCCTTTTGCTCCCCTCCTCTTCTTTTTAACATCTCCATTGCGCCTCCGAGAGTTAAGGGATTTTCAAATCCCTTAACTATCTCTGGCCGGCGGCTGTTGACGGTTCCCTGGAGAATGGGGAAAAGAACAACCACCGGTGATTTGAAAAAGGGTAATTTATCCTTTTCCCCTCATTCTTTTTGCCAATTATTTTTCCTACACATAAAAAGAACATATTAAGTTATAGAATAAATGTAAACCTAAATCATGATGCATGCAAAGCTTCTATAACTTAATATAGTTATTAACAAACCTAAAAGACATAATTAAAGTTAGTTAGGCGTAATATTAGTCCATTAAAATGGACTCATCAAATAGCTTAAGGTTGCAAAGATTCGAAGCTAAATCCATATTTTAACGGACATCAGGGCTGATTAAGCCTGAAGGCCTGAAAAGTCTAAGTGTTTAAGTTTTTTTTGTATTATTTCCCACTATTGACAAGTTTCTAATGCCTAAGTTTCTTCCTAAATTGTCTTTTTTTTTTATTCAGACTGATTAAATGAGCTCAGGATTGTGCAATTTACCACCCCCCCATGCTTAAGTTGGACAATTTCCTCATTGGCAAATACATGGATGCATAAGGGTTCAAAAAGATAGTACCTGAGTGACGTAAAATACCGGATCAGTCTGAATCCTCTAGGTTGCCTCTTAGGAAGCGCTGAGTTTAATGCCTCCAGCTGGGCGGTGCTTGACGTGCCTTCGTGCGCGTGTGTTAAGAGGTGTCGTTATAGTTGCACTTGATACGTCGGTTTTAAAAGAAATAAACGGAGGTGAGTCCGAGTGTCGATCTCAGGGAGGCGTGGAAATCGGATTTTGTTTACCACTTGTTGTCACGAAAAAGGCGGAGTTTTGCTTGCGAAAGAGACGGTTTTGAAAAGCGAGAGATAGAGAGAGAGTTTAGGGTTAGAAAGCTCTTGGTTTTGATCATGCACTTTAAACAGAAATTAAAATGGCAACTAAATGGAAAATAATTTCATTAAACATGCATTCATAGTTCATGGTTTACAACATTAAATACATGCTTCAACAAAAGTAAATGAACGCTTAAAAGAGAGAGAGAGAGGTAGAGAGAGAGTGGAGAGCGACGAGGCAGCCACGGCGGTGGAGGAGGCTCCGTCGGCGGCTCGTCGTCTTCGGCGATTACAAGAGTGCCTAAGACTAGCTAGGAGAGGAGTGGAGTAGTTGCAAGTGGGAGAGGATGCCTTGAATGGTGGTAGAAGGGGGTTTAAATAGAGTTAAGGGCTTCCTAAAAGAAGAATGTGCTTTAGCGACATCCAGAACGTCGCTAAAACCGCTTCCAGATACGTCGGTGAAGGCCTTCTGCCGCCGGTCAGCCGCCCGCCCCTCTCTCTCTTCAGGCGCGATCCGTGGATGTCGAACGAGAGTCGTCCGATTGATGATCGGACGGCTGAGATCCTCCCGCGCCTGCGCTAGGATCGTGCTTCGGGCGCACGTACGCGCGCGCGTTTCCGCCCGGCGTGCGCGCGCGCGTGGGAGGTGGGGCGCTGTCGTCGCGCCGCGTGGCGCAATCCTAGCCACTCGCTTCTGATCGCGCGGCTCAATTTTGCCGCGCCCTTCGCCCGCAAGTGATTTCCGCTCCGCGCGATTCGAACGCGCGTCGCCGCGACGCGGGCGTGCGCGCTAACCGTTGCGCCACGCCCGCGCTTTGTCGCGGCGACCGCGGGCGAGCGCGCGGATCTCGGCCGTTCGATCGAAGATCAACGGCCGAGATGCGTCCTTGGCTGGCTTGGGGGCGTGCGAGCGGCGAGGGCGGGGCGACGTGGCGCGTTCTACGCCGTTGATCTCCAGATCAACGGTCAGGATTTCTTGGGCCAATTGTGGGAGCTCCGGATGTCGGATTTGGCCGATCTTGAGTCCGTTAGACTCCGTTCGTCGTCCTGAATCCATCCATGCGGTCTGATTGCTCATCTGAGGCCTGCTTTGACAAATGCTTTACACAAATGGCCATTAATACAGTTTATAAGCAATCTTGGTACTTGATGCATGCAATACTCCTATTCTACTTTATGTTGTGCCTTTTATTCTAAAGATGGGCCATATTCAACCTAATTACTACCCCCTTGCGTGGTGTTATCATACCCCCATGCTTACTCCTTGCTAGTCCCTAGCAAGGTTTATTCTAGCCTTTATTTCTTTGGCGAATTCAAGAAGTAATTGCTTAGGCACTTCGTTACTTGTCAATAAGAGGAACTATACGAAGATCTTAATCTACAAAGACTAAGCAGCGCCCGGGTGTCTGCCAAAATACGAATCGCCCGAATCCTTGCTTTGTATATATAACTATACTTATGTATATGTATATATCTATATATGTCTTTTTAGAATTTTTAGAATTCAGTGTGGGTTGGTAACTTTTTACGGCTACCCAACCCACCCAAAACTCGGTCAAAACCCTAAGTGCTAAGCATCTTGGTGTGAATGTTGTGATAGACTTACTTAACGGTAATTGAGACAGACTTCGAGTTTCTACACCTCTAGGTGACCGGAAAAGAAAATAAATTTTTTTTTTTTTTTTGCCTGAAGGTGTATTTGTTCAACTGGTAGCTTTCTCCCTACGTTCATTTTACTTGGGGTCAACACAAGGATTTTCCAGTGTATATCTCCCCGGTTTGTACTACTTCCCCGCTTCGTCCTTAGGTGTTTTGGTCTTTTTTGTGCAATTATTGAGCTGCGCTTTGGACAATCGACCAATGGGCTGTTACCCACGATCACTTGCCAGCCATACTTGTGCGGTGAAGTGTGGTTTATTTTCTTTTCTTCTTGTTTTTTTTTTTTCTCGTAGGTGGCTTCCTTAATCTCAAATGTACCCAGAGGCAATGAAAAAGAAATGGCCTGTGGATGGGTTCTGGACAACCTGCCAATGGGCTGTTACCCACGACAATTTGCCAGCCATACCACCCTAGAGAGTTCATTAGCTACCCAATTTCTGTCAAAATCTCCGAGAAGTGAGTCTGTGCAGAAATGTGTGCAGATGCTTAGACTCAAAGTTTTCCTGAGTTAAAGGATGAGTTGATAAGTCGTATACTTATCACCTTATTTAGTAGGTGGATTAGAATAGCTTAAAGTTGCCAGGACTCACCGCTAAATCTATATTTTAACGGACACCAGGGCTGATTAAGCCTGAAGGCCTGAAAAGTCTAAGTGTTTAAGTTCTTTTTGTATTATTTCCCACTATTGACAAGTTTCTAATACCTAAGTTTTTCTTCCTAAATTCAAATTTTTTTTTTTTATTCATTCAGACTGATTAATTAAGCTCAGGATTATGCAATTTACCATCCCCCCCATGCTTAAGTTGGACAATGTCCTCATTGGCAGATGCATGGATGCAAAAGGGTTCAAAAAGATAGTACCTGAGTGACGTAAACTACCAGATCAGTCTGAATCCGCTGGGTTGCCTCCCAGGAAGCGCTGAGTTTAACGCCTCCAGCTGGGCGGTGCTTGGTGTCAGCCCTCAACAAGGGTGACACTTTCCTTGGGGGGTACCTGGGCCAGGAAATGCTTCAATCTTTGACCATTGACTGTAAAGGTGTGCCCGGTATTAAGATCGGCGATTTCGACTGCCCCATTGGAATAGGGCTTGACCACCCGAAATGGTCCTGTCCATTTGGACCTAAGTTTCCCTGGGAAGAGTTTCAGGCGTGCATCAAATAGCCAGACTTGTTGGTTTGGCTCAAAGGTTTTCCTATGAATGAGTCGGTCGTGGACGGATTTCATTTTCTCCTTATATAGCCGACTATTGTCAAAGGCATCCCGACGAATTTCTTCAAGCTCAGATAATTGAAGAGTCCTTTGCGCACCAGCTAACTGGGGATCCATGTTACATTGCTTAACAGCCCAGTAAGCCCGGTGTTCTAATTCGACAGGGAGATGGCAAGCTTTGCCAAAGACCAAGCGGTAAGGTGACATGCCTATCGGGGTCTTAAAAGCGGTCCTGTATGCCCACAGGGCATCATCAAGTCGTGTGGACCAGTCTTTCCTGTCAGGTCTCACAGTCTTCTGTAAAATGTTCTTGATTTGTCTGTTTGAGACCTCAGTCTGCCCATTTGTTTGTGGATGATACGGGGTGGCAATGCGGTGGTTTACCCCGTATTTTCTAAGTAGGGCATGGAACTGGGAATGGATAAAATGGCTTCCACCATCACTGATCATGGCCTTGGGTATTCCAAAATGGGAAAAGATGTTCTTCTTTACAAAGTCCATGACCGTCTTGTGATCGCATCGTCGGGTGGTGACGGCTTCAATCCATTTGGAAACATAGTCTACCGAGACCAGGATATACTCGAAGCCGTTGGATGGTGGAAAGGGGCCCATAAAATCGATACCCCAAACGTCGAAAATTTCGACAATCAAAATGGGCTGAAGGGGCATCATATCTTTTTTGGTCATTGTCCCTAGTGTTTGGCATCGTGAGCAAGTCTTGGCAAAGATGTGTGCATCCTTGAATAGGGACGGCCAATAAAATCCAGACTGCAAAACTTTTGCAGCTGTTTTCTTGCCAGAGAAATGGCCGCCACATGCTTGGTCATGACAAAAGGAAAGCACACTCTGAACTTCGTCTTCGGGGAGGCACCTCCTGATGATCTGATCAGCACAGAGGCGAAACAGCATGGGATCATCCCAGAAATAGTGCTTAGCCTCAGCCAAGAACCTGTCCCGTTGCTGTCTGGACCAGCTGTGCGGGGTTTGTCCTATAACCAGGTAGTTGACATAGTCAACATACCATGGCATTTTCTTGTCTTGCACGGCTAGGATGTGTTCATCAGGGAAGGTATCAGATAGAGGTAGGGAGGGTCCAATGTGGTCTGGATGAAGTCTTGACAGGTGGTCAGCCACCACATTTTTCGATCCGGCCTTGTCTTGGATTTTCAGGTCAAATTCCTGCAAAAGCAGGATCCATCTGATGAGCCTGGGTTTTGCGTCCTTTTTGGCCAACAGGTGCCGGATGGCTGAATGGTCGGTGTAGAAAGTCACGTGGGATCCTAGCAAGTATGATCGGAATTTTTCCAGTCCAAAGACTACAGCAAGCAACTCTTTTTCTGTGACCGTATAATTACGTTGGGCCTCGTCCAACGTTTTGCTCGCGTAGTAGATCACCACGGGCTTCTTGTCTTGCCTTTGTCCCAGGACAGCGCCTATGGCAAAATCTGATGCGTCACACATAATCTCAAAATCCTGGGACCAGTCTGGGGGTTGAAGTACAGGTGCGGTGGAGACTATGTCCCGGAGGGTATGATAAGCTTGGGTGCAATCAGGAGACATGTGGAAAGTGGCGTCGTTGGCTAGAAGGTCGGTCAAGGGTTTGGAAAGTTTGGAAAAGTCTTTGATGAACCTTCGGTAGAAGCCAACATGTCCTAGAAAGAGCGAATCTGTCGGACCGAACTAGGTGGAGGAAGTTTGGAAATTAAATCAACCTTAGCTCGATCTACCTCGATGCCCTTATGCGAAACGATGTGTCCGAGGACAATTCCTTCTTGAACCATAAAATGGCTCTTTTCCCAACTTAACACCAAGTTAACCTCGATACATCGTTTCAGGATTTTCTCCAAGTTGCTCAAACAATGGTCGAATGAATTCCCGAATACAGAGAAATCATCCATAAAGACCTCCAAGTATTCACCCACCATTTCTGAAAAAATGGCTAGCATGCAACGCTGGAAGGTCGCGGGTGCGTTGCATAACCCGAACGGCATTCGACGGAATGCAAACGTGCCATACGGGCAAGTGAATGTGGTCTTTTCCTGATCTTCCGGAGCAATTGCGACTTGGTTATATCCTGAATATCCATCCAGGAAGCAAAAATACTTCTGCCCTGCCAATCTTTCAAAGATTTGGTCAATGAATGGCAAGGGGAAGTGGTCCTTCTTAGTGGCTTCATTAAGCTTCCTATAATCAATACACACCCGCCATGCGGTGGTGGTGCGGGTGGGAATGGATTCGCCATGATCATTAGTGACAACGGTGAGCCCAGCCTTCTTTGGAACCACTTGAGTGGGGCTCACCCAGGGGCTATCAGAGATAGGGTAGATGATGTCGGCGTCGAGCCACTTGATAATTTCTTTTTTAACGACCTCCCGCATGTGAGGGTTTTAACCGTCTCTGCATCTGGCGGGAAGGTCGGGCCCCGTCTTCCAGGTAAATCTTGTGGCTGCAATAGGTGGGGCTAATTCCTCTTAGATCTGAGGTGGTCCAACCAATGGCGGCCCGATGTTCTGAAAGAGTTGCAGTCAACCTTAGTTCCTGATCCTTGGTTAGATGGGAATTAATAATCACTGGGAAGGTCTGGCCAGGTCCCAAGAAGATGTACTTGAGATTCTCGGGCAATGGTTTAAGTTCAGGTGCGGGTGGGACCACAGTCGATGGGAATGGAAAGGGCGGTAGTTGATCAACATCGATTTCTTCAAATGGTGTCATGTGATGATACTCAGCCTTACAGAGGTCCACAGGTAATGATGGTGACGAGTCAGAACTACGGGTTTGGTGGTCTGAGACAGAATTGAGGGTAAGGCATTCCTCGATTAAAGTTTCCATGGGATCATGTTCCTCAATGTAATCACAATCAAAAGACTTTGTTGCCCGGAAGATATCCAATTGCATTTTCCTGTCTCCGAAGGCGATTTCCATACATCCCGTGTCGCAATCGATGTTTGCTTTAGCCGTGGCTAAGAAAGGTCTGCCTAAGATTATGGGTGTGTTCTGTAATTTTTCAGGGACTTCCATGTCGAGCACCAAAAAGTCGACTGGGAAATAGAAGTCCTTGACCCGTACAATCACGTCCTCGACAACCCCCTTCGGGGTTTTCACTGATCTATCCGCCAGCTGGATGGTGACAGGGGTTGGTGCCAGCTCCCCAAAACCAAATTGGTGGTACAAGGTTGTGGGAATTAGGTTGATAGAAGCACCTAGGTCCAGGAGCGCTCTATCAAATGTCATGTCCCCGATGTTGCAGGAAATCAGGGGTGCTCCTGGGTCAGTTCGTTTGAGTGGAAGGTTGCTTGATATCACGGAACTGGCTTGCTCAGAGAGTACAACCTTCCTAGGTGCTTGAGGTCTCGGCTTACGCTTGGGTGTACAGGCATCCTTTAAGAACTTGGCGTAAGCGGGGATGTGTTTGACAGCTTCTAGAAGCGGAATATTAATCTGTACTTGTTTAAAAATTTCCATCAGCTCCTCAGTTTCCACAGTATTCTTTTTTCTCTTGATTGTTTCCAAGGCCTCAGGATAGGGTGTCTGAATTGGTTCCATGTTTGGGTCCTTGGTTGGTGTTTCTTCTAAGTCGGGTAAAGTCTCAGGGAGAGTCGGCCATTTGGGATCTTGGGTTTTGGTGCCGCTTCTCAAGGTCACCGCATTCGTAGAGGCATTGGGGCCATGGGGTGATCCTTGAGAAGATGAGGATGAAGAGGCGCCAAACCCAGGAGGTGTTTGTGGAGCCGGTTGGACCATATGAGCCTGCTCGGGGTTGCCTTGGAACCCTTGCGAATTGGGACCTCTGTTAATTATGTTTCGCGGGTTTGGTTGTGGTTGGGAAGGTAGAGATCCTTGCTGTTTACAGTCCAAGAGTTTGCTTAACTGTCCCTTTACCAAGGCCATTTCTTCCTGATGTTTTTGGTTCATGTCAGCCATCATCTTTATTAGGGTGTCCATTTGGTTTTGTGGGGGAGGGGCCACCCTATTTTGGTTATATTGGGGTCTAACTGGTGGTCCTTGCTGATAGGGGGGCAAGTGTGGCTGTTGGTTTGGCCTGGGCTGGTTTTGGAATTGCGGTAGTTTCTGGTTTGTCCAACCAAAGTTGGGGTGATTACGCCAGCCGGTGTTGTAAGTGTTGGAGAAAGGGTCAGGTTTTGCATATCCTTGGACGGCTTGCACATCTTCTAGAATAGCCGATGTTGATGAAGGAAGGGAGTAATCAAGGGTCGAGGGAGCAAAGGTCCCTCCTTGGAACATGGTTGGGGGTTGTTCCAGGTTCAGTTGGGTGAAGGGTTGGACCAGGTCAACATTATGTGCTCCTTTTGCTAGGGTGAAAGTCTGCAAGGGGTTCCTGGTCTGGTTTAGAAGCTCATCAATCTTCTTGTCCACCAATTCCACTCGATCCAACTTTTTGGCAATGATGTCCATGTCAACCATTCCAGAATTTGCTTGCACCTCATAAATCCCACCACGGGGTTGACTGGATCTGTTAAACTGGTTCATGGAGGCATTGTTGAGCGAATTCTCGCTCATAGACTCAAAGAGCTCAAACGCGCTCTCCTCATCTTTGTTTAGGAAGTTTCCCCCGCATGAGGCATCGACGAAGTTCCGTAGGTTGCTATCCAGACCGTGGTAGAAGATCTGGGACAATTGCCACCTTGGAACTTCGTGGTGTGGGCATTTCCTCAAAAGTTCATTGAATCTTTCCCACACCTCATGAAATTGTTCCCCACCCTGGAGTGTGAAGGTAGTGATAGCTCTTCTGAGGGCATTGGTCTTTCCTATGGGGAAGAATTTCTTTAAAAATGCATGCCTCAGTTCCTCCAAGGTGGTGATGGGTCTACCTAGGGTTCTAAGCCAATGAGAAGCCTTGTCTCTTAATGAGAAAGGGAACATCTTGATTAGAACAATGTCAAGGCTAATGTTCCTAGGTTTTACTGTTCTTGCTATGCGGTCGAGATCTTCTAGGTGCTGAAAGGGGTCTTCATTTGAGCTTCCATGAAAGTGGCTCTGGATTAGACTTAATACATTAGGTTTTAGCTCAAAATCGTCTCCCCCTTCGGGGATCCTAAGGTGTGGCTCGACTCTAATGGCAGAAGGGTTATAGAAATCACGGAGGGGTCTTGGCTGGTTCTGAAATGGTGGTAAATCAAGTGGTGGTTGTCCTGGTATGTCATTGAAAGGTGGTGGTTGTTCTTGCGGGTTCTGTAACCGTTGTATGGCTTGCATGATGGTGTGGATTTGTTGTTGCTGAAGCCGATGGTTAGCATTGATTTGAGCCTGGACGACAGCCATAGCATCTGGTGGGGGTTGATCTTCAGCCTCATCTACCCTAGGTTTAGCCATGTTTTCAACAGAATTACGTCGCCTAGATTCCTGCCCCAAAACACACAATTCGGGATGCAGTGAGCGCCTCCCGTGCATACACTAGAGAAGAACAGGAAAGGATGCGGAGGGCGATAGATGCGAGAAATGTGTTTCAATCAAGCACGCAAGCTTAATCCTTATGGTGTATTCCTTAGAAGACCTAGAAATCTCACAAATGGTGATTAAGTCCGTAAGCACTGGACTCCCCTTCTCAAGGTTAATCTGGCCAGGTTGATTACGAGGGGATTGCAGGGAAGGTTCTTCCTTTGGCTTGCGCCTCCGGTTCCATAGACCCCACAACCGCGGTCGTTTGACACTGCCCCGCAGCCTAGTCACCAGATTCTACCAAGGGAATGAAAGCCAAGTGCCTAGCAGACAAAACCTCACCTTTTGAGACTTAACTCAGTCCTGCCTAGGGCACGTCTACTCAGTTTTAAAGGGCTAGGATAGTGCTTGTGCTTAGGGTGATGTGATGAGGCGTTGATTGGGGTGGTGCCTCTTAATGTTCTACTTTCAAAGTGTGTGCTTCTAGCAAAACATGATTTTCAAGCAAGGATTTGTTAAGATATAGTGTCTTTTAGTGTTTCATCCTTACTTAAGTACTTTTTAGGGTTGATGTGTCTTAATATTTTCAAACAAGTTTCAGTGGGCACGTCAAGTTCTGCACACAACTTAGTGAAAGTAGATTTCCTTTTATTTTGTAGAGGCTCTAAAACCCTAGTGTACTCATCCTGATAATCATGCAGCTTCTATTAGATGAGTCAGTTTTAGGGTTGAGTGGTGCGGCCCAGGTCAACTCATGGTGGATTCGCAAACACCACTCAAGAGAAAGAGAAAAGAACACTCCAAGAATTTATCCAGCATATTAGAGTGTACATTTTTTTGTAGGGTGATGTGTTAAGAATGTGGGTCAACCAATCATTCACCACGCCAATTTTTTTAGTTTTTATGATTTTTTTTTAGCTTTTTCACGCAAGAAAACAATGAGAGAGAGAGTACTCACTATCGGTCCTCGAGGCACCTACTTCCTTGCTACCATAGTGGAATGCGTCGCTTCGCTGTCCATGTGCCGAATTCCTGCAACCGTCAAGTAAAAAGGAAAATAGGGCATTAGACGATATGAGAATGAAGGTGGAATGGAGGTGATAAAACAAATCCGTTGCCTCCCCGGCAACGGCGCCAAAAACTGACGTGCCTTCGTGCGTGTGTGTTAAGAGGTGTCGTTATAGTTGCACTTGATACGTCGGTTTTAAAAGAAATAAACGGAGGTGAGTCCGAGTGTCGATCTCAGGGAGGCGTGGAAATCGGATTTTGTTTACCACTTGTTGTCACGAAAAAGGCAGAGTTTTGCTTGCGAAAGAGACGATTTTGAAAAGCGAGAGATAGAGAGAGTTTAGGGTTAGAAAGCTCTTGGTTTTGATCATGCACTTTAAACAGAAATTAAAATGGCAACTAAATGGAAAATAATTTCATTAAACATGCATTCATAGTTCATGGTTTACAACATTAAATACATGCTTCAACAAAAGTAAATGAACGCTTAAAAGAGAGAGAGAGAGGTAGAGAGAGAGTGGAGAGCGACGAGGCAGCCACGGCGGTGGAGGAGGCTCCGTCGGTGGCTCGTCGTCTCCGGCGATTACAAAAGTTCCTAAGACTAGCTAGGAGAGGAGTGGAGTAGTTGCAAGTGGGAGAGGATGCCTTGAATGGTGGTAGAAGGGGGTTTAAATAGAGTTAAGGGCTTCCTAAAAGAAGAATATGCTTTAGCGACATCCAGAACGTCGCTAAAAATGCTTCCAGATACGTCGGTGAAGGCCTTCTGCCACCGGTCAGCTGCCCGCCCCTCTCTCTCTTCAGGCGCGATCCGTGGATGTCGAACGAGAGCCGTCCGATTGATGATCGGACGGCTGAGATCCTCCCGCGCCTGCGCTAGGATCGCGCTTCGGGCGCGCGTGCGCGCGCGTGTTTCTGCCCGGCGTGCGCGCGCGCATGGGAGGTGGGGCGCTGTCGTCGCACCGCGTGGCACAATCCTAGCCGCACGCTTCTGATCGCGCGACTCAATTTTGCCGCGCCCTTCGCCCGCAAGTGATTTCCGCTCCGCGCGATTCGAACGTGCGTCGCCGCGACGCAGGTGTGCGCGCTAACCGTTGCGCCACGCCCACGCTTTGTCGCGGCGACCGCGGGCGAGCGCGCGGATCTCGGCCGTTCGATCGAAGATCAACGGCCGAGATGCGTCCTTGGCTGGCTTGGGGGCGTGCGAGCGGCGGGGGCAGGGTGACGTGGCGCGTTCTACGCCGTTGATCTCCAGATCAACGGTCAGGATTTCTTGGGCCCATTGTGGGACCTCCGGATGTCGGATTTGGCCGATCTTGAGTCCGTTAGACTCCGTTCGTCGTCCTAAATCCATCCATGCGGTCCGATTGCTCATCTGAGGTCTGCTTTGACAAATGCTTTACACAAATGGCCATTAATACAGTTTATAAGCAATCTTGGTACTTGATGCATGCAATGCTCCTATTCTACTTTATGTTGTGCCTTTTATTCTAAAGATGGGTCATATTCAACCTAATTACTACCCCCTTGCGTGGTGTTATCAGTGCTTCGTGTCATCCCTCAACGAGGGTGACACTCTCCTTTGGGGGAACCTAGGCCAGGAAGTGCTTCAATCTTTGACCATTAACTGTAAAAGTGTGCCCAGTGTTAGGATCAGCGATTTCAACTACCCCATTAGAGTAAGGCTGGGCCTGAGTTTCCTCGGGAAGAGTTTTAGGCGGGCGTCAAATAGCCAGACTTGCTGGTTAGGCTCAAAGGTTTTTCTATGAATGAGTCGGTCGTGGACGGCTTTCATTTTCTCCTTATATAGTCGACTATTTTCAAAAGCGTCTCGACGAATTTCTTCGAGCTCAAATAATTGGAGCGTTCTCTGCACACCGGCCAACTGGGAATCCATGTTACATTGCTTGACAGCCCAGTAAGCCCGGTGTTCCAATTTGACAGGAAGATGGTGTTGGTGCTAGAGCACCACGATCATTTGTTTTGATGATAACAAAACACGTGTTATTTAACATTTGCAATTTGAGTCCTAGATTTCAGGTCAATTGCAAATGTGGACGTGTTTAGATGGAGTTCGAGCTCGCATCCAGGACGGATTGGAGGAGCTTGACGGAAAACAGAGGAGGTTCGCGTGGAGCGAAAGATTGAAGATGGAAGGAAATGAAGAATAGGATAGATTTCCTTCTTTTGTACTTGTTGTATTTTTCGTTTCTTTTGTTGCTCTTTATTTCCTTAGATATTTCATGTTAAAGAGCCTCAAAGAACCCTAACAGTAGTCCTAGGAACACCGGCACAACCCTAGGATACTTAGGTTTTCTGTAGAATACTTAGAAAACCAATATAGGGTTCAAACAGCACTTCCAGACGTCTAATTCCCAAATCAGACGTCTGATAAAGTATTTTAAGACGTCTGACTGTTGTTTCAGACGTTTGATAACTGTTAGGCTGGACATAGTTAGTTCTGTCTGATGAAATCAGACGTCCATACCTTAGACCAGACGTCTTAGGAGACGTCTGATGACTTTGCCAGACGTCCAACTAGTGGACCGTTGGCTGGCTTAGCAGACACTCAAGAATATGACCGTTAGAGCCTTATCAGACGTCCTTAGGCCTTTCCAGACGTCTGATAAATGACCGTTTTGCCTCGGCTGACCCAAAATCTCTTCTCAGAGATTTTCTAGCCGTTGCAACGTTTGGAAATCAATTCCCACAGTAAAAGTAGGTTTCTAGACGTCCAGACATAGTGCCAGACGTCCTGTATGTCGTCTGATGGACTTGCGTAAAAACCCTGTTTAGATCTGATCCAAGTCAGGGAGAGACCTGCCCAAAATCAGACGTCTGACCTTTGAATCAGACGTCTTATAGTGAACTTCCAGACGTCTGATGCTAGAATTAGACGTCTGATAAGCCTGTTAGAACAATGATTGTTCCTGATTTCGGGCTGATTCACTTGGGCTTTGTTCCCAACGGCTATAGAACCTTTCTAAAGCCTTCCAAAGCTTTCCTAAGGCCTCTATAAATAGAGGGGAGCCTTTACACACCAATAGACATCAAGAGAAACACAAGATATACACTAAGAGAAACAAGAGACACATCTAAGCAACTTAGTTCCACTCTTTTGTGTCCAAGAGAAGCCCTTGCTCTCCAAGCTCTAGTTTCATTCTCTTGAGAGCATCAAGTCTTCGCTCACGCACTCTCCCGCCGTTGTTCACGAGAGCGACATTGCGCCGTTGCGTGGCTCACGCATCCGCGTCATCCTCGACGCACTCCTTGCAAAGGGGAGTTTCCTTATTCCTATAGAAGCTAGGTTCTTAATTACTTTGTTGGCTCTATAGGACCTGTTGTTTTATTTTATCTTTGTCTTTTGGTTGGGTATTCGCTTTGCGAATTCCCGTCTCCTTCGTAGGACAAAATCCTTCTCGTGGAGAGAAGGGATTGAGGAACGCTACCCTCGTACTTGTAGCGTGGTTGTACTGAGGTTGAATCACCCTCGTTTTAAAGTGATTCGTTTAGTGGATTTGATCAACTAGGTTGATCGGAAAATCCTAACTCGAGAGGGTTAGGTGGTGGTTTTCACCCGGTTTGTGTTTCCACCTAAAAATACTTTGTGTCTTTGTGTGATTGACTATTTGTGAGATTGTTTATATTTCAATTACGCATTTTTTACGTCACACTGATCTCACCCCCTCCAAGTAGGGAATTTCAATTGGTATCAGAGCTGGTCTTGCTGTTTCGGCGTAACAACCAGGCAAGTAGATCATGGAGGGAAGCATAGCCGCAATCAGAATCTCCGAGGGGCAGTCCACCATCCGACCACCCTACTTTGACGGGAACAACTACAGCTATTGGAAGTTGCGGATGAAGACCTAGCTTCAAGCCACCGATTTCACAGTCTGGGCCAGGTGCGAGACCCCCTTCGACATCCCAGAGAAACCCGCGGGAGGCTACTCGTAGCAGCAGATCCGGGAGCTCTCTCTCAACGCGAAAACAATGAACGCGTTGTATTGCGCGCTTAGCTCGGAGGAGTTCAACAGAATCTCGCAATGCGCCACCGCATACGAGATTTGGCACACACTTGAGGTAACTCACGAAGGTACCTCTAAGGTAAAAACTTCTAAAATTAATTTACTTTCTCAAGAATTTGAATCTTTTTCTATGAAACCTAACGAGTCTTTAAGTGAGATGAACACTAGGTTCACTCTCATTGTAAATAATTTGAAAGCATTAGGGAAGACCTTCATCAAGGGGGAGCTTCAAGGGAAGCTTCTTCGTTCCCTTGGACCGGAATGGGAACAGAAAGTCACCGCCATCGAAGAGGCGAACGAAATGGAGGAGCTCAACATGGAAGATCTCCTAGGCAATCTGATGGCCTACGAGACTAAGTTGAAGCAGAAGAAGAAGGATACACCGGAGCCTAAACTAAAGAAGACTCTCGCCTTCAGAGCCGCGTCGGATAGCGAGGTAAGTTCCGACGACGAAGACTTTAGAATTTTACTTAAAAATTTTTCCAAGTTTTGTAGGGAATTAAAGAAAGAGAAAAAGGAGAAGGAAAGCCTGAGACGTTGCTACCACTGCAACGGGAAAGGGTATCTGCGACCAGAATGCCCTCTTCTCAAAAAGGAGAAGAAGAAGGAAAAGGAGAAGAAATCTAAGAAGAAGGCGTTCCAAGCCACTTGGGACGATTCTAGCTCGGAGGAAGAAGAAGAAAAGATCATAGAAGAAGAAACCGTTTGCTTCGGTTTCATGGCCAGAGGAAGCGACATCGAAAGCTAAAGCGACTCAGACAACGAGGTAAATCTCGATCTTCAAGAAGCTTTTAATGAACTTTTTGAGATTAGTAAATCACTTAGGATAGAAAATAAAAGCATTAAAAAGAACCTTAGTTTTCTTAAAAATGAAAATGATAGGTTAGAAATAAACTTAAGGATCTAGAAACTTGTCCTAAAAATGATAACCTATTATTAGAAAATCATAACCTCATCAATGAAAATAATAAGTTGATTGAGGAAAATGATAGTCTAAAGTTAGAAATCTATGATTTAAAGACTAAGATGCAAACTATAGAAAAAGAAATTGCATGTCTTAGGGAAAATTCTAACAAATTAATCAACAAAGTAGATAAGTTTTATAGCCCTAAGATTGAGAAAGGATCTCCATCAAGGAGACCCGCTAACAAATCCGGATCCAAGCCCACTTGGATACCGAAAAAAGAATTAGAATCTTGTTTTGTAGGGTTCAGGGATAATTACAACATAAGGGACTGGACCTACAAGCTCAAGGCTGGTCAACTCAAGTTAGGGGAACCAAGGAGTAGACCAAGGAGGAGAACAAGAAGACCGACGAGACGGCGAACAAACGACGGACCCGCCGCACGTCGACCACCAGATTGGAGACCGGCGCCAATGCCCGGGCCTCCAAGCTACGGATGGGAGCCCCATCCGATGTGGCATCCACCACCACCATTCGGGCCATTTTATTGGCCATGGTAGGTGAGGTAAAATTCTTAACCCTATCTTGTTATAAGCATTTATATAGGGGGAGTTAAAAAATGAAAAATGATGAGCTAATTGTCAATTTTTAAGGGGGAGATATAAGGTAGCTAAATTTCCTTTAGTAAGGGGGAGAAAAATAATAGCTATCTTGTTGTTACAAAAAGGGGGAGAATATTACCTTTATTAAAATAAATTCATAGAAGAGCATGTTTTAAGGGGGAGTTATAGGAAATGTAAAACCAATCAAACCTTTTTGATAATGTCAAAAAGGGGGAGGATTTTTATGCATTATTATTTACGATTTTGTCATCATCAAAAAGGGGGAGATTGTTGGTGCTAGAGCACCACGATCATTTGTTTTGATGATAACAAAACACGTGTTATTTAACATTTGCAATTTGAGTCCTAGATTTCAGGTCAATTGCAAATGTGGACGTGTTTAGACGGAGTTCGAGCTCACATCCAGGACGGATTGGAGGAGCTTGACGGAAAACAGAGGAGGTTCGCGTGGAGCGAAAGATTGAAGATGGAAGGAAATGAAGAATAGGATAGATTTCCTTCTTTTGTACTTGTTGTATTTTTCGTTTCTTTTGTTGCTCTTTATTTCCTTAGATATTTCATGTTAAAGAGCCTCAAAGAACCCTAACAGTAGTCCTAGGAACACCGGCACAACCCTAGGATACTTAGGTTTTCTGTAGAATACTTAGAAAACCAATATAGGGTTCAAACAGCACTTCCAGACGTCTAATTCCCAAATCAGACGTCTGATAAAGTATTTTAAGACGTCTGACTGTTGTTTCAGACGTCTGATAACTGTTAGGCTGGACATAGTTAGTTTTGTCTGATGAAATCAGACGTCCATACCTTAGACCAGACGTCTTAGGAGACGTCTGATGACTTTGCCAGACGTCCAACTAGTGGACCGTTGGCTGGGTTAGCAGACACTCAAGAATATGACCGTTAGAGCCTTATCAGACGTCCTTAGGCCTTTCCAGACGTCTGATAAATGACCGTTTTGCCTCGGCTGACCCAAAATCTCTTCTCAGAGATTTTCTAGCCGTTGCAACGTTTGGAAATCAATTCCCACAGTAAAAGTAGGTTTCCAGACGTCCAGACATAGTGCCAGACGTCCTGTATGTCGTCTGATGGACTTGCGTAAAAACCCTGTTTAGATCTGATCCAAGTCAGGGAGAGACCCGCCCAAAATCAGACGTCTGACCTTTGAATCAGACGTCTTATAGTGAACTTCCAGACGTCTGATGCTAGAATTAGACGTCTGATAAGCCTGTCAGAACAATGATTATTCCTGATTTCGGGCTGATTCACTTGGGCTTTGTTCCCAACGGCTATAGAACCTTTCTAAAGCCTTCCAAAGCCTTCCTAAGGCCTCTATAAATAGAGGGGAGCCTTTACACACCAATAGACATCAAGAGAAACACAAGATATACACTAAGAGAAACAAGAGACACATCTAAGCAACTTAGTTCCACTCTTTTGTGTCCAAGAGAAGCCCTTGCTCTCCAAGCTCTAGTTTCATTCTTTTGAGAGCATCAAGTCTTCGCTCACCCGCTCTCCCGCCGTTGTTCACGAGAGCGACATTGCGCCGTTGCGTGGCTCACGCATCCGCGTCATCCTCGACGCACTCCTTGCAAAGGGGAGTTTCCTTATTCCTATAGAAGCTAGGTTCTTAATTACTTTGTTGGCTCTATAGGACCTGTTGTTTTATTTTATCTTTGTCTTTTGGTTGGGTATTCGCTTTGCGAATTCCCGTCTCCTTCGTGGGACAAAATCCTTCTCGTGGAGAGAAGGGGTTGAGGAACGCTACCCTCGTACTTGTAGCGTGGTTGTACTGAGGTTGAATCACCCTCGTTTTAAAGTGATTCGTTTAGTGGATTTGATCAACTAGGTTGATCGGAAAATCCTAACTCGAGAGGGTTAGGTAGTGGTTTTCACCCGGTTTGGATTTCCACCTAAAAATACTTTGTGTCTTTGTGTGATTGACTATTTGTGAGATTGTTTATATTTCAATTACGCATTTTTTACGTCACACTGATCTCACCCCCTCCAAGTAGGGAATTTCAGATGGCAGGCTTTGCCAAAGACCAGGCGATAAGGCGACATGCTTATCGGGGTCTTGAAAGCGGTCCTGTATGCCCACAGGGCATCATCTAGTCGTGTGGACCAGTCTTTCCTGTCAGGTTTCACAGTCTTCTGTAAAATGTTCTTGATTTGTCTATTTGAGACCTCGGTCTGCCCGTTTGTTTGCGGATGATACGAGGTAGCAATGCGGTGGTTCACCCCGTATTTTCTAAGTAGGGAAAAATGGCTTCCACCATCACTGATCATGGCCTTGGGTATTCCAAACCGAGAAAAGATGTTCTGCTTAACAAAGTCCATGACAGTCCTGTGATCGCATCGGCGGGTGGCGATGGCTTCAATCCATTTAGAAACATAGTCGATTGAGACTAGGATGTACTCGAAGCCGTTGGATGGTGGAAAGGGGCCCATAAAATTGATACCCCAAATATCGAAGATTTCGACAATCAAAATGGGCTGGAGGGGCATCATATCTTTCTTGGTCATGGTCCCTAGCGTTTGGCAGCGTGAGCAAGTCTTGGCAAAGTTGTGTGCATCCTTAAATAGGGATGGCCAGTAAAATCCAGACTGCAGGACCTTTGCAGCCGTTTTCTTTCCAGAGAAGTGGCCACCACAAGCCTGGTCATGACAGAAGGAAAGCACACTCTGAACTTCATTCTCGGGGATACACCTCTTGATGATCTGTTCAGCACAGAGGGAAAATAGCATGGGATCATCCCAGAAATAGTGCTTGGCCTTAGCCAAGATCCTATCCTGTTGCTGTCTAGACCAGCTATGGGGGGTTTGTCCTACAACTAGGTAGTTGACGTAGTCAGTGTACCATGGTAGTCTCTTGTCTTGCACAGCCAGAATGTGTTCATCATGGAAGGCGTCAGATAGAGGTAGGGAAGGTCCAATGTGGTCTGGATGAAGTCTAGACAAGTGGTCAGCCACCACATTCTTCGATCTGTCCTTGTCACGGATTTCCAGGTCAAATTCCTGCAAAAGCAGGATTCATCTGATGAGCCTGGACTTTGCGTCCTTCTTGGCCAACAGGTGACGGATGGCTGAATGGTCAGTGTAAATAGTCACGTGGGATCCCAGTAAGTATGATCGGAACTTTTCAAGTCCAAAGACTACAGCGAGCAACTCTTTCACTGTGACCGTATAATTTCGTTGGGCCTCATCCAACGTTTTGCTTGCGTAGTAGATTACCACAGGCTTCTTGTCTTGCCTTTGTCCCAGGACAGCTCCTATGGCAAAATCTGATGCATCACACATAATCTCAAAGTCCTGGGACCAGTCTGGGGGTTGAAGTACAGGTGCTGTGGAGACTAAGTCCTGGAGGGTGTGATAAGCCTGGATGCAATTAGAAGACATGTGGAATATGGCGTCGTTGACTAGAAGGTCGGTCAAGGGTTTGGAAAGCTTGGAAAAGTCTTTAATGAACCTTCGGTAGAAGCCAACATGTCCTAAGAATGAGCGAATCTGTCGGACCGAGCTAGGTGGAGGAAGTTTGAAAATCAAATCAACCTTAGCCCAATCTACCTCGATGCCCCTATGTGACACGATGTGACCGAAGACAATTCCTTCTTGAACCATAAATGGCTCTTTTCCCAACTTAACACCAAATTAACCTTGATACATCATTTCAAGATCTTCTCCAAGTTGCTCAGACAATGGTCAAATGAATTCCCGAATACAGAGAAATCATCCATAAAGACCTCTAAGTATTCACCCACCATTTCTGAAAAAATGGCTAGCATGCAACGTTGGAAGGTCGCAGGTGTGTTGCATAACCCGAATGGCATTCGACGGAATGCAAACGTGCCGTATGGGCAAGTGAATGTGATCTTTTCTTGATCCTCCGGAGCAATTGCGCGACTTGGTTATATCCTGAATATCCATCTAGGAAGCAAAAATACTTCTGCCCTGCCAATCTTTCAAGGATTTGGTCAATGAATGACAAGAGGAAATGATCCTTCTTAGTGGCTTCATTGAGCTTCCTATAATCAATACACACCCGCCATGCGGTGGTGGTACGGGTGGGGATGGATTCGCCATGATCATTGGTGACAACGGTGAGCCCAACTTTCTTTCGAACCACTTGAGTGGGGCTCACCAAGGGGCTATCAGAGATAGGATAGATGATGTTGGCGTCAAGCCACTTGATAATTTCTTTCTTAATGACCTCCCGCATGTTTGGGTTTAAACGTCTCTGCATTTGGCGGGAGGGTCGTGCCTCGTCTTCCAGGTAAATCTTATGGGTGCAATAGGTGGGGCTAATTCCTCTTAAGTCAGAAATGGTCCAACTAATGGTGGCCCGATGTTCTGAAAGGGTCGCGGTCAACCTAAGTTCCTGATCCTTGGTTAGATGAGAATTAATAATCACCGGGAAGGTCTGGTCAGGTCCTAGGAAGACATACTTGAGATTCTCAGGCAATGGCTTAAGTTCAGGTGCAGGTGGAACCACAGTTGATGGAAAGGGAAAGGGCGAGAGTTGATCAACATCGATCTCCTCAAATGGTGTTTTGTGATGGTACTCAGCCTTATAGAGGTCCACGGGTAGTGATGGTGACGGGTCAGAACAGTTATTATGGGTTTGGTGGTCTGATACAGAACTAAGGGTGAGGCATTCCTCCATCAGAGTTTCCACGGGATCATGTTCCTCAATGCAATCGCAATCAAAAGACTTTGTCGCCAGGAAGATATCCAATTGCATTTTCCTGTCTCTGAAGGCGATTTCCATACATCCCGTGTCACAATCAACGTTTGCCTTAGCAGTAGCTAAGAAAGGTCAGCCTAAGATTATGGTGCGTTTTATAATTTTTCAGGGACTTCCATGTCGAGCACCAAGAAGTCGACTGGGAAATAGAAGTCCTTGACCCGTACAATCACGTCCTCGACAACTCCCTTTAGGGTTTTCACTGATCTATCAGCCAGCTGGATGGTGACAGGGTTTGGTGTCAACTCTCCGAAACCAAATTGGTGGTACAGGGTTGTTGGAATCAGATTGATAGAAGCACCTAAGTCCAGGAGCGCTCTATCAAATGTCATGTCCTCGATATTGCAGGAAATCAGGGGCACTCCTGGGTTAGTTCGCTTGAGCGGAAGGTTGCTTGATATTACGGAACTTGCTTTTTCGGAGAGCACAACCTTTCTAGGTGCTTGAGGTCTTGGCTTATGTTTGGGTGTACATGCATCCTTTAAAAACTTGGCGTAAGCCGGGATGTGCTTGACAGCTTCGAGGAGTGGAATATTAATCAGTACTTGCTTAAAGATTTCCAAAAGCTCCTCAGTTTCCACAACATTCTTCTTTTTCTTGATTGTTTCCAAGGCCTCAGGGTAGGGTGTCCGAATGTGGATCGAGTCTATTTCTGGGTCCTTGGTTGGTGCCTCTTCTGAGTCGGGTATTTCAGTGGGTGAAGTCTCGGGGACAGTCAGCCATTTGGGATCCTAGGTTTTGGTGTTGCTTCTCAAGGTCACCGCATTCGCAGAGGCATTAGGACCATGGGTTGATCCTTGAGAAGACAAGGATGAAGAAGCACCAAACCCAGGGGGTGTTTGTGGGGCTGGCTGGACCATGTAAGCCTGCCTGGGATTGCCTTGGAACCCTTACGAATTAGGGCCTCTGTTAATTATGTTTCATGGGTTCGGTTGTGGCTGGGAAGGTAGGGATCGTTGTTGTTAACAGTCCAAGAGTTGGATTAACTGTCCCTTTACCAAGGCCATTTCCTCCTGATGTTTCTGATTCATGTCAGCTATCATTTTTATTAGGGTGTCCATTTAGTTTTTTGGGGGAGGAGCCGCCCTATTCTGATTATATTGGGGTCTAATTGGTGGTCCTTGCTGACAGGGGGCAAGTGTGGCTGCTGGTTTGGCCTGGGCTGGTTTTGGAATGGTTTGTCCAACCAAAGTTAGGGTGGTTACGCCAGCCAGTGTTGTAAGTGTTGGAGAAAGGGTTAGGTTTCGCATAACCTTGGACAGTTTGTACATCTTCAATGATAGCCGATGTTGATGAAGAGGGAAGGGAGTAAACAAGAGTTGAGGGAGCAAAGGTCCCTCCCTGGAACGTGGTCAGGGGTTGTTCCAGGTTCAGTTGGGTTAAGGGCTAGACCAGGTCAACATTATGCGCTCCCTTTGCTAGGGAGAAGGTCTGTAAGGGGTTCCTGGTCTGGTTTAGTAGCTCATCAATCTTTTTGTCCACCAATTCCACTCGATCCAGTTTCTTGGCAATGATGCCCATGTCAACCATTCCAGAATTTGCTTGTACCTCATAAATCCCACCACGGGGTTGACTTGACCTGTTGAACTGGGTCATGGAGGCATTGTTGAGCGAATTCTCACTCATAGACTCAAAGAGCTCAAACACGCTCTCCTTGTCCTTGTTTAGGAAGTTTCCCCCGCATAAGGCATTGACGAAGTTTCGTAGGTTGCTGTCCAGACCATGGTAGAAAATCTGGGCCAATTGCCACCTTGGTACTTCGTGGTGTGGGCATTTCCTTAAGAGTTCATTAAATCTTTCCCATGCCTCATGAAACTGTTCCCGACCCTGGAGTGTAAAGGTAGTAATAGCTCTTCTGAGGGCATTGGTCTTTCCTATGGGAAGAATTTCTTTAAAAATGCATGCCTCAGTTCTTCCCAGGTGGTGATGGGTCTACCTAGGGTTTTACGCCAGTGAGAAGCCTTGTCTCTTAACGAGAAGGGAAACATCTTGATTAGAACAATATCAAGGCTAATGTTCCTAGGTTTCACAATTTGTGCTATGTGGTCGAGATCCTCTAGATGCTAGAAGGGGTCCTCATGTGAGCTTCCATGAAAGTAGTTCTGGATTAGACTTAAGGCATTCAATTTCAGCTCAAAATCATCTCCCCCTTCGGGGATCCTAAGGTGTGGCTCGAATCTAATAGCGGAGGGGCCTCGGCTGATCCTGAAATGGTGGTACATCGAGTGGTGGTTGCCCTTGTACTCCTTGGAAAGGTGGTGGTGGTTGTTCTTGTGAGTTCTATAACCGGTGTATGGCTTGCATGATGGTGTGGATTTGTTGTTGCTGAAGCCGGTGGTTTGCATTAACTTGGGCTTGGATGATGGCCATTGTGATTGGTGGGGGTTGCTCCTCAGCCTCATCTACCCTAGGTTCAGCCATGTTTCTAATAGAATCACGTCGCCTAGATTCCTGCCCAAAACAAGCAACTCGGGATGTAGTAAGCGTCTCCCGTGCATACACTAGAGAAGAACAGGAGGGGATGTGGAGAGCGATAGATGCGAGAAATGTGTTCAATCAAGCAAACAAGCCTAGTCCTTATGGGGTATTCCTTAGGAGACCTAAATCTCACAAAGGGTGATTAAGTCTGTAAGCACTGGACTCCCCTTCCCAAGGCTAATTTGGCCAGGTTGATTACGAGGGGATTGCAGGGAAGGTTCTTCCTTTGGCTTGCGCCTCCGGTTCCGTAGACCCCACAACCGCGGTCGTTTGACACTACCCCGTAGCCTAGTTACCAGATTCTACCAAGGGAATGAAAGCCAAGTGCCAGCGAACAAAACCTCTCCTTTAGAGACTTAACTCAGTCCTGCCTAGGGCACGTCTACTCAGTTTTAAAGGGCTAGGATAGTGCTTGTGCTAGGGTTATGTGACAAGGCGATGATTGGGGTGGTGCCTCTTAATTTTCCACTTTCAATGTGTGTGCTTTTATTAAAACATGGTTTTCAATTAAGGATTAAGATGTGGTGTCTTTTAGTGTTTTATCCTTACTTTAGTGTTTTTTAGGGTTGACGTGTCTTAATGTTTTCAGACAAGTTTCAGTGGGCACGTCAAGTTCTGCACACAATTCGGTGAAAGTAGATTTCCTTTTATTCTGTAGAGGCTCTAAAATCCTAATGTACTCATCCTAATGATCATGCAGCTTCTATTAGATGAGTCGATTTTAGGGTTGAGTGGTGCAGCCCAAGTCAACTCACGGTGGCTTCGCAAACACCACTCAAAAAGAGAAAAGAACACCCTAAGAATTTATTCAGAATGTTAGAGTGTACATTTTTTTGTGGGGTGATGTGTTAAGGATGTGGGTCAAGCAATCATACACCACGCCAATTTTTTCAATTTTTACAAATTTATTTTTAGTTTTTCACGCAAGCAAACAATCATGAGTGAAGAATTATTCACTATCGGTCCTTGTTGAGCCTACTCTCTTGTTACCGTCGTGGGATGCGTCGCTTCGCCGTCCAAGCGTCGAATTCCTGCAATCATCAAGTAAAAAGGAAACAAGGCATGAGATGATGTGAGAATGGATGTGGAATGGAAGTGAGAAAACAAATCCGTTGCCTCCCCGACAACGGCGCCAAAAACTGACGTGCTCTCGTGCATGTGTGTTAAGAAGTGTCATTATAGTCGCACTTGCAACGTCGGTTTTAAAGTAAAGAAACAGAGGTGAGTACGAGTGTCGGTCTCAGGGGGGCGTGAAAATCGGATTTTGCTTATCACTTGTTGTCACGGAAATCGCGGAGTTTTGCTTGCGAAAGGTGCAGTTGAAAAGCGAGAGAGAGATAGAGAGAGAGAGATTATGGTTAGAGTCGTTTCTTGCTTGATCATGCAACTTGAATAAGAAACAAAGTAAACAAATGAATGGAAAATAACTTCATTAATCATGCAGCTTTAGTTCACAGATTACAACATTAGATACATGCTTAAACCTAAGTAAAGGAAAGCTTAAAAGAGAGGAAGAGAGAGAGAGAGGGGGGGAGAGTGGCGAGGCAGCCATGGCGGTGGAGAAGGTTCCGTCGGCAGCTTGTCGTCTCCGACGATTACAAGAGGGCCTAAAGCTAGCTAAGAGAGGGGTAGAGTAGTTGCAAGGGAAGTGAATGCCTTGAATGAGTGGTTGGAGGGGGTTTAAATAGGGAGAAGGGGTTTTAACGACGTCCAGGACATCGCTAAAACCCTTCCAAAAGCGTTGGTGAACCCCCAGCCCGCCGGTCACACACCCGCGCCGTTCTTCTTCACGCTCGATCCGTGGCTGCTGCGTGAGAGCCGTTCGATCGAAGATCAGACGGCTAAGATCTTCCCTCGGGCACGCTCGGATCGCGCCTCGGGTGCGTGTGCGCGCGGGCATCGTCACCTGGCGTACGCACGCGCGTGGGCGCTCGCTGTCTGAGGGCGCTCCGCGATCTCAGCCACCCGCTGCTGATCGGGCGGCCTAATTTTGCCGCGCGCCTTTCCTCTTCGATTTTTCACCCCGCGCGGCTCGAACCTGCATCGCGTGCGTGTAGGCGTGCGTGCTCACCGCTGTGCCACGCCCGCTGCTTTGTCGCGGCTACTGCGGGCGGGCACGCCGTTCTCGACCGTCTGATCGAAGATTGACGGTCAAGATTTGATCTTCGGCTGAATGTGGGAGCAGCGCGTGGTGAGCGGGCGCCACGTGGTGCAACGAGGGCCATTGATCATCAGATTAATGGTCAGAACTTCTTGGGCTCATTGTAGGAGCTCTGGATGTCGGATTTGGCCGATTTTGAGTTCGTTGGACTTCGTTCATCATTCTGAATCCATCCGTGCGGTCCGATTGCTCATTTGAGGCTTGCTTTGACAAGTGCTTACACAAATGGCCATTAATACACTTTTATAAGCAATCTTGGTACATGATGTATGCAATGCTCCCATTCTACTTATGTTGTACCTTTTATTCTTAAGATGGGCCCTATTTAATAGAATTATCACCCCCCATATGCAGTATTATCAACCAGCTGGTGCTAAGTCAACTAGTACTGGTACTAGTCACCGGTACCAGTATTAGGTGCTTCCAGCACCTAGCCAAATATCCATTCACCCATTCGATTACATGTGTTTAATACTCAACACTACACATTTAGAACACCATTCTAAATATCTACATGCAAGGAGAAAACCTAAGTAACTAGGGAATTCAAGGAAAACACTCATCCATTAGTTTACTTACAGTCACCACCTATCTAACCCATCAAGGCATGGACTCAATATATTTTGCATAAAACCCATATGAAAACACTAATATAAATCCCCAAATCCTTGCATTTCAAGCACCACTTTCGCATCCAAATCAATTCCCTTTTTTAACTCTTAATCATAGGAACAAAAGGAAATGCACAAGAGGGGGAATCCCTACCTTGGGAAGAAGCTCGTTCCCCCACCCCCTTCTCTTCGACGCATGACAGCAGCAACAGCAACAACAATAGCCACAGGATCAGCAACAACGCCAGCAATTGCAGTAGTAGCTCATCTCCTTTCCTTCTCTTTCCTTTCCTCTTCTACTCGTCTCCTTACGCAGCAACAACAGGTGCATTAACAGTAGCTGCAATAGCTCCAACAAGGGAGCCTCAGGAGGTGGACTCGGTGGTGGCAGTGGCCTTCTTCTTCTTCTTTCTCTTCTTCCCTTCTCTTACTAGCTCCAAGGCAGTAGTAGTGACAACAAAAGCAGCAGTAGCAACAATAACAACGGTAGCATCCACCCTTTCTTCCTTTCTTCTTCCCTCTATCTTACAACAGCAGCAACAACGGTAGCAACAACATCAATAGTAGCAACAGTTGCTCTCCTCCTCTCCTTCCCTTCCGTAGAAGCAGCAACAATATCAATTAGCAGCAGCAGCAGCTGGCAGAGAGGAGGGAAAAGAGGGGTGCACCAGCTTCGGGGAGAAGAAATGGGATTTTCTTCTTTTAAATTTTAATTCCTCCACTTATTTATAGGAGTTAGGATATTGCACCCAAGGCCTTACACTTTTTACTTGGGCCCAAGAAAGGCATCCAAACATGTTTTCTTAACACATAGTCCCTCAACTTTCATTCTTTACCTTTGTTAACAAACAACTTAAAGGATTTACCTTAATTCCAAGGGTACCATTTTTTAAATTAAGGTTCCCGAAGCCCTTAATCCCACATTAAGCAACCAATTAAGATTTTAAATAATCCATTAAGGGTATTACAAATTCGAGTCGTTACATCCCAAGTCTTGAAATGTTATCATTCATTAGAAGCCTATGATTTAGAATGCGCCAGATGTAGATAGAGATCTGAAGGGGAAGCTTAAGGCCCCAAACATTTTTGGCAGCTATATCCTCACATTAATTTCTAAAATTCAAGTAGTAGGTTGAAGAAATAGAGAAGACCCTCGAGGAGAGAAGGGACCACAAAGTGACATCCCTAAGGTCACCGAGATTAGTATTTCTGATATCAACATGAATGACAATAGGGATATTCTAAAATATAAGGTTGTTGCATAGGATTGACAAAGCATTTATGATCAAGATCGATCGGCTGAGGGTCAGAACCCTCGGGGATGAAGTCCTTCAAAGGAGAGTTCCCAATCTAAATGTCGAGCCAGAAGTCTATGTTTCCCTCATGGGCTTCCCAACGGATAAAAGGCTTCATTTCATTGTAGGTTTCATTCAGCAACCGAAATCTGGAGGGATGAGTCGATGGAGACATAGATCTATCGTCCATAATACCACGGACTAGCCTCGCATAGACGGACTCACCAAATAGCACATTCTAGGCTCTTTCATTAGGTCAACTCCTTGACCCAACTCGCATGACAGTTCTGAATTCTCATTCACGAATGTCGATTAGGCGACAGTCTCTACAAAAGATTTCCATCCAAACTCAAGCTAAAAACAAGTGAT
Organism: Thalassia testudinum; assembly: GCA_037157565.1. Lineage (NCBI taxonomy): Eukaryota > Viridiplantae > Streptophyta > Magnoliopsida > Alismatales > Hydrocharitaceae > Thalassia > Thalassia testudinum. The sequence goes on from JAZHRO010000036.1 coordinate 32,219,896, forward strand.
TGAATCTAACATACTAGTTTCTCAATGTGCTATTGGATCCTCTAAACCATTTAGATATTTGAATCTGCACACATCGGATTGATTCGATCAATTTGACTAGGCACATCTCTTTATTCGTATTAAGTGGCTCAATTCATGCACCATAAATAAATCTAATTCTTATTTAGATGAGATAATCAAATCAATGTAACTCTTTATATTATTTGAATGGCTTGCTAAGAGCACACAAATTCTAACAATTACTAAGAATACACCTCTAATTATAGATCATAGATGAACCCAAAAAGTAGAAAGCATACATAAAAAAATAGGCATATAAACCAAAGGATCAATCAAAATAAAATAGGATATATCCAGATCTATTTTAGCTAAGTGGTAATTAATGACTATTTTTATGATTGTCGTTAAAATTGTTGTACTTGAAGTAAATAAGTAGTTTGCTACTAAGAGGATCCAAATCAACTTCCTTTGACGAACTATGTATTGAGCATAAGAACTATGCATGTGCGCGCATTCACTGATACACATGCAAAGCTATCTCATATATGGGTGCTCAAGTTTGTCCAAAAACCATTAATTTGTATAGGATAGGAGAATCGGGAAGGATGTAGAAAAAGTGATCGATGAAAAATGGTAGATGGAGAGAGGAAAAATAGCATACGAAAAAGAAGTGCTCGTTGCGAAGATATATAATCAGAACACCTGTGCTACCTTCTTAAAAATAGAGAAAAGAAAAGAAAATCATATTTAAGGGTCACAGTTCAGACATACACTGTGCTATTTTGTTTAAAATTAAAATATTTAAATATCATTGATAATATTTCAAATATATATTTAATTTAAAATTAAAATATCATTGATGTAATTTAATTTAAAATTTGAATTTCACATGTTTATATCTAAATTAATATAATCATTGTAATTTAGTTTATCGGGAGATGCGTGAACTTTGTATTAATGTATATTTATGATTTATTGAAAGAAAAAGCTGATGAATTCTCATGCTAAAAGTAACGAGGAAATTACGAAAGAATTGAAGGAAAAAAAAACACATCATTAACTGTCACGTAAAAGGCACATCGAGAGTGGAGACAAAGTCGAGCTACTCCCTTTCTGAAACGAATAGTAAGATTCTGAGGAAAGAGAAGATATTGCTTGCCAAGTCACCAATTGCAAAAGCAATGGACGATTTCACCAGTATAATAGTGGGAAGAAACAAAATCCTCTGATCCGTAACTTCTGGACGTAGTTGGTGGCCACGTAATACACCTTCAAATGCGGAGAAGCAGCTTGTCCTCACTAGCGTAACGTTTCGCTTTTGCCTCCACTCTTTGAACGCTTTGCTTTGGCCGCAAGAAAATACAAACATACGTTGCAAGCATCTTTCTTACCTCGCCAACCTTCCAAGCACAAAGTTCCTCGCAAGCAATCCCCGTCATCCTAAACGGTCTATAACATATGCCGGCCAAATGAGCCACATATATATCCATCCATTTCCACAGTTGCCACCACCAACCCACACGATCGGTCAATCGTCGATCAATTCAGGAAGGAGGGCAAATGACCAATGTCGTCGAGGACATTGAGTCGCGGAAGAAGAAGAAGAAGCAGGATGTTGAAGAGGTGGAGGTAGAAGAAGAAGGACGACTAGAACAACCATTGTTAGAGTGGAGGTTGCGGGAGGGCTGCGAGACGACGAGAGACACCTTGATCCAGCGGGCAATTGCTCAAACGTTCAAGAGCACGGCCCACCTAGCGAACCTCCTCCCCACGGGGACTGTCCTTGCCTTCCAGTTTCTGGTTCCCATCTTCACGAACCAAGGCAGCTGCGACGCCACGACCCGCACCTTGACCACTTCCCTCATTGTTCTTTGTGGCATCTCCTGCTTTGTCCTGAGTTTCTCCGACAGCTTCAAGGATGACCATGGTGCCGTGCGCTATGGTATGGCCACCTTCCGTGGCCTTTGGGTCATTGACGGTAGCCTCCGACTCCCACCCGAGAAGGCTGCGCCATATAGGTGCATATTACATAATGACTAATTCCCCTTTTTTTTCTTTTTAACATATATAAAATCTGTTAATTTTTATTAATCAGAAGACGATGGGAGACGGAGGGCGGGAGGGATAAATCTAACCCAACAAAAATAGCACAAACTATATACTGTACACCTTAAAAAGGCAACCCCAAGCCATGCATCTCAAAAGCCATATGGAAACTAAGTTGACTGGAAGAGCAATCTAGCTTTATAAGTCGCCGGATCTGGTGGGAAAGAGCAACCCGATACATATTAAGGCCTAATTCACGCATTCACGTCGCTGAAAATGGTCCTCTCCTTAATTACCGAAGAAATTTGCTGACTGGTGCCTTCCCAAGCGAATCTCTCGTGTTATTATATATAATGTGTTTAGACTGGTCAATAGCCTACGCTTGTTTGTGAACAGTTGTTGGTCATAGATTTAATTTCCTTTAATACGGATGGCAAAGTGGGAAAAGGGGAAATAAAAAAAAGCCAGTCAAGGGGTTGCCAAGTTGATAGGAAATCTTTGGCAGAGGTCTTCTGGTTGAGTCTTACCTTAACTTACTCGCGGAAGTGAGTGTACGGAAGCTATTTTCCTCCCTGTTTCTCATGATATTTTAACCTATGAGTTCTCGATAAGAAGAGGCGGGGGGGGGGGGGGGGGGTGTGTGTGTGGAGGTGTTGTTGGTGCGGTGCGGAAAGTAAAATTTGTAAAACACATGAAATATCCATAGATCCCTATATTCTTGGAGTGGTAGCGTTGCGAGGAGTGTACGTTGGCAAATTTAAAAACATTTTCTTTACTTCAGAAATAGGTGCAATCTCATCCGCGCATGTATTATAGAAAAATCAAGAGTATCTCTCGGGCGGGCAGCCGTTTTGCATTGAATACGCAGGGAATCAGTTCCGAATTTTATACTTGGAGCCAGTGAACAATGTGTGATGAATGAATATATAAATTAATGGCATCCACGCATGCAGGATAAAGTTGGTAGATTTCATGCACGCGTTCGTGTCAGTGCTGGTGTTCGCTGCGGTGGCGTTATTCAACCAGAGCGTGGTGTCTTGCTTCTATCCGACCCCGTCAAAGCAAGCGCAGGAGCTGCTCACGTCCCTCCCTGTGGGGATTGGGGTCATCTGCAGCATGTTGTTCGTCGCCTTCCCCTCCACTCGCCATGGAATTGGCTTCCCTGTTGCTCCTCGTGACTGGCGTACGTCCATTTATCCACGTTTAAAAGAGACAGAAGATTAAAAAAAAAAAGCAAAAGAAAGAAAGAAAATTCCGTGTATACGGTTAGGAGTTCCTTCCTTCTCTAGGTTTGTTAGTGTAACTATCGTCCTGTTTTTTTTTTATTCTTCTCTTTTTCCCTTCTCAAGGAATATAGCAAGTATTTTGTAACCATGAAATGGTACCGAAGAATATTCATTTTCAAACTGGACGAATAAATCCTATCAGGCCGTCTCAGAGGGCATCCCTTTTTCTGATTCGATGTTATTTCGTATTTCGAACCAAAAAGGACGTTCCCTGCTATTTAACTAATTGCTGAAATTGATACTACTTGGAAAATTAATTCATGCCCAAATTCCCAAGAATAAAAGTTGGAGATTATCGTATGCTCGACGCTTCCCTTAATTTCTACGTGTGGGTTCGCGAGGGATCACGCAAAAGGCCACGCTTGATTGTTGCTAACATGACCATATATCTGTCATGCCCCCACAAACGATGCTTCCCTTTCCCCTCCCCTCTACAAACCCTACATGTGGTGGCCTTCCTGCCCCACCTTTTCGCACTCAACTGTCGCTCCTCTTTGTCGCACCCAAAAAAACCCTACGCCCAATTGATAGTTGGGTTACTGAATGTGATTAAGTTAATTAAGTTAATCTTTTTAATTAGGTCGCTTATCTTAAGTTGTCGAGGTAACAAGATAAATTTTCGTTGAAAAGCATACATGGAAGTGTAATATTTCTAACGGTACAAAGGTGAATGTTCCACGATACAAGTTTAAACAAGAGATTAACTAGGAGATATTCATATAAATATTTGAGGATCAAAGCCTAACAAAAAGGGATGAATCATATTCCACAAATATTTACGGTTGTTCAACGACATATACAAAAGTAGGGTTACAGCATCAACATCAGCATTACAAAGATAAGCCCACCAAGATAGATCAGAGTGTGTAGTTACTATTTGACTACCCATTCAACACATCATGTATGGCACCAACATACTCCATGGCTTGGAGGAGATCTAGCAAATCCGTTGCAAGAACTTCGTCAATCGTGCAGTTGATGGTGCGTGGAGGCGGCAGCCGTCATAGCAATTGGATGTGAATCATCCTGGCAGTAATACCCTCTTGGATGCCGACATACTAAATACATGTTGCCCTAAAGGTACATGTACATATACGAACACGACCGATCTCGACATGATTGGAATCACTTCTTGAAATTAGATAACAACATAAGAATGAACCAATCAATTAAAATTACTATTATAAATAAGAAGAAAAGGTAGAGTACTATTTCCCTAAATGGTTGGTCTTGTTTTATTCACAATCTCAAGTTTCTAATGGTTTAAAACTAACCTTCTAACCCTATATCCACATTCCAACCAATTCTCATTGTTTAAGTTCCTTGACTACACCCATTGACTAAAGCTGGTTCTTTAATCAATTTTCAGTTTATTAGGCAATTCACTTACTTGCCTCTTACGTTACACTATAAGGAAAAGATCTTTCTAGACATTCATTTTCCTAAACATCGAGATAAATTATATTTATATGCGTTTTTAATCAAGATAAACATCAACTAGGATCTATTGTGGCATATTCTTTTGAGGCACTTGGTCCGAACCTTTTGTGACATAATCTTAAAGATGTTAGAACTAAATGTCTCAAAAGGGTATGCGATGATGGATCTCACTTGACGTTAATTTTGGTTAAATGTCTAAATAATATTATAGTTATTTAGACATTTAGGAAATAAGCATCCATAAAGGTTTTCTTTTTCTTGAATGTTAAGATAGATAATCAGTCCTTCTTGCATAAGGAAATCAAGATGTATTCTTCCCATGCACCTTCACAAGAGTAGCATCCCAAATTTCAAGTCCTGAGTCATTTTAGAGTGGGTTCGGTTACTTCAAACCTGTAAACATAGTCGCGGTTGAATAAGTAGAAGCACATCTTGAAATTGCAAAAAAATACTTATTTCAAGTCATCCTTATCAAAATTTATCAAAAGGGTACCATGTATAGCATCGTTGGATTTTTCTCATCGCAAGCTTTCCAACGACGCTTGTTTCGTGTGAATCTGAGGTGTATAGCTCAAGTTAAGACTAAAACAAATAAAAGAGGACCTAAATGTAAGGAGGACCTAACCCAAGAGGTATTTTAGGTATTTCACTCCACTAATAGAAAAACTAAACCTGATTTTGGTCTATAAATAAGTCCTCTTGGACTTGGGTTCTTCATTAGTCCTTAGAGTCCCCAAAAACCTAAGAGAAAAGAGAGGGAAAGGAATTAATATTTGATTAGAAATCTTAACGCAAAAATTGTAGGGACCTTTCTACGATAGCGAAAAGTTTGGGCTTCCCCTCCGCAATTCTCACGAAAGCAGTGGTGACAACATGCATGCACCGTTCGATTTGGTGGCGCATAGCGAATGCACGACACGCGTCATGTGGAGAAGAATTGCTGAGCAAGCACTTTCGCATGATTGCGATGAGTGGAGAGGGTGGGCATCCCGATCATTGACACGTGGTGCAATCAGATGGTCACAAGCGACGCAAACGTGGGGAGATGAGATCTAGAGCGCGTGGAGTAGGTGAATCACAGTACGACAGGTGTCGTGGGCACATCAGTGCTAATCAGTTGATCGATCTAATTGAATCGGTTGGTTCAACGACCCCCTCGAGCCATTTCGACTGGTTCGAGGCCTTCCTAACCTCAGATTTCGATAAATAAGGTACCATTGGAATTGTATTGATGCGTAATATGCGTTAGAGTATTTGATTATCATTTTTTACCATTGTTTTCTTAGTAAAAAGTCAGAAACGTGCATAGGTGTTTCCAACCCTATTTTTAGTTTGTGTGAACTAGGTCTTGCCTTCGGTGCGTGCGAGGATTGCAAGGCATGCGTGGGGACTGCCCCGAGGCCATGTGTGCATAGTTCGAAGTCACCATGACCCTCCGATGACATTAGGTAGAATAGTTCACTCTTCTTTTGATTCTATCTCATTTTCAGGTTACTGTGGGCTGTTTGGTGAGGCTCTTCGCGTATAGCACATTCGTTGGTCTGTGCTCCTTTCCCTTTACTAAGTCTGGGACCCTTTTGAAGTCATATTATGATTTTTGGTGCTTTACTCTGATTTAAGTAGATTCTATGTGAATAGATAAGACTTAAGTACTCCATGTACCCTTACCATCACATGCATGAAACCAACTCCATTTTTCGTGAAACAAATTCTTTGTGTTCATTAAATCTTAAATAGTATGGGACCATTAGCATAAATTGAAAATTATCTATAAACTGATAAGTTTAAGGATGATGTGAATATCTGTTGGCTCTATAGTTAATAATGTAAATGTGTTAGTATGGTATGATTTGATTACAATAAATAATACAGTTATATGGAATTGATTTAATAACAATGGTTTAGTAGGGATCTGGAGGATAGATAACTGGCTTTAGCCTTGTTACTCATGGGATTTGGCTATAGCTTTAGTCTTTTTAGACCAGTTCTGGGATGGTTTAGAGAGTTGTTAGCCTCCCTACGACTCTTTGATTAGGCTTAGCAACCAACTGCGATAGTGAGATGCGTGGTTCAAGGTTTGGAGTGGTTTCTTTCTTAGCTGGTGGGTGGGCCATTGGTTGCCTGTGGTTCAACATACAGAGTGCTTGTACGTGTTCACGCTACACAACGTAGCCGCCACCCCTTTCTGCAATGACCCCAGGGTGATGGAGAGTAGTGAATTGATGGGTATAAGCCATCTTCTTGACTAGGAAGGTGGTTTATACTGATCTTGTACCGTAGGATGTTACATGAGATCGTCTCGTGCCTGAGATGTCGATTGATAGATTGTAAACTATAATAATATGGGCTAAATGCATAAATGGAATTGGATAAGTAATAATTTGTAAATGGATTAACTATTGATATTAGTGCACTCTTTCTTTTACTCTTTTGACTGTTGCTACTTATTGTAATTGTTCTACTCTACTCAAGTTTTAGTGACATGTTTCTCAGGTTTCGTACTCAAGTGTTGCCAAGCGATCAAGTGCAACGATCACTGTTGGTCAGTCTACTGCAGAACCAGGTCCTACTTGAGGAGACGGTCCGTTCGAAGCTAAAGGCTCTTAGTTTTTCCTTTTCCGCTGTTAGATTTTATTTTTATCTTTTGGTGATTATACGAGCACTTGATCACTCTTTACTTTCTGCTTTCTGTGGTGAATTTTATCATGCTATCAGCACTTTATTTATTTTCATTTAATGCATTATGGATGAATGTTTGACTATTGATGTTCTATGATTATGTGTTGGGTAACTACGAGCTTGTGGTTGGTTTGTGCTAGTTGTTAGCATACAGCGACTCGGATTTCGTTGCTTGGCAGGACTCAGGTCGTCACAGATGGTATTAAAGCCATCACCCCATTAAGTCATAAAACAACCTAGGAAAGCCATGCGAACTTTCAAAATGTGTTCAATGATGGGTACCCATCTGTTGGTTGCCGTGAAACCCAATTCACATGAGTTTTTGCATATTCTGATTTTGTTGTAAACTTGTGATTGTTGATAGTTGATTTTCACCATGCAGAAAGAGATGGCTCTGCGTAGGACCAAGCAGGCTAGTGCTACTAGCCGAATTGATGGAGATCGATAGGATGATCCCCCTGAGCAGGCTCTGAACCTAGCTACTCAGTTCCAGGCCTTTACCAAGACCTTTTTCAAGATGCTGAAGTAGAGGCTACCTCTCATGTCTCAAGTAGGGGGACCGAGAGGTGATGATCAGGAGCAACCCTCGATTTTGAGTGTGCATTCCTCCTCTCAAGGAAAGTAGAGAGAACCATGAGCCTCCCCCACCGAAGGATGAACTAGTGGACCCTCTGCATCAGTACCAACAAGCTTTTACTAAGTTCCGGAAGTTGAAGCCCCCAACCTTCAATGGGGAGGAGAATCCTATAGAGGTAGAGGACTGCATGTAGTAGATCGAGAAGGCCTTTGACACTATCTGCCCGCCAAAGGATTGCTGGGTGCCCTTTGCGATATACCAGCTGACTAGTGTGGCGCATCACTTGTGGGTGTCCGTACATGAGCAAGAGGGCACTCGGGTGGTGTTTTAAAGTCACTTCCTTGAGCTCTTCAGCGACTAGTTCTACCCAAGGACCTGGCAAGATCAAAGGAACTTGAGTTCCACAACCTAAGGTAGGGTTCGATAATTGTTAGCGAGTATTTGATGCATTTCATCGAACTTTCACGCTTCGAGTCGACTACAGTAGCCTCTGAAGTTGACAGGCGTTGGAAGTTTGTTTAAGGACTTTAGTCAGAGATACGAAAGTACGTGAACCCACTTCGGTTGGACACTTTCGCCAAGGTGGTTAACACAGCTATGAAGTATGAGTAGAGTGACACTGAGGCCTGCAGGAGCTTTGGTGGAGGATCAGGGCAGAGGTCGGAGTTCTAGAACTGATTCCAGAAGAGGAGGGACCAGAGGTACCAGCCATACAAGGCACCACCACTTGTACCTTGGGTCCCTTAGCAGCAGGCATCAACCTCAACCTCGGGATACACTTAGCCCCGTCTTGCTACGTCGACACAAACTCAAGGCACTGCGGGACGGGCACCGTTAGGACTAGAGCAGCGATCTTGCTACAAGTGTGGCCAAAAAGGCCACATTAGGAAGGACTGCCTAGCCAAGACAAGGACCCAAGGTGGGATGTCTTTAGACCAGAATGGAGGAACAGCTCCGACTTATCAGACCCGTAGGGGGGCTCCCAGCAGTTCTAAGGAGGTGTAGCTACTCTGGGACAGAATCCTACTCAAAGCATGGCTAGTTCTTTTGCACCTTCACCGGCAAGATGAGTATATGCTCTATCTATGAGGGACGCACAGGCTTCGCCATCTATGGTGGCATGTATGGTAATGATTGACTAGTAGTTGATTTTTACTTCATTTGATTCTAGCGCTTCTCATTCTTTTATATCACTTGAGTTTTCTGTGAAACTAAAGAAACAACCTGTACTACTAGATGAGTCGTTGGTCATCAGGGGTCCAACAGGGCAGCTATGGGTAGCTGAGACAGTGTTTAGAGATTGTAAGGTGGACATCAGGGGCTACACTCTGCTAGCCGACCTGATGGAAATTGAGATGGAGGATTTCGATGCCATTCTTGACATGGACTGGTTGTCAAGGCACCATGCGTCGGTCAATTGTTTTGAGAAGAAGGTTATCTTCTCTATTCCAGGAGCACCGTAGTCTGAGTTTTATAGTAGATCTGAGAGTAGATCAGTCAAGTGTATCTTAGCTTTGTAGGCAGCTAGATTACTGAGGGGGGGTGTAGTGGATACCTTGCCTATGTATCTGTAGCCCAGGAGAGAAACTAGAGTTGAGGGGTGTGCTTGTCATATGGAAATTTGCAAATGTGTTCCCAAAGGACCTCTCGAGACTTCCACCTGAGCGAGAGATTGATCTCTCTCATTCCTTGAACCAATCCTATATCGATTACCCTATACCAGATGGCATCAGCAGAGTTGTAGGAGCTAAAGATGCAGCTTCATGAACTCCTTGAGAAGGGGTTCATTCGTCCTAGTGCCTCACCTTGGGGGCTCTAGGATTGTTCATGAAGAAGAAGGATGGCACCTTACGCCTTTGCATTTACTATAGACAACTGAATAAGGTGACCATTAAGAACAAATATCCCCTTCCGTAGATCGATGACTTGTTTTATCAGCTTCGTGGGGCCACGATATTCTCAAAGATTGATCTACAATTAGGCTACCACCAACTTAGGATTAGAGAAGGGAATGTACTGAAGACTGCTTTTAGGACATGCTATGGCCACTATGAGTTCTTGGTGATGCCATTTGGATTGACGAATGCCCCTACCACGTTCATGGACTTGATGAATTGAATTTTCAGACCACATTTGGACCACTTTGTCATGGTATTCATTGACTATGTTCTTATCTATTCTCGCGATGAGGTACAACATGAGAAGCACCTCTGGTTAGTTCTAAATACTCTAAGGAAGCACGGGTTATATGGCAAGTTTAGTAAGTGTGAGTTCTGGCTACGTTAGGTGGAGTTTCTAGGACACGTGGTGTCAGGTGCAAGGATTTCAGTGGATCCTTCTAAGGTTGAGGCAGTGTTGAAGTGGGAGCATCCCAAGACAGTGACAAACATCCACAGTTTCTTGGGTTTATCGAGTTACTACAGGCAATTCATTCAGGACTTTTCACAGATCGCTCTTCTGTTAACCTAGTTAGCGAGGAAGGATACCCCTTTTGTTTAGGCCGATGATTGTGAGACTAGCTTCTAGACACTCAACGAGAAGTTGACTTCATCCCTTGTACTTACCATCCTTGGTAGTGGTGGTGAATTTATTGAATATGTAGATGCTTCACTCCAGGGACTGGGCTATGCTCTAATGCAGCATGGGCATGTGGTCGCCTATGCCTCGAAGTAATTGAAGTCGCATAAGAAGAACTACCTGACACACTGAAAGTTCTGCCCTACCAGGAGGGGATGATGTAATAAAATGCGGAAATAAAATATAAAGCAATCTCACAAAAAATCAATCGCACAAGTACACAAGTAATTTTAGGTGGAAACCCAAACCGGGTGAAAACCACCACCTAACCCTCTCGAGTTAGGATTTTCCGATCAACCTAGTTGATCAAATCCACTAACCGAATCACTTTAAAACGAGGGTGATTCAACCTCAGTACAACCACGCTACAAGTACGAGGGTAGCGTTCCTCAACCCCTTCTCTCCACGAGAAGGATTTTGTTCCTCGAAGGAGACGGGAATTCGCAAAGCGAATACCCAACCAAATAACAAAGATAAAATAAACAACAAACCTATAGAGCCAACAAAGTAATAAACCTAAGCTTCTATAGGAATTAGGAAACTCCCCTTTGCAAGGAGTGCGTCGACGATGACACGGGTGCGTGAGCCACGCAACGGCGCAATGTCACTCTCGTGAACAACGGCGGGAGAGCGGGTGCGTGAAGGCTTGATGCTCTCAAGATGATGGAGCTTAAGCTTGGAGAGCAAGGGCTTCTCTAGGACACAAGAGAGTGGAAGTATGTATTACAAAGTGTTTCTTGTGTATCTTGGTCTCTCTAGGTGTATTTATGTTGCAAAGGTTCCCCTCTATTTATAGAGGCCTTAAGAAGGCTTTAGAAGGCTTAGGAAAGGTTCTATAGCTGTTGGGAACAAAGTCTAAGAGAATCAGGCCGAAATCAGGACAATGATTACATTTGACAGGGTTATCAGGCGTCTAACTCCTGCATCAGACGTCTGGAAGGCCACTTTAAGACGTTTGATTCCAAGGTCAGACGTCTGATTTTGGGCGGGTCTCTCCCTGACTTGGATCAGATCTAAACAGGGTTTTTACGCAAGTCCATCAGACGACATACAGGACGTCTGGCACTATATATGGATGTCTGGAAACCTACTTTTACAGTGGGAATTGATTTCCAAACGTTGCAACGGCTAGAAAATCTCTGAGAAGAGATTTTGGGTCAGCCGAGGCAAAACGGTCATTTATCAGACGTCTGGAAAGGCCTAAGGACGTCTGATAAGGCTCTAACGGTCATATTCTTGAGTGTCTGCTAACCCAGCCAACGGTCCACTAGTTGGACGTCTGGCAAAGTCATCAGACGTCTCCTAAGACGTCTGGTCTAAGGTATGGACGTCTGATTTCATCAGACAAAACTAACTATGTCCAGCCTAACAGTTATCAGACGTCTGAAACAACAGTCAGACGTCTTAAAATACTTTATCATACGTCTGATTTGGGAATTAGACGTCTGGAAGTGCTGTTTGAACCCTATATTGGTTTTCTAAGTATTCTACAGAAAACCTAAGTATCCTAGGGTTGTGCCGGTGTTCCTAGGACTACTGTTAGGGTTCTTTGAGGCTCTTTAACATAATATCTAAGGAAATAAAGAGCAACAAAAGAAACGAAAAATACAACAAGTACAAAAGAAGGAAATCTATCCTATTCTTCATTTCCTTCCATCTTCAATCTGTCGCTCCACGCGAACCTCCTCTATTTTCCGTCAAGCTCCTCCAATCCGTCCTGGATGCGAGCTCGAACTCCATCTAAACACGTCCACATTTGCAATTGACCTGAAATCTAGGACTCAAATTGCAAATGTTAAATAACACGTGTTTTGTTATCATCAAAACAAATGATCGTGGTGCTCTAGCACAACTTGGAATTAGCAGCCATAGTCTTCGCCCTGATGATTTGGCACCACTACTTATATGGTGAGGACTTTCGAGATTCACACAGATCACAAGAGCCTGAAGTACCTATTTGATCAAAAGGAGTTAAACTTGAGACAGAGATGCTAGATGAAACTTCTGAAGGATTATGACTATTCCATAGTCTATCATCCAGGGAAGGGAAATGTCATGGCAAATGCTCTCAGTAGGAAGCCACCAGCCTGATTGGTAGCTCTTCAGGTACAAAGGTGGATGAAAAAAAAATGGTGGCCAAAGATAACTAGGTTTTATTATAGCGTTGTAGTATAGCCAGTTATTGCCATCATTTCAAATATATAATTTTTTACTCGGAAAATAAAAGAGTTCCCGAGGTCGAACTCAGGGAGCAAGTTGTATTCTAGGGGTACAAATTCTTATTACAAAAATAAAGAGAGAGAGAGAGAGATGAAAATTTGGCTTCTTCTTCTCTTCTTTCTTCCTCTTTGTTTTCTCTTCTCTTTGGCTTTTGGTTTCTTCTTCTTTGTTTATCTCCTTGTGGTCTTCTTCTTCTGCCTTCTATTCTTCAGATCTTCTTTTTACTTCTTTCTTCTGATCTTCTTCTCGTGCTCTTCTTCTGCTTTTGCTGTCAGGACGTCGTCTCTCCTTCTTTCTTCTTTTTCTTTCTGTCTTCTTTATCTGCAGCAGTGGTGATGTTCTTCTTCTTTCTTTTTTGCCTTCAAAGCGTCGTCTGATTTTCCACTCAGACGACTTAAGTCGCCGCTGCTACAGTGCCGCTCGGTGCTCCTTCCTTCAGTCTTCATCAGCCTTCTTCTCTGCCTCGCTTGTCTTCTTCTTCTTTGCTTTCTCCTTCCTCTTTGCTTCGACCTGGCTGCTCTTCTTCCTTCAGTCTTCTTCTTCTTCTCTTCAGCCCTTCCGCAGTCCCTTCACCTGTGCCTGCACACTCAAAGTTCCAATCAGAGATGGCAAAACCTACTCTACCCTCCCCCCCCCCCCCCATGTTTCTCTCTCACAGAAGCCGCTCTTAGGAAAGCTCTCCCAGAGCTGTCGGGTAGTCGGGTACGGGTCGCGCCCGGGTCAAGGCCCACCGGCGTGCGTGGTGGGCGAGGAGTGCCAGACAAGTCGGGTCGGGTAGGCCGGATCCGCGTGATGAGCTCGCGGATGGGCCCGGTGAGACGGTGTGAGAGGGACCTCACCCCGTGTGCTGAGGCGATAAGCCTCCAGCACGTTTTCAATTTGTATCGCTGCGCCGCTCCAGAGCCTTCCGAGGTGGGACTAAATGTCCCACCCCAATTTGGCGCCTGCGCGGAGGAACCAGCTGGTAATTGCAGCTTTACGCGAGGCCCTCGCCCCTGCTGCGAACCTGGGACTCTTCTCGAAGACACCCCACGCAACCTGGGAGCCTGATCTGGGCGTAGCGAGGCTGCAGCTGCAGGCGGAGGCAGCTCCTTCTGCACAGCAATGGCGGTGGAGGACGGGTGACCTATTCACAGCAAAATGGCATCTCGGCCTAATCAGAAGGTGCCGGGAGCTTCGCCAGAGTGCGGCGAAGCTCATGCGGGTGGTGGCGAGGCATGGGGCGGCGTGCAAGGGCTGCCCTAGGTCGGACTGTGGGTCGGGAAGTGGGTGTGTTTGGTGGATTTGCAGAGGTCGGGTGGCGGGAATTGGAAGGGTGGAAATGGATCAGGGTGAGGAGGTGGAGATTATGTGCAGGTCGGTGAGCCGTGTGGGGTGCTGGAGTGATGGGAGAGGGTCGCCGGAGTGTGGCCGGAGGTGGAGAAGGTGAGGGCGATTGGTCGGAATCGAGGGCGACAGTAAGGGTTTAAAGTGAGGAAAAGGAAGAGGGGAGAAAGGTGAGAAGTTATACCTACTTAGCAGGACAAGGAGGGGCCGGAACAGGCGACAGTCGTATCGACTGTCGCCGGAGAAGAAGCTGCCCAGAGGAAGGAGCGACGGCGAGGAGAGGGCTGGAGAGGCGCGCGCTGGGTGCGGCGCGGCGCGGGAAGAGCAAGGGAAGGCAGCCTTGCTGCTGGTAGTTCGGCAGAACGACGAGGAGGAGGAGGGAAAAATCGCCGGAGCTAGAGGGCTTCCTGTCGGAGTGGGAAGATAGTGAAAAGAGGGTGTTTCTCCGTCAGGACCGAGCTGGGAAGAACGGTGGAGAGACAGGGGTATTTATAGGGGCCGAACCAGAGAGGAGGGCGGAGGGAGACGACGTGTCTGCCTTGCCGGAGGACACCGGAGGAAGGAGACCCATACCGTCCGTGCGTTCGCACGGCCGGTATGGTGGGTTGCAGTGACCATGGGGGTGTTCCTGCGACGGCTGACGACGCAGGGCATCCCCATTTGACCTGGCAGGCCCTCCCCCTTCCTCTGCGCGGCGCTATGCTCCGCGCAGGGTCGCCGGAGCATGGTGCTGGTAGGTTTTGTAGGGAGGACCTGAATGTAAAGAACGAAGAAGAGTTAGGGGCCAAAATGCGAGGGTTCAAAAGTTGAGGGCCAAAAAGTAAATAGATGAGGATCAAAATGTAAAGTTGGTCAAGAAGGTTTCTTCTTAGGCTCAAGTTTTTATACGTGACTAATTAGGACCTAAGGATTCTGATGGTGAATTTTATTTCTAGATAAAACCTTGTTTGACCAGTCAATTTACGCAAAAACCCAAATTAAGTTATTAATTGGGCATGGTTCTCAATGTAGGTCAAAATGGGTTCCGAAGGCCAAATTGAAGGTTCTAAACCCTAGAGATTATTTTTTCTATGAATTTTAGAGGGTTTATTCTATTTTTACTTTGCCTCGAATCTCGTGAATTGAAGTGGGTTTGTTTTAAGTTTACAGATTATCATTTAGTTCCTTGGAATTGCTGTAGCCCTTATCAGATCATCCCACTTTCCTTCTTATTCG
This sequence comes from Thalassia testudinum, assembly GCA_037157565.1. NCBI lineage: Eukaryota > Viridiplantae > Streptophyta > Magnoliopsida > Alismatales > Hydrocharitaceae > Thalassia > Thalassia testudinum. The sequence goes on from JAZHRO010000036.1 coordinate 32,235,262, forward strand.
ATTTGTTTGACCTATGTTTGGACCTGTATGCAGATTATACTGGTAAAATTGCATTTTTACCCCTTATGACTTGTTTTCTCCTTAAACTCAGAATTCTCTGAGTTAAGCCTTTCCTTGAGTTATGTAGGAGCTTTTATCCTTTGTATTAGGTCAAAATGAGCTAGTTATGGCTCATGATGAGGTTCTCATCATACCCCCATTCCTAGCTTTTACTAGTCCCTTAGCAAAAACTTAAGGTTTCAACCCTTGTTCTAGACCATGAAGTTCTTAATAGCTTCAGATAAGTGCGTTTTCATTTGAGCTTAGATTAGGTTAGAATGCTGACCATAGGCCTAAAAGGTACTCTAGTACCAATCAAGATCCAAATCTGTCAAGCCTTAGCCTCAGTCTTTAGCAAAGGTTTTTAAGGCCCACAAGAACTAACCTAAGGTTTATTGGACTTTGTGGTTAAAGCACCCGTGCTTGAAATGATTTTAGCCCTGGCTCAGTTTGCAGTGCATTTTATAAGAGAGAGATAGAAAGTTTTTCTGTTTGGAGAGTTTTCTCTCTCTTTTTCTTTTTAGTTCTAGCCTAGGATTGGCTTTTCAACACGGTTTGTATCAGATTCCTTGCTCCCATCATCAATCCTCAAGGGTTCCTGGCAATCGATGCTTCGAGATAGCACCGCCCATGGCAACCCCCGGAACCCTGGCTATTGAGATTTCGAGATAATCCCATCCATGGTGTTCCGTGGTCGAATCCAGACCCTGGCAATTGACACTTCGAGATAATGCCATCCATGGAATCTGAACCAGCAGAGTGCTTACATGCCCCCAGTAGGATATGTAAATATCCTAAGAGACAAGCACCGAGGAGATGATATTTTGTTACGCATCTTCGAGGGGATTTCCCGCCTCTCTGCGCTGGGAACTCGTCCAAATCAACTTGTGTTGATCGGCCGCTCCTACTCTAGGTGTACTTTTCAGAATTTTGCGACGCTTCTGCGTGATTTTGATTTTTACGCTTAAAGAACCAGGCTGTGTGTGAGGTTAGGGTGCTTAGGTTACTAAGTCCCGTAAACCAAAAATTAGTTAACGAGGACAAATACTCCCTAAGCCTTAGACCTAATACTTCAGCTTTTCATTTTCCTCAACCTCTTGAGGAATGTCTAGATCTTAATGGGTACTAAGAGTCTATTCAAGAATGCCTAAGGTTTGCATTCTTACTAATCTCATTATGCACTTTTCAGTTATTTTCTTGAATGAGGTCTATAACTTAGGTTAATTCCTTAGTTCCTTACTAATGACTATTACTTTTTTCTCATATTTTGTGCTCCTTTTTTCCTTTTGTTTCTTTTCTCTTCTCCTTCACAAAATTTCCTTCTCCTCTTTTCCTCTTATTCTTTTTCGAAAAATTTTTTAATTTTTATGGTGTTTTTGGCATATGTGAATTTTTTGTTTGAAACCTTTTCTTACAAGTTTTGCACTTTCATACCCCCCCATGCCTAAGATTTGCAATGTCCTCATTGTAACCTAGGGGGTTTTTATTCAACTTAGTTCATTCCTTAAGACAGAAATTTGGATGAGTGAATGGGTTGGGTTGAATTTTGCGGATGATTTTTAATCCCAGATGCAAGCATCTGAGGTGGGGTCGGCTGTCTACAAGGGTGAACCTTAAGTGCAAAAAGGTGTCAGAAAAAGTTTTGGATTTTTTTGGAAAATGACGGGTTGCCTCTCGTTAAGCGCTGAGTTTTACGCCATCGGCTGGGCGCAATGAGCTCAAGGGGAATGGAGGATATAAGATGCTTCAGCCAAATCAGTAGAAGTCACATCAATGAACGGCTTGAGTCTCTGACCGTTCACGATGAAAGGTTCGGAATTGTGGCTGAGTGGACTGATTTCGATAGCTCCATTTCTAAAAACTTGTCGGACTAAATATGGTCCGACCCACTTGGATCGCAGCTTTCCCGGGAAAAGTTTGAGTCGGGCATCAAAGAGTAGGACCTTCTGACAAGGATGAAAGATTTTTCTCGAGATATGCTTATCGTGGAAGGCTTTAACCCGCTCCTTGTAAATTCGCGAGCTCTCATACGTGTCTAGGCGTAATTCATCGATCTCGCTGATTTGAAGTTTTCCGTGGGTTCCAGCCTTCGAAAAATCTAGATTACAGTTCCGTACTGCCCAATAGGCTTTATGCTCCAGTTCTATGGGAAGGTGACATGCCTAATTGGGTTTTGTGGGCGATCCTATAGGCCCACAATGCTTCCGGAAGTCAGGACGACCAGTCCTTCCTGTCAGGCCGAACAGTGACTTGCAGGATTTTCTTGATCTCCCGATTAGACAGCTCAGCTAGACCATTAGTTTGGGGGTGATAAGGAGTAGAGATTCGGTGAGACACCCCGTATTTGGTCATCAGTGACCTAAACTGAGCATTTGTGAAATGGGCTCCCCCATCAGAGATTATTGCACGAGGAATCCCAAACCTTGAGAAAATGTTTTGATGAATGAATTTGAGAATGATTTTGTGATCATAGGTTCGGGTTGGTATGGCTTCGATCCATTTGGACACGTAGTCCACAGCCAACAGAATGTATTCGAAACCATCCGAAACAGGAAAGGGGCCCATAAAATCAATCCCCCAAACATCAAAGATTTCGCATACTAGAATCGGTTGCATAGGCATCATGTTGCGATGGCTCATGTTGCCCAAAGTCTGGCAACGACTGCATGCCTTGCAGTGACTATACGCGTCTTTGAACAGTGTGGGCCAGTAAAAGCCGCACTGGAGGACTTTTGATGCAGTTTTATGCCCGGCGAAATGGCCACCGCATGCCTAGTCATGGCAGAAAGATAGGACATTGCTGATTTCCTCTTCCGGGACACATCTCCGGATGATCTGATCAGCACCTATGCGGAAGAGGTACGGGTCTTCCCAAATGTAATACTTGGCATCAGAGCGTAATTTGTCCTTCTTGGCCTTCGGCCAATCGGAAGGGATCTGATGAGATGCCAAGTAATTTACTACATTAGCAAACCATGGAAGGCTAGTACCGATAGTCAGCAGGTGCTCATCGGGAAAATGCTCAGTGATGGGTCCGGAAGGGTTAATGATCTCAGAAGGAAGACGGGACAGATGGTCGGCTACCACATTCTGCCTTCCCACCTTGTCGCGAATCTCAAGATCGAATTCTTGCAACAGCAAGATCCATCGGATTAATCGAGGCTTCACGTCCTTCTTGGCAAGGAGATGCCTCACAGCTGTGTGATCCGAGTATATGATGACACAGGAACCCAGAAGGTACGATCTGAATTTTTCTAGGGCAAATACTACAGCTAGCAGCTCTTTCTCAGAAACCGTATAGTTACGCTGAGCCTCATCGAGTGTTTTGCTGGCGTAGTAAATGACCACAGCTTTCCCGTCAATTCTCTGCCCCAAAACCGCTCCTACAGCGAAGTCGGATGCATCGCACATGATCTCAAAGGGTTGAGACCAATCAGGGGACTGTAGGATCGGGGCTTGGGTTACTCGGTCACGCAGGATCTCAAATGCTTGAGTGCATTCCTTGGAAATTTTGAAAGGTACATCCTTGGAGAGAAGAGTGGTCTGGGGGCGTGCGATTTTTGAAAAATTAGGGATAAATCGTCGATAAAAATCGACATGCCCCAAAAAAGATCGGATGTCCTTGATCGAGCTAGGCATAGGAAGGTGAGAAATCAGATCAACCTTAGCTCGATCCACTTGGATGCCTTTTTCCGAAATTGAGTGCCCCAGGACAATTCCCTCAGGCACCATGAAATGGCTCTTTTCCCAGGAAAGAACCAAATTCACATCGATGCACCGCCTGAGTATCTGGACCAAGTGTTGGAGGCAATCGTCGAATGATGCTCCGAAAACTGAAAAGTCATCCATGAAGACTTCCATATAATCACCTACCATATCTGAGAATATGGCAAGCATGCATCGCTGAAAAGTAGCGGGTGCATTGCAAAGACCGAAAGGCATCCTTCGGAAAGTGTATGTTCCGAAGGGGCAGGTGAACGTGGTCTTTTCTTGGTCCTCAGGATGGATTGCCACCTGGTTGTAACCGGAGTACCCATCAAGAAAGCAGAAGAACCTATTTCCCGCAAGTTTTTCGAGAATTTGATCAATGAAAGGTAGTGGGAAATGATCCTTCTTCGTGGAGGAATTGAGTCGGCGGTAATCTATATAGACTCTCCACGAGTTGGCTAATCGGGTAGGAATGATTTCTTCGGTCTCAGTCGTTATAGTGGTGAGTCCTGCATTCTTGGGTACGACCTGAATTGGGCTCACCCAACGACTATCGGAGATCGGGTAGATGATTCCGGCATCTAACCACTTGATGATCTCCTTTTTCACGACCTCCTGCAGATTGGGGTTTAAGCGTCTCTGCATTTCACGAGAAGGTTGTGTGCCCTCTTCTGAATAGATATGATGAGTACAATAAGAGGGACTTATTCTAGTCAAATCATCGAGAGTCCACCCGATGGCTCTGCGATGTTGCTGGAGGACAACAATCAGACGGGATTCCTGTTCAGGACTGAGGTTGGAATTGATAATCATAGGAAGGGTCTGATTAGAACCCAAAAAGATGTATTTCAAGTGAGCAGGAAGGGGTTTCAGTTCGAGGATGGGGTTATCAGCAGCAGCGGGTGGTTCAGTATAGATGTGAGGTTCAAGGGTGGGAGTTACTGGGTTGTTCATATCTGGATTCGACTCCTCAGTTTGCGGATCAAGATCTTTCTGCGGTTGATGAGGTATAATTAGATCATTCTGGAAGTGTGTTTCATCAACCAAAGTCCTAATGTCACAAATCGGTTCTATGACACCGCAATTGATTCCTTATTGGGCCTTAAATATATCAATTTTCAGTTTTTGATTCCCAAATTTGAGCTCTATTTGGCCCTCCTCACAGCTAATGTTGGCTCTAGCAGTAGCCAAGAAAGGTCTCCCTAAAATGATTGGTGTATCCCTAGGGTTCTCAGGTGCGTCCATATCTAAGACTATGAAGTCTACAGGAAAGTAGAAATCACTCACTCTCATAATAACATCCTCGAGAATCCCTTTTGGTGACTTTATAGATCGATCTGCTAATTGTAATGTTACCTTAGTTGGTTTCAGCTCAGATTCTTCTAGATGGTTAAGTAAGGATGTGGGTATCAGATTTAAGGAAGAACCCAAGTCTAGCAATGCTCTATCAAATTGTGTATCACCTATCTTGCAGGAAATCAGGGGAGTACCAGGATCTTTAGCCTTGGGTGGGAGTCTGCTTAGGATTACAGAGCTGGCTTGCTCTGACAGAACAATTGGACTCCCACTCTTGGTTCGCGGCTTACGCTGGGGTGTACACACATTCTTTAAAAGTCGTGCATAAGCCGGTACGTGGTGGATTGCATCCATCAAGGGGATGTTTATGTGGACCTGCTCAAAGAGCTTGACCAGGTCCTCCTCAGGTGCCACGGGCTTGGTTCGTCTCTTCCCTTTGGTTAAGGCTTCAGGGAATGGGACCTTGGTTGGTTCTTCTAGGATAGGTCTGGGTTCTTGATCTGGGACAGTGGTATCTTGGATAACTATCCTAGGGTCATGGTTATCAGGCTTGGAGTGGTTCGGATAATGTGGGTCTTGAGTTGTTTTACCACTACGTGTTGTTACAGAATTTAATCCGGCCTGATTTTGGTTTGGGTTTGGTAAGAGGGGTGGCTGCTGCTGAAATCCTGCATAAGAAGTTGAAGCTTCCATCTCGTCTGGAGATGGAGCAGTAGGGGCCTGATAAATCCATTGTGCGTGGCCTAAATTTGGATTCATAACGGGCTTCTGGGTCGGCACGTTATTCGGGTTAGGAAGAGGTTGGGAAGGGAGTGTGCCTGGCTGGCGAGAATTTGCCAACTGGGCCAATTGAGTTCTAACCTCTGTAAGTTCGTCCTTGTGTTGTTTTTGAATAGCCGCATTCGTTCTTTGAATGTCAGCCAGAGTCTGAAGGATTAGGGACATTTGATCTTGATTTGGCCCTGATGGATAAGTAGGGTTGGGCCGAGGCTGAGGCGGCTGGTAATGACGAGAGGGCTGTGGGCGGGACTGAAAAGGTGGTCTTTGGGTTTGGGAATTTCCCGCCCACTGAAAATTGGGATGGTTTCGCCATCCAGGGTTGTAGGTGTTGGAGAATGGGTCGTTCTGGATGGCGTTGAGGTCCTCGCAGATCTGAGGAACCTCTAGAGAATCAGGGAAAGGGGGAATGGAATTCCTCGGGCTGGTGTAGATAGGATCGGATGATCCTCCGATCCGAGAATCAGATGGGGATGGATATGGATCCATCCTAGGGGAAGATCAGTGGAGAATGTTTTGCACAGTCTCCTGTGTGGAAGGAGGTTGTGCAAAGGAGTTACGCGCAGAGGTGGCTCGCTGCAAGTGCTGAGTCAGGTCATCCACCTTCTTCTCAATGATTGAAACCTTGTCCAATCGACTGGCCATTAATTCCAGATCGACTGATGCGGATAGGCCCTGCGTCTCATGTGCTCCCCTAAGATTCGTCGCTACGCGGGTATTCGTCCTGTCGAATAATCCCATGGAGTCATTGTTGATGGAGTTCTCGCACATGTTTTTGAGAATCTCCCACACGGTGTCTTCATGTTGACCCATGATATTTCCTCCGCAAGTTGCATTGACGAAAAGGCGGATGTCCTCACTGAGTCCCTGGTAAAAAGATTGGACCTGTTCCCATTTAGGAACTCCGTGATGGGGGCACTTTCTCATGAGATCCTGAAAACGATCCCATGCCTCATGGAGAGGTTCTCCTGATTGTTGAGTGAAGTGCGTAATCTGATGGCGCAAGGCGTTGGTCCGACCAACGGGAAAAAACTTTTTCAAAAACTCAGATTGAAGTTCTTCCCAAGTGTTGATCGGCCGGGTCTGAGTTTGATACCAATGGGCGGCCTTGTCCATAAGAGAAAAGGCGAACATCTTCATGAGAAGAATATCCCGATTTTGCGCATCTGACCCAAAAGTTTGGGCCAGATGCTTTAGCTGTTTGATGTACTGGAAGGGATCTTCGGAATTAAGCCCATGGAATTTAGGTATAGCATGAATCATGTTGGGCTTCAATTCGGAATCAGGTCCTCCAGTCGGGATTCTGACTCGAGGCTCAATAGCCACCGCAGCGGGATTGTAGTGGTCCCGCATCATAGGACGCTGTGGTGGGTGCACGAAGTTTTGGAAGTGGTCATTGAGTCGTTGGAGCTGGTGCTCCAGATTGTTTTCTTCCTCAACTGGCTGAGCCATGATGGGGGAAGAAGAAGAACTTGGTTCTGAATCAGAAGAGAGAATAATGTGAGGGGGTTGCTGCACAAACACGGGCGTCGAGGCTTGGCCTTGACGAGAGTGAATTTCTAAAGGAGGTCTTAAGGGTGGTCTTAAGGACCTCCTACCGTACATGCACTGTTGGAAGAGATGAGTTTAGAAGGTGCTGGACCCAATCAAGACACCCAAAAATGTGTTGGGTGACTATAGAGGTGCGGGGCAGATGGACCCCTTGATTAGAAAGATCGTCCACCTGAGAATTACCTGGGCAGCCAGAGAGGGAGAGTCCCGCAAAGACCCCTACACGGTAGAGCATCCCCACGGGTTACAGGGTTTCCCCTACCCAACCTCTCTTGTCACTGCGGTTCCAGGTAGACCAGAATGGGGATCTTGACCTCTTAAGTCTACCAATTTTTACTTTAAGATCAGGGTGCTTAAGGTTTCACTTGAACTTTTAGTTCTTTGAGTGCAAAGAGTGACCTAATTTAAGGTTACCTCTTGTTTCCTTTGAGAGTTTTTGGGTCTTGTCTTTTAGGGTTCAAGTGTTTAGAGAGCCAATTGTTTTAGGTTTTCTTTGAATAGGTAGTTTCAGACAAGGGCTTGGGCATACTTCATTTGGTTTTCTCAATTCTTGCTTAAGGAGTGTGTCTCTAAATCCCTAGTGTTGGATCCTAGGTTGGCTCTACTTGGTCCAGTTAGCTCTTTGTTGGGTAATTAGGGCTCAAGCAAGAATGTGTTAGCCCTTAAATACCCTTAATAGTGTGCAGGAATAATGGGTTGAAAACATGCAACTTTTTATGGTTACTAAGTATGGAAGACAGGTTAGCCCTATATTGCTTGTTCTTTTCTTTTCTTCCTCTTTAGAGTTTAGGGGTTAATAGCGAGAGGAAAAAATTACCTGTCCTCGGAGTGGTTGTCGTGCGGTTGCTTGTCTTCTTGATTTCCTATAGCTACACAAAAGAGAGGAGATTATCAGAAACTAAAAAGAAACAGGAATGTTTACCTCTAGAATAGCCGTTGCTCCCCGGCAACGGCGCCAATGAAAAAAAAATGGTGGCCAAAGATAACTAGGTTTTATTATAGCGTTGTAGTATAGCCAGTTATTGCCATCATTTCAAATATATAATTTTTTACTCGAAAAATAAAAGAGTTCCTGAGGTCGAACTCAGGGAGCAAGTTGTATTGTAGGGGTACAAATTCTTATTACAAAAATAAAGAGAGAGAGAGAGGGAGAGAGATGAAAATTTGGCTTCTTTTTCTCTTCTTTCTTCCTCTTTGTTTTCTCTTCTCTTTGGCTTTTGGTTTCTTCTTCTTTTTTTATCTCCTTGTGGTCTTCTTCTTCTGCCTTCTGTTCTTTAGATCTTCTTTTTACTTCTTTCTTCTGATCTTCTTCTCGTGCTCTTCTTCTGCTTTTGCTGTCAGGACGTCGTCTCTCCTTCTTTCTTCTTTTTCTTTCTGTCTTCTTTATCTGCAGCAGTGGTGATGTTCTTCTTCTTTCTTTTCTGCCTTCAAAACGTCGTCTGATTTTCCACTCAGACGACTTAAGTCGCCGCTGCTACAGTGCCGCTCGGTGCTCCTTCCTTCAGTCTTCGTCAGCCTTCTTCTCTGCCTCGCTTATCTTCTTCTTTGCTTTCTCCTTCCTCTTTGCTTCGACCTGGCTGCTCTTCTTCCTTCAGTCTTCTTCTTCTTCTCTTCAGCCCTTCCGCAGTCCCTTCACCTGTGCCTGCACACTCAAAGTTCCAATCAGAGACGGCAAAACCTACTCTACCCTCCCCCCCCCGCGTTTCTCTCTCACAGAAGCCGCTCATAGGAAAGCTCTCCCAGAGCTGTCGGGTAGTCGGGTACGGGTCGCGCCCGGGTCCAGGCCCACCGGCGTGCGTGGTGGGCGAGGAGTGCCAGACAAGTCGGGTCGGGTAGGCCGGATCCATGTGATGAGCTCGCGGATGGGCCCGGTGAGATGGTGTGAGAGGGACCTCACCCCGTGTGCTGAGGCGATAAGCCTACAGCACGTTCTCAATTTGTATCGCTGCGCCGCTCCAGAGCCTTCCGAGGTGGGGCTAAATGTCCCACCCCAATTTGGCGCCTGCGCGGAGGAACCAGCTGGTAATTGCAGCTTTACGCGAGGCCCTCGCCCCTGCTGCGAACCTGGGACTCTTTGCGAAGACACCCCACGCAACCTGGGAGCCTGATCTGGGCGTAGCGAGGCTGCAGCTACAGGCGGAGGCAGCTCCTTCTGCACAGCAATGGCGGCGGAGGACGGGTGACCTGTTCACAGCAAAATGACCTCTCGGCCTAATCAGAAGGTGCCGGGAGCTTCGCCAGAGTGCGACGAAGCTCGTGCGGGTGGTGGCGAGGCATGGGGCGGCATGCAAGGGCTGCCCTAGGTCGGACTGTGGGTCGGGAAGTGGGTGTGTTCGGTGGATTTGCAGAGGTCGGGTGGCGGGAATTGGAAGGGTGGAAATGGATCAGGGTGAGGAGGTGGAGATTATGTGCAGGTCGGCGAGCCGTGTGGGGTGCTGGAGTGATGGTAGAGGGTCGCCGGAGTGTGGCCGGAGGTGGAGAAGGTGAGGGCGACAGTAAGGGTTTAAAGTGAGGAAAAGGAAGAGGGGAGAAAGGTGAGAAGTTATACCTACTTAGCAGGACAAGGAGGGGCCAGAACAGGCGACAGTCGTATCGACTATCGCCGAAGAAGAAGCTGCCCAGAGGAAGGAGCGACGGCGAGGAGAGGGCTGGAGAGGCGCACGCTGGTGCGGCGCGGCGTGGGAAGAGCAGGGGAAGGCAGCCCTGCTGCTGGTAGTGCGGCAGAACGACGAGGAGGAGGAGGGAAAAATCGCCGGAGCTGGAGGGCTTCCTGTCGGAGTGGGAAGAGAGTGAAAAGAGGGTGTTTCTCCGTCAGGACCGAGCTGGGAAGAACGGTGGAGCGACGGGGGTATTTATAGGGGCCGAACCAGAGAGGAGGGTGGAGGGAGACGACGTGTCTCCCTCGCCGGAGGACACCAGAGGAAGGAGACCCATACTGTCCGTGCGTTCGTACGGCCGGTATGGTGGGTTGCAGCGACCAGGGGGTGTTCCTGCGACGGCTGACGACGTAGGGCATCCCCATTTGACCTGGCAGGCCCTCCCCCTTCCTCTGCGCGGCGCCATGCTCCGCGCAGGGTCGCCAGAGCATGGTGCTGGCAGGTTTTGTAGGGAGGACCTGAATGTAAAGAACGAAGAAGAGTTAGGGGTCAAAATGCGAGGGTTCAAAAGTTGAGGGCCAAAAAGTAAATAGATGAGGACCAAAATGTAAAGTTGGTCAAGAAGGTTTCTTCTTAGGCTCAAGTTTTTATACGTGACTAATTAGGACCTAAGGATTCTGATGGTGAATTTTATTTCTAGATAAAACCTTGTTTGACCGGTCAATTTATGCAAAAATCCAAATTAAGTTATTAATTGGGCATGGTTCTCAATGTAGGTCAAAATGGGTTCCGAAGGCCAAATTGAAGGTTCTAAACCCTAGAGATTATTTTTTCTATGAATTTTAGAGGGTTTATTCTATTTTTACTTTGCCTCGAACCTCGTGAATTGAATTGGGTTTGTTTTAAGTTTACAGATTATCATTTAGTTCCTTGGAATTGCTGTAGCCCTTATCAGATCATCCCACTTTCCTTCTTATTCGGTTTGTTTGACCTATGTTTGGACCTGTATGCAGATTATACTGGTAAAATTGCATTTTTACCCCTTATGACTTGTTTTCTCCTTAAACTCAGAATTCTCTGAGTTAAGCCTTTCCTTGAGTTATGTAGGAGCTTTTATCCTTTGTATTAGGTCAAAATGAGCTAGTTATGGCTTATGATGAGGTTCTCATCAGTGGAGCAGTATGATTGAGGCATCACAAGTGACGAGATACCTGGAGAAGTTGACAGTGATGAGGTGCACATGCCTTGATCTGATATCTTGTATAGTGGACAGACAAATGGAGGATTCTGACTTATAGATTCTTCATAATTAGGTACTCGTGGGAAATCTTGGCGAGTTCACCTTTGTGGATGAGGTACTCTGACTCCATGGCAAGCTATGTGTTCTGCGAGATGAAGTAGTTCGACGAGAACTGTTTTCTGAGGCTTATTGCAGCAGACTCACTATCCATCCAGGGAACACTAAGATATATTTGATATGAGATTTACGTAGTTTTAAAAAGATGAGAATTAAGTTGTTGAGACACATAAATCCATTCGACTTTTAAATTTATAAACCTAGATATGGTGAGTATCTAGGGTCATCCAAGGAGGTCAATTTGTTAGTCAAATGGATGATTCTCTTTCTCACTCTCTCAAATTGGCACTTTTCTTTTTGTCTTTTGGGTTTTGTGAATTTTTAGGGTTTTAGATAATCGAGGCACGGAAAGTTGAATTAACTATGCCTAAGTGAGTAGAATGGAATCTACCTTTCTAAGCTCACCCTAGGAAAGTGCAATAAGCATAATTAGAAATGAAATGTGGTGCACTAAAGCTACTGACAAAAACAAAACAGCTATAATTCAAAGCACATAAAAAATGGAAGCAAGATATGGAAAAGCACTTGAATTAAAAATAAGGAGTTGAAATTACAAGGTACTTGAGGAGCTCAATTGTGTGAATGGCACTACACAATTAATCCACAAGTAGAGGAATGCTTAAACTACTACAGACAAAAATGTCAGAAGAAAATAAAGTAAGAAGCTTCTGCCAAATTGCAAAAGGTATCCTCGCTCCAGACTCAACAGCTCCTAGGACTGAAGAGGATGTTCCTTGCTCCTTGAGTGATTCTCCTCCCAAGGTGGACATCCTCCACCTTATTTCCTCCCTGCCTAGCCGCCCTCCCTGAGTGGATTTGCTCCTTGGCATGGAGCCAAGGAAGCAGATAGGAGAACGTGAACACCAAAGGGACAAGGTAGGTGTTCCATTTGATCACCTCTCTTCTCTTCCTCTGTGGGCATGGGATATGGGTGGAATATAGGAAGTATTTTTACTAGCCAAGGATGGTTGGAATGGTAGGATGGGGGGTCCTTTTATAGGCTTGGCATGGGTGGTGGTTGGAGGGTGGAATGGACCTTTTGGTGTTTGGTTGTGGGGTAGAGGGACACCTAGAGTTGGTGCCAAGATAGGCCATCTGGAAGGTGGTGAATTGGCGTGAAGATGAAGGGCTAGGACGAGGTGTAGGAGGGGATGTAGGGTTAGGATGGAAGGGGGTATCTTGGCACCAAGTGTGGATGGGATTTAATGGTGGTGAGGCACCCTTTTGTGGCATTCCACCATGAAGGGATGCCTCCAATTTTAGCGCCAATATGGGTGTTCTAGAAACTTGAAAAATGAATGGTTGGGATGATGGTTTTTGGTGGTTGAATGGTGGAGATGGGGCTGATTTTGGTGCCAAGATTGAGGCTTCTAGAAGCCTTTATGGTCAGCCATGAAGGGATGCATGGGAAGCCCTTTTAGCACCAAGTGAAGAGGTGCCAAGGGAAGTCTTCTTGGCGCCAAATGAAGAGGTGCCAAGGGTTGTATTTTAGGTGCCAATGGTTGGTGGTTTTAATGTAGGTGGATGACCATTAGGTGGAGAGGGAGTCAGACAAAAGTTGGAGTAGTGGGGGAGCTAGCTAGTAGCTTAGCTAAGTAGAGGAGGAGTTGGAAGGAGCTTTTCTAAGCTGACTTGAGCTACTATGGAGCTTGAATGAGCTGCAATTGAGCTGGATCCGGCTGAGGTGAGTTGGGTTCTAGCTACTAGAGCTTCTATCTTTTCACTTGTGCCTGTACTTTCCATATTGCTAGGGTTTATGTGATCTCCAAAGTATTCATCCTTGACAATTAAATGGCAACTGCATAAGATAATGTAAAAGAAACGAAAATGCATGCTCTAAACCCTAAATGCAAATTCATGCTAAATGCAATGAGATAATGTAATACAATTGTCAAAACCCTAGGAACTAGATGTGAATGGATAATAAGGATGATGATAAACTGATGTTTATCAGTATCACGATTTGAAGAGGGACTTCTGGTAGTGTGGTACGAAGAAGGATGTAGGCGAGTTTGTGAGACAGTGCTTGGTTTGCAGGCAGGGCAAGGCAGAGCACCAGAGACTAGCCAGTCAGTTGCAGCCTCTCCTTATTCCAGAGTGGAAGTAGGAGAGCATCTCTATGGACTTTGTGACTGGGATACCTTTGACTTAGAGAGGACATGATGCAGTCTAGGTGATTGTGGATCGCTTGATGAAGTCAGCATGATTCTTACCGATCAAAGTGACTTATGGTCCTTCACAGCTAGCAAAGTTATATGTATGAAAGATCGTGTGATTGTATGGTGTGCCCAAGGAGATCATTTCAAATAGAGATGCCTGTTTCACTTCCCAATTTTTGGGAAGCTTTCAGCAGGCCTTGGGTACACAGCTAAGCCTAAGTACGTCCTATCACCTGCAGAGCGATGGACAAATGGAGAGGACCTTCCAGACATTGGAGGATTTGTTGAGGTCCTATATACTTGAGTGGAGAGGCTCTTGGGAGAAGCACCTACCTCTAGTGGAGTTCACATACAATAATAGCTATCACACTAGTATCGACATGGTCCTATATGAGGCATTATATGGTTGGAAGTGCACCTCTCCACTTACTTGGGATAAGGTTGGCGTGAAGTGGGAGGTAGGCCCCAGGCTGATTTGACAGAGCAAGGAGGTCATCGAGTAGATTTGAAAGAAACTCATCACTGCATAGAGTTGACAAAAGAGCTATGCAAATCGTCGGTGATGGGGTGTACAGTTTGTGGTTGGTGACTTTGTCTTCTTTAGAGTGTCACCAATGAAAGGACTACAGAGGTTTGGGGTGAAGGGTAAGTTGGCTTCAAGATTTGTGGGTCCATTTGAGATACTACAGCAGGTCGGACCAGTTGCTTAAAGACTTGCCCCACCTCCTCAGCTGGTCGACATCCACAACATCTTCCATATCTCCAGTTTATGGAAGTACTTGTTAGATTTGGACTATGTTCTTACCTACGAGAGCATGGGGATAGAGGATGACCTGACCTATCAAGAGCAGCTAGTGTGGATACTGGACTGAACCATTCGAAGGCTATGGAAGAAAGAGATCACTCTGGTAAAAGTCCTATGGAGGGGTCAGAAATATGAGGAGGCAACTTGGGAACCAAAGGCTGAAATGAATGAGAAATACCCAAAGCTTTTCACTGGTAAGTCCATGACTCCCTAGGTTGTTTTCTCTTTGAGGTTGTTATACACTTAGCAGGGCTTTTCGCTCTACCTTTACATTTGCTCGAATTTCAAGGATGAAACTCCCTTTAAGGTTGTTGTATTTGTAATGTCCCAAAATCTAGGTCCTGAGTTATTTCAGAGTGGTTCAGGTTACTTCGAACTCGTAAACATGGTCGTGGTTCAGTGCAAGTACAAGCACCTCTTAAAATTACCAAAAATCACTTATTTCAAGTTAACCCCTTGTCAAACCTCATCAAAATGGTGCCATGTATAGTACCGTTAGATTCCTCTCATCATAAGATTTCCAATGGTGCATGTTTTGCGTAAATTCGAGGTACATAGCTGAAGTTATGACCAAACCAAGTCAAAGAGGACATAAATGTAAGGTGGACCTAACCTAAGGGGTATTTTAGGTATTTCACTCCACTAATCCTAATCCTAATTTGGGTTTATAAATAGGCCCCTTTGGACCTAGGTTCTTCATTAGTCCTTAGAGCTCCTGTTGAAGCAGAAAATCTACGTTGAAAGAGTTGAGTTTTGGAAACCCGTGATAGTGTAATTTGAGAGAAAAATCAGTCAACAGATAATTTTAACCTAAACTCAAAAGGAGTCCCGGATTGAACATAGGGAGGCAGACATTTGATCAAAAGTCACATTTGATTTGTTGTCACAAAGCAAATTAGCTAGTTGAATTAAATCTACACTAGCTATCTACGTAAAGAATAATTAATTGAAGAGAGAGAAAGAATGTTAGAAATAAAGACAAAATAGAGATAGAATGAATAGGTATTTCATAACCACTTAATCAAGTTCATTACATCTAATCACTACATTAGAAATTCAAAAATCTACGCTAGAAAGCAATAAAAGAGAAGGTGGAGAGAAGTTATCCTCCTCGACGGCTGCTTGGAGGATGAGCCACATTGACAAAGAGCTCGGAAGAATGTGGTGAGATGCGAGACGAGGGATAACGAAGATTGACAACGGAGGATGGGGCAGGGCGATGTTGCAGTGGGATCCGCTTCCCGAACAACGATGAGAAGACAACCGCGGGCGCTCCACGAATAGGGATGAGGTGTAAAAATTCTAATTTAAACGCTAATGGAGCATCTCAGGTTTGGGACAAGCTCTTAAAGCTTTGGAGGGGGTGAGAGAAGAGAGGAAGGGATGAAGAATTTGAGTGGTAGGGGTCTCCTTTCATAGTTGTAGGGTTGGGGGCAAATAGGTCATTTTGTGCTTTAAAATATTGACTCAAGGTTTTTAGTGACAGATTTATTTGTCACTAAAGACCCTACGTTGGTGTAGGTCGTGTGTGTGCCCGCTTCCTTAGCTTCAACTGCCTTAATGCATGCCCACGATTGGGCATTCTCAGCAATCAGACAGCTTAAAATGCATCGCGCTTCATCATGCCCGTCGCGTGCGATCGAGCGTGCAAAGGTGCGTAGGATTGCACGTACACAAATTGAGTGATCTCCGTGCGTGAAAAGGAAAAACTAACCTAAAATTTATACAACCTAATCTAAATGTATGATGATGCATGTTATGCAATATTTATAATGTATGATGCAACTTTATGCCTAAGAACACGCATAAGTAGATGGTTTATGTGATCTAAACATGTTTACATCACACCCCCATGCTTATCTTTTCCTAGTCCCTAGCAAAACTACATGCCATTTATAAGAGAATTAGAATCATATTTCTTGGGCAAAAGTAACACTTAGGGATTTCAGCTAAGACCTGAATTATAGAGACACAACAGTGCTCAGGTGCAGACCACCTCAAACCCTCACCTTATTCAAAGAAGAATATTTTTCTTTTTCTTCTTTTCTAATTGTTTTTTGGATTTTTGAGTTTAGGGCTTCAGAGCAGCTTTCTACGGCTACTCAACCCACCCAAGACTCGAAGAGAACTCTAAGTTCTAAGACTCTTTTTGTGAATGTGTTAGACTCACTAATCGGCAATCTTTTTGTGAATGTGTTAGCTATATTTATCCGACTGATAGCTTTCTCCCTACTTTTATTTTATGAGGTCAACACAAGTGCGAACCCAATGCATATCTCCATGGTTTATTCTACTTCTCTGCTTCTTCCTAAGTGTTTAGGAATTATACATGCATTTCCTGAGCTGGGATCTGGACAACCAGCTGATGAGCTGTTACCACAAACAACTTACCGCCATACTCGTGTGATGAAGTGTGGCTTATATTTTTTTCCTTTTTTGTTCTCCTTTTCTATTTCTTTTTCTTTTCTTTTTGGATATTTTTTTCTTTTTTTTTTCCTTTAAGTAGGCGGCTGCCCTGATCTAAGATTGACCTAAAGGCAGCATAAATAGACTGGTCTTGTAGCTGGACTCTGGACAACCTAACGATGAGTTGTTACCACCAACAATTTGCCAGCCATGGCACCCTAGATGGTTCATTAGATGCCCAATTTCCATTAAAATCGTCGAATAATGAGTCAGTGTGAAAACTGTGTAGATGCTTAGATTTAAAGTTCCCTCAAATCAGAGGGCAGGTTGATAAGTCGTGTACTTATCACCCCAACTTATTAACCAATTAAGAAATAAATTCAAAATGGCAAGGACTCGAGAAACTAGTCCACATTTTAGTGGACACTCGGGCTGATTAAGTTGGAAGACCTGAACGGTCTTAAGTGCTCAGTTCATTTAGTATTATTCCTTAGGATTGAAAAATTTCTAAAGCCCAAGTTCTCTTTCCTAATTCAATTTTCATTTTAATAAAAAGAAAATAAAAAGAATCTAAGAGCCAACAAAATGATTCGGAGATGAATATCCACCTCCCCATGCCTATCTAATGCAATGTTCTCATTGTATTAAAAAGACATGACAAAGAGTAGAGTAGAAAAGAAAGCACCCAAATTTCGTGATTACCCAGTCAGCTCTGAGATCAAAACAGACTGTATGCATACTGAGTTTAGTGTCTTCAGCTAGGCACACTATTCAAATAAAGAAGAAATAAAGAATTCACAGGTGTAAGTCAGAATCAGAATAAGAAAATCTAGTTTTGGACCTGTCAGGAGAAGATGTCCACAGACGTGGACTAGATTGTGGTGCAGACCCATGCCCCATGGTCGAGTATATCTAAGATTTTGGATAAAAATTATCCAAAACCTAAGATCAGCATACAAGCAAAGGTTGGGCCTATGTTTTGTGATGATGCAACCCAAGACCAAAAAGTCGGGTTACAGTGAACTCAAGCTCAAAAGGATAATCAATGAATTTGTGTTTGGGTTCCTCATCCTCAGAAACAATGTCACAAGGGTCCTGGTAGAAGGTTAGGGGTTTTAGGAAAATAGGAACCCTTAGACTCGATCTTTTGCTTCCTCTAGAATTGGCTTCCCATATCATCATTTCCCAATTACCATCCTCTATAATCAGTATTTCAAATTCCGAGACCTCCTGCATATTAAACACCCCATCTAAAATTTCCAAGTCTTTGAGTTGTGATTGAATCAAAATTGACTTTGGTTAAATGATCTCAAGAATATAATCGTCATTATGATCAACAGGGTGTGATTGAGGAATGGGGCTTTGAATTGAATCCTTCATGAAAGGATCTGGATCCACCATGCGAGCCACAACAGGATCAAGTTCCTCAATTTTAGGGCCATTAAAAGATTCATTGAATTCCTTAGGCCCAATCATCTCATTGAAATCATGTGTTGTAAACTTAGGTGAAACTTCTCATAATGATTCTTCACCTTTAGAATCAAAGAATTTTGAATCCACATTAATGTATGTCTCAAAATCATCAATCACTTTTTATTCCATGGAGACATACGTTTCCTCGAACCTCGGCTCAGGGATCTCAAGTGAAGAAATCAATTCATCCATATTTGATTGCTCTAGAACAACTTGGTCAACCCTGGTCTTGTAAAACGTGTCCCCCCTACAGGTGCCTGAGTAATTTCTGACATTGGCTCTCCTGAAGGGGGTTTATCCTTGGGATCATGCCAAGATTGGACTAGAGCAATCACAAATCTCATCCTCAATTTTGATAACTTCCCAAGTAGAAACTCACTCGGGTCCTTATCCTTAACATCCTGGAGCCAATCCAACAAATAATTGTTAAGATCGTCAGTCATTGCAATCAGAGGCTCAAATTCTTCAATGCAAGGTGTTGGCTGAGCTTCTAAAGATTGTATGGTATTCCATAGGTTAGCCAACACCTTATCTTGGACTTGGTTAACCTAAATCAAATGGTTTGGTTCAGGGTTGGGCATATTTGGGTTCAGTGCAAGGGAGTCAACAAATTGAGGTTCGTGATACCTTCCTTGATAATAGGTCATTTCAGGTTATTCATAAAAAGGTGGTGACCTATTTGCAGTGTAATCTGCAGAAGGGTAAGGATCAGCATATCTTTCTTGATTGTAGATCATATTAGGTTGTCCATATAAGGGCGGTGATATATAATTGATGTAGCTCGAAGAAGGATAAGAATCACGATCATGGTATCAGGGTTAGACCCTGAACACGGAGGTCCGGAATTGTATCCCTAATCCAAGTTATCCCAACTAGTAGATGGTTGATTACAGCACGAGTCAGGATAATAATCATCATATTGGGGATAAGATGTGTCAGAAGGGTAGAAGCGGGAATGCATGTAGAATGCCGAAGGATTCATGACAAATGAGAGGAAGAAAGGTGCCCTACAATACAAACAATCAAACCTGTCCTTAAGTAGGCTAGCCTAAAGACCTACAGACTCCCAAAACCCATCTTGGGATGAAGAAATGATTTGATCTACTTCTTTCTAGTCAATCCAACCAGTTAGAGGGAGGGGTTGGGGAGAAGGTTCTTCCCTTGCCTTTCGCCTCAGGTTCCATTGATACCCCCTACCGCGATCATTTGATTCTGCTCCCCTAGCTAGACATCAGATTGAACGGTAGAAACATATTAATAAAAAAAAATCTCGATATGGGCTTCGAAGAGTGAGTCCAATCCTTAAGGCCAACATCTACTCTATTTTAATTAGGGTTAGGTTTGAATGTGCTTTGAAATGTGATGGGCCCTTAATGATTGATCTAGATGTGTGTGCTTGCATGTTGCAACGCTTTGTCATATTTTAAATTAGTCTCGTTGCAGTATAGTCGAAAAAGTATTATGAACAATTAACAATTTATTTTACTCAAAAACTAAAGTATCCGAGGTCAAACTCAAGGAGCAAATTGGTATTTTAGAAACTAAATCACAATCTCAAATTACTCAAAAGATGATATCAGTGCAATCCAATGTATATGAAAACTAGAGAGAGAAAATGCAAAAAGAAATAGATTTGTCTTTCTTCTCTTTTCTTCCTTCTTCTCTCTCTGTGACTTCTTCCTTCTTTTTCTTCTCTCTTTATTTTCCTTTTGCTTTCCTCTGCTTGGCAGCATCTTCTCCTTCTCTTTCTTTGACTTTCCCTTTTTTCAAATGTCTGATTTTGTGAATTAGATGCCTTATCTTGCGGTTGCTACAGTGCCTTCTTCTACTTTCTTCTTTTTCTCTCTGTCTTCTCTTTCTTCTTCCTTTCTTTCTGTCTTCTTCTTTTGCGGCTCCTTCTTCTGTTCTTGATTCCTCTTTCTCCTTCCTTCTTCTTCTGCCTCATCTTTCTTCTTCAGCCTCGCCTTTGCCGCTCCTCTGCTACAGTGCCTCTCTTTCCTCCTTCTTCTTCAGTCATCTTTCCTTTGTCTTCAGCTGCTGCCTCTTCCTTCCTTAACTTTGGCTTCTGCCTTGAGTTCTCCTTACTTCTTCTGCCTCAGTTTCTCGGCGACTACAGTGCCATCTTCCTTCTCCTCCTTAGCTGCTCCTTCCTCTTCCTTCTTCTTCTTTGATTTCTTCTTTTCCCTGCACACATGAGAGTGCAAAACCTATCCCCTACCCTCCCCCGCGTCGCTCTCTCTCAATTTCTCTCTTCACTATCTTAGTGCCAACCGAGTAAATGGGTCGGGTTACATGCGCCTGGGTCCAGGCGCACCAGCTTGGGTGGTGCGCGAGGAGTGCAGGGTATACAGGTCGGGTACCAGGTCCGCGTGGGTGTGCGTCACAGATGAGGCGGGGGCATGGGCAAGGGGACCTCACCTTGTGTTTTGAGGTGATAAGAGGGAAACACAAAAATAACTTAAATGACTCCTCTGCGCCTACCACTTCCGAGGTGGGACTAAAGTCCCACCTGCTTCTTCGTGCTTGCAGGTGAGGTCTTTCGCTCAATTGCCACAGCTAGGTGCCTCACGTAGCCTACTCTCTGGCTTGATGCATTCGCGCACTCAACGCGCATCACCTGGAGCACAACACCTGGGTGGATGCAGCCTGGAGCGTTGCTTGCGACCTCCTTGCTCCGTGCTTTAATGGCGGTAGGGGCTCAAACCTGAAACCACTCAATATGGCCTCACGGCCTCATTAAACCAGATGGGGAGTTTCGCCGTGACACAGCGAAGGTGCCTAGGTGGGTGGCTGGCTACAGGGCAACCTAGGCGTTCATGCCTAGGTCGCTCTATGGCCGTGAAGATGGGTTTGATCAAGGGGCGTTTATGGAGGTGTTGGCGGGTAATGGAGGGGCGTATGATGCTCAGTGGGTGATGGAGGAGGTGATGAGGGGTCTGGCGAGGTGTGTGGAGATGCGGGCAGTGGATGCGCCTCGTCGGTGGTCTGCCGGAGTTGGAGAAGGTGGTGGTGGTCTGTGGCGTCGAGGGGATAAAAATAGCAATAAAGATAGAGGAAATAAAGAGGGGAGAGAGGGGAAGAGTTCTAACCTACTTAACGGATGAAAGGAGGGAGGAGGCGGACGGCTCGTATTTGCCGTCACCGAAGATGAAGACCCTAAGGTGAGGATGACGA
Source organism: Thalassia testudinum (assembly GCA_037157565.1). Classification (NCBI taxonomy): domain Eukaryota; kingdom Viridiplantae; phylum Streptophyta; class Magnoliopsida; order Alismatales; family Hydrocharitaceae; genus Thalassia; species Thalassia testudinum. Next base: position 32,256,604 of record JAZHRO010000036.1, read on the forward strand.
CGACGAGGAAGGGGTCGGAGAGGTGCATGCGGGTACGGCACGACGCGGAGGAGCACGGCGAAGAAGACTCTGCCACTAGTATGGTGGTAGAGCGGCAAGAAGAGGGAGGAGAGGTCACCGGAGCTTGCGGGCAGATGGCTGGAGACGAGGGATGATGAAATTCAAGGGGTATCCACGGCCTAAACAAGCTTGCCTGAAGCGGCTGGTCCTGGGGTTTCTTTTATAGGCACAAACAAAGGGTCAGATGCTTGGAAGGCGAGCAAGGCTCTCGCCAGAGGTCTGGCTTGGAAACGATACTCATACCTCTCGAGCATTCGTACGAGAGGTATGGTGCAAATTAGGGCATGAAGAGCTGCTCAGGCGGTAGGGGACTTCTCAGAGAACCCCCATTTCAAATCTGAGAGCAACTCCTTGGGGAAGTGAGGAGAAATCCTCCTTGAAACATCGCCAGAGGTATGGGTCTTCTGCTACAATAGTAGAGGGATCGGAATGCAAAAAATGATGAAGTTGTGGGGGTTTTTGCAAGGGTTTTCAAAAGTTAGGGGTTAGAATGTAATTAGGTGGACTATTTTGCAAAGTAGGTCAAGATGGCCTTTTCTTAGGTCCAAATTTTGATACAAACCTAATTTGGACCTAAGAAATCCAATGGTGAAGTTGGATTTTAGGTTTGATTACGTTTGACTAGACATTTTTCACAAAACCCAAATTAGGTCAACTATTGAGCTTGGACCCAATCTAGGTCAAAATAGATTCCAAAGGCCAAATTGAAGGTTCTAAACCCTAGGGTATATTTTTCCATAAATTTTAGAGGGTTTAGTTAATTTTTATCCTGATTGGAACCTTATGAAATAAAGTGGGTTTGTTTTAGGGTTATAGAATGTCATTTAATTCTTAAATTTCACAATAACCCTTTTCTGACTGAACTATCCCATTTTTTCTCTTATTAAGTTCAATTGACCTATGTCTAGACCTTGAGAAATCCCATTGATGTATTGCAATGGTAAAATTGAACTTTTACCCTTTACTTCAAGTTTTCTTTCTAGATTAGTAATCTCTTGAGTTAGGCCTTCCTTTAGGTTATGAAGGAGCTTTTGTTCACTTTATTAGGTCAAAATAAGCTAGTTAAGGCTCATGACGAGGTTCTCATCATATCCCCATGCCTAGCTTTTGCTAGTCCATTAGCAAAATTTCAAGGTTTAACTTCTGTTCTAGACCATGAGTTTCTTTCACCAGTTATGATAAGTGCTTTTCTTCTTTTTCTTTTGTGATTAAGTCAGAATGACAATAGTAGGTCTAAAGGTACTCTAGTACCAACCAAGATCCGAACCTGACTAGCTTTAGCCTCAGTCCTCCGCGAAGGTTTTTAAGGCCCGCAGGAACTTCCATAAGGTTCATTGGACTCCGTCGTTAAAGCACCCACGCTTGAGACATATTTTAGCCTTGGTTTAGTTTGCAGTGTGTTTTTGTAAGAGAGAGACAGAGGATTTATTTGTTTGGAGAGTTTTCCCTCTCTTTTCTTTTTATTTTTAGCTTCGGATTGGCTTCTCAACACGGTCTGTATTGGATTCCTCGTCCCCATCATCAATCCTCAAAGGTCCCTAGCAATCGATACTACTTGATAGCACCACCCATGGTAACCCCAGAACCCTGGTTTTCAAGATTTCAGGATAATCCCGCCCATGGTGTTCCATGGCCGAATCCAGATCCTAGCAATCGACATTTCGTGATAATGCCACCTATGGTACTGAACCAGCACTGTGCTTACATGCCCCCAGTAGGATATGTAAATATCCTAAGAGAAAAGCACCGAGGAGACGATATGTTGTTATGCATCTTTGAGGGGAATTTCCCACTTCTCCGCGTCGGGAACTCGTCCAAATCAACTTGTGTTGATCGGCCGATCCTAATCTAGGCAACATTTTTAGAACATTAAAACGCTTTTGCATGATTTTGATAGTTATGCGTACTGAACCAGACTATGTGTGGATTGGGGTGCTTAGGTTACCAAGTCCCGCAAACCGAAGGTCAGTTAATGAGGCCAAATACTCCCTAAGCCTTTGACCTAATACTTAAGCTTTGCATTTTCCCCAACCTCTTGAGGATTATCCAGATCTTAGCAAGTACTAAGAGTCTAGCCAAAAAGGCCTAGGGTCAACGTTCCTATTAATCTCCTTTTGTGTCTCTTTAGCACTTTTTTTTACTTTTCTTGATGTGGTCTAGAACTTTGGTTAATCCCTTAATCTTTTACTAATGACTATCTCTTTCTTTTTCATTTTGTGCTCCTTTTTTGCCAGTTTGCTCTTTTTCCTCCTGTTTTGTATAGCCCAAAAATTTTCTCTTCTTTCTCATTTTTTTTTTTTTAGCAATGTGACTTTTTTTTTGTTGAAACCTTTTCTTGATATAAGTTTTCATACATTTTTGCACTTTTCATACTCCCCCATGCCTATGATTTGCAATGTCCCCATTGTAAATTAGGTGGGTTCGAATTCAGCTTAGTTCATTCATTAGGACAGGTGTTTGGTGAGCGAACGGGTCAATGTGATTGTTGCGGACGATTTCTAGACTTGGGTACGGTACCTGAGGTGGAGTCGGATGTTCTAATAGATGAACCCTAAAGTGCAATATGAATTCAACATAGAAATGTCAGGAAAGGTTTTGGGTTTTTCAAAGAATGACGGGTTGCCTCCCATTAAGCGCTGAGTTTTACGGCATCGGCTGGGCGCAATGAGCTCAGGGAGAATGGAGGATAAAGGATGTCTCAGCCAAATCTGTATTGGTCATGTCAATGATCGGTTTGGGTCTCTGACCATTCACGACGAAGGGTTCAGAATTATGGCTGAGTGGACTGATCTCAACAACTCCATTTCCAAAGATTCATCGGACTAAGTAAGGTCTGATCCACTTAAATCGTAGCTTCCCTGGGAATAGTTTGAGTTAGGCATCAAAGAGTAGAACCTTTTGACCAGGATGAAAGATCTTTCTAGATATGTGCTTGTCATGAAAGGCTTTAACCCGCTCTTTGTATATTCGCGAGTTTTCATATGCGTCATGATGTAATTCATCAATCTTGCTCATCTGAAGCTTTCTTTGGGTTCCAGCCTTAGAAAGATCTAAGTTGCAGTTCCATATTGCCCAATAGGCTTTATGCTCCAATTTGACGGGGAGGTGACACGCCTTCTCGTACACCAGTCTGAAAGGAGACATACCTAATTGGGTCTTATGGGTGGTCCTATAGGCCCACAAAGCTTCCGGAAGTCGGGATGACCAATCCTTCCTGTCAGGTCGAATAGTAACCTAGAGGATTTTCTTAATCTCCCGGTTTGATAGCTCAGGTAGACCATTAGTTTGGGGGTGGTAAGGAGTAGAGATTTGGTGCGACACCCCGTATTTGGTCATTAGTGACCTGAACTGAGCGTTTATGAAATGGGTCCCTCCATCAGAAATGATCGCACGTGGAATCCCGAACCGTGAGAAGATGTTTTGGTGAATGAACTTGATAACGACTTTGTGATCATTGGTTCAGGTCGGAATGGCTTCGATCCATTTGGACACATAGTCAACAGCGAGTAAAATGTATTCAAAGCTGTCCGAGATAGGGAAGGGTCCCATAAAATCAATCCCCCATATGTCAAAAATCTCGCATATTAGGATCGGCTGTAAAGGTATCATGTCACGATGGCTCATGTTGCCCAAGGTCTAGCAACGGTTACATGCTGTTTGCACCTCAAAATATGCTTGCAATAATGCCTTCTTGTGCTATTTCCTAGCATTAAATATGCATATTAGGATTCTATAGTTGCATTTGTAAAAATACTTGCATTCATGCATTTAATTAAGAGGAGAGAAGATTGAAAATAATGGCTTGCATATTTACATTTTTCCTCAAGTGCCTCATTGCAAAATCCACATCTTTTTTATTTTCTCCTCTTGATTTTCTTTTTTCTCTTCTCGCGGATGCACTTCTCTTCCCGCAGCTACATGCATTTACTCCACGTCATGTCTCCCTGCCAACGCCGCTCCTTGCAGCTGCCAATCCCGCGCCCTCTCCCTGCTGCAGCCAGGCACGCCACTCCCTCCTCCTCTATAAGAAGCTGCAGCTTCTTCCTCACGAGACGGAGGCGACGGCAGAAGAAAGAAACCCGCAACCTCACCTTCCTCTCCATCGTTCTCCCCTCCCATACGTCAGCCCTCCTTCGAGGAGACACCCGGCGAGCAGGAGAACCCACTGTGGTGCACACCACCATAGTGGGAACACCACCGCCCAGCTCTTCAACGAGCCGGTGGGCTTGGTGTCTTCTTTTCTTTTCGTTTTCGTCTCCATGCCATTGCTGCCACTTCAAGCTCCGAAGCTTGAAGCAGCAGCAGCCAAACCGCGGCGGCGGTAGCAGCAGCAGACCCCCTCGCCTCCTCCGCGACCTTCCCCGCAGGCACGCAGCCCTCTGCACGCGCCTACAGGGCCTCCTCCACTCCATTCTCCATTCTGTCGCCTCCACCGTGCACCCGCAACCGGCCGCTTCGCGCACTGCAGCGGCCGGCCAGGCCCTCTCGCCGTCCCCTGCCAACCCCCGCGCCCTTCCGCGACCACCTGCAGACCTCCTCCGCATTCGCTTCCCCACGCCATCGCTCGCTCTCCGCCCTCGCGCTGGCCTACAGAAGCCCCACGTCCTCTGCTAGAAGGCACGCTTGCACCCGCGACGTCCAGACGTCCGCCGCCTTCTCCAGATGACGTAGCTCCAGACGTCTGCCGCCATCCACCGACGACTTAACTCGTCCCTTCTGCGTCCGCTCTCTCTGGCGCTCTCTCTTCTCCCGCTGTCTTCTCTCTCTCTCTCTCTCTCTCTCTCTCTCTCTCTCTCTTTCTCTCTCTCTTTTTTCACTCACTCACAGCACACACTACACCAACGCACACACACATCTTCACCAACGTGCACACACCTACACTCACACTTACACACACACACACACACTTACACTATACATATAGTTATATATAGTAACATATGTATATATATATACATAGTAATATCTATATATTTATGTATACATACATATATATATAATATATCTATACATATATATATCTATATACTTATACATATACTTATATATATATACATATACACTTATATACATTTATATATATACATATCTATATACATATATATATACCTATATATATATCTAGATACATATACTTATATACATATATATATATATCTATATAGTATATATATATATACTTATATACATATATACATAGCTATATACATATATACATACATATATATATACATACATATACACCTATATATATATACATATATATTTATATATATCTATACATATATACTTATACATTTATATACATATAGATATATTTACTTATATACATACATATGTACATATATTTTCACGTTATTTACTATACGCTGTATTGCGGGAATATCTGCACCAGTTGCTGATATTCCCCGATACACGCGTACAAAAAAAAGCGTGGACACATTCATCATCCATCCTCCATCCACATTCCATGCGGCACCTAGTCGTGTTGGTTGCATCTCTCTAGACGTCGATTGACTCGACATAGTGCTACACTCCATCGTCACCTCCACCCCCACCCCTTTATATATATAATACATATATATACATATATATCTATAGATACTATATTTACTTTCTATCTGTTAGCTTCCTTCTTAGTAAAAAGAAAAAAAAATATATAAAAGAGAAAAGATAATCTTTGATTGCAGGTACCCCATCTTGCGAGTAGCAAGGCGTGTTTTGGAACTCTGTTTTGGCTAAAAGCCAAGGACACAATTTTGAGGGTGTGCCTCAAGGACAAGGATTACCAGAAAAAATATCTAAGTAATAAAAAACACCAAAAACATAATAAACGAATGGAAGAGATACGTTTTAAGGAAAATGTAGAAACTCAACTTGAACCCCACTTCCCTGAGTTCAATCCTGGGCCTGAAAGTGACAAGATAAAATCAAGTAGGCCAGGTTAAAAGTTTTGTAAATAGATGGTTAGGTCCGAATTAGGTTAACCACTATACATATTTCAACGATAAAAACATCATGTTAACAACCTGTCCGGGCTGACCATACATCTTTTCTGGCGCCGTTGCCGAGGAAGTGCGCCTTCAAGTAAGTTTTTATTCAATTCCTTTCAATTTTTCTCTTCTCTCTTCACGGGTATTTTTGTTTTTGATGTGTAGGTGAATCTGGTTGCAAGGAGAAGATAGGCAGACAAAGTCGGGAACGAGGGCAGATCCAAGGTGGGAACGAGAGCGTGAAGACGCCGACACCGCATTGGAGCTTCGCACACGTTGCCGAACAAGTTTTCCTTTTCTTAGCAAACTAGGATTAACTTGCCACCTCAATAAAAAAAAAATTAGAAAAACTTCTTAGGATTTCTTGGGGCAAGTGGATTAAAATTCACTTGTTTGATTGGTTGTCTTCACTCCCACCGCCCCGGGATTTCCTGCCCTACTTCGCATAGCGAAAATCCGAGAATCTTGATTCTTGGATTCTTTGCCGTGGGAAGTATTCTTTGAGGCAAATAAAAAGATTGTTTGCATCCCTCTTTCACCTCACTTATCTTTAATTCAGGATCACATTTTTGGTGGGGAGACTTGGAATTGAGTTGATTCCAATCCCACCACGACTTTTCAACTTGCCTGAGATTCGATCCTGAATACTTCAACCCCAGCAATTTGATTTTCTTTATCTTTTGGTTGAAACCTTGTGTGTGGAAATCATTTCTGGTGATTGGGAGCACTTGAATTTAAGTGCTTTGGCTCCCTTTCACACTGATATAAAACTGACTCGTGCATCCACACATAGAAATCTCCATTTAGGGTAGGCCATTGCATTTTAGCATGCATTAACTAACTAATATTGAAGAAGGGTTTCTTGGGCTTAAAAAGAAAACTTGTATTCTCACAAAAACCCGAAGATTGGTTGAATTCGTAAGTCAGCAGAACCCTAAAATTCATACTACTTAAGGTTGAACTCTAAAAACCATTCACCAATTAAAAACTTTAATTCGGGGAGATTTCCCCATTGCATGCTTGTTTCACACACCTGAAAAATCAATCACTTGGACATTACCCGTAAACAACGCCCTTCACATTACAGAAGCACTTGATCCTAAGCCTCTAAATAAAATTGGTAGTAACTTGACCCTTACTAAGGATTGGAGGTCTAACTACCTATGTGTAGCGGCTACGTGCTGGTGAGAGTTCCCGCGTGCTATCGGGTGTCTAAGACTAGGGCAAACGGCCTTTTAATCTGGCCCGGTGGTTCCGCGGTGCTCGCATTCGATTCCGTAGTTCGTGATAGTAGGTAACTTAGATCTTTAGGTCTAAGGGCACACTGTAGAGGCTAGGAACTTGACTGTATTGATTTGTAATCAAGTGTACCTTTGCGGCATCATTTCTCTCATCCCTTTTCCCTTCTCATCTCCCCAACTCTTCCTATGGTAGTGCATGTTTAGGAGGAGGTCACAAAATCCTGAATTGTTTGAATTGACTAATAAATTTAGAAAAAGAGCTGAATCATCCTCCTCCTCCACAAACATGGCACACACCCCCACCTCACCACTCCGTCACAATTCCAAGTCTTTCAACACCAGGCTTATCCCGAGAAATCCTGCAAGACCTTCCTTATCGAATGTCGTGCCAAGTGACTCGGTAAGTCATGTGGAACTGGCTTCTGCGAGCCAGTATTTCAACATAGAGGACCAAGCCTCCGTGTGCTCGGACACATATGCGGACACATCTTCTGGAATAGAAGATGCCTGCACCCTGGGGAACAACCCGTTTTCGGCCACGTATAACCCAGGGTGGCGCAATCATCCAAATTTCGCATGGTCCAACAACCCGCAGCGCCAAAACCCCACTGGTGGATCGATGCGATCGTCTGCACCTGTCATCCCAAGGGCCCAGTGTAATCCTATGGCAAGTCCACCATCAGGCCCTTGCGTACCGCAAACCAAACATGCATCAAAGCCTCTTGATAAATTGATGCGAATGATGACGGAAATGTCAAAGAGCCATAAAGAGAACATGACCTCTCTTCAGCACTTGGCGCAACAGAATGCTGAGATCAGTCAACTAAGCATGGCGACTCGATCTCAGGGCACTCTTCCCGCCCAACCTGTTCCAAACCCGCAAAACCTCGTACCCTGTGATCCGCAACCACAGGTACAACCTTCTCAAGAATAGATTCATCAAATTCTGCAAGCTCCGAGTATTCCATCGGGATTTCAGATTAATCCCGCTGTAGCACCGCACTCTCATGCTGATAGCGATTACATCAAAGATGACACGTCTGACGAGGACATGACTGTCAGTATGTGTATCGAACTTATTGGAGCCGATTCAGACTGCTGCAATTTCCCTGATGACTGCCTGACCAACACAAACTGTGACGTTCCCCAATCCCTCCCTATTCCCGTACCTTCTCTTGACCAGACTTCTGACGAGGTTTTCTCCGCTTCTCATACCTCGTGGTCTGAGTCATCGCCGGGCTGCTCACCGCCGGTCCACACTATGGAAGATCGGATTGCCCTTTCTTTCCCGCCAAATCAGGCGGATTTGCAACTCCACACTGGGACCTTGAGCCCACATCTTACTCACTGGGGCTATTCCCTTTTGGATCCATCTATCCAAAGAGCCCCTCTTCTTGGCCAATCTAAGGGCCAACTTCTTCCTGATCTGTTTTCTGATCCACCTGGGACACTCTCGTCCTAGAAAATACCAAATCTCTCACCATCCACCATCACTTTTCACGCCTCTATCGCGATCACTTCACCACCCACCATCCACCCACCCTACCACCCTGATCTATACCTTGAACCTCAGCTCTTGTTACCCGATCTTGCGTCCTTTCTCTACCTTTCCCTGCATGCATATGAGGACATAGCATTGTTTGGCATAGGGGGGTGGATAGGCATCCATAAGATCTGGGTATTTTATGGTATCATACAGTTCCCACCTATTTATAAATATGCAACAAAAAGAAAAAAGAAGAAAAAAAATATATAATAATAATAAATGGTGTTTAGTAATGATTTGAAAGCTGAAACAAAAAGGCAATAAGTGTTTATGGATATTGAACCTCTGTTTTGAAGACTTTCCAGGCCACAGAAGCTTGATTCGCTCAGGTTCGGCTTAATTCACTTAAAGCATTGACAAAATAGATCAAAATCTCTCCTAACTAAGGACGTATTCTTGTACCTGAGACACCAGTACAAGATCCGTTGGTTTACTTTTACTTGAGAGCGTAAGTAAACTTGGTTCACACTACACATATCAGGAAAGACCAGGTGAACATAAGATCCAACCCTAGTGTTCATTAGGGAAGGTGGAGTCCTTACCTGTGCGTGCAGGTAGACTTTTTATCCCAGACTTTAGTCTTGTGTTTAGGAGCGACTCTTTCCACCAAAAAGAAACTCTTCCACCAAAAAGAAAAAAAAAAAGTGTGCTCTTTCAAAATGTGTTGTAAGAGATATACTGGCACGTGTTACGAAAAAAAAATAAAAAAATAAAAAAAAAGAAAAAAAAGTTGTTAAAAAAAAGAAAAAAGAAAAAAAGAGAGATGTTGCAAAAGAGTCAGTATATCTCATAAATGTCTGTATCCTTTGTTTTTCTGTGAGCCACAAAAAATCAGAAAATGGGAGTTGAGTTTTCCATCATCATCTTAAGGGTCAACCCGAAGCCATAGGCTGAAACTAGGACCAACCTTTACTTAAAAATTCGTGAAACCCTGGGATTGAGTCGTAATGTTCATCTGATCAGTCTTGATCCTTCACTATGCACAAACCATAACCTCTTGAGCTCTCGAGTACAGCAAAAACCTCCTGGGTCCTGGAAATCGTACTTAAGGCTTAAATATCAAGAGTCTTGTTTAGTTGAGAGATGATCTATGTCATGTAAGACTTCAAGTACTGGTAGTCTTCTCTACAATTGGTTCTCACAATATCCGATAATAAACACACCTTTATCACCTCAGAAGAAAATTTTCAGCTTAAGATTATTTCTAAATACAGTTTTGCTAGGGACTAGCAAAAGATAGGCATGGGGGTATATGTCTTCACCTCAAAATATGCTTGCAATAATGCCTTCTTGTGCTATTTCCTAGCATTAACTATGCATATTAGGATTCTATAGTTGCAGTTGTAAAAACACTTGCATTCATGCATTTAATTAACAGGAGAGAAGATTGAAAATAATGGCTTGCATATTTACATTTTTCCTTAAGTGCCTCATTGCAAAATCCACATCTTTTTTATTTTCTCCTCTTGATTTTCTTTTTTCTCTTCCCGCGGTTGCACTTCTCTTCCCGCAGCTGCATGCATTTACTCCACGTCATGTCTCCCTGCCAACGCTGCTCCCTGGAGCTACCAATCTCGCGCCCTCTCCCTGCTGCAGCCAGGCACGCCACTCTCTCCTCCTCTATAAGAAGCTGCAGCTTCTTCCTCGCGAGACGGAGGCGGCGGCAGAAGAAAGAAACCCGCAACCTCACCTTCCTCTCCATCGTTCTCCCCTCCCATACGTCGGCCCTCCTTCGAGGAGACACCCGGCGAGCAGGAGAACCCACTGTGGTGCACACCACCATAGTGGGAACACCACCGCCCAGCTCTTCAACGAGCCGGTGGGCGTGGTGTCTTCTTTTCTTTTCGTTTTCGTCTCCACGCCATTGCTGCCACTTCAAGCTCCGAAGCTTGAAGTAACAGCAGCAGCAGCCAAACTGCGGCGGCGGCAGCAGCAGCAGACCCCCTCTCCTCCTCCGCGACCTTCCCCGCAGGCGCTCAGCCCTCCGCACGCTCCTGCAAGGCCTCCTCCACTCCGTTCTCCGTTTTGTCGCCTCCGCCGTGCACCCGCAACCGGCCGCTACGTGCACTGCAGCAGCCAGCCAGGCCCTCTCGCCGTCCCCTGCCAACCCCCGCGACCACCTGCAGACCTCCTCTGCGTTCGCTTCCACGCACCATCGCCTGCTCTCCGCCCTCGCGCCGGCCTGCAGAAGCCCCACGTCCTCTGCGAGAAGACGCGCTTGCACCCGTGACGTCAAGACGTCCGCCGCCTTCTCCAGACGACACAGCCCCACGTCCCTTCTGCATCCGCTCTCTCTGGCGCTCTCTCTTCTCCCACTGCCTTCTCTCTCTCTCTCTCCCTCTCTCTCTCTCTCTCTTTCTCTCTCTCTTTTTTACTCACTCACAGCACACACTACACCAACGCACACACACATCTTCACCAACGTACACACACCTACACTCACACTTACGCACACACACACACAATTACACTATACATATAGTTATATATAGTAACATATATATACATATATATATATACATAGTAATATCTATATATTTATGTATACATACATATATATATAATATATCTATATATATATATCTATATACTTATACATATACTTATATATATACATATATACTTATATGCATATATATATATATACATATCTATATACATATATATATACCTATATATATATATATATCTAGATACATATACTTATATACATATATATATATATCAATATAGTATTATATATATATACTTATAGACATATATACATAGCTATATACATATATACATACATATACACCTATATATATATACATATATATCTATATATATCTATACATATATACTTATACATTTATATACATATAGATATATTTACTTATATACATACATATGTACATATATTTTCACGTTATTTGCTATACGCTATATTGCAGGAATATCTGCACCAGTTGCTAATATTCCCCGATACACGCGTACAAAAAAAAGCGTGGACACATTCATCATCCATCCTCCATCCACATTCCACGCGGCACCTAGTCGTGTTGGTTGCATCTCTCTAGACATCGACTGACTCGACATAGTGCTACACTCCATCGTCACCTCCACCCCCACCCCTTTATATATATAATACATATATATACATATATATCTATAGATACTATATTTACTTTCTGTCTGTTAGCTTCCTTCTTAGTAAAAGGAAAAGAAAAATATATAAAAGAGAAAAGATAATCTTTGATTTGCAGGTACCCCGTCTTGCAAGTAGCAAGGCGTGTTTTGGAACTCTGTTTTGGCTAAAAGCCAAGGACACAATTTTGAGGGTGTGCCTCAAGGACAAGGATTACCAGAAAAAATATCTAAATAAGAAAAAACACCAAAAGCATAATAAACGAATGGAAGAGATACGTTTTAAGGAAAACGTAGAAACTCAACTTGAACCCCACTTCCCTGAGTTCGACCCTGGGCCTAAAAGTGACAAGATAAAATCAAGTAGGCCAGGTTAAAAATTTTGTAAAGAGATGGTTAGGTCCGAATTAGGTTAACCACTATACATGTTTCAACGATAAAAACATCATATTAACAACCTGTCCGGGCTAACCATACACGTGCCTTACAGTGATTGTGTGCATCCTTAAAAATTGTGGGCCAGTAAAAGCCACATTGGAGGACTTTTGATGCGATTTTGTGTCTTGAAAAATGTCCACTGCATGCCTGGTCATGGCAGAAAGAGAGTATGTCTTTGATTTCCGCTTCCATGACACATCGTTGGATAATTTGATCAGCACCAATGCGGAATAAATACGGGTCTTCCCAAAGGTAATACTTGGCATCAGAATGCAATTTGTCCTTCTTGGCCTTCGACCAATCTGACTGGATCTGATGTGATGCCAAGTAGTTTACTATGTCGGCAAACCATGGAAGCCTTGTATCGATAGTCAGGAGGTGCTCATCAGGAAAATGTTCCGTGATGGGTCCGGATGAGTCAGTGATCTCAGAAGGAAGGCGGGACAAGTGACCAGCTACCACATTCTATCTTCCCTCTTTGTTGCGAATCTTGAGGTCAAATTCTTGCAACAGCAAGATCCATCAGATTAATCAAGGTTTCGCATCCTTCCTTGCAAGGAGATGCCTCACAGCTGTGTGATCCGAGTAGATAATAACATGGGAACCCAGGAGGTAAGATTTGAATTTTTCTAGGGCAAATACTACGGCTAGTAGCTCTTTCTCAGTAACCATGTAGTTACGCTGAGCCTCGACAAGTGTTTTGCTAGCGTAGTAAATGACCACGGGCTTCCCGTCAATTTTCTGCCCCAAAACCACTCCTACAGCGAAGTCAGATGCATTGCACATGATCTCAAAGGGTTGAGACCAATCAGGGGATTGTAGGATCGGGGCTTGGGTAACTCGGTCACGAAGGATCTCAAATGCTTGAGTGCATTCCTTGGAGATATTAAAAGGTACATCCTTGGAGAGAAGGGTGGTTAGGGGGCGCACGATTTTCGAAAAATCAGGGATAAATCGATGGTAAAAAGTGACATGCCTCTGAAAAGATCGGATGTCCCTGATCGAGCTAGGCAAAGGGAGTTTGGAAATCAAGTTAACCTTGGATCAATTGACTTGGATGCCTTTCTTCGAAATCAAATGTCCTAGGACGATTCCCTTAGGCACCATGAAGTGGCTCTTTTCCCAGGAAAGAACCAAATTCACCTTAATGCATCGTCTGAGTATTTGGACCAAGTGCTGGAGGCAATCATCAAATGATGCTCCAAATATTGAAAAGTCACCCATAAAGACTTCCAGATAATCACCTACTATATCAAAGAATATGGCAAGCATGCACCGCTGAAAAGTCGTGGGTGCATTGTAGAGATCGAAAGGCATCCTTTGGAACGCATACGTCTCGAAGGGGCAGGTGAACGTGGTCTTTTCTTGGTCCTCTGGATGGATTGCCACTTAGTTATAACCGAAGTACTGATAAACGCCAGTTTATCATCATTTTTATGCTTTAAAACTAACCTAGCTCTTAGGATTTTACTCTGCAAACGGGTTTTTGGGCTGCATTTAGGCATAAATTAGGATAGGCATGCATTGCATTTTTTATTGTCATTTTAATGAGTTTTTGTGAGTGTTAGGGATGTACAGATTCACAGATCCCTAAAACCCTAGCACTCAAGAAGGCAAATGGTGAAGGAGAAGCCCAGACTAGCTGGAACTCAGCCTAATCCAGCTCACCTCAGCTTGATCCAGCTCACCTCAGCTTGATCTAGCTCACCGCAGCTGGAACCTAGCTTACTTGAACTAGGGTTAGCTCATCCCAGCTCCATTCAGCTAATCTCAGCTGGATGGCAGCTCAAGAGAGTTCACCTTAGCTCACCCTAGCTCAAGTCAGCTCAGATCCAGCTCAACTTAGCTGAGTCTAGCTCACCTCAGCTCCCACTAGTTCACAGGGAGCTCTAGCTAGCTCAGCTGAGTTGACAGGAGTTCACCCCAGCTCAGATCCAGCTACATCCAGCTCCACTCAGCTCCAACCAGCTGAAGAAGAATTCATCCCAGCTCAGGAAGCTCAAGTCCAGCTCACAGGGACTCAGCTTAGCTCAACTCAGTTGAGCTAAGCTACCTTAGCTGCCTCAACCAGCTTGATTCTCCTCGGGAGCACCAGACCCAGCTCACCTTAGCTCATTTTGGTAGAAGCTAGCTCACTTTAGCTTGGCTTAGCAACTAGCAAAGAACTAGCAAGCTAAGCCAGCTAGAGTAGGCCCATGCCAGCCTCTTCAGCAGCAGCCAGCTCCAGCTCCAGCTCCAGACTTCTTCTCCTCAGCTCCTTCCTCCAAACCCTAGCTCCAACACCTTCTCCTCTACTCCACCTTTAGCTAAGCTAGCTTAGCTTATCTTAGCTTAGCTTAGCTTAGCTAACAACCAGCTCCTTGGCCATTCATTACCTCCAAAATCAACCCTAGCTAGCTCCACCAACTCAAGCCTACCTAAGCTAGCTACCCTACTCAAGTTGGCACCACCTCCTAGCCATCCCTTCACCCCATTATCTCCACCAAAAGACACTTCAAGTTGGCGCCAAAAACCACCCCTAACCACCTCTATATTGGCGCCACTTTCAGCCCCTTAATCCACCCTACACCTACCCACATAAGCCATCCAAGCCATCCACCTAACCCCCCTTCTAGAATCCTTCTTGGCGCCAACTTAGACCCTCTTCTAGAAGCCATTTTGGCGCCAATATCAAGGGGTGTCAACACACATAACCACCCCTTAGGTGTCCCTTAAGGTGGCGCCAAACACCCTTGGCCATTGGATCCTTAACCACCTCCCTCCTTCCATCCTAGCCCTCCATTTCAAGGGGCACCTTAACCCCCCATCCTATTCTATAAAAAGCCACCACCTACCACCATTTTGAAGCATCCTCCCTTAGTATATTTTTCTACCTAAACCACTTATACCTACGGCCAAGAAGAAGGAGTAGAGAAGGAGATTAAAGGGGCACATCACCAGCCCCTTTGGTGCCTTCTTCTCCACACTCTCTTCAACTTGAGCCACGCCAAGGAGGAGGACTCTTCCACTTCAAGGAGGACGGCCAGGCAAAGGAGGACTTAGGGTGGACGTCCACCCTTGGAGAAAAACTTAGGGCACGCCCCCCTAAGGCTTGCCTTGGAGGACATCACCTTGGCGGAGTTCTGCAAGGAAGGAGTTGAAGGATTCTTTTCAAGCTTGGGAGCCACCAACCTTGGAGCAAGAAGCCCTCTTCTTCACCATCTATTTAGAGGATTTGTGTTTTCTTTCTTTATTTCAATTATCTAGTAGTAGAAGCATTCCTCTACTAGGCCTTTTGTAAAACACTTTATCAATTATCTAGTTGCCTTCTTTGTAATTTTTTTGTTTGCATTTCTATTAGCTTATTTTCAGCATTCTTCACTCCCTCTCCCTAATTATTCTAGGCCTCCACTTGCCTAGAGTGAGCTTAGGAAGAGGTTCTGCTTGTCACCTAAAAGTAGTATTTTAATTCGAAGTGTAAACACTTTTCCCGCCATCAGTTCGCATGTTGCCTTAGTTTAAAAATAAAAAAAAAATGATATATTGAAAAATACCAAAAAGAAAGTTGAGATTTATATTCCTAGCAAGAGAATCACTATTGCAAACATTTGGCCTCCTTGGACGACCCTAGATACTCCCCTATCTAGGATTATAAATTTAAGAGCGAAAGCGGATTTACGCGTTACAACGACGTATTTTAACAAACCGCGTATTTTCGCTATCAAGTACCCATCAAGAAAATAGAAGAACCTCTTTCCTGATAGTTTTTTTAGGATCTGATCAATAAATGGTAGTGGGAAATGATCCTTCTTCATGGAGGAATTGAGTCTTCTGTAATCAATGCAGACTCTCCACGAGTTAGCTATACGGGTCGGTATGACCTCTCCGATTTCAGTCGTGATGGTGGTGAGTCCTTCCTTCTTAGGCACAACCTGGATTGGACTCACCCATCGACTGTCGAAGATCGGGTAGATGATCCTTGCATCTAACCACTTAATGATCTCCTTTCTCACGACCTCCTGTAGATTAGGGTTCAAACGTCTCTGCATTTCTTGCAAAGGTCGTGCGCCCTCTTCGGAGTAGATATGGTGTGTGCAATAAGAGGGGCTGATACCAGTCAAATCGTTGAGAGTCCATCCAATGGCTCTACGATGTTGCTGGAGAACAGTAATCAGACGGGATTCCTGGTCAGCTGTGAGTCTGGAGTTTATAATCATAGGAAATGTCTGATTGGAACCCAAAAAGACATTTCAAATGATCAGGAAGGGGCTTGAGTTCCAGGATGGGATTATCAGCTGCAGTGGGTGGTTCAAGGTATGTGTCAGGAGCAAGGGTAGGAGTTATGGGTGTATCTTGATCAGGTTTAGACTCCTCTAATTGCGGGTTTTGATCTTCTTGTGGTTGATCGGGGATTACTAGGTTGTCCTCGATATGCGGTTCATCAACCACAGCTTTGATATCACATATTTGTTCTATAACACCGCAATTAATCCCTTGTTGGGCCTTAAAGATGTCAATCTTTAGAGTTTGGTTCCCAAATTTCAATTCTATTTGGCTCTCCTCACAGCTTATGTTGGCCCTAGTAGTGGCCAGAAAAGGTCTCCCTAGTATAATCGGTGTATCCCTTGGGTTCTCAGGTGCATCCATATCTCGAATTATGAAATCCACTGGGAAGTAGGAATCCCGTATCCTAACAATGACATCCTCGAGAATTCCTTTAGGTGACTTGATGGATCGATCGGCTAACTGCAGTGTCACCTCTGTCGATTTAAGCTTGGACTCTTCAAGGTTGTTAAGGAGGGATGTAGGTATTATGTTTATTTAGGCACCTAGATCTAGCAAGGCTCTATCGAATTGGGTTTCACCAATTTTACATGAAATCAGGGGAGTACCTGGGTCTTTAGCCTTGGGTGGGAGTTTACTCAAGATTACAGAGCTGGCTTGCTCTGACAATAAGATCGGACTCCTACTTTTGGTTCGCGGCTTACGCTTGGGTGTACACACGTCTTTCAGAAATTGTGCGTAAGCCGGTACATGGCGGATTGCATCCATCAAAGGGATGTTTATTTGTACCTGTTCAAAGAGCTTGACCAAATCCTCCTCAGGAGCCACGGGTTTGGTTATCCTTTTTCCCTTAGTCAAGGCCTCGGGAAATGGAACCTTGGTTGGTTCCTCTAGAATAGGTCCAGGTTCTTGATCTGGGATAGGGACATCCTGGATAACTATCCTAGGGCTTGGATCACTACCAGGCTTGGAGTGGTTTGGATAAGGTGGGTCTTGAGTTGCTTTACCACTACAGGTTGTTGCAGAGTTTAATCCTGCCTGGTTCTGGTTTGGGGTTGGTAAAATGGGTGGCTGCTGTTGAAATCCCGCATAAGATGTCGAAGCTTCCATCCCGTCAGGTAATGGAACAGAAGGGGCCTGATAAATCATATGTGCATGGCCTGGATTTGGGTTCATAACGCGCCTCTGGGTTGTCATGTTATTTGGGTTTGGCTGAGGTTGAGAAGGAAGTGTGCCTGGTTGGCGGGAATTCGTCATTTGGGCGAGTTGATTGCGAACCTCTGTGATTTCATCCTTGTGTTGTTTTTGTATTACCGCATTCATTTTCTGATTGTCAACCAGTGTTTGAAGAATAAGAGTCATTTGGTCTTGGTTTGGCCCAGATTGATAGGTGGGGTTGGGCCGAGGCTGAGGAAGCTGATATGGACGAGGGGCTTGTGGACGGGGATGATAAGGTAGTCTTTGATTCTGAGAATTTTCTGCCCACTGGAAGCTGGGATGATTTTGCCATCCAGGGTTGTAGGTGTTGGAAAATGGGTCATTCTGGATGGCATTGAGGTCTTCGCAGGTTTGAGGAGCCTTAGGAAAGTTAGAGTATGGGGGTTCAGAGTTCCCCTGACTAGAATAGAGCGGATCAGAGGTCCCTCCAGTCCTGGAGTCAAACGGGGGTGGATACGGGTCCATCCCTTGAGAAGATGGACCCCTGACTATGGTGGAATGGGGGTGGATACGGGTCCACTTCAGATTGAGTCTTAATAAAGCTATGACTATGGTGGATGGTTATGACCGTCCTTCATAGAGTCCTCGGCTGAAGGAGGGTAATAGTGTCAAAGGTCAGAAATACGCCTATCCTATCCATTCCTCCCCTGTGCCGAGAATAGGCACTTCCACCAAATAAGCCACACAATATCCTCTTGACCATCATCATCCCGAATAATGCCTCATAAATAAAAGTCTGTGTTGTATTATGTTGATTTATAATATAAAAAAAAAAGAGAGAAAAGAAAAGAAGAAAACGAAGAAACAGAAAAAGAAGAAATATTTATATTACAAAAAAAAAGGTCCAAGTTATAATGTAACATTATTTTTGAGGTAATAGAAGACCTATTGCTTTCCACCAAATATGACCCATACCTACCTTTTAGTATTTCTGATCGCCCAAATACTGGTTGAGGACTCTAACTTAGTTGTAGAGTTATTAGGACTTTAATTGAAGTGTGAATGCCATGTGAGGCCACCAAATAGTGAGTACAATTTCTAAATCTGGTGAGATTTGTGATCTCAGAAAGAAAGAAAAGAGGGAGTGCCCAGGAACATCAAGAGAGCACAGTTGTGTAGCCTCTCTTAGAGTTGACTTGTCTAATAGTCTAGAGATCTAGAGTCTGCAGTACTAGACTATATGTAACACCAGATAAGTGTGTGCCACCAAATATAAATCCATTCAACTCGATATCTCCTACCTAAGCTAAACGCCGAGGTCAAATTACAGATTATCCTTTGCTTTATCCCCGAGGGAAGTAGTTGCCTATCCCGACAGTAATATTTACCAAGGGTGAAGTACAAACTTCCAATGCGAATTGGCTTTTCCACTTGGATCTGTTACTTAGGCTATTATCATGTCACATTTGTCTAGATCTCTAAAGTTTTGAAACAAGAAAAGAAGAAATTTTCTGATTACTTCTATTATTTTTCTTTTTTTTTTTTTTGCTAGGGACTAGCAAATCTTAGGCATGGGGGTATTTGATGAGTCCATTGTAATGGACTATTGTTATGCCTAAGTAATTCTCATTTAACATTGTATGTTTGTTAATAACTACATTAAGTTGTAGAATGATTGCATGCATCATTTTTTAAGTTTACATCTATTTTATCGCATTCTATAGCATAGTATGTAATTAGTTTATGTTTCATGCAGGTCCCACAACAGCGCACTCGTTACATCTTCTCCACTTAATCTATCCATCCGGCTAATAATCGAGAAGAAGAGGGAGGAGGATCAATGGGGGAAAAGAATAGGGGGAGAAAAGATATTTTCCCCCACAAATTTCTCAACCTACGGCTGGCCATCAACAACCTCACCAACAGCGTCAGCCATGTTTAGTAAGGGATTTGAAAATCCTTTAACTTGCGCCGAGGAGGAGATAAAAAGAGAGGATCGTCAGTTCTTCTGGGGATCTTCATCTTCCCCCCTGCGGGGAATTGCTCTATCTTCACCGTGGAGAGGGCGAGCACTGTGCACCAAACCACCTTCCACACCCGCAGGCGCGCTCCCATCTCCAGCTGCCTCTCCAGTCATCGCACCAGCCTGCACCTGCACCCAACGCCGCACCTGCATAGCACCTCCCTGCAGCGCGCCCTCCCCTCTATAGACCTGCCTTGCCACCAGCACCACCAGGCGCTGCGCTTGCCCTTGCAAGCCACACCATCACCACGTCCCCTTCCAGCGCCATCCACTAGCCTGCACCAAGCACGCCAAGCGCCCACTATAGCATGCCCCCCCTCGTCCACGTGCCCTTCTGCAGCACCCGCAGGCACTCTACTTGTATGCCCCACCTCGCTTCACCCGCAGGCCTGTTCAGGCACAGCACCATCACCGCGCCCGCACCAAGCGCCTGCACCCTCACCAAGTGCTTTGCAGGCGCTTGCTCACCCATCTCCAGCTGGCCCTACTGGCGCTAGCACCGCCCCACCTGCGCCCGCAGGCGCTTCCCCCTTCCAGCCCACTCACGCACCCGCGTAGGAAACCCTTTTCAGTGCCATCACCTCCGCCCATGCCCTCACCAAGCAACCTACAGGCAAGTGCCCTCGCTTCACTAGCGCTCCCTGCAGGTAGGTGTGCCCCCTCCCGCAGGCGCTCGCCCTCGCCACCAGTGCCCTGCAGGTGCGCACCCGAGCGTAGCCAGATGCACGACTGTCTCCTTCTCTTCCAACAGGCTAGCGGCCCTCCTCTGCCCACCGGTCGTCATTGGCCACCTCTCGCCGTTCTGTCACCGTCATCGTGATCCCCATGCGTCGGTCAACCTTCCCCCATAGCAGCTCCGCCGCCGGTGCTCCATCTCTCACGCGAGGAGGAGAGAGATTGAAAGCTCTATTTTCCCCTCAATTAGTTATTACATGTGCTGCCATTGCCAAAATTTGATTTTTGATTTATTATTATTTTGTTGTGGCAAAATTTCAAATGCACACTCATACTTTCTGATAATTGCACGTTATTGTTATTCACCTGTTTCACGATTGGTTTTGGGATTAACATGTGCACCAATTTTCTCCAGTATATGTCAATTGAAAATTACATAAAATCATCATATATTTATTGAAGATTTCAGTGAGGAAAAATTGCACATATACCCTTATATTTTTGAGTTATTGTGAATCTTCTTTCCATCGCATTTTTTGTCGGATTTGACTAGGGATTTCACACTTAATCGAAAGAATACGAAATAATCGAGAGTTTATTACATAATTGCCTCCCTGTGGACACGACCCGCTCTTCTGTGAGTGGTTATTTTTATTGTTGATTAGTCGATTTTTCCACCACTTAAATACTACAATGCGTAGCGGAAAATCGACTTATCAGGGGAGAGAGGAGAATAGTTCTAACCTACTTAATGGATGGAAGGAGGGAGGAGGCGAATGGCTCGTATTTGCCATCGTCGAAGATGAAGACCCTGAGGTGAGGATGACGGCGACGAGGAAGGGGTCGGAGAGGCGTGCGCGGGTACGGCACGACACGGACGAGCACGGCGAAGACTTTGCCACTGGTATGGCGGCAGAGTGGCGAGAAGAGGGAGGAGAGGTCACCGGAGCTTGTGGGTAGTTGGTCGGAGATGAGGGAGGATGAAATTCAGGGGGTATCCGCAACCAAAAGAAGCTTGCTCGAAGCGGCTAGTCCTGGGGTTTCTTTTATAGGCACAAGTAGAGGGTCAGATGCTTGGAAGGTGAGAAAGGCTCTCGTCGAAGGTCTGTCTCAGAAATGATGCCCATACCTCTCAAGCATTTGCACGAGAGGTATGGTGCAAATCAGGGCATGGGGAGTTGCTCAGGCGGTAGGGGCCTTCTCAAAGAACCCCCCTTTCAAATCTAAGAGTAGCTCCCTGGGGAAGCGAGGAGAAATCCTCCTCGAAACATCATTGGAGGTATGGGTCTTCTGCTGCAATGGAAGAGGGACTAGAATGCTAAAAGTGATGAAGAAGTTGAGGGGTTTTTGCAAGGGTTTTCAAAAGTTAGGGGCCAGAATGTAATTGGGTGGACTATTTTGCAAAGTAGGTCAAGATATCCTTCCCATAGGTCAAAATTTTGGTACAAACCTAATTTGGACATGAGGAATCCAATGGTGAAGTTGGATATTAGGTTTGACCACGTTTGACTGGATATTTTTCACAAAAACCCAAATTAGGTCAAATATTGAGCTTGGACCCCAATCTAAGTCAAAATAGATTCCAAAGGCCAAATTGAAGGTTCCAAATCTTAGGGGATATTTTTCCATGAATTTTAGAGGGTTTAGTTGATTTTTATCCTAACTGAAACCTTGTGAAATTAAGTGGGTTTATTTTAGGGTTACAGAATGTCATTTAATTCTTAAATTTCATAATAACCCTTTTCTGATTGAATCATCCCACTTTTTCTCTTATTAAGTCTAATTGACCTATGCCTAGACCCTGAGAAATCCTGTTGATGTACTACTCTGGTAAAATTATAGTTTTACCCTTTGTTTCATGTTTTCTTTCCAGATAAGTAATCTCTTGAGTTAGGCCTTTCTTTAGGTTATGCAGGAGCTTTTGTTCACTTTATTAGGTTAAAATAAGCTAGTTAGGGCTCATGATGAGGTTCTCATCAGTGCACAACCAGGGTTTTCAAACAAGGTTAATTAATGATTTATCTTTTAGGATTCAACCTTTTTTAGTAGCTTTTAGGGTTCAACTTTAGGTATATTCAATCAAGTTTAGTTGGCACACCAAGTTTTGAAAGCATAGGTGAAGATGTCTTCCTTTAAAACTTAAAAGAATGTGGAGTGCCTGGTAAATCCCTAAAAGTTGAACCTATTTGGTAGCTACTTGATGTGTTATTTTTGGTTAAAGTGTTGCGACCCAAACAACTCAAACAATTGGCCTGATGCACCACTTATTTAGGCACACAAGTTATTACCTAATATGATTTCTAATCAATTATGTGTTTATGAGTGTATTGGTCCCAAAGATCAAGTTACCAGTTGAGTATGAAGAATCAGAAGAGGTTGTGTACCTCTGTGAGATTTTTTAAAATTTTTCTTTTATATGCAGAGGGTGAGGCGGGTGGAAGTGTCAAACAAACAATCTGAACTATCCTTAGAGTTTATGCAAGCTCCTATATTAATTAGGGTTTGTGGTATTAGGTGGTGGAGTGAAATCTAGTGGGTGGGGGTGGGGGGTGGGGTTACTTACAGACCCTTCAATAGCACTTTACTCCAATCTATCACTTTTGCCCACCTCGTAAAAGTACTTGCAATCACAATAAGAAAGGAGAAATGTAAGGTAAACGATCAGTAAGTCAGAAAACACGAAAAATCAAAGAGCGTCGCATCCTTGGCAACGATGCCAAAATATTGAAGCGGAAAATCTGTACTGAAAGAGTTGAGTTTTGGAAACACGTCGTAGCGTAATTTGCAAGAAAAATCCATCAACAGATAATTTTAACTGAAACTCAAAAGGAGTCCCGGGTCGAACACAGGAAGGTGGACGTTTCAACCAAAATCACATTTGATTTGTTGTCACGAAGTAGATTAGCTAGTTGAATTAAATATACGCTTGCTATCTACTTAAAGAATAATTAATAGAAGAGAGAGAAAGAATGATACAAATAAAGACAAAATAGAGATAGAATGAATAGAAATTTCATAATCACTGAATCAAGTTCATTACATCTAATCACTACACTAGAAAGCTGAAAATCTACACTAGAAAGGAATAAAAGAGAAGGTGGAGAGAACTTATCCTCCTCGACGGTTGCTTGGAGGACGAGCTGCATTGACGGAGCGCCCGGAAGAACGTGGTGAGATGTGGGACAAGGGAGAATGAAGATGGATGACTGGGTAGGGTTACGTCGCAGCGGGATCTTCTTCTCGAATAATGGTGAGAAGACAACCGCGGGTGCTCCATGAATGGGGATGAGAAGGTGGAAAAATTCTAATTTAAACTCTAATGGAGCCTCTTGGGTTTGGGACAAGCTCTTAGAACTTTGGAAGGGGTGAGAGAAGAGAGGAAGGGATGAAGAATTCGAGTGGTAGGGGTCTCCTTTTATAGTTGTAGGGTTGGGGGCAAATAGATCATTTTGTGATTTAAAATATTAACTCAGGGTCTTTAGTGAAGGATTTATTCGTCACTAAAGACTCCACATTGGTGTAGATTGTGCATGCGCCTTCCTCCTCAACTTTAGCTACCTCAACGCACGCCCATGATTGCGCATTCTCAACTGTCTGATCATAAGATCGGACGACTTAAAATGCATCGTGCCTGCCGCATGTGATCAAGCGTGCAGAGGCACGTAGGATTACGTGTGCGTGAATCGCACGATCTCCGCGCACCACATCGCACCTCCATCGCCATTTGATAATGATCCAACGATCAGATTTTACGCTCCAATGCTCGCACCTTTGGTTTGACATGCGTGAGGCTCAAACCCACGACCTCAGCATCGCGTTAAGTCACTCAACCGCTGCACCAAGCCTTAACATTTGCTTCGTTTTAATTCAAAGCCCAAGCACCCTCAGCCGTTGGATCAAGATCCAACGACTAATATTGATCAAGCAATTGAGAGAGATAGAGGGCAGCAAGCATTCATGGCTAGTGTGGGCAATTGAGATGGCGCCATGTGATGCTATCTTGGTCGTCCATCTTCTGTGTCTTGTAGATGGTACCACGGATGTTGGATTAGACCAATCTTCACACCGTTGGGCTGCGATTGTCAATCCAAACCCATCCGTGTGGTTGGATTTGTCATCTGAAGTACGAATTAACACCACCTAGCCCCTTGATCTCTGATCTTTCTTAGACTGCATCTGATTCTATGGAAGTTCGATCTAGGCGATCTTGGAGTTGTTGAAC
Source organism: Thalassia testudinum (assembly GCA_037157565.1). Lineage (NCBI taxonomy): Eukaryota > Viridiplantae > Streptophyta > Magnoliopsida > Alismatales > Hydrocharitaceae > Thalassia > Thalassia testudinum. The sequence continues at coordinate 32,281,349 of JAZHRO010000036.1, forward strand.
TTCGATTATCACCCTGATCAGATTTATACGGTTGGATCTTCAATCTGAGGCCCTGATATGATATTACCCTATTTCCTGACCACAAAAAGAAAAATTAACCTAAAATTTATATAACCTAATCTAAATGTATGATGATTCATGTTATGTAATATTTATAATGTATGATGCAACTTTACGCCTAAGAACACACATAAATAGATGGTTTATGTGATATAAACATGTTTACACCAACCCCCAAAATTTTTTAGAAAAGAGAAAGGAATTAAGATTTCATTAGAAATCTAAACTCAAAAATAGTAGGGACCTTTTCGTGATAGTGAAAAGTTCAAGCTTCCCCTCTGCAATTCTCACGAAGGTAGCAATGGTGACGAGCGTGAATCATTCAATTTGGAGGCACATAGTGGATGCACGACACATGTTGTGTGAAGCACTGTTGAGCGAGCGCTTTCATGTGCTTACGCTGAGCGGAAAGGGTGGGCATCCTTGATCGTCGACACGTGGAGAGATCGGATGGGCACAAGCAACACAGTCACGAGGAGGCACAATCCAAAGCGCACGGAGCAGGAGAATCACGGAGCATCATGTGTCGTGGGCGTGTCAGCACTGACCAGTTGACCAGCTTGATTGAATCGCTTGGTTCAGCAATCCCCTCGCACTGTTTTAATTGGTTTAAGGCCTTCCCGATCTCGGATTTTAACAAATAAGGTATCGTTGGAATCATATCAATGCGTGCTACATGTTAGTATAGTTTATTATCATTTTTTACCATTATTTCCTTAATTAAAAATCAGAAATGTGCCTAAGTGTTTCCAACCCTATTTTTGGCCCGTGTGAACCATGTCTTTCCCTCGGTGTGTGCGTGGATTGTGAAGCAGGTGTGGAGAATACCCCTAGGCCCTGTGTGCATGTTCGGAGTCACCGTGACCCTCTAGTGATGTTAGGTAAAATAGTTCACTATTCTTTTGATTCTGTCTCGTTTCCGGGTTACCATGGCCCGTCTGGTGAGGCTCTTCACGTATAACACATTCCTTGGCTCATGTTCCTTTCCTTTTGTTGAGTCTAGGACCTTGTTGAAGTTGTATTCTAATTTGGGGCACTTTAATGTGATTTATCCAGATTCTATGTGAATAGATAAGACTTAATTACTGCATGTACCCTTATCATCTCATGCATGAAATGACCTCCATTTTCCGTGAAACAAGTTTTGTTGTGTTCATTAAATTCTAAATAGTTTGGGACCACTAGCATAAATTGGGAATTATCTATAAACTGATAAGTTGGAGGATAATGTGAATATCTATTAATTAAGTACTTAATAATGTAAACGTGTTAGTATGGTCTAGTTTGATGACAATAAACGATACAGCTATCTAGAATTGATTTAATAACGATAGTTTATTTAGGATCTAGAGGATAGATAACTACTTTTAGCCCCGCTACTCGCCAGATTTGGCTGTAGCTTTGGTCTTTTTAGATTGGTTTGGACTGGTTTAGGGAGTTGTTGGCCTCTCTACGACTCTTTGGTTAAGCTTAGCAGTCAATTGGGATAGTGGGATGCGTGGCTCATGGTTTGGAGTGGCTTCTTTCTAGCTGGTGGGTGAGTTGTTGGCTACCTGTGGTTCAACATACATAGAGCTTGTACGTGTTCACGCTACACGACGTAGTTGCCACCCCTTTCCGTAATGACCCCAGCATGACAAAGAGTGGCAACTTGATGGGTATAAGCCGTCTTCTCGACCAGGAAGGTGGCTTATACTGATCATGCGCCGCAAGAAGTTAAACGAGATTGTCTCGTGCTCGAGACATCGATTGATGGATTGTGGACTATAATAATGTGCGCTAAATTCATAAACAGACTTGGATATGTAATAATTTGTAAATGGGTTAATTGCTGATATAGTGCCCTCCTTCATTTACTCTTGTCACTGTTGCCACTTGTTGTAGTTGTTCTGTTCTACTTAGTTTTTGTTGACGTGTTTCTTGAGTTCCGTACTTAGCTATTGTTGAACAGTCGAGTGCAGCAGTTGTTGTTAGTTAGTCTACCATGGAACTGGGTCTTACTTGAGGAGACAGTCTGTTTGGAGCCAGTGGCTCTTAGCTGTTTCTTTTCTGCTGTTAGATTTTATTCTATCTTTTGGTGATTATACAAGCACTTGAGCACTCTTTGCTTTCTACTTTTTGTGGTGAATTTTATCCTATTGTTAGCACTTTATTTGTTTTCATTTAATACATTATGGATGAATGTTTGGCTATTGATGTTCTATGACTATGTGTTGGGTGACTGCAAACCTGTGGTTGGTTTATGCTGGTTAGTGCACGATGACTCAGGTTTCACCGCTTGGCGGGACTCAGGTCGTCACAGATAGTATCAGAGATAGGTCACCCCACTAAGTCATAGAACGGCCTAGGAAAGCCATGCGAACGTTTAAAATGTGTTAAAGATCGGTACCCATCCGTTGATTGACAGGAAACTTGATTCACATGAGTTTTCACATATTCTAGCTTTATTACGGACTTGTGATTGTTAATAATTGATTTTCATCATGTAGAGAGAGATGTCTCTACATAGGACTAGGCAAGCTAGTGCTGCTAGCCAAACTAATGAGGATCGATGTGTTGATCCCCTTCAACAGGCTCCGGACCTGTCCATTCAGTTCCAGGCCTTTACAGAGACCTTTTTGAAGATGTTGGAGTAGTGGCTACCTCCTGCATCTCAAGCAAGGGGAGGGGGAGGTGATGATCAGGTGCAACCCTAGATCCCAAGTGTACATGTTCCTCCTCAAGAGGAAAGCTGGGAGAACCATGGGCCTCCCCCACCGAACGATGAAACCAGCGGACCCTTTACATCAGTACTGATATGTTTTCACTGGGTTTTGAAAGCTGAAGCCCCCAACCTTCAAGGGGAAGGAGGATCCTACGAGGGTGGAGGTTTGGATATAGTAGGTCGAGAAGGCCTTCGACACTATCCACCCACTGGAGGACTGCAGGGTGTAGTTCGTGACATACCAGCTGACTAGTACGACGACCGCTAGTGGGTGTCCGTACGCGAGCAAGAGGGCACTTAGATGGTGTCTTGGGTCGCTTCCTTGAGCTCTTTAGTGACCAGTACTACCCCAGGGCCTGGAAAGATCAGAGGAGACTCGAGTTCTACAACCTAAGGTAGGGTTCGATGACTTTTAGAGAGCATCAGACTCATTTCATCGAGCTCTCACGCTTCGAGCTGACTGCAGTAGCCTCTGAAGTTGACAAGCTTCGGAAGTTCGTTTAGGGACTTCTGCCAGAGATACGGAAGTATGTGAACCCACTCTGTTGGATACATTCACCCAGGTAGTTGACACAACTTTGCAGTATGAGTAGCACGACACTAAGACTCGCAAGAGCTTTGGTGGAAGATCAGGGTAGAGGTCAGAGTTCCAGAATTGAATCTAGAAGAGGAGGGACCAGAGGCACCAGCCATATAGAGCACCACCACTTGTACTTCGGGCCCCTTAGTAGTAAGCACCGACCTCGGCCTTGGGATACACTAAGCCCCATTCTGCTGCGCCGACAAAGACTCAAGGCACTGTGGGATGAACACTCTCAGGACCAAAGCAATGATCTTGCTACAGGTGTGTTCAGTAGGGTCACATTAGGAAGGATTGCCTAGCCAAGACAGGGACCTAGGTTGGGATGTCTTTCGGCCAAAATGGAGCAGTTCATACTTATCAAACCTGTGGGGGGGCTCCCAGTGGTTTTGAGGAGGTGTGGTTGCTCCAGGACAGAGGCCTACTCAAAGCATGGTCGGTTCTTCTGCACCTTCGTTGGCAGGACGAGTATATGCTATATCTCTAAAGGATGCACAGGCTTCGCCATCTGTGGTGGCAGGTTTGGTGATGGTTGACTAGTGGTTGGTCATTACTCTATTTGATTCTAGCGCTTCTTATTCTTTTATATCACTTGAGTTTTCAATGCACTTTGCTAGCCAACCTGATGGAAATTGTGATGGAGGATTTCGATGCCATTCTCGGCATGGACTGGTTGTTAGGGCACCATGAGTTGGTCAATTGTTTCGAGAAGAATGTTATCTTCTCAATTCTAGGTGTACCACAATTTTAGTTTTATGGCAGATCAGATAGCAGAGCAGTTAGGTGCATCTCAACTTTGTAGGTAGTCAAATTATTGAGGGGGTTGCATCGGATAACTTGCCTACGTATCTACAGCCCCAGAAGAGAAATCGAAGTTGAGGGGTGTGCCTATCATACGGGATTATGCAGATGTGTTCCGAAAGGACATCCCAAGAATTCCACCTGAGCAAGAGATCAAGTTTGAGATCTCTCTCATTCCTGGAACCAATCCTATATCGATTACCTTGTACCGGATTGCACCAGTAGAGTTGAAGGAGCTAAAGAAGCAGCTTCAGGAACTCCTTGAGATGGGGTTCATTCGATATAGTGCCTCACCCTGGGGGGCTCCAATATTGTTCATAAAGAAGGATAGAACCTTACGCCTTTGCATTAATGGAGCTGTGAGTGCACATAGAGCCTAAGGGATAAAATATACACTACAGGGGGGTGAATAGTGTAATATCTATTTCTATGAGACTTAAAAAATCATTCACCACAGATCAAAAATAAAAAAGCACAGACTAGAAAAATAACACCTAATTTAGAGTGGAAACCCTTCTGAGTGAAAACTACTGCCTAAGCCTCCCAGCTTAGGATTTTCTCGACTAGTCGATGCTAGTCAAATCCACTATCACGTACTACTTGAATAAAGGTGGCACAACCTCTTACAAATGTCTTCTCTTACCTCCTGACGAAGAGATGAACAACAGGACTTCCAATACAACTTGGATTCCTAGAAACAACATAATAAGATGAATATAACAATATTTCCTAAGGAATCTTAGCAAGATTAAAACAAATCGAGCTTTCTTGAATCGCAAGGGAACATGATTTTAATCTCAATAGTTGTAGGCACAGAGGCATGAAAGCACTAATGAGAATATGCGTGTTTTGCTTTTTGATAGCTCTTGAGGTGTGTTTTGAAGAGGAGGGTTGAAGGTCCTATTTATAAGTGTTTTTTGACCTATTTTGGAAATACTAAAAATGTGACTTTAATCGATCAAAATAAAAGTTTGGTCGATGAAAAATACTTTTGGTTGATTAAATCAAAGTATCGATCGATTCAATATTGATCGTATAAAAGGATAAATTGATTGACTTAAAAATTTCAAAAGAAATTTCACCGTTGGAAATATTTTGATTGATTAAGTAAGATGAGTGGATCGTTCAAAAGGGAATATGACCATTAGAGGTCATTGATAGATTAAAACTAGTTTGTCAATCAAGGTTTGGTTGATCAAAAATGCATTTTAGTTGATCAACAGTAGAATTAACTTAGATTCAAAATAGAACGATTTTTACGAATATTGAAAACTTATGTTTGTTATCTTATTGAGGTTTTTCCTTACATAATTCTAGACTCAATAAAGATAAAACAATCTTCAAGTCTTCTTCTTCACATGATGCATTTGAATAATCTTGATGAGGTGGCATCCATGCTTTAATTTAACTTAACCTGTATTGGTTAGTCCTAAATAAAAACATAATTTTGTTATATCAAAACAAGGGTATTAACATTCTTCCCCTTTTTGATGATAACAAAATTATAATTAAGAATGCATGAGTATAAAATACATGATTAAATTTTTCTCCCCTTTTGTTATTAACGAAAATCTTAAGCAATAAAATTAACAAGCGTTGTTCCCCCCTTTCAAAAATTTTATGCAATCCATGACATGCTACTATACAATTGAGAGAATTTTAGGCAAGCTAGATAGACAATAATAATGTCCAATTTCTAATAAGCAAGATAGGCAACATGATTTCCAAATTTTGATAAGCAAGATATCTCAAATGAAAGTACTATAGAGCTCACATATCACATAAAAAGTACTACAAAATATAGAGTTTCACAATCCAAAGACAGAAATAAACTATAATGTATTACATGGTAGAATAAGTAAACAAATCTAAAAGGAACTAAGGACGGTCTCAATATCCAATGGAAACTCCACATCAAAATTGAAGTCATTTAAAGGGAATGGAGGAATGCTAGTGCTGGGTCCTACAGTGGAGGAGAAGCGTCATTTGTGCCTCGAAACTAGAGAGATCTGAAGGTCAGTAGATCCGCGAGATGGCTACACTAATGGACCAGTGTGCTTAGTTTGTCTGGGGGAAGAGGATACTGAAGTACTTAGAGGAGGAGGAGCTAATGCTACTACTGAACGTCGACCTCGGGAGGGTCTCTGGTCACGGATAGTAAGTGAGTGGATCTGCTCTCCAAGAAAATCCAAAAACTAACCCTGCCTACTCAATTATGTAGAATTCTGAGTGTCGTTCTCCATCATCATCTGTCCTGTCTCCCTCTGGTGGTGCATCATCAGAGAGATGTCATCTGTCACGTCCTGAACTCCCAAAGTGTCGTGTCTGGTAAACTGCTTGTAAAGGTAGGGCCACTCTACGTCATAGAATGAAGGAGGGGGTCTAACAGGAGGTGGGTAGTAAGCATCAAAATGCTGGTAGGGAGAGTAAGGAGGTGGAGCAGAGTAATGACCAGCCTGAGAGGAGGATCTTGACGAGCCTGACGCTCCCGTTCCATCCTGGAGTGTGTAAGCTCTCGAATAATGGAAACATGAGAGATGAATTGCTTATGATTAATGTCCATGGGGACAATAAAATGCAGGAATATATGGGAGAGAAAAGTGCTAAAAGGGAAGATGCTTGTGGGTTTCCTCTCCATGAAGGTGAGGAAGAAGTGGTTCCAATTAAACGCCCTATTGGTCATGAAGGCGTATAGAGCCATGAGCATGGGACCCAGATAGTTCTCAAAGGAGGTAGATTAGGACATGAAGTTCCAAAGGAAGACACGGTTGAGGAATCGTAGGAGACAATGAAAATACAGTGACTTGGTGGGCTTGCCCAAGTAAAAGGATTTGGGAGTCATCAATGCCTTCCTAATAACCTCGTAGGAGGTGTCATGGTGCAACTCAAGGTAGGTAGGACCATAGGAGGGACAACCCAGGATTTCAATTAAGACATTGGCATTGGTGAGAACCTCAATATTGTAGACATTGGATGTAAGCTGAATATTAAAACCTTCACCAATGTTGTGAAGGATAGAATAGAAGAGGTGACAAGCCATAGGGTCAATGCCCTTGATACGAGTACCCCTTGCACCAGCATAAAAAGTCCTATCAAAGAGGCAACCTATCCTATGATAGGTAAGTCAATCTCTAAGACCCGAAAAGATGCACTCAAAGTAGTCAAGGTTAATGGCTTGACCAACATGAGGTGAGATGCGAGAGTGAACAGAAAAGTTGTGACGCACCTCGTCACTGATAAAGAAATAGTCAAAGGTGTCATCCCTGGGGGTGGAGGTAGAGGCACGAGAATGTTTTAGGAGCCATGAAGATAGGTTTTTTACAGTTTTGGTTGATTAAAAGAATCAAGTTGGTCGATCAAAACACAAATTGGTTGATTAAAAATAGGCAATTGATTGATCAGAAGGATAAATCGGTCGATCAGTTAATCATTTTTGATCAATCAAAAAGTGGATAGGAAGCAAGTTAAGTTTTTAGAGATATTTTGCTTGATCAGGTTTTATGATTGGTAGATCAAAATCAATTTTAGAGTAGTTTGAACATAATTTTTTGTCAATCAAGGACAGAAATCGATCGATCAAAAATAGATAGTGCGGAAAAAGATAAGATTTGATTGGATTAAACAACAAGAATGTGAAGAAGAAACAAAGAACAAGGACGAACACGAAGAACAATGGCCGGAAAACACAAAAAACACAAGTAAACCTTATCAAAACAAAATCAAAATGACAAGATGTGCCAAAGAAAAAGGTAGAGGAGAGGGATATACCAAGGATCGACAAGGATCGATTCGCTCGACAATGAGGAGGAGGAGGATGGATTGTTAGAGTGGTCGTCGATCGCAGTAGGTGGTCACCGAAAGTGGCCAAAAAGCTAGTGGAGGGACAATGGAAAGGAGTGGTCGCCGGAGAGGAGGTGAGTTTGGGGTGGTCGACCAACTTTTGGATGGAGATGGTGGTGTCGTTTTGGTTGGAGGAGGAGGGACCATGGTTTGGGGTGTAGGGACCTTGAGTTTTGGTTGATGTTGGTGGTGTTTGGTTGATGAATGAGGTTTTAAAGTGGTAAAAAAGTTGTTTTTATAGGGAATGGGTAAATCAAATAAGGTAGAAAGTAATTAATGGCCGAAATCAAAGAGTGGAGAGAGATTAGTGATCAAAGCAAATTATTAAATCCACTAAACAAGAATCTCGATGAGATGAGATCTACCCAGATTTCGTCAATCAAAACACATTTTGGTCTACCAAATTCAATTGTGGTTGATCAAAAAGAAAGGTTGATTGATTAAAATTGAATTTCTAGTGGAAGAAAAATTCCCGCCCAAAACCTGATCGATCAAACCAATGGTTGTTCAATCAAAAGTTGAAAAGTTTGGAGGAAAATTCTCACCCAAAATTTCAAAGCTTGATCTATCAAAATTAATGTTTGCTCGATCAACTATTGATCGATCAAAATACTTGTTTGATTGACCAATGTCTATCAAGAGAAAACAACAAACATCAATCAAAGTTTAGCAAGTCTTGTTTAGCATAAATCTCTTCTTATTAATATAAATCTTTCTTTTGCTAGAGGTTTTGTGAAGATATTAACTAATTATTTCTCTATTTGAATGAATTCTAGGATTATTTCCTTCTTTAGGGAATAATCTCTAAGGAAGTGATGTCGGATATCTATATGTTTTGTCTTAGAGTATTGAATGGGAATTTTGGATAGGTTTATTGCATTAGTACTGTCACAGAGAATCCTAGTGTTTTCAAAGTTTAGTCCACAATCTCTAAGTGTTTGTTTCTTCCACAAGATCTCTAAACATGCTAAGGAGGCAGCAATGTATTCAACTTTAGTTGTGAACAAGGAAACATTGCTTTGTTTCTTGCTAAGCCAAGATACTAGGGAATTTCCGAGAAATTGACATGTTCCACTAGTACTCTTATGATCAGTTTGACTTCCCGCTGATTGCACCGCAAAAATACACCTGCAAATGTGCCGTCTTGTGCTATTTCCTAGCATTACCAGTGCATATTAGGTTTCCATAGTCACATTTGTAAAAATACATGCATGCATGCATTTAATTGAAAGAGGAGGAGAGTGAAATAAAATGGCCTTGCAATTAATAAATTCCTTAAGTGCTGCCTTGAAAAATTTCCATCTTCATTTCCTATTTCTTTTTTATTTTTGACTTTCTTCCCACGGCTACATGGATTGGCTTCTTCTCCTTTGCTCCATGTCCTTCTCAGCCATGCTCTGCAGCCACATGCCATGCCAAGCCATGCACAATCGCATGCATAGCCAGGGCATGGCTGTGCATGCCTTCCTCCTCTATAAAAAGTGCTCGGCTCGTCCTTTACAAGAGAGCCTGGTCCCACAAAAAAAGCACACTGCAGCTCCTCCAGGCCGTCCCCTTCCCTCTCCCTCCATATGCAGCCCCTCCTCCTCTGAGGAGACACTCTGCAGGTAGGAGTACATCACTATGATGTACACCCACCACCTTGAGACCACCACCGCCCAGCTCATCAAAGAGCCGGTGGGCGTGGTGGTCTTCTCTTCCCTGTTTCAACTTTCCACGCCATTTCCGCCATTACCACAAAGCTTCAAGATTTGGAGTTCAACCAGCCACCGCACGCCCCTGCAGCAGCCAACTAAGCCCCACAGCAGCAGCAACAAGGCGGCAGTAGCCGCACAGCCCTCCAGTGCACGCCTGCAGGCCACCCTCACCTCCAGCGCGCGCCTGCAGGCGCCCTTGCCTCCCGCTTCTTCTCATTGCACTCACCTTTCTGCCCACAACCAGCCACCGCACGCCCCTGCAGCGGCCAGCCAAGCTTCTCCATGCACGCTAGCCAACACCCGCAGGCCACTGCACAAGCAGCAGGTCGCCCTCGCCCTCCACCGCGCACGCTAGAAGCCCTCTTCGAGCGCCCTGTCGTGAGTTCCGCTTGCAGCCCAACCGGTGCATACCTCTTCCACGTGATGAGAACCTCATCATGAGCCATAACTAGCTCATTTTGACCCAATAAAGAAGATAAAAGCTCCTACATAACCTAGAAGAAGGCCAAAATGAAGGAATAAGTGCTTTGAGAAGAAAAATGAATTAAAGGTTAAAACTGCAATTTTACCATTGCAGTACATAAATAGGATTTCTCAGAGGCAAAACATAGGTCAAATGATCTAAATAAGATAAAAAGTGGGTTGAGTCAATCAGAAATGGGTTCATGTGCAATTTAGGAATTAAATGACATTTGGTAACCCTAAAACAGACCTGCTTAAATCTACAAGGTTCCGGTCAGGATAAAAATCAAGTAAACCCTCTAAAAATCATGGAAAAATATCCTCTAAGGTTTAGAACACTTAATTTAGCCTTTGGAACCTAGTTTGACCTAGAATAGGGTCTTAGCTCATTAATTGACCTAATTTGGGTTTTTATGCAAAATGTCTAGTCAAACATAGTAAAACCTAAAATCCAACTTCACCATTGGATTCCTTAGGTCCAAATTATGTTTGTACCAAAATTTGGATCTAAGGGGAGGTCATCTTGACCTACTTTGCAATTTAGTACACCCAAATCATAATTTGGCCCCTATCTTTTGAAAATCATTGCAGAGAGCCCCCTAATTTCCTCGCCACCTTTGCAATCAAGTCCTGCCGCCATTGTTAGGGCAGAATCGACCTCCGACGAGGTTTAAAGAGGGAATACTCTCTGATTCCTCAGAGATCCCCTCCTAGAAATGGAAGGGAGATTCTCTAAGGAATTCCCTTCCATCTAAGGCTAATCATGATCTCTGGTGTGAACCCAATCTCTCGTGCGAACGCACGAGGGATTTGGGTATCCACCCTCTTTCCTTTTCTGACGAACCGTCGGAGATAATTGCGCAGCCCTCCGCACACTAGAACGTTCGGCCAGCAACTATAAAAGGATCCCCAAACCCGACCGCAGATCTTCAGACTTGTTTTGGGGGAGATTCCCCCAAATTTTCCTCTCTTCCATCTCCGGCCAAGAAACCCGCAAGCTCCGACGACCTCCTCCCCTCCTTCTCGTCGCTCTGCTGCCATACCAGCAGCAGAGTCCACTTCGCCTCTTTCTCCCGCGTTGCGCAGTACCAAGTGCGCGTTCTCCTGACCTCGTCCTCGTCGCCGCTCTCTCCCTCAGGGTTCTTCTTCTCCGACGACGGCAGCTACGCGCCGTCCACTCCCCTGCCTCCCTCCCTTCCATAACACTCCAGATACCTTCTCCAACTTCCCCTTTCTCTTTTCCCCCTTTTATTTCATTTAATTGCCCCTCGACTGTCGCTGACCACCCTCATCTTCCACGTCATCGACCGACCTCCGTCGAGCCGCCCCCACCATTCCGCCCCTCGACACGGCTCGCCAACCGTCTCAAAAGCTCCGCCTCACCACAAGGAACAACCTCCGCCCATCCACCATCCCTCTACGCCTCCACCACAGCCCCCCGAACTCACCCACACCTTCGGTCACAGGATGACCTAGGCACGCATGCCTAGGCCGTCCCACGACCTGCAGCATTGGCACGGCGAAGGTCCCCAGCTGGTTTGATTAAGCCGAGAAGGTTGTTCTGTGTTTGACATTCTTGCAGCCCCTTCCGCCAATGACGGGTGGAGCAGCTCCAGGTTCCAGCAGCTCCAGGCTTCAGCAGCTCCAGGCCTCAGGTGCAATGGACTCGGGCAGTCAGTGCGAAGACATCTGGCCCAGCAAGGAGCGCAGTGGTGGGCTACCTTCCTCTATAGTTTTATTATTTCGTCGTAGTATAGTATAGAGAGGTGATTACCAGTTTAATATAATTTGTTACTCGAAAATAAAAGAGTTCCCGAGGTCGAACTCAGGGAGCAAGTTGTATTCTAGAGATACAAGTTTCTTGTACAAAAAAATAAAGAGAGAGAGAGAGAGAATTTGTTGGCTTCTTTCTTCTTCTCTTCTTTTCTCTTTGCCTATCTTCTTCTGCTTGGCTCTTCTACTTTATCTGCAGCAGTAGTGATGCTTTTCTTCTTCTTTCAGTTCTTGTTTCTGCTCGTCTCTTTCTTTTTCTTCTCCCTTGCGGTCTTGTTCTTCTTCTTCTTCTTTCTTTCTTCTTTTCCTTTCTTCAGACCTTCTTCTTCTCGTGCTCTTCTTCTTCTTTTAGTTCTTCCCTTGGCCTCTCTGCGTTCTCCTTCTTCTTTCAGCTCTTTCTGCTTGTCTCTCTGTGTTCTCCTCTGCCTCGCCTTCCTTCTCCTTCTTTGCCTTCAGGACGTCGTCTGATTTTTCAATCAGACGACTTAAACCGCCACTGCTACAGTGCCTCTCGGTGATCCTCCTTCCTTCAGCCTTCGTCTTCTTCCACGGTTCTTCTTCACCTGTGCCTGCACACTTACACAGCTTGATCAGAGGGCAAAACCTATCTCTACCCTCCCCCGCGTCTCTCTCTCACAGAATCCGCTCATAGGATAGCTCTCCCAGAGCTGCCGGGTAGCCGAGTATGGGTCGCGCCCAGGTCCAGGCCCACCGGCGTGCGTGGTGGGCGAGGAGTGCAGGTCAGTCTAAGTCGGGTCGGGCCAGGACCGCGGGGCGTGGTCGCGGACGAGACCGTGTAGAGAGAGCAAGTGAGTGAGAGGGACCTCACCCCGTGCTCAGGAGGCAACGAGCATAAGGCACTTTTTGCCTTTATGCGGGCGCTCTCCTTTGAAAGGTTACGAGGTGGGACTAAATGTCCCACCCCAATTTCAGTGCCTGCGCGGAGGAAGCAGCGGCCGTCGAGGCGAAGCGCGGGGGCTTCGCGCGAGAGCTTCGACTCGACTGCAGCCTGGTACTTCGCGAAGGCGCCTCGCGCTGTCTAGGAGCGTAACCTAGGCGTGGCGCACCTGGGGTAGTAGGTGAAGAAGCTGCTTCGCTTCAACAATGGCGGCGACGAGCGCAGGTACCTGCCCACAGAAAAACGGCCTCTCGGCCCAATCAGAAACGCGGAGGACCTTCGCCGTGGCACGGCGAAGGTGGTCGGGGGGTGTGCAGGCGGCGGGGCAGAGCCTAAGGGCTGCCCTAGGTCGGACTGTGGGTCGGGAGATGGGTTTGTTCGGTGGAGTTGCAGAGGGTGATTTGGGGGAAGTGGAGGGGCGGAAATGGATCAGGGTGAGGAGGCGGAGATTATGTGCAGGTCGGCGAGCTGTGTGGGATGCTGGAGTGATGGGAGCGGCTCGCCGGAGGATGGCCGGAGGCGGAGAAGGTGAGGGTGATTGGTCAGAATCGAGGGTGACAGTAGATGTTTAAAGTGAGGAAAAGGAAGAGGGGAGGAAGAGGAGGAGTTCTACCTACTTAGCAGGATGAGGAGGGGCCGGAGCGGGCGACAGTCGTATCGACTGTTGCCGGAGAAGAAGATGCCCGGGGGAAGGGGCGGCGGCGAGCAGAGGGCCGGAGAGGCGCCAGCTGGGTGCGGCGTGGCGCGGGAAGAGCAGGGGAAGAAGTCTCTGCTGCTGGTATTGCGGCAGAGCGAAGAGGAGGAGGAGGAAGAACCGCCGGAGCTGGTGGGCGTCTGCCGGAGTGAGAAGAGAGGAAAGTTGGGGGTTTTCTCCGTCAGATCCGAGCTGGGAAGAACGGTGGAGCGACGGGGGTATTTATAGGGACCGAATCAGAGAGGAAGGCGGAGGGAGACGACGTGTCTCCCTCGCCGGAGGACGCCGGAGATGGAAACCCATACCGTCCGTGCGTTCGCACGGCCGGTATGGTGGGTTACAGCGACCAGGGGGGTGTCCCTGCGACGGCTGACGACGCAGGGCACCCCCAGTTTACTTGCCAGACCCTCCCCCTCACCCTGCGCGGCGCCATGCTCCGCGCAAGGTCGCCGGAGCATGGTGCTGGCAGGTTTTGCAGGGAGGACCTGAACGCAAAGAACGAAGGAGAGTTAGGGGCCAAAATGCGAGGGTTCAAAAGTTGAGGGCCAAAAAGTAAATATATGAGGACCAAAGTGTAAAGTTGGTCAAGAAGGTTTCTTCTTAGGCTCAAGTTTTTATACATGACTAATTAGGACCTAAGGAATCTGATGGTGAATTTTATTTCTAGATTAAACCTTGTTTGACTGGTCAATTTACGCAAAAACCCAAATTAAGTTATTAATTCGGTATGGATCTCAATGTAGGTCAAGATGGGTTCCTAAGGTCAAATTGAAGGTTCTAAACCCTAGAGATTATTTTTCTATGAATTTTAGAGGGTTTATTCCATTTTTGCTTTGCCTTGAACCTCGTGAATTGAAGTGGGTTTGTTTTAGGGTTACAGATTATCATTTAGTTCCTTGGAATTGCTGTAGCCCTTGCCAGATCATCTTATCCCACTTTTATTCTTATTAGGTTGCTTTGACCTATGTTTGGACCCTGAATTACCCTGTATGCAGATTATACTGGTAAAATTGCATTTTTACCCCTTATGACTTATTTTCTCCTTAAACTCAGAATTCTCTGAGTTAAGCCTTTCCTTGAGTTATATAGGAGCTTTTATCCTTTGTATTAGGTAAAAATGAGCTAGTTATGGCTCATGATGAGGTTCTCATCATACCCCCATGCCTAGCTTTTGCTAGTCCCTTAGCAAAAACTTAAGGTTTCAACCCTTGTTCTAGACCATGAAGTTCTTAATAGCTTTAGATAAGTGCTTTTTCATTTGAGCTCAGATTAGGTTAGAATGCTGACCATAGGCCTAAAAGGTACTCTAGTACCAATCAAGATCCAAATCTGTCTAGCCTTAGCCTCAGTCCTTAGCAAAGGTTTTTAAGGCCCACAAGAACTAACCTAAGGTTTATTGGACTTTGTGGTTAAAGCACCCGTGCTTGAAATGATTTTAGCCCTGGCTCAGTTCGCCGTGCGTTTTGTAAGAGAGAGATAGAAAGTTATTTTGTTTGGAGAGTTTTCTCTCTCTTTTTTTTTTTTTAGTTCTAGCCTAGGATTGGCTTTTCAACACGGTCTGTATCAGATTCCTTGCTCCCATCATCAATCCTCAAGGGTTCCTAGCGATCGATGCTTTTAGATAGCACCGCCCATGGCAACCCCCGGAACCCTGGCTATTGAGATTTCGAGATAATCCCATCCATGGTGTTCCGTGGCTGAATTCAGACCCTGGCAATTGACACTTCGAGATAATGCCATCCATGGAATCTGAACCAGCATAGTGCTTACATGCCCCCAGTAGGATATGTAAATATCCTAAGAGACAAGCACCGAGGAGATGATATTTTGTTACGCATCTTCGAGGGGATTTCCCATCTCTCCGCGCTGGGAACTCGTCCAAATCAACTTGTGTTGATCGGCCGCTCCTATTCTAGGTGTTCTTTTCAGAATTTTGCGACGCTTCTACGTGATTCTGATTTTTACGCTTACTGAACCAGGCTGTGTGTGAGGTTAGGGTGCTTAGGTTACTGAGTCCCGTAAACCAAAAATTAGTTAACGAGGCCAAATACTCCTTAAGCCTTAGACCTAATACTTCAGCTTTTCATTTTCCTCAACCTCTTGACGAGTGTCCAGATCTTAATGGGTACTAAGAGTCTATCCAAGAATGCCTAAGGTTTGCGTTCTTACTAATCTCATTATGCACTTTTAGTTATTTTCTTGAATGAGGTCTAGAACTTAGGTTAATTCCTTAGTTCCTTACTAATTGACTATCACTTTTTTCTCATAATTTTGTGCTCCTTTTTTCCTTTTGTTTCTTTTTTTTTTTTTTCCTTCACAAAATTTCCTTCTCCTCTTTTCCTCTTATTCTTTTTCGAAATTTTTTTTTTAATTTTTATGGTGTTTTTGGCATATGTGAATTTTTTGTTTGAAACCTTTTCTTACAAGTTTTGCACTTACATACCCCCCCATGCCTAAGATTTGCAATGTCCTCATTGTAACCTAGGGGGTTTTTATTTAGCTTAGTTCATTCCTTAAGACAGAAATTTGGATGCGTGAATGGGTCGGGTTGAATTTTTGCGGACGATTTCTAATCCCAGATGCAAGCATCTGAGGTGGGGTCGGCTGTCTACAAGGGTGAACCTTAAGTGCAAAAAGGTGTCAGAACAAGTTTCAGGTTTTCAAAGAGAATGACGGGATACCTCCCGTTGAGCGCTAAATTTGATGCCTTCAGCCAAGCGGGAAATGCGATGGAGAGGGGATGGTCAAATCAACAGAGTTTTGTAAGACAAGCACCTTGATTAAGAGCCTGGTTGGTCCAACCAGGTGCTTGTTCAGATCAACAGGCTGATGATGCAGCCCAAACCCAATCAATCTGGTGGGTTGATAGATGTGGATAAAAAGGTGTGGAGCCCACCATAAACTATGAAGCTCAGATGGATGTGGAAGTGTAAACGCAGGGTTTGGCTAAGTCGAATCAGCCTGGTCAGAGTAGGGATCTGTAGAATAATCAATGAATGACGCGGAAACCCTATAGGGGTGATCAGAGAATGATGGGGCGTGGTATGTAGTCTGATCAGTGTTCAGAACCTGAGTTGGAAATGCAATCGGCTTGGTGAGAGGTGAATCTGATTAGAAATTGAGTCCAGTTGCGGGTCGGGGTTTGGAAGAGGTTTTGATCCGTTCTGTGTGTGCGGATGAGGTGGCCATTGTGTACGAGGGCTCTTCTAGAAACAGATGATAGGTGATTTTCTGTAGAGAGTCCTCTGGGTAACTATCAAATGCTGGAAGAGTGTTTGTAGGATGAAAGGAATCGGATTCGAGAAAAAATTTGGATTCTTGGTTGCAATCACTCTTGGCATTTTCTGTTTTTGGTTCCTGAGGATCGAAAAGGAATGATTCTGTGTTATCAGTGATCTCGGGAATCAGGACCTCAGAGTCGGAGTTAGAGTCATGAGAACTGAGGTCGTAGATAGGCCTGGCGTGTTCAAGAAGGGGAAACTCTCCGCAATTATAGTCAGATTTGAAATTGTCGGAGAGTTGGCGAAAATGAGATTCATGATCATGAATTCCACCACAGCAAAAATCGTCAGATGTGGAATCAGCAGCCTGATTGGGGTCTAGCCTATATGTCAATTCTGGGCTCAAAAAGGTATTCTGTCTAGGCTCAAGCTCCAAGTTGGTAGGATAGACCCAATTAAAATCCAACTCGTCCAACTCCTCAGTCTCTGTATCATAAATTGGCATGTTCTCTGGAAAATCGATCAGATTTTTTGAAGATGTTGGAGAGGGATATTCATCAAATAGAGGCCCGGAATCATATTCTGTAAAATTTTGATCTTTCTCATAAGGGGCCTCATAATATTCCCAATAAGTTTCAGATCTAGGTTCTAGGCTTAGGATGTGGGTAGAATTATTAGAACCTAAGTCCGAATAACCTTCGAGGGCCACCTTATCAAAATAAGGGGCCGAATTTATACCCTCAGAAGGTTCAGTTCCGATCTCATTATTGCAGGAGTTTTGAAATTCTAGGCTTGGCAATTCATGGTCTAAGTTTGGCTCATCATTGTGTTCTCCTGCAATATCCCAACCTAATTCAACATTGTCTTCTATTTGGGTTGGGATTTCACAACCACTTTGTGCCCCAGTCCCGAGATCTGGGAAACTGGATTGTTCCTTAATATTGTTCCAAGATGGTTCATCCTCTATTTCTGGTATATATGGGTACTTCTGGTTGATAATTTATTCTACTGATTTCATCATTTCTACCCGTTTCATAAGGGCATCTTGGTGTTGTTCCCAAAGTACAGGATTTGTCAAGCATTGGAGGTATTCAGATTGGTGTAATTTTTCCATCTCAATGTATCCTGTCATGAGCATATCTCGGGTTGATTCTTTTGTAACTTCTATCAATAGAATCTGGGAACAGTTTATGATGAAAGCTGTGGTTGTTGGGACATCAACCTGAATGTTTTCTATTGGTGTTGAGGGTTTATATTTGATTTCGTAGATTTCAAGGGCATCCTCAATCATCTTATCTTTCATGGATCTCAGATATTCAGGTTTTTTATATGGTAGTCTTGCTAGGTAATTAGGCTGCATCTTCGAATCAGGTGGTGGAATCAAGATAGAATCAGAAGTTTGAATTAATGGAAGAAGGGGACTTTGTTCAGAATCAGAGGAAAGAGGGGCTATGTGAATGATTTCTGCAAAAACAAGGGAGCCGAGGCTTAGCCTCGGAGAGGGTGAATTTCTATAGGAGGTTTCAAGGACCTCCTGCAAAATACTGAAGGACTGGATGAGATAAGCAGGTGCTGGACCCAATCAAGACACCCAAAAAATGTTGGGTGACTATAGAGGTTCAGGGCGGATGGACCCCTTGATCAGAAAGATCGTCCACCTGAGAATTACCTGGGCAGCCAGAGAGGGAGAGTCCCGCGAAGACCCCTACACGGTAGAGCGTCCCCACGGGTTACAGGGTTTCCCCCACCCGACCTCTCTTGTCACTGAGATTCCAGGTAGACCAGGATGGGGATCTGTCCTCGGAGTGGTTGTCGTGCGGTTGCTTGTCTTCTTGATTTCCTGTAGCTGCACAAAAGAGAGGAGATTATCAGAAACTAAAAAGAAACAGGAATGTTTACCTCTAGAATAGCCGTTGCTCCCCGGCAACGGCGCCAAAAACTGGTGGGCTACCTTCCTCTATAGTTTTATTATTTCGTCGTAGTATAGTATAGAGAGGTGATTACCAGTTTAATACAATTTGTTACTCGGAAATAAAAGAGTTCCCGAGGTCGAACTCAGGGAGCAAGTTGTATTCTAGAGATACAAGTTTCTTGTACAGAAAAATAAAGAGAGAGAGAGAGAATTTGTTGGCTTCTTTCTTCTTCTCTTCTTTTCTCTTTGCCTATCTTCTTCTGCTTGGCTCTTCTGCTTTATCTGCAGCAGTAGTGATGCTTTTCTTCTTCTTTCAGTTCTTGTTTCTGCTCATCTCTTTCTTTTTCTTCTCCCTTGCGGTCCTGTTCTTCTTCTTCTTCTTTCTTTCTTCTTTTCCTTTCTTCAGACCTTCTTCTTCTCGTGCTCTTCTTCTTCTTTCAGTTCTTCCCTTGGCCTCTCTGCATTCTCCTTCTTCTTTCATCTCTTTCTACTTGTCTCTCTGTGTTCTCCTCTGCCTCGCCTTCCTTCTCCTTCTTTGCCTTCAGGACGTCGTCTGATTTTTCAATCAGATGACTTAAACCGCCGCTGCTACAGTGCCGCTCGGTGATCCTCCTTCCTTTAGCCTTCGTCTTCTTCCACGGTTCTTCTTCACCTGTGCCTGCACACTTACACAGCTTGATCAGAGGGCAAAACCTATCTCTACCCTCCCCTGCGTATCTCTCTCACAGAATCCGCTCATAGGATAGCTCTCCCAGAGCTGCCGGGTAGCCGGGTACGGGTCGCGCCCGGGTCCAGGCCCACCGGAGTGCGTGGTGGGCGAGGAGTGCAGGTCAGTCTAAGTCGGGTCGGGCCAGGTCCGCGGGGCGTGGTCGCGGACGAGACCGGGTAGAGTGAGCGAGTGAGTGAGAGGGACCTCACCCCATGCTCAGGAGGCAACGAGCATAAGGCACTTTTTGCCTTTATGCGGGCGCTCTCCTTTGAAAGGTTACGAGGTGGGACTAAATGTCCCACCCCAATTTCGGTGCCTGCGAGGAGGAAGCAGCGGCCGTCGAGGCGAAGCGCGGGGGCTTCGCGCGAGAGCTTCGACTCGACTGCAGCCTGGTACTTCGCGAAGGCGCCTCGCGCTGTCTGGGAGCGTAACCTGGGCGTGGCGCACCTGGGGCAGCAGGTGAAGAAGCTGCTTCGCTTCAACAATGGCGGCGACGAGCGCAGGTACCTGCCCACAGAAAAACGGCCTCTCGGCCCAATCAGAAACGCGGAGGACCTTCGCCGTGGCACGGCGAAGGTGGTCGGGGGGTGTGCAGGCGGCGGGGCGGAGACTAAGGGCTGCCCTAGGTCGGACTGTGGGTCGGGGGATGGGTTTGTTCGGTGGAGTTGCAGAGGGTGATTTGGGGGAAGTGGAGGGGCAGAAATGGATCAGGGTGAGGAGGCGGAGATTATGTGCAGGTCGGCGAGCCATGTGGGATGCTGGAGTGATGGGAGCGGCTCGCCGGAGGATGGCCGGAGGCGGAGAAGGTGAGGGTGATTGGTCGGAATCGAGGGCGACAGTAGATGTTTAAAGTGAGGAAAAGGAAGAGGGGAGGAAGAGGAGGAGTTCTACCTACTTAGCAGGACGAGGAGGGGCCGGAGCGGGCGACAGTCGTATCTACTGTCGCCGGAGAAGAAGATGCCCAGGGGAAGGGGCGGCGGCGAGCAGAGGGCCGGAGAGGCGCCAGCTGGGTGCGGCGTGGCGCGGGAAGAGCAGGGGAAAAAGTCTTTGCTGCTGGTATTGCGGCAGAGCGAAGAGGAGGAGGAGGAAGAACCACCGGAGCTGGTGAGCGTCTGCCGGAGTGAGAAGAGAGGAAAGTTGGGGGTTTTCTCCGTCAGATCCGAGCTGGGAAGAACAGTGGAGCGACGGGGGTATTTATAGGGACCGAATCAGAGAGGAAGGCGGAGGGAGACGACGTGTCTCCCTCGCCAGAGGACGCCGGAGATGGAAACCCATACCGTCCGTGCGTTCGCACGGCCGGTATGGTGGGTTACAGCGACCAGGGGGGTGTCCTTGCGACGGCTGACGATGCAGGGCACCCCCGGTTTACTTGCCAGACCCTCCCCCTCACCCTACGCGGCGCCATGCTCCGCGCAAGGTCGCCGGAGCATGGTGCTGGCAGGTTTTGCAGGGAGGACCTGAACGCAAAGAACGAAGGAGAGTTAGGGGCCAAAATGCGAGGGTTCAAAAGTTGAGGGCCAAAAAGTAAATATATGAGGACCAAAGTGTAAAGTTGGTCAAGAAGGTTTCTTCTTAGGCTCAAGTTTTTATACATGACTAATTAGGACCTAAGGAATCTGATGGTGAATTTTATTTCTAGATTAAACCTTGTTTGACTGGTCAATTTACGCAAAAACCCAAATTAAGTTATTAATTCGGTATGGTTCTCAATGTAGGTCAAGATGGGTTCCTAAGGTCAAATTGAAGGTTCTAAACCCTAAAGATTATTTTTCTATGAATTTTAGAGGGTTTATTCCATTTTTGCTTTGCCTTGAACCTCGTGAATTGAAGTTGGTTTGTTTTAGGGTTACAGATTATCATTTAGTTCCTTGGAATTGCTGTAGCCCTTGCCAGATCATCTTATCCCACTTTTATTCTTATTAGGTTGCTTTGACTTATGTTTGGACCCTGAATTACCCTGTATGCAGATTATACTGGTAAAATTGCATTTTTACCCCTTATGACTTATTTTCTCCTTAAACTCAGAATTCTCTGAGTTAAGCCTTTCCTTGAGTTATATAGGAGCTTTTATCCTTTGTATTAGGTCAAAATGAGCTAGTTATGGCTCATGATGAGGTTCTCATCACGCAACGACGTCCATAGCCTTGGCAATCGAAGAAGAATCGTCTGCGGGTGCGCGTGGGAGCGGGGTAGAACCAATAGTCCCACATCGGCGAAATGCAAAGTGTAGGTATACTTTAAATTGTTTTTGTGATATTACCTCGTTGCCTCCGAACGCACAGGGGTGAGGTCCCTCACATTATCCCACGCTTGCCTTGTCCGCAGTTTCACCTCGCGGATCTGGTGGGCTCCGACCCGACCCAACCTGAGCACTCCTCGTGCATCACCCACCTGCCGGTGCGCCTAGTCCCGGGTGCGAAATCCGACCCGAATACCCGTGGCTCTGGGAGAGCGTCCTTGAGTGAATTGCAGAGAGAGAGAGAGACGTGCGGGTAGAGGGACAGGGTAGGTTTTTCTCCCTTGTGCACGTAGGCCAAGCATTGAAGAAAAGAGACTTAGCCGCAAGGAAGAAGAAGAGAAGTAGAAGAAGAGGCTAAGCGAGGCAGAGAAGAGAAGGAAGAAAGAAGGACTGCAGAGAGAAGAAAGAAGACCAAGGAAGAAGCCTTCGCAGGAAAGAGAAAAGAAGAGAAAGAAGTTCAAAGGAGAAGAAGACCTGTAGATCAGAAGAAAAGATGAAGAAGAGCCTACGAAGAAGAAGAAGAAGGCAGCAGAGAGAAGAGCAAGCAAAAATCAGAGAAGGCCAAGGCAGAATCAAAACAGGAAGAAGAATAGTTGCATTTAAGACGTCTGATATAGAAATCAGACGTCTAATCCTATTATCTTTTAGCAATTCTTTTTATAACTCTCTCTCTTTGAATCAATTGTTCTTCATTTAAAAGTTGTATTCCTTACTTTTAAAAGTACTGAGATTGCTCCCTGTGTTCAACCTCGGATACTCTAGTTTTTCGAGTAATAAAATTCTCTATTTGTTTGAACGCTTTTTCGGCTATACTACAACATGACATTCTTTAAACCCGATCAAGCGCGATTAAACATTTTGGCGCCGTTGCCGGAGAGCAACAGGCACTTTTAAAGCTTTTGATTACAACTTTTTGATCCAATATTTGACCTAACTCCTCTCTTTTGTTGTGCTCAAAACACGGAAAGCAAAAAGGAAAGAAGAGCAGCTGCACAACAGACACTCCAAGGAATAGGTAATTTCCATAAGCCCTCCCTCTTAACTCTCTCAAAATCTGAAAAGAAAAAGGAAAGAACAATCAACTTAGGGCTACCTGTTTCATATTTAGTAACTCATCAAGTTGCCTGATTTTCATTTCAACACATTTTTATCTGCTCATCCAACTAAGGTAACTAGGGCTAAAACTTTCTTGATTGAGCCCTAGGTATTAAACTCTGAGGCAACTAAATTGGACCCACTAGAGCCAATTTAAGGATTACAAAGCTAGGGTTTTTAGAGACACATCTTCTCTTAAACAAAGAAATAAATTTTTCCAAAAAGAGGTGTGCCTAAACCTTGATTGAAAAGATCTACACAAGAAGAACCCTAAGCAAATCAGGCTTTTAATCCATTTGAACCTTAAAAGAAAAGGACCTAAAAGCTCTTAAAGGAACAAAAGGTGAAGTTGATCCCTTGGGTCAACCAACCTTAAAATTAGGTCACTTTTTCACTCAAAATACCTAAAAGTTTAAGTGGAACATTAAGCACCTTGATCTTAAAGTAAAAAAGGTAGACTTAAGAGGTCAAGGTCCCCATTCTGGTCTACCTGGAACTGCAGTGACAAGAGAGGTCGGGTGGGGGAAACCCTGTAACTCGTGGGGACGCTCTACCATGTAGGGGTCTTTGCAGGACTCTCCCTCTCTGGCTGCCCAGGTATTTCTCAAGTGGACGACCTTTCTGACTAAGGGGTCCATCCGCCCCAAACCTCTATAGTCACCCAACAATTTATGGGTGTCTTGATTGGGTCCAGCACCTTCTAATCTCATCACATCCTTCGGTGCATGTTCGGTAGGAGGTCCTTACAGCCACCCTTAAGACCTCCTTTAGAAATTCATTCTCGTCGAGGCCAAGCATCGACGCCCTTGTTTGTGCAGCAACCCCTCCACATAAATCTTTCATCTGATTCAGACCCTGGTTCTCCTTCTTCTTCCATCATGGCACAACCCATTGAAGATGAGAATAACCTTGAACACCAACTTCAATGCCTTAATGATCTCTTTCAGAACTTTGTAAACCCATCGCAGCAACCTATGATGCGAGATCACTATGATCCCGCTGCGGTGGCGATCGAGCCTCGAGTACGAATCCCGATTGGAGGACCTGATTATGAATTGAAGCCCAATATGATTCATGCCATACCAAAGTTCCATGGGCTTAACTCTGAGGATCCATTCCAACACATTAAACAACTCAAGCATCTGGCCCAGACCTTCGGGTTAGATGTACAAAATCGGGATATCCTACTCATGAAAATATTTTCGTTCTCCCTCTTGGACAAGGCCGCACACTGGTATCAAACTCAAACCCGTCCGATCAACACATGGGAGGAACTTCAGTCCGAATTTTTGAAAAAATTCTTCCCCGTTGGCCGGACGAATGCCTTGCGCCACCAGATCACTCATTTCACTCAACAACCAGGAGAACCTCTTCATGAAGCATGGGATCGATTCTTAGATCTCATGTGAAAGTGCCCCCATCACGGAGTTCCTAAGTAGGAACAAGTCCAGTCTTTTTACCAGGGACTCCGTGAAGATAATCGTTTATTTGTCAATGCAACATGCGGAGGAAACATCATGGGTCAACATGAGGACACGGTGTGGGAGATCCTCGAAAACATGTGCGAGAACTCCATAAATAATGACTCCATGGGCTTATTCGACAGAACGAATGCCCGCGCATCGACGAATCTGAGAGGGACACATGAGATGCAGGACCTGTCCAATTCAGTCGACTTGGAACTGATGGCCAGTCGGTTGGACAAGGTTTCTATCATAGAAAAGAAGGTGGACGAGCTAACTCGGCATTTGTAGCAAGCCACCTCTGTGCAAACCTCTTTTGCACGACCACCTCTAGCAAGGGAAACTATGCAAAACATCTATCACCAATCTGCCAAGGGGATGGACCCATATCCACCCCCGTCTACCTCTCAGACCGGAGTGACCTCCGATCCATTCTACTCGAGTTGGGGGAACTCTAAACCCTCGTATTCTGACTTTCCTGAGGTTCCTCAGAACTGCGAGGACCTCAACGCCATCCAGAATGACCCATTCTACAACACCTACAACCCTGGATGGAGAAACCATCCTAACTTTCAGTGGGCGGGAAATTCTCAAAGACCACCATATCAACCCCGTCCACAAGCCCCTCGTCCATATCAGCCGCCTTAGCCTCGGCCCAATCCCACCTACTAATCCAGGCAAAACCAGGATCAACTAACTCTTATCCTTCAAACACTGGCTGACATTCAAAAGACGAATGCGGCAATGCAAAAATAGTACAAGGACGAGATCACAGAGGTTCGCAACCAACTGGCCTAGATGGCAAATTCCCGCCAACCTGGTACCCTTCCCTCGTAACCTCTGCCCAACCCAAATAACGTGCTAACCCAGAAGTGCGTTATGAATCCAAATTTAGGCCAAACACATTTGATTTATCAGGCCCCTACTGCTCCATCACCAGACGGGATGGAAGCTTCAACATCTTATGCAGGATTTCAGCAGCAGCCACCCCTCCTACCTAACCCAAACCAAAATCAGGCCGGATTGAACTCTGTAACAACACGTAGTGGTAAAACAACCCAAGACCCAGATTATCTGAACCACTCCAAGCCTAATAATAGCCAAGACCCTAGGATAGTTATCCAAGATACTACTGTCCTAGATCAAGAACCTGGACCTATCCTAGAGGAACCAACTAGGATCCCATTTCCTGAGGCCTTGACCAAAGGAAAAAGGATAACTAAACCCGTGGCTCCCGAGGAGGATCTGGTCAAGCTCTTTGAACAGGTCCAGATAAACATCCCATTGATGGATGCAATTCGCCACATACTGGCTTACACAAGATTCTTGAAAGACATGAACCCCTAAACGTAAGCTGCGAACCAAGGATGGGAATCCAATCGTACTGTCAGAGCAAGCCAGCTCTGTCATCTTGAGCAAACTCCCACCCAAGGCTAAAGACCCAGGAACTCCCTTGATTTCTTGTAAAATTGGTGAAACCCAATTTGATAGAGCCTTACTAGACCTAGGTGCCTCCATAAATTTAATACCTACATCCCTCCTTGACCACCTTGAAGAATCTGAACTTAAACCCACTGAGGTGACATTGCAGTTAGCTGATCGATCCATCAAGTCACCTAGAGGAATACTCGAGGATGTCATTGTTAGGGTACGAGATTTCTATTTCCCGGTAGACTTCATAGTACTGGACATGGATGCACCTAAGAACCCAAGGGACACACCAATCATATTAGGGAGACCCTTTTTGGCCACTGCTAGGGCCAACATAAACTGCGAAGAGGGCCAGATAGAATTAAAATTTGGGAATCAAAACCTGAAGATTAACATTTTTAAGGCCAAACAGGGGATTAATTGCGGGGTTATAGAGGAAATATGTGATATCAGAGCCGTGGTTGATGAATTACATATAGAGGACAACCTGATTATCCCTGATCAACCACTAGAGAATCAAAACCCGCTAACAGAGGAGTGCGAACATGATCTAGACACACCTATGACTCCTACCATTGCTCCTGATACAAACCCCGAACCACCCGCTGCTGTTGAAAATCCTGTCATGGAACTCAAGCCCCTTCCCGAACATCTGAAGTACGTGTTTTTGGATTCAAATCAGACGTTTCCTGTGATTATCAACTCTTGACTCACACCTGACCAGGAACTCCGTTTGATTTCTGTTCTCCAGCAACATCGTAGAGCCATTGGATGGACTCTCGATGATTTGACTGGCATAAGCCCTTCATACTGCACACATCGAATCTACACAGAAGAAGGCGCACGACCTTCAAGAGAAATGCAAAGATGCCTAAACCCTAACCTACAAGAGGTCGTGAAAAAGGAGATCATAAAGTGGTTAGATGCAGGGATCATCTACCCGATCCCCAACAGTCGTTGGGTGAGTCCAATACAGGTGGTGCCTAAAAAGGCAGGACTTACCATCATCATGACTGAAATTGGAGAAGTCATTCCTACCCGAATAGCTAACTCGTGGAGAGTCTGCATTGATTACAGAAGACTCAATTCCTCCACGAAGAAGGATCATGTCCCACTTCCGTTTATTGATCAAATCCTCGAAAAACTAGCGGGAAATAGGTCCTTCTGCTTTCTTGACGGGTACTCCGGTTACAATCAGGTGGCAATCCATCCAAAGGACCAAGAAAACACCACATTCACCTGCCCCTTCGGGACGTACGCATTTCGAAGGATGCCATTCGGTCTCTGCAATGCACCTGCAACTTTTCAGCGGTGCATGCTTGCCATATTCTCAGATATGGTAGGTGATTATCTGGAAGTCTTCATGGATGACTTTTCAGTTTTTGGAGAATCATTTGACGATTGCCTCCAACACTTGTTCCAAATACTCAGGCAGTGCATCGAGGTGATTTTGGTTCTTTCCTAGGAAAAGAGCCATTTCATGGTGCCTGAGGGAATTGTCCTGGGACATTTAATCTCGGAGAAAGGCATCCAAGTGGATCGAGCTAAGGTTAACCTGATTTCCAAGCTCCCTATGCCTAGCTCGATTAAGGACATCCGATCTTTTTTGGGGCATATCAGTTTTTACCGTCGATTTATCCCTGATTTCTCCAAAATCGCGCGTCCCTTGACCAATCTTCTCTCCAAGGATGTGCCTTTCAAAATTTCCAAGGAATGCATTCATGCATTTGAGGTCCTACGTGACCGAGTCACCCAAGCCCCAATCCTATAGTCCCCTGATTAGTCTCAACCCTTTGAGATCATGTGCGATGCATCTGACTTCGCTGTAGGAGCGGTTTTGGGGTAGAAAATTGACGGGAAACCTGTGGTCATTTACTATGCCAGCAAAACACTAGATGAGGCTCAGCGTAACTATACGGTTACTGAGAAAGAGCTGCTGGCCGTAGTATTTGCCCTAGAAAAATTCAGATCATACCTTCTGGGTTCCCGTGTTATCATATACTCGGATCACACAGCTGTGAGGTATCTCCTTGCAAAGAAGGATGTGAAACCTCGATTAATCCGATGGATCTTGCTGTTGCAAGAATTTGACCTTGAGATTCGCGACAAGGCGGGAAAGCAAAATGTGGTAGCTGATCACTTGTCCCATCTTCCTTATGAAATAATTGACCCTTCCAGACCTATTACAGAACATTTTCCTGATGAGCACCTCCTGACTATCAGTACAAGTCTTCCATGGTTCGCTGATATAGTTAATTACCTGGCATCACATCAGATTCCGTCTGATTGGCCGAAGGCCAAAAAGGACAAATTGCATTCCGATGCCAAGTATTACCTATGGAAAGACCCGTATCTATTCCGCATTGGTGCTGATCAGATAATTCGACGGTGTGTCATGGAAGTGGAAATCAAAGACATACTCTCATTTTGCCATAACCAGGCATGCGGTGGACATTTTTCAGGACATAAAACTGCATCAAAAGTCCTCCAGTGTGGCTTTTACTGGCCCACAATTTTCAAAGATGCATACGATCACTGTAAGGCATGTTCCCGTTGCCAGACTCTGGGCAACATGAGCCATCGAGACATGATGCCTCTACAGCCGATCTTGGTATGCGAAATTTTTGATATTTGGGGGATTGATTTCATGGGACCCTTCCCGATCTCGGATGGCTTCGAATACATCTTACTCGCAGTTGACTATGTTTCCAAGTAGATAGAAGCCATTCCGACCTGCACCAACAATCACAATGTTATTATAAAATTCATTCATCAAAACATTTTCTCAAGGTTCGGGATCCCACGTGCTATAATTTCCGATGGAGGGACCCATTTCACTAACGCTCAGTTCAGGTCACTGATTACCAAATACGGGGTGTCACACCGAATCTCTACTCCTTACCACCCCCAAACTAATGGTCTAGCTGAGCTATCTAACCGATAGATCAAGAAGATCCTTCAGGTTACTATTCGACTTGATAGAAAAGATTGGTCTTCTCGGCTTCCGGAAGCATTGTGGGCCTTTAGGACCACCCACAAGACCCAATTAGGAATGTCTCCCTTCAGACTAGTGTACGGGAAGGCATGTCACCTTCCCGTCGAGTTGGAGCATAAAGCCTATTGGGCAGTACGGACTTGTAATCTAGATCTTTCTAAGGCTGGAACCCACAGAAGACTTCAAATGAGCGAGATCGATAAATTACGCCACGACGCGTATGAGAACTCGCGAATTTACAAAGAACGGGTTAAAGCTTTTCACGACAAACACATTTCTAGAAAGGCCTTTCATCCTGGTCAAAAGGTTTTACTCTTTGATGCCCGACTCAAATTATTCCCAGGAAAGCTAAGATCTAAGTGGGTCGGACCCTACCTAGTCCGACAAATCTTCGGAAGTGGAGCCATTGAAATCAGCCCACTCAGCCACGATTCTGAACCCTTTGTCGTGAACGGTCAGAGACTCAAGCCGTTCATTGACATGACCGATATAGATTTGGCTGAGTCATCCTTTACACTCCATTCCCCTTGAGCTCATTGTGCCCAGCCGATGGCGTAAAACTCAGCGCTTAATGGGAGGCAACTCGTCATTCTTTGAAAAACCCGAAACCTTTTCTGACATCTCTATGCGGAATTCATATTGCACTTTAGGGTTCATCCATTAGAACAGCCAACTTCACCTCAGGTATCCCTACCCGAGATTAGAAATCGTTCGCAACAAGTCACTTCGACCCATTCACTCACCACACACCTGTCCTAATGCATGAACTAAGCTGAAATCGAACCCACCTAATTTACAATGGGGACATTGCAAATCTTAGGCATGGGGGGGTATGAAAGTGCAAAATGTCAGAAAAATTCATATCAAGAAAGGGTTTCAATAAAAAGAAAAAAAGAAAAAGAAAAAAAAGAAAGACTTGAAGGAGGGGAGGAACAATTCAGGGTCATACAAATGAGAAGAGGAAAAGAGTAAAACGACAAAAAGGAGCACAAAATGAAAATGAAAAGAAATAGTCATTAGTAAAAGATTAAGGGGTTAACTAAAGTTCTAGACCAAATCAAGAAAAAGAAAAAGTGCTAAGGAGACATAACAAGAGATTAGCGGGAACGCTGGTCTTAGGCCTCTTGGGCTAGATTTGTTAGCTTAAAAATTCACGTATCCGTTAAAATCTGGATAATCCTCAAGAGGTTGAGGAAAATGCGAAGCTTGAGTATTAGGTCTAAGGCTTAGGAAGTATTTAGCCTCGTTAACTGACCTCCGATTTGCGGGATTCGGTAACCGAAGCACCCCAAATTCACACACAGTCTGGTTCAGTGCGCATAAATATTCAAATCACGCAAAAGCGTTTAATGTTATGAAAAAGTCACCTAGATTAGGAGCGGCCAATCAACACAAGTTGATTTGGACGAGTTCCCAGTGCGGAGAGGGGGAAATTCCCCTCGAAGATGTGTAACAACATATCGTCTCCTCGGTGCTTGTCTCTTAAGATATTTAAATATCCTACTGGGGGCATGTAAGCACTCTGCTGGTTCAGATACCATGGGCGGCATTATCACGAAATGTCGATCGCCAGGGTCTGAATTCGGCCACGGAACGCCATGGGCGGGATTATCTCGAAATCTCGAAAGCCAGGGTTCTCGGGGTTGCCATGGGCGGGATTATCTCGAAATCTTGAAAGCCAGGGACCCTTGAGGATTGATGATGGGGGCGAGGAATCCGATACAGACTGTGTTGAGAAGCTAATCTGAAGATAGAAATAAAAAGAAAAGAGAGAGAAAAGCTCTCCAAACAAATAAATCTTCCATCTCTCTCTTACAAAAAACTCACTGCAAACTGAACTTAGGCTAAAAATGTCTCAAGCACGGGTGCTTTAACCGCGGAGTCCAACAAACTCTAGGGTAGTTTCTGTGGGCCGTAGAAACCTTTGCGAAGGATTGAGGCTAAAGCGGGTCAGGTCCGGATTTTGGTTGGTACTTGAGTACCTCTAGGCTTATTGTCGGCATTCCTACCTAATCACAAAAGAAAAGGAGAAGCACTTATCATGATTGTTGACAGACACTCTGGGTCTAGAACGGAAGTTAAAACCTTGAAATTTTGCTAAGGGACTAGCAAAAGCTAGGCATGGGGGTATGATGAGAACCTCACCATGAGCCATAACTAGCTCATTTTGACCCAATAAAGAAGTTAAAAGCTCCTACATAAGCTAGAAGAAGGCCTAAATGAAGGAATAAGTGCTCTGAGAAGAAAACATGAATTAAAGGTTAAAACTGTAATTTTACCATTGCAGTACATAAACGGGATTTCTCAGAGGCAAAACATAGGTCAAATGATCTAAATAAGATAAAAAGTGGCTTGAGTCAATCAGAAATGGGTTCATATGCAATTTAGGAATTAAATGACATTTGGTAACCCTAAAACAGACCTGCTTAAATCAACAAGGTTTCGGTCAGGATAAAAATCAAGTAAACCCTCTAAAAATCATGTAAAAATATCCTCGAGGGTTTAGAACATTTAATTTGGCCTTTGGAACCTAGTTTGACCTAGAATAGGGTCCTAGCTCATTAATTGACCTAATTTGGGTTTTTACGCAAAATATCCAATGAAACGTGGTCAAACCTAAAATACAACTTCACCATGGGATTCCTTAGGTCCAAATTAGGTTTGTACCAAAATTTGGACCTAAGGGGAGGTCATCTTGACCTACTTTGCAATTTAGTACACCCAAATCACAATTTGGCCCCAATCTTTTGAAAATCATTGCAGAGAGCCCCCTAATTTCCTCGCCACCTTTGCAATCAAGTCCTTCCGCCATTGTTAGGGCAGAACCGACCTCTGGCGAGGTTTAGAGAGGGAATACTCTCTGATTCCTCAGAGTTCCCCTCCCAGAAATGGAAGGGAGATTCTCTGAGGAATTCCCTTCCATCTAAGGCTAATCATGATCTCTGGTGTGAACCCAATCTCTCGTGCGAACGCACGAGGGATTTGGGTATCCACCCTCTTTCCTTCTCCGACGAACTGTCGGAGATAATTGCGCAGCCCTCCGCACACTAGAACGTTCGGCTAGCACCTATAAAAGGATCCCCAAACCCGGCCGCAGATCTTCAGACTTGTTTTGGCGGAGATTCCCCCAAATTTTCCTCTCTTCCATCTCCGGCCAAGAAACCCGCAAGCTCCGACGACCTCCTCCCCTCCTTCTCGTCGCTCTGCTGCCATACCAGCAGCAGAGTCCACTTCGCCTCTTTCTCCCGCGTTGCGCAGTACCAAGCGCGCGTTCTCCTGACCTCGTCCTCGTCGCCGCTCTCTCCCTCAGGGTTCTTCTTCTCCAACGACGGTAGCTACGCGCCGTCCACTCCCCTGCCTCCCTCCCTTCCATAACACTCCAGATACCTTCTCCACCTTCCCCTTTCTCTTTTCCCCCTTTTATTTCATTTAATTGCCCCTCGACTGTCGCTGACCACCCTCATCTTCCATGTCACCGACCGACCTCCGTCGAGCCGCCCCCACCATTCCGCCCCTCCACACGGCTCGCCAACCATCTCATAAGCTCCGCCTCACAACAAGGAACAACCTCCGCCCATCCACCATCCCTCTACGCCTCCACCACAGCCCCCCGAACTCACCCACACCTTCGGTCACAGGACGACCTAGGCACGCACGCCTAGGCCGTCCCACGACCTGCAGCACTGGCACGGCGAAGGTCCCCAGCTGGTCTGATTAAGCCGAGAGGGTTGTTCTGTGTTTAACATTCTTGCAGCCCCTGCCGCCAATGACGGGTGGAGCAGCTCCAGGTTCCAGCAGCTCCAGGCTTCAGCAGCTCGAAGCCTCAGGTGCAATGGACTCAGGCAGTCAGTGTGAAGACATCTGGCCCAGCAAGGAGCGCAGCGACGTCCACAGCCTTGGCAATCGAAGAAGAATCATCTGCGGGTGCGCGAGGGAGCGGGGCAGAACCAATAGTCCCACATCGGCGAAACGCAAAGCGTAGGTATACTTTAAATTGTTTTTGTGATATTACCTCGTTCCCTCCGAATGCACAGGGGTGAGGTCCCTCACCTTATCCCACGCTTGCCTCGTCCACGATTTCACCTCGCGGATCTGGTGGGCTCCGACCCGACCCAACCTGAGCACTCCTCACGCATCACCCACCTGCCGGTGCGCTTGGTCCCAGGTGCGAAATCCGACCCGAATACCCATGGCTCTGGGAGAGTGTCCTTGAGTGAATTGCAGAGAGAGAGAGAGACGTGCGGATAGAGGGACAGGGTAGGTTTTGCTCCCTTGTGCACGCAGGCTGGGCATTGAAGAAAAGCGACTTAGCCGCAAGGAAGAAGAGAAGAAGTAGAAGAAGAGGCTGAGCGAGGCAGAGAAGAGAAGGAAGAAAGAAGGACTGCAGAGAGAAGAAAGAAGACCAAGGAAGAAGCCTTCGCAGGAAAGAGAAAAGAAGAGAAAGAAGTTCAAGGGAGAAGAAGACCTGTAGATCAGAAGAAAAGAAGAAGAGCCTACGAAGAAGAAGAAGAAGGCAGCAGAGAGAAGGGCAAGCAAAAATCAGAGAAGGCCAAGGCAGAATCAAAAAAGGAAGAAGAATAGTTGCACTTAAGACGTCTGATATAGAAATCAGACATCTAATCCTGTTATCTTTTAGTAATTCTTTTTATAACTCTCTCTCTCTTTGAATCAATTATTCTTCATTTAAAAGTTGTATTCCTTAGTTTTAAAAGTACTGAGATTGCTCCCTGTGTTCGACCTCGAATACTCTAGTTTTTCGAGTAATAAAATTCTCTATTTGTTTGAACGCTTTTTCGGCTATACTACAATGTGACATTCTTTAAACCCGATCAAGCACGATTAAACACCGTGCATGCGCCGAGCCAGCTGCAAGCCACCCGCACTCGCAGCACCGGGTGCAAGCAGTTGCGCGGCTCGCCTGGCCACTATAGCCACTGTTCATGTGTTTCTGTGGAACACTGTGGCTACAGTGGGGTGACCGGTAAGTTTCTCACTTTTCCGGTCACCCGGCATGCCGCAACCGACCGCAGCCCGCGCGCTCGTCTCGCCCAGCGTCCCGCTCCAGCTCCCGCCTGAGCATCTGTGTGCGGTCCTCTGCCAGCACCCACTCCCGCCCACGCCTTCGCCCGCTCCCTTCGCCCGCGTGCGCCTGCGTTTGCTTGCTCCAGTCCCTCACGCAACACGGTGCACTGTGGCCTCTCTTCCCCACGCTCACTCCCTCCCAGCACGCCCCTCTCCGCGCGCCTACGTGCCTGCACGTGCGTGCGTGGACACCAGACGACACCTGGCAGCCTCAGACGACTTAACCCACGCGTCTTCACTCCAGCAGCTCCATCTCTCTCTCTCTCTCTCTCACAGCACACTCTCCCTCTCTCTCTACACACACTCACACACACACACTCTCACTCTCGCACACACACACTCTCACTTATATATTATTATATACTTATATATACATACATATACATATATATATTGATATATATACATATATTTATATACATATATATATATATATACTTATATTTATACATATAGTAGTACCTATATACTTAAGTATTAGTATACGTACATACATATATATATATATCTATATACTTACATATACATATATATTTACATATATACATATACTTATATACATATATATATATATATATATACATATATACATATCTATCTATATAACTATATATACATATATATACACATACATATCTATCTACATATATCTATATACATATATTACGATATATATATATATATATTTACATCTGTATAGTTATATACACATACTTTTATATATATATATATATACATATATCTATCTATACATATACTTATATATATATACATATATAACTACATATATATATCTATATATTTATAACCATATACATATATATACATATAGATATATTTACATATATACATATATATATATATATATTTTTTTTTTACATTACTTACCATACGTGGTATCGCGGGAATATCTGCACCAGTTGCTGATATTCCCTGATACACGCGTACAAAAAGCGTGGTCACAGTTATCTTCCATAAATCCACCTTACACTCCACGCAGCACCTCGTCCTGTTGGTTGTGTCTTTCTAGACGACGACCGATTTGACACCGTGCTACACTCCATCTCCGCCTCCACCCCCACCCCTTTATACATATATAGTATATACATATATATATACTATAGTTACTTTACTTCTACCTCTCTTTCCTGCCAATAAAAAGATAAAAAAATATATAAAAGAGAAAAGATAATCATTGACTTGCAGGTACTCCGTTTTACGAATAGCAAGACCCATTTTGGAACCCTGATTTGGCTCAAAGCCAAGAACCTAATTTTGAGGGTGTGCCTCAAGGACAAGAATTATCAGAAAAAAAATCTAAATAGAAAAATACCAAAAACACAATAAATAAACATAAGAGATTCATTGTAGGATAGGCGTAGAAACTTGACTTGTAACCCCACTTCCCTGAGTTCGACCCTGGGCTTAAAAGTGACCAAGATAAAATCAAATAGGCCAGGTAAAAAAAATATTTTGTAAAGAGATGGTTAGGCTCGATTTAGGTTAACCACTGTACACATTTCAACAATAAAATTACCATATTAACACACCTATCTGGGTCTGACCACCATCTTTTCTGGCGCCATTGCCGGGGAAGTGTGCCTTCAAGTAAGTTTTTACTCCATTCTAGTAATTTTTCTCTTCTCACACCCTTCTCTTCACGGGTGTTTTTGTTTTTGGTGTGCAGGTAAACCTGTTGCAAGGAGAAGGCAGGCGGATGAAGGTGAAGACGTGGGAAGATCCAAGGTGGGAACGAGAGCGTGAAGATGCCGACACCGCACTAGAGCTTCGCACACATTGCTGCACAAGTAGGTCTTTCTTTCTTAGCAACCTAGGTTAACTTGTAACCTTAATAAAAAAAAAACTAAAATCTAAAAAACTAGAAAAACTTCTTGGGATCTCTTGGGGCAAGTGGATTAAAATTCACTTGTTTCATTGATTGCCTTTACTCCCACCACCCTGAGATTTCCCGCCCTACTTCGCATAGCGAAAATCCAAGAATCTTGATTCTTGAATTTTTCGTCATGTGAAGTATTCCTTGAGGTAAATAAAAAGATTAATTGCACCCCTCTTTGCCTCATTTACCTGCAATTCGGGATCACCTTTTTGGTGGGGAGACTTGGAATTGAGTTGATTCCAACCCCACCATGACTTTTCAACTTGCCTAAGATTCTATCCCGAGTACTTCAACCCCAACAATTTGATTTTATATATCTTTTGGTTGAGCCTTGTGTGTGGACATCTTTTCGGTGATTAGGAGCACTTGAATTGAAGTGCTTTGGCTCCCTTTCACACTAATCTAAAACTAATTCGTGCATCCACACATAGAAATCTTCATTTAGGGAAGCCCATTGCATTTTAGCATGCATTAACCAATTGACATTGAAGAAGGGTTTGTTGGGCTTAGAAGCAAACTTGTATTCTCTCAAAACTCGGAGATTAGTTGAATTGGTATTTCAGCGAAATCCTAAAATCCATACTACTAAAAGCTGAACTCTAAAAACCATTCACTAATTAAAACTTCAATTCGGGGAGATTTCCCCGTTGCATGCTTGTTTTACACACTTGAAAAATTAATCACTTGGGCATTACCCATAAACAACGCCCTTCACATTCCAAAAGCACTTGATCCTAAGCCTCTAACTAAAATTGGTAGTAACTTGACCCTTATTAAGGATTGGAGGTCTAACTACCTACGTGTAGCGTCTACGAGCTGGTGAGGGTTCCCGCGTGCTATCGGGTGTCTAAGACTGGGGCAAACGGCCTTTCAATCTGGCTCGGTGGTTCTGCGGTGCTCGCATTCGGTTCCGTTGTTCGTGATAGTAGGTAACTTAGATCTTTAGGTCTAAGGGCACACTGTAGAGGTTAGGAATTTGATTGTATTGATTTGTCATCAAGTGTACCTTTGCGGCATCATTTCTCTCATCTCTTTTCCCTTAGTATCCCTCCAATTCTTCCTACGGTAGTGCATGTTTGGGAGGAGGTCACAAAACCCTGAACTGTGTGAATTGTTTGATAAATTTAGAAAAGAAGCCGAATCTTCCTCCTCCTCCACAAACATGGCTGCACGCCCACCGCCAAATCCCGAGGGAGGAAACCGCCCTCAGAACCCACCAGGTGGTGGAGCCTTAGATCCCATGACCCACCTCCAAGCCCAAATGGAAATGTATAATGAACAAATTGAAGCCATTAGGGAAACATTGGAGGAAATGCAGAACCCTCCCGAACGGGAGGGGCCTAGGTCTCTTAGCTCCTATCAGAATCCCGCTGCTACAGAGACCATAAGACAAATTCAGGTCCACATGGGCGGAGACGACTTTGAATTAAAACCTAACATAATCGGCCTAATAAATTTTCACTTCCATGGTCTTGCAAGTGAAGATCCTTTTCTCCACTTGGAAGACCTAACCCGATTAGCTGAAACTGTTAAGCCAAGAAATATCGGGTTACCTATAGTCCTCATGAAAATATTCCCATTTTCATTGCGGGATAAAGTGTCGCAATGGTTACGCACCCTTGGGAGAACCATCCACTCTTGGGAGGAGATGCGAATAGCATTTCTCAAGAAGTTCTTCCCAATCAAGCGAACCAATGCGCTTCGCCGTGCTATCACTTCATTTACACAACAAAACGGTGAACAATTTCATGAGGCATGGGAGAGGTATAATGTCCTCCTCAGGAAGTGTCCGCACCACGGTCTGCCTAAGTGGCATATGGCCCAGATTTTCTTCTATGGGCTAAATGAGACTTTGAAGTAGATTGCAGACGCTTCCTGCGGAGGGAATTTCATGAATAAAGACAAGAATGGAGCATTTGAATTATTTGAAAATATGAGTGAAAACTCAATGAACAATGCCTCCATTGTCGCCTTTAATCGTACCCGCCATCCTCGAAATGTCCACGAAGTTGACACGGGACCCTCCCATTCATCCACTGATCTTAGCCTTATCGCACAAAAATTGGATGAAGTCTCCGTTGTGCACAAGAAGCTGGACGAGCTTCTGGCCAACCCTGCCCATTCTTTGGCAAACACCCTCACTTCACCACTTCGTCACAATCCAAATTCTTCCAACACCAGGCTTATCCCGAGAAACCCCGTAAGACCTTCCTTATGGAGTGTCGCACCGAGCGACTCGGTAAGTCATGTGGATCTGGCTTCTGCGAGCCAGTATTTCGACACGGAGGACCAAGCCTCCATGTGCTCGGACGCATATTTACACGCGGACACGTCTTATGGAATAGAAGACGCTTGCGCCCTGGGGAACAACCCATTCTCAGCCACGTATAACCCAGGGTGGAGAAATCATCCAAATTTCGCATGGTCCAACAACCCGCAGCGCCAAAACCCTGCGGGTGGACCAATGCGACCGTCCGCACCCGTCATCCCAAGGGCCCAGTCTAATCCTTTGGAGAATCCACCATCAGGCCCTTGCATACCGCAAGCAGAACACGCATCAAGTCCTCTTGACAAATTGATGCAAATGATGACGGAAATGTCAAAGCGCCATGAAGAGAACATGACCTCTCTTCAGCACCAATTGGCACAGCAGAATGCTGAGATTAGTCAACTACACATGGCGACTCGATCTCAGGGCACTCTTCCTGCCCAACCTGTTCCAAACTCGCGAAATTTCGTACCCCGTGGTCCTCAACCACAGGTACAACCTTCTCAGGGGTAGGTACATCAAATTCTGCAAGCTCTAAGCATTCCACCGGGATTTCAGGCTAATCCCGCTGCAGCACTGCACTCTTATGTCCTTATTGCGAACCCTCCTCTACCGTATGATCCCACTGGACCCGCATCGTCCAATGCTATCACTACGAGGAGCGGTAAGCAAACCGTCAATCCGCCTCGACCTAATCCTGACCTGTCTTCTTCATCGCCCTCTCATTCAGGATGCACACCGCATTCGCGAGAGGGTGATACACCCAAATTGGTGCCAGAATCAGTCACATTCCCTGAGGCTCTACTGAGGGAGCCAAAAGGCAAGAAGAAAGAAATGCAGGCCTTTAATAACTTGCGTAATTTGTTCAGGGATGCAGAAATCAAGGTACCCCTGCTCGAGGCTATCGAGCACATACCTACTATCGCCTGATTTTTCAAAGACTACACAACACCCAGGTGACAGTCAAAGAAAACTAAGAATCTGGTGGTTCTCTTGCCTCATGCGAGTTGTGCTATACTATCAAATCTACCACCGAAGCAGAAAGATCCGGGCACACCGCTTATTTCCTATAGCATCCAAGGCTACAATTTTAACCGTACCCTACTTGATCTAGGATCTTCCATCAATCTTATACCGACCATCATGCTCGAAAAATTTTCCTTGGGAAATCTGAAACCCACCCCTGTCACGTTATAGTAGGCAGATCGTTCTGTCAAAATCCCGAAGGGTGAGGTGAAAGACGTGGTGGTTTCGGTCAACAGTCTCTGTTTTCCTGTTGACTTTCTTATTTTAGATATGGAAGTTCCTAGCTAACTTTCTGATTATCCGATCATCCTTGGTCGACCTTTCTTGGCCACAGCCCGCGCCCATATCGACTGCGAGTTGGGCTATATCGAGATTGCCGTTGGATCTGAAAAGATCAAGCTTAACATCTTCAAGGTAGCCAAGAACGTTGATTGCGATTGTATCGAGGATGACACGTCTGACGAGGACATGGTCGTCAGCGCGTGTATCGGACCAATTGGGACCTATTCTAACTACTGCGGATTACCTGAAAACATTGATGACTGCCTGATCAACACAGACTGTGACGTTCCCCCATCCCTCCCTTGTTCCATACCTTCTCCTGACCAGACTTCGAACGAGGTTTTCTCCTCTTCCCATACCTCGTGGTCTGAGTCATATCCGGGCTACTCATCGCCGGTCCACACTCCTGAAGATTGGATTGCCCTTTCTTTCTTGCCAAATTAGGCGGATTTGCAACTCCACACTGGGACCTTGAGCCCATATCCTACTCACTGGGGCTATTCCTTTTTGGATCCATCTATCCAAGAAGCCCCTCTTCCTGGCCAATTTGAGGGCCAACTTCTTCCTCCTGACTTGTTTTCTATTCCGCTTGGGACACTCATCCTAGGAAATGCCAAATCTTTCACCACCCACCATCCACCCACCCTACCACCCTGCTGTATACCCTGCACCTCAGCTCTCGTTACCCGATCTTTCGTCCTTCCTCTACCCTACCCTGCATGCATATGAGGACATAGCATCGTTCGGAATGGGGGGGTGGATAGGCATCCATAGGATCTTGGTATTTTATGGTATCATGCAGTTTCCACCTATTTATAAATATGTAAGAAAAAGAAAAAGAAAAAGAAAAACAAAAAATATATATATAGTGTTTAGTAATGATCTGTAGGCTGAAACAAAAATACAATAAGTGTTTATGGATATTCAACCTCTATTTTGAAGACTTTCCAGGCCACAGAAGCTTGATTCGCTCAGGCTCGGCTTAATTCACTTGAGCATTGACAAAATAGATCGGAATATCTCCTAACTAAGGATGTATTCTTGTACCTGAGACACCAGTACAGGATCCATTGGTTTGGTTCTACTTGAGAGACTAAGTAATCTTGGTTCACACTACACATATCAGGAAAGACCAGGTGAACATAAGATCCAACCCTAGTGTTCATTAGGGAATGTGGAGTCCTTACTTGTGCGCACAGGTAGACTTTTTATCCCAGGCCTTAGTCTTGTGTTTAGGAGAGATTCTTTCCACCAGAAAGGAACTCTCCCACCAAAAAGAAAAAAAGTGTGCTCCTCCAAATAATGTTGTAAGAGATATACTGACACGTGTTTCAAAAAAAAAAAAGAGATGCAAATAAGTCAGTATATCTCACAAATGTCTGTAAAGTCTTCGCCCTTCAAAAAGTTCTTCAGGGTAGGTTACAAATACCTTGTTTTCTTTGAGCCACAAATGTCAGAAAATGGGAGTTGAGTTTCCATCATCTTTTTAAGGGTCAATCCGAAGACATGAGCTGAAACTGGGACCAACTTGTACTTAAAATTTCGTGAAACCCTGAGCTTGAGTCTTAATGTTCATCTGGTCAGTCTTGATCCTTCACTATGCACAAGCCATAACCTCTTGAGCTCTCGAGTACGGCAAAAACTTCCTGGGTCCTGGAAATCGTACTTAAGGTTTAAATATCAAGAGTCCTGGTTAGTCGAGAGATGATCTATGTCATGTGAGACTTAAAGTACTGGTAGTCTTCTCTGCAATTGGTTCTCACAATATCCAACAATAAACACACCTATATCGCCTCAGGAGAAAATCTTCAGCCTAAGATCATTTCTAAATACTATTTTGCTAGGGACTAAGAAAAGATATGCATGGGGGTATGATTGCACCGCAAAAATACACCTGCAATTGTGCCATCTTGTGCTATTTCCTAGCATTACCAGTGCATATTAGGTATCCATAGTCACATTTGTAAAAATACATGCATGCATGCATTTAATTGAGAGGGGAGGAGAGTGAAATAAAATAGCCTTGCAATGAACAAATTCCTTAAGTGCTGCCTTGAAAAATTTCCATCTTCATTTTCTACTTCTTTTTGATTTTTGACTTTCTTCCTGTAGCTGCATGGAATGGCTTCTTCTACTTCGCTCCATGTCTTGCTCAGCCATGCTCTGCAGCCACATGCCCTGCCAAGCCATGCACTACTGCATGCACAGCCAGGGCATGGCTGTGCATGCCTTCCTCCTCTATAAAAGGTGCTCGGCTCCTCCTTTACAAAAGAGCCTGGTCCCACGAAAAAAGCACACTGCAGCTCCTCCAGGCCGTCCCCTTCCCTCTCCCTCCATACGTAGCCCCTCCTCCTCTGAGGAGACACTCTGCAAGTAGGAGTACATCACTGTGGTGTACACCCACCACCGTGAGACCACCACCGCCCAGCTCATCAAAGAGCCGGTGGGTGTGGTGGTCTTCTCTTCCCTGTTTCAACTTTCCATGCCATTTCCGCCATTACCACAAAGCTTCAAGCTTTGGAGCTCAACCGGCCAAGCCCCACAGTAGCAGCAGCAAGGCGGCAATAGCCGCACGGCCCTCCAGCGCATGCATGCAGGCTGCCCTCGCCTTCAGCGTGTGCCTGCAAGCACCCTCGCCTCCCACTTCTTTGCACTGCACTCACCTTTCCGCCCGCAACCGGCCACCGCGTGCCCCTGCAGCGGCCGGCCAAGCTTCTCCGCGCACTCCAGCCAACACCGGCAGTCCACCGCGCAAGCAGCAGGTCGCCCTCCACCACGCACGCCAGCAGCCCTCTCCGCGTGCCCTGTTGTGAGTTCCACCTACAACCCAGCCGGCGCATACCTCTTCCGCGCACGCGCCGAGCCAGCCGCAAGCCACCCGCACACAGCACCGGGCGCAAGCGGTTGCGCGGCTTGCCCGGCCACTGTAGCCACTGTTCACGCGTTTCTGCGGAACACTGTGGCTATAGAGGGGTGACCGGTAAGTTTCTCACTTATCCAGTCACCCGGCGCGCTGCAACTGGCCGCAGCTCGCACGTGCATCTCACCCCGCATCCCGCTCCAGCGCCTGCCCGCTCGTCTGCGTGCGGTCCTCTGCCAGTGCCTGCTCCTGCCCACGTCTTCGCCCGCTCCCTACGCCCGCGTGCGCCTGCGTCTGCCCACTCCAGCCCCTCACGCAGCGTGGTGCGCTGCGGCCTCTCTTCCCCACGCTCACTCCCTCCTAGCACGACCCTCTCCACGCGCCTGCGCATGTGTGCGTGGACACCAGACGACCCCTGGCGACCTCAGACGACTTAACCCGCGCGTCTTCACTCCAGCAGTGCCATCTCTCTCTCTCTCTCTCTCACAGCACACTCTCCCTCTCTCTCTACACACACTCACACTCTCACACACACACACTCTCACTTATGTATTATTATATACTTATATATATATAGATATACATATATATATTGATATATATACATATATATATATACTTATATTTATACATATAGTAGTACCTATATACTTAAGTATTAGTATACATACATACATGAATATATATATCTATATACTTATATATACATATATATTTACATATATACATATACTTATATACATATATATATATATACATCTATATACTTATATATATACACATATATATACACATATACTTATACATATATATATATATATATATATATACATATCTATCTACATATATCTATATACATATATTACTATATATATATATATATTTAGATCTATATAGTTATATACACATACTTATACATATATATATATATTTATATATATATATAGATCTATACATATATCTATCTATACATATTCTTATATATATATATATACACATATATATATATATACATATATAACTACATATATATATACATATAGATATATTTACATATATACATATATATATTTACATTACTTACCATACGTGGTATCACAGGAATATCTACACCAGTTGCTGATATTCCTCGATACACGCGTACAAAAAGCGTGGTCACACTCATCTCCCATAAATCCACCTTACACTCCACACAGCACCTCGTCCTGTTGGTTGCGTCTTTCTAGACGATGACCGATTCGACACCGTGCTACACTCTACCTCCGCCTCCACCCCCCCCTTTATACATATATAGTATATACATATATATATATACTATAGTTACTTTACTTCTACTTCTCTTTCCTGCCAATAAAAAGATAAAAAAATATATAAAAGAGAAAAGATAATCCTTGACTTACAGGTACTCCATTTTGCGAATAGCAAGACCCATTTTGGAATCCTGATTTGGCTCAAAGCCAAGAAC
The DNA here is from genome assembly GCA_037157565.1 of Thalassia testudinum. Classification (NCBI taxonomy): domain Eukaryota; kingdom Viridiplantae; phylum Streptophyta; class Magnoliopsida; order Alismatales; family Hydrocharitaceae; genus Thalassia; species Thalassia testudinum. Next base: position 32,324,804 of record JAZHRO010000036.1, read on the forward strand.
CTAATTTTGAGGGTGTGCCTCAAGGATAAGAATTATTAGAAAAAAAATCTAAATAGAAAAACACCAAAAACACAATAAACAAATGGAAGAGATTCGTTGTAGGAAAGGCGTAGAAACTTGACTTGTAACCCCACTTCCCTAAGTTTGACCCTAGGCCTAAAAGTGACCAAGATAAAATCAAATAGGCTAGCTAAAAAAAATATTTTGTAAAGAGATGGTTAGGCTCAATTTAGGTTAATCACTATACACATTTCAACGATAAAATTACCATATTAACACACCTATCCGGGTCCAACCACCACCTGCATAATCAGCTTCACAATAAGAGAGCAAGTCAAGTGTGGATGATTTGGGATAGAACAGACCAAGATCTATAGTGTTAAGTAGGTACCTAAGTATCCATTTTAAAGCATTTAGGTGATTCTTTAGGATTTACTTGAAATTTAGCACAAAGACAAGTACTAAAGAGTATGTTAGGTCTACTAGTAGTCAAGTATATCAAAGATCCTATCATACTTTTATATAACTTTTAATCTATGCACTTACCTAACTCATCTTCTTTGAGTTGTGTAGTGGTAGCCATTGATGTGCCTTTTCCTTTTGTTTTATTCCTTCCGAACTTCTTCAAAATCTCCCTTGTGTACTTGGTCTGTGAAATGAAGATTCCATCTTCTAGTTGATCAATCTACAACCCTAGGAAGAACTTTAATTCTCCCATCAGGCTCATCTCGAATTGATCCTACATGACTTTCACAAACTCTTAGCATAGAAGATCTCTAGTAGCACCAAATATTATGTCATCATAAATTTAGATTAGAATTAGTTGGTTATCTTTGCTTTTAGGAAATAAGGTTGGATCAATTAAGCCAATTTTGAACTCATTGTCTATTAAGTAGTTAGTCTTTCATACCTAGCTACAGGAGCTTGCTTAAGTACGTATAAGGATCTTTTTAGTTTGAAAACATGATCAGGATTTACTGTACTTTCAAAGCTAGGGGTTTGTTTCACATAAACTTCTTTTAGAAATCCAAGAAATGAACTTTTGACATCCATTTGGAATAGTTTAAATCCTATATGAGTAGCAAAAGCTAATAACATTCTAATGGATTCTAGTCTAGCTACAGGAGCATAAGTTTCATTAAAATCAATTCCTTCTTGATTGTAGCCTTGAGCCACAAGTCTAGCTTTGTTTCTTACACCATTTTGTGATTCATTAAGCTTATTTCTAAATACCTGATGGGAACACAATCATGAGCCCTAACTAGCTCATTTTGACCCATAAAAGAGAACGAAAGCTCCTACATAACCAATTGGAGGTCTTAACTCAATGAATAACCATTCTGAGAAAAGCAAGAAACAAGGGATAAAACTATAATTTTACCATTATAGTACAACAACAAGATTTCCCATGGGCTAAACACAGGTCAAATGATTTTAACAAGATAAAAAGTGGATTGGTTCAAACAAAAAAGGGTTAATGTGAATTCTAGGAATTAAATAACTTTTTGTAACCCTAAAATATACCCACTTAATTTAGCAAGGTTTTGGTCAGAATAAAATTCACCTAAACCCTCTAAAAATCATGGAAAAATATTCTCTAGGGTTTAGAGCCTTCAATTTGGCCCTTAGAACCTATTTTGACCTAAATTGGGGTCATAGACATATTTGCCCTAAATTAGGTTCTTGTGTAAATTGCCCAGTCAAACATGGTCAAACCTAAAATCCAACTTCACCATTGGATTCCTTAGGTCCAAATTAGGTTTATACCAAAATTTGGACCTAAGGCGAATTCATCTCGTCCTACTTTGCAAACAGGTCCAGCCCACTTACATTTCTACAGCTATCTTTTGAAAACTTTTGCAGAAACCACCTAATCCTTCTCTTCGTTCTTTGCAATTAGGTCCCTCCACCATTATAACGTAGGGAATCCTACTCTGGCGAGGTTTCAAGGGAAAGATCTCTCTGATTTCTCAGAGAATCCCCTTCAAAATTGAAAGGGAGATACTCTGAGAAATCTCCTCCAGTTTGAACACAATCAGAGGCTCTATTTCCTACCCAATCTCTCATGCAAATGCATGAGAGATTTGGGTCTCCTTCAACCTTCCATCTCTGGTGAGCTTGCCGTGCTTGGAAGCTTGGCTTCCAAGCACAAATCCTTCCTCTAGGGCCTATAAAAGCATGCCTAGGTCATGCCGCATCCTCCAAGCTTGAAATTGGCCTGAGAATCCCTCTATTTCGTCTCTTCCCCCTCCGGCCAGTGGCTCAGTAAGCTTCGACGATGCCCCTCTCTTTCCCTCGTCGCCCAGCCACAATACCAGTGACTGGTTTCTCTTCCTCCTGTTCATCTGCGTCGTGCCACACCAGCCGATACCTCTACAGCCCTGTCATCATCGTCGTTCTCCCCTACTGAGTGCTTCGTCTCTGGCGACGGCAATACAAGCCGGCCGCCATCTCTACCTCCCCCTTCATCTCTCTACGCACAGCCTCTCTATTCTAATCATTTTCCTCTCTTTATTTCTTGAAAACGACCCTCGATGCATGCAATCACCCTCACCATCTTCATCTCCGGCCAGACCTCCGGCGAGGAGTCCCCGTCGTTCCACACCTCCATCTGCGTCGCCAACCACCCCATAAGCACCGCATCACCTCACTGATCCTAAACCCTCACTCCATTCACTGCACCATACCCCCAAAACACCCCCCGAACACACCCACTCTCATGCACACAGGGTGCCCCAGGCATGCACACTCTAGCCACCCCACGCCACGCCGACCCGCGCACTACGTTCGCCGGGTCTCGGTGAAACTCCCTGAGCTTTCTGACTGGGCCACAAGGCTGTTTTCATGTTGACAGATATTGGAGGCCCGCTGCCATTGAAGTAAGCAAGCAGCTAGCTTTTAAGCTCGTTCCAGGTCTCCTCATTCCAGGCTACGAGTCCCAGGGTGTGCAGATTCCTCTCGCGCACAGCTCCAGCCAAGCAATTAGCACTGAGGACCGAAGTAGCTACTGCAATCAAGGAAGCCTCCTGCTGCGGATGCACGCGAAGGAAGGTGGGACGTTTTGTTCCACCTCGAAAGCTGTCGAGTAGGCATAGTGGAATAAATTGAAAACTGAAGTAGGCTTATCACCTCCTGACCACGGGGTGAGGTCCCACTCGCCCTCTCACTGCCTCGTCCATGACCTGATCCTCGTGGACCTAGCTTGACTCGTATACCCAACTTGCACTCCTTGCCCACACCGCACGCCGGTGGGCCTGGTCCCGGGCGCATACCCAACACAATTACCCGAGAAACGACTCTGGGAGAGCAAGCCTAAGAGAGGAAGAGGAAGAGAGAGTGTGGGTGGGTAGAGGGGTAGGTTTTCCTCTCATAAGAAAAAAAGAAGAAGAAGCCAAGGAAGAAGAGGGCGGAGGCTAGAGAAGCTAAGGGAAGAGAAGGCAAGGATTGAAGAGGAATGGCTGAAGAAGAAAAGAGATGGAGAAGAAGCTGAAGGCAGAAGAAAGAGGCGCTACCAGAGAAAGAGCAAGAAGAAGAAAGAGAAGAAGCCAAAGGCAAAAGAGAAAGGTAAAGGCACAGTCCGAGAACAAAAGGAAAGCAAGAAGAAGAAGAAGAAGAAGGAAGGAAGTGGTCAGAGATAGAAATCAGAAGAAGAGAAAGAAGATAGAGAAAGGAAGAAGAAAAAGAAGAAGAGAGATTACAAGAGAAATCAGAGAAGAAGAAGAAAAATCAGTAGAGAGCACTGTAGCACATATTTTTAATACGTCTAATTTTATAATCAGACGTCCAAATTTCCACAAGTTCTCATTATACCTCTTGCTACATTTACTCCTATCATCCATATACTCATGTTTTATATTTTTCATTAGATTTTTGAGTAACATTATGTGTTCAAATTGCATTCATTGAACTTAGTGTATGAATTCCATTTGCTCCCTATGTTCAACCTCAGACTTAAAACTTCAAGTATTAAAATCTATTTGTTTTCGAGCGATTTCAACTATACTATGACGCATCGCTTTTAAAACCCTGACCTTGCCTTGTGAACATTTTGGCGCCATTGCCGAGGAGCAACGTGCAATTCATCACTAGTCTCTGCATTATTTTGATTATATTTGAGCACTAACTTACCCTATTTGTTTTATTGTGATTTTGCAAGGTATTTCACAAGGAGATCTCCCACGCAAATCAACCACTTCAGGGTAGGCAACTTCTCTATTCTTCCCTAAGCGAACCTCCTAATCTTGGGGAAGAGGAAACAATCAAATTTGGAATCACCTACCTTCTTTTTATAGTAATTATCATTTAAAAAGGCTAGCTTCCTGATTTGCGAAATTTTTTTCACATCATATTGGGGTTGAAGCGATTCAATTTAGAAATCCTACCCCAAAATTCCTGTGCCTATTAGGGATTATGCTTAATTTCTAATCTCTTGGACTACGCATTTCTTGTTTGAAGTCCAAGAAGAACATTTAACTCAAAAAGAACTTGGAAATAAAGCCAAATTAGGTTTTTTACATTAGGGTTTTGGAGTGCTAGTTCACACCTGCATGCATAAAAGGAAACAAATCCACCTGCATTTGTGTGCTACCCAAGCCCTTGATTGAAAAAAATTAATCAAGAAAAACCCAAAAATCAGATTCTAAACTCACTTGAATCTTAAAAACCTTAGACCTAATAACCTGGGAGTCAAATCAGGGTGATTTCTAGGTCATGACCTAGAGTCATTCTGCCATCTTTAGGGCAAGTCAGGTGAAGTTGGACTACATTGTAGGCCAACCAACCTCCAAATTAGGTCACAAGTCCAATAACTGCTAATTCAAGTGAAATCAAAGGCACAAACTAGGACATAAAACTGGTAGACTTAGGGGGTCAAGTTATCCATTCTGGTCTACCTGGACCCTCAGTGACAAGAGAGGTCGAGTGGGGAAAATCCTGTAACCCGTGGGGGCACTCTACCATGTAGGGGTCTTTGCGGGACTCTCCCTCTCTAGCTACCTAGGTAATTCTCAGGTGGACGACTTTCTGATCCAGGGGTATCATCCTCCCCAAACCTCCATAGTCATCCAAACATCTTTGGGTGCCTTGATTGGGTCAACATCACATCCAGTCCCTCATCCCTTCTCTTTAGAGCACACACACATAGATTTTCAGTGGGATTCTCTTTCAGATCAAATCACTTCATTCTAAGATCTGAATTCTGATTCTACCATCTGATTTAAATATGCAGCCTGGTTACTTAGGAATACCATTCAAGAAACCTGAATCACAAAGATCCATGAGAGATAGAATGATTGAGGATGCCCTTGAATTTTATGAAATTGAATACAAAACCTTAAAACCAATAGAAGACATTCAGGTTAGTGTACCAACAACAACAACCTTCATCATAAATTGTGCCCAATTGTTATTAATAGAAGCAACAAAGGGATCAACCCGAGACATTCTCATAACAGGATACATTGAGGTAGAAAAATTGCATAACTTTGAATATCTCCAATGTATAACAAATCCTGTACTTTGGGAACAACATCAAGATGATCTTGAAAAATGGGAAGAGATGATGAGATTATTAGAACAAGTTATCGATCAGAGATACCTGTACATACCCCAAACAGCTCATGAAACATCTTGGAATAGTATCAAGGACCAATCTAATTTCCCAAATCCCAGGTTTGAGGCACAAGGTTGTTGTGGATTCCCAACCCAGATGGAATACAACATGCCTGATCTTGAATTAGGTTGGGAAGTCCCAATTACAGGAGAACATGATTTTGAGCCCGCCCTAGATCTTGAATCACCAAGCATAGAATTTCGAGACTCCTGCAATGATGAGATTAAAACAAAACCTCTCGAGGGTGTAAATCCCACCCCTTATTCTGATAAGGTGACCCTCGAAGGCAATCTTGACCTAAGTTCTAGTAATTCAACCCACATCCTTAGCCTAGAATCTGGATCTGAATCTCATTGGGAAGATTACAAGGCCCCGTATGACAAAGATCAAAGTTTAAAAACAGAGTATGATTCTAGGCCTTTATTTAATGAATATCCCTCTCCAACATCCGCAGAGATACAGATCGTTTTCTTGGGAGTCACGCCAATATACGATGCAGAAATTGAGGGGTTGGAGGAGTGGGGATTTGATTGGGTCATCCCTACAAGCCAAAAACCTGAGCCAGACCCTATAAGGACACCTTTTAAGCTCAGAATCTACATATAGTCTAGACCCAATTCGGGCTGTTGAGTCTACATCATATGATTTATTCTGTGGTGGAACCCTTGATCTCAAATCTCATTCATAATTTAATTTTCGCAATTTCTTCGACGATGTCAAATCTTGCCATGATTTCAGAGAACCTTTGTTTCCTGACTACGACGAGCCAATCTACGACCTCAGCTCACAGAATTCATTCTCTGACTTTGACTCTGAGGTCTCGAATCCTGAGATCACTGATTTAAATTTAGGTTCCAATAAGATGGAATCATTTCTTTTCGATCCTCAAGAATCAAAACCAGAAAATGCCAAAGTGACAGCAACCCAGAGTTCAAATCTCTTCTTGACTCAGATTTCCCTCATCCTATAAACACTCTTCAGGCATTCACTTTTGAATTTGGTAGCTACTATGAGGACTCTCTAAATGAAACCACCTGTAACTCCTTTCTAGAAGAGCCCTCATACACAATTCTTATCGAAGCCACCTCCTCCACATTTAAAGAATCGATCCAAACCCATTTTCAACCCCGACCCACAACCGGACTCAATTTCTATTCTGATTCCCCTCTAATTGAGCCAATTGCAGATGATTCGCCTCCACATCTTTATCGGGTTTCAGACATTGATCAGATCACAAATCATTCTCCATCATTCTTTGATCACTCCTGTAAGGTTTCTGCATTATCCACTGATTACTTTATGGGTCTCTACTCTGACCAGGTTGATTCGACTCAGCCAAACCCTGAATTCACACTTCCACATTATTCCAAGCTCCATAGTATATGGTGGTTTCCACATGTCTTGATCTACACTTATCAAATCTCCAGATTGATTGGGTTTAGGCTGCATCATCAGCCTGTTGATCTGAACAAACACCTGGTTGGACCAACCAGGCTCTTGATCAAGGTGCTTGTTCTACAAAACTGAGCTGATTTGACCACTCCCTCTCCATATCATTTCCCGCTCGGCTGAAGGCATTGAATTTAGCGCTTAATGGGAGGCAACCCATCATTCCAAAAACCTAAGATCCTTCTGATTATTCATCTGTACTTCACATCTATTGCACCTTGAGTTCGATTTTAGAACAGTCGATCCAACCTCTAGTATGCATGCCAGAGCTTGAAATCATCTGCAACAATCATTTCCAACCCATTCACCCACCCGATAAATCCTGATCTAAGTCCCTGAACCCAACACTGTTTCACACCCTCCGTTTACAATGAGGACAGTGCAAAACTTAGGAATGGGGGGTGGTAAAGTGCAAACATACAGAAATCAAAATTAAGAAAGGTTCTCACAAGAAAATCTCATATGCCAAAAGTACCAAAAAAGTAGAAAATTGTGAAAAAGAACAAAAAAATTGGAGAGAAGAAAATTTTGAGGCCATACAAAACTTGAGGAGGAAAAGTGAAAAATGTCAAAAAAGGAGCACAAAATGAAAAGAAAAGAAAAAAAAGAGTCATTAGTAAGAAATTAAGGGATTAACCAAGTTCTAGACCACATCAAGAAAAAGGAAATGAAAGAGAAAAGTGCTAATGAGACACAAAGGAGATTAGTAGGAACGCTGATCTTAGGCCTCTTGGGCTAGACTCTTAGGCTAAAAAATTCAAGTATCCGCTAAGATCTGGATAGTCCTCAAGAGGTTGGGGAAAATGCGAAGCTTAAGTATTTTGTCTAAGGCTTAAGGAGTATTCGGCCTCACTAACTGACCTCTGATTTGCGAGACTGGGTAACCTAAGCACCCCAATCCACACACAGTCTGGTTCAATGTGCATAATTATCAAAATCACGCAAAAGCATTTAAGTGTTCTGAAAAAGTCACCTAGATTAGGAGCAGCCGATCAACACAAGTTGATTTGGACAAGTTCCTGGTGCGGAGAGGTAGGAAATTCCCCTCGAAGATGCGCAATAACATATCGTCTCCTCGATGCTTGTCTCCTAGGATATCTACACATCCTACTGGGGGCACGTAAGCACCCTCTGGTGGTTCAGATGCCATGGGCAGCATTATCACGAAATGTCGATTGCTAGAGTTTGGATTTAGCTACAGAATGCCATGGGTAGGATTATCTCAAAATCTCGAAAGCCAGGGTTCTGGGGGTTTCCATGGGTGGAGCTATCACGAAGCATTGATTACCAGGGACCCTTCAAGGATTGATGATGGGGATGAGGAATCCGATATAGACCATGTTGAGAAGCAATCCGAAGCTAGAAATAAAAAGAAAAGAGAGAGAAAACTCTCCAAACAACGAAAATCCTCTGTCTCTCTCTTACAAAAAATGCACTGCAAACTGAACCGAGGCTAAAGTATGTTACAAGCACGGGTGCTTTAGCCGTGGACTCCAACGAACCTTAGGATAGTTCCTATGGGCCTTAAAAACATTCGTGGAGGACTCAGGCTAGAGTTGGTCAGGTCTGGATCTTGGTTGGTACTTGAGTACCTCTAGTTCTACTATCAGCATTCTAAGCTAATAAAAAAAAAACACTTATCATAATTTGTGAACATCAAGGAACTCATGGTCTAGAACAGAAGTTAAAACCTTAAAATTTTGCTAAGGGACTAGCAAAAGCTAGGCATGGAGGTATGATAGGAACATCATCATGAGCCCTAACTAGCTCATTTTGACCCATAAAAGAGAACAAAAGCTCCTACATAACCAACTGGAGGTCTTAACTCAATGAATAACCATTCTGAGAGAAAAGTAAGAAATAAGGGGTAAAACTGCAATTTTACCATTGCAGTACAACAACGGGATTTCTCCTGGGCTAAACATAGGTCAAATGGTCTTAACAAGATAAAAAGTGGGTTGGTTCTAACAAAAAAGGGTTCATGTGAATTCTAGGAATTAAATGATTTTTTGTAACCCTAAAACAGACCCACTTAATTTACCAAGGTTCTGGTCAGGATAAAATTTACCTAAACCCTCTAAAAATCATGAAAAAATATTCTCTAGGGTTTGGAACCTTCAATTTGGCTCTTAGAACCTATTTTGACCTAAATTAGGGTCTCAGACAAATATTTACCCAAAATTGGGTTTTTATGTAAATTTCCCAATCAAACGTGGTCAAACCTAAAATCCAACTTCACCATTGGATTCCTTAGGTCCAAATTAGGTTTATACCAAAATTTTGACCTAAGGCGAATTCATGTTGGCTTACTTTGCAAACAGGTCTAGCCCAATTACATTTCTACACCTATCTTTTGAAAACTTCTACAAAAACCCTCCTATCTTTGTCTTCATTCTTTGCAATTAGGTCCCTCTACCATTATAACGGAGGGAATCCTACTCTGGCGAGGTTTCAAGGGAAAGATCTCTCTGATTTCTCAGAGAATCCCCTTCAAAATTGAAAGGGAGATACTCTGAGAAATCTCCTCCAGTTTGAACACAATCAGAGGCTCTATTTCCTACCCAATCTCTCATGCAAATGCATGAGAGATTTGGGTCTCCTTCAACCTTCCATCTCCGGTGAGCTTGCCGTGCTTGGAAGCTTGGCTTCCAAGCACAAATCCTTCCTCTAGGGCCTATAAAAGCAAGCCTAGATCACCCCGCATCCTCCAAGCTTGAAATTGGCCTGAGAATCCCTCTATTTTGTCTCTTCCCCCTCCGGCCAGTGGCTCAACAAGCTCCGGAGACCCCCCTCTCTTTCCCTCGTCACCCAGCCACAATACCAATGGCAGGGTTCTCTTCCTCCTATTCATCCGCGTCACGCCACACCCGCCAATGCCTCTGCAGCCCCTTCATCATCGACGTTCTCCCCCACTGAGTGCTTCATCTCCGGCAATGGCAATATGAGCTGGTCGTCATCTCTGCCTCCCCCTTCATCTCTTTACACACAGCTAAGCCCTCTCTCTGTTCTAATCATTTTTCTCTTTTTATTTCTTGAAAATGACCCTCGACGCATGCAATCACCCTCACCTTCTTCATCTTCAGCCAGACCTCCACCGAGGCATCCTTGCCGCTCCACACCTCCATCTGCCTCGCCAACCACCCCATAAGCACCTCATCACCTCACTGATCCTAAATCCTCACTCCATTCACCGCACCACACCATCAAAATACCCCCCGAACACACCCACTATCACGCACACAGGGTGCCCTAGGCATGCACACTCCAGCCACCCCACGCCACGTCGACCCACACACTATGTTCGTCGTGTCTCGGTGAAGCTCCCTGAGCTTTCTGATAGGGCTGCGTGGCTATTTTCATGTTGACAGGTATTGGAGGCCTGTCGCCATTGAAGCAAGCAAGAAACTAGCTTGCAAGCTCGTTCCAGGTCACCTCGGTCTAGGCTACGAGTCCCAGGGTGTGCGGATTCCTCTCATGCACAGCTCCAGCCAAGCAATTGGCACTGAAGTCCGAAGTAGCTGCTGCAATCAAGGAAGCCTCCTGCTGCGGACACACGCGAAGGAAGGTGGGACGTTTAGTCCCACCTCGGAAGCTGTCAAGCGGGTGTAGTGGAATAAATTGAAAAACTGAAGTAGGCTTATCGCCTCTTGACCATGGGGTGTGGTCCCACTCACCCTCTCACTGCCTCATCCGTGACTCGATCCCCGCGAACCTGGCTTGACCCGTATTCTCGATCTACACTCCTCACCCACCATCGCATGCCGGTGGGCCTGCTCTCGGGCGCGTACCCGAGAAGCGACTCTGGCAGAGCGAGCCTAAGAGAGGAAGAAGAAGAGAGAGCGCAGGAGGGTAGAGGGGTAGGTTTTGCTCTCGCAGGAAAAAAAGAAGAAAAGGAAGAAGAGGGTGGAGACTAGAGAAGCTAAGGGAGGAGAAGGCAAGGACTGAAGAGGAAGGGCTGAAGAAGAAAAGAGAAGGAGAAGAAGCTAAAGGAAAAACAAAGAGGTGCTAACAGAGAAAGAAGAAGAAGAAGAAAAAGAAGAAGCCAAAGGCAAAAGAGAAAGGTAAAGGCACATGCCGAGAACAGAAGGAAAGAAAGAAGAAGAAGGAAGGAAGCAGTCAGAGACAGAAATTAGAAGAAGAGAAAGAAGACAGAGAAAGGAAGAAGAAGAAAAAGAAGAAGAGAGATTGCAAGAGAAATCAGAGAAGGAGAAAAATCAACAGAGAGCACTGTAGCACATACTTTTAAGACATCTAATTTTATAATCAGACATCCAAATTTCCATAAGTTCTCATTATATCTCTTGCTACATTTACTCCTATTATCCATATACTCATGCTTTATATTTTTCATTAGATTTTTTGAGTAACATTATGTGTTCAAATTGCATGCATTGAGCTTAGTGCATGAATTCCATTTCCTCCCAATGCTCGACCTCGGACTTAAAACTTCGAGTAATAAAATCTATTTATTTTCGAGCGATTTCAACTATACTACGATGCATCACTTTTAAAATCCTGATCTCGCCTTGCGTACAAGACCCTTTTTGTTCCAATAAAAGATTGAGATTTTGGCTTATGAACTAACTTTCAGACATCATTTCTTTCAAATTGATTCAACTCTTCTTGCATATCCAACAATCATTAATGAAAGCTTCTTTCATAGATTTGGATTCTAGTTGGGATAAAAGACACAAGTACAAGGCTATTAAAAGTTTATTTGCTTTGAATTCCTTTTGTGACTTCACCAATCACCAATTCTTTAGGATGATGTTTGGTGTAGGTTAGTTCTTTTGGAAGTTCACCAGAGATGGTATCTTCTGAAATATTTGAAGGATTATCTAGAGGTTTATCATCATCTTTGGTTTATACTTTATCTAATTGATCTGATTCATCAAAAGATATATGCAGAGTCTCTTCAACTACCAAATTCCTTTTATTAAAGGCTCTGTAGGCTTTACTTCTATAGGAGTATCTTAGAAAGATTCCTTCCTCACTTTTTGCATCAAACTTATCCAAGTTTTCCTTTGTATTCAGTATGAAACACTTGCAACCAAATATTTTGAAGTAAGAAATCTTAAAAGTCCTATTAAGGTAAAGCTCAAAAGGTGTTTTCTCAAGGATAGGTCAAATAGAGGCCCTATTTTGGATATAACAAGCAGTGTTAACAGTCCTAACCCAAAAATATTGAGGTATCTTTAACTTGCATAGCATGGTGCGGGCACACTCTTGCAGGGTTCTATTCTTTCTTTCTACAACACTATTTTGAGGAGCTACTCTAGGAAAAGCAAATTCTTGTTTTATTCCATAAGTAGAGTAGAAATCTTGGAATTTTTTATTTTCAAATTCTCCTCCATGATCACTCCTAATCCTAGTGATGGATAGGCCAATTCGGTTTGAATTCTCTTGGCTAACTTTCAAAATTACTCAAAAGTAGAATCTTTGGACCTTAAGAATAATACCCAAGTGAATCGAGAGACATGATCAATAATGACAGGAGAATATCTGCACCCATTTAGACTTTCAGACTTGGTTGGTCCGAAGAGATCTAAATGGATTAACTCAAGTGGCTTGGAAGTACTAATCATGTTTTTCGGTTTGAAAGAAGTTTTATGAAGTTTTCCAAGTTCACAGGATGAATAGGGATTTTTCTTTCTAAAGGGAATCTTAGGCAAGTCTCGTACTAAGTCGTATTTCACAAGCTTATTTATATTTTGCATGTGAACATGACCGAGTCGACGATGCCACAGTATTGACTCATCATTTGACGCAAATAAGCAATTAAGATCGTTGCATTTATCAAAGTCAATAGTGTAGATGTCTTTTGATTTATCTCCGATCAAAAGGATTTCCTTTGAATTTTTATCCCTAATTTTAAAGCCTTTTGATGTAAAAGTGACTTTATAGCTTCTATCACATATCTGACTTGCACTAAGCAAGTTATGTTTTAGGCCATTAACAAGATGAACATTATCAGAAGAGGTTTTGGAGTTACCAATTTGTCCAATACCAATAATATGCCCCTTGTGGTTGTTGCCAATGGTGACTAAACCACCTTCCATGCCAGTTGAGGTTGAGGAACAGGTCTTCTTCTCCAATCATGTGCTTCGAACAACCATTGTCCATAATCCATCTTCCTTTTCCTTAGACCTGTCATTGGTTTACATCTGTGAGGTCTAGTGTTTCTTCTTACAGCTACAAGATGTCCATCTTTTTGTTGATAGATCCAATCTAAGTACTTTATTAGTCCTTGATATGAGTTTCCTACAAAACAAGATTCCAAAATTCATTTTGGTACCCATTTTCTTTTGGGTCTAGATTTGTTAGCAGGTGCCTATTTAAGCAAGGACCCATTCTTAACCTTAGGACTAGAGGAAAATTTTGTGTCAGTTCGTGAAGTGGGTGCTTCCTAATTATTATTAGGAATGTATCATAACCCAAATCTAGTAGTGGTTTGGGTTGGTGTGCTTAATATTTTTCTAGGTTTGCTCTTCCTTTAGCAAACTTTGCTAAATCATTTACAAAAGCAATAGACTATTTTTTTGAGAATGGAAGTTAAAACCTTGAAATTTTGATGGGGCGAAGGTGGAAGGAGGGCGATCGATGCTGGGTGGAGGGCGGCTATGGGGCGGAGCCATCCAGGGCTGGAGCAAAAGGTGAATGGAGGATGTGGAGATCGAGGGCATGGAGGAGAAGGGAGCGGATTTGGCAGGAGAGGTTCTTTAGGTCGTCTGAAAATGCTCGAAGACGTTCCTGGAGGAGAAATAATGGAGAGGTTCTTTGCTTCAGATGCAGACGAAGGGGGCATGTGGCAGCGATTTGTAAAAACCCCCTGATTTGCTTGGAATGTAGGAGTGAAGGACACAAGCGTGAGTCGTGCCATAGGAGGATTTCTTGGTGGTCTCAGAGGGTAGTCTCGCATCCTATCTGGAGGGTCAAGAATGAAGCTCGTCCGCCGCCGCCGCCGACACTGGGTAGCCACACAATTGAAGTTGAGATCCCATATTCGGAGGAGATCTCGACTGCAGAGATCACACTGAGAGGTGCTCTGATTGGAGAGATCATGGTAGGCAGGCCGTCAATGGCAATGTTTCAGAATCTAGTATGTTCCCTGGATCTTGTTTCTACGGGCTGGAAGATAGCCATGTTATCCCAGTCTCGCTTCTTAGTGTATGGTTTGGGTATGCTAGATGTGGAACGATTGAGGTTTCGCTCAAGTAATTTCGAAGAAGTCAGTGTGATTTGGAGAATGGTCTCCCCATTTGATGGGGCTCTGTCTGAGCGCCCTCCACAAAGAGTGACCTCCAGGAGATCTATGGTCTGCCATTGCACTTGTGGCTAAAGGGGGTTGTCTCTAAAATGTTAGCAGGTTTTGCTTCAATCTGTGATGGTTCTGAGGTTTTGATTGGAGAGGGGGATATTAGGTCTCTAAAAGTCGAGGTAGAAGTTACAAATGCTGGCTCAATTCCTGATTCGATCACAGTCAGATGTGGGGGCACTTCTTGGCTTGTTAGACTTGCTGCTCTTGGACAGGTGTCTGGGCAGGCTGAATGTGGTCAAGATAAGTCGTCTGAGAATAAAATGAAGTCTGGAACCAACAGTGAGGAGAGAAATCAGAGTGACAGATGTGGACACACTCCTCCTGCTGATGCTCCTGAAACCAAAAAGAGGAAGGACTGTCACTGTGCCATGGCTGAGGAACATCAGATGGGAGATGATGTTTCTGTTGCTGATAGCAGTCAAGCCATGATTGTCAAAGAGGACTGTTGTTTGGAGGTTGCTGAGACTTCAATGGCAGATTCTGAGATGAACTGCAGTATGGTAGTGGGCAGGACAGGGAAGGATTTGTTGATTAAAGAGCCAGTCCAGATGCAACTTGCTATTCCTGCTGATTTGCAATATGGCAGTGGTTCAAATAAAAAAAGAGGTGTGGGTAGATCTCCATACATGTTGAGAAGGAGAAGGAAGGAGTCCTTTCCTCCTATTGAGGAGCAATGTATTGCTAATTCCATTATGGTTGAATATGTGGGCTGCAAGGCCAATGGGGATCTCTCTAATGAGAAATGAGAGTTTTGTCTTGGAATGTGTGTGGGCTACGCAACAAACAGAGAAGGGCTTCATTGTGTAGATATCTCTCTGAGTGGGAGATAGACTGTGCTCTTATACAAGAGACTCACTTGGAGCGGGAAAATGGTCAAGAATGGGAATGTTTTAAGCAACTGGGTCATAATGATATTGCAGCTAAGGGTGCTACTGGTCGGTCTGGAGGACTGGCTTTTTGGTGGAGAAAATCTTCCATGTCAGTAACTGAAATTATTCGTGATAGGTTTTTAATTTCTTGTAAATGTCAATCTCCTCAAGGAGATATGGAATGGTTTATTTCTTGCATATATGGTCCTTGTGTGGCAGCAGATAGAGTTGGCTTGTGGGAGGAACTCTATGCAATGCATCAAAGAGTGCAAGAGACCCCATGGTTGTTAGGGGGTGATTTCAATTGCTATCTTTCTGGTGATGATAACCCGGATGGGAGAGTGGATAGTTCTACAGCTGGCTTCCAATTGGCTGTGCAGAACATGGGCTTGACTGAATACCCCATCAGTGGTGTGGAGTATACTTGGAGGAATGGCAATGGGCAGCTTTCCAAATTGGACAGATTCTTTGGCAGTCCTAGTTTGTTAGAGAGATATCAACTATCAGCTGTGTTGAGCCTTGATAGGCCGTTCTCTGATCACACACCTTTGGTTTGGGATAGTGGAGTGAATGCAGACACGGGATCTTACTTCAAACTCAGGAGATCATGGCTTAGGGAAGATGGATTCATGCAAATGGTTTCTTAGTGGTGGCAAAGCAAGGTTGTTCAAGGCACTGCCACACAGCAGTTTGCTTCAAAACTGGCTGGTCTGCATGAAATGTTGAAGGAATACGGGCAGGCTGTGAATCTGATTAGAGACCAGAAGAGGAGGGAAGCCTTGACAGTCATCAAGGATTTGGATCTGAAAGAGTGTAGGCTGGCTTTGAACCAACAGGAGCAGCAGCTGTGGTCGCAGATGCAATCAGTTGTGGGGGATGAAGATCTGAAAACAGAAATGGATTGGCGTGAAAAATCCAGACAGCTATGGCTTAAAGAGGGTGATGCGAATACAAAATTTTTCCATCTTGCGGCCAGTGCTAGAAGGAGATTCAACCTTATCACTTCTATTAAAGTTGAAGAAAGAATTATTACCTCTATTAAGGAGATCAGATCTGAAGCAAGTAAATTTTTTAAAGAAATGTCCAAGGCTGCTCCCAGAGGTTCTTGGAGGCTGGCAGCAATGGATTTCCCTTGTGTAAATAATGAACAAAGAGGCATGCTTGTGTCCCCTATTTTTGAACAAGAAGTGCTAAAAGCTATTAAAGAATTAAATAATGAAGGTGCTCCTGGTCCGGATGGATTTCAGGTGTTTTTCTACAGAGAGCTATGGAATGTGGTTAAGGAGGATGTGTTAAAGGTTATTCACGAGTATGAATTGGTCAATTCAGGATTTGAGAGGCTGAACAAATCTTATCTATTTCTGCTGCCTAAGAAATCTTGTGCGGAAAGTTTTTCTGATTACAGACCCATTGCGCTATCTAATTCCATCTATCTTATTATTAGTAAGATTATTGCTAATAGATTGCGAGAGGTTTTAAAGGACTTGATAATGCCTGTTCAGTTAGCTTTTCTTCATGGGAGATCTTTACAGGAGTCATTCATTGTTGCGCAGGAGATTGTTATGGGTTGGCATAGGAGAAAATCTAAGGCTTTCTTGTGGAAAGTTGATTTTTCCAAAGCCTATGATTCAATCTCCTAGTCATACTTATGGGAGATTCTTAGAAGGAGAAAATTTCCACCTTTACTGATTCAATGGGTGAAGAGGTGCATTACGACAGCCTCTTTTTCCCCATTGATAAATGGTAAACCGTGTCGCTCTTGGATTCACCCCCAATGTGGAGTAAGGCAAGGCTGCCCTATTGCCCCTCTGATTTTTAACCTTGCGGTGGATACTTTGGCTAGATTTGCCTGTAAACTGGTAGTGGATGGTTTTATAAGGGGGTATTCACTATCTAATCATAGGGCTCTAGCCCCTGTACTTCAATATGCTGATGATACTATTTTTCTTGTGGAAGGGGGGAAGTGAGAAGCGCAAGCTCTGTTACATATGGTAAAAATTTTTGGAGAGGTTTCTGGTCTCAGATTAAATTGTAGTAAATCTTCCCTGATCTGTTTTGGGATGAATAGTGGGTTACAGAATGAGATCTCCACCATTCTTGGTACACCTGTGGTTCCACTGCCGATTAAATATCTGGGTCTGCCTCTGAAATGTTCTAAGATGAAGAAAGCAGATTGGTCTTTCCTCTTTGAAAAGGTAGCTACGAAATTGGAGGGCTGGAGCAGTAGATACTTATCAAAAGGGGGGAGGTATATACTGCTGAATTCTGTTATCACTTAGATTCCCATCTTCTTTTTCTCTGTCCTTAGAGCTCCGGATTCTATTTGGAAAAAGCTGGAGGTGATGCGGAAAAGATTTTTTTGGAAAGGGGCCTCTCATCAAGGGGCCTTTTTTCAACCCTTAAAGTGGGAATCAGTTTGCAAACCTAAGCAGATAGGAGGTCTGGGTGTTAGATCCCTCAAAGAATTTAATGAAGCGCTACTATTGAAGTGGGCGGTTCGATTGCTACAGGGGGAAAAAAAATTTGGACAGAAATTATCCAGGATAGTTATGGGAGTACCAATGATGAGATAAATCGTCTTAACCCACGTAAACCGTCCCCCTTTTGGTCTTCTGTGGTGCGGGCCCTGAAAGATAATTGGAATTTTTTCAAATCAGTTTTAGGTGATGGAAAAAGCTTCAAGTTTTGGCTGGAAAATTGGGTACATGGAGGAACGTTTAAAGACAGGTTCCCCCTTGCTTATGCTCTGGCTACAAATAAAAATGCAGTGGTAGCCGATTATTGGGATGTGGATTCGGAGCAGTGGTTGTTAAATAATGGTGGGTGGAATAATCATGAAACAAGATCTCATGTAGAGACTGAACGCCTCATGCAAGAGCTTGCGGCTTTCAAACCCATGCCTCAGGAATATGATACATACAAATGGGAAGGTAATTTTTCTACTGCGGCTGCCTATGACAGGTTGATAATGTCCTCCAGGATGGCAGAAGATGAAGAAATGGGGAAAAAGCTATGGAAGTTAAAAATACCACTAAAGTTACAAATTTTCTTATGGCTCTGCAGGAGGGATGGATTGATTACTGGAGATCTGAGGCATAGAAGGATGGGGACCCCTGCCCAGTTTTGTTTTTTATGTGGGCTGCATAATGATTCTAGCATTCATATCTTTTCTTCATGTGCGATCACTGATTATGTATGGAGGAGAGTTTGCAACGAGTCCTTACCCACTTGGGGGAATTTGTGGCGCTACCTTGTGGATGGGAATAAGCCTTATATACACATGGTGGCTGTGTTATGGGCTATATGGAGGGCTAGAAATGAGCGTGTTTTTCAGGAGACCCCAGTGTATGTGGAAAATATTGTAAATTTTTGTTGGTGTCTCATACAGCATTGGGAGTCAAACTTGTAAATATTTTTTATTATCAATAATAGCTCTTCTGGTTTGCTATCGGTGATTTGATAGCAATCCTTTCTTTCTCAAAAAAAAAAAAAAGCAATAGACTTTTGTTTTAGTTTTCCTAATTCTATTTGAAGTGAGTCAACATGAGCTTTAAGAGTAGTGATCTCTTGAGAGAGTTATTGAGTTAGAGATTCAACTCTATCTCTTAAATCAGTTTCTTCCTCTAGGCCTTTAGTTAATTTCTTATTAGCTACTTTAAGTGCTTTAGTTAAATCATGCAGCTCATAAAATGCTTCTAATAATTCATCAAAAGTAAAAGAAGATACCTCATCTTCGATTGCCATAAGACCGCAGAGTGCTTCTTCACTTGATGTGCCTTCTCTCTCCTCTTTTGAGCTTGTATCGCTATCATCTCATGTTACTTGCAGAGCCTTTTTCCTTGCTTCACGTCTGGGAAATTTTTGAACCTCCTTTCTCTCATTCTCTTTCTTGAGTTGATGACATTCCTTTCTCATGTACCCTTTCTCCTTATAGTTGTAATAGATAACTTGATTTTCTTAAGGCTCTTCCTTCTTTTTCCAGCTCCTTTTGTTCTTCAAGAACCTCTTAAATTTTTTGGAGAGAAGAGCTATATCCTCTTTGTCTTCCATTTCTAATTCCTTAGATTCGATGTCTGCTTTAAGAGAAAGATCCTTCTTTTTCTTGCCTTCTCCTTCATGCTCTTTCATGTGCTCGAGTTGAACTTCATAGGCCATTAGGCTACCAATGCGATCATCCAATTGAAGCATTGAGAGATCCTTCGATTCCTAAATTGCGGTAGTTTTCGTTTCCCAGTTGCTCATGAGAGATCTAAGTATCTTGCGAACCAGAGCCTCATTTGTGACTGTGTGATCCAGGTTTCTCAAGGAGTTGATGATATCAGTGAATCTCATATACATCTCCTTGATGGTCTCTCCATTTTTCATGTGGAAAAGCTCGTACTTCTGTGTAAACAGATTGACTCGAGTCTCCCTTACTTTTGAAGTCCCTTTGTGAGTGACTTCAAGAATGTTCAAGATCTCATAGGCAATTTTGCAAGAGGAGACTCTGTTGAATTCTTCTTTTGGTCTAACATGATGGCCACTGATGTGGGTGAATATTTGTCGTGAAAAGGTTTGAGTTTGGAAAACCTGCTGTCGTAGTTCAATTAGTGGGAAAATCAGTCGATGAGATAAAATTTATAACCAAACCTCGAAAGGTGAGTCCCAGGTCGAACATAGGAGGCGAACGGTTTGAAAAATCCACATTTTTCTTTTTATTTATTTTTGTCATTTTTATCTTTTCTAATTTTTTTGGTATTTTTATCAAGCAAGAGATTAGGTCGATGCAAACTTATCTAACTAATCTACTTGCAAAAATAATATATATATATATAGAGAGAGAAGAATAATCATATATTGCTTGATCAAATGTTTCTATAACTATGAAAGCGAGAAAAACTACATTAGAAAGCAGTAAAGATAGATATAGGTGAGAGAATCCCCCTCGACAGTCACTCAGAGGATGACTCGCTCTGACGTCACTTGAAGGAAGGTGGTGAGGAGCGGGACGAATGAGGATTGAGAAGGAGGATGGAGGGTGGTGCAGGACGGCGTTGCGGCAAGGATCAACTTCCTGAAGTAGGTGAGAAGACGACCGTGGGATGCTCCACGAATGAGGATGAGAGGTGGGAAAATGTTTGATTTCTACTCTAGAGGAGCATCCTGGGTTTGAGAGAAGCTCTCTCTAGAGCCTTGGAGGTTGTGAGGAGAAGAAAGGAAGAGATGAAGAAAAATGGGAGGGGTAGGGGTCCTTTTATAGGGGAGGAAAGGTTCAATTGCATATACAGGACATTTAGTGACAATCATAAACGTCGTTGAAGATTTGCCACAAACGTCGCTGAAGATAGCCCACACGCCTCACCACTGCTGCTGCACTGGCGTGCGCTCTGCGCGCCCATGCCCACTATTGCGCTGTTGCACCTTTACGCGCCTGCACATTGCCCCATTGCACCCATGCGCACGATGCCTTGCGCTGCCGCTGCACTGTGCGTGCTAACTCTACATGCACACGCACCTGTGCTACTGGGCGCGTTCGGTGGCGCGTGCGTGCTCATGGGCGGCCTTGGTTGCGCCACATGGTGCGATCTAGGCTATCCATCTTCTTTCCTTTGTAGGGGCTACTACGGAGGTTGGATTGAGTCGATTTTCGTGCCGTTGGGCTGCGATCGTTGACTTGAATCCATCTGTGCAGTCAGATTTGTCATTTGAGGCTTCAAATTGTGTCACCTAGTCCCTCAGCCGTTGATCTTCCTCGGAATAGTGCTACGAGACTCCGATCAAGGCGATTTCGGAGGCATTGGACTTTGATCGCCATCCTGATCAGATCTATATAGTCAAATTGTCACTTCAAGGCTTTGAATTAAATCTCCTCCCTTAGCCATAAAAAGATGCAATTAACCTAAAATATACACAAACTACTCTAAATGCGAAATAATGCATGCTATGCAATATTTATAATCTGAAATGCAAATCTCGGCCTAGGAACATGCATGAATAGGCATTTTAACCTAAATAGATGTGTCTACATCATACACTCATGCCTAACTTTTGCTAGTCCCTGACAAAATTAAACTACATGCTATGTATAAAAATAGAATTTGGACTTGATCGCTTAAGCCTAAGTTGTTTATTAAAAATAGAAATTTTCAACTAAGGTCCTAAACTACGAAAACTCAATAGTACCCTGGTGTCTACTAGAATGCAGACCGCCCAAGTCCTTGTCTTATTTGAAAAGGAAAGATACATTTTTTTCTTTTTCTTCTTTTCTAATTTTTTTGGACTTTTGGAGTTTGAGAGTTTTGGGATAACTTTTTTTACTGCTACCTAACTCGCCCAAGACTCGAAAAAAATCCTAAGTGCTAAGCATCTTGTGAAAGGGTGATAGACTCATTGAGCGGCCGTTAAAATGAACTTCAGGTTTCTACGACCCTAGGTGACCTTAAGAGTTTCTACCTAAAGATTTATCTTTCCAATCAGTAGCTTTTTCCCTACCTTTTTTATTTTTTATGGGGTCAACACAAGGGCGAACCCAGTGTATATCTCCCCAGTTTATTCTACTTCCCCGCTTCTTCTTTAAGTGTTTTGGGAATTATTTGTGCATTTTTGTGAGCTAGGCTCTAGACAACTGGCCAATGGGTTGTTACCACTGACCACTTGCTAGCCATATTCGTGATGTGAAGTGTGGCTTTTTTATTTTTTATTTTTTTCTTTTTATTTTTGAGGATCATTTTTTTCTTTTTCTAAGTAGGTGGGTTCCCTTAGGCTCTGGACAACTGGTCAATGGGCTGTTACCCACAACAACTTGCCAGCCATACTACCCTAGAAAGTTCATTAGCTACCTAATTTCCGTAAAAATCGTCGAAAAGTGAGTCAGTACAAATAATGTGTAGATGCTTAGGCTTAAAGTCCCCTCAAATCAGAAGGCGGGTTGATAAGTCGTGTACTTATCACCCCAATTATTGACCAAATTAGAATATAATTACTTGGCGAGGACTCGAGAGTAAGTCCACATTCGAGTGGACATCTGGGTTGATTAAGCCCAAGGACCTGAAGAGTCTAACTATTTAGGTCCTATCATATCATTTCCTAAAGTTAATAACTTCCAAAAGCCTAAGTTCTCTTCTCCTAATTCTATTTTTTTATTTTTTTGTCTTTTTGAATTTTCATTTTTTTAAAAGAAAATAAAAGAAATTCTACAGAGCTAATGAAATAATTTCAAGATTAAGTATCCATCCCCATGCCTAAATGATGCAATGTTCTCATTCTAAAAATAGAGACATGAAAAGGGTGGAGAAATAGAATATCACCTGAATTTTGTGAAAATTCAAATAGTTCCGTAGAGAACATGGAATATACAAATGTGCTAAATTTATTGCCTTCACAAGTAAAGAAGAAATGTTCAAAAGTGCAGGTCAAAATTAGAATAAGAAGATTAATTTCGGAACTTGCAAAAAGATGTCCACAGACATGGAACAGAATGTGATGTAGACCCATGCCCCAGGGTCGAGTGGTTCTAAGGTTCTGGATGAAAATCACCCAGAAAATAAGATTGTTGCAATTGCGGGGCCGGGCCTACGATTTGGTGGTGTGCAACCCAAGACTAAAGTGTTGGACAAAAGGTAGATTTGATTCACTAGGTTTAGATGTCCACTTAAAGTTTATCTCAGAAAAATAGTCAGTTATTCCAAGCTTGGGTCGCACGTCAAAGATATCGTAAGGGTCCTGGTAAAAAGTTGGTTGTTTTAGGTCAATAGGAACCCTTAGATCCAAAATTGTGTTTCCCTTAGAATTAGCCTCCCAGATTTTCATTTCCACATTTCTATCCTCCAAAATCAATGTTTCTGGGATTGCCAAATCATTGTACATTCCATCTAAAGTACCCAAGTCCAACAATTGTGGCTCAATCAGGATTGACTTGGGTTTGGTGATCTCAAGAATATCATAATTCAGCTCTTCAGGGTGTGGTTGAGCAATGGGGCTATTGATTGAATCATCAGGATTCGGATCGTCCAAGTTAGTCCCAACATGATCATAATCTTCAATAATTGGGCTATCAAAAGGTTCGTCATGCTCCTCGAGCCCGTTTGTCTCACCAAAATCCTCTTCCTTAAGCTCAAGTGATACTTCACCTAAAGATTCTTCACCCTCAGAGTCAACGAATTCTTGATCCTCATTTACATATGTCTCAAAATTGTAAGTCATTTCCTTGTCCATAGAGACATATTTTTCCACGCTCCCTGGCTCAGGGATCTCGGGTGAAGCAATCGGTTCATCCTCAATGGGTTGCTTTAGACCAACTTGGTCATCTCAGGTCTCAGAAAATGTATCCCCCCTGATAAGTGCCTGAGTAGGTTCAGACATTGGCTCTCCTGAAGGGGGTTCATCTTGAGAATCATCCCAAGACTGGACTAAGGCAACCACAATTTTCATCCTTAATCTCAACAATTTCCCAAGTGGAAACTCACTCGGGCCCCTATCCCTAACATCTTGGAGGAAATCCAATAAATAGCTATTAAGCTCATCAATCATTTTGATAATAGGATCCAATGCTTTAGTGCATGGTGTTGGTTGAGTAAATATTGTATAGTGTTCCTTACGTTAGCCAACACCCTATCCTGGACCTGGTTCACCTAAACTGAATGGCTCGATTCAGGGTTGGGTTCAATTTAAGGGAGTCAAGATATTGAGGTTCTTGGGTCCCTCCCTGATAATAGGTCGTTTCGAGTTGTTCAAAGAATGTTGGTCAACTATATTCAACATATTCCTAGGGAGGGTAGGTGTTATAGTCGACATATCCTTCTTGATTGTAGATCGGGTTAGGTTGATCATTAAAGGGTGGAGATCTATAATCATTGTAGCTCTGGGAAGGATAGTAATCATAGTCTTGTTGTCCAGGGTTAGGCCCTCGACACTGAGGTCCGGAATCATATCCCCAATCAAATTTATCCTGACCAGTGGATGGGTAATCAAAAGTCGAGTCAGGATAGTAATCATCTTGAGGATAATTGTTGGTAGGAGGGTAGGATGGGAAATGTGTGAAAGATGTGGATGGATACATTGGTGAAGTAAAGAGGAAAATCAGAAGAAAGAAAGGTGCCCTGCAGTACAATCAACTAAACCTGTCCATATATGGGCCCTTTAGATGGGTTGTGCCCTTATTGATTAGTTCAAATGTGTGTGTGTTCGCAACCAGGGTTTTCAAACAAGGTTATTTGATGATGTGTCTTTTAGGGTTTAATCTTTTGGTGTATTCAATCAAGGTTCAGTAGAACACTACAGGTTTTGAAAGCACTGGTGATGATATATTCCTTTAGAAATCAGAAAAAAATGTGGAGTGCCTGGTTTATCCCTAAAAATCAACCCTAAGTGGCAAGCTACTTGATGAATCACTTTTAATTTGAGTGGTGCGGCCCAAACAGTTCAAGCAATTAGCTTGTTGCACCCATTGTTAAGGAACATGTTAGTCGCTCTGAATCGGATTTTAAAATCAATGCATTACAGTATAGTTCGAATTAGTGCGAAAAAATAAATAAAATTTATTACTCAAATGAAAGTCCGAGGTCGAACACAAGAAGCAAAAATGAATTTACACACTAATCTCAAATAATATGTAACTAAGCACAAGAAATAAGCCAATGAATTACTCAAATAATCAATATAAAGCATGGGTTTAACATATGGCAAAAAGGATCTCAAAGCAAAAACAGTGGTGATTTAGATCATCAATTATTCAATTTAAGTATATATGCATTGAGTTCAAATAATACAACAGTGCCATCAACCATTCAAATCAGATAAAGCCTCAAATCAGATGTTGGGTTTGATGACCAAACGACTTAACCATCAGATGCTACAGTGCTTCCCTAGCACTATTCTTCTTCTTCTTTTTCCTTCTGTAGGCCTTCTTCCTTTCTCTTCTTCTCTGTGGCTTTCTTCACTTCTTCTTTCTGCTTCTTCCCAGGCCTTCTTCTTTTTCTCCTTGCAACTAAGTGACGCACAAGGAAAAACCCCCCTGCCCCCATGCACTCTCTCTTCTTTCTCTCTCTGGGATCCACCCTCCCAGGGCCACAGTCAGGGTATTCAGGTAAACGGGCAGAGTGCGCACCCGGGTCTAGGGCTACCGGGGGTGTGTGGTAGCCGAGGAGTGAGTAGGCATAGGTCGGGTCGGGTGTGAGTGGGTGAAGGGGACCTCACCCCCGTGTCTCGAGGCGATAAGGCTGAGCGACAAAATCAACTTATGCTGCTTCGTCGGGTTGTCCACTTCCAAGGTGGGACTAAAGTCCCACCCTTCCTTCACGCAATAGCAGGTAGCAGCTGGAGGTGGAAGTATTCATCCAATTCTCTTTGGGGGCTGGTCAACACCCCTAATTGTTGGTCCACTTGCACTTCTAGAGTGAATCCGCTTTGGCTGGGACAGGTTCCTGGGGTAGTGCCTTCATGAACTTGCTCCAGAACTTGTTGGAGAAGCTAGTTAATGGCGTCCGTAGGAGGAACCATATAAACAAGTAAAACGGCCTCACGATCACATTAAAAACACTTAGGAAGATCACCGGAGCACGACGAGTGCTTTTGCGGTGGTTTTGTGATGGATGGACGTGTGTGGTGGCTGGTCGATGAAGCAGTTGGGTGAAGAACAGTGGATTGGTCGACAGGTGGCTGGGGTGGTCAAGTGGCTCAATAGAGTTAGGGCTTTTGGTTGTGGGTGCACGACGGAAGTTGTGGTCATGTCGGTGAGGGGGATGGAGATGTGTAGCGAACGGAAACCCTCGCAGGAGTGGTCGTCAGAGATGGAAGAGATGAGGGTGATTCACGGTGTTGGTGGTCGAATTTGGAGAATAATAAGAATAGAAAAATGTAGGAAGGAGACGAAGCTATAGAACCTAATCAAATGGTTGAAGGAGGTAGAAAACCCACGTCACTGTAATGGTCGAATGTGGGGAAGATGAATCCTCCGAGAGGGGGATGACGACGAAGAAAGGGGTCAGGGCACCTTTGATGTGATCGTCGAGAGGTGGAGGAAGTCAGGGAGGAAGAAGATGCTCCCAATTTGGCCATTGTGAGGCCGTAGGATGACGGGGGAGGATGCTTGCTAGAGCTAGGTCGGAGGAGGCCCAAGGTAGGGTTAGGAAGAGGGTTTTTGGCCAAATCCTAGCTAGGGAGAACGGTGAGGTCTGGGAGTCCTTTTATAGGGGTCTAGAGGTCAGTTTGAGCTTGGAAGCCAAGCTTCCAAGCATGGAATGTTCACTAAAATAGGATACCCAAATCTCTCATGCATTCACATGAGAGATTGGGAAAGTTTTAGGGCTCATGGACGAATTCAATGGAAAGAGGACTCCTCAAGGAATCTCCCTTCCAATTTTGGAAGGGATTGATTGATCAGAGAAGGAGTTCTCTTCAATCAAAGGTTTCTGGAGCTATGGGAATAAGATTCATGGCGGCAGGGACCTTTCGGTGAAGATGATGAGAAAGTTAGGGACTGAAATGCAAAGGATTCAAAAGTTAGGGGCAAATGTGTGAGATAAAAGACTCACACATGACCAAATTGCAAACTAGGTTAAGATGATCTCAGATTAGGCCCAAATTTTGATACAAACCTCATTTGGACCTAAGAAATTCAATGGTGAAGTTGGATTTTGGTTTTAACCTAGTTTTCTAGGGTAATTTATGCAAAAATCCAAATTAGGGAAAAAATCTACCTGTGGCTCTATTTTAGGTCAAGATGGGTTCTGATGGTCAAATCAAGCATACCAAACCCTAGAGAATATTTTTATATGAATTTTATAGGGTTTAGGTGAATTTTATCTAGAACAAAGCCACTGTTAATTAAGCAGGTCTATTTTTAGGGTTTCAAACGTCCATTAATTCCTGCAACGCATGAAAACCCTTTTCTGTCTGTTCTAACCCATTTACTAGACTCTTAAGACCATTTGAGCTTTGTTCAACCCCTGAGAAAACCCATGATTGTACTGCAATTGAGATATGATGGTAAAATTATAGTTTTAACCCTATTTTCTTATCTTTCTCTCAGAATGATTACGCAATGAATTAGGGCTCTCTGGCGGTTATTTAGGAGCATTTAATGACTTAATCAGATCAAATTGAGCTAGTTATGGCTCATGATGGTGTTCCCATCAGCACACAAGAATGTTTGACCTATTCAGATTTCTACTCACTTATGTGTGTGTTACGTTGAAGTGTATCGAGTCTATAGGTTAGATCCTGAGTTAAGTGGTAGAATCAAAGTGATTGTGCGCCTTAGGCTTAGAAATTGTGGGTGTTAAGTGTGTCTCTTTTAAGTTAATCCCACAAGAAGAGAAGATTTTTTTTTGTGTATTTTTAATTTATGCGGAAGGGTGAGGTGAGTGGAGGTGGCAAACAAGACAAACAACTTCTATCCTAGGGTTTGTGAAAACACCTAAGTAGATTAGGTCTTAATTATTAAGGTGGCAAAATGAACTAGTAGGTGGGGAAGTGGGGGAAACTTACAGAAATCTCTACCCGCACTTTACTCCAATCTACCACCTTCAACTCCTCTATCGGGTTCCTGCAAGACGGTGAATCGAAGAAGAAAGATAGGTTAGAAACCTATGTAGGTAATGCAGAAAAACATGGAAAGAACCAAACAACGTTGCCTCCCCGGAAAAGGTGCCAAAATGATGCGAGCGGATATTCGTTGCAAAAAGGTTTGAGTTTGGAAAACCCATCGTCGTAGTTCGATTTGCGAGAAAATCCGTCGATCAGATATAATTTATAACTGAAACTCAAAAGGTGAGTCTTGAGTCGAACATGAGGAGACGAACGTTTGGTTTGAAAAATCCACGTTTCACTTTTTATTTACTTTTATCTTTTCTAATTTTTTTTGGTATTTTTATCAAGCAAAAGATCAGGTCGATGCAAACTTGTCTAACTAATGTACTTGCAAAAATAATATATATATAGAAGAGCAATCATATATGTAACGACCTGATTCCCGAGCCCCTACGAGACACGAGAATCAGACCGACTCGACTAATCCCAAGACCTACTCATCCAACGAGGAAGTAACCAAAAGAGCAGTAAAATAAACCACATTCAGCATGAATATAACTAGCAGTAACAAAATTACAGCAGTAAGAAAAGGAACTACTACAGTATACACCACCACAACAGTAGAACAACAAATATGTACATAACATAGGACTTACAATAAAGAATTACAAGGAGTAACAAGGAAACTACTCACTACAGTGGAAGAAAAGTACAAAAAGAACTGCGGCAACTCTACTGGACCCTACTAGGCCCAGCGTCCTCTGCAGCCGCTGACCCTGGCTGCTCAACACTTGGTCCTGAAAAGTAATGAGTGTAACACGTTAGCGAAACGCTGAGTAGAGTGGCAGCTAAAAGCTAAAGAAACAGTAGAGTATACAGTAGCTGTTATATTTTTACTTTCTTTATTTACGTCTTTCTATTATTTCATGATTTATTTATTTCTCAGATCCTTCACTTGATCTCGAGTGTTCCTCGTGGGAACGATCTTGATTGCAGTCTTTTCCAAAAAGTAGAAGTAACACGTGGTGCTCCCCTAGCCGGGAGAGTCCCCCGTGGTGGTCCTACCCCCAGTCAACCACCCCAAGGTCGCTGACAGACGTAACGGTGACTACGGCATGCGCGATAAGCGCACGAGTAGCTACCCCGCACTGGCACACAGTCAGTCGTTTTCGTTAACGGGTGCGCTCAAACACAGCACGGAACCAGTATAGGGCAGAGCCCTCTCAGTAACAGGGGTCCAACCCCTCCACAGTCCGTGCACCCTCGCCTGACTACCCTGGTTTGCCCAGTGGGCCTAACAAGTCGATGTAGGAGGCTAGCAGAACCCCGGGGCCCATGGGGTAACTAGTGCTCTCCCTACACTAGTATCTCTCCTCGGTATTACGTACGCTAGGGCCAACAAGTCGGTGTACAGTGGCCAAACCTACCCTGGTCTCAACCTGACGGCGGCAAGCTCCCCTCTACACTAAGAGGTAATGTGTGCTCTCTTTGGTACACGTACCCAAGAGACAACACACTTTCACGTTTCACTTTCTCAGTTCCATTCTATTCTCTTTCCAGGAGTTCTACTCCTAATTCCCTATAGGGTTCGTATTCTTTTTGTTTGGCCATTGTAGGTTTCACTGTTCCAGTCTTACGTTCATACAACCCATATTCTTAATCATATTTATTCATTCATAACAGGCAGCTATTAATTTATAGGCAGCTATTAATTTACAGGCAGCTATTATTTCCTTTCCACTTTTCCAAGACTGCAATATATATATATATTCCACTAGTTTTCCAGTCCTAGGATTCATGCCGTACCCTAGGATCTATCATTCAATCTAGTTTTCCAGTCCTAGGATTCATGCAATACCCTAGGATCTATCATTAAATCTAGTTTCTCAGTCCTAGGGTTCATGCAATACCCTAGACTCTAATTGTTCTACAATTGTAATAAATTATGCTAAATAAATTAAAAGCCACTCTACCAGCTACAACGGGAGTACTAGGGGCATGGTCGACAATCCCACGTGCCTCCGCAACCCCCAAGACTACAATGGTACGGGGTCCTAACATAAGAATCAAACACAAGGAGTTTCTCAGAATGGTATACAATTACTGTAAACGGGTAGAGGATTTTATTCTGGAAAGAACGCAACTCGAAACGCGGAAAACAGACTCCGAACAGGCCCTAAACGGGTCGAAAATGATGAAACTATCCAAAATCAGACGTCTGGAACCTCTTCCAGATGTCTTAAAAGGTGGGTCAGATTGTACCTTCGCTCTGTGTAGTCCTTCAGACATCCAGAAGCCTGCTGGAACGTCTGACCCCAGTTCCCAGATGTCCGATGGTCACCCCGGACATCTGGAAGTCCTCTACGTCGTCTGGCATTGCGGCCAGACGTCCGATTCACATGGGATGACGAGTCCTCGCACCCTCCCGAGTAGAACCTGCATGCACCCACACCTGTTCTCAGCATGACGGATCGCAGAGGAAGGCGCGGCGGATGGCTGCATGGCCGAACACGCGAAAAAGGAAGAAGATAGAAATATCTTACCTGCCAGACATCTGGACAGTCCTCCAGACGTCTTCACCGTCGTCTGGTCGTAAGCCCAGACGTTTGATTCTGGAAAATTTTTCCAGAATCAGAGCCTGACTCGTTCTCTGCCTGCGACGCACGGCCGCACCGCACCCCGTCCGCCTGCTGCCCGAGCTACAGTAGCCCCTTCGCGACACTCCACGCCTGCTGCTCCGCTGCCGGTCGGCTCTAGCTGCCCCAGCAAGATCGAGCCCTCATGGTCGAGCGTCTTCTTCTTCTGGCAACAGCCCCTCCCTCACACTCGCCGCGACCGCTGCTGCCGCCGCTCACTCGCTTGCTCGCGCTCTCGCACTGGCAGGGAGGAAGAGAAAAGGAAGGCAGAGGAGATGAGGGTGAGGGAGAGGGAGAGGGCATCCTTATAAGGCCGCGCAGGGAGAGAAAGAAAAGAGCTGCGTGCCTGCAGGAGGAGAGAGAAAGAAAGAGGGGCAAGAGCGGAGGGTGCAGTCTGCGCACGCAGGCACACAGACGCAACCCCGTACACCGCAAAAATTGATTACCAGACGTCTGGGACACTTCCCAGACGTCTTAAAAGCCCATCTGATGCCTCGTTCTTAACAATATAACAAACTCAAAGGAAGTTTCGTCCCCGAAACTTGCGCTAACTAGGGTGTGGGAAAGAACAACATATATAAACATAACAAACTCAAAGAGGACCGAAGCCGGTCCGAAAAGACGCACCCACGAAGAGCTCCAGGTACCGCTCCCGCTTTGCCGCCTCAGGCTCCCAGGTAGCCTCCTCGTACTGCTGGCTCCTCCACAAAACCTTCACCAGGGGTACTTGTTTTCGTCTCAAACTGCGGACGGCTTAGTCGAGAATCTATATTGGCCGCTCGGGGTAGGTCAGGTCGTCACCCACCTCGATGCTCTCGTGACTCAGTACATGATTGGGATCGGCAACGTACTTCCAGAGGTTGGACACGTGGAACACGTCGTGCACACCAGAAAGCTGAGGGGGGAGGGCAAGTCTATAAGCAACGGGTCCAACCTGCTCCAGGACCTCAAAGGGCCCCACGAACCTCGGTGTGAGCTTCCCTCTCACCCCAAACCGCCCTTCATGGGAAAAACACGAAGGAAGACGTGGTCCCCAACCTCAAACTGCACCTCTCTGCGTCTCCGATCCACGTAGCTCTTCTGCCTACTCCTGATAGTCCGGAGTCTCCTGTGGATCTGCTCGACTACCTCCTGACTCTGCCGGATCAACCTGGGGCCAACCTCCCACTTGGTCCCCACCTCAACCCAACTCAAGGGTGCTGTACACCTCCGTTCGTACAGAGCCTCGTAGGGAGCCATGCCAATGCTCGAGTGATAGCTGTTGTTGTATGTAACTCCGCTAGGGGCAAGTGCTCCTCCCAAGAGCCCCTCCAGTCCAGTACACAGGCACACAAAAGGTCCTCAAGTGTTTGTATTGTGCGCTCAGACCGTCCGTTCGTCTGTGGGTGGTAAGCTGTACTGAATCTCAACCGCATCCTCAGGGCTTGCTAAAATTCAGCCCAAAATTGGGACGTAAAGCGGGTATCCCGGTCGGATACGATCTCCCGCGGAACTCCATGTAGTCGTACCACGTCGCGGATATACCTCTCTGCCAACTGTGCTGGTCCCAAAGTAACTCGGATCGGTAAGAATCGTGCCGTCTTCGTCAGTCTATCCACAATTACCCAGACTGCGTCGTGTCCTCGCTGGGTAACAGGTAAACCCACCACCAAGTCCATGGTGATGCTCTCCCACTTCCACTCTGGCACTGGAAGCGGCTGTAGCGGCCCTGCAGGCCTCTGATGCTTGGCTTTCACCTGCAGGCACACTAAGCACTGTTGCATGAATTCACCCACATCCCGCTTCATCCCCCTCCACCAAAACTCGCGTCTCAAGTTGTGGTACATCTTTGTGTTTCCGGGATGTATGGTGAATCTGGAACCATGTGCCTCAGTCAGGAGTTCTCTCAACAGCTCCTCATCTCTGGGAACGCACAACCATCCCCTCAGGCACAGCACTTGGTCTGTGAAAGAGAAGTCCCTAGGGTCTCCTGACAGTACTCTATCACGCAAGGACTGCAAGTACGGATCGGCCATCTGTCCTGTGATGATGCGGTCTATCAGCTCTGGCCTAGTCTGTCGTGTCACCATCACTGCCCCACAGTGCCCCGTAACTCTAGGGGTCGCCAATTGCCCACCTCCTCCAAAAGGCTCCAACTCTGTAACTGTAAACTAGCCAAGTGTACAGTCGCCTTCTGGCTCAAGGCATCAGCCACCACGTTGGCCTTTCCCGGGTGGTAGGAAATGCTGCAGTCATAGTCCTTCAGGAGCTCCAACCAACGTCTCTGTCTCATGTTGAGCTCCTTCTGATCAAAAAGGTATCTGACGCCCTTGTGATCTGTGAAAATCTCAAAGGTCTCACCGTACAAGTAGTGCCTCCAGGTCTTCAGCGCGAAGACGACAGCTGCCAGCTCCAGGTCGTGGGTAAGGTAGGTATGCTCGTGGGGCTTCAGTTGCTGCGAAGCGTAAGCGACAACGTGACCCCTCTACATGAGCACACCCCCTAACCCCTACAAGGAGGCATCCGTGTACACAACGAACCCGCCACTACTGTCAGGGATGGTGAGCACGGGAGCCGAAGTCAACCTCTCCTTCAGCTCCTGAAAACATGCCTCACAGGCATCTGATCAAGCGAAGGGCACGTCCTTCCGGGTCAACTGTGTCATAGGACACGTAATCTGTGAAAAGCTCCTGATGAACCATCTGTAGCAGCCTGCCAGTCCCAGGAAACTGTGAATCTCAGTGACTGAACGCAGTCTCTCCCACCTGAGCACTGCCTCGACCTTAGCTGGGTCCACCGCCAGGCCGTCCCCAGAGATCACATGACCTAAGAAGGTCACCTCCCTCAACCAGAACTCACACTTGCTGTATTTGGCGTACAGCTTGCGTCATCTCAGTGTGTCCAGAACCATCCGCAAGTGCTGTCCGTGCTGCGTCTGATCTCGAGAATAAATGAGTACATCATCAATAAATACCACCACAAAATGGTCCAAGTACGGTCTAAACACCCGGTTCATCAGGTCCATGAAAGCAGCGAGGGCATTGGTTAGCCCAAACGGCATGACCAAAAACTCGTAGTGTCCATACTGGGTGCGGAAAGCTGTCTTGGAGACGTCTGCCTCCCTGATCCTCAACTGGTGGTATCCAGACCTCAAGTCGATCCTGGAGAACACCGTGGCCCCTCGCAACTAGTCAAACAAGTCATCGATCCTTGGCAGCAGATATCTGTTCTTGATGGTGACCCTATTCAGCTGTCGATAGTCCACACAAAGGCGTAGGGTACCATCCTTCTTCTTCACAAACAGTATCGAGGCTCCCCAGGGAGACGCACTGCGCCTCATAAAGCCCTTCTCTAAAAGGTCCTGCAACTGAGACTTGAGCTCTCGTAGCTCAAGCGGTGCCATCTTGTATGGTGCGGTGGAGATGGGGCTGGTCCCTGGTACTAGTGAGATCTCAAACTCGATCTCACGCTCGGGCGGTAATCCTGGTATCTCGTTTGGGAACACGTCAGGGTACTCTCTGACCATCGGGATGCTTTGGAAGTCTGCCACAGGGCTGGGCTCTGCCACCACACAAGCTAAGAAGCCCTCACACCCCTGGCTCAAAAGTCTCACCGCCCGAAGTACCGAAATGCACTTGAAGCCTCCGTCCACTGGCTGTCCGTGAAACTCGAAAGAAGGTAACTCCGGTATGGAGAAGACGATCTTCCTCTCAAAACAGTCCACCAAAGCGTGGTAAGCGGACAGCCAGTCCATCCCCAGAATTACGGCAAAGTCCTCCATCTGTATCATAGTCAGGTCAGCTGGCAGACTATGTCCCCCTATACTGACCTCTCAACCTGTGTACACCTCCTCAGCTACAAACAGCTGACTACTCGGACCTCTGATTACGAACGGATTCTCTAACAGCATATAGTCCTGGCCCAAACTAACTGCAAAACTGGCTGCAACAAACGAGTGCGTAGCGCCGGAATCGAAAAGTGTGTAAACGAGTCTGCCGGAAACTGAAACCATACCTGCCACCACCGATCCTGAAGCTCTGGCATCCCTGTGTGTCAGGGCGTTGATACGCCCCTCAGCTCTAGGTGCGGACGAAGCAGCCACACTCTACGTCAGACGGGTAAGTGCTGGCCGGTACCCTCCTCGTGACTGCTGTCCTCCTCCTAGCGCCTGGGAACCGCGGCCTCCTGCGTGTCCTCCAGTGCTTGGCGCGGGAAGTATCTACTGACCTCCTACCCTAGACGGGCAATCCCTCCTGATGTGGCCCGGCTGGCCACACTGGTAGTAGAGGGGAACCCGACTCCCGCCCTCAGTGTGTCCCTACTGTCGGCTGGGCAAGGGTCCGGAGCTGGCGACTGGCCCCTGTCGAGGGCCCCCAAAGGCCACTGATGCCCTGCAAAACTTGACGTCTCTCCTGCAGACACCACGTTCTACTACTTTTTGGAAAAGACTGCAATCAGGATCGTTCCCACGAGGAACACTCGAGATCAAGTGAAGGATCTGAGAAATAAATAAATCGTGAAATAATAGAAAGACGTAAATAAAGAAAGTAAAAATATAACAGCTACTGTACACTCTACTGTTTCTTTAGCTTTTAGCTACCACTCTACTCAGCGTTTCGCTAACGTGTTACACTCATTACTTTTCAGGACCAGGTGTTGAGCAGCCAGGGTCAGCGGCTGCAAAGGACGCTGGGCCTAGTAGGGTCCAGTAGAGTTGCTGCAGTTCTTTTTGTACTTTTCTTGCACTGTAGTGAGTAGTTTCCTTGTTACTCCTTGTACTTCTTTATTGTAAGCCTTATGTTATGTACATATTTGTTGTTCTACTGTTGTGGTGGTGTATACTGTAGTATTTCCTTTTCTTACTGTTGTAATTTTGTTACTGCTAGTTATATTCATGCTGAACGTGGTTTATTTTACTGCTCTTTTAGTTACTTCCTCGTTGGACGACTAGGTCTTGGGATTAGTCGAGTCTGTCCGATTCTCATGTCTCGTAGGGACTCGGGAATCGGGTCGTTATAATATATTTCCTAATCAAATGCTTCTACAACTATGAAAGGGGGAAAACTACACAAGAAAGCAGTAAAGATAGATATAGGTGAGAGAATCCCCCTCGAAGGTTGCTCGGAGGATGACTCGCTCTGACGTCGCCTGGAGGAAGGTGGTGAGGAGTGGGACGAACGATGTTGAAGCTGGAGGATGGAGGGTGGGGCAGGACGGCATCGCAGCGAGGATCTACTTTCCAAAGTTGGTGAGAAGACGGCCGCGGGATGCTCCACGAATGGGGAGGAGAGGTGGGAAAATGTTTGAATTCTACTCTAGAGGAGCATCCCGGGCTTGGGAAAAGCTCTCTCTAGAGCCTTGGAGGTGGTGAGGAGAAGAAAGGAAGAGATGAAGAAAAATTAGAGGGTTAAGGGTCCTTTTATAGTGGAGGAAAGGATCAATTCGTCTATACGACATTTAGTGACATTCATAGACGTCGCTGAAGATCCATCGCAAACGTTGCTAAAGACAGCCCACATGCCTCATTGCTGCCACTACACTGGTGCACGTTTTGCGTGCTCGTGTTGCGTGCCCACGCCTTCTGTTGTGTCGCTGCACCTTCACGTGCCCGCATGTTACGCAGTCGCGCACCCGCTGCGCCAATGCACATGGTGCCTTGCGTTACCGCTACGTTGTGCGTGCATGACTCCGTACGCGGGTGAGCTTGTGCTGCTGTGCACGTGCGGTGGTGCATGCATGCACTTGGGTGGCCTAGGATGCGCCACATGGCACGATCTGGGCCGCCCATCTTCTTTCCTTTGTAGGGTCTGCTATGGAGGTCAGATTGAGTCGATTTTCATGACGTTGGGCTGTGATCATCGACCTGAATCCATCAGTGTGGTCGGATTTGTTGTTTGAAGCTTCGAATTGCGTCACCTAGTCCCTCGACCGTTGATGTTCCTCGGACTGCATATAGTGCTACGGGACTCCGATCAAGGTGATTTTGGAGGCGTTGGACTCTGATCGTCGTCTTGATCAGATCCATATGGTCGAATCATCAATTCAAGGCTTTGAATTGAATCTCCTTCCCTCCTGACCATAAAAGGACGCAATTAACCTAAAATATACACAAACTACTCTAAATGCATAATGATGCATGCTATGCAATATTTATAATATGGAATGCAAATCTAAGCCTAGGAACACGCATGAATAGGCATTTTAACCTAAATAAATGTGTCTACATCAGCCACTCCTTCCTTCTTGTATAGTTTAGCATACTTGGAGGTTATCACGTCCCATACCTCGTAATCCATATATTACAAAAATATTTGCATTCTGGTCTTCCATTACCCATAGTTGGTGCCATTGAATAGTGGTGGTCTAATAGCAAATTAACCCTTAGCATATACCTTAGAGGATTTGGACATCTTGATTGGAGTAAAACAAGGCTCTGATACCAAATGTGAGTGCATGCGGAGCCTAAGGGATCAAGGATACACCAAAGGGGCGTGAATAGTGTAATATCAATTTCTATGAGAACTTAAAAAATCATTCACCACAGATAAAAAATAAATAAGCACAGACCAGAAAAATAACACCTAATTTAGAGTGGAAACCCTTCCAGGTGAAAACCACTGCCTAAGCCTCCTAGCTTAGGATTTTCTTGATTAATTGACGCTAGTCAAATCCACTATCACATACCACTTGAATGAAGGTGGCACAACCTCTTACAAATGTCTTCTCTTACCTCCTGATGAAGAGAAGAACAACAGGACTTCCAATACCACTTGGATTCCTAGAAACAACATAATAAAAAGAATATAGCAATATTTACAATGGAACCTCAGCAAGAATAAAACAAATGGAGCTTTCTTGAATCGCAAGGGAACATGCTTTGAATCACAATAGTTGTAGGTGCAGAGGTGCGAAAGCACTAGAGAGAATATGTGTATTTTGCTTTTTGAATGCTCTTGAGATGTGTTTTGAAGAGGGGGGTAGAGGTTCCTATTTATATGTGTTTTTCAACCTGTTTTGAAAATACTGAAAACACGACTTTAATCGATCAAAATAAAATTTTGGTTGATCAAAAATACTTTTGGTTGATTAAATAAAAGCATTGATTGATTCAATGTTGATCGATTGAAAGGGTAAATTGATTGACTTAATAATTTCAAGAGACATTTCACCGTTGGAAATATTTTGATCAATTAAATAAGATGGGTTGATCAATCAAAAGGGAATATGACCGTTAAAGGTCTTTAATCAATTAAAACAATTTGTTATCTTGTTAAGGTTCATTAAATAATTCTAAACTTAACAAAGATAAAACAATCTTCAAGTCTTCTTCACATGATGCATTTGAATAATCCTGATGAGGACACATCCATGCTTTAATTTGACTTAACCTTTAATGGTTAGTCCTCAATAAAAATATAATTTTATTGCATCAAAATAAGGGTATTAATAAGAGCATTCTTCTATCTAACACTTGGGATCTCTAGAATGGTATTGCACATAGGACTACTTAAATATTAATTCATTTGATCATTCTAGATCTTCAACAATGAGTAGATGGACACTTAAAATGCTTAGCTCCCACTAGGAGCAATGTACATATGGGTGTTCTGAAAAGTTATTCTCAAGAACACCAAACCATTTGACATTCCAGCTCTTCCCACCTAGGGAAGAGTGCTCCACATCTAAACTCCCTTCGGATACCTGGCATAATCCACACAGGTGTTATCTAGGCTACTGTCTCAATACCTATTTTCTATGAGTGTGATGACCCGAGCTTCACCAATCAAGTAAATCTGATAAGACTTGAGTTGTCTAGTATGGGATAACATTCAACATATAATAGGATCGTAGCCACCCATCACATAACCGTAAAGCAACAATAATAGCCAAATAGAAATTCATAATGCATCACATAAAAGTGTGTTGACAAAAGTAATAAGAGTTCACCACCAGAAAATAATAAAGGAAAAAGAGTATTGGAGAGTAACAAAGTACAACCTACATAGCTAAAAACTACTATCCATACAGACTATCTCTAGGTACCACACTAGGTCTTGCAACAAAGAACTAACCACACCCGCAACCCTTAGCTGCTCAGTTATACTTGAGTACAAAACCCAAAAAAGTACGCTAGCAAAAACTGAGTAGAGTAGAGCTAAACAACATAATATTAGAAAGAAAAAGGGTACTTATCATATGTTAAGTCATTTGTTTAACCTTGTTCGTTAATCAATTTATTTTTATCAAGTTAATATATGCCCATTTAATCACAGTCATCCAATGCTCAATTTATGTCTTGGGGCATGAGATGATCGCTATGTGACATCCTATGGAGTAAGATCAATATAGGACACCCTCTTTTCTAGGAGAATAGCCAAGACCCATGCTACACTACAATCTGTCTCCTTGGAGTCATTGCAAGGAGGAGTGGTGGCTACATGATGTGGCATGAATAGATGCTAGCTTCACAGGCTAAACCACAAACAACCTCTCATCCACTCAACAATCAAGTATAGTAAAATGACCCCAACCCTCAAGTCACGCATCTCACTTTCCCAGTTGACTGTTAAGCCTAGCAAAAAGTCGAAAGGAGGCTAGAAATTCCCTAACCAACCCAACCAACCTAGAAATAGATAAAAGCTACAACTAAAGTCTCGATGAGTATTAGGGCTAACCAATTATCCCAAGTAATTCCCAACCGATCCGTCATTATGAATTTATTAACTGATTTCTAAATAACTAAATTAATATTACCACTATGAATCATGGCTTTTAATCCAACCAACACGTAATAGCTTCCAGATTAAAATATATTACTCAATTAGTCATATAATTGATTTCCCACTATCCAAATCATGGAATCAAAAGTTTAATTATCACTTATATCCCCAATTATTAGGTCCACATTAGAGTTTTATTCTATATAATCCAATCACCCGAACTCTATCATTCATTTGTTTATTTCAATTAATCTCAATCTTAAGATAGCAATTATAACCATAGCATTAATGATGCAATTTTGTACCCAAAATAGTAAGAGCACACTAATAGGGGTTTCAATCTAAATAAAGGTACAACACAGGCTAAATGGAGCAACATGTGAAGGAAACTATGGAAACAAGTCAAAACATGTGAGAACAAATCAAGATACATGTAAACAGGGGGACTAGTCTACCTAGTGTCACTAGGGGGTTACGGTGACTTTGAAATTCACACCTAAAGTCCCTCAGTATTACTCCAAGCACCCATGTACTTCATGCATGCTCTGAGGATTAATCAAAGTTAGGGCATATAAGGAAACATGTTAAAATCATAATATGGTATCTATCATAATTTTCACATGTAAAAAAATTCTCAAAATTGAGTTTAGGATTTATCAACGAGTATTACTCATCGAGACGATTCCAATGATACCTTATTTGTGAGAAATGGAGATAGGGAAGACCCCAAATCATTCGAAATACATGAAGGTATGCAAATCAGACAATGACTAGGCCTATGCACTCATGCTAGCATGTGTCGTGCACTACGCCCACGTGCCACATTTGCGTACTGCATCAGAACGTGTGTATGCACGATGCCCTTCCTCATGCACGTGCTATGCTTTTCCTATGCATGCCATGCATTGTTGCTGCGTGTGCCCACTGCCACCATTGTTGCCATGTGTCTTTGCTGCATATGCCATTGCAAAAATTGCGATGTGAAGCCTGACGCCTCTTTCCAAACCCCCCAACTTTCCTTTTTCTCTCTTCTTTTCCTCAACTTTTGGATGAGAATTGAGATTTGTGATTTCCCCAAACCCTAATGAGGATTTTTTGTAAGACACCAATTATGATTAAGGTTTAGCAAAGTGGGGCTTTCATAAAAGAAATCCAAAGTTTCCATTAACTTTACATTTAGGTCCTTTTCAACTTGTTTTTAGCATAACTTGAGCTACATACATCAGATTCACACGAAATAGTTTCTTTGGAAAGCTTGCGATGAGAGAAACCCAATGATACCACATATAAACCCCCTTTTGACAAGGTTTAACCAAAAACGCATGTTTCTTCACATTTTACAAGGTGTTCTGACTTGACTCGAACCCCGCGAGTGAATATGGATCCGAATCGATGTGAATGATTTCAAAATGACTCAAAACTTGAATTTTTGGGCATTAAAATGAGTCTTGGTTGTTGATCCTCGACCAATTGCAATAATCAGGAGCTATTTAGTTTAGGTCAATTTACAACTAGATTTTATCTACCAACTTTTTCTTGGTATGCATTTGTTTCCCTTTGAATCATCTGTTCACACTATAAGGACCTTTTTTCTCATTTGCCTCCTAAATGTCCAAATAACTATTATGGAGATTTTTGCAGCTAGAATTCATTATTCTTCATCTCCATAAAAACAAATATAGTTCAACCCTTTATGTAGAAAGGGATCAATCTTAATTCTAATGCCAATCCTAAATGTGGAAACAATTTAAATCTTAAACAAACTAAAACATATTTCTTGCAGTTTTGAAAGAGTTAAAACATGGAAAGAGATAATTCCTAAAACAAAAAAATAGATAATTTCTACTTTCTTAAATATTATTTCTAAGTTAATCTCCAACACTCCCCCTCAAGTTGGAGCATATAATGCCTAACTTGTAGGTGTAGTTGATGCGTGAAACTTGCAATAGGGTTAAATCTATCATTGTAGCACGAGAATACATGATCGCTTAAATTAAAATTCTAAAGTTGTAATGGAATAAAATCATAATATATGGGAGTCTAGGTCATATCTCAAGAAGGCTTTCAATTAGGTTACTTCTTAAACAATCCTAATTATACATGATTTTTTTTGGAATTTTTGGAGACACTTTTTTATTTTTTGGGGATTTTTCTCTAAGAAGGGCAATTTGGCTGATTTGACCCCTGGTGCAAGATGCATGACTAAATTAGATGAAATGATGTCTTAAATTTCTACTGATTTTTCCTAAGATTCATGACTAGATAAGGATGTAACAATAGTTTATTTCACATCAATCTGAGGTGTATAAAAATTCTTAAAATTCAGACAAGGCTAAAAAATCAGGTTCTATTTTGCCTCTAACCTCTTGTTGATCCACGAATTTTATAAAATAATAGAAAATGATTGTGCACCAAAATGTTGTAGAAATACTACTTACTAGTATCCCAATGTACTGGCAAAATTGGGTGATTTTTAGAAGTACAAAAAAGTCTTGATGAATTCTGGAATGCGACATTGCGAAACAATGCGAAAATGTGAGTCTGCAAAATTGCAAAAACACAACACACTTTTTTTGGAATTTCTGGAATAATAAAGTAAATAAGCAACTAGCTAACAAGAAAGTAGAGAGAGAGATATATGCAAAACCAAGAATATATTACTATTAATTAAGAGTTCACAACTACAACTAAGAAGAAAAAGAAGAAGAAGAAGAGAGAGTAGAGAAAAAGAAATAGCTTGAATGATGACGAATGTGAGGAATCCCAAGACAGTCGAAGGAGAGTGTTGCCTTAAGCTTGCGAAGGTAGAAAAAATCTTCGGAAGAAGTCCAAAGAAGAAGCCGAGGAAGATGTTGAAGAAGTTGAAGAAGATCTTAGAGAAGAACTTTAAGTAAAAGAAGAGTTAAGAGGGAAATCCTAACTAGAGAAGGGAGATCCTAAGGCCTCATTTTGCAATCGGGTTAACCGCATGAAAATGGAGGTTAACCATGTTTGGTAGATGGGATATTCTAACTTGTGATAAGTTATTCTTGGTTTCATGTAGGATAAGGATTTTGGAGGGTTATTTGATGAATTTCCACAGGTTAACCCTTGAGACCCTATCCCTTGTGCATCATTCCTAGCTGGTGGCTATTAGAAATAAATACCATCTTTGGCCTGTGAAACGTTGCCATGAAACCATCATTTTTCATCACTTGTTCTCATCTCTCTCTTTGTGAAACATTGGAACCCTCTCCTAAAGCCATTGTAGTAAGAAACAATATTGAGATATATAGAAGCCAACGCTCTTGTATCGTAGAATAGGCATAACATGGTGTATGTCAGCACATGTCATTCTTTTTAGATTAAAAGGATGAATCAAATGTTTAGTCTGTGATTAAATCCCCTATAAATGAATCAATTAACTAAATAAAATACATAAAACTATTTGTATCTTCTTTTGAAAGAAAAGTATTCCTATTTTTTTTACAACAACATAGGTAGTGTATTATACATATATTGTTTTATGGATT
Source organism: Thalassia testudinum (assembly GCA_037157565.1). Taxonomy (NCBI): domain Eukaryota; kingdom Viridiplantae; phylum Streptophyta; class Magnoliopsida; order Alismatales; family Hydrocharitaceae; genus Thalassia; species Thalassia testudinum. The sequence continues at coordinate 32,367,405 of JAZHRO010000036.1, forward strand.
GAGATCAGAAGATTAAAGATTTTCACACGATAACCTACATTTCCAAGGAGATAACCAAAATATTTCTTGAAGTAACGGAACTTGAGGATGTATAATACCCTAGAAATGACAAATCAGTACTCTATTTTTGTATAATATCCATGGCACAAGATACCAAATTTGAAAACTGAAAAGTTTGAAACAATATCAACCAACCAAGATATTTTTTTCACGTACAGGGTAAGAAACAAGGCTTACTCACGTGTAGTAAGATGAGCCAAACTATATATTATCCCATTGTCATAACCTTCTAACTACCAATTAGCAACCAACTAACTTGTAAATCAACAATTCCAGGGACAAAACTGTCATTCTGCACTTTATCCCATCAACAAACCTCTAGACAACAAACATCCATACATAGGATAGCCCTCTAGGTTATCCCTCCACATTCCAAACAATAGTAAGTTAATCTAGCAAGATATCCTTTTTGACTTACAAACAAAAATGTAGGATAACCCACATGCATAAAAGTTATATTACCAAATGTATCCCTCCTTCCAAACTAGCCCTAAGAGGCTAAGTGACCTAAGAGAGATGCTAAAAGGTAGAGGAAGAAGAAGGAGGTGGAGGTAGGAAGAAGTTATGGAGGAAGAAGAGACTAAGGAGGTAAAAGAAGACTTAATGAGGAAGGAGTGATCAGGGCATAGATCGTGTAAAAGATGAGCATTTTGCAATATATCGCGAAATACATCTCGAGCAAATAAATTAATGGAACTGGTGAGTCCCGATCGATCACAGGGAGGCAGAAAGCACTTTTGATTTCATGCGTTTGTTTGAAATATAAGTACCAAGTGATAGAAACAATCAATCACAATATCCACATCACAAAGAGATTGAATTTGATATATGCGATAGAATGAAAACATGAATGTAAACACTACTACTGTAACAGCATGAGGGCACCATGGGTGGTCCGTGGTGGCCTTTTGGAGAGGTTGGGAAGAACAGCAACGATCCTTCGGGGTGGCCCAACGAACGCTTCAGACAGAGATGTAGAGAAGACGGGAAGAAGAAGAAGGGAGAGGAGTTGTAGAAGGAGGACGAAGAAGAAAACTAACGGAATGGTCTTCAAAGGGGACCCGTAGGCCTCTTTTTATAGCTTTAGTGAAGGGCATTTAGGGTATTTGAGCCCTTAATTCTGTGCAAAGGATTCAGATTAGTTAGATTCGTTGATTAGGAGATCAGTGATCCTGATTAAGCCTTCCAAATCCTTCTTCCATCCATGGTTTGTTATGGTGCTGACACATAGCATGCTGTGTGCCCTTGGATCTGAATCTGACGACCTCGCTCGCCTACCGCTTGCCTGCACGCTTGCCACTCGCCCTTAATCAGTGCCTCAAATCCTAACCCATCTCAGTCATTCGATTATTTGATCGGACGGCTTAAAGAGCGTGCGCAGCGCTCGCTGACTCCTAAGGCATGCATTATTGTGCGCGTCTTCATCCAACGCTCCCACGCCCGCCATGCGTTCGACGCTGATCCTCCCGATGAAGATCCTGTGGTGGAATTTCACTCGCAGTGGTCAAGATCTCTCCCTTGCTTGATGAGGTGGCTGGAGGTAGGTGTCATGGCTGCATCGCGGCCGTTGGATGACGATCCAACGGCCTATGGCACTCCTTCCCAGATTGGGGCATAGTGAGGGGCAACTGCGATGGCTCCACGTGGCACCATCGTGGTCGTCCATCTTCTTCTCCTTGTATCTAATAATGTAGGCCTTCGATTGAGTTGATTTCTACACTGTTGGACTACGAACATCGATTCGGATCCATCTGTGTGGTTGGATTTGTCATTGGAGATCTGGGTATTCTTCAATTTGCCCCTTGGTTCCTACTTCTTTTGCGGACTCCCTTGGGTGCTATAGGAATCTGATTGGTGCGCTCTTGGGAAGCCTTGGACTCCTGCCGTCATTCCAAATAGATCCATAAGGTTGGATCGGTCATCTGCAGCCCTAGATTACTTGCAATTATTAATACCTCTCAAATAGAACATTATTATGTATAAAACATATAAATCATCTAAGATGCAAAGTACGATGTGTATGCATGTAGAATGCCCATGTTAAGCTAGGTTCTACCTTAATTCAGGTGAATTAGGGCCTACCCATGCCTAAATCTTGCTAGTCCCTAGCAATTGTAAGACTAAATGAATTTTATCAAGAATTTAACAAAAGGTTTTTTTTTTTGTTTCATCCAAAAATTCATAATCCAGATAACCATGAATATGTAATGTTCTAGCTTCTGCAACGGATCCAAGCGAAGTGTCGATACATATTTAAAGCTTGTACTTGACCCCTAATACAATTTTGTTGGGATAGGCAAACCTCCTCTCGGGGATATAAACTATTATCTGATTTTAGCCCCAGCTTTTGGCTTAGGTAGAAGATGTCTGAGTTAATTGGATTTGTATTTGGTGGCTTACTCTCTTTTGGTGCTATATAGAGACTAGTATTTCAGAATCTAGATTTCTAGGTTATTGAATAAATTAACTTAGGGAAAGGCTGGAAAATATGCTCTCTTTAATCTTTTGTACTTTTTCTTTTGTCTCTTTCTCTCTCTCTATTTTTTTTCCTTTTCTTTTTCTTCCTGAGTTCACATCTTACCAGATTTACAACTGTATTTAGTGGTCTTGCATGGCATTACACTTTAATTAGGTTCTAATAACCTTACGACTAAGTCAGACCCCTCAGCCAGTATTTAGGCAGTCAGAAATGCAGAAAAATAGGTTAAGGTTGTATTTGGTGGTTTGTGGGGATGGTAGGTGTTTTTGCCTCAAAACACGTTGATTTTCATAACTCAAACCTCTTAACATGATACTTTTTTTTTCTTTTTTTTTTCAAGCAAATACCTCTTTTGTATGCTTTTTTTTTTCATATCTACTGGCACAATGTCGCTACCAACATAACATAACGCAAAAATGCACACGACATACACATTATTTTTTTTTTCATGAGGCATTATTTGGATTTTTGGGGATGACCAAGAGGATCTCGAGTGGCTTATTTGGTGGAAGTGCCTACTCTCGGCACCGGGTAGGGAACGGATAAGATGACGTATTTCTGACCTTCACATCAATATCCTTCAATCGAGGATTCTGTAGAGGATGGTCATGACTGTCCACCTCAATCCTAGTTTTATCAGAACCCACTCTCTGTGTTTTTGCCTTATTTGGTGGCTCTCATACGGAATTTCTCACAGAATTAGTATGCAAGAACTGAGAGCGAAAACATGCCCGACTCCAAGTATTATTCAATTATTAAAGATTAAAGATTCCTTACACTAGCCTTAGAGCATCAGTAGACTCTCTACTCTCATCTCACATATGTTTTGGTGGATCTACTAGAAGATGGTTCACTTGACTCCCCGATTGCTGTCCAAGGGTTCAGGAGAAGAAGCAATGCTTCTTCTCGACAAACTAGAGATGTCTGTCGGTTTTCACAGTGGATCCATTGCAAATTCTACATGCAGATGTGAGGTTATACTGGATTCTAAGCTTAGGATCTACTAAAGAATAAATCTTTAATAAAACCTCTTAATAAAACGATCTAATCCCCCACTTGTTGGCAAAAAATTTTCAATTTTTATGGACTACCCCCCCATGCCTAAGTGTTTTCATGTCCTTATGCATGAATAAAAGAAATAAGGCAAGGTGTATGTGGATAGAAATCACCTGAAATTGCTTCTGAGTTGTTCAGCTCATGCCATCACTGCAATACCATACACAATATGCAAAAAAATATGCGAAAATGAAATATGCTATGTATATATGGTATGCATATATGTATACGTGTTGAGTTTAACGCCTCCAACTGGGCAACTCATCAGTCACACGTCCTCGAGAAGTATCATTTCGTCATCAGGAGGAGGTTCCTGAGCAAAGGATGGTTTGAGGCGCTGGCCATTAACTATAAAACCATGCCTAGATTTTGGGTATCTAATTTGAACTACCCAGTTAGGATACGAGTGGACCACTAGAAATGACCCAGTCCATTTAGACTTGAGCTTTCCCGTAAAGAATTTGAGTCAGAAGTCAAAGAACCACACTTGCTGGTTAGCTGCGAACTCCTTCCTTCAGATGTGTCGATCATGGAAAACCTTTGTCTTGTCTTTGTATATTTTTGCATTCTCGTATGCTTCACGCCTAATCTCCTCTAACTCACTGAGCTGGAGCTTCTTTTCATAACCTTCAGCCTTGAGGTTAAAATTACACTTCTGCATTGCCCAAAAGGCACGATGCTCCAGCTCCACAAGAAGGTGATAAGCCTTTCCATACACCATGTGGTATGGCGACATTCCAAGCGAGTCCTTGTATACAGTCCGATATGCCCAAAGTGCATCTATCAACTAATCGGACCAATCCTTCTTATCAGGTCTAACCGTCTTTTGAAGGATAAGCTTGATTTGATGGTTTGATACTTCAGCCTGCCCATTGGTCTGTGGGTGATACAGGGTAGCAATGTGGTGTTGCACCCCGTATTTCTTCAATAATGACCTGAAATGGGCATGGATAAAGTGACTACCCCCATCACTTGTCAGGGCACGGGGAACTCTGAATCTCGCAAAAATGAATTCCCAGACGAAGGATATAACAGTCTTATGATCAACACATCTTTCCAGGATAGCTACTACCTACTTTGAGACATAGTCTACTGTGAGGAGTATGTACTCAAAGCCATGTGAGTTCGGGAAGGGGCCCATAAAGTCGATGCCCTAGACGTCAAACACTTCTACGACAAGAATAGATTGGAGAGGCATCATGTCTCTCCGAGTCATAGAACCGACCGCCTGGCATTGTTGACAGCACTTGGCAAACTCGTGTGTATCTCTGAAAATGGTTGGCCAAAAAAATCCCGACTGCAAAATCTTTGTAGCGGTCTTTCGACCTGAAAAATGACCCCCACAAGCATTGCTGTGGCAGAAGGATAGCACACTATAGATTTCTGAATCAGGGATGCATCTACGAATGATATGATCAGCCCCAATGTGAAAGAGTAGTGGGTCATCCCAAAAATAGAATTTAGCCTCTGATATAAATTTGAGTTTTTGATCCTTGGATAATCCCGTAGGTAGCCTGCTTACGACGAGATAGTTTGCTATATTAGCATACCAAGGAAACTTAATAGAGTTGATGGGCAATAGAGACTCATCTGAAAATTGGTCTGATATCGGCAGGGAGTATGGAATATAATTTGGGTCTAGCCGAGACAAGTGATCCGCCACAACATTATGGGCTTCGGCTTTGTCACGGATTTCTACATCAAACTCTTGCAAAAGAAGGATCCATCTAATAAGGTGGGGCTTGGCGTCCTTTGCCAACAAATGTCAGAGGGCAGAATGGTCAGTGTAGATGATAATTTTGGATTTAAGTAAGTATGACTCGAATTTCTCCAACCCGAATACCGCAACTAGCAATTCTTTCTTAGTGACTGTATAGTTACGCTGGGCCTCGTTTGGCATTTTGCTAGTGTAGTATATTACAAATAGTTGGCATTCCTGACGCTGGCCAAGAATGGCTCTGACAGCGAAGTTGGAGGCATCACACATCATCTCAAAGTTGAGAGACCAGTCGGGAGGTTGGAGAATAGGTGCACTTGAAATAGTGCTTCGCAAGGTCTCGAAAGCGCTGGGACACGAGGAGTCAAAATCAAAGGGCATGTAGGTTATCCGAAGATTCATTAATGGATGAGCAATTTTCGAGAAATCTCGAATGAATCTTCGATAAAATCTGACATGCCCTAAGAATGATCTAATTTTCCTGACCGAGCTAGGTGGAAGTTATCACAAAATGATTTCGAACTTAGCTCAGTCGACCTCCAGTCCATTAGAGGAGATCCTATGACCTAGTACGATGCCATCCCTCACAATTAAATGGATTTTTTCCCAAGAAAGTACTAGGATAACCTCTATACATCTCCTCAGGATATTTGTGAGGTTATCAAGACAAGATGAAAAATCATCTCCAAACACAGAGAAGTCATCCATGAACACTTCTACGCAGTCCTTGATCAAGTCTGAAAAGATGGCCATCATGCATCACTAAAAAGTAGCTGGTGCATTGTAGAGGCCGAAAGGCATTTGCTTAAAAGCGAATTTTCCGAAGGGACATGTAAAAGTCATCTTGTCATGATCTTCCAGGTTGATCGCCATTTGATTGTACCCGGAGTATCCATCCAGAAAGTAGAAACTACTCCCGGCTAGCCGTTCTAAAATCTGATCAATAAAGGGTAAAGGAAAATGATCCCTTTTGGTAGCCAAGTTTAGCTTCTTATAATCAATGCAGATCCGCCAAGAAGTCATGGTGGGGTTCGGGATGCATTCGCCCAATTCATTTTTTATTACGGTGAGTTCCTCCTTTTTGGGCACAATCTGAATGGGACTCACCCACTGGCTGTCTGAAAAATAGGATAGATAATGCCCATGTCCAACCATTTAATGATCTCCTTCTTGACAACCTCCAACATATTTGGATTTAAGCACCTCTGAGGTTGTCTCGACGGTCTCACCCCTTCATCAGTGTAGATATGGTGAGTGCAATATGAGGGGCGAATCCCGTGGAGATCAGTAATGCTCCACCCGATAGCAGCCTTATGTGCTTGCAGAACGGAAATCAATTGGTGTTCCTCGTCTGGGGTCAAGTGAGCATTGATAAACACAGGATACATCTCACTTTCTTCCAAAAACACGTACTTAGAGAATCAGGTAAGGGCTGCAACTCTAGTAGCAGAGGGTGGGGAGAGGGTTTATGCAAGGGAGGAGAGGAAACAACAGCGAAAATCTATTGATCCTGACTAATGGAGAATCCATTTGCAATGGTCATGTAATCTTGTCTTTAGATATCAGTGTTAGGACAGGATAGTTAGGATTAGGGGTGTTAGAAGCAGATGAACACCCATGACAACTAGATCCATGGGATGAAATGTGTATGTCATTAGTCTCAGTCACATGTGGATCGCGATCTAAGACCCATGGTAGTGAAGATGAATGTGCCATTGGGTCGCTGCAGAGGAGCCCAACGTTCCCACAGAAAGCTGAATCTTCATCTTCACCATCCTCCTCGATTAAATCACAATCGAAGTTCTTTGATGCCCTGAAAATGTCCAGTTTAAGATTTTCATTCCCTAGGGCAATCTCCATGCATCCTGATGCACAATCAATGTTTGCACGGGAGGTTGCCAAAAACGAGAGACTTAGAATAATCGGTGCATCATGGAGATTAGGAGGAACCTCCATATCAAAAACAAAAATGCCTGCTGGAAAGTAGAATCCTTGGACTTTTATGATCACATTTTCAACCACCCCCCTCAGCATTTTCACTGATCGGTCAACCAACTGTATGGTAACCAAGGTGGGCTTTAACTCCCAAATCGAAATTGATTAAATATTGCGGTGGGAGTTAGGTTGATGGATGACCGTAAATCAAGAAGGGCCCTATCAAAAGGGGAATCCTGCAAAAAGCAAGAAATCAATGGCGTGCTCGAGTCCTTTTCGGATGGTAAGTCGACTAAGATAACAACGCTGGCTTCCTTAGATAATACTACCTATCATCCGATTCTCTGATGTCGCTTCGGAGTACAGTAGTCCTTGAAGAACCTTGCAAAAGTAGGGATGTGGTCTATTGCTTTGAGGAGAGGGACCTGAATGTGAACTTTCTTGAACATAGATTTTAGGTCCTCAAAATTCCGCGTGTCCTTTTTCCGTGCTGAATCTCGCGTTAAGGCTGCAAGAAAAGGGATGGGAATTTCAGGGTCTAGGGGCTTCTTTCCTGTATCTAATGAAGATGGTTTGTGAGAGGAAGAGGGTTGTGTGCTGATGAACACTCATAAATTCATGATAAATTGCTTACTTATGATAGTTCCTAGGCTTAGCATTGCATATCATGTTATAAATATTGCATAACATTCATTGCATTGCATTTAGGATAGTTGTATGTTTTGTATATTAATTCCTTCATTTTATATGACTAGGGGGCAATGCGACATCCATACGGGTTTCGAATGGAAAATCTGACCATACGGATGGCTTAGGAGCGACGATCGTAGTTCGACATCGTTGGAATCATCTCGATCTGAGCACCGTGGCACCCTCTACAAGAAGAAGATGGACGGCCTAGATGGCACCATGTGGCGCCATCCAGACCGCCCAACGCTAGCTAGCAGCCACCTACCACTCCCTTCATCATCCGCACCTTTGAATCCTAGCCATTGGATCAAGATCCAATGGCTGGGAAGCGTCTACACCGAGCTCCTCCTCGCGACACAAAGGTCGACCTAGTGTAATGGTGGGAGAGGCGATTCTCAAGGGAGGGGCATGGGTTCGAATCCCTGTAGCACCCCCCAATCCTCAAATCAGCAGCGCACACAGGTAGCAACGGCAGCGCAGCGCACGCGCACACCAACAGGCCGCCACGTGATCAGCACACGTGATGAGCGATAGCGCAGCGTGGGCACATGTGTGGTTGGTGCCAGCTTTCAGTGACAGCTGGGCTGACCTACAGTGATGGTTACAGCCATCGCTACTTCATTGCAAGCCAGCAGAGCCAGCTAAGGGTGTGAGTTGATGTGAGCCGTCTACAGCAACATTTCCAGCGATGATCTGGATGTCGCTAAAGGTCCTTTAACCCATTTTTAGCCTCTTCTCCTCCACTATAAAAGGACCTACACCCCCTCCCTTCCAAGCCATCTCTACCTACTCTACTCTCACCTACTCCCAAGCTCTAGCAAGCCTACCAACACTCCATTAGAGCTTGTTCTCAAGCTCCCAAGGCACCTATTAGTGTAGCGAACGTCTGCCCCACCAAATATTCCTCCAACTTCCCATCCCCATTCATAGGTTGCCCTGGAGCCATCCTCCCACCTCCATTCCAGTAGCAAATCATCTCCGTCTTCTCACCTCCATTCCGGAGCCACATCAAAGCTTTCCTTAACCCGACGTCCTCCTGCACCACACCTCCATCATCCCGCTCCTCACCTCCTTCGTTCAAGCTTCCGCTAGGCGCCGTCATCTCGCCGAACAGTCGATTCGGGAGATTTCCTCTCACCTCCCTCTCTTTTTATGCTTTCATAGATTATTGTAATAGAAATTAATGCAATACATCACATTTGATTCCATCTCTATCTTGTGACTGCTTGTCTTTTATTTCAAAAGCACAAAAAAAATAACAAAACCCTAAAATACCAAAAAGAAACAAATCGAAGTGCGATTTTCAACTAAGGTAAACGTCGCCTCCCTGTGTTCGACCTAAGACACCCATGGAGTTTTGGAATAAATTTTATTTGACCACGCATGTTGTAACTATGACGACGGGTTACTTGTAACCCTAATGTCAAACTCGCGAAACACGTCCAACCATTTTGGCGTCGTTTCCAAGGAGGCAATGGAATTTACTTTATTGTTTATTGCATTTCTTTGCATTTACATAACACTAACCCTACTTGTCTTTGATCTACTATCTTGCAGGTACCCTAGCATGGAGATCCAAGTGCGGTAGACCAGAGTAAAGTGCAGGTAGAGTATTCTTTAAGTGTCCCCCACATACCCCCCACTAGTTCATTTCACCACACTCATAACCAAGACCTAATCTACTTAGGTGTTTGCATAAACCTTAGGATAGAATTGTTTGTCTTGTTTGCCACCTTCATCCACCTCAACCCCGCATATAAAAAAAAACAAAAAGAAGAGAGATACTTTCTGTGGGATGAATCAATATATACACTCTATACACTCACATTTGAGGCACATAATCGGACTTGATTTTCATCTACTCAATCGGGTTTCCAACCTGTGAACCCGGTACATGAATTCAGCACATAAAAGAGTAGAAATCATATTAGGTTAACCACCTTTTTGTGTGCCTTAATCGGTGGTGCATTTGAGACGATTGATTGAATTGTTTGGCCCGCACCACCTAATCTAAAAGAGGTTCATTTTGTAGCTGCCCCATAGGATTCAATAACTAGGTCAAGCTAGTCACTCCATATTTTTCTTGATTTCTAAAGGAAAATACCTGAACACGTGTTTTCAAAAACAAACTTGGTTTGCCTCACAACACTTGGTTGAAAACACCTAATATTTGAATCCTAAAAGCTATTAAGCAAGATTTGAACCCTAAAACTCACCTCATCATTAATAATCTTGCTTGAAAACCTCTTGGTTGTGCACATTCACTCATTCTCAAACAAATCATTTAGGGCACAACCCATTAAGGGCCCATCACATTCCAAAGCACCAATTTCCCAAGCCTAACTAAAATCAACTAGACATTGGCCCTAAGGATTCATTCGCTCGTCGGGATCCAGATTGAGATTATTCACGATTAACCTACTTATACTAGTCAATATAATGCCTATCTAGGGGAGTATCGTCAAACGACTGTGGCTGGGGGGTACACTAGGAACCAGAGGCGCAAGCCAAAGGAAGAACCTTCTCCCTAGTTCATCCTTTTAACTGGTTGGATTGCCTGGACATAAGTAGAGTAAATCATCCATAACCTTAGGATGGATTCTGAGAGTCAGTAGAACTTAGGCTACCCCATCTAAGGCAGGCTTGTATTCTTGTGCTACAGGGTTCCCTCTTTTCCCCGACCTTCTGACTTCCTTCCAGTGTATGCTTGGGAGGAGGTCATTGAACCCTAGATTGGAAGGACCTTTAGACCATTCTAGGAGGCAGAGGTTGAGCTATAGCCAAGCAGATCCCATGGCTGATCAACAACTACCTTCCCCACCTCCGAACTAACAGGAGTTGATTCAGAGGTAGTTGGAAGAATTGCAGTAGATGCAGTAATGGCTCTAACGTATGCATGGTTAGGGCGCTCGACCCTTGAAGGATTTTTACAATCCTTCAAACTATGGGGAACGTCTTGGCATCATGATTCCCATCGGAGACATAGAAATCAAGCCCCAAGTCTTAAGTTTGATTAAGCATTTCCATGGGCTTGGCTTGGAGGACCCATTCCAGCACCTGGAGGATCTGGCCACTTTGGTTCAGACCACCAGAGAAAGGAATGTGAACGAAGAGCAAATGATCACTTTTCCCCCACTCTCTCAGGGATAAGGCCGCACATTAGTACCATACTATAGGAAGGCTGATTGAAACTTGGGTTGCTCTTAAATCAGCTTTCTTGAAGAAATTCTTCCCTATCGGAAGGATCGATGCCTTGCGACAAGCGATTACCACTTTCTCCCAGTGGCCGGGGGAACTATTTCATGGTGCCTGGGAGTGATTCTAGGAACTTTTGAGGAAGTGTCCACACCACGAGGTGCCGAAATGGCAACTCGTGCAGATTTTCTATCATGGGTTGGTTGAGAAACTCCGTAATCACGTGGATGCTTCTTGCGGAGGCAATTTCCTCAACAGGGATGCAGATAGTGCATACGACCTATTTGAGGAAATGAGAGAGAACTCAATTAATCACCCCTCCATGGATGCATTCAACTAGTCCCAACAACCTAGGTCAAGTGCTAATGAGATCCAGGATTCTCATTCATTTGACATGGAATTAATTTGTAATAAACTGGATAAAATGGACTTGGTTGCTAAGAACATGGAAGAATGGATGTCTAGGAATTCAGGATTCCATTCCTCGCGAGCTCCCACAGGGTGGGAATTTGTGAACCAACTCGATTCGGCTCAACCTATGAGCCAAGATTTCTCGGAACCATATGGGTTCCAAATTGGGGTCGTTGATCCCAGTTTCTCTGATCCTTCCTTCTCTCCATCCTCATTTTATGAGGATGCATATGCAATGCAGGAGAATGTTAGGTCCAACCCGTATTCCAACACTTATAACTCGGGGTGGAGGAACCACCCTAACTTTTCCTGGAAAAATCAGGGGCAACAGACCCAATCTCGACCCAGCAACTATGCATCTCAAAATCCTATGGGTCAGAATCAAGTATACACCCAGTTTCCCTCAAGACCAACTAATCAGCCATCTTGGAATGCCCAACAATGCATAGGGCAGGCTGATTTAAACTGGTAGATGGTGGAAATGCAAGGGTCCTGCTTTAGCTTATGCAACAAATGAAGACATCCTTGGATAACTTGCAATCCAGGTTAATTGCTAACACCTGACAACCCAGATCTCTACCATCTCAACCTATGCCCAACCCACGCAATGTGCAAAAATAGGGCAATAGTGCCCAAGGGTACGAGAATCAAAATGCACATGCTCAGGTGGTTGAGTAGGGTCCCTCATCTTCTTCTTCCTCTAGTTACATGACTAACTAAGGACCTCCAATCTTCACTAGCCCACCTCAAGACCCAAACCCGTATGCCTCTGCAAACTCTGTCACCTTGAAAAGTGGAAAGCAAACCCAGGACCCTAAACTACCCTCTAGATGCCAAAACCCTAGGGAGCTTGAGAGAGAAAAGGAGGAGATTGAAAAATACAATAAGGCCCAGGGATCGAAAATTGAAAATTCCACCCATATCCCGTTCCCTGAGGCCCTGTTGAAAACCAAGAAGAAGAAAACCCTAGACAACAACGAGGAGCTTCTAGATTTATTCAAGAGCGTAGAGATCAATATTCCGCTCCTCAATGCTATTAAGCATATCTTGGCTTATGCTAAATTCTCGAAAGAACTGTGTACCCAAAAGCGTAAATCAAGAGAACCCACTCCGAGGAAGGTGATTCTCTCTAAGTAGGCAAGTTCTGTTATCCTGCATCACCTTCCTCAAAAGAAGAAAGATCCAGGTGCTCCCTTGATATCATACATTATTGGGGAATACACTTTTGATAGGGCACTATTAGACGTAGGTGTATCCATCAACCTAATCCCAACTTCTATTTATGAGAGGTTTGAGTTAGGTGAACTCAGGCCAACCTCAGTAACGCTACAATTAGTGGACCGATCGGTCACCACACCGAGAGGAGTTATTGAGGATGTAATTGTCAAGGTCAAGGATTTCTATTTTCTTGTAGATTTCCTCATCCTTGACATGGATGTACCTAATGATTTGAGGAACACGCCCATCATTCTGGGGCAATTGTTCCTAGCTATCGCCAAGGCCAACATAAACTGTGAAAGCGATAGTATGGAGATCGGCTTTGGGGATAAGAAATTAACTCTGGATATTTTTAAGGCGATAAGAGGATTTGAGGATTGTGGATTCATTGAGGAACTTGAGGATCAAGATCTTGAGACGTGTATGATAATCAATGCACTCAAGGACTCCATTAGCTTTAGCAAACCCAACCCACAACCCTCCTCCGTGATAGACCTGCCACATCCTAAAGAGGCTGTTGATTTTGTTCATTCCCAGCCTCTTCCTCTAGATCATCTTGATGAATCTTCATTAGCATCCTCCCTACCTTCTATTCTAAACCCACCCCAGCTGGAATTAAAACCATTGCCCAAAATTTGAAATATGAGTTCTTAGGACCTGAAAACACACTCCCTATGATTATTAGTGCTAATTTGACTAAGGAGCAAGAATCGAGGTTAATTAAGGTCCATAAAGATAACAAGGAGGCAATTGGTTGGACCATCCATGACCTTAGGGCGATCGAGCCATCATATTGTAATCATTGTATTTCCATGGAACATGGATCCTATCCTTCTAGTGAAATGCAAAGGAGACTAAACCCGAATATGCGAGAAGTGGTCAAGAAAGAGATAATCAAGTGGCTCGATGCTAGGATTATTTATCCAATCTCAGATAGTCCGTGGGTTAACCCCATTCAGATTGTACCTAAGAAGGTGGGAATAATCGTTACGACTAATGAGAAAGGGGAAACCTTCACCACTCGTTCAGCTTTTGCTTGGAGAGTCTATATTGACTATAGAAAGCTGAACACAACCACTAAAAAGGATCACTTTCCCTTGCCACTCATCGATCAAATCCTCGAAAGGTTAGCTGGGCGAAAATATTTTTGCTTCTTGGACAGTTATTTGGGATATAACCAAGTCCCTATCCATCCCAAAGATCAAGAAAAGACAACTTTCACATGTCCCTACGTAACTTTTGCATTCCGTAGAATGCCGTTTGGGCTTTGCAATGCGCCTATGACTTTTCAAAGGTGCATACTGGCCATCTTTTTTGACATGGTGGGAGGTTGTCTTGAGGTGTTCATGGAAGATTTCTCCATTTTTGGAGATTCTTTTGAGTCTTGCCTGGCTAACCTAGAATTGATCCTTCAGAGATGCATCAAAACACGGCTGGTCCTTAGCTAGGAAAAGAGCCACTTTATGACTTACGAAGGCATCAACTTTGGTCATGTAGTCTCTAGTTGGGGAATTGAAGTTGATAGAGCTAAGGTGGATGCTATCTCTAGACTTCCTCCACCCACATCCGTAAAAAGGATTCGCTCTTTCCTTGGGCATGTGGGTTTTTATAGAAGATTCATTAAGGATTTCTTGAAGGTTGCTCGGCCCTTGAGTAACCTTCTGGCCAAAGACACGCCGTTCGAGTTTGATGAATCATGCTGTAAGGTATTTAATTTATTGAAAACGACAATCACCTGTGCCCCGGTATTGCAACCACCAATTTGGACAACCCCTTTTGAGATTATGGTTGACGCATCTGATTATGCCGTCGGGGCTGTCTTGGGTCAAAAGATTGAGAAAAAGCCCTCTACTATTTACTACGCTAGCAAAACTCTAGACGAGGCCCAGAGGAACTACACCGTTATTGAAAAAGAATTGCTAGCTGTTGTCAACGTTTCTGTGCGGATTTAAAGGCGTATTACGTTGCAGTAGAACCGACAAAACGTTTAAACAAATAATTTTATTACTCGAACAACTAGAGTATCCGAGGTCGAACACAGGGAGCAAACTCAGTACTTTGTAAAACCCAAGAATACAACTGTTAAATGCAAATATAATTGATTCAAAGAGTTTTTAAGAAAGATGTAAAAAAAATAGAATTAGACGTCTGATTTATGTATCAGACGTCTTAAATGTGATCTTTCTTTCTCTTTTTCTTCTTCTGCTTTGCCTTTCGGATCTCTTTGCAATCTTCCCTTGTCCTTCTTCTTCTTCTCCTGCGAAGACTTCTTTCTTTCTTCTTCTTCTGTCTTGCTTCTCCTTTCTTCGTTGCCTTCTTCTTCTTCTTTGTCTTGCTTCTTCTTCTTCTTTGTCTTGCTTCTCCTTCTTCTGCAGCGGCCAAGTCCTTCTCCTGCAATCAGCCTGCCTGCACAGGGAACAAAACCTAACCCTTCTCCCTCTACCCGCGCGTGTCTCTCTCTCAAGCAATTCACTCTAACCGCTCTACCAGAGCCACAGTATCAATCGGGTCGGATCGTACCCGGGACCAGGCGCACCTGCAGGTGTGTGATGCGCGAGGAGTGCGTAGGTCTAGGTCGGGTCGGATCCGCCAGGTCCGCGTGGTCAGGCTGCGGACGAGGCGGGTGGGGTCAGTGAGGGACCTCACCCCTGTGCTTACTGAGGCGATAAGAATAAAGCGTAAAAACAACTTATACTGTACCTGCCGGTTGCAATCCCACGATGTGGGACTATCTGGTCTCGCCTTCACGCGCGCCTGCAGAAACCTCGTCGTGCGATTGCCCCACAGCTGCTGGCTCTGCTAGCGCTCCTCGGCTGGATTCGTTCACCTCGCGACACTTGCGTTAGTATGCAGCACCTGTAGTCTGGAAGACCGGGTGCCTGGAGCCTCGCGGGAGCTTCATCATAGGTCGTCCATGGCGGCAGCAGCTCGAATCCTGTCATACACAAAACGCGCCTCTCGGCCAAATCAGAATAGATAGAGACCTTCGCCGTGGCACGGCGAAGGCGGTGGGCAGTGCAGCAGGCCGCAGGTCGGCCTAGGCGTGCGTGCCTAGGTCAACCTGTGGCCGGAGATGGTGGGTTGGTCGGGGGGTGGTTGTGGAGGGCTGGAGTGGCAGTGGGAGGGTGGAGTGTGTTCCTGGAGGTGAGGCGGAGCTTTCGAGGTGGTTGGCGAGCCGTGTGGAGGGCTGGAGTGGTGTGGGCGGCTCGCCGGAGTGCGGTCGGAGGCGAAGACGATGGAGATGGTTAGCGTCTGTCGAAGGTCGATCAGGGGAGATAACAAGGGGAAAAGAGAGAGGAGAGGATGGAGAGCGTATCTGGGGTTGTCTGGAGTGAAGGGAGGCAGTGGAGAGGACGGCTCGTGACTGCCGTCGTCGGGGAAGAAAGACCCTGGGGGAGGAAGCGGCGACGAAGATGAGGTCAGGAGCTTGCGCGCAGGGTACAGCGCGCCGCGGGAGGAAGAGGCGGAGAGGACTCTGCTGCTGGTATGGCAGCAGAGTGACGAGAAGGAGGGAAAGCGGTCGCCGGAGCTTGTGGGTCGTTTGGCCGGAGATGGGAGAGAAGAAATTTGGAGGGGATCTCCGTCAAAATCAAGCTTAAGATGAGTGGCCGGGTCCGAGGGGTGTTTTATAGGTGCTGGCCACTCCTATCAGAGCGTGAAAGACGCGCAATTAGGTCAGCCGGTTCGCCGGAGTTGGAAGGAAGAAAGATACCCACATCTCTCGTGCGTTCGCACGAGAGATTGGGTTCACGCCAGCGAATTTGATTGGCTTTAGAAGGGAATTCCTCAGAGAATCTCCCTTCCATTTCTAGGAGAGAATCTCTAAGGAATTAGAGAGCCATCTCTCTCGAAACTTCGTCGGAGCTCGGTTCTGCCCTAGCAATGGGGGCAGGACCGGTTTGCAAAGAAGGCGAGGAACCTAGGGGGCTCTCTGTAAGGATATTCAAAAGATAGGGACCTCTTTGTGATTTGGGTGTACTAACTTGCAAAGTAGGTCAAGATGACCTCCCCTTAGGTCCAAATTTTGGTACAAACCTAATTTGGCCCTAAAGAATCCAATGGTGAAGTTGGATTTTAGGTTTGACCTCGTTTGACTGGACATTTTGCGTAAAAACCCAAATTAGGTTAATTGAAGAGCTAAGACCCTAATCTAGGTCAAACTAGGTTCCAAAGGCCAAATTAAGTGTTCTAAACCCCAGAGGATGTTTTTCTATGATTTTTAGAGGGTTTGCTTGATTTTTATTCTGACTGAAACCTTGTTAATTTAAGCGGGTCTGTTTTAGGGTTACCAAGTGTCATTTAATTCTTAGATTGCACATAAACCCATTTCTGATTAATTCAACCCACTTTGGACTATTTGACCTATGTTTTGCTTCTGAGAAATCCCGTTTATGTACTGCAATGGTAAAATTGCAGTTTTAACCTTTATTTCATGTTTTCTTCTCAGAGCACTTGTTCCTTCAGTTAAGCCTTCTTCTAGGTTATGTAGGAGCTTTTATCTTCTTTATTAGGTCAAAATGAGCTAGTTATGGCTCATGATGAGGCTCTCATCATACCCCCATGCCTAGCTTTTGCTAGTCCCTTAGCAAAATTTCAAAGTTTTAACTTCCATTCTAGACCCAAAGTGTCCTTAGTTATGATAAGTGCTTCTTTTGTGATTAGGTAGGAATGCCGACAATAGGCCTAGAGGTACTCAAGTACCAACCAAAATCTGGACCTGTTCTGCTTTAGCCTCAGTCCTTCGCAAAGGTTTCTACGGCCCACAAAAACTATCCTAGGGTTTGTTGGACTCTGCGGTTAAAGCACCCGTGCTTGAGACATTTTTAGCCTACGCTCAGTTTGCAGTGCGTTTTTTTTTTTGTAAGAGAGAGATAGAGGATTTATTTGTTTGGAGAGCTTTTCTCTCTCTTTTCTTTTTATTTCTAGCTTCGGATTAGCTTCTCAACACGGTCTGTATCGGATTCCTCGTCCCCATCATCAATCCTCAAGGGTCCCTGGCTTTCGAGATTTCGAGATAATCCCGCCCATGGCAACCCCCGGAACCCTGGCTTTCGAGATTTCGAGATAATCCCGCCCATGGCGTTCCGTGGCCGAATTCAGACCCTGGCGATCGACATTTCGTGATAATGCCACCCATGGTATCTGAACCAGCAGAGTGCTTACATGCCCCCAGTAGGATATTTAAATATCCTAAGAGACAAGCACCGAGGAGACGATATGTTGTTACGCATCTTCGAGGGGAATTTCCCGCCTCTCCGCGCAGGGAACTTGTCCAAATCAACTTGTGTTGATTGGCCGCTCCTAATCTAGGTGACTTTTTCAGAATATTAAACGCTCTTGCGTGTTTTGAATATTTATGCGCACTGAACCAGACTGTGTGTGAATTTGGGTGCTTAGGTTACCGAATCCCGCAAACCGGAGGTCAGTTAACGAGGCCAAATACTTCCTAAGCCTTAGACCTAATACTTAAGCTTCGCATTTTCCTCAACCTCTTGAGGATTGTCCAGATTTTAACGGATACGTGAATTTTTAAGCTAAAAATCTAGCCCAAGAGGCCTAAGACCAGCGTTCCCGCTAATCTCTTGTTATATCTCCGTAGCATTTTTCTTTTCTTTTTCTTGACTCGGTCTAGAACTTCAGTTAACCCCTTAATCTTTTACTAATGACTTTTTCTTTTTCTTTTCCTTTTGTGCTCCTTTCTTTATTTTTGCTCTTTTTGTCATTTTTCTTTCTTTTCCTCCTCTCATTTGTATGACCCTGAATTGTTCCTCCCCTCTATCAAGTCCTTTTTTTTTTTTTTTTTTTTTAAATGAAACCCTTTCTTGATATGAATTTTCTGACATTTTGCACTTTCATACCCCCCATGCCTAAGATTTGCAATGTCCCCATTGTAAATTAGGTGGGTTCGAATTCAGCTTAGTTCATGTATTAGGACAGGTGTGTGGTGAGTGAATGGGTCGAAGCGACTTGTTGCGAACGATTTCTAATCTCGAGTAGGTATACCTGAGGTGAAGTCGGCTGTTCTAATGGATGAACCCTAAAGTGCAATATGAGTTCCGCATAGCGATGTCAAAAACGGTTTCAGGTTTTTCAAAGAATGACGGGTTGCCTCCCGTTAAGCGCTGAGTTTTACGCCATCGGCTGGGCGTAATGAGCTCAAGAGGAAAGGAGGGTAAAGGATGACTCAGTCAAATCTATATCGGTCATGTCAATGAACGGCTTGAGTCTCTGCCCATTCACGACAAATGGTTCAGAATCGTGGCTGAGTGGGCTGATTTCAATAGCTCCATTTCTGAAGATTTGGCGGACTAGGTAGGGTCCGACCCATTTGGATCTTAGCTTTCCTGGGAATAGTTTAAGTCGAGCATCAAAGAGTAAAACTTTTTGACCAGGATGAAAGACCTTTCTAGAAATGTGTTTGTCGTGAAAAGCTTTAACCCGTTCTTTGTAAATTCGCGAGTTCTCATATGCGTCGTGGCGTAATTCATCGATCTCGCTCATTTGAAATCTTCTGTGGGTTCCAGCCTTAGAAAGGTCGAGATTACAGGTCCGTACTGCCCAATAGGCTTTATGCTCCAATTCGACGGGGAGGTGACATGCCTTCCCGTACACTAGTCTGAAGGGAGACATTCCTAATTGGGTCTTGTGGGCGGTCCTATAGGCCCACAATGCTTCCGGAAGCCGAGAAGACCAATCTTTTCTATCAGGTCGAACAGTAACCTGAAGGATCTTCTTGATCTCTCGGTTAGATAGCTCAGCTAGACCATTAGTTTGGGGGTGGTAAGGAGTAGAGATTCGGTGTGACACCCCGTATTTGATCATCAGTGACCTGAACTGAGCGTTTGTAAAATGGGTCCCTCCGTCGGAAATTATAGCACGCGGAATCCCGAACCTTGAGAAAATGTTTTGATGAAGGAATTTTATAACGACTTTATGATTGTTGGTTCGGGTCGGAATGGCTTCTATCCACTTGGAAACATAATCAACTGCAAGTAAAATGTATTCGAAGCCATCCGAGGTAGGAAAGGGTCCCATGAAATCAATCCCCCAAATATCAAAAATTTCGCATACCAAGATCGGCTGTAGAGGCATCATGTCTCTATGGCTCATGTTGCCTAGAGTCTGGCAACGGGAACATGCCTTACAGTGATTGTATGCATCTTTGAAAATTGTGGGCCAGTAGAAACCACACTGGAGGACTTTCGATGCGGTTTTATGTCCCGAGAAATGTCCACCGCATGCCTGGTCATGGCAAAATGAGAGTATGTCTTTGATTTCCACTTCCGTGACGCATCGTCGGATTATCTGATCAGCACCAATGCGGAAGAGATACGGGTCTTCCCATAGGTAATACTTGGCATCGGAACGCAATTTGTCCTTTTTGGCCTTCGACCAATCGGGTGGAATCTGATGTGATGCCAGGTAATTAACAATATTGGCGAACCATGGAAGACTTGTACTGATAGTCAGGAGGTGCTCATCAGGAAAATGTTCTGTAATAGGTCCGGACGGATCAATAATTTCAGGAGGAAGGCGGGATAAATGATCAGCTACCACATTGTGCTTTCCCGCCTTGTCGCGAATCTCAATGTCAAATTCTTGCAACAGCAAGATCCAGCGGATTAATCGAGGTTTCGCGTCCTTCTTGGCCAGGAGATGCCTCACAGCTGTGTGATCCGAGTATATGATAACACGGGAACCCAGAAGGTATGATCTGAATTTTTCCAGGGCAAATACTACGGCCAGCAGCTCTTTCTCAGTAACCGTATAGTTACGCTGAGCCTCATCCAGTGTTTTGCTGGCGTAGTAAATGACCACAGGTTTCCCGTCAATTTTCTGTCCCAAAACCGCTCCTACAGCGAAGTCAGATGCATCGCACATGATCTCAAAGGGTTGAGACCAATCAGGGGACTGTAGGATTGGGGCTTGGGTGACTCGGTCACGTAAGATCTCAAATGCTTGAGTGCATTCCTTGGAAATTCCGAAAGGCACATCCTTGGAAAGCAGATTGGTCAGGGGGCGCGCGATTTTGGAGAAATCAGGGATGAATCGACTGTAGAAACCGACGTGCCCCAAAAAAGATCGGATGTCCTTAATCGAGCTAGGCATAGGGAGCTTGGAAATCAGGTTAACCTTAGCTCGATCCACTTGGATGCCTTTCTCTGAGATTAAATGTCCCAGGACAATTCCCTCAGGCACCATGAAATGGCTCTTTTCCCAGGAAAGAACCAAATTCACCTCGATGCACCGCCTGAGTATATGGACCAAGTGTTGGAGGCAATCGTCAAATGATTGTCCAAAAACTGAAAAGTCATCCATGAAGACTTCCAGATGGTCACCTACCATATCTGAGAATATGGCAAGCATGCACCGCTGAAAAGTTGCAGGTGCATTGCAGAGACCGAACGGCATCCTTCGAAACGCGTACGTCCCGAAGGGGCAGGTGAATGTGGTCTTTTCTTGGTCCTCTGGATGGATTGCCACCTGATTGTAACCGGAGTACCCGTCAAGAAAGTAGAAGAATCTATTTCCCGCTAGTTTCTCGAGGATCTGATCAATAAACGGTAGTGGGAAATGATCCTTCTTCGTGGAGGAATTTAGTCTTCTGTAATCAATGCAGACTCTCCACGAATTAGCTATTCGGGTAGGAATGACTTCCCCGGTTTCAGTCGTGATGATGGTAAGTCCTGCCTTCTTAGGTACCACTTGTGTTGGACTCACCCAACGACTGTCGGAGATCGGGTAGATGATCCCTGCATCTAACCACTTAATGATCTCCTTTTTCACGACCTCCTGTAGGTTAGGGTTTAGTCGCCTTTGCATTTCTCTTGAAGGTCGTGAGCCTTCTTCTGTATAGATTCGATGCGTGCAGTATGAAGGGCTTATACCAGTCAAATCATCTAGAGTCCATCCAATGGCTCTACGATGTTGCTGGAGAATAGAAATCAAACGGAGTTCCTGGTCAGGTGTGAGTCGAGAATTGATAATCACAGGAAACGTTTGATTTGAATCCAAAAAGACATATTTTAGATGTTCAGGAAGGGGCTTGAGTTCCATGACAGGATTGTCAGCAGCAGCGGGTGGTTCAGGGTTTGTATCGGGAGCAATGGTAGGAGTCATAGGTGTGTCTAGATTGTGTTCGCACTCCTCTGTTAGCGGTTTTTGATTTTCTAGTGGTTGATCAGGAATAATCAGGTTGTCCTCTATGTGCAGTTCATCAACCACGGCTTTGACATCACAAATTTCCTCTATAACCCCGCAATTAATCCCTTGTTAGGCTTTGAAAATGTCGATCTTCAGATTTTGATTCCCAAATTTTAATTCTATCTGGCCCTCTTCGCAGTTTATATTGGCCCTAGCAGTGGCCAGAAAGGGTCTCCCTAATATGATTGGTGTGTCCCTTGGGTTCTTAGGTGCATCCATGTCCAGTACTATGAAGTCCACTGGGAAATAAAAATCTCGTACCCTAACAATGACATCCTCGAGTATTCCTTTGGGTGACTTGATGGATCGATCAGCTAACTGCAATGTCACCTCAGTGGGTTTAAGTTCAGATTCTTCAAGGTGGTCAAGGAGGGATGTAGGTATTAAATTTATGGAGGCACCTAGGTCTAGTAGGGCTCTATCAAGTTGGGTTTCACCAATTTTACAAGAAATCAAGGGGGTTCCTGGGTCTTTAGCCTTGGGTGGGAGTTTGCTCAGGATGACAGAGCTGGCTTGCTCCGACAGTACGATCGGATTCCCATCCTTGGTTCGCGGCTTACGTTTAGGTGTACATATGTCTTTCAAGAATCTTGCATAAGCCGGTATGTGGCGGATTGCATCCATCAACGGGATGTTTATCTGGACCTGTTCAAAGAGCTTGACCAGATCCTCCTCAGGAGCCACAGGTTTGGTTGTCCTTTTTCCTTTGGTCAAGGCCTCAGGAAATGGGATCCTAGCTGGTTCCTCTAGGATAGGTCCAGGTTCTTGATCTGGGACAGTAGTATCTTGGATGACTACCCTAGGGTCTTGGCGATTATCAGGCTTGGAGTGGTTCAGATAATGTGGGTCTTGTGTTGTTTTACCACTACGTGTTGTTACAGAGTTTAATCCAGCCTGACTTTGGTTTGGGTTAGGTAGGAGAGGTGGCTGCTGCTGAAATTCTGCCTAAGATGTAGAAGCCTCCATCCTGTCTGGTGAGGGAGTAGCAGGGGCCTGATAAATCAAATGTGCGTGGCCTGGATTTGGATTCATAATGCGCCTCTGGGTCGGCAAATTATTTAGGTTGGGCAGAGGTTGCGAAGGAAGGGTGCCAGGTTGGCGAGAATTTGCCATCTGGGCCAGTTGGTTGCGAACCTCTGTGATCTCGTCCTTGTGCTGTTTTTGCATTGCCGCATTCGTCTTTTGAATGTCAGCCAGCGTTTGAAGGATAAGAGTCAGTTGATCCTGATTTTGCCCAGATTGGTAGGTGGGATTGGGCCGAGGCTGAGGCGGCTGATATGGACGAGGAGCTTGTGGGCGGGGTTGATATGGTGGTTTTTGAGAGTTTCCCGCCCACTGAAAGTTAGGATGATTTCGCCATCCAGGGTTGTAGGTATTGGAGTATGGGTCGTTCTGGATGGCGTTGAGGTCCTCGCAGTTCTGAGAAACCTCAGGAAAGTCAGAATACGAGGGTTCAGAGTTCCCCCAACTCGAGTAGAAGGGATCGGAGGTCACTCCGGTCTGGGAGGTAGACGGGGGTGGATAGGGGCCCATCCCCTTGGCAGGTTGGTGATAGATGTTTTGCACTGTTTCCCTTGCCAGAGGAGGTCGTGCAAAAGAGTTTTGTGCAGAGGTGGCTTGCTGCAAATGTCGAGTTAGCTCGTCCACCTTCTTTTCTATGATAGAGACCTTGTCCAACCGACTGGCCATCAATTCCAGGTCAACAGAAGTGGACAGGTCCTGCGTCTCATGTGTCCCTCTTAGATTCGTCGATGCGCGGGCATTCGTCCTGTCGAATAAGCCCAAGGAGTCATTGTTTATGGAGTTCTCGCACATGTTTTCAAGAATCTCCCACACCGTGTCCTCGTGTTGGCCCATGATGTTTCCTCCACATGTTGCATTGACGATTAGACGAATATCCTCACGGAGTCCCTGGTAAAAAGACTGGACTTGTTCCCACTTAGGAACTCCGTGATGGGGACACTTTCGCATGAGATCTAGGAATCGATCCCAAGCTTCGTGAAGAGGTTCTCCCTGTTGTTGAGTGAAATGAGTGATCTGGTGGCGCAAGGCATTCGTCCGGCCAACAGGGAAGAATTTTTTCAAAAATTCAGACTGTAATTCCTCCCAAGTGTTGATCGGGCGGGTCTGAGTCTGATACCAGTGCGCGGCCTTGTCCAAGAGGGAGAACGAAAACATTTTCATGAGTAGGATATCCCGATTTTGTACATCTGACCCGAAAGTCTGGGCCAGATGCTTGAGTTGTTTAATGTGTTGGAATGGATCCTCAGAGTTAAGCCCATGGAACTTTGGTATGGCATGAATCATATTGGGCTTTAGATCAGAATCGGGTCCTCCAATTGGGATTCGTACTCGGGGTTCAATTGCCACCGCAGCGGGATTATAGTGATCTCGCATCATAGGTCGCTGTGGTGGGTTTACAAAGTTCTGAAAGAGATCGTTCAAGCGTTGAAGTTGGTGTTCAAGGTTATTCTCCTCTTCAATGGGTTGTGCCATGATGGGAGAAGAAGGAGAATCAGGGTCTGAATCAGATGAAAGATTTATGTGGTGGGGTTGCTGCACAAACAAGGGCGTCGAGGCTTGGCCTCGGCGAGAATGAATTTCTAGAGGAGGTCTTAAAGGTGGTCTTAAGGACCTCCTACCAAACATGCACCGGAAGATGTGATGAAATTAGAAGGTGCTGGACCCAATCAAGACACCCAAGAATTGTTGGGTGACTATAGAGGTTCGGGGCAGATGGACCCCTGGATCAGAAGATCGTCCACCTGAGAAATACCTGGGCAGCCAGAGAGGGAGAGTCCCGCAAAGACCCCTACACGGTAGAGCGTCCCCACGGGTTACAGGGTTTCCCCCACCCGACCTCTCTTGTCACTGCGGTTCCAGGTAGACCAGAATGGGGATCTTGACCTCTTAAGTCTACCTTTTTTTTTATTTTAAGATCAAGGTGCTTAATGTTCCACTTGAACTTTTAAGTATTTTGAGTGCAAAAAGTGACCTAATATTAAGGTTGGTTGACTCGAGGGATCAACTTCACCTCTTGTTCCTTTGAGAGCTTTTAGGTCCTTCCTTTTATGATTCAAGTGGATTATCAGCCTGATTTGCTTAGGGTTCCTCTTGTATAAATATTTTCAAACACGGTTTAGGCACACTTCTTTTTGGAAAGTTTGTTTCTTTGTTTTAGAGAAGATGTGTCTCTAAAAACCCTAGCTTTGCAATCCTAACTTGGCTCTAATGGGTCCAATTTAGTTGCCTTAGAATTTAGCACCTAGGGCTCAATCAAGAAAGTTTTAGCCCTAGTTGCCTTAGTTGGATGACAGACAAAAATATGTTGAAATGAAAATCAGGCAACTTGATGAGTTACTAAATATAAGACAGGTAGCCCTAAGTTGACTTCTCCCCTTTTTTTTTTCTCTTTTTTTTTTTTTAGATTGTGAGAGGGCTAAGGGAGAGGGCTTATGGAGATTACCTGCTCCAGTCTGTTGTGCAGTTGCTATTCTTTCCTTTTTGTTTTGCTTTCCCTGATTGAACACAACAAAAGAGAAGTTAAGTCAGATATTAAATAGAAAAGTTGTACTCAAAAGCTTTACAAGTGCCCGTTGCTCCCCGGCAACGGCGCCAAAATGTTGTCAACGTTTCTGTGCGGATTTAAAGGCGTATTACGTTGCAGTAGAACCGACAAAACGTTTAAACAAATAATTTTATTACTCGAACAACTAGAGTATCCGAGGTCGAACACAGGGAGCAAACTCAGTACTTTGTAAAACCCAAGAATACAACTGTTAAATGCAAATATAATTGATTCAAAGAGTTTTTAAGAAAGATGTAAAAAAAATAGAATTAGACGTCTGATTTATGTATCAGACGTCTTAAATGTGATCTTTCTTTCTCTTTTTCTTCTTCTGCTTTGCCTTTCGGATCTCTTTGCAATCTTCCCTTGTCCTTCTTCTTCTTCTCCTGCGAAGACTTCTTTCTTTCTTCTTCTTCTGTCTTGCTTCTCCTTTCTTCGTTGCCTTCTTCCTCTTCTTTGTCTTGCTTCTTCTTCTTCTTTGTCTTGCTTCTCCTTCTTCTGCAGCGGCCAAGTCCTTCTCCTGCAATCAGCCTGCCTGCACAGGGAACAAAACCTAACCCTTCTCCCTCTACCCGCGCGTGTCTCTCTCTCAAGCAATTCACTCTAACCGCTCTACCAGAGCCAGAGTATCAATCGGGTCGGATCGTACCCGGGACCAGGCGCACCTGCAGGTGTGTGATGCGCGAGGAGTGCGTAGGTCTAGGTCGGGTCGGATCCGCCAGGTCCGCGTGGTCAGGCCGCGGACGAGGTGGGTGGGGTCAGTGAGGGACCTCACCCCTGTGCTTACTGAGGCGATAAGAATAAAGCGTAAAAACAACTTATACTGTACCTGCCGGTTGCAATCCCACGATGTGGGACTATCTGGTCTCGCCTTCACGCGCGCCTGCAGAAACCTCGTCGTGCGATTGCCCCGCAGCTACTGGCTCTACTAGCGCTCCTCGGCTGGATTCGTTCACCTCGCGACACTTGCGTTAGTATGCAGCAGCTGTAGTCTGGAAGACCGGGTGCCTGGAGCCTCGCGGGAGCTTCATCAGAGGTCGTCCATGGCGGCAGCAGCTCGAATCCTGTCGTACACAAAACGCGCCTCTCGGCCAAATCAGAATAGATAGAGACCTTCGCCGTGGCACGGCGAAGGCGGTGGGCAGTGCAGCAGGCCGCAGGTCGGCCTAGGCGTGCGTGCCTAGGTCAACCTGTGGCCGGAGATGGTGGGTTGGTCGGGGGGTGGTTGTGGAGGGCTGGAGTGGCAGTGGGAGGGTGGAGTGTGTTCCTGGAGGTGAGGCGGAGCTTTCGAGGTGGTTGGCGAGCCGTGTGGAGGGCTGGAGTGGTGTGGGCGGCTCGCCGGAGTGCGGTCGGAGGCGAAGACGATGGAGATGGTTAGCGTCTGTCGAAGGTCGATCAGGGGAGATAACAGGGGGAAAAGAGAGAGGAGAGGATGGAGAGCGTATCTGGGGTTGTCTGGAGTGAAGGGAGGCTGTGGAGAGGACGGCTCGTGACTGCCGTCGTCGGGGAAGAAAGACCCTGGGGGAGGAAGCGGCGACGAAGATGAGGTCAGGAGCTTGCGCGCAGGGTACAGCGCGCCGCGGGAGGAAGAGGCGGAGAGGACTCTGCTGCTGGTATGGCAGCAGAGTGACGAGAAGGAGGGAAAGCGGTCGCCGGAGCTTGTGGGTCGTTTGGCCGGAGATGGGAGAGAAGAAATTTGGAGGGGATCTCCGTCAAAATCAAGCTTAAGATGAGTGGCCGGGTCCGAGGGGTGTTTTATAGGTGCTGGCCGCTCCTATCAGAGCGTGAAAGACGCGCAATTAGGTCAGCCGGTTCGCCGGAGTTGGAAGGAAGAAAGATACCCACATCTCTCGTGCGTTCGCACGAGAGATTGGGTTTATGCCAGCGAATTTGATTGGCTTTAGAAGGAAGGGAATTCCTCAGAGAATCTCCCTTCCATTTCTGGGAGAGAATCTCTGAGGAATTAGAGATCCATCTCTCTCGAAACTTCGTCGGAGCTCGGTTCTGCCCTAGCAATGGCGGCAGGACCGGTTTGCAAAGAAGGCGAGGAACCTAGGGGGCTCTCTGCAAGGATATTCAAAAGATAGGGACCTCTTTGTGATTTGGGTGTACTAACTTGCAAAGTAGGTCAAGATGACCTCCCCTTAGGTCCAAATTTTGGTACAAACCTAATTTGGCCCTAAAGAATCCAATGGTGAAGTTGGATTTTAGGTTTGACTTCGTTTGACTGGACATTTTGCGTAAAAACCCAAATTAGGTTAATTGAAGAGCTAAGACCCTAATCTAGGTCAAACTAGGTTCCAAAGGCCAAATTAAGTGTTCTAAACCCCAGAGGATGTTTTTATATGATTTTTAGAGGGTTTGCTTGATCTTTATTCTAACTGAAACCTTGTTAATTTAAGCGGGTCTGTTTTAGGGTTACCAAGTGTCATTTAATTCTTAGATTGCACATAAACCCATTTCTGATTAATTCAACCCACTTTGGACTATTTGACCTATGTTTTGCTTCTGAGAAATCCCGTTTATGTACTGCAATGGTAAAATTGCAGTTTTAACCTTTATTTCATGTTTTCTTCTCAGAGCACTTGTTCCTTCAGTTAAGCCTTCTTCTAGGTTATGTAGGAGCTTTTATCTTCTTTATTAGGTAAAAATGAGCTAGTTATGGCTCATGATGAGGCTCTCATCACTAGCCGTAGTTTTCGCTTTAGAAAAATTCAGGGCTTATCTGTTAGGTTCTTATGTCATCATCTATACCAACCACTCGGCCTTGAAACATCTCTTGGCCCAAAAGGATGCCAAACCCTAGCTTATTCGCTGGATTCTACTACTTCAAGAGTTTGATCTTGAAATCAGGGATAAAATCGGGGCACAAAATGTAGTGGTAGATCACCTCTCAAGAATCCTAATTGATTCTCCTCATCTGAATCTCCCGAACTTTGATACTTTTCCGGATGAGACTATCCTCACAATCTTGGGTATCCAAACCCCCTGATTTACGGATATTATCAATTATTTGGCCATTGGTCAAATCCCACAGGATTGGACCAAACACCAATGGGATAGACTTATGTCTAAGGCCAAATATTATTTTTGGGATGATCCCGAGCTGTACTGCATCGACACAGACCAGATTATTCGTCGATGCATCCCGGAAATCAAGTTCCATAGCATACTTCAGTTCTGTCGCACATTCGCGTATTGTGGACACTTTTCCGGGAAAAAGATGGCCGCAAAAAGTTCACAATCCAGATTCTATTTGCTGTCATTATTTAAGGATGCCCAGGAATTCTCTAAGTCATACACTTGATGCCAGACACTCAGGAACATGGCTAAGAGAGATATGATGCCCCTGAACCCAATTCTTTCCATCAAAATTTTTGACATTTGGGGCATCGACTTTATGGGACCCTTCCCTCCTTCATTTGGACACCAGTATATTCTGGTCGTTGTTGATTACATTTCCAAGTGGATTGAGGCAATTCCCACCCAGACCAATGACCACAAGGTGGTCATCGACTTTCTGAAGAGAAATATCTTCAGTCGGTTTGGGGTTCTTAGGGAAATTATTAGTGATTGTGGCAAAGATTTCACTCATGCCCAATTTTGAAATTTGCTGGGGAAATACGGGGTTAGCCATCAGATTTCCACACCTTACCACCCTCAGACAAACGGACAGGTCGAGGTCTCCAATCAGGAGATCAAGAACATTTTGCAGAAAACCGTTAGGCATGATAAGACTAGACCCAAAAGCTAGATGATACTCTTTGGGCTTACCGTACGATGTACAAAATGCCTATTGGTATGTCTTCGTTCCGTCTGGTGTTTGGTAAGGCGTGTCACTTACCCGTAGAACTTGAACACTGGGCATTTTGGGCCATCAAGAAATGTAATGTGGACCTTGAGTTGGCCGGGAAATCCAGGAACTCCAGCTATCTGAGTTGGAGGAGCTTTGAAATGATGCTTATGAAAATGTTAGAATATATAATGCAAGGACCAAAGCTCTCCATGACCAGATGATTTCACGTAAGAGCTTTGAGCCAAACCAGAAGGTTTGGCTTTTCGATTCTTGATTGAAGCTTTTCCCTGGTAAACTCAGGTCTAAGTGGGACGGCCCGTTCATTATTGAGTGGATTTTCCCTAACGGGGTCTTCGAAATCTCTAACCCAAAGACGAGTAATATTTTCAAGGTCAATGGACATCGTCTCAAACCCTTTGTTGACCATGTGCTCCCTGAACTCATCTTGGACAAGGTTTCTCTTACCTTGCCGTAACCACCATGAGCTGATCATCGCCCAGCTGAAGGCACTAAACTCAGCACATGTAAAGACTATTCCAAGCTGACCAGAGTCTCACAGAAAACAAGTGCTTTTCTTCCACTTCTACTCTCCTGCATGCTTTCATTTTTTTTCACAAGGAGGACATTTCAATAGTTAAGCATCGGAGGTGGACATATTTTATAACCTTTTTGTCAGCTGTAACAGTAATTTCCTGTTATTTGATTCTTGTTAAAAATAAATAAATAAATAAAAATTTGAAAAAGATAAAAAAAAGAATTAAAATTAGGTGACGAGAACTTAAGAATTTGGAGTTGTAAACTTTAGGAATTGATACTTTGAGACATGAATACTTAGACTCTTCAGGTCTTCGAGCTTAATTAGCCCGGGTGTCCACTCGAATGTGGACTTAGTCTTGAGTCCTTGCCAATTAAAATTCATTTTAATTTGGTAAATAATTTGGGATGATAAGTATGCAACTTATCAACATGCCCTCTGATTTCGGGGGACTTTAAGCCTAAGCATCTACACACATTTTTTACACTGACTCACTTTCCGGTAGTTTTTATGGAAATTGGATAGCTAATGGACCGACTTAGGTGGTATGGCTGGCAAGTTGTCGGTGGTAACAGCACATCGATCGGTTGTCCAGAGCCTAGCCACAAGATCATTTTCATTGTACTACTTTTAGGTAAATCTTAGATTAGGAAAGCCACCTACTTAAAAAAAAAAGAAAAAAAGAGAAAAAATAAAAAAATAGAAAAATGAGAAAAAAATATAAAAAAATAAAACCACACTTCACCGCACGAGTATGGCTGGCAAGTTGTCGGTGGTAACAGCTCATCGGCCAGTTGTCTAGAACCCAGCTTAAAAAAAAAATGCACAATAATTCCCAAAACACTTAGGAAAGAAGCGGGGAAGTAGAATAAATCGCGGAGATATACACTGGGTTTGCCCTTGTGTTGAACCCTTAAAAAAAGTAGGGAGAAAGCTACCGATCGAAAAGATAAACCTCTAGGCAAGGTCACCTAGGGTCGTAGAAACCCGAAGTCTGTTTCAACGGCCATTTAGTGAGTCTTTCACTATTTTCACAAGATGCTTAGCACTTAAAGTCCTTTTCGAGTCTTGGGCAGGTCAGGTAGCCGTAAAAAGTTATCCCAGAACTCTCAAACTCCAAAAGTACAAAAAAAAAAGAAAAGAAGAAAAACAAGAAAAACAAATTTCTTTCTTCTCTTCTCAAATAAGGCGAGGGCTTGGACAGTCTGCATTCTGGTAGGCACTCGAGCACTGCTGATTTTTTGTAATTAGGTCTTGGGGTCGATATTTTCTAAAGCAATCAGTGAATTTTGCCTAAATACTCGAACCCTGATTCTACTTTTATACATAGCATTTAGGTTAATTTTTCTAGGGACTAGCAAAAAGTAAGCATGGGGGTATGATGAACACACATAAATTTATGATAAATTGCTTATTTATGATAATTCCTAGGCTTAGCATTGCATATCATGTTATAAATATTGCATAACATTCATTGCATGGCATTCAGGATAGTTGTATGTTTTGTATATTAATTCCTTCATTTTATATGGCCAGGGGGCAATGCGACATCCGAACAGGTTTCGAATGGAAAATCCGAGTGTACGGATGAATTTAGAGTGACGATCGTAATTCGGCATCGCGAAAATCATCTTGATCTGAGCACTGTGGCACCCTCTACAAGAAGAAGAAGATGGATGGCCCAAATGGCACCATATGGCATCATCCAGACAGCCCAACACTGGCCAGCAGCCACCGCCCACTCCCTTCATCATTCTCACCCTTGAATCCTAGCCATTGGATCAAGATCCAACTGTTGGGAAGCATCTGCACCGAGCTCCTCCTCATGACACAAAGGTCAACCTAGTGCAATGGTGGGAGTGGCGATTCTCAAGGGAGAGGCATGGGTTCAAATCCCCACTGCCCCCCCAATCCTTAAATCAGCTGCGGCAGCACAGCGCGTGCGTGTCTGCCAGCGCACGCCAATGCGCACACCAGCAGACCGTCGCGCAATCAATGCACGTGATGGGTGGCAGCGCAGTGTAGGCACATGCGTGGTTGGTGCCAGCTTTCAGTGACAGCTGGGCTGACCTACAGCGATGCTTACAACCGTTGCAGCTAAGGGCGTGAGTGAATGTGAGCTATCTACAACAACGTTTCC
Source organism: Thalassia testudinum (assembly GCA_037157565.1). NCBI lineage: Eukaryota > Viridiplantae > Streptophyta > Magnoliopsida > Alismatales > Hydrocharitaceae > Thalassia > Thalassia testudinum. The sequence continues at coordinate 32,399,409 of JAZHRO010000036.1, forward strand.
AACGATGATCTGGAGGTCGCTAAAGGTCCTTTACCCATTATTAGCCTCTTCTCCTCCACTATAAAAGGACCTACACCCCCTTCCTTCCAAGCCATCTCTACCTACTCTACTCCCACCTACTCTCAAGCTCTAGCAAGCCTGCCAACGCTCCATTAGAGCTTGTTCTCAAGCTCCCATGGTGCCTATTAGTGTAGCGAACCTCTGCCCCACCAAATATTCCTCCAACTTCCCATCCCCATTCATAGGTTGCCTTGGAGTCGTCCTCCCACCTTCATTCCGATAGCAAATCATCTTTGTCTTCTCACCTCCATTCTGGAGCCACGCCAAAGCTTTTCTCAACCTGACGTCCTCCTGCACCTCACCTCCGTCGTCCCGCTCCTCACCTCTTTCGTCTGAGCTTCCGCTAGGCACCGTCGTCTCGCTGAACAGCCAATTTGGGAGATTTTCTCTCACCCTCCTCTCTTTTTATGCTTTCATAGATTATTGTAATAGACATTAATGCAATACATCACATTTGATTCCATCTCTATCTTGTGATTGCTTGTCTTTTATTTCAAAAACACGAAAAAAAATAACAAAATCCTAAAATACCAAAAAGAAACAAATCAAAGCGTGGTTTTCAACTAAAGTAAACGTCGCCTCCCTATGTTCGACCAGGAACTCCCTTGGAGTTTTGGTATAAATTTTATTTGATCACCCGTTTTGCAACTACGACGACTAGTTACTTGTAACCCTGATTTCAAACTCGCGAAACACGTGTGACCGTGAGCCATCTTGTGGTAGAGCGTAGGAAAAATCATTACCCTCTTGCCTAGGTAGTGGGTCCTGTGTTGTCTTTCTGCTCCTTAGAGTGACAGCTTTTGCATCGGCGTGCTATCCATGAAGGGGCAGAGGAGCAGGTTGGTCTAGATACATAGGGTTTAGCAACAGAGGTGGCTGACTAAGCCCATAACCAGGTGGTGCGGGAAGTGCTTGCAGAACAACATGTGCTTTCCCCTGTGGTGCTTGGAATCTAGGAGGGGCGCCATGATTCTGCACATATCTTGAGTTTGGGACAGGTTGGGAGGGCAAAGCTCCCTATGACCTATGCTCCTGCATCATCTAGTTTTGCGTGTTTTGTATGCTCTGTATTTGGTCAGCCATTGCCTTCACTATTTGCAGGTTGTCATGAGTAGATTTCTTAATTGATGCTTGCAATTTCTCCTTCAGAGACTCCAAAGGGTCGACTCGCTTTGGAGGGTAGTTGGTAGCTTGGTGCAGCAACTAATAGATAGAGCGTGTCTATTGCTGCTGAGATGAGAATGGCTACTGCCTAGGATACGTGTTCTGCGCATTCCCGTATTGTCTGGTCTAGTAGTGTGGAGCTTGACTCGGTCTCTATGGGTTACCAGACCAGGAGAAATTAGGATGCTGGCGCCAACCAGGGTTACACATTTCAGAATACGGGTTGTTACGCCCGTAACCCTAAATAGCATTGACATCTTCGTAGGCCGAAGACGTCTCAGATGCAAATTCATCAAAAGAATACACACTTGCATCATCATGTGGTGCATAACCCTAATTGTACGATGCCAGATCCACATTGTTCACGGGTTCCTGGTATGCAGGATCCCGCGGAGATGGAGAGAAAACATCCTGAGTAAATGGATATGTACGAGCAGAGGGGGCTCGGGATGCTTGAGAGGAGTGAGATGGAGCAATGCTACCAGAAGATCCAGATCTCGCTCGCATTAATTCATCGAACTTCTTATTGAGCAGATCCACCTTGTTCAGCTTTTTGGTGATAATGTCATTGTCGAGTCGGGCAGACTCAGCTTGAGCTTCTTGGATGCTGACTCGTTGCTATCTAGGTTGCTGGAACTGGTTCATTGAGGTAGCATTCATCAAGTTCTCTACTAAGGACTTGAACATTTCAAATGAGTTGTTCTCGATCTTCACAAGGAAATTCCCATCGATAGAAGCATCGGCCAGGTGCCGATGTGTGTCATCCAGCCCATGGTAAAATACTTGAGCGAGGTACCATTTGGGTACACCATGGTGTGGGTACTTCTTGATAAGATCGTGAAATCTATCCCAGGCGTCATGCAGCTTCTCTCCAGGCCCTTAGACAAAAGTCATGATCGCACACCTCATAGCATTTATTCGACCGATCGGGAAGAACTTTTGGAAGAATTCACGACATAATTCCTCCTAGGCTTCAATTGGCCTGCCTATGGTCTTGAACCAATAAGCAGCTTTATCCTTGAGAGAAAAAGGAAAAAGCTTCATGAGAACAATTCTGATATCTACATTCTTGGGTTGAACTAACTCTGCAATCCTACTCAGATCTTCGATGTGCTGGAAAGGATCCTCATTTGTGTTTCCATGGAAATGAGTCTGAATCAGACTTATGATATTTGACTTCAACTCAAATGCATCTCTGCCTGCAGGAATCCGGACTTAAGGTGCTATAATTGTTGCCACTGGATTGTAGAAATCCCCCAGTTGTTCTCCGCATGGTGGATGCTGCATCCTATCAAGTGTTGTGAGAATCTTGTCGATGCTCTGCTCGTATTTTTGTTCCATTTCCTCAACCCTGGCTTCCAGACGAGCCATTGGGTTCTAATTCTTAGGGTCCTAACGAACTAGAGGATCGGGATTAGCCATTTCAACTAATCGAGTGGAAGAAGGTTGAGAAGAGAGGTTGGGCGAAAATCGCCTTTGTCGCCTTGGGTTCAGCTCCCAAGGTCCCACAAGTTTACGTCCTAACGACCTTCTTCCATGCATACACCAACTCAAAGGGTTGATGTAGTCAAGTAGAATAAGGCTAAAGCCTTGTTAATCAGAGTGGTCCTTTAGATCAGATGACTGGATTTTTCATTTAAGTTTGTGTTATTAAAAAAAATTCGATGAGAGACTGACTGCAAGGAATTCCCACCTCTCAGGCTAACCCAGCTAGTCTAGTTACGAGGGGACTATAAGGAAGGTTCTTCCTTCAGTTTTCGCCTCTGGTTCCATTACCCCGCAGTCGCGGTCGTTTGACGTTACCCCGTAAGCTTAGACACCAAGTTTTGTAGGAGAGGTTGGAACTACCTAGTAGTTTCAAGCCAAATGTAGATTATTTGATATATTTTCATGAATTTTTAACTTGTTTCTTCAATTCAATAGATGGTGGGTGGTCCACAAGGTGACACGCCTCACTAACTAACTTTTGGGCTCGTTGGAGTCGAAGTTAGTCTATGTGGTCCTATTGGCTCATGCATTTCTAAGTTTTTTTTCAAATTGAAAACCACAATTCAAATGTATACTCTCAGGTAAGATTGAATCTAAATGATTTGAAACTTTGTAATAACATCTTTTTTTCAATAAGCTTTCTAGAGAGTATTTTTTCAAAATTTTTACTATTTCCAACAATTAGTTATGAATTTTTAACAAACCAGAGGTCAAATCTGGGATTTAGACCCCATGTTGGTTTTTCTATTGAAAATAATATCAAATATGCTCCAAAAATTTGAAAAACTATGGTAATGAAAAATAATTTAATTATCTTTCGAACCCCACAAATCGTGAGTAAATCCGATTTGTATGTTGGTCAGAATTGATTTCTAAAATTTACAAAAGTTCTATTTTCAAGCAATCTGACCAGTATGTACTCCATGAATTTTTAAAAAATGCATAGAAAATTTTTTTCTTGGAAAAGGTGGCGTTGGAAATATAATTCAAAGATCTAGCTCTAGTCCAAATTTTAGGATTTTTGGAGCATCGGAAACAGGACTGTTGAATTTTAAAGATGACACTTATTTTTGGTTGAGTTTCTAATAAGAATGTGTGCACTTGATTTTTGAAACATCTGCTTTGCTTTGTTTGCCTCTTTGTGTCATTGTACCTGCACACAAAAGCATTATATTAGAGATGAAATCAAAACTTGCCGTGCCTCCCCGACAATGGTGCCAATTTCATTGGGGTGTAGATCACGTAAAAGATTAGCATGTTGTAGTATAGCACGAAATACATCTCGAGCAAATAAATAATGGAACTGGTGAGTCCCGGTTGATCACAGGGAGGCAAACAGCACTTTTGATTTCATGCATTTGTTCCAAATATAAGTACCAAGTAATAGAAACAATCAATCACAATATCCACATCACAAAGAGATTGAATTTGATATATGCGATAGAATGAAAACATGAATGTAAACAACTATTTTTGTAATAGAATGAGGGCACCACAAGTGATCTGTGGTGACCTTTTGGAGTGGTTGGGAAGAGCAGCAACGATCCGTCAAGGTGGCCCAACGGAGATGCAAAGAAGACGGGAAGAAGAAGGGAGAGGAGTTGTAGGAGGAAGAAGAAGAAAACTAATGGAATGGCCTTCAAAGGGGACCCTTAGGTCTTCTTTTATAGCTTTAGTGAAGGGCATTTATGGTATTTGAGCCCGTAATTCTGTGCAAAGGCTTCAGTTAATCAGGTCTGTTGATCGGGAGATCAATGGTCCTAATTAAGCCTTCCAAATCCTTCTTCCATCCATGGTTTGTTATGGTGCTAATAGATGGTGCACTATACGCCCTTGGATCTAAATCTGATGGCCTCGCTCGCCCATTGCTCACCAGCATGCCAGCCAATTGCCCTCGATCAGTGCCTTAAATCCTAACCCATCTCAGTCGTCCGATCTCTCGATCGGACGGCTTAAAGAGCACGCGTAGTGCCCACTAAGTCCTAAGGTTGGCGTTATCGTGCGTGTCTTCATCCAACGCTCCAGCGGCCGCCATGAGTTCGCTGCTGATCCGACCGATGAAGATTCTGCGATGGAATTTCACCCGTGGGTGGTTGAATCCCAATCACACTTCGAACCCGCGTCTTGCGTTGCCTGTTAATCGCACTCTCCACTGCACTACGCACATGGATTATCGTGGTTCCCAAATCCTGTGCAACCACCCTCAGCTGTTGGATGGGAATCCAATAGTCAAGATCTCTCCCTTGATTGATGAAGCAGTTGGAGGTGGATGTCGTGGCTGCATTACAGCCATTGGATGATGATCCAACAACCCACGGATCTCCTTCCCAGATTAGGGCATGGTAAGGGGTTGCTGCTATGGCGCCACGTGGCTGTCCATCTTCTTCTCCTTGTATCTAATGATGTAGGCCTCTGATTGAGTTGATTTTTGTGCCGTTGGACTGCGAACATCAATTTGGATCCATCCGTGAGGTTGGATTTGTCATCTGAGATCTGGATATTCTTCAATTTGCCCTTGGCTCCTGCTTCTTCTGCAGACTGCCTAGGGTGCTACGGGAGTCTGATTGATGCACTCTTAGAAGTATTGGACTCTTGTCATCATTCCAAATAGGTCCATAAGGTTGGATCACTCATCTAGAGCCCTACATTACCTGCAATTATTAATACCTCTTGAATAGCACATTATTATGTATAGAACATATAAATCATCTAAGATAAAAAGTACGATGTGTATGCATGTAGAATGGCCATGTTAAGCTAGGTTCTACCTTAATTCAGGCGAATTAGGGCCTATGATTACTGCGCAATCAAGGAGCAAGGAGGAGAGTTGTGTGCAACTCATGGAGGCCATGTGGTGTTTTGTTAAGCACAAAGGGAGGGGGTGAATGTACAAGATGTCTTGGTGGCCAAGGCATTAGGTTTAGGATTTATCCAAATAGGAAAGTAGGAATCCTCCTTGTCTTCAATTTTTGACTTTCAAGTTGTGCATAAAAGAAAAGTTGCAGCCCTTGAAATCATATTTCAAAGGAAGCTTGAATTATTCAATTTGCATTTAAAATGAGAAAGTTATGGCCAAAATACTAAATGTGTGTCAAGCTATCACGAATTTTGAGATTAGGATTTTGATTGGCTAAAATCAGGAAGGATATGGAAACTCCTTGGATGTGAATAGAGTTTGGGAAGTGATTGTAATGGACATCCAAGGGTGATGGAGGGTGTCTTGGAGGCTATTTAGGGCTCTTAGAATGTAGGTTTGGATCACCTCCTAATTGTGTTCACATTGATCTTGATTTGTAGAAAATTAAAGAGGTGATTCGATACCCAATCTAATTGATTAATTGTCACATTTTATCAATTAAGTCCAAGGAATACTTGGTACAATTTTAAGGTGTAGAAAAAATTTTGTGGCAAGTAGATAAGGTGTAAAACCTTATAGGATAGGATTAGGAATACGATTGAGCTAGGGACATTAGAGTGTGAGCTAGGTCTAGGTTTAGGATTAAGGCTAGGGTGAAGGGAAGTGTTTAGGGAGATAAATGGAGATGATTTAGGGTTAGGGTTAGGGTTAGATATAAGTATTAGGGTTTTGGGTGAGGCTAAAATAGGCAGGTTTTGTCTAGGTTTAGGGCTAGGGTTTCCAAGGCCTGAATGGATTCTTCTCCTCTCAATTGAAGCTCTAGTGACTTGTATTCCTACTTCTTCGACTCATGAGCCTAGGTAAAGGATTCCTGCACATGCAAAAACCTCAAATTAGCACAAAATAGGCTCAAAACTATAGCTTCACCCCTAAGATGCAGATATGCAATTATGTACAATATGACCTAAATTTAATGCAACTAAGACCTGAAACCAACAAAACTAAGTATGTTAGCATATAATTATGCTCACTTATTAGTAATGCAATAGGAGAGCTTCCCCCATCTGACACAATCTAGGGTTAGAGCAGGTAGGCAGGTGTGCTAGATGATAGGCATGTTGACAGATAGATCTTCAAGCATGCAAGTAGTCATCCCTTCACCAGTGAAAACCTAAGTCCCTTGGAGTTAGAACAAAAACTAACTCAGAGACCTTTAGGTGCTCAGGAAGTGATCCCAAGCAAGTTGTAAAGGAAATGAACCCATTAAGTAGTAGAACAAGGGAGATGATCCCAAGCAGAAACCAGAGCAGGGGAGACGATCCCAAGCAATAGTCACTGCACATCAACAAAAAAATCCTTCTCGCTAGTAGAAGCCAAAAATGTCGTACGATGTTTAGTGATGAGGCTGAGCATGTGGTTCAGTTGCTCCACGAGTCATTTGCATCTTCAACATCGATCAAGATGTGGCTTGGGGCTTTAGTAGAGTCCTTCAAGCCAATTATAGGTTAGCTAGATAATCCTGTTGCAACATCAGAAATGGTCGTAATGGCAGTAGTTGCAGGAAAGGATTCTTCTCTGTCAAGATATGAACTTTATCTTGTCCTCCCATGAAGATACAGAAGGCGCGAGACCACAATATATAGTTCAAGGAACCTGATAGTTTGATAATTCCATATTTATTTATGTTAATTAATGCCTAACTAATGTTATTTTGAGGGTAATTTAGGTTAGATTGCATCCATATAGATTAGGTTAGTAATTTTAGGCATTCTATAAATAATGCATAATTTTGGGTGCTTATGCAATTTTTCGCTTAGCTATATCTGGTGCGTTGATATATCTGTTCATATGTATGCAAGTGCTAAATTTCAAGATAATTGGAGCATGGTTGAAGGGATTTATGGATCTGAGCTCATTTAGAAGAAGGTTAAATCAAGTTGGTGGACCTATTTGGAAACACAATTAAACCTAACCCTAGCCTAATTAGGAACCCAAATTTCCCAACCTCGGACCTAACCTATGGACCCAATTTCCCACACATTAAGGCCAGCCATGAACCCCAATTCCTAACCTATTTGGTTGACCAAACTAGTTCATATCTTTTCCTAAAGAACCTATCCCTTATCCTTAGAAAACCTTAGAACATATCCCTACCAACAACCTATGTAGGAACTACCTACTAGCTTAAACCCTAGCTGCCACCTTATCCTCCTCAAAACCAAAATAGGTCGTCAGCCATGCACTTTAGATCATATCCCTATGGCTAGCCACCTTGGATAGAAAAAAAACCCAATTACCTTAGCCTCCATCCTAGCCCTTCATATTCCATCCAATGGCCTTCCTAAAACACCCATCCTAGACGTCCCCTTAGATTTAATCCTAGCCCTACACCTCATTGATCCAAGGCACCCTAAACCAACCAATAGGAAGCCTTCCTAATCCCTATATATACCTCTAGGCACGCTTCCCCTTAGTAATTAATTCCTAAGTTTTTCCTACTTCCAAATAAAGTCCAAAAGCTAGAACTAGTCCTCTACTTCTTAGAGATTGTAGGTGCACTTTTGCAACTACTTCTACACTACCACTCTGGACTTCTTCTTCAAAGCCCCTATTCTAAATATCTTTTATTCTAGTTCTAGTTGTAGTCACTTTGTTCTAGTTGTAATCTCTAGTTGCAATTAGAATTCTACTAGCTGTAATATTACTTCTACTTGTGTAAAACTCTTATCATTTCAATAAAAGTTCTAGTAGTTCTTTTTAAACTTTCCTTCAAGTTATATGCTTTGTTTTAGTACTTATATTAGTTCTAGTAAGTGCATGCTATTAGTCTTAGTTATTTCTAATTGCATTCTAGTAGTAGTAATCTCATATTCGAATCTTCCTATCTACTCCTTAGCATCTAGGAAAGTGAACTTTTTCGACTACCTCCCTGCAAACGACTCAGTCTCCGTTTTGAAATTCAATTTCCATATTTTTACAAGTTCGACTTGAAATAAATTTAAGAGTTTCTACATGCTTATACTACGATGAAAAATGTACTTTTACGTACTTATCCTGTGAGTAGAACATATTTTAATGGTGGTTCTTGAATAAGTACTGAGGCCAAGATCTTAGCCTTTGATGTCACTGCCAAAGACTCTTTATCCACCATTGCAATAACCGGGATCTCGCCAACCAAGACGAAGGCCAAAAATCAGTTGAAGAAGATGATCAAACCGCTGAACTTGGTCCAAGCTGATTTAGTGGCTTGTTCAGTCTTCATGAGTGGCCTTGCTTTGTCACGCTACAGCCCTTACGGTTTGATAACGGCCCATACAGCAATGTAGATATCAGTTTGGTCCTTTTTGATTAGTGATAGTCGTTTTATGCCTTGCTTTGTCACGCTACAGCCCTTACGGTTTGATAGCGGCCCATACAGCAATGTAGATATCAGTTTGGTCCTTTTTGATTAGTGATAGTCATTTTACACAATTAAAATCTAAGTGTTCGCTGTAGTGTGAAAAGATGATATCAAAATAAACCAAACTCACGAAAGATTAAAATTAAGACCAGTGAACTCGAGTTAAACACGGGGAGGCAATTGAGTCTAACTACTAAGATATGAAATAATCTAAGTAATCACAATATCAAATGGAAAGTAAAAGAAAATACTATATTATTGATATAAAGAGGAATGTTTACAACTCTAGAACTAGAAAGAATAAGAAATCGAAAAATATGGAAAGCAGAAATCCGATGTTGAGAGTAGTCCAGAGGATGAATCTAGAAGATGGAGGATGCGGAGATGGAGACAAGAGCACCTACATGAAGAACTCCACTAAAGACTGGCACAAGATGCTTAGATGCAAGGGACTTGCACCTGAGTAGAGAAAGGCTTGAGGGAGAGGGCTTCCACTTTTTAAACTTGAGAGAGGGTAGAATGCCCCTCCCTTGGCCATCCACTAGTTTTTTATAGAGATGATGGAGCAATGTGATTGGTTGATTTTTGGAGGCTTGCATCAAGGATGTGGAGAGCTAGGATTAAATCATAGGAAATCAAGGGTTGAGATCAAAGGGTGATGTGGATAATTAGGGTTGTTTTAGTTGGAAAAGAATGGAGGGTTAGGCTCTAGTTGGAGGAAGAATCAAGGGCCAAGATGGAGGGCTAGTTGGCCGGCCACTTAAGTGATTGTGTTGGGTGAATGGCTGGCCATGTGTAGAAGGTTTAGGTGTTGTTGGATCAAGGTTGGATAGCTTGGATTTAAGTGGATGATGTGGAAGGCATATGGTAATTTTTAGGAAGGGATAATGCTAGGTTTTTGGATGAATAATCAAGGCCCTAGGATCATGAATTAATAATGGTGGGATTAGGTCTTCCTAATGGGCTGCTAAGGTAGAGGATAAGAGGAGGGGTGTAGCGGCTAGACTAGGTTAGGTGTAGGGGATATGTTCTAGGTTTAGGTGCATGGTTTAAACCCTAGGATCTAGATCTACTGGGTATGTTTGATAGGTGCTTTAGTGGTTGTCCAAAGGATGTTTTCTTAGTGGCTATGGGATGACCATTAACGATATTACTAAGATGCTATGGCCAGCTATGCTTAGGATTAGGTTGGGAAATATGTTGGTTAGGGTTTAAATGGATGTTGGCTGGCCACACATGGTGAAAAATTGAAGTGCCTTGGCTGGCTAACATGGGTCTAATTGGGCTAAGTTGGTTGAGGTTTGGGTGTTAGGAATTAGGCTCCTAATTAGGCTAAGTATAAGGGATAATTGGGTTCCTAATTAAGCTAAGGATAAGATTATTTGGTCAAGGCTTCGGAGACTAGGTTGACCTATATGGAAGATGTGAGCTCAGATGGACTTGGCCATGTAAAAGGGCTCTAATTAAGTTCAAACATGGCACATAGACATTAATACACACATCCAGGTACCACATATGGCTGATGGAAATATTGCATAAAACCCTAGAAAATGTAATATTTACAAAATGATGCAGTATAACTAAACTAGCCTATTCTAATGCAATCATACCCAAATTACCCTTAGACCAACAATAATTAAGCATGAATTACTTAATTAAATATGAATAAGTCAATCAGGGTTGTGTCGGAGATAGGACAAGCATTTACTTTTGGAGGTGCTTCAAGTAAGATGATCAATAAGAAGAGGAGTAGAATCAAGTGACACACGATGTCACAGATAGGAGCCAAGGGAATGTACAAGCACACCGAGGTAGGGAGGTGCTAGCAATACCCCTAGGGCACGATGGAACACGTTGGGGTCCTAGGATGGACCTACTCTAATACCATGTTAAACAAACTAAATCATATCTCCTACAATTTTGAAAGAGATAAAACATGGAAAGAATTAATTCCCAAAGCATTAAAAAACATAATTTCCACTTTCCTAAATACTATTTTTAAACTAATCTCTAACAATTGTAGCACTATCTTGACATTTAACCAAAATAAACGACAAGTTAGGTCTACTGATCTACACAGAGACTAATGCTTGAAAACACGTTTGTTATAGCGCAAAATCCCATAAGTACTTTACAAATTATTTGTTACCAAACTTGTAAAATTGAAGTTGAAAACCAAAGTCGGGTTATCTCACGGGGAGGCAACTGGATATTCGTGCTTCCTAAGACCTTTTTCTTGTCTCTTTCTATGTTTTATTTTGTTTGTGATTTTTGATATAAGTAAAAATAGAGGTAGAACTATCAACTACTACTCATGAGCAAATATAATGAAAGACAAAGGCAGAATCGAAAACATAATTTTATTTCTAATCAGAAAAGTTTATTACAAACTAAGATTGGACTACAACTAGGAATGTAGAGTAAAGCTTAAGGAAGGAAAACAAAAATGTGAAATGCTATAACAGTGGGCTATGAAGCTATAGCCCTGAAAATGGAGCTGCTAGTGAAGAAGATGTGAAGGCGCATCCGACGGAGGCATGACCAAGGGAAAACCCACGACCAAGCTTGGATCTGGCTATGTTGGATGTCCAAGTTGTGGAAGTTGAAGGTGGAAAAATATGAAGATGACCTCTTGGCACATGATCTTGGGTTTATATAGAGAAGATGGCTAAGGCATGTGAAAACTAGCTTGGTGGCCAAGGTTAGTCTTGATGGTAATTAGGTTTAGGTCTAGCTAATTAGGTAGGTAAGGATCCTAATTAGGATTGGGTGGATTTTTTAGAATGTTGGAAGACTATTTCATGTTGGGAATTGGTGGGAGAGTGTTGTGTGCATGACCCAACTTGGTAGTTTTATAGGTTGTGTGCACTATTAAGATGTGTGGAGGGATCACATTAGGTTTTTATGGTAGGTGATCAAAGGTTTAGGATCTAGGATTGATTGGGTGGGATTTGTTGATACCCTTGTTTTGATGTAACAAAATTATATTTTATTTTGGATTAATCATTTCAAGTTGTATCATGATGAATTCATGGTGAAATGATTACAAAATAAAAAAGTTGGATTCAAGAAGAAGATTGTAATTCTAGAGTTGTAATTTTTACTTTTCTTGATTCTAGAAATTATGTAAGGAAGCTCAAAAATATTTTCACAATTTTCTAAGTCATAAAATCAACATTTAGGCAGTATTGATCAACCAAAATATTAGTTTCAAAAAAAAAGTTAGAATTGATCGATAAAAATATGAAGATTGATCGACCAACTTAGCCTAACAATAAAATGTAATATTCTTGTTGATGATTGTCCAATTAGGAAATTAATTAATCAATTAGTGATCGATCAAATATCAAATTGATCGACCAATCAGTTAAATTGATCAATCAATGTAATTCAAAAACATTCCTGAAATGGCTTGTTTTCACCTATAAATAGGAGCTGTTGGTAACTTTTTCAAGACAACTTTCAAAGCCACTTCATAAGAGAAAGTGCTTCAATGCTTTCTCTCTTTAGATTCAAAGCAGCTTTTGTGCTTTTGCATCCATTTCCAAAGTTCCTCAAAGCAAGTTGATAAATGCTAGTTTATCATCATCCTTAATATCCATTCACATCTAGTTCCTAAGGTTTTGTCAATTGCATTGCATTATCTCACTGCATTTAGCATGCATTTGCATTTAGGGTTTAGAGCATGCATTAGCATTTATTTTACAATATTTGATGTAGTTACCATTTGATTGCAAGGGATGAATGCTTTAGAAATCATAAAAGCCCTGGTAGTATGGAAGACATAAGGAACAAGTGTGAAGACAGTTTGCGAAAGCTCCTTCCAACTCCTCCACTACATAGCTAAGCTACTAGCTAGCTTAGCTAGCTCCTCGACTACTCTGGCTACTACCCTACTCCCTCTCCACCCTAATGGTCGTCCACCTACATTAAAACCACTAACCATTGGCACCTAAAATGCACTCCTTGACACCCTTTCACATGGCACCAAGGAAGCTTCCTAACCACCCTCCTTGGCACCCTTTCACATGGTGCCAAGGAAGCTTCCTAACGACCATCCATACTAGCCTATAAAAAGACCACCCATCCTACTATTCAAACCATCCTTGGCAAGCGACAATTCTTCCTATTAAACACCTATAGCTACCATACATCCCACGGCTAAGAAAGGAGAAGGAGAAAAGAATATAAAGAGAGCAACCTACCTGCTCCCTTGGTGTCTTCTTCCTCTTCTCTCCCCTTCCTTGTGCTATGCCAAGGAGCAAGCTTCCATCTAGGGAGGATGGCTAAGTAGAAGGATAGAAGGGTGGAGGATGTCCACCTTTGAGAGGAGCAACTCAAGGAGCTAGAAGGGAGTCTTCTTTAAGTCTGGGAGCCACCATTCTTAGAGCAAAGGTTGCCTCAGCTACTCTAGAGAATTTTTTATCTTTTATTTTATTGCATTTTAATTCTAGTTAAGCATTCATCTACCTAGGGATTAACTAAGTGGAACCTCTACTTAGTTGAGCTCCCTAGGTACTTTGTAAACATTTCTTCTTAATAGCAAGGTGCCTTTCTTCATTCTTGAATTTTCAATTTCAAGTAGCAACTTTACTTATTTTAGTGCATCACACATCTCTCTTCTAATTGCCCTAGGCGCACTTGCCTAGGGTGAGCTTGGATGAGAAGACTTCTCTTGCCACTTAGTTTCTAGTTGTTAGGCATAGTTTCTTTAGCGTGTTCTATCTTTGCATTCGTATCCCGCTTATTTTCAAACATAAAAATTTGCAAAAATCAAAATACAAAAAGAAGTGTTGATTTGAGAGGCGAGAGAGAGAATCACTTATTTGACTAAAAAATTGGCCTCCTTGAATGACCCTAGATACCACCATCTAGGATATAAATTTAAAAGCTAATCGGTTTTACACGTTGCAACGACATTAAAACCCGCATTTATAAAATTGCATAAAATTGCTATCACTTTTTGGCGCCGTTGACGGGGAGGCATAGCTTAATCTTATTTAATCACTCTCTTGCTTAATTAGATGTCTTCACAAAGTTTGTTTTGATTTGGCTAAGGTGTGAAATAGGAGCGGGAGTGGGAATTGGATTCACTTGGAGCAAAAGCTTCAAGTTGTCATGTCTTCCTGCGATCTTCAGGTAAGTACCCAAGCCAAATCTCTTAGGAATCTCATCAAGAAAAATCTTTTAAAAAATATTTAAATTATTAAAAATCACAAAAATAAGAAAAATTTGGGGTGGTGGAACCCTAAACACCAATTGTTTACTTCCTTGCATTAATTCTCCACTACCTTATTCTTATTAGTGTCAGATTTTTAAAAATCTAGACTTCTATCTTGATTTTCAAAAATCAGGTTCTAGCACTTAGAGGCTTCTAAAAACCCTCAAACTTCATGCAAAGAAGCCCCTTTGAGTTAGGAATCTTGAGTCCAAATTTCAGAGAGTTTTGACAAGTACAAAAAATTAAAAAATTCGTGGACTGAACAAGGGTCAGACCTTGTTACCTTACTATTTTCTTACTGTTCATGAATTTTATAATTTTTGTGCTTAATAGATTTGGACAAACTTTATATTTTAAGAAAACTTGAGAAATTCTATACAACATATAAAATTTTCAAAAATTCTTGAGCTTGATTAAGGTTTTTGTAGAATCATTCTTCCGAATCTATCATTTCTGACTCTTGATACCACTAACAAGAAAATTTCCAACAAAATATTAAATAATTTCCTAAAGTCTCAAAAAACTTATTTTTGGATTCCTTGTTTAATTTTACATCAAGTGGTGATATGTTTTTCTTGTTTGGATCACTGATTAGCCCATAGTTGTGGGCTATTTAAGTATTTAAGTGCCTACACATTAGGTTAATTCTAACATTTATTTAGTATAAATTAGGATGTAAATAGATTAATTCATAGTTTTAATCTAATTACATAATCCATATATTGCATTCATATTTTAAGTGCATTTAGAATTAGCTTAGAATAGCATTCATCTAATTAGATAACCAATTAGGTACATTATTTTCATTAACATAGAAGTTGAGGGTCTGTACATAAATAACCCTAATATTTTAAAATTATTTTCTTTATTCTTCTTCTTTCAGAACGGCTGGCTGCCGCTCCAACGCCCGGTTGCTGTAGTGAAGAAGCCATTCAAGGGGGAGCGGATGTGGTGGATCTGGTCGGGCAGCTGATTTCAAACTTGTGCAGGCCACTACAAAAGGAGGGAGGCAGTCGAGCTCAGAAGGCCTCCGCCACTGACCCACCACTGTGTAGAGAGAACCTCTCTCTTCCACACCACACTGCCGGCCTCTACTGTGGCGACGAGTCTCCATCACCGTGGGCGTGTGGTGTGACAGGCCACACCGCCATCCGGAGCTCGCTGCATCACCGTGAGCACCTTAGCGTGCATCCCCCTCGCCGTCATCACCGACCACCATCACCGAGTTACTGATTCAGCCACCCTCTCAGTAACTTAAGACGTCTGGGGAATTTCCCAGACGTCTGAAGTTACCCGCTCACTTCCACCGCACATGCCTGAAGTCGCCTGCAGACCCCTTCCCGCACCTGCAGAACCTTCAGCGCACCCACGTCCGTCAACCTTCAGCTCAAACGCGCCTCAACTCTCCAACAGCCACGCCTTCGCCCGCGCCTACAGACCACCGCAACCATCTTCCACGCGCCTGCAGACCACCACAACGCTTCCACGCGCCTGCAGACCAACGCTTCACCGCGCCTACAGACTAGCGCCCACCGTCTCCAACCGCGCCTGCAGCACCCTCCTCCCACGCTTGCAGAAGCGCCCGCAGCTTGCGCGCACACGCCAGCCGCCCGCAGCGCCCTCCGCCCATGCACAACAGCCTGCACGCCCTCATCAGCTGCAGCCGCACCCGCTCAACCGCCTGCAGCCACCACCAGCAGCACCTCCGCCGGAGCTCGTCCGGCCACCTCCGACCGCCGTGCGACTCGCCGCCACCACCGATTCGAAGCTCTTGGTCCAAGGGGCCTCCTCCGAGCTTCCCGCACCCCGCCATCGGCTCCTTGTCGCGCAAGACAAAAGGGAAAAATTCCCCTGTTTTGCTACAGTAAACCATCAATTAAAATTTACATTTTCTGCCATTGCAACTTTTTAATCATATTTTATTGATTCTGCATTGCGGAAAATATCCTCTAGTTTCTCATAATTGCCATTTCAGCATTGTTTCTTGCTTAAACCTTAATCTAAAGGCAATCTTGGCTTGGTTCTTGTCCAAACTGACTACGAACAAACGTTTTTAAGTGGTGCGAATTTTAATACGTCATTGCCTCCCTGTGGATACGACCCGCTCCTCTGCGAGTGGTTATTTCTTGTTAAATATTAACTAGTTGATTTTTCCACCACATTGAACTACAAACGACTTTAAAGCGAAAGATCGACCAGTCAAATGGCGCCGTTGCTGGGAGGCAACAGACGCAATAATTTCGCCTAATTTTATTTTGATTATTTGTCAATTGCACAGAGATTTGACCATTCATTATTTTCTTTTCTGTGCGAGAAAATAATGTTAAAATATTAGGGTTATTTATGTACAGACCCTCAACTTCTATGTTAATGAAAATAATGTACCTAATTGGTTATCTAATTAGATGAATGCTATTCTAAGCTAATTCTAAATGCACTTAAAATATGAATGCAATGTATGGATTATGTAATTAGATTAAAACTATGAATTAATCTATTTACATCCTAATTTATACTAAATAAATGTTAGAATTAACCCAATGTGTAGGCACTTAAATACTTAAATAGCCCACAACTATGGGCTAATCAAATACCCCCATGCCTAGTTTTTGTTAGTCCCTAGCAAAATTAAACGAAACCTAGCACTCTAAGTAGACTAGTTAACTCACTTATTGTTGGATTCTGAAGTGTTCGGAACTTGAGATCAAAGGTTTTGTAAATCCAAAGAGGGGGATACCCTGTCACAGATTTTTGGGGGTAGTTGAGGAGCACCGCGAAAGCACAACTTCAAAGGAAGGCTTAGGCCTACTTGCATCCCTCAATCTTCCGTCTTTGGATTTACTTGACCATTTGAAATTTAGGGAAGAACACCTAAGCTCCAACTAGGTCTTCTTAGGCGAACCGTAGGTTGGCAATAGGCGCGTAAATTGATTGAACAAATTGTATTGTCACCTGCAATCTGACTTAAAATCAAAAGCCTAAATTGGGAAAGACCTAAAAGGTCCTTTTTAAATTGTGTTTTGCTTGGGGAATTCTGATTGAAGTGTGAGTTAGAATGGACCACATTGATTTTCATCCTTTCACATCTTGCCCACACCCTCACCCCCACTCTGCATCCTTCGATCCCAGACGCCGAGATGGTCCATTCCTTGATGGACGTAATGACAATCATTGGGATCCATTTTACTCCTATTATAGGAGTATTGGCCTGGTTAAGCCCCAAATCAGCGAGCAGAGCCTAGGAGCGGGATTTGCTTTGCCCAATATCCCACATACCAAAGAAATACCCAACCCACCCTCCCTGAAAAAGTATAATGGTTGGACAAACACTCCTGGGTACTATAAGCCTGAGCCTAACTTCTCTCATGATAGAAATAACCTCTCCTCTTTGAAGATGGAAATACAGAAAATGCAAAACGAAATGAGTGAATTGTTAGGAGAATCTTTGAGAGTAGGCAAACAAGAAAGAGATGAAATTAGCCACTCAATCTACCCCATTGAGGATGACGTGCACCCCTCTACAATAGATGCATCTCCCGTGAGAGAGCTCAACTTTAAGTTGGAGGGAAATTCTGGGGAGAATAGCTACTTTTCGAGGATCAATTTTGAAACCTCCCCATTAGATAACACTTCCTTGAGAGATCTACACTTTAGGTGGGAGGAAAATACACATGACAGTAGCTATGCATTGGATGAAGAAAGGTGGCAACCCGAGGAAGATGATGATAAGGTTGAGTATCCACCTGAACTATATTGGAGTCAAAAGAAGGGAATGATGGTACCATTGCAAGACCTCGACCCAGATGATAGTATTTTCGTGACATTTGATGAAGTGGGTCAAAGTCAAGTTGTTAATCCTACCCTCCCTTCTGATCACGATATGGAACTCAAACCCACCCTTAGGGAACCTAACCCTAAAGAAATTGACCTATCTGAGGAGTTTGATGTAACCAGTGTAAACCATTTACCTCAGATAGAGCACCCTAGGGTATCTGCTGAGATATTAAATGATTCTAGACCTCGGGTACATGATGAATTGTGAGATGAGGAGGAAGACGAATTATATGAGGAACCTACATTCAAGATTTGGAGTGACACTAAGGGTGATTATGTCTTATTTGAAGAGTTAGCCCCTGAGGATGTCACAAATTTGACCAAATTAGGTTTCCTTAGCACACCCATTGATGATATTTCTCCTCATGATAAAATGATGGAAAATTTGGAAGCAATTTCTAAGATTTATGTGGATTCACATATAGACTCCGGGGAAGATTTGAGTAAAGAACAAAAACCCGGGGATGACATTGATAGGATAATCCCTAGATCTGTTGCTTCCAACCTGCCTTCATTCACTTCGAAGTCACCCTCTGATTCGCTTATATCTGAAAGCGAAATTGTGACTCCTGATGAAGAGCAGGAAGATCCATGTGATGGTGCAAGGAATGCTAGGGATGAAATTGAGGATTTAGAAAGAGTGTTTGGGATGGACACCAAGCTGATTAAACCCAACCTAGATCTTATGGCCATCCCACAACATCGTAACTTGGACACCCTAGACGATCCTTGCCTTAGAGAATTGCTCACTTTTGTTCTGACTAGGGGGCTTAACAGACCAATATTTCCTGTAGTGGAGTATCGGGTATGGATTGATGATTTCTTTAGTCAGTCCATTACCCTGGGGGTTTATCTCTGTACCATTCCTTCCCCATACCTTTTGGAGGATCCATATTATCCTCCCCCTACCCCTTTGGAGGTTGTTTTACCTATTTATCCTTTAGTACCTCTTCTGGTGACCTGGGAAGATTTCATTCCCATTTTAGTTGGGCGAGCATTTGCTATCGGGATTCATCATCAGCTCGCCAACATCCTAGGTTACCTATTTTCTAGGCCAACTTTGCTTTGCTCACTTTTAGGGCCTATTTCTGCAATTCTTGAACTTGATTTGCAGGTTCTCTGGCTTTTCAGCTCAGCTCTAACCCAGGTAATATCCTTCTATGCAATGAGGATATTGCAGATTTTAGGCATGGGGGGGTGTACTTGGGGATATACATAGCATAATTGCATACATTTGTACATAAAAAAAAAGGAAAAAAAAAAGAAAAAAAGGGGTTTTGAGCTTAACTGGCTAGATCTTGCATTCTTAAGCAAATCAGAGCTCTAGGGTAGACTAAATTAATTCTAGGGTCAAACTTTAGAAGCTAAATGAGTTGCTAGCGTTAGACCTTTAGGGTCCTTTGTGGACTTAAAAACTTATGTACGAGTTAAGTTGCGGACCATTCCTCAAGAGGTTGAGGAAGGGAAGCTAGGGTTTGAGTTAAAAGGTGGGGTAGTACCTGGAGTCTTATTCTACCTTTTGGTTTACGGGTCCTTGTAACCCAGGCATCCAAATTTCACACACTTGGTCTGGTAATCAACTTAATTTCTGTCTTTCTGAAAAGAGATTTGATTCTCTTAGTTTTGACTTAAGAGAGGCTTGAAAACAAATTTTGATTGGAAGAGTTCCCGCCGTAGGAGAGGTCGAGTATATACTCACCTTGAGGATGCGATGATAACATATTACCTCCTCGGCGCTTGTATCTTAGGATATCCATCCTACTGGGGGCATGTAAGCGCATTGTGCGGTTCAGGTACCATGGGCGGCCCTATCACGAAGTGCCGATTGCCATAGACCTGAATTCGCTTAAGAAATCCATGGGCGATACTATCTCGAAGTGTCGATTGCCAGGAGTTCTTTGGGTCGTTATGGGTGGTGCTATCTCAAAGCATCGAAAGCCAGGCACCCTTCGAGGTATGGTAATGGGGACAATGAATCCGACACAGACCGTGTTGATAGCTGATCTGAGGTTAGACTTAGAAGAATAAAAAAAGAAAAAGTAAATAAAAAAAAAATCCTTTAACTCAAATAACTCAGAACAATACACAGGCACGGATGCTTTAATCTCAGGGATCATTAAACATTAGGGTAGAGTCATAAATCAGGGAAACTTGTGCCTGCAACTCGTCTTTAGCCAACCTAGTCTGTAACTTAGCAACTACTTAGGAACCTTGGGTCTAGAGCCTGAACTTAATATGCTTCTGAAGGAAGACTAAGTGAATTAAATAGTCTACTTAGAGTGCTAGGTTTCGTTTAATTTTGCTAGGGACTAGCAAAAACTAGGCATGGGGGTATTTGATTAGCCCATAGTTGTAGGCTATTTAAGTATTTAAGTGCCTACACATTAGGTTAATTCTAACATTTATTTAGTATAAATTAGGATGTAAATAGATTAATTCATAGTTTTAATCTAATTACATAATCCATACATTGCATTCATATTTTAAGTGCATTTAGAAGTAGCTTAGAATAGCATTCATCTAATTAGATAACCAATTAGGTACATTATTTTCATTAACATAGAAGTTGAGGGTCTGTACATAAATAACCCTAATATTTTAACATTATTTTCTTTATTCTTCTTTCAGAACGGCTGGCTGCCGCTCCAACGCCCGGCTGCTGCAGTGAAGAAGCCATTCAAGGGGGAGCGGATGTGGTGGATCTGGTCGGGTGGCTGATTTCAAACTTGTGCAGGCCACTACAAAAGGAGGAGGGAGGCAGCCGAGCTCAGGAGGCCTCCGCCACCGACCCATCACTGTGCAGAGAGAACTTCTCTCTTCCACTCCACACTGCCGGCCTCTACTGTGGCGACGAGTCTCCATCACCGTGGGCGTGTGGTGTGACAGGCCACACCGCCATCTGGAGCTCGCCGCATCACCGTGAGCACCTTAGCGTGCATCCCCCTCGCCGTCATCGCCGACCACCATCACCGAGCTACTGATTTAGCCACCCTCTCAGTAACTTAAGACGTCTGGGGAATTTCCCAGACGTCTGAAGTTACCCGCTCACTTCCACCGCACACGCCTGAAGTCGCTTGCAGACCCCTTCCCGCACCTGCAGAACCTTCAGCGCACCCACGTCCGTCAACCTTCAGCTCAAACGCGCCTCAACTCTCCAACAGCCATGCCTCCGCCCGCGCCTGCAGACCACCGCAACCATCTTCCACGCGCCTGCAGACCACCACAACGCTTCCACGCGCCAGCAGACCAACGCTTCACCGCGCTTGCAACACCATCCACCCGCGCTTATAGAAGCACCCGCAACTTGTGCGCACACGCCAGCCGCCCGCAGCGCCATCCGCCCACACACAACAGCCTACGCGCCCTCATCAGCTGCACCCGCAGCCGCTCAACCGCCTGCAGCCGCCACCAGCAGCACCTCCGCCGGAGCTCGTCCGGCCACCTCCGGCCGCCGCGCGACTCACCACCACCACCGATTCGAAGCTCTTGGTCCAAGGGGCCTCCTCCGAGCTTCCCGCGCTCGGCCATTGTCTCCTCGTCGCGCAAGACAAAGGGGAAAAATTCCCCTGTTTTACTACAGTAAATCGTCAATTAAAATTTACATTTTCTGCCATTGCCACTTTTTAATCATATTTTATTGATTCTGCATTGTGGAAAATATCCTCTAGTTTCTCATAATTGCCATTTCAGCATTGTTTCTTGCTTAAACCTTAATCTAAATGCAATCTTGGCTTGGTTCTTGTCCAAACTGACTACGAACAAACATTTTTAAGTGGTGCGAATTTTAATACGTCATTGACTCCCTGTGGATACGACCCGCTCCTCTACGAGTGGTTATTTCTTGTTAAATATTGACTAGTCAATTTTTCCACCACATTGAACTAGAAACGACTTTAAAGCGAAAGATCGACCAGTCAATCACCTCTTTTAAAGATCTCATAAAAAAATTTCATTTATGAGTTGTATAACTAGGATTTTCAATTCTAGGATTTTGATTTTATTTTCTCTTAGTCACACATACACTCAAAAGAATTGATTCTCACCATTTTACAACTTTATTGTCTTATTGTGTGATCACCTTCAAACTTGTTTGAACATTTAAAAGGATAGAATCTTCTAAAGTCTTTTCACAAAAATCCTTGTTTGTAAACCTCCTGTTTCGGCTTAGGCCTCACTTCCCGCCCAATTTTCACACACACAAAAATTGAAATAATCGAGCATTGCCCCAATTAATGCCCATCACATTACTTGTGCACTTTAAGCTTCTAGATCTAATTAAAATTTGTAGCAACTTGACCCCTAAGGTTTCATCAAACTTAGGCTTGCTACCTAGGTTTTAAGATTTCTTTAGTCGGTATCAATTCCTTCATCTATATCTGGTACTAGGCTGAGGGGTAGTGTCAAATGACAGGGTGTGGGTTTATACAAGTCCCCAGTGATTTTCCTAAGGCATGCTTGCGTTCAACCCTCTTATTGAATAGCAATCATGCAACCTAAATGACCTGAATTAAGTTAGATTCTAGCATAACTTAGGAACAATACATGCATAAGCATCATAATTTGCACAATAGTTAGTTTGTTAGTCATAAAGATAATATTTTCATTTTATGCATTAAATGAGAGATGAAATTAATCACAGATGTTTCGAAGCTGCGGATGACAGATCAGACCATACAGATCTGATTAGGATGACAACGGGAGTCCAACGCTTCCAAAATTGTCTTGATTAGATAACCACAGCATCTTGTGCAATCCAAAGAAGAACAGAGGCCACGGAGCTCGAGGACAAAGATCCAAGCCTCAGATGAAAGATCCAACTACACGATGGATCCAGATCAATGATCACAGTCCAACGACACAAAAGTTGTCTCAATTGGAGGTCTGCATCACCAGGTACAAAGAAAAGAAGATGGATGGCCATGATGGCACCATGTGGCACCATCACAGCCGCCCCCTCATCACCGCCCCATCTGTAAAGGCTACCCCTTACGCACTGTGGGCCGTTGGATCTTCATCCAACAACCACAAACACGCTGCGTCGCCCGCCTCACCGTGCTTCATCAAGAAGGAATAGATCTTGGCCATTGGATCTTCATCCAACAGCCGAGAACAAGCTCCCTCAAAACAAAAATGTAACAAACCAAGGGTTTGGCACAGCGGTCTGCACCTTCGCCCTTAAGCAAAGGGTGTACGTTAGAATGGCGCCGCATGAGAAATCAGGAGTGGGCGCAATTAGATCGTCGGATGGAGATCGGAGAACAGAGATGCATCCACATGGCGTAATCTGAGCACATAGCGATCGAACGTGGAATTTGACGTGTGTGTAACACGCAATCTCACGCGTTTGCTTCATTGAGAAGGCAATGCAGGTGTGCTTTAAGCCATCCGATCGTGAGATCAAACTGCTAAGGTTGAGGTGCTCAATTTGAGCGAGCGGACGTGCGAAGAAGAGAAGCAGGTGTTGGAGCGCACGCAAGGAAGTAGCAGAGCTACCTGATCTTGATCCAATGCTCCAGAGTGTGCCACGTGTCACCACTAGGTTGAATCCGTGTGTTGAATGCACGTTTGAAGGTGTTTTGAGGCCATATCTGATCTGTTGATCTCCCGATTGACGGATCTGATCATAAGGGAGTTGTTACACGAGTTTAAGGGCCAAAATGCCCACTTTTCCCCTCATTAAAACTATAAAAGAAGGCCCAAGACCCCTCAGTTGAAGGCATCTTCCAGACATGTCTCTTCCACCTTCCTCTAGACCTCTTTCTCTCTACAACTTCGCTCTGACCTTCGTCCCGATGCTTTGGATCTGAGGTGCTACCGCATCTTGCACAAGCATCCCACAAGCGATGTCGTCATCTATCTACCTTCTCTCTCTCTATCTCTCTCTCTTCCTCACTCTTTCTAACTATCTATCTATCTATCTGTCTCTATTAGCATTTTCTATTGTGAAAAACTCTATTTAATTGTAATAAAATTTTGATTATCTGGATATCTACTCTATACATATATACATATATATATATATATATCTATTTAGAATTAGTTTTATTGAAAAGCTTCCGTTGAAATCAAGATTGCCTCCCTGCAAACAACTCGATACTCCCGATCCTTATAAACCCGATACTCCCGGTCCATATAAATCTATTTGTCGATGGATTCCGTGCTATACTACAACCAAATCATCGTTTAAAACACAATTTATGTGCCGAACAAGTTGGACCATTGTCGAGGGGGTAACAGAAAATTTTGAAGCTTTTTGGTTCAAATTTGAGATTTCTAACTTGCTATTTTCATTGATTTCATGTGTGTAGGAAAGCGAGGAAATCAGAACGAAACACGACAATGGTAATTGTGAGTTCAATCTCAAGTAAGTACCCATAGTTTAGATTAATTAGTTTATAAAAAATAGGATTTTCTTGAACCTTGGGATTAGTTAGAAGTTGCTTGCTTATTGAAAAAGAAATCTCTTGATTTTTAGGCTAAAATAAAAGTTATATATGATAAATTCAATTCTAGAAGATTCGTACATCAAAAAATTCTCAAATTTTTACTGGACATGAGTTTTGAAGTCAGAAACAACATATTCAAACTTCATAAAAATCTAAGTTATATAAAATTTTCAAAAATTCATGGTGTAATCTATTATCAAAATGGTTATTGTTCTTGATTTTCTAGAGTTCAAAATATCATAGGAATTTTTATATAACTCTGATTGACTTAAAATTTATGGAACTAAATTTTTGAGATAATCAAGAATTTAGGAAAAATATGAAAAAAATATTTCTTACATGTTTGATTGCAAGAATTAGTCAGTCACGAACTAGGGGTCAAAACAGACTGCAAAACCCCCAG
This sequence comes from Thalassia testudinum, assembly GCA_037157565.1. NCBI lineage: Eukaryota > Viridiplantae > Streptophyta > Magnoliopsida > Alismatales > Hydrocharitaceae > Thalassia > Thalassia testudinum. The sequence goes on from JAZHRO010000036.1 coordinate 32,424,282, forward strand.
TATACTTTAAATCAGAAAAAATAGAAAATGTGCATTAAAAATTATTAAAAAAATTTTTTCTGAGTGCCTAGTTAGTGGTGCAATAGGACCAATTGATTGTATTGTTTGGGTCACACCACTTACCTGAATTTGGACTTAAAAGAAGCATCTTAGCACTATTTACTTCTAAGGTTTCATGTTAAGGATAGAGCACACCTTCATTTTCATAATTAAAGGAAATTTATCAAATAATTTGGGATTTGCAAAACCCTTATGTGCCTCATCAAAACATTGATTGAAAATATTATATCAAGTGAACCTTAAAATTCACTAACACAAGTATTTGAATATTAAAATTCACTTCATGAAAAAAAGACATTGCTTGTGAACCCTTTGCCTGTGCACTCACACATTTGAAGTCAATTTTAAGGGCAAACACCACCCTAACGCCCATCATATTCCAAAAGCACATCAAACCCAAGCCTAAAATTGAGTAGACGTGCCCTAGGCTGGACTAATAGTCTTGGGGATTTGAAACTAGATTGAACTATGGTCAAGGCCTTGTCTACTTGGACCCACTGGTGAAAAGAATGGTCGGTGCGGTAATCGCATTAACCCTTAGTGGTGTCCCACCATGTGTGGTGTCCAAGGGATTCCCACCCTTCTAGCTAGCCAAGTAATTCAAAGGTTGATCTAACCCAGTCGTATTTTGGGGAGCCAAGATCAGGTCTATTTAGGGATAACACTCTAAGGACCAATTTGATTGCTTGCATTGAAAGGGTAGGGTATTCTCTCATCTGTCTTCTCCCTCTCATCTACAGACATTCTTTTGGTGCATGCAAGGTTGAAGATCTAAAAATCCTGATTTACAACCACCATTAGAAAGAAATCCTAGGAGAAGACCTATTTATCCAGGATCTAAATCTGAACCCACTGCAATGGCTAGTCACCACCAGGAAGAAGAGATTGAAGAACAAAATCTGGATCCAATGACCCTCTTACAAAGGCAGATCACTAAGAAGGGCCAGTGTCTTGACCAATAAATGGAGGTCATAGTGCAGGCCATTACTCGACTCCAAAACGAAAGGGTAGACCGACCTCTTCATGACTTTTACAACCCTCCTAATATCCAACTTGAACCCTTTGTCAGGGTACCTCAGGATGGGGATGATTTTGAACTCAAACCTTAGATTATCAATTTGATTCCCTACTTCCATGGCCATGAGTCAGATGACCCCTTCCACCACCTTGAATAACTGCTACACATAGGAAGGACCTTTGGCCCTAGAAACATGAATGAAGGTACCTTGATGATGAAAATGTTCCCATTCTCCTTGAAAGATAGAGCTTCTCATTGGTTGAGAACGATTGGTAGGCTAATCCTAACTTAGGAAGATTTGGAAGTTCCATTTAAAGGGGGATTGGGAGGATGGAGGCTGACCCAAGGGCGACAGAGAGAGGAACCTTGGTGATGAAGGATGGACAACCTGGAGATCTAGGCTTGGAGGTGGAAGGAAAGAAGAGGTCCTGTGGCAACTAGAAGATGGGTGACAAGCAGAAGTCGAGCTTACGAAGGTAGGCCATGGGGTAACAAGGAAATTGTGTGTTTTTGGTGTCGACGTCAAGGGCATATGGTGGCGGTGTGCCACTACCCCTTGGTTTGCCTGGCATGTAGGGGGCATGGCCATAAAAAAGACTCTTGCACAGCTAACCATGGACAGCTGAGGGGAAGGGCTGGCATGCACAATAAGGTAATGAAGTTTGGGGTGCTGCTACCTCCACCTCTGCCTCCACCTACCTATGGGGGACACACGGTGGACGTGGAAATTCCTATGAGTGAAGACATCAGGATGACTAAGCTAGTGCTGTAAGGGGCTTTAGTCGGAGAGGTGATGACGGGCAATCCTTTCCTGGAAAAGATCCATCAGATGCTAAGCTCGCTTTCCTTGTTGACTGATGGTTGGAAGATTTCATCTCTCTTCCCTACGCATTTTGTGCTTTTTGGGTTGGGGATGATAGACATAGAATGCTTGCGATTTCGCTCGAGTGCTTTTGATGGATTGATGGTGATTTGGAGCCTAGTTTCCCCCTTTGATAGTTCCTTGCCTAAGTGGCCGCCCCAAAGAGCAGGCTCTAGATTAGGGAAACTAGGAATTAGGGGCCTACCATTACATCTACGATCATAAGAGGTGGTGGTAGCCATGATAGCAGGGTTTGCTACATTGGCCGAAGATGCTGAGATTAGACTGCTGGAGGGTGATGGACAGGTTTTGAATGTCTTGGTTGATGTGGTAAAGGTAGGCTTTGTGCTAGAGAAGCTTATCCTCCACTGTGGGGGGAGTTCATGGCTGTTGCTTTTGTGTTTCACAATGGATGTTACTGATGGGGGATTCAATCAAAACAAATCATCTTATGTGGAGGTTGTGAATGCTGAGGCAGCCTAGCAACAGTCAAGCCGTGCGACCCTGATGAGGCACCTGAGCCAAAAAAACGTAAGGATCATCACCTCCTGGGGGAGAAGGAGGAAGGGATGGAAGTGGCACTGGTAGAAGAAGCTGCAGCAGAGGAAATGATGGTTGCTACACCAATGGTAGATACATTTGATCAACGAATACTACAAGATATCTTCGCCAATTCCTTGAGACTACAGTCGAGATTGCCAGCAATGGAGGGACTGAAATTTGTAGTGTCAGCATCCAAGATTGGTGGGGGTAGATCTCCATATAAGCTTAGGCAGAGGTGACAAAACACCACGATGAAACTTGATGAAAATGCCATTGCAGCTATTATGAGGGTTCGTAAGGCCCCGAACTCCAAAAAGGGGGGCACCCAAGAAGCACAATGAGGATCCTTTTTTGGAACGTGCGTGGGGCTGCGCGACAAAAGCCGGAGGGCTTCTCTCTGGAGATATCTGAGGGAGTGGGAGATAGATTGTGCTATCATTCAAGAGACACACATAGAGAGTGAGGAAGACAGGGCTTGGGCTGATCTGAAGAATGAGGTGTGGCTGAATGTGTGATGCTTGATTCACATGGCAGGTCAGGGGGCATTGTTCTGTGGTGGAGGAAAAATGCTCTGCAAATGCTGGAGGTTTTCAAAGCTAGACATATGCTGACTTGTAAATACAAAAGGAATTAGGGGGATAGCGATTTCTACATTACAGGGGTCTACGGCCCTTGTGATGCCTCTACACAAGGCAGGAGATGTGGGAGGATTGGAGCGTAGCTGTAGATCATGTAAATGGGGCTACATGGCTTATGGGTGGAGACTTTAATTGTGTTTTGATGGGGAGGGACAGGCTGAATGGCATGGTGGACAGTGCATCCATTGGGTTCCAGCTGACGGTTCAGACACTTGGCTTGAGTGAATATCCCTCCTCTGGAACGGAATTACTTGGAGAAATGGTAATGGCCTCATGTCAAAACTTGACAAATTCTTTGGTAATGCTAGGCTGCTGGACATGTTTCATTTGTCCTTTGTGTTTGGGTTGGAACGCCCTTTTTCTCACCACACACCCTTGGTTTGGGATAGTGGGGAGCAGGTGCACATTGGATCATATTTCAAGTTTAGAAGATCATGGTTGAGAGAACCTGGATTCTGTGAGATGCTTGAAGTATGGTGGAGGGCCAAGCATGTGGATGGATCGGCCGCTATCAAACTTGCATCCAAGCTGGCTTCAATGCGCACAATTCTAACACAGTACGGGGCTGCAGTATCCATTGTGAGACATCAGAGGAACCTTGAGGCATTGATCGAAATTCAAGGTCTTGATGCAAAGGAAGCAAATGGTCCCCTAACCAATCAGGAGCTCGATGCTAGAAGAATGTGGCAAGGTGTGGTGGTGGAGGATTTAAAATAGGAGATGGATTGGAGGGAACGTTCCAAGCAACTTTAGCTTAAAGAGGGGGATGGCAATACCAAATTCTTCCACTTGGTTGCCAGCTCTCATTGAAGGATCAATTTAATTTCCTCCATAATCAAGGATGGTCAGAGAATTTCCTCTATGCCAAATATTAGAGCTGAGGCCATCAAATACTTTAGAGACTCTTCAGGGGCAACAGGTAGAGGCCTATGGAGAATGGCGGTGAGTGATTCATTTGGAGTCTCCGATGAACATGCATCTAGATTGACGGCAACCATCACTAAGAAAGAAACTGTGGATGCCATTAAAGACTTGAACAATGAAGGCTCTCTTGGTTCTGATGGTATCCAAGTCCTTTTCTATAAGGAGATGTGGGGTGTGGTTGGTAAAGAGGTGCTGGACGTTATCAAGGAATTTGAGGGGGGAAACTCTGGCTTTGATAAGATCAACAGATCCTATCTTTTCCTGTTGCCAAAGACATAAGGTGCAGAGAAATCCTCTAATTTCAAACCTATAACTCTCTCGAACTCCATCTATTTGGTGGTGAGCAAGATTTTGGCAAATATGCTAAGGTCTGTCTTGCAAGACTTGATTCATCCAGTCCAATCAACCTTTCTCCCCAATAGATCTCTGCGAGAATCATTTATCATGGCCCAGGAGATGGTGTATGGTTGGCACAAGAGGAAATGTAAAGCCTTTATGTGGAAAGTTGATTTTCAAAAGGCCTATGATTCTATTTCATGGCCCTATTTATGGGAGGTTTTCAAGAGAAGAGGGTTCCCCCCCTCTGGATCCAATGGATGAAGCAGTGCATTACAACTACTTCTTTCACTTCCTTGATCAATGGGAAGCCGTGTGGGGCTTGGATTCAGCCGCAGTGTGGTGTTAGGCAAGGATGCCCATTAGCTCCACTGGTCTTTATCCTTGTTGTTGATGATCTAGCAAGATATGCTTGCAAACTCTCTGAGGTGGGTATTATTAGAGGATACTCTTTATCCAACAGGAGAGCTATGGCCCCTATACTCCAATATGAGGATGATACGGTCTTTGTTGTTGAGGGGACAAAGGGTGAAGCCTGTGCACTAGGCCATATGGTTAATATTTTTGGTGACATTTCAGGTCTAAAATTAAATAGGGAGAAGTCCAACTGGTATGCTTTTGTCTGAATGAGCAAGAGCAAGAAGCTATTTCTGATATCTTGGGGACTCCACGTGCCATCCTGCCCATTAGGTACTTGGGGCTACCTAAGATGTTCAAAAATGAAGAAATGTGACTAGAACATTCTCTTTGATAAAATTTCAATCAAATTGGAAAGGTGGAATAGCAGGTTCTTGTCAAAGGGTGGTGCACTCATCTTACTGAACTCTGTTATTACCTTGATCCCTGTCTTTTACTTCTCCCTCTTCGAAGCCCCAAAGTCTATCCAGAAGCACATGGATCTAATGCAAAAGAGGTTCTTTTGGAAAGGTGCCAAACACGAAGGTAGATTTATGCAACCACTAAAGTGGGAGCAACTCTATCATCCAAAGGAAAGAGGTGGGCTGGGAATCAAAGCGTTGAAAGAGTTTAATGAGGCCTTATTGATCAAATGGGCTATAATAATTCTTAATGGGGAAGAGAAGCCATGGACCGAATTAATTAAAGATAGCTATGGTCATTCCAATAGTTCTTTGAGGAGATTATGCCCTTCCCATCCCTCACCATTTTGGCACTCTGTCATCCAGGCTCTTAAGAGCAACTGGCATCTATTGCAACTCGTTCTGGGAGATGGCAGGACATTCAACTTCTGGAGTGAAAAGTGCTCCTTGCTAGGCCATTTAAAAGAGTCCTACCCGAGGGAGTTTTTAGCAGCGATAGACAAGGATGGTGCTGTGAGCTGCTACTGGTGAGAAGCAAATGAGTGCTGGCAATTGAATGAGGCTAACTCCATCAGGGAGGGAATCTAGCTATGGGAGGAGAGACTGAATTTGATTTCAGACCTGGAACGATTCAAACCTAGACATGGCATGGAAGACATTTATGCATGGGATGGAATCTATACAGCTCAGCATGCTTATGGAAGAATTATGGATGGCAGCAGAGGTTTGGGAAGTGATCACATTGATAGGAAACTTTGGCTCTTGAAGATCCCCCTCAAGGTACAAATTTTCCTTTGGTTATGTAGAAGGGAGGGCTTGATTACAGGCGACCTAAGGCACAAGAGGAAGGGTGCAGCTCTTCATGAATGTCATTTATGTGGAATGCACACCGACAGTCTCAGCCACATTTTTTCTTCTTGTTTGATTACTGATGTGATATGGAAGAGAATTTGCCAACAGCCGCTCCCCCCATGGGATTCCTTGTGGCACAACTTTTTAATTCCTGAGAGGCTGGACCTGCACATGGCTGCAGCACTTTGGTGTGTGTGGAAGGCGAGAAATGAGAGGTTATATCAGGAGAGGCCTGTATGCTGTGAGCAAATTGTAATTGAGTGATGGTCTCTCATACATAGATGGGGATCTGATTTGTAACTTCCCTTTTTTCTCCTTTTTACTGATCAATAAAATGCCCTCCTGAATTGCTATCGTAACATGATAGCTTTCCTCTCAATTTCAAAGAAAAAAAACTTGGGAAGATTTGAGGAGCACATCCTAAAGAAATTCTTTCCCGTAGGAAAAACTAATGCCCTTAGATGTGCCATAACAACCTTTAAGCAGAACCTTGGGGAACAACTACATAAGGCTTGGGAGAGGTTCAATGATTTAGCTAGGAAATGCCCCCATCATGGGATCCCGAAGTGGCACTTGACCCATATTTTCTATTATGGGTTAAGTGATAATCTGAAGAATTTTGTTGATGTGGCATGTGGGGTCAATTTCCTAAGTAGAGACGTTGAGGGAGGCTTTCAATTATTTGAAAATATGAGCAAAAATTCCCTCAACAATGCCTCAATGTTCGCCTTTAACAGAGCTAATCAACCAAGAAGCGGAGTTTATGAAGTTAACAATAATTCACACTCGATTGATTTAGAATTAATTGCACAATGATTAGACAAGGTGGAACTCCTGGGAAAGAATGTGGAGAATTTGGATAAGAAACTAGATAATCTTTTGAAGGGCAAGAGTTCCTTAGGTACACAATCAAGAGTAAATCCTATGCCTACCCAAGGAGTGCCTATGTTAATCCACAACCAATTCCCTAACCCCTTAGGTCAAGAATTAGTGCACAACATCAATGACCTAACCATGGCACCAATTGTGAGCCAACTGTACTTGGACTGATGTAGCCACAATTATTGAGGCTAAAATGCCTATTCATGCATATTTCTAGGCATAGATTTGCATTTCATGTTATAAATATTGCATAGCATGCATCATTCTGCATTTAGAGTAGTTGTATATAATTTAGGTTAATTGCATCCTTTTTATGGTCAGGAGAGAAGGATATTTATTTCATAGCCTCGGATTGATGATCCAACCGTACGGATCTGACAAACATATATAAATTCATCATAAAATGCTTATTTACAATAGTTCCTAGGCTTAGCATTACATACCATGATATAAATATTGCACAAACATTCATTGCATTGCATTTAGGATAGTTGTATATTATGTACATTAATTCCATTATTTTAGATGGCATGGAGGCAGTGTGACATCTTTACGGGCTTCGGATGAAGAATCTAACTGTATGGATGGATTCAAAGCAACGATCGCAGTCTGTCAACGTGAGAATCACCCTAATCAGAGCTCTGTAGCACCCTCCGCAAGAAGGAGATGAACGGCCTAGATGATGCCACGTGGTGCCATCCAGGCTGCCCCACCTGAGCCAAGGCATCTCCAAGGTTGCCGCAAGATGAGATCCCAGCCGTTGGATCTCAGTCCAAAGGCTGAGATGTGCGCTCCATGGATGAACTCCTCACTCGGCCTCAGGCAGCTCAAGGATGGCCTCATCTCGGCCGTCGGATCTTCATCTAGTAGTTGAGATGCGCGACTGGACTGTTCCCTCCACTCGACAAACCATGGCTTTTGTGCATTGGTGTAGACACGCGCTCACAAACCGCAAGCGCGAGTTCGAGCCGCGATGGGGGGAGGCTATTTCACGAAGAGCGGGCACAATCGAATTGCGCCCATTAAATTAGCGTGGGAGCAATCGAGCAGCGGAGGCATCACCACGTGGCACCGTTGGATGAGCACGAATGCTGCACATGGCCACCAACGCTCCTCTAGAACGTGCCATCTCAAGTGCGCAATCAGGGGTTCTCTTTTAAGATGACCTGATGCCCTCTCGGTCATCTGATCTTCTCGAAGGCACAATACGCGTGCATTTGAATCTGCTAGGGCACGAACTGAGGGTGCATCCCAGTCGCACGATGACAGATCCAACGGTGATCTCTTCAAGCTTACAGTTGCGGGCAAAGCGGTGGGTGAAGGATTTGCAGTGACAGAAGAGCGGGCCTTTAGTGACACTTGTAGCTGTCACTAAATGGCCTACGTAGTGAGTGTGCCAGCCAAGGCATTGAAGAGGCGCGGATCTTTTGGTGACAGCTTGAGCGGCCTTTAGTGACGCTTGTAGCTATCGCTGAATGCTTGTGCACAGGATGCTCTTCTTCCCATCCACTATATAAAGGCCTACACACCCCCCTTAGCAAACCATCTCTACCTACTCTACTCCCACCTACTTCTAAGCTCTAGCAAGCCTACCAATGCTCCATTAGAGCTTACTCTCAAGCTCCCAAGGCTCCTATTAGTGTACCAAAACTTTGCCCCACCAAATATTCCTCCATCTTCCCATCCCCATTCATAGGTCACCTTAAAGCCATTCTCTCACCTCCATTCCGGTAGCAGATCAACTCTGCCTCTTCACCTCCATTCTAGAGTTGCTCTGAAGCTTTCCTTTACTCGACGTCCTCCCACATCTCACCTCCGTCATCCTGCTTCCCAACTTTTACGTCCGAGCTTTCGCCAGTCACTGTTGTCTCGCTGAACAGCCGCTTTGGGAGATTTCTTCTCAACCCTTTCTCTTTTATGCTTTCATAGTTTATTGCACTTGACATTCATGCAATACATCATATTTGATTCCATCTCTCTCTTGTGATTGCTTGTCTTTTATTATTTCAAAAAAAAAACCCCCGAAACACCAAAAGGAAACAAATCGAAGCACGATTTTCATACAAAGTAAACGTCGCCTCCCTTTGTTCGACTAGGGACTTCCTTGGAGTTTTGGTAAAATTTTATTTGACAAATAAGTTTTGCGACTACAATGATGGGTTACTATTAACCCTAATTTTCAAACACATGAAACACGTTGCATAAGGATCTGATCAAGACAATAATCGGAGTCCAACACCTCCGAAATCGCCTCGATCAGAGTCCCATAGCACCATATGCAATCCGAGGAAGATCAACGATCGAGGGACTAGGTGATGCAATCCGGAGTGTCAAATGACAAATCCAACTGCACGGATGGATTCGGGTTGACGATCGCAGCCCAACGGCATGAAAATCGACTTAATCCGACCTCTCTAGCATCCCCTACAAAGGAATGAAGATGGATGACCCAAGTCGCGCCACGTGGCACAACCCAGGCTGCCCATGCACACGCACGTGTCGTCGCACGTGCACAGCAGTGCTGGTGTGCTCACGCACATGCGCAGTAGCTGTGCAACTACAAGGGCGTGCGCGCAGTAGCAGCGCAGGCATGGGGACAACGACAACAGCGATGCATATAGCACATGTGCGTGCGACAAGGGCACATGCACGTGCGACAAGGGCATGTGCAGTGTGCGCCTGCGGTGCGACAGCAGGGGCTCATGAGTAGGATCTTCAGTGACATTTACGGTGGATCTTCAGTGACGTTTATGACCGTCACTAAATGTCCCGCATACGAATTTGATTCTTTCCTCCACTATAAAAGGACCCCTACCCCTCCCATTTTTCTTTATTTCTTCCTTTCTTCCTCTCACCACCTCTAAGGCTTTAGAGAAAGCTTGTCCCAAGCCTGGGATGCTTCTCTAGAGTAGAAAACCAAATAGTTTTCCCTCCCCTCATCCTCATTCGTGGAGCATCTCGTGGCCGTCTTCTCACCTCCCTTCGGGAAGAAGATCCTCGCCGCGACGCCGTCCTGCCCCATCCTGTGTCCTCTGGCTCTGTCCCCGTTTGTCCCTATCCTCACCACCTTCCTCCAGGCAACATCAGAGTGAGTCATCCTCCAATAGATCGTCGAGGGAAATTCTCTCACCTCTTTCTATCTTTTTCGCTTTCGTAGTGTAGTTTTTCTGCTTTCGTAGTTGTAACAAACATTTATTCATAAATAGATGATTGTTCTTCTCTCTCTCTCTCTCTTTCCTTTATATTTTGATAGTAGGTTAGCTAGAATTCATCAACCTGATCTCTTGCCCTATTAAAATACCAAAAAAAATTATAAAAGATAAAAATGACAAAAATAAATAAAAGTGAAACACGAATTTTTCAAAACCAAACGTTCACCTCCCCATGTTTGACCTGGGACTCACTTTTTGAGTTTCGATTATAAATTTTATCTGATAGGCATGTTTTGCGAGCTACGACGACAGTCCTCCAAACCTCAATTTTTACCGTGCGAAACATGCTTCATCATTTTAGCGCTGTTGCCGGGGAGGCAATGCTCTTTGGTTTTTCTCACATTTTTCTGCCTTACTTAACTTTTTAGCTCACTTTTCTTGTTTCTTTCTGTTATTACAGGTACCCTTCCAAGGCGAGCCAAAGTGGATAGATCGGAGTAAAGTGCGGTTAAAGAGTTTTGTAAGTTTATCCCCACCACCCCCATCCTAGATTTCAATTCGCCACACTAATAACTCAAATCCAAATCAACTTAGGTGTTTTTTATAAACCCTAGGATAGATCTGGTTGTTTGTTTGCCACCTCCACTCATCTCACCTCCGCATATAGAAAAAACAAAAAAAAATATACTCTTCTCTTATGGGATTTTCTGAAAGAGACACACGTTAACAACCACAACTCTTAACTTAAGGTGCACCACTCTACTTTGATTCTACCACTTAATCAGGATCTAACCTGTGGACTCGATGTACTTCAACTCAAAATACATATGTGAGTAGAAATCTGATTAGGCTAAGACATTGTGTGCCTTAATCTGTGGTGCAAATAGGCCAATTGATTGATTTGTTTGGGTCGCACCACTCAAATTAAAAGTGATTCATTAATAGCTTTCCACTTAGGGTTGATTTTTAGGGCTGAACTAGGCACTCCACATTTTTTCTAATTTCTAAAGGAATACATCATCACCAGTGCTTGTAAAACCTAGAGTGTTCTACTGAACCTTGATTCAACGAACCTAAAGATTAAAACCTAAAAGCTACTAAACAAGGTTAAACCCTAAAAGACACATCATCAAATAACCTTGTTTGCAAACCCTAGTTGTGCATGCACGCACATTTGAATCAATCATTAAGGGCACAATCCATCTAAAGGGCCCATCACATTCCAAGAGCACAATCATTCTAAGCCTAATTAAAACTGAGTAAACGTTGGCCTTAAGGATTGATTCGCTCTTCGGGGCTCAGACTGAGATATTTTTGATTAATCAACTTTTACTGGTCTATCTGATTCTAGCTAGGGGAGTAGTGTCAAGCGACCACGACTGGGGGGTACACTAGGAACCAGAGGCACAAGCCAAAGGAAGAACCTTCTCCCTAGCCTCTCCCTCTAACTAGTTGGATTGACTGGATAGAAGTAGACCAAATCATTTATAATCTCAAGACAGGTCTTGGGAGTCTGTAGATCTTTAGGCTAACCCATCTAAGGACAGGGTTGATTGCTTATATTGCAAGGCTCCTTTCTTCAAATTTCCCCTCCTATTCTACCATGTACCCTTCCACGTCCAACATACATTTCACATCCTATCCTCCTACCACCACTTATGCCCAAGATGATTACTATCCCGACTTGACTTGTAATTACCCATCCACCAGCCGAGATAACTTTGATTGGAGATATGAACCCGGACCTCAGTGTCCAGGTTCTAACCCTAGACAACAAGACTATGTTTACTATCCTTCCCAGAGCTATAATGATTATAGATCTTGATCCTTTGATGATCAAACCAACCCGATCTACAATCAAGAAGGATATGATGATTATAACATCTACCCTCCCCAGTATTCCATTGAATATAGGCCACCTCCATTTTTTGAACAACCCGAGATGACCTGCTATTAGGGAGGGACCTGAGAACCTAAATATCTTGACTCCCCTAGATTTAACCCGAACCCACCCAACCTTGAACCAAACCAGTTAGTTCAGGTGAACCAGATCCAAGATAGGGTGTTGGCTAATTTGAGGAACACTATACAATTTTTAGAAGCTCAGCCAACACCATGCATTGAAGCATTGGAGCCTATGATCAAAATGATTGATGAACTTAATAGTTCTCTATTGGATTTGCTCCAAAATGTTAAGGATAAGGACCTGGGTGAGTTTCTTCTTAAGAAATTATTGAGGTTGAGGATGAAATTTGTGGTTGCCTTAATCAAATCTTAGGATGATTCTCAAGATCAACCCCCTAAGGAGAGCAAATGTCAGAACCCGCTCAGGCACTTGTCTAGGGGGATACATATTTTGAGATTGGAGATGACTAGGTTGGTCTAGAGCAACACATTGAGGATGAACCGAGTTTCTCACCTGAGATCCCAAAGCCAAGGAATGAGGAAAAATATGTCTCCATGAACCATGAAATGACATATGATTTTGAGACGTATATAAATGAGGATCATGAATTCCTTGATTTTGAGGGTGAGGAATCTCTTAGTAAAGTCTCACTTGAGCTTAAGGAGAATGAATTTAGTGAGACAAACGGGCTTGAGGAATCTGATAAACCATTTGATAGCCCAACTATTGAAGATTCTGACTTGGTTGGGGCTAACTTGGACGATCTGAATCCTGATGATTCAATCAGTAGCCCCATGCCTCAATCACACCCCGAAGAGTTGACTTTTGAGATCATTGTGCCCAAGCTAATCTTGATTCATCGACGATTTCTAGACTTGGGTAAATCTTATGGGGTGAACGATATGCTAGAGGTCCCAGAGCCTGAGCACTTGATGTTGGAGGATAGAAATGTTGAAATGAAAATTTAGGAGGTTAATTCTGAGGGAAAAAAAAGTTTAGATTTAAAGGTTCCTGTTGACCTAAGACCACCTACTTTCTACCAGGACCCTTACGATATCTTTCACGTGCAACCCAAGCTCGAAATAACTGATTATTTTTCTGAGCTGAACGTTAAGTGGACATCTGCACCTATTGAACCAACTTTACCCGTTGTCCAACACTTTGGTCTTGGGTTGCACATCACAAAGCCGCAGGCTCAGCCTCGCAAGCTTAACAACCTTCAGTTCAGGGTGATTTTTATCCAGAACCTAAGAACCACTCGACCATGGGGTGTGGGTCTCCATCATAATCTGGTCCATGTCTGTGGACATCTTCTGCTGGCAGGTCTGAGGATTAATCTTTTGATTTTGATTCTGACCCACAGTTGTGAATTCTCAATTTCTTCCTTGTATGTATGCTATGTCTAGTTGAAGGCATTAAATTTAGCACGTGTTTATATTCCACGTTCTCTGTGGAGCTGACTAGATTTTCACGTTATTCAGGTGATATTCTTTTTACTCTGCCTTTTCATGTCTGTATTTTTACAATAAGGACATTACATCATTAGGAATGGGGGGGTGGATAATTAATTCTTAAAATCATTTTGTTAACTTCATAGAATTTCTTTTAGTTTGTTTAAAAAAAATAAAAATTCAAAAAGATAAAAAAGAAAGAAATTAGGAAGAAGAGAACTTAGGCATTTGGAAGTTCTTAACTTTAGGAAATGATACGAAGGACCTAAATACTTAGACTCTTCAGGCCTTCGGCTTAATTAGCCCAGGTGTCCACTCGAATGTGGACTTAGCCTCGAGTCCTCGCTAAGTAATTTCATTTTAATTTGGTAAATAAATTGGGATGATAAGTACACGACTTATCAACCCGTCCTCTAATTTGAGGGGATTTTAAGTTTAAGCATCTACATACTATCCGCACCGACTCACTTTCCGATGGTTTTTATGGAAATTGGGTAGCTAATGAACTGTCTAGGGTGGTATGGCTAGCAAGTTATCGTGGGTAACAACCCATTTGTCGGTTGTCCAAAGCCCAGCCATAAGACCATTCTCTTCGTACTACCTTTAGGTAAATCTTAAATCAGGGAAGCCACCTACTTTAAAAAAAAAAGTACCCAAAAAGAAGAAAAAAAATAAGAAAAAGGAGAAAATAAAAAAATAAAATCACACTTCACCGTACGAGTATGACGCCGTGGGTAATAGCCCATTGGCCTGTTGTCTAGAGCCCAGCTCACAAAAATTCACAAATAATTCCCAAAACACTTAGGAAAGAAGCAGGGAAGTAGAATAAACCAAGGAGATATACACTGGGTTCTCCCTTGTGTTGACCCCATAAATAAAAGAAGTAAAGAGAAAGCCACCAATCGGAAAGATAAACCTTTAGGCAGAAATTCTTAAGGTCACCTAGGGTCGTGGAAACCTGAAGTCTATCTTAATAGTCATTTAGTGAGTCTATCACCCTTTCACAAGATGCTTAGCACTTAGAGTCCTTTTCAAGTCTTGGGCAGGTTGGGTAGTCGTAAAAAGTTATCCCAAAATGCTCAATCTTCAAAAGTCCAAAAAAATTAGAAAAGAAGAAAAAAAAGCAAAAAAATGTATCTTCCTTTTTTTCAAATAAAGCAAGGACTTAGGCAATCTGCATTCTGGCAGACACCTAGGACTGTTGAGACTTCGTGTTTAGGACCTTAGTTGATAATTTCTATTGTTAATAAACAACTTAGGCCTAAGCAATTGAATCGTAATTCTGATTTTATACATAGCATGTAGTTTGATTTTGCTAGGGTCTAGCAAAAGATAGGAATGGGGGTATGATGTTGCCACAATTATTGAGGGTAAAATGCCTATTCATGCATGTTCCTAGGCTTAGATTTGCATTTCATGTTATAAATATTACATAGCATGCATCATTCTGCATTTAGAGTAGTTGTATATAATTTTGGCTAATTGCATCCTTTTTATGGTCAGGAGAGAAGGATATTTATTTCGAAGACTCATATTGGCGATCCGACCATACGGATCTGATCAAGACAACGATCGGAGTCCAATGCCTCCAAAATCACCTCGATCGGAGTCTCGTAGCACCATATGCAATCCAAAGAAGATCAACAGTCGAGGGGTTAGGTGACACAATCCATAGTGTCAAACTACAAATCCGACTGTACGGATGGATTCGAGTCAACGATCGCAGCCCAACGGCGTGAAAATTAACTAAATCCAACCTCTGTAGCATCCCCTACAAAGGAATGAAGATGGACAGCCTAGGTCACGCCATGTGGCGCAACCCAGGCGCTCATGTGCACACACGTGCCACCGGACACTCACAGCAATGCAGGTGCGCACACGCGCGCACATAATAGCAGTGCAAATGCAAGGGTGTGCGCACAGCAACAGCGCAAGCGCGGGGGAAGAAGTAGCAGTGGCACGTATCGCATGTGTGCGCATGACAAGGGCACGTGCAACGTGCGCTAGAAGGGCGGCAGCAGGGGTACGTGAGCGGGATCTGCAACGACATATACGGCTAATCTTCAACGACATTTATGACTGTCACTAAATGTCCTGCATACGAATTTGATTCTTTCCTCCATTATAAAAGGACCCCTTTCCCTCCCATTTTTCTTCATCTCTTCTTTTCTTCCTTTCACCACCTCCAAGGCTCTAAAAAGAGCCTGTCCCAAGCCTAGGTTTCTCCTCTAGAGTCGAAAACCAAATTGTTTTCCCTATCCTCATCCCCATTCGTGGAGCATCCCGTGACCGTCTTCTCACCTCCCTTCGAGAAGAAGATCCTCACCGCAACGCCGTCCTGCCCCATCCTACGTCCTCTGGCTTCGTCCCCATTCATCCTACTCCTCACCACCTTCCCCCAGGCGACATCAGAGCAAGTCATCCTCCAAGCGACCGTCGAGGGGAATTCTCTCACCTCTTTCTATCTTTTCCGCTTTCGTAGTGTAGTTTTTCGGCTTTCATAGTTGTAACAAACATTTATTCATAAATAGATGATTGTTTTTCTCTCTCTCTCTTTCTTTCCTTTATATTTTGAAAGTAGATTATCTAGAATTCATCAACTTCATCTCTTGCCTTATTAAAATACCAAAAAAATTATAAAAGATAAAAACGACAAAAACAAATAAAAGCGAAATGCAGATTGTTCAAAACCAAATGTCCGCCTCCCCGTGTTCGACCCGGGACTCACTTTTCAAGTTTCGATTATAAATTTTATCTGATAGACGCATTTTCTGAGCTACAACGATGGGTCCTCCAAACCTCGATTTTTACCATGCAAAACACACTTCATCATGGACCCATCTCTTTCTAGGTACCAAGGAGGGACCTTGATGTCCTCAAATTCTAAACTAGGTAGCCCGATGCCTAGTTATCCTGAGGATGTGAATGCACTCCAAGGTTACACTAGAAATGAACCTTATTTAAACACTTACAACCTTGGATGGCGCAACCATCCTAACTTTGCTTGGTCAAGTCAGAAACCCGCCCAGGGTCCTAACTTGACTAAGCCAAACACTTATGGGCAACTTAGTAGGTACACAACCACACACATATCAGCCTCAACCTACTCAAGAAAACCAACCCTCTGATCTGAGTCTAGTCTTCAAAGAAACGAGAGAGATGAATCTAAGACA
This sequence comes from Thalassia testudinum, assembly GCA_037157565.1. Taxonomy (NCBI): domain Eukaryota; kingdom Viridiplantae; phylum Streptophyta; class Magnoliopsida; order Alismatales; family Hydrocharitaceae; genus Thalassia; species Thalassia testudinum. The sequence continues at coordinate 32,440,897 of JAZHRO010000036.1, forward strand.
TAAAGAAGAAATGAATCAATTGAGGACAAATTTCATGGGACAATTAGACTAGCTAGTTGATGCTAGACAACACGAGATGTTGCCATCCCAACCCATCCCAAACCCAAGGAACTTTAATAGGGTTAACCAGCACAACACATATGAGCAACAAGCACATCCAATTCAGCCTCCTCCCCAGCACCCACCAGGCTTTGTTAACCCTAACCCAACCCAAGCTCAACACATTTTGTAGAACCCACCTTACCCTTCTAACCCTAATGCACATGCCTATGCTGTCACTTTGAGAAGTGGGAAGCAAATCTAAGATCCTTCTACATCAAAATATTACCAAGATCTTGAGGAGCTTGAATCTGACCTAGGAGGCCAAGTTAATCTAGAAAACAAGACTCAAGATTTGAATATTCATGATTTTTCTCAAGCAGCTTTTCCTGAAGCCTTGATCAAACCTAGGGAAAAGAAAACCAACCAATCCAAGGAGTGGCTTGAGATTCTAAAGCAAGTCCAGGTGAATATACCACTCCTTGAGGCTATTGAGAACATCTCAGCCTATGCGAAATTTCTGAAGGAGTTATGCACACCGAAACGGAAGGCCAAATCATCAAAAAGGGTCATAATTTCTGAACAAGCCAGTGCCATCATCCTAAATAAGCTCCCTCCTAAAAATAAAGATCCAGGGACCCCCTTAGTTTCATGTGAAATAGATGGTTTCATCCTGGATTGAACCTTATTGGACCTTGGTGCCTCCATCAACTTAATCCCCACAGAAGTATATGAAGAGTTGAATTTAGGCCCCTTGCAACACACTGATGTGACCCTTCAGCTTGCTGATAGGTCAACTAAAATTCCAAAGAGCCTTGTACAAAATATGATTATAAAAGTGAGGGACTTTGAGTACCCTGTGGACTTCCTTGTGCTGGATATGGAGGCATCAGAAAACCTGAAGCACACCCTAGTAATCTTAGGGAGACCTTTCTTGGTCACGGCCAAGGCTCTAATCAACTGTGAGGTGGGGAATATGCACATCACCTCTGGAAGGAAAATTTATCAACTCAATATCTTTAAAGCTTCCAAAAAGAATAAGGTGAATTGTGGTTCCATTGAGGTTGTTGGAACAATTGAACAAGTTTTGGAAATTCACACTAAAGATGATCCGAATCCTACCAAAGCTCAAGATTAGCACAAAAGGCAAGAAGGGGATGTACTTGAGGATAATTTTGATCTACCACCTCCCATAGAAACTCAAATTAAAAAGGACATTAAGGAGATTGAGAAATTCTTGGGAGTAACTTATGACGAGTTAGATGATAATGTGAAGAATCCTTAATACCCACACCCTGAGATCCAGGAACTATTAAATTTTGAGGGAGTTCAAGAGAATGGACAATCTAAAGACATGAACCAGGAAATAACCCTAGAAGAAGAATTTAAAAACATAATGGATTGGGGAAGAACTTATAAACCAATTGTTTCAAATGGATGGCTTGAATTTGAGGGAGAAATGACTTCGGATGAGGAAGAGGTAATATCTAAGGAAGATTTTGACAAATTCAGCATAGTTCTACCGTTGCCCTCATATGACCCAGAGCTTGGAGAACTCATGATTTTTTATATCAACTACCATTATGAAGACCCTTATGACTTTGAGCCAGATCCAGACTTAAATCTCAATCATGATCTCAATCCGGACCCTCTACTACCTCTTCTTGATTTATGGAACTGGATTGACAAACAGGCTCTACATCTTGAACCTCTTCCACCTAACCCTATTTCATATTTCAAATCAGAAAGACTCTTTGGAGTAGGACTACATTATCAGCTAGTCCACATTTGTGGATCATTGATTCCTGGACCAAATGATCATATCTTTATACTGATCTTGAATCTCTCTGCAACAATCATTACCCTTCTCTTGACCCACAATATTGAATTACACATTTTTAGGTTTAAGTCTGGCAAATGATGTTAAACTTAGCACTGACTGGGAGGCAACCCAGTATTCTTTACATGTAGCTTTGCATCCTCTACATCCATGCTGACTTGGATCAACAAGCATAGTCAGGTGATATCCCCTCCTCTTGCTTATTATATTTTTATGCGTACATTTCAATGAGGACATTGTAATGAATAAGCATGAGGGGGTGGACATTTCATGTCTTATTTTTATGTCAAAAAAAAAAAGGCATTTAGGCATAAAGAATTTTTATTAAGGTTTTATTAGGGATTTATTCTTAAGTTGATTCCTGAGTTTACAATCCAATACAATTTCACACTTACACGTAGAATTTGCAATGGATCCTCTGTGACGATCAATAAGCATCTTTAGTTTGTAGATAGTTTTCCTGACTCCCTAATTACTATCCAAGGGCTTAGGAGAAGAAGCATTGCTTCTTCTCCTAAGCCCTTGGATAGTAATTAGGGAGTCAAGAAAACTATCTTCTAACAGATCCACCAAACAAGTATGAGGTGAGAGTAGAAAGTTTTCTGGTACTCTAAGGCTAGTATGAGGAATCTTAACTTCTGGATAATTAGATAATAATACTTGGAGCTAGGCATAGTTTTCATTCTCGATTTCTACGTACAAATTCTTAGTGCGAATATTTTGAGAGCCACCAAATAAGGCAAATATGCAAAGAGTAGGTTTTGATAAAACTAGGACTAAGGTAGATGGTCATGACTATCCTTTACAGAATCATCGGTTGAAGGAGGGTATTAATGTCAAGGTCAAAAATACGTTGTCTTATCCATTCCTTTTCTGGTGCTGAGAATAGGCACTTCCACCAAATAAGCCACCCGATATCCTCTTGAACATCCCTATTCCTGAATAATGCCTCATAAATAAAAGTTCATATGCTATAGTGTGTTGCGTTAAATATTTGGATACGAAAAAAAAATGGAAAGGAAAAGAAAAATATATATATACATAGAAAAAATTAAAAAAAATATATATAGAAAAGAAGAAGAAGAAAAAGCAGAAAAAAATGAGTTTGTGAGTTTAGAATTTATTTCAAGTGTATTGAGGCAACAACACCTACCACCCTCACGATCCACCAAATGTAGCCTTGACCTACTTTTCTGTATATCTGGCTACCTGAATACGGGCTGAGGAATTCTGACTTAGTCATAGGGTTATTAAAACCTAATCAAAGTGTTAATGCCAAGAGAGACCACTAAATATACTAACAAATCTGGTGAGATATTGAGCTAGAAAAGAAGGAAAAGATAAGATAAGAAGAAAAAGAAAAAGAAAAAGAGAGAATGAGTATAAAGGAACTAAAGAGAGCATAATTTCTCCTCCTTTCTTTGAGTTAAATTATTTAATAGTCTGGAAATCTAGGTTTTAAAGTAATAGTCTATATGCAACACCAAATGAATATGAGCCACCAAATGCAAATCTACTTGACTCAGAAATCTTCTACCTAAGCCAAAAACCAGGTTTGAATTTACAGATTATCTTATAACCTTGAGGGGAGAAGTCTGCCTATCCCAATAGATTTTTACTAAGGGTCAAGTACGAGCTTTAGATGTGGATTGACTTTTCACTTGCATCCATTGCATATGCTACACTACACACTTTCACAATTGTCTGGATTTCTAAAGTTTTGGATGAAAACAAAAGAAATAAATCTTTAATCAAACTCTTGATAGAAATCTATCATGTAGGACCACTTTGCATTTAGTCTTGCATTTGCTAGGGACTAGCAAGATTTAGGCATGGCGGTGTGATTGCACAGTAATCATGCAACCTAAATCACCTGAATTAAGCTAGATTCTAACATAACTTAGGAACAAAGCATGCATAAGCATCATAATTTGCATAATAGTTAGTTTGTTAGTCATAAAGATAATATTGTCATTTTATGCATTAAATGAAAGATGAAATTAATCGTAGATGTTTCGAAGCCACAAATGACAGATCAGACTGTACAGATCTGATCAAGACGACAACGGGAGTCCAACGCTTTCAAAATCGTCTTGATCAGACAACTAGAGCATCTTGTGTAGTCTAGAGAAGAATAGAGGCCACGAAGTTAGAGGACAAAGATCCAAGCCTTGGATGAAAGATCCAACCACACTGATGAATTTGGATCAACAATTGCAGTCCAACGGCGCAAAAATTGTCTCAATTGGAGGTCTGCATCACCAGATACAAAAAAAAGAAGATGGATGGCAAAAATAGCGCCACCACATCCGCTCCCTCATCACCGCCCCATCTGTGAAGGCTACTCCTCGTGCGCTGTGGGCCATTGGATCTTCATCCAATGGCCACGAGTGCGCCACGTCTCCCGCCTCACCGTGCTTCATTATGAATGAATAGATCTCGGCCGTTGGATCTTCATCCAACTGCCGAGAACGAGCTCCCTCAAAACAAAAATGTAACAAACCAAGGGTTTGACGCAACGGTCCGTGCCTTCGCCCTTAAGTAAAGGGCACGCATTCGAACGGCGTCACATGAGAAATCAAGAGCATGCACAATTGGATCGTCAAATGGGGATCGAAGGATGGAGATGCATCCACGTGGCATGATCTGAGTGCATAGTGGCCAAACCTGGGATCTGCCGTGCACGTAACGCACAATCTCACGTGTTTGCTTCATTGAGAAGGCCACACGGGTGCGGTTTAAGCTGTCCAATCGTGAGATCAGACGGCTAAGGTTGAGGCACTCAATTTGAGCAAGCAGACGTGTAAAGAAGAGAAGCAGGCATTGGAGCATGTGTGAGGAAGTAGTAGAGCCATCTGATCTTGATCCAAAGCTCCAAAATGTGCCACGTGTCGCCACTAGGTTGAATACGCGTGTTGAAGGTGCGTTTGAAGGTGTTTTGAGGCCAGATCTGATTCGTTGATCTCCCAATCGATGGATCTGATCATAAGGGAGTTGTTACACGAGTTTAAGGACCAAAATGGCCACCTTTCCCCCCATTAAAACTATAAAAAAAGGCCCAAGGCCCCCAAGTTGAAGGCATCTTCTAGACATGTCTCTTCCACATTCCTTTAGACCTCTTTCTCTCTGCAACTCTGCTCTGACCTCTGTCCCAGCGCTCTGGATTTGAGGTGTTGCCGCATCCTGGACAAGCATCCCACAAGTGGCGTCATCATCCATCTACCTTCTCTCTCTATCTCTCTCTCTTCCTCTCTCTTTCTAACTATCTATCTATCTATCTCTATTACCATTTTCTATTGTGAAAAACTCTATCTAATTGCAATAAAATTTTGATTCTCTGGATATCTGCTATATACATATATACATATATATATATATATATATATATATATATATATATATCTATTTAAAATTAGCTTTATTGTAAAGCTTCCATTAAAATTGAGATTGCCTCCCTGCAAATGACCTGGTACTCATCAGATTTTATAAATTTATTTGTCGATGTGCTTCACGCTATACTACAACTAAATCATCTTTTAAAATGTGATTTACTTGCCGAACACCCTCTCCTTATTCAGCCTAGCTAGATTTGTTGAGGGAATGATTATCCACTATTGATTTCTTATTGCCTAGGTAGACCAAGTCTTAGGTAATTTTTAGGTAGTCATCCTCAATGATAGGTCTAGAAGTTTGTATTGCTTGATTGCACACTTCTTCGGTATTGATTGATTGCACACTTCTTTTCATCTCTCCCTTCTCTCCTCCCCATTTCTTCCATTGTATGCAAGGGTGGTGGTCCCAAACTCCACACTTGGAGGGACCTCTTGATTCTGGGCCCCATATAAAAGGACTTTCTTCCTCTCATTTTCATTCTTCAAAAATGGAAAATCCCCAAAATAGGTCCTACACTACTTCCACCTCTCACCCACAAAACACTTCTGATCCCACCTCTAATCTTGCCACCCAAAATCCACAATCTAACCTGTCTTTTGACTTACCTATCTCCAACCTGGTGATGGGTCGGCCCGGATAGGTTGTTAATATGGGGATTTTATCGTTAAAATGTGTATAGTGATTAACCTAATTCGGACCTAACCATCTCTTTACAAAATTTTTAACCTGGCCTAATTGATTTTATCTTGTCACTTTTAGGCCCAGGGTCGAACTCAGGGAAGTGGGGTTTAAGTCGAGTTTCTACGTTTTCCTTAAAACGCGTCTCTTCCGTTCGTTTATTCTATTTTTTTGTTTTTTTCTTATTTAGATTTTTTTCTAGTAATCCTTGTCCTTGAGGCACACCCTCAAAAATGGGTTCTTGGCTTTGAGCCAAAACAGGGTCAAAAACGGGTCTTGCTACTCGCAAGACGAAGTACCTGCAAGTCAAAGATTATCTTTTCTCTTTTATGTATTTTTTTATCTTTTTACTAAGAAGGAAGCTAACAGACAGAAAGTAAATATAATAGCTATAGATATATATTTATATGTAGTATATATATAAAGGGGTGGGGGTGGAGGTGGCGATGGAGTGTAGCACCGTGTCGAGTCGGTAGTCGTCTAGAAAGACGCAACCAACATGACTATGTGCCGTGTGGAGTGTGGATGGAGGATGGATGATGAATGTGTCCACGCTTTTTTTGTACGCGTGTATCGGAGAATATCAGCAACTGGTGCAGATATTCCCGCGATACAGCGTATAGTAAATAATGTGAAAGTATATATACATATATATAAGTAAATATATTTATATATATATATATGTATAGGTATATATGTATAGATATATATAGATATATATGTATATATATATATAGGTGTATATGTATATATATATATGTATGTATATATGTATATAAGTATATATATATATAGTACTATATAGATGTATATATATATATGTATATAAGTATATATATATATATATATGTATAAGTATATAGATATATATAAGTAGCTATATATATATTATATATATATGTATATATATTGTATATATATGTATGTTACTGTAAGTGTGTGTGTGTGGGTGTGCGTATGTGTGAGTAAAGGTGTGTGTGCGTCGATGAAGGTGTGTGTGTGTTGCTGTGAGTAAGTGAAAAAAAAAAGAGAGAGAAAGAGAGAGAAAAAAAAAATATAGAGAGTAGAAGAGAGAGCGGGCGGGAGCGGACGGACGCAGGAGAGAGAGCCACGGGTTAAGTCGTCTGCAGAAGGCGCCCGACGTCTGATGGTCGCGGATGCAAGCGCGTCTTCGCATGGAGAAGGTGAGGCGTCTGCAGGCCGGGTGCGAGGAAGGAGAGCGGGCGATGGCGTGCTCGGAGAGGGCAGCGGGGAGTCTGTAGTCGGTCGCGGAGGGTTGCAGAGGTTGGTAGGGGAGCGGGACGACGGTTGGCCAGCCGCTGTAGTGCGCGCAGCGGCCGGTTGTCGGTGCAACGGCGGAGGCGTCAGAGTGGAGAACTGAGCGGAGAGTGCCCTGCAGGCGCGCGCGGAGGGCTGAGCGCCTGTGGGGAAGGTCGCGGAGGAGGCGAGGAGGTCTGCTGTTGCTGCCGCCTCCGCGGTTTGGCTACTGCTGCTGCTTCAAGCTTCGGAGCTTGAAGTGGCAGCAATGGTGTGGAGACAAAAACGAAAAGAAAAGAAGACACCACGCCCACCGGCTCGTTGAAGAGCTGGGCGGTGGTGTTCCCACTGTGGTGGTGAGCACCACAGTGGGTTCTCCTGCTCGCAGGGTGCCTCCTCGACGGAGGGCCGACGTATGGGAGGGGAAGACGGTGGAAGAGGTGGCTGCGGGTTTTTTTTTGTTTTGTCCAGCCGCCTCTCTCGTGAGGAAGAAGCTGCAGCTTCTTATAGAGGAGGAGAGAGTGGTATGCCGGCTGCCGCAGGGAGAGGGTGTGGGAGTTGCAGCTGTAGGGAGCGGCGTTGGCAGGGAGAAGTGACGTGGAGTAAATGCATGCAGCTGCTGCGGGAAGAAGTGCAACCGCGGGAAGAAGAAAAGAAGAAATCAAGAGAGAGAAAAAATAAAAAGAGGTGGAATTTGTAAGGAGGCACTTGGGATAAAATGTAACTATGCAAGCCATTGTTTCACTCCTCTTCTTCTCTTGATTAAATGCATGCATGCAAGCATTTTTACAAATGAGATTACAGGATCCTATTATGCAATGTTAATGCTAGAAAATAGCACAAGAAGGCGTTATTACAGGCGTGTTTTGAGGTGCAAACATATACCCCCATGCCTATCTTTTGCTAGTCCCTAGCAAAATAGTATTTAGAAATGATCTTAAGCTGAAGATTTTCTTCTGAGGTGATATAGGTGTGTTTATTATCGAATATTGTGAGAACCAATTGTAAAGAAGACTACCAGTACTTTAAGTCTCACATGACATAGATCATCTCTCAACTAACCAGGACTCTTGATATTTAAACCTTAAGTACGATTTCCAGGACCCAGGAGGTTTTTGCCGTACTCGAGAGCTCAAGAGGTTATGGTTTGTGCATAGTGAAGGATCAAGACTGACCAGATGAACATTAAGAATCAATCCCAGGGTTTCATGAATTTTTAAGTACAGGTTGGTCCCAGTTTCAGCTCATGTCTTCGGATTGACCCTTAAGATGATGACGGAAAACTCAACTCCCATTTTCTATTTTTTTTTTTTTGGCTCACCGAAAAACAAATTATACAGACATTTATGAGATATACTGACTCTTCTGCAACATCTTTTTTTTTTTTTTTTGACAACTCTTTTTTTCTCTTTTTTTTTTTTTTTTGAAACATATCTCAGTATATCTCTTACAACACATTTTGAAAGAGCACACTTTTTTTTCTTTTTGGTGGAAAGAGTCGCTCCTAAACACAAGACTAAAGCCTGGGATAAAAAGTCTACCTGCGCTTACAGGTAAGGACTCCACCTTCCCTAATGAACACTAGGGTTGGATCTTATGTTCACCTGGTCTTTCCTGATATGTGTAGTGTGAACCAAGTTTACTTAAGCTCTCAAGTAAAAGTAAACCAACGGATCTTGTACTTGTGTCTCAGGTACAAGAATACATCCTTAGTTAGGAGAGATCTTGATCTATTTTGTCAATGCTTTAAGTGAATTAAGCCGAGCCTGAGCGAATCAAGCTTTTGTGGCCTGGAAAGTCTTCAAAACAGAGGTTGAATATCCATAAACACTTATTGCCTTTCTGTTTCAGCTTCAAGATCATTACTAAACACCATTTATTATAATATATATATATATATTTTTTTTTTCTTCTTTTTTCTTTTTCTTGCATATTTATAAATAGGTGGGAACTGTATGATACCATAACATACCCGGATCCTATGGATGCCTATCCACCCCCCCATGCCAAACAATGCTATGTCCTCATATGCATGCAGGGAAAGGCAAAGGAAGGACGGAAGATCGGGTAACAAGAGCTGAGGTTCAGGGTATAGATCAGGGTGGAAGGGTGGGTGGATGGTGGGTGGTGAAGAGAAAAGTGAAGTGATTGCGATAGAGGTGTGAAAAGTGATGGTGGATGGTGAGTGCTGTTAGGGTGCCTCCCAACAAGCGCTGAATTTAATGTCCCCAGCTGGACTCAGAATGAGGCAAAGAATTAGTTACCCTCCAGCAGGGCAACGGTTTCTCCAACGAGGGCAGGTTCATGAGTTAGATAGGGTTTCAAACGCTGCCCGTTGACCGTAAATTTATGCCCAGATTTGGGATCTTCGATCTCGACGGCCCCATTGGGGAATGGTCTTGAGACCAGGAAAGGACCAGTCCATTTGGACTTCAATTTCCCAGGAAAGAATTTGAGTTGGGCATTATAGAGCCAAACTTGCTGAGACGGCTCAAATTCCTTTCGCCGAATATGGCTGTCATGAAAAGCCTTAGTGCGCTGTTTAAAGGTTAGAGCAGAATCATAGGCTTCATGACGGAGCTCTTCCAGCTCTTGGAGTTGGAGTTTCCTTTCTCGACCACACAAGTCTGGGTCAAGGTTACATTGGCGAACCGCCCAATAAGCGCGATGTTCCAACTCCACGGGCAAATGACAAGGCTTCCCGTAAACGATTCTATATGGAGACATACCAAGGGGAGCCTTGAAGGTGGTCTGATACGCCCAAAGTGCGTTAGTCAGTTTGTCGGACCAATCCTTACAGTCAGGCCGAACCATTTTCTGGAGAATCTGCTTGATTTGCCGGTTTGACACTTTCGCCTGGCCGTTCGTCTGAGGATGATACGGGGATGCGATACGATGGTGGACTCCGAACCTCCTCAGAAGTGCCCGAAAAGAAGCATGGGTAAAGTGGCTTCCTCCATCCGAGATAATGGCCCGAGGGATCCCAAAACGCGCAAAGATGTGGTCCTTGACGAATCGGGTGGAGATAACATGGTCAGCACGGCACGCGGGAATAGCCTCGATCCATTTCGAAACATAGTCGACGGCCACGAGGATGAATTCGAAGCCGTTGGATGGAGGAAAGGGACCCATGAAGTCAATTCCCCAGATGTCGAAGATTTCCGCAGCTAGGATGTGTTGCAAGGGCATCATGTCACGACATGCCATTGACCCTAACGACTGGCACCTAGTGCAATGCTTGGCATAAGTGTGTGCGTCCTTGTGAAGGGAGGGCCAAAAGAAACTGCACTGCAACGCCTTGGCTGCAGTTTTCCTCCCAGAGAAATGGCCTCCACAAGCCTGATCGTGGCAGAAGGATAGCACACTGGGGAACTCACTGTCAGGAATACAGCGACAGATGATTTGATCAGCACCTATCCGAAAAAGAAGTGGATTATCCCAGAAATAATACTTTGCTTCTGCCATGACACGCTCGCGCTGGTTTTTAGGCCAGCCACGTGGAAGAGATCCAGAAGCAAGGTAATTGGCAATGTCAGCATACCACGGTCCACTTGCCACATTTATTACCAATAGGTGCTCATCAGGAAAAATTTCATTAATTGGCAGAGTAAGTCCAATATGGTCAGGGTCCAGTCTGGAAAGGTGATCAACCACAACATTCTGGGCTCCGGCCTTATCGCGAATCTCAACGTCAAATTCCTGGAGCAGAAGGATCCAACGAATCAGTCTAGGCTTGGCATCCTTCTTGTGCATGAGATGGCGAATGGCCGCGTGATCAGTGAAAACAATAACGTGAGAGCCCAGAAGGTAAGAACGGAATTTTTCCAACCCAAAGACGACTGCCAGTAGTTCCTTTTCAGTGGTAGTATAATTACGCTAGGCCTCGTCCAACGTCTTACTGGCGTAGTATACCACCAAGGGGTGTCTATCGCGTCATTGTCCCAGGATGGCTCCGACTGCAAGGTCTGAAGCGTCACACATAAGTTCAAAGTCGAGGGACCAATCAGGCGGCTGGAGAACAGGGGCCTTGGTGACAGCATTACGCAGCTGCGTGAATGCTTGTATACAGTCGGGGCCCATGTCAAAGGGCACGTCGGTTGATAGGAGATGAGTTAAGGGTCGAGAAATTTTGGAGAAGTCTTTGATGAATCTCCTATAGAAACCGACATGTCCCAAGAAGGAGCGGATTTGTTTGACAGAACCAGGCACAGGTAAATCAGCAATGACGTCGAGCTTAGCTCTGTCAACCTCGATACCTCTATCGGAGATGATATGTCCGAGAATAATTCCGTCGTGCACCATAAAATGACTTTTTTCCCAGGAAAGCACGAGGTTTACATCAATACATCTCCTAAGGATGCGAGTCAGGTTGGCAAGACATTTGTCGAAAGATGGTCCAAAGACTGAAAAGTCATCCATGAAGACCTCGAGAAAGTCACCCACCATGTCATGAAATTTCGCCAGCATGCATCTCTGGAAAGTTGCTGGCGCGTTACAAAGTCCAAACGGCATCCTTCTAAAGGTGAAGGTACTGAAAGGGCAGGTAAATGTGGTTTTCTCTTGGTCTCGGGGGTCTATTGCCACCTGGTTATATCCTGAGAATCCATCCAGGAAGCAGAAAATTTTATTTCCCGCTAACCGCCCTAGGATTTGGTCAATAAATGGTAGCGGGAAGTGATCTTTCTTGGTTGCAGCATTGAGTTTCCTATAATCTACACACACTCTCCAAGATGTAGGAGTGCGTGTAGGGATGGATTCGCCCCTGTCATTGACATGGATGGTGAGTCCTGCCTTTTTGGGCACAACGTGAATCAGACTCACCCAGGGGCTATCACTGATCGGGTAGATTATACCGCATCCAGCCACTTAATGATTTCCTTCTTAACGACCTCCCGCATGTTAGGGTTGAGACGTCACTGCATCTCGCGAGAAGGTCGAGCCTCCTCCTCCGTATATATACGATGAGTGCAGTAGGAGGGGCTAATACCAGATAAGTCTGATAAAGACCATCCAATAGCTGCCTTGTGTTCTAGGAGGACCTTAGTTAGTTTGCACTCCTGCTCCATGGTTAATTTTGAACTGATGATTACAGGGAGCGTTTTGTTTGGTCCCAGGAAAACATACTTGAGTGTATTAGGCAGCACTTTTAGCTCGGGAGTGGATGGGGAAGGATCTGGCATTTCTTGGGACGAGAGTATCCCAGACGGGTAGGAGAACAAGTTAGGAGGAAGAAACTGGCCTTCAGATTGGCCAAGAAGAGGGGCTTCTTCGATAGATGGATCCAAAAATGAATAGCCCCAGTGAGAAGTATATGGGCTCAAGGTCGCAGTGTGGATTTGTAAATCCACCTGATTTGGCGGGGAAGAAAGGGCAATTCGGTCTTCATGAGTGTGGACCGACGGTGAGTAGCCCGGATATGACTCAGACCACGAGGTATGGGAAGCGGAGAAAACCTTATCAGAAGTCTGGCCAGGAGAAGGTACTGGACAAGGGAGGGATTGGGGAACCTCACAGTATGTGTTGGTCAGCCAGTCATCAGTGTTTATAGGTAATCCGCAGCAGTCCGAATAGGTCCCAATTAGTCTGATACATGCGCTGACGGCCATGTCCTCGTCAGACGTGTCATCCTCGATGCAATCGCAATCAAAGTTCTTGGCTGCCTTGAATATGTTAAGCTTGAGCTTCTCAGATCCAACGGCAATCTCAATACACCCCGACTCGCAGTCGATGTGGGCGCGGGCTGTGGCCAAGAAAGGTCGACCGAGGATGATCGGACAATCAGAAAGTGAACTAGGAACTTCCATATCTAAAACAAGAAAGTCAACAGGAAAACAGAGACTGTTGACCCTAACCACCACGTCTTCCACCACACCCTTCGGGATTTTGACAGAACGATCTGCCAACTGTAACGTGACAGAGGTGGGTTTCAGATTTCCCAAGGAAAACTTTTCGAGCATGATGGTTGGTATGAGATTGATGGAAGATCCTAGATCAAGCAGGGCACGGTTAAAACTGCAGCCTTGGATGCTACAGGAAATCAATGGTGTACCCGGATCTTTCTGCTTCGGTGGTAAGTTTGACAGTATAGCACAACTCGCATGAGGCGAGAGAACCACCGGATTCTTAGTCTTCTTTGACTGTCGCCTGGGTGTTGTGTAGTCTTTGAAAAATCGAGCGACAGCAGGTATGTGGTTGATTGCCTCGAGCAGGGGTACCTTGATTTCTACATCCCTGAACAAATTACGTAGGTTGTCAAAGGCCTGCGTATTTTTCTTTTTGCCTTTTGGCTCCCTTAGTAGAGCCTCAGGGAATGGGACTGATTCTGGCACAAGTTTTGGTGCATCATCCTCTCGCGAATGCGGTATGCATCCCGAATGAGAGGGCGAAGAAGAAGACGGGCCAGGATCAGGTTGAGGTGGATCGACTGTCTACTTACCGCTCCTCGTAGTGATAGCATTGGACGATGCGGGTCCAGTGGGATCATACGGTGGAGGAGGGTTTGCAATGGGGACATAAGAGTGTGGTGCTGCAGCGGGATTAGCCTGAAATCCCGGTGGAATGCTCGAAGCTTGCAGAACTTGATTAACCTGTCCCTGAGAAGGTCGTACCTGTGGTTGAGAACCACGGGGTACGAAATTTCGTGGGTTTGGAATAGGTTGGGCGGGAAGAGTGCCCTGAGATCGAGTCGCCATGCGTAGTTGACTGATCTCGACGTTCTGCTGCGCCAATTGGTGCTGAAGAGAGGTCATGTTCTCTTCATGGCACTTTGACATTTCCGTCATCATTCGCATCAATTTGTCAAGAGGGCTTGATGCGTGTTCAGTTTGTGGTACGCAAGGGCCTGATGGCGGATTTGCCATAGGATTAAACTGGACCCTTGGGATGACGGGTGCGGACGGTCACATTGGTCCACCCACGGGGTTTTGGCGCTACGGGTTGTTGGACCATGCGAAGTTTGGATGATTACGCCACCCTGGGTTATAAGTGGCAGAGAACGGGTTGTTCCCCAGGGCACAAGCATCTTCTATGCCAGAAGACGCGTCCGCATGTAGATATGCGTCCGAGCACACGGAGGCTTGGTCCTCCGTGTCGAAATACTGGCTCGCAGAAGCCAGTTCACATGACTTACCGAGTCGCTTGGCGCGACACTCGGTAAGGAAGGTCTAACGGGGTTTCTCGGGATAAGCCTGGTATTAGAAGAACTTGGATTGTGACGAAGTGGTGAAGAGGTGGTGTTTGCCATAGATCGAGCGGGGTTGGCCAGAAGCTCATCCAGCTTATTGTGCACGACGGAGACTTCATCCAGTTTTTGTGCAATAAGGCTTAGATCAGTGGATGAATGGGAGGGTCCCGTGTCAACTTCGTGGACATTTCAGGGCTGGTTGGTACGATTAAAGGCGACAATGGAAGCATTGTTCATTGAGTTTTCACTCATATTTTCAAACAGCTCGAATGCTCCATTCTCGTCTTTATTCATAAAGTTCCCTCCGCAGGAAGCGTCTACAATCTGCTTCAAAGTCTCATTTAGCCCGTAGTAGAAAATCTGGGCTATATGCCACTTAGGCAGACCGTGGTGAGGATACTTCCTGAGGAGGTCGTTATACCTCTCCCATGCCTCATGAAATTGTTCGCCGTTTTGTTGCGTAAATGAAGTGATAGCACGGCGAAGCGCATTGGTCCACCCGATTGGGAAGAACTTCTTGAGAAACGCTGTTCGCATCTCTTCCCAAGAGTGGATGGTTCTCCCAAGGGTGCGTAACCATTGCGACACTTTATCCCGCAATGAAAACGGGAACATCTTCATGAGGACTATAGATAACCCGACATTTCTTGGTTTAACGGTTTCAGCAAGTCGGGTTAGGTCTTCCAAGTGGAGAAATGGGTCTTCACTTGCAAGACCATGAAAGTGAAAATTGATTAGGCCAATTATGTTTGGTTTTAATTCAAAGTCGTCCCCGCCCATGGGGACCCGAATTTGTCTTATGGTCTCTGTAGCAGCGGGATTCTGATAAGAGCTAAGAGACCTAGGCTCCTCCCATTCGAGAGGGTTCTGCATTTCCTCCAATGTTTCCCGAATGGCTTCGATTTGCTCATTATACATTTCCATTTGGGCTTGGAGGTGGGTTATGGGATCTAAGGCTCCACCACCTGGTGGGTTCTGAGGGTGGTTTCCTCCCTCGGGATTTGGGGGTGGGCGTGCAGCCATGTTTGTGGAGGAGGAGGATGATTCGACTTGTTTTCTAGATTTATCAGTCAATTCAAATAGTTCAGGGTTTTGTGACCTCCTCCCAAACATGCACTACCGCAGGAAGAATTGGGGAGATGAGAAGGGAAAAGGGATGAGAGAAATGACGCCACAAAGGTACACTTGATTACAAATCAATACAATCAAGTTCCTAACCTCTACAGTGTGCCCTTAGACCTAAAGATCTAAGTTACCTACTATCACGAACTACGGAACCAAATGCGAGCACCGCAGAACCACCGGGCCAGATTGAAAGGCCGTTTGCCCCAGTCTTAGACACCCGATAGCACGTGGGAACTCTCACTAGCACGTAGCCGCTACACGCAGGTAGTTAGACCTCCAATCCTTAAAAAGGGTCAAGTTACTACCAGTTTTAATTAGAGGCTTAGGGTCAAGTGCTTTTGGAATGTGAAGGGCGTTGTTTACGGGTAATGCCCAAGTGATTGATTTTCAGAGTGTGTAAAACAAGCATGCAACGGGGAAATCTCCCCGAATTGAAGTTTTTATTGATGAATGATTTTTTTAGAGTTCAGCCTTAAGTAGTATGGATTTTCTGAATTACCAATTCAACCAATCTTTGGGTTTTTGCAAAAATACAGGTTTTCCTTCTAAAACCCAAGAAACGCTTCTTCAATTATCAGTTAGTTAATGCATGCTAAAATGCAATGGGCTACCCTAAATGGAGATTTCTAAGTGTGGATGCACGAATCAGTTTTATATCAATGTGAAAGGAAGCCAAGGCACTTAAATTCAAGTGCTCCCAATCACCAAGAAGAATGTCCACACAAGGCTCAACCAACAGATAAAGAAAATAAAGTTGTTGGTGTTGAAGTATTCAGGATCGAATCATAGGCAAGTTGAAAAGTTGTGGTGAGGTTGGAATTAACTCAATTCCAAGTCTCCCCATCAAAAATGTGATCCTGAATTAAAGATAAGCGAGGCAAAAGAGGGATGCAAGCAATCTTTTTCTTTGCCTCAAAGAATACTTCCCACGGCGAAAAATCCAAGAATCAAGATTCTCGGATTTTCACTATGCAAAGTGTGGCGGGAAATCCCGGGGCAGTGGGAGTGAAGACAACCAATCAAACAAGTGAATTTTAATCCACTTGCCCTAAGAAATCCCAAGAAATTTTTCTAGTTTTTATTTATTTATTTTTTTATTCTTTTATTGAGGTGGCAAGTTAATCCTAGTTTGGTAAGAAAGGAAAACTTACTTGTTCAGTAATGTGTGCGAAGCTCCAATGCGGTGTCGGCGTCTTCACGCTCTCGTTCCCACCTTGGATCTTCCCTCGCTTCCGACTTCGTCTGCTTTCCTTCTCCTTCCACCAAGTTCACCTGCACGCCAAAAACAACAATACCCGTGAAGAGGGAAGAGAAAAATTGAAAGGATTTGGATAGAAACTTACTCGAAGGCGCACTTCCCCGGCAACGGCGCCAGAAAAGTGTGATGGGTCGGCCCGGATAGGTTGTTAATATGGGGATTTTATCGTTGAAATGTGTATAGTGATTAACCTAATTCGGACCTAACCATCTCTTTACAAAATTTTTAACCTGGCCTAATTGATTTTATCTTGTCACTTTTAGGCCCAGGGTCGAACTCAGGGAAGTGGGGTTTAAGTCGAGTTTCTACGTTTTCCTTAAAACGCGTCTCTTCCGTTCGTTTATTCTATTTTTTTGTTTTTTTCTTATTTAGATTTTTTTCTAGTAATCCTTGTCCTTGAGGCACACCCTCAAAAATGGGTTCTTGGCTTTGAGCCAAAACAGGGTCAAAAACGGGTCTTGCTACTCGCAAGACGAAGTACCTGCAAGTCAAAGATTATCTTTTATCTTTTATGTATTTTTTTATCTTTTTACTAAGAAGGAAGCTAACAGACAGAAAGTAAATATAATAGCTATAGATATATATTTATATGTAGTATATATATAAAGGGGTGGGGGTGGAGGTGGCGATGGAGTGTAGCACCGTGTCGAGTCGATAGTCGTCTAGAAAGACGCAACCAACATGACTATGTGCCGTGTGGAGTGTGGATGGAGGATGGATGATGAATGTGTCCACGCTTTTTTTGTACGCGTGTATCGGAGAATATCAGCAACTGGTGCAGATATTCCCGCGATACAGCGTATAGTAAATAATGTGAAAGTATATATACATATATATAAGTAAATATATTTATATATATATATATGTATAGGTATATATGTATAGATATATATAGATATATATGTATATATATATAGGTGTATATGTATATATATATATGTATGTATATATGTATATAAGTATATATATATATAGTACTATATAGATGTATATATATATATGTATATAAGTATATATATATATATATATGTATAAGTATATAGATATATATATGTATAAGTATATAGATATATATAAGTAGCTATATATATATTATATATATATGTATATATATTGTATATATATGTATGTTACTGTAAGTGTGTGTGTGTGGGTGTGCGTATGTGTGAGTAAAGGTGTGTGTGCGTCGATGAAGGTGTGTGTGTGTTGCTGTGAGTAAGTGAAAAAAAAAAGAGAGAGAAAGAGAGAGAAAAAAAAAATATAGAGAGCAGAAGAGAGAGCGGGCGGGAGCGGACGGACGCAGGAGAGAGAGCCACGGGTTAAGTCGTCTGCAGAAGGCGCCCGACGTCTGATGGTCGCGGATGCAAGCGCGTCTTCGCATGGAGAAGGTGAGGCGTCTGCAGGCCGGGTGCGAGGAAGGAGAGCGGGCGATGGCGTGCTCTGAGAGGGCAGTGGGGAGTCTGCAGTCGGTCGCGGAGGGTTGCAGAGGTTGGCAGGGGAGCGGGACAACGGTTGGCCAGCCGCTGCAGTGCGCGCAGCGGCCGGTTGTCGGTGCAACGGCGGAGGCGTCAGAGCGGAGAACTGAGCGGAGAGTGCCCTGCAGGCGCGCGCGGAGGACTGAGCGCCTGCGGGGAAGGTCGCAGAGGAGGCGAGGAGGTCTGCTGTTGCTGCCGCCTCCGCGGTTTGGCTGCTGCTGCTGCTGCTTCAAGCTTCGGAGCTTGAAGTGGCAACAATGGCGTGGAGATGAAAACGAAAAGAAAAGAAGACACCACGCCCACCGGCTCGTTGAAGAGCTGGGCGGTGGTGTTCCCACTGTGGTGATGAGCACCACAGTGGGTTCTCCTACTCGCCGGGTGCCTCCTCGACGGAGGGCCGACGTATGGGAGGGGAAGAAGGTGGAAGAGGTGGCTGCGGGTTTTTTTTGTTTTGTCCAGCCGCCTCTCTCGTGAGGAAGAAGCTGCAGCTTCTTATAGAGGAGGAGAGAGTGGTATGCCGGTTGCAGCAGGGAGAGGGTGCGGGAGTTGCAGCTGTAGGGAGCGGCGTTGGCAGGGAGAAGTGACGTGGAGTAAATGCATGCAGCTGCTACGGGAAGAAGTGCAGCCGCGGGAAGAAGAAAAGAAGAAATCAAGAGAGAAAAAAAATAAAAAGAGGTGGAATTTGTAAGGAGGCACTTGGGATAAAATGTAACTATGCAAGCCATTGTTTCACTTTTCTTCTTCTCTTGATTAAATGCATGCATGCAAGCATTTTTACAAATGCGATTACAGGATCCTATTATGCAATGTTAATGCTAGAAAATAGCACAAGAAGGCGTTATTACAGGCGTGTTTTGAGGTGCAAACACCTGGCTAGCCTAGAACTATTCGAGATGCCATAAGGATACAATCAAGGGCCCTAGGCCAATCTGCTGTACATGATGGTTGAGCAACTGGCTCAACTACAAGCAAACCAACAACAATTGGCTAGGATTGTAATGAACCTAGCCAACCAAGGGCAAAACTTGCCACCCTGTGAGCAGCCTGTTGTCCCTCTTAAGGATTTTTACTATCCTTCCAATTACGAGGATAGACCAGGGTCGATCATACCAGAAGAGGACTCTAAGATTAATCCTGTTGTTCTAACCTTAATCAAGCACTTCCATGACCTTCCTCAAGAAGACCCATTCAGGCACCTTGAGGAACTTACCCTCCTTGCACAAATGACCCGTTCTAGTAATGTGCGAGTGGATTTATGGTTAATTCAATTATTCCCACTTTCCCTGAAGGACAAGGCTGCCTACTGGTTCATAACCATTGGCAAACCCATTACCACTTGGCCTTAGATTAAAAGCACTTTCCTAAATAAATTCTTCCACATTGGTCATACGATTTCCCTGTGACGATCTATTACAACCTTCCAACAAAAACCTGGAGAGACCTTACTTGATGCTTGGGAGTGATTCTAGGATCTTTTAAGAAGCTGCCCACACCACAAGATTCCATTATGGCAGCTCATACAGATCTTCTACCATGGATTAGAAGATCAACTTCAATATTTTGTCTACGCCTCATGTGGCGGCAACTCCTTGAATAAAGATGTTGAGAGTGCCTATGATCTTTTTGAAGAAATGAGTGAAAACTCATTTAACCATGTGTCCATGAACACCTTGGCAAAACTACCAACTAGTAGTTCGATGTTCATGAGATAGGCACTCAATCAATCCCCACTACCCATGATGATCTTCAAATGATTTCCCACAGACTCAGCCAGATGCAATTAAATCAGAAGAAAATCGAGCAAAGACTTACTTCACCCACCCAGGTTCCACATTTGACCTTGCATAACATTCTAAAGAGAGAGAACTTGCATAATTTCAATATTGTCCTTGCTGAGTATAATTAGTTTTTCGAGGCTTTATATGGTTCCTCGTGGACTTGTAGTTATCCAAATGCTAACCCCACTGAGAATATTTTCTCCCTCCAAGAGCAATTTAGAAGTCCCTCCAACTCCAATTGAAGGAAATACCTGACTCACTCCTGGCCCAATCAGGTGTCCTTTCATAAACAAAACCAATTTGGAGGGTATGGGTAGAACCAGACTTTCTATCAACCTGAGCCATCCTAAGAAGACATGAATGCCTAGGTTATGAAAACCCTGCAGGGGATGCAAAATCAGATGTCGGAGATAACCTATGTTACAAATCTCCATAATCAGATTGGGGTTACTCCGACCCAGAGACCTACAGGACATCTGCCTTCTCAGCCCATACCCAACCCTATCAATCAGAGGAACCACTACCAAGGAGGGCACTCAAATCATAACCATACTAATCAGCCTCCAATAGACCTAGCATCATAGCACTCATCAAGTTTCCCATAGCATCAGGCCCCCCAACCCCCTCCCAAGAACAACCAAATTGCCAATGCAGTTACTTTGAGGAATGGGAAAACAATCACCGATCCTAGGCCTTCACACCAACCTGATGAAACCCACACTACCCCAATGCAAGTCCATTCTCCTAACACCATCACTCATGGAGAAAAAGAAATTGATTATCATGACACAACTCCTGTCCCTTTTCCCCAAGCTCTCCACTCCATCAATAGAAGAAAAAAATCTGAGCTCACAAATGAGGAACTCATGGAATTATTTGGGCAAGTTCAGATAAACATCCCTCTCCTAGATGCAATCAAATATATCCCTTCCTATGCTAAGTTTTTGAAGGATATCTGTACTCTAAAAAGGCAGAATAAAAATCTAGGAAGAGTGCATCTTTCGGAGATAGTAAGCTCTGTCATACAGAGCAAGCTACCTCCTAAGATGAAAGACCCGAGTGCACCTTTGATTTCTATGACTATTGATGATAATACATTTAACCGCACCCTTCTCGATCTTGGTGCCTCAATCAATATTATCCCAACAATTTTATTTGAGGAGTTTAAGATCGGTGATCTCAAGCTTGTTGAGGTTACCTTACAATTAGCTGACCAATCTGCGATCAAACCTTGGGGGATTGTCAAGGATGTCCTTGTCCAGGTTTAGAACTATGTCTTCCTCATAATTTTTTTGCTCCTTGACATTGAGGTAGAAAATCTCTAATCAATGTCCATATCATTCTTGGTCGACCCTTTTTGGCCACCGCGAAAGTAAATATAAATTGTCATGTAGCTAAAATGGATATCACTTGCACGGGCCAAACAATTAGTCTAGATATTTTCAAATCCTCCAGGAAATTCCATGATGATGATGACTTCTTCGAGGACTCAGATATTGAAACATCTAATTTGGTGGAGGAAACGCTGCTAATAGATTCTCTTCCTAACCACAATTTTTTTAAGGATTCTAACTCTGAATCGGTGGTCGGTGACATCAAAGACTTGGGGCCTTGTATTCACTCAAAATCTCTTCCTGACTATTCACTAGACCCACCGACTCTAATTTCACGTCACCCGTCCACTCTAACTTTAATTCAACGTCCCACCCTAACTTCACCCACCATTCATCTCTTTAACTTTTCCCCCAGTCCTTTTCCCCTGGACCTACCATCTGATCCCCTGAGCATGGCCTTCTTCCTAAAATGAAACCTTGGCCAGACTCAGGTATTTCTTCCATTTTTCACACTCATTTTAGTCACCCTACTTCCACCATTTTCTTTTCAGGGTAGCAAGAGGAAAATTGCATTTTACAAGGCATTCACGTGTCTAACTATCTTCAAGATTGACCATCTTTCGTGCATCACTTCATGCCCAACTAAATGGCATTAAAGACAACATTGCTTGGGAGGTAACCCAGCAACATTTTCCTTTTCGCTTTCATTTTCTGTTCAGGTTCTACAAAACTTTGCCTCTATCCTAACTTCCTCTCTCAGGTGATATCTTCTCCTACTCTTTTCCTTTTGCAAGGGACTTGCAAATGCATTAGGGGGTACTTTCAATTTTATTAGGCATTTCATTATTTTTTAGAACCTAAAAAACATTAAAATATTTTTCATTCGCATCATCTGCATCTACATATGCACTCTATTTGCATAACTTCTAAAAAAATGTTTTGAAAATTTTTAGTGAAAGAAAGGACCAATGGTTGAACTTTAATTCAAATTAGGTACACCTGGGGTTTAATCATTAACAAACTAAGAATGAAGCTGCGAATTCATTTTTAGACGTTTCAAGTCTAGAAACCTAGACTAGACCAGGTATCTTGCAAGGAATTTCATCCTAACACTTGATGATTCAAGTAACTCGACTTTGTTTAATGACCTGGATAGTACATGACTTAGCTCTCGATCCAAAAATTTGCTTTTGTTTTGAAAACCTGGTGTCAAACATTTTACACACAAATCCAACACTACCCAAGCCCAAAAACATCTATATAATTAAAAAACTCTTGCAAAATCTTAGTAAAAGATCAAGACAGTTGATTGGTTTGAGTTCCCACCATCGAGAAAGAAAAATGCTTCCTTTGAGGATGTGATGTCAACATGTTACCGCCTCGGCACTCCTATATATCTATATTGCATATCTTTAGAGGGAGCATTAAGGAGCATTTTGCAGCTCAGGCATTGATAAATGCCAGTTCATCATCATTCTTATGCCCTAAAACAGATTTAGCTCTTAGGGTTTTAACTCCAAAAATGGGTTTTCAAGCTGCATTTAGGAATTCACCTGGGTTAGGCATGCATTGCATTTTGTTGTATTTTTAATGCATTTATTTGAGTGTTAGGGATAGATAGAAAGTTAGATCCCACATACCTTGGCGCTCAGGAAGGTAGAAGATGAAGAAGAAGCTCCTATCAACTAGATCCCAGCTAGATCTAACTCATCCCAACTGGATCCTAGCTCTTTCTAGCTGGATCAACTCATCCCTAGCTCCATTCACCTCATCTTAGCTTAATGTTAGCTCTAGCTAGTTCACCTCAACTCCATTTAGCACACCTTACTTGGATGGCAGCTCAAACTAGCTCAAAATAGCTAATCCCAACTCCATTCTAGCTCCTCCAACTCAAAACAATTCACTGGAAACTCAACCTAACTAGGACTAGCTATTGCCATTAATTAGCTAGACCTAGTCAACAGAAGATGACCTCAACTAGCTCAGGCTAGCTTAAGTCTAGCTCCCAGAGACTCAACTTAGCTCAATTTGGTTGAGCTGAGCTACTTAACCTAAGCTAGGTACACCAGCTAGCTAGGTATTCTCTAGGAAGACCAGACCCAGCTCACCTCAGCTCACATCAGCAGAACCCAGCTCATCTTAGCCTGGCTTAGCAGCTAGCAAAGAACTAGCAAGCTAAGTCAACTAAGGTAGCTCCTTGCAGTTCTCTTTAGCAGCCATCAGCTCCAGTTCATCCAAGGAAGCTCCCTCTAGCTCCTCACCTCCAAAACCCTAGCTCCCTCTACCTCTCTACCCTACTCACTACTAGTTAAGCTAACTAAGCTAGCTTAGCCTAGCTAGGTCCACTTCCATGGCACCAAAAACCTAACCCTAACTCACCCAACTTAACTCCACCATAGAACCCTACTTAGCTCCACCTAAGATACTCCTATGCCTACCTATTTTTGGCACCAACAAGAGACACCCTTTGGCCTCTCAACCATCACCAAAGACACCAAGGAATGGTGCCAAAAATCACCTCCAACCACCCCATGTTGGCGTCATTCCTTCCCTTCAAAAATCCCCTCATCACCACCTTACACCTACCCCCTCAACCCATCTTAACCCTACTCCTAACTCCCCTATGTTGGTGCCAAACCAAGGCACCTTTCAAGGTTGGCACCACCCCTTAGCCACCATAACTACACCCTATCAGCCCTTAGGTTGGTGCCACTTATCCTACACCCTAGGATCCACATAACCACCCACAACCTTGAAATTGTCGCGAAAACAAATAGCACTTTATTACTCGAAAACTAAAGTATCCGAGGTTGAACTCAGGGAGCAAATTGGTATTTTAGAAACTATCACCACAACTCTCAATTTTACTAAAAAGATGATGTTCAACAATAATATCAATGCAATTCAATATTTATGAAAGCTAAAGAGAGAATAAATATGCAAAAAGAGATTGAAATGTTCTCTTCTTTCTTCTTCTCCTTTCTCTCTCAGATGTCCTCTTCCCTTGTGAATCAGACATCTGATTTTGTGAATCAGATGCCTTATCTTGAGATTGCTACAGTGCCTTCAACTTTGATTCTCTTTGTCTTTCTCTTCAGTCGAGCCTTCTTTTTTCTTCCTTCTCCTTGGCTTCTTCTTCTTCTCTGCATGCTTGCCTTTTCCTCTCTAACTTTGCCTTTTGCTTTCCCGACCCTTGCCTTTCCTTCCTTAGCTCCTTTGCTACAGTGCCTTCTTCCTTTCCTCTCTGGCTTGGCTCTGCCTTGCCTTAGCTCTTCCTTCTCTCTCTGCGACTTCCTCCTTGTCTTCTTCTTCTCTTTCCCGCAGCTCCTTCCCTCAGCTTCTTCCTCTTCTTCAGCAGCTACCTCCTCCTCCTCCTTCTTCTCCTGCATAGCACAAGGCAAAACCTACCCCTACCCTCCCTCGTGTACGCTCTCTCTCTTTACTCTCTTCGATTCACTCTCTCAGACCCAATCGGATATTCGGGTTGGGTCAAGCGTACCCAGGTCCAGGGGCACCGGTGTGGGTGATGCACGAGGAGTGTAGGGTTATCGGGTTAGGTTAGCCATGTCCGCGGAAAAGTGAGCGCGGACGAGGCAGGTGAGTGGGCGAGGGGACCTCACCCCGTGTTCGGAGGCAACAAAGAGGAAACACAAAAATAATTTAAACTGCTCACCTCACTTGAAAACAATCGAGGTGGGACTAAAGTCTCACCTGCTTCTTCGCATGTGTCCGCAAGGAGTCTCCTCTGATTGCTGAAGCTATGGTGTGCTGTGGCTTCGATTACTGGGTGCAAGGGGATTGCAAGGTATTTCCACGCACCTAGGACTCAATCTCCTAGAGAGGGGTGACCTGGAGCAAGCTTTCGAGCAAGCTTTGCTCCCTCTCCAATGGTGGTGGATGTCAGACCCTGTCAGCACGAATACGGCCTCACGGCCCTGTCAAAATGCTCAGGAAGCTTCACCGCGACATGGCGAAGGTAGCTCAGGTGCTGGTGTGGTGTGGGACGACCTGGGCGTGCGTGCCTATTTTGTCCAGTGGCCATGAATGTGGGGTTGTTCGGGGGCAGTGTGTGGTGCGTGTCGTGGTCGATGGAGAGGTGGAAGATGATCAGTGGAAGGTGGCGATGCTTTTGCAGAAGTTGGCGAGGCATGTGAGTGTGTGGAATGACGAATGCACCTTCGCTGGTGGTCGACCGGAGATGGAGAAGATGGAGGTGGATAGTGGCTGCGAAGGGTCGAAAGTGGAAATAGAAAGAGGGGAAATGAAGAGGGGATAGAGAGGAGTAATTCTAACCTAGCTAAGTGGACGAAGGGGGAGAGGAGGCGGCTGGCCGTTCCTACTGCCGCCGGAGAAGACAATGTCTAGGGGAGGGGTGACGGCAACGACGATGGGGCTAAAGGTGCACGTGCAGGTGTTGCACGACGTGGAGGAAGGTGGTGAAGGTGACTTTGCCACAGGTATTGTGGTAGAGTGATGAAAAAGAGGAGGAGGGATTGCCGGAGCTCGTTGGACTCCTGACCGGAGGAGAACGAGATGAAATTGGGGTGGTTCTCCGTCCAAGTCGAGCTTGGCTTCAGCGGCTGGACCTGGAGATTCTTTTATAGGCACAAGCAGAGGGTCAAATGCTTGGAGGGCAAGCAAGGCTCTCGTCGGAGGTCGTCGCGGGTATGATACCCATGCCTCTCGAGCGTTCGCACGAGAGGTATGGTGCGAATCAGGGCATAGGGAGCTGCTCAGGCGGTACGGGATTTCTCAGAGGACCCCTCTTTCAAATCTGAGAGTAGCTCCCCGGGGAAGCGAGGAGAAATCCTCCCTGAAACTTCACCGGAGGTATGGGTCCTCTGCTGCAATGGTAGAGGGACCGGAATGCAAAAAAGTGATGAGGAAGTTGAGGGGGTTTGTGCAAGGGTTTTCAAAAGTTAAGGGCCAGAATGTAATTGGGTGGACTATTTTGCAAAGTAGGTCAAGATGACCTTCCCTTAGGTTCAAATTTTGGTACAAATCTAATTTGGATCTAAGTAATTCAATGGTGAAGTTGGATATTAGGTTTGACCACGTTTGACCAGACATTTTGTACAAAAACCCAAATTAGGTAAAATATTGAGCTCAAACCCCAATCTAGGTCAAAATAGGTTCCAAAGGCCAAATTGAAGGTTCTAAACCATAAGGGATATTTTTCCATGAATTTTAGAGGGTTTAGTTGATTTTTATCTTGACTAAAACCTTGTGAAATTAAGTAGGTTTGTTTCACTGTTACAGAATGTCATTTAATTCTTAAATCTCACCATAGCCCTTTTCTAACTGAACCATCCCACTTTTCCTCTTATCAAGTCTAATTGACCTATGTTTATCCCCTAAAAAATCTCATTGATGTACTGCAATGGTAAAATTACAGTTTTACCCTTTGTTTCATGTTTTCTTCCCATATTAGTGATCCCTTGAATTAGGCCTTCCTCTTGGTTATGTAGGAGCTTTTGTTTTCTTTTTTAAGTCGAAAAGAGCTAGTTAAGGCTCATGATGAGGTTCTCATCATACCCCCATGCCTAGCTTTTGCTAGTCCCTTAGCAAAATTTCAAGGTTTTAACTTCTATTCTAGACCATGAGTTTCTTTCGCCAGTTATGATAAGTGCTTTTTCTTCTTTTTCTTTTGTGATTTGGTCAGAATGCTGACAATAGGCCTAGAGGTACTTGAGTACCAACCAAGATCCAGACCTGACCAGCCTTAGCCTTAGTCCTCCGTGAAGGTTTTTAAGGCCCGTAAGAACTATCCTAAGGTTTATTGGACTCCGTGGTTAAAGCACTCGTGCTTGAGACATATTTTAGCCTTGGTTCAGTTTGCAGTGCATTTTTGTAAGAGAGAGACAGAGGATTTATTTATTTGGAGAGTTTTCTCTCTCTTTTCTTTTTATTTCTAGCTTCATATTGGCTTCTCAACATGGTATGTATCGGATTCCTCGTCCCCATCATCAATCCTCAAAGGTCCTTGGCAATCGATGCTTCGTGATAGCACCGCCCAAGGCAACCCCCAGAACCCTGATTTTCGAGATTTCGAGATAATCCCACCCATGGCGTTCCATGGCTGAATCTAGACCCTATCAATCAACATTTCGTGATAATGCCACCCATGGTATCTGAACCAACAGAGTGGTTACATGCCCCCAGTAGGATATGTAGATATCCTAAGAGATAAGCACCGAGGAGATGATATGTTGTTACGCATCTTCGAGGGAAATTTTTCGCCTCTCTACGCCGGGAACTCGTCCAAATCAACTAGTGTTGATCATCCGCTCCTAACCAGGGCAACATTTTCAGAACATTAAAACACTTTTGCGTGATTTTGATAGTTATGCATACTGAACCAGACTGTGTGTGGATTAGGGTGCTTTGGTTAGCAAGTCCCGCAAATTGAAGGTCAGTTAACGAGGCCGAATACTCCCTAAGCCTTAGACCTAATACTTAAGCTTCGCATTTTCCCCAACCTCTTGAGGATTATCCAGATCTTAGTGGGTACTAAGAGTCTAGCCAAAAAGGCCTAAGGTCAGTGTTCCTACTAATCTCTTTTTGTGTCTTCTTAGCACTTTTTCTCATTTTTCTTGATGTGGTCTAGAACTTCAGTTAATCCCTTAATCTCTTACTAATGACTATCTCTTTCTTTTCCATTTTGTGCTCCTTTTTGTTATTTTGCTCTTTTTCCTCCTCGTGTTTTGTATAGCCCACAAATTTTCTCTCCTCCTTCTTAGGTTTTTTTTATTTTGATATGTGATTTTTTGTTAAAACCTTTTCTTGATATGAGTTTTCATACATTTTGCACTTTCATACCCCCCATGCCTATGATCTGTAATGTCCCCATTGTAAATTAGGTGGGTTCGAATTCAACTTAGTTCATTCATTAGGACAGGTGTTGGGTGAGTGAACGGGTCGAGGTGACTGTTGCGGACAATTTCTAGACTCGGGTACGAGTACCTAAGGTGGAGTTGGCTGTTCTAATGGGTGAACCCTAAAGTGCAATATGAATTTAGCATTGAAATGTTAGGAAAGGTTTTGGGTTTTTTAAAGAATGACAAGTTGCCTCCCGTTAAGCGCTGAGTTTTACGCCATCGACTGGGCACAATGAGCTCAAAGAGAATGGAGAATAAAGGATGACTCATCCAAATCTGTATTGGTCATGTCAATGAACGATTTAAGTCTCTGACCATTCACGACGAAGGGTTTGGAATCGTAGCTGAGTAGACTGATCTCAACGGCTCTATTTCCAAAGATTCGTCAGACTAAGCAAGGTTCGATCCATTTAGATCATAGCTTTCCTGGGAATAATTTGAGTCGAGCATCAAAGAGTAGGACCTTTTGACAAGGATGAAAGATCATTCTAGATATGTGCTTGTCGTGAAAGGCTTTAACCCACTCTTTGTAGATTCACTAGTTTTCATATGCATCGTGGCGTAATTCATCAATCTCACTCATCTGAAGATTTCTATGGGTTCCAACCTTAGAAAGATCTAAGTTGCAGTTCCGTACTACCCAATAAGCTTTATGCTCCAATTCGATGGGGAGGTGACATGCCTTCCCATACACCAGTCTGAAAGGAGACATACCTAATTGGGTCTTGTGGGCGATCCTATAAGCCCACAATGCTTCTAGAAGCCAGGATGACCAATCCTTCCTGTCAGGTCAAATAGTAACCTGGAGGATTTTCTTGATCTACCGATTTGATAGCTCAGCTAGACCATTAGTTTAAGGGTGGTAAGGAGTAGAGATTCGGTGCGACACCCTGTATTTGGTCATCAGTGACCTGAACTGAGCATTTGTGAAATGGGTCCCTCCATCAGAAATTATTGCATGCGGAATCCCGAACTATGAAAAGATATTTTGGTGAATGAATTTGATAACAACTTTGTGATCATTGGTTCGGGTCGGAATGGCTTCAATCCATTTGTACACATAGTAAACAGAGAGTAAAATGTATTCGAAGCCGTCTGAGATAGGGAAGGGTCCCATAAAATCAATCCCCCAAATGTCGAAAATCTCGCATACCAAAATCGGCTGTAAAGGCATCATGTCATGATGCTCATGTTGCCCAAGGTCTGGCAATGGGTACATGCCTTACAGTGATTGTACGCATCCTTGAAAATTGTGGGCCAATAAAAGCCACACTGGAGGACTTTTGATGCGGTTTTGTGTCCTGAAAAAAGTCCACCGCATGCCTGGTCATGGCAGAAAGAGAGTATGTCTTTGATTTCCACTTTCGTGACACATCATTGGATAATTTGATCAGCACCAATGCGGAATAAATACGGGTCTTCCCAAAGGTAATACTTGGCATTGGAACATAATTTGTCCTTCTTGGCCTTCAGCCAATCAGATGGGATTTGATGTGATGCCAAGTAGTTTACTATGTCAGTAAACCAAGGAAGCCCTGTATCAATAGTTAGGAGGTGCTCATCAGGAAAATGTTCCGTGATGGGTCAGCTACTACAATCAGGAGAATGTAGTAGTTGTTGTTCCGTGAAGGGTTAATGATCTCAGAAGGAAGGTGGGACAAGTGATCAGCTACTACATTCTGTCTTCCCGCTTTGTTACGAATCTCAAGGTCAAATTCTTACAACAGCAAGATCCATCGGATTAATCGAGGTTTCGCGTCCTTCTTTGTAAGGAGATGCCTCACAGCTGTGTGATCTAAGTAGATAATAACATGGGAACCCAGGAGGTAAGATCTAAATTTTTCTAGGGTAAATACTATGACTAGCAGCTCTTTCTCAGTAATATTGTAGTTACGCTGAGCCTCGTCAAGTGTTTTGCTAGCATAGTAAATGACCACGGGTTTCCCGTCAATTTTCTACCCTAAAACTGCTCCTACAGCGAATTCAGATGCATCGCACATGATCTCAAAGGGTTGAGACCAATCAAGGAACTGTAGGATCAGGGCTTGGGTAACTCGGTCATGAAGGTTCTCAAATGCTTGAGTGCATTCCTTGGAGATTTCAAAAGGTACATCCTTAGAGAGAAGAATGGTCAGGGGGCGCACGATTTTTGAAAAATCAGGGATAAATCGACGGTAAAAATCGATGTGCCCCAGAAAAGATCGGATGTCCTTGATCGAGCCAGGCATAGGGAGTTTGGAAATTAAGTTAACCTTGGCTCGATCGACTTGGATGCCTTTCTCTGATATAAGATGTCCCAGGATGATTTCCTCAGGCACCATGAAGTGGCTCTTTTCCCAGGAAAGAACCAAATTCAAGTCAATGCATCACCTGAGTATTTGGACCAACTGCTGGAGGTAATCGTCAAATGATGCTCCAAATACTGAAAAGTCATCCATGAAGACTTCTAGATAATCACCTACCATATCTAAGAATATGGCAAGCATGCACCGCTGAAAAGTCGCAAGTGCATTGCAGAGACCGAAAGGCATCCTTCAGAACGCGTACATCCCCGAAGGGGTAGGTGAACATGGTCTTTTCTTGGTCCTCTGGATGGATTGATACTTGGCTATAACCGGAGTACTCGTCAAGAAAGTAGAAGAACCTATTTCTCGCTAGTTTTTCGAGGATCTGATCAATAGGTAGTGGGAAATGATCCTTCTTCGTGGAGGAATTGAGTCTTCTGTAATCAATGTAGACTCTCCACGAGTTAGCTATACAGGTCGGTATGACCTCTCCAGTTTCAGTCGTGATGGTGGTGAGTCCTGCCTTCTTAGGCACAACCTGGATTGGACTCACCCATCGACTGCCGGAGATCGAGTAGATGATCCATGCATCTAACCACTTAATGATCTCCTTTTTCACAACCTCCTGCAGATTAGGGTTCAAATGTCTCTGCATTTCTCGTGAAGGTCATGCGCCGGAGTAGATATGGTGTGTGCAATAAGAGGGGTTGATACCAGTCAAATCATTGAGAGTCCATCCAATGGCTCTACGATGCTGCTGGAGAACAGTAATCAAACAGGATTCCTGGTTAGGTGTGAGTCTGGAGTTTATAATCACAGGAAACGTCTGATGGGAACCCAAAAAGATGTATTTTAGATGATCAGGAAGGGGCTTGAGTTCCAAGATGGGATTATCAACAGTAACGAGTGGTTCAGGGTATGTGTCGGGAACAAGGGTAGGAGTTATGGGTGTATCTAGATCAGGTTCAGACTCCTCTATTTGCGGGTTTTGATCTTCTGGTGGTTAATCGGGGATAATCAGGTTGTCCTTGATATGTGGTTCATCAACCATGGCCTTGATATTACATATTTGTTCTATAACACCACAATTAATCCCTTGTTGGGCCTTAAAGATATCAATCTTTAGAGTTTGGTTCAAAAATTTTAATTCTATTTGACCCTCCTCACAGCTTATGTTGGCCCTAGCAGTGGCTAGAAAAGGTTTCCCTAGTATAATCAGTGTATCCCTTAGGTTCTCAGGTGCATTCATATCTAGAACTATGAAATCCACCGGGGAGTAGAAATCCCGTACCCTAACAATGACATCCTCGAGTATTCCCTTAGGTAACTTAATGGATCTATCGGCAAACTGCAATGTCACCTTTGTCGGTTTAAGCTCGAACTCTTCAAGGTGGTTAAGGAGGGATGTAGGTATTAGGTTTATGGAGGCACCAAGGTTTAACAAGGCTCTGCCGAATTGGGTTTCACCAATTTTACATGAAATTAGGGGAGTGCCTGGGTCTTTAGCCTTGGGTGGGAGTTTACTCAAGATTACAGAGCTGGCTTGCTCTAACAGAATGATTGGACTCCCTCTTTTGGTTCACGGCATATGCTTAGGTGTACACACGCCTTTCAGAAATTGTGCATAAGCTAGTACGTAACGGATTGCATCCATCAAAGGGATGTTTATCTGGACCAATTCAAAGAGCTTGACCAGATCCTCCTCAGGAGCCATGGGTTTGGTTATCCTTTTTCCCTTGGTCAAGGCCACGGGAAATGGAACCTTGGTTGGTTCCTCTAGAATAGGTCCAGGTTCTCGATCTGGGATAGGGACATCCTGGATAACTATCCTATGGCTTGGATCACTACCAAGCTTGGAGTGGTTTGGATAAGGTGGGTCTTGAGTTGCTTTACCACTATGGGTTGTTACGAAGTTTAATCCTACCTGGTTATGGTTTGGGGTTGGTAAAATGGGTGGCCACTGTTGAAATCCCACATAAGATGTTTAAGCTTCCATCCCGTCAGGTGATGGAACAGAAGGGGCCTGATAAATCATATGTGCGTGGCCTGGATTCATAGCATGCCTCTGGGTCGGCACGTTATTTGGGTTCGGCAGAGGTTGTGAAGGAAGTGTGCCTGGTTGGCAGGAATTCGCCATCTGGGCGAGTTGGTTGCAAACCTCTGTGATCTCATCCTTATGTTGTTTTTGTATTGCCGCATTCGTTTTTTGAATGTCAGCCAGTGTTTGAAGGATAAGAGTCATTTGATCTTGGTTTGGCCCAGATTGATAGGTAGGGTTGGGCTGAGGCTGAGGCGGCTGATATGGACAAGGAGCTTGTGGACAGGGTTGATAATGTGGTCTTTGATTCTGAGAATTTCCCACTCACTGGAAATTGGGATGATTTCTCCATCCAGGGTTGTAGGTGTTGGAAAATGGGTCATTCTGAATGGCGTTGAGGTCCTCGTAGGTCCGAGGAGCCAAAGGAAAGTCAGCGTATGGGGGTTCAGAGTTCCCCCTACTAGAATCAGACAGGGGTGGATATGGGTCCATCCCCTGAGAAGATCGGTGATAAATGTTTTGTACAGTTTCCCTCACGAGAGGTGGCTATGCGAAAGAGTTTTGTGCAGAGGTGGCTCGCTGCAGATGCCGATTCAGCTCGTCCACCTTCTTCTCTATGATAGAAACCTTGTCCAACCGACTGGCCATCAGTTCCAAGTTGACAGATGTGGACAAGTCCTACGTCTCATGTGCTTCCCTAAGATTCGTCGATGCGCGGGCATTCATCTAGTCGAATAAGCCCATGGAGTCATTATTGATGGAGTTCTCGCACATATTTTCGAGAATCTCCCACACCGTGTCCTCATGTTGACCCATGATGTTTCCTCTGTAGGTTGCATTGACGAATAATCAAATGTATTCATGGAGTCCCTGGTAAAAAGACTGGACTTGTTCCCAGTTAGGAACTCCGTGATGGGGGCACTTTCGCATGAGATCCAAGAATCGATCCCATGCCTCATGAAGACGTTCTCCCATTTGTTGGGTGAAATGAGTGATCAGGTGGCGCATGGCATTTGTTTGGCCAACGAGAAAGAACTTCTTCAAAAATTCGGACTGAAGTTCATCCCATGTGTTGATTAGACGAGTCTGAGTTTGATACCAATGAGTAGCCTTGTCCATGAGGGAGAAAGAAAACATCTTCATGAGCAGAATATCCTGATTTTGTGCATCTGACTCGAAGGTCTGGACCAGATGCTTGAGCTATTTAATGTGCTGGAATGGATCCTCGGAGTTAAGCCCATGGAATTTTGGTATGGCATGAATCATATTGGGCTTGAGTTTGGAATCATGACCTCTAGGCGGGATCTAGACTCGAGGCTTGATTGCCACCGCAGCGGGATTATAGTGATCTCGCATCATAGGATGCTGCGGTGGGTTTACAAAGTTTTGGAAGAGATCATTTAGGTGTTGTAGCTGGTGCTCAAGGTTGTTCTCTTCTTCAACAGGTTGTGCCATGATGGAAGAAGAAGGAGAACTTGGTTCTAAATCAGAGGAAAGATCTATATGGTGGGGTTGCTGCACAAACAAGGGCGTCAAGGCTTGGCATCAGGGAGAGTGGATTTCTAAAGGAGGTCTTAAGGACCTCCTACCAAACATGCATCGAAGGATTTGATGAGATCAGAATGTGTTGGACCCAATCAAGACACCCAAAAATTGTTGGGTGACTATAGAGGTTCAGGGTGGATGATAACCCTTAGTCAGAAAGGTCGTCCACCTGAGAAATACCTGGGCAACCAGAGAGGGAGAGTCCCGCGAAGACCCCTACACGGTAGAACATCCCCACGGGTTACAGGGTTTCCCCCACCCGACCTCTTTTCTCACTGAGATTCCAGGTAGACCAGAATGGGGACCTTGACCTCTTAAGTCTACCTTTTTTACTTAAGATCAAGGTGCTTAGGGTTCCACTTGAACTTTAGGTCTTTTGAGTGCAAACAGTGACCAAATTTTAAGGTTGGTTGATCCGAAGGATCAACTTCACCTCTTTGTTCCTTTGAGAGCTTTTTAGGTCCTTGCTTTTAAGGTTCAAATGGATTAAGAGCCTGATTTGCTTAGGGTTTCTCTTGGATAAGTCTTTTCAAATAAGGTTTAGGCACACCTCTTTTTGAAATTTTTGCTTCTTTGCTTAAGAGAAGATGTGTCTCTAAAACCCTAGCTTTGCAATCCTTAGGTTGGCTTTAGTTGGTCTAATTTAGTTGCCTAAAAAATTGGTATCTAGGACTCAATCAAGAAGGTTTTAGCCCTAGTTACAATAAGTGGATGTGCAATTCAAAATGTGTTGAAATGAAAATCAGGCAACTTTGGTGACTTACTAAATATGGAAGCAGGTAGTCCTAGATTGATTTTTTTTCTTTGTTTTTCCTTTTCAGCCTTTGAGGGGATTAAGAGAGAGGGCTAATAAAAGTTTACTTGTTCCTTGGTGTGGTTGTTATGCGGCAGCTTTTCTTTCCTCAGCTTTTCTTGCGCCAAACACAACAAAAGAGAGAAATTAAGTCAATATTGAATTAGAAGTTGTGATCAAAGCTTCTAAAATGCCTGTTGCTCCCCGACAACGGCACCAAAAAATTATGCTTATCGTTTTGCGTGGGGAAGTTGTGGTTTTAAAAAGACATTCGTTGCAGTATAGTTGAAATCATCGCGAAAACAAATAACATTTTATTACTCGAAAACTAAAGTATCCGAGGTCGAACTCAGGGAGCAAATTGGTATTTTAGAAACTATCATCACAACTCTTAATTTTACTCGAAAGATGATGTTTAACAATAATATCAATGCAATTCAATATTTATGAAAGCTAAAGAGAGAATAAATATGCAAAAAGAGATTGAAATGTTCTCGTCTTTCTTCCTCTCCTTTCTCTCTTAGATGTCCTCTTCCCTTGTGAATCAGACGTCTGATTTTATGAATTAGACGCCTTATCTTGTGATTGCTACAGTGCCTTCAACTTTGATTCTCTGATCTCTGTCTTTCTCTTCAGCTGAGCCTTCTTCTTCTTTCTTCCTTCTCCTTGGCTTCTTCTTCTTCTCAGCGTGCTTGCCTTTTCCTCCCTGACTTTGCCTTTTGCTTTCCCGGCCCTTGCCTTTCCTTCCTTAGCTCCTTTGCTACAGTGCCTTCTTCCTTTCCTTCTCTGGCTTGGTTGCGCCTTGCCTTATCTCTTCTTCCTTCTCTTTCTGTGCCTTCCTCCTTGGCTTCTTCTTCTCTTTCCTGCAGCTCCTTCCCTCAACTTCTTCCTCTTCATCAGCAGCTGCCTCCTCCTCCTTCTTTTTCCCCTGCGTAGCACAGGGCAAAACCTACCCCTACCCTCCCCCGTGTACGCTCTCTCTCTTTACTCTCTTCTGTTCGCTCTCCTAGAGCTAATCGGGTATTCGGGTCGGGTCAAGCGCACCCGGGTCTAGGTGCATCGGCATGGGTGATGCGTGAGAAGTGCAAGGTTATTGGGTCAGGTCAGCCATGTCCACGAAGGAGTGAGCACGAACGAGGCGGGTGAGTAGGAGAGGGGACCTCACCCTGTGTTCGGAGGCAACGAAGAGGAAACACAAAAATATTTTAAACCGCTCACCTCACTCCAAAACAATCGAGGTGGGACTAAAGTCCCACCTGCTTCTTCGCGTGCATCCACAGGAAGTCTCCTCTGATTGCTGCAGCTGCGGTGTGCTATGGCTTCGATTATTGGGTGCAAGGGGATCGCAAGGTATTTCCGCGCACCTGGGACTCGATCTCCTAGAGCGGGGCGACCTGGAGCAAGCTTGCAGGCAAGCTTTGCTCCCTCTCCAATGGCGGTGGATGTCAAACCTTGTCAATAAGAATACGGCCTCACGGCCCTGTCAAAACGCTCAGGAAGCTTCGTCGTGACATAGAGAAGGTAGCTTAGGTGCTGGTGTGGTGCGGGACGGCTTGGGCGTGCATGCCTAGGTCGTCCTGTGGCTGTGAATGTGGGGTTTTTCGGGGGCAGTGTGTGGTGCACGTGGTGGTCGATGGAGAGGTGGAAGATGATCAATGGAAAGTGGCGATGCTTCTGTGGTATTTGGCGAGGCGTGTGAGTGTGTGGAATGACGGATGTGCCTTCGCCGGTGGTCGACCGAAGATGGAGAAGATGGAGGTGGATAGTGGCTGCGAAGGGTCGAAAGTGGAAATAGAAAGAGGGGAAATGAAGAGGGGATAGAGAGGAGTAATTCTAACCTAGCTAAGTGGATGAAGGGGGACAGGAGGCGGCTGGCCGTTCCTACTGTCGCCGGAGAAGACGATGTCCAGGGGAGGAGTGATGGCAACGATGATGGGGCTAGAGGTGCGCACACAGGTGTTGCACGACACGGAGGAAGGTGGTGAAGGTGGCTCTACCACTGGTATTGTGGAAGAGTGACGAAAAAGAGGAGGAGGGCTCGCTGGAGCTCGCTGGACTCCTGACCGGAGACGGAGATGAAATTGGGGTGATTCTCCGGCTAAGTCGAGCTTGACTTCAGTAGCTGGACCTGGAGCTTCTTTTATAGGCACAAGCAGAGGGTCAGACGCTTGGAGGGCGAGCAAGGCTCTCGTCGAAGGTCACTGCAGGTACGATACCTATGCCTCTCAAGCATTCGCACGAGAGGTATGGTGCGAATCAAGGCATGGGGAGTTGCTCAGGCGGTAGGGGATTTCTCATAGGACCCCTCTTTCAAATATGAGAGCAGCTCCCTGGGGAAGCGAAGAGAAATCCTCCTGTAAACTTCGCCGGAGGTATGGGTTTTCTACTGCAATGGCAGAGGGATCGAAATGCAAAAACTGACGAAGAACTTGAGGG
Source organism: Thalassia testudinum (assembly GCA_037157565.1). NCBI lineage: Eukaryota > Viridiplantae > Streptophyta > Magnoliopsida > Alismatales > Hydrocharitaceae > Thalassia > Thalassia testudinum. The sequence goes on from JAZHRO010000036.1 coordinate 32,478,232, forward strand.
GGTTTGTGCAAGGGTTTTCAAAAGTTAAGGGCCAGAATGTAATTGGGTGGACTATTTTGCAAAGTATGTCAAGATGACCTTCCCGTAGGTCCAAATTTTGGTAAAAACCTAATTTGGACCTAAGGAATCTAATGGTGAAGTTGGATTTTAGGTTTTACCACGTTTGACTAGATATTTTGCACAAAAACCCAAATTAGGTCAAATATTGAGCTCAGACACCAATCTAGGTCAAAATAGGTTCCAAAGGCCAAATTGAAGATTCTAAACCCTAGGGGATATTTTTCCATAAATTGTAGAGGGTTTAGTTGATTTTTATCCTGACTAGAACCTTGTGAAATTAAGTGGGCTTTTTTTAGGGTTACAGAATGTCATTTAATTCTTAAATCTTACCATAACCCTTTTCTGACTGAACCATCCCACTTTTCATCTTATTAAGTCCAATTGACCTATGTTTATCTCCTGAAAAGTCCCGTTGATGTACTGCAATGATAAAATTGCAATTTTACTCTTTGTTTCATGTTTTCTTCCCAGATTAGTGATCCCTTGAATTAGGCCTTCCTCTTGGTTGTGCAGGAGCTTTTGTTCTCTTTTCTTGGTTGAAAAGAGCTAGTTAAAGCTCATGATGAGGTTCTCATCACCTCCCCCTTATGCCATGCCAACCACCCTCCATCTACTCTTATAAAAAGACATCCTAACTACCACCATAACCATCTTATCCATTAGTTTAAGTTCTACCCTTAACCACCCTACATCCCCTTCTATTCACTCCAAGGAAGAAGAAGAAGAGAAGAAGATCAAGGGGGCAACCTACCTATCTCCTTGGTGGCTTCTTCCTCTCCTTCCTCTCCCTTGTGCCATGCCAAGGAGGAGATATTCTACATTAAAGGGATGGTCGAGCAAGAGGAGGAACAAGGTGGTTGACGCCCACATTGGAGGATAACTTGGAGGAGGACTACATGAAGAAGTTAAGATCACCCTTTCTAAGTGTGGGGCAACCACATTTGGAGCAAGGGCCATCCAGACTTCTACAGAGGATTCCCCTTCTTCTATGTTTATTTTATCTTGTATTAGCTAGTGTGTTTTCTTTTTTTTTCTTGTAGAAGCATTTAGATACTTATCTCCAACTATGCTAGTAATACAAGTTTTCTTTGCCTTCCAAGTTCTTGTGTCAATCTTAGTGTGTTTTTCTAGTTCTTATAACTATAGTGCACACCACACTCTCCTCATCTAATTACCTTAGATGTACTTGCCTAAGGTAAGCTTAGAAGAGAAGGGTTTCATTGTTGTCACTTAAGGTTAGTGATAGGTAGTTCATCTTCGCTCTTTAAATACCTAATTATTTTGAAAACCTAAAAATAATAAAAATTGAAAATACAAAAATATAAGTATGGATTTGAGAGGTGAGAGAGAGAATCAATTCCTGTGATTAACAATTTGGCCTCCTTGGACAACACTAGATACTCCATTATTTAGGAATTATAAATTTAAGAGTTAATCGATTTTACGCGTCTCAATGACAAAAACCCGCATTTATAAAATCGCGTAAAATCCGCATCAGGTGTCTTGAATGATGATCTACCCTTAGCATCAGAGCAAGAGCCTGAGTTTGCTTGGGGTGCCCCTTTACACTACATTGTGTTTTGGGGTTGTGAGCTCTTGGGGTGTGTGTCTTGGATGGTACTATCTTGAAGTGCCGGTGCTAGACTCCCCTCGAGGATTGGTAACGGGAATGATAATCCTGACACATCTGTAGTAGGACTAAACTAAGGCTAAGCATGGGGGAAATAAATGAAAAAAAAAGTTTCGATAACACGACATTATCCTAATACTGTTGGCATAGCACAAGGCACTAACACCTAAATTTTCATCATCTTACAAGTTGCAGATCGATCAAAAGTCAGGGAAATCCTAACAGCAAAAGCAATTTCAAGATATTTTAATCTAAAAGGAGTTAAGTAGTGAATTCTCAAAGGATACAGTGGTCCTGATTTGTCTAATCCTTGAATCCAAGGTTGAGCCCTGATGTTTTATCTCTAATAAACCATGTACCTACTTTGACCAAAATCAACCACGATCCTATGTTGAGCTTATTCCTCAAAGCACAAAAAGATGTTTTCTTAAGAAATATTGTGGTGCAATCACAATTTTTGCTAAGGGACTAGCAAAAAGAAAAGCTTAGGGGTGTGATAAACACCAATTTATCATCATCCTTAATATCCATTCGCATCTAGTTCTTAAGGTTTTGTGAATTGCATTGCATTATCTCACTGCATTTAACATGCATTTGCATTTAGGGTTTGGAGCATGCATTAGCATTTATTTTACATTATCTTATGTAGTTACCATTTGATTGCCAGGAATGAATGCTTTGGAAGTCATAAAAGCCCTGCTAGTATGGAAGGCACAACGAACAGGTGTGAAGATAGCTCAAAAAAGCTCCATCTTCTTTAGAATGTGAGAGTAGCAAATAAAGAGAAACTCTAATTGAATTGAATCCTAAGCAGAAATTTAACTACAAATAAATCTTCTTCAAGATTTTCTTTTAAAGTAGTGGTCCAAACGGAACTATCAACACACTACTCGAAGGAAAATCAAACAAGGATTGGAAAAAATCTTTTTTTTGCTTTTAGGAAGTCATGTAATATTTTTTTAGGATTTTCTTTGTGCTGGTTTCAAAGTTTGGAAATGATACCCAAAGGTATTTTGGACTTTTCAATAACACTATTGGCCAAAAAATTTTTTTGTGATTTTATATGTTATGTAGAATTTCACAAGGATTCCAGAAAGTCAAATTTCACTGAAATTGGACAAGTAGAAATATTCCTAAAATTTGAGAACAATAGTAAAATAATGAAATCAAAGGAGATGACTGCCTTGTGGCCCGTGAATTTTAAAAAATTCTCTACAACTCCAAATGCTCTAAAATTTGGAACAAATGTTCTTGACTTGATTTGGAACCTGACTTGAATTGGAACCTTTAAGTGAAATTTCAAGATTTTAGGAGGCATGTGGTGTCAGGAATTGATTTTTGAAATCCAAACAAAAGTCTGGACCTGAAAATCAGAACACCAACATTTGAGTAGAGTGGTGTTAAATAATTCAAACATGCAAACAATGGCTTTTAAAATTCACCACTCCACCTAATTTGAATGTTTTTTATTCTGAAAGCATGATTTAGTATTTTTTTGATAGTTTTTTAAAGAATTATGCGACAAGTGAGAAAGCATTAACCTTGAATCTGTGGCAACAAAAGGAACTTCAAGCTTCTTCCCAGAATTCTTTCTTTCTTTCAGTAGAACCTGCACACACGAGATGAAAGAAAGAGAAGGGGATGATATCCACATATCAAGAAAGAGAAATAAGATAATGCAAAGCCGTGCCTCCCTAGCAGCGGTGTCAAAAAGTGATTGCAAAAAAGCATGATTTGTAAATATCAAGAATTAAGACATTGCAACATGCAATTTTGATCACTTTTGAATTTGTAAAGACCCAGTACTAGATGAGTATTCGGGTCGTCCCAAGGAAGGCAGAATTGTAAATGATATTTTCTTGCTCACATGGAAATCAACTTTCTTTTTTGTTGCATTTTGAAATATATATACATATATTTAGGATTTTAAAAATGGGCAAAGGCGAATATGGAGAAGATGGAAATTAGGAACTAAAAGCAAGGCAACAAGTGCTTTGTTTCTCCAACTCACTCCAAGCATGGGAGGCTTGGAGTAATGGAGGAACAAGACACAACGAGAAAGCAAACACAAGCTAACTAGAATAACAGTAGAGGAATGCTTCTTAAATAAAAATTATTTTACAAAAATTGGTTGGAGAGCTCACAAGTGAGAAGGATTCTCACTTGTAATCTCCAACAAAAAGGAAACACTACACTACAATGCAAAAAATACACAAATAAAGGAAAGCTTATGGTGAAGAAATTTGTTGCTACTACAGAACTCCCACTCCAATTCCGGTTGCCCCAGAATTAAAGGAAGCTCTATCCTGGATCTCCTCTTCTTTGCAAGCCCTAAAGAGTGCATGCTTGGCTCCTCCTAGAGTGGAAGGTTTCCACTCTTTAACTCCTTAGAGTGGACGTGAACCACCCTATGTGCTCCTCCTAGACATCCTCCATATCTAGCTAACCTTCTGGTTAGCGTGGGCACTATGTAGAAGAAGGGGAAAGGATGAAGGCACTAAGGGGGCAAGTGTTTGTCTGTGAATGTGTAGCCAAAGGTGAATGAGAATGGGTAGTTAGTGGTGTTTTTATAGAGTGGATGGGTGGAGGTTGGGTTTAACTAGGGTTAAGGGTGGTAGGGTGTTGTGGGTGGCTAGGATTAAGTGGTTAATGGATGGAGGGTGGATTAGGGTGGGTGTGGAGTGTAGTGTTGTGTTGAGTGGTGGTTATGGTGGGGTTGAGTGGAGTTGGTGCAAACTCTTGTTGGGTTTAGGAGGGTTGGCATGGAGGTGGATGTAGGGTTAGGATTAGGTCTTTAGGTGGTAGTTGTGGGATGAAGGGCTATGGTCAATTGGCACCATGTGGAGGGGTGTGGTTAAGTGTGTTTGGAGGAGGGTTGGCGCCACATTTGATGTGGTTAAAGGGGATAGGTAGGCGTGGATACAAGGGAGGGCTAGGGTGGCCTTTAGAGGTGGTTATAGGGATCCAAGGGTGTAGACTAATTGGCTTCAACCTAAGGGTTGCTTGGAGGGGGTAGTTATGGTGTTTTTGGTTTGGCACCAAGTAGGAGGTTTCTAGAAGGTGGTTAGGTAGAAGGTTAAGATGGTTTGTGGGGTGATGTGTTGGGTTAGGATGAGGGGCATTTTTGGCACCAAGGTGAAGGGATGTGGTTGGGTGTTTTTCACGCCAAAATGAAGTGCCTTTTGGTGTTGGTGGTGGGTTGAAGGGTGGTGTCTGTGTTGGCACCAAAGTGGATTGGGAGTAGGTTAGCTAGGTGGACTAAGTAGGGTTAGTGGTGGAGCTAAATGGAGAGGGTAGAAATTAGTGTTATGTTTTGGATGCCATGGAGGTGAAGCTTAGTTAAGCTAGCTTAGCTAGTAAGTGAGTAGAAGAGGAGGTAGAAGGAAGCTAGGGTTTGAGTGGAGGAGCTGAGAGAGAGTTGTTTGAAGTTCATCTGGAGTTGAAGCGAATTCCTCGGAGCTAATTTTGAATGAAGTGGTCTTCATAAGAGCTCAGCTACTCATCTTAGCTAGCTAATTTTTTTGCTAGCAGCTAAGCTTGAGAAGTAGAGCTATGTTGATCTGGTCTCAACCTATCTGAAGCTGGGTTGAGCTAGACTTACTTCTAATGGGAACACCCGAGATAGCTTAGCTATTAAGTTGACAAGTAGTAGCTAAGTTGGATGGAGTTTAGCTTCCATGAGCTGAGTGGAGCTAGGGAGAGCTGGGCTTGAGCTAAGGTGAATTCCTGCCAACTAAGCTCAGCTAGCTAGAGCTCCCAGTGAACTGATTGGAGCTAGGAAAAGCTAGACTCAACTAAGTTGAGCTGGATCTGAGCTGAGTTGAGCTACCTTGAGCTACCATCTGATAAACGCCAGTTTATCATCATTCTTATGACCTAAAACAAACCTAGCTCTTAGGATATTTACTTTGCAAATGAGTTTTTGGGCAGCATTTAGGCATCAATTAAGTTAGGCATGCATTGCATTTTTTTTTGTATTTTTAATATGTTTGTTTGAGTTTTAGGGACAAACAAATTGACAGATCCCTAAAACCCTAGCACTCATGAAGGCAACTGGTCAAGAGGAAGCTCATTCCAGCTAAAACTCAAGCAAATCCAGCTCATCATAGTTGGATACCAGCTCACTTGAGTTAGGGTTAGCTCCATTAAGCTCCATTCAGCTCATCTTAACTGAATGGTAGCTCAGGGCAACTCATCTTAGCTCACCCTAGCTCAAGTCAGCTCTTACCCTACTCAACTTAGTTGAGTTTAGCTCACCTTAGCTCCATTCAGTTCACTGGGAGCTCTAGCTAGCTCAGCTAAGTTGGCTGGAGTCCACCTTGGCTCATGTCCACTTACTTCCAGCTCCACTCAACTCAAGTCAACTGAAAATGACTTCACACAACTCAATCTAGCTCAAGTCCAGCTCCCAAAAACTCCACTTAGCTCAACCTAGTTGAGTTAAGCTACCTTAGCTACTCCAGCTAGCTAGGTCCTCCCCTGGAAAATCAGACCCAGCTCACCTCAGCATATTTCAGCAGATGCCAACTTACTTTAGCTTGGCTTAGTAGCTAGCAAAGAACTAGCAAGATAAGCTAGCTAAAGTAGCTCCCTGCAACTCCCTTTAGTAGCTACCAGCTCCAGCTCAGCTCCAAACATTCTTTCCTCAGCTCCTCTTCCCTAAACCCTAGCTCCATCCCACCTCCTCCTCTACTCAACTACTAGCTAAGCTAGTTAGCTTAGCTACACCTTAGCTCCTAATGTCCACCTCCTACCTAAAACCCTAACCTAGCTCCACCTCAACTTAAGTACTAGCTACACCTAAAAAAACACCTCCACTCCCTTCCCTTTTCGGAGCCAACCACCAACCCCACATCCCTTCACACCACCACCTCCAAAAGCCACCATAAAGGTGGCACCAAAACCACCTACAGCCACCCTTAATGTTGGCACCACTTTTCCCTCCAAAACCCCCACATCCTTGCCATACACCTATCCTACAAAGCCATCCCTACCCTACACAAAACCCCCCTTCTAGAACCCTCCTTGGTAGCGCCAAAAAGGAGGCTTCTCTTCATTTTGGCACCACCTTTTAGGTGCCCTTCCACCCATAACTATCCCCCTTTTCATCCTTAAGGATGGCGCCAACTATCCTACACCTTAGGATTCCGATAACCACCTTTAACTACCCACCAAACCTAATCCTAACCCTCCAAATGTTGGCTCCAACCCTTACCCCACAAACCCCAACCAAACCCTCGTATAGTTGGCGCCAAAAACCCACCCAACCAACATCTAAGTTGGCTCCAACTTAAAACCACACATCCACCCTCCATCCACTTCACAACTTCATCCTAGCCTTCCATTCTCCAACCCAACCACCAACACCTTAACCCTCCTATAGTTGGCGCCATTAATGGTGCCTCTCCACCAACATAACTACCACCTACACACCTTCTCCCTTGGAGACAAATAATCCTAGCCCTAGGATCATCTAACCACCCTCATAAGCCCATCCTAACCCTACACCTCACCTACACCTACACCCCCATCACCATTCCTATATATAACCCCTACCACCACCATTAATGACCATCCTTTGCCTTCATAATTTCCACCTTCAATCCAGCTTATAGTCGGCCAAGAGAAGAAGGGGAAGAAGATTAAGGGGGCACTCTGTCCCCTTGGTGCCTTCCCCTCTTCCCTTCTCTCTTGTACCCGCACCAGCCAGAGGAGCATCCAAGTAAGGAAGACCTTAGGAGGAGGTCTTGAGGGTGGTGCATGCCACCCTAGGAGGAGAATTGTGGGTGGAGATCATCCACCTTTGGAGGAGCAAGGGCACACCCCCCCTTTTGGGCTTGCCAAGGAAGACATCATTTTGGAGGATATATTTAAGGAAGGAGTTGTAGAGACCCTATTCAAGCCCAAAAGTAACTGAGCTTGGAGCAAGGACTCTCTCCTCTTCACCACCATCATCAAGAGGATCTTTATTTTACTATTTTCTTTGTTTTTCATTTTGTAGTAGAAGCATTCCTCTACAAGCATTCCTGTAAAACAAATTTTCTCCATTTATAAAGTTGCTTTTCTAAAATTGTGTTGCATCAGGTGGTTTCTAGAACTTTTCACTCTCTCTCTAATTATCCTAGGCTTCCACGTTCCTAGGGTGAGTTTAGAGAGAATACTATCTTGTCACTTTAGTGTTAGTAATAGCAAGTTAGGTGTAATCTACTTCCCACTTTAATTTTCGTAGTTGCCTGTTATTTCAAAAATAAAAAATCTTATATTTAAAAACCTAAAAAGAAAGTTGATTTCCCCATTTTCAAGTGAGAGTATTGAATTTTGCAAACTTACCTCCTTGGATGACCCTAGATACCCCACTATCTAGGTTTTACAAATTTTAAAAGTGATTGCGAAATTGCATGTTGCAACGATTTAAATCCTAATTTTAACAAATCATGCATATTTAGCGATCACCATCCAACTAAGATGAGCTGAATTGAGCTAGAGAGAGCTCAACCTAACCCAGGTGAGCTGGTATCTAGCTGTGATGAGCTGGATTCAACTATGGTTCAACTGGAATGAGCTTCCTCTTCACTTGTTTCCTTCCTGAATGCTAGGGTTTTTGGGAGCTGGATATCTGTTCATCCTTAACACTCAAATAAATGTGTCAAAAATAACAAAAATTATGCAATGCATGCCTAACCTAAGTGATGCCTAAATGCAACCCAGAAACCCATCTGTAGAGTTAAAACCCTAAGAGCTAGATTCATTTTAAGGCACAAGAATGATGATAAACTGATGTTTATCGCACCCCCATGCTTATCTTTTGCTAGTCTCTTAGCAAAACTTATTTTCGCGAAATCGATTTTTGGGAAAAACTTTTTTTTTACTTTTGTGGAGGAGAATACGGGACCTTGGTTGGTTAAAACATGAAAGGCATGGGATTTGTTATAAATAAACATCGGGATTCATCTTTGGATCCAAAAATTAGATGAATCAGGATCAATGTATCCTCCAAAAATTCACAAGTTAACTACTTGTTAATTCAAATGACCTGGAATTATTTTGTAGTTAGGATTTCCTTGGCTCTTGAATCTGATTCACAACTTGTATAATCTTTTAAAATATCGTGTCTGTGCTTGTGAATGCCAATATTTATAAGGTCGTGTTTTTGGAATTTTTTTTTCTTCCCCATGCTTAATCCTATAACAGATGTGTCGGGATCATCATTCCCGTTACCAATCCTCGAGGGGGCTCCGGCACCAGCACTTCGAAATAGTATTGTCTAAGACACCACCCAGGAGCTTACAACCCCAAAACACAATGTGATATAAAGGGGCACTCCAAGAAAACTCAACCTCTTGCTCCGATGCTATGGGTAGAGCACTGTCCAAGACACTTGAGCTGCAAAATGTGCCTTAATGCTCCATCTAAAGATATAAAATATAGATATAGAGCAGTGTTCAGGCGGTAACATATTGACATTGCATCCTCAAAAGAGGCATTTTCCTCCTTCTCGGCGGTGGGAACTCAAACCAATCATTTTCTTTAGATTTCACCAAGGCTAAACAAGAGGATTTTCTAATTTTCTAAATTATTTTCTGGTGTTGGCTATGTGTGTGAAATAAGAAACAAGCATTTTGCAAGAAGTGCAAGTTTTTTGATTGGAAACTAAGCCTAGTTTCCAAGTTACAAAAAGAGATTAAGTCACCTGAATCATCATGAGTTCAAGTGGAATTTGGAGGAGGATACTTGTTCTAGCCTAAAAATAAACCCTGAGATTTTAATAATCTGATCTATTTCCTTATCCCTGGTTTTTTAATAATTAAATCCCATTGTGCCTTAAAATAAATCTTCAACCTTGGTCCCGATTTCAAAATTTCCTCAAAAAGTTTTCAATATTTTTATTTTTTTGGGTATGCTTGCAAAAATGAAATAGAAATTTTAATTTTTTGTAGGTTTTGAAAATCCTAAATCGATCAACAAAATTTAAAAACACCCCCATGCTTAAGTTATGCCATGTCCTCATGCATTAGGAAGGGAAAAGAAATCACCTTAGTGAAGGTAATTTGAATCAAGATAGTCAAAACCTCTGACAAAGAAAATGAAAAATGCAAAGCAGGAAAAGCGATGGGTTACCTTCTATCCAGTGCTATCTTCTACGCCATTCAGCTGGGCATGAAGTCACTAACTATCGGGTACATCATGAAGGTCTTGAGAGTAAAATTTTGTGTTAATGTTGCGATCAAAATAAGGCTTAAGCCGTTGATCGTTGACATTGAAAGTGTTGTTTGTTTTAGGATCTAAAATTTCAACAACACCATGGGGATAAGTTTGAATTACAACATAAGGACCGGTCCATTTAGATTTTAGTTTACCAGGAAATAGTCTTAACCTCACACCAAAAAGCCACACACGTTGATCAGGTTCAAATGACTTTTGAACAATGAATTTGTCAAGAAATTTCTTCGTTTAGTCTTTGTAAATGCATGCATTTTCATAAGCCATGTTGCGAAGTTCTTCAAGTTCAGTTAATTGCAATTTCCTGTGTTTTCTGGCTGCATCCAAATTGTAATTAATTTCTTTTATCACCTAGTAACCCTTGTGTTCCAGTTCAACTGAGAGGTGACATGCCTTGCTAAAAATTAGGCGAAAAGTCCACTTTGAAACGTAGTCAACATGACTAAAATGAATCAGTACCCAAGAGAAGTGACAAACAATCCCATGAAATTGATGCTCCACACATCAAAGATCTCAACTTCTAAAATCAGGTTGAGAGGCATCATGTCCTTATGATTCATGTTGTCGATGCTCTGGCAACGCACACAGGACCATGAGAATTCATGAGCATCCTTGTGTAAGCTTGGCCAATAAAATCTGGCATTTAAAACCATGGCCTTCATTTTCTTCCCCAAAAAATGTTCGTCGCATTGAATGACAGTGGTTTAGAATATCATGTGTTTCTGAATCAAGAACGCACTGTCTAATGACTTGGTCTGCACAAATGCAAAATAGATCGAGGTCCTCCCAAAAGTAATATTTGATCTCGGCAAAGAACTTATCCCTCTTTTGTTTAGGTGTTGCATCACTTTTGTCGAGTTGTAGAAAAATGCATCATAGTATAGTCAACAAAAGTGATACAGCATTTAAATTTGTAATCTTGACAACACAAGTGAGTCCAAGATCATTTGCAAGGAGAAATTATAAGAAATTCAATCACTAATCACATTTATCAAGAAAAATATGCAAGTAGAATCAAAATAATGCTCAATGTATATCAGAAGAATATCTCAAGAAAATCAGGTATCAGAGTGCAAAAAGATTGAGTTAAAATGGTGGTTTGAACCACCAAATTAACCTTACAATCAAGTTATAATTCAACCTCAAATAGATAAATAGTAACCGTAATCAAATGTCAGTAGTATCAAAGCACAACACCAAAGTAACTGAGCAGTTGATAGAACCATGGCACATACACCTTAACATTAAGGCCTCAGAGGAGCTAAGGCATAGTGCAGCAGCACACAGAGGCAGAAGGGAAGCTTCTCAAGTACAAGGCACAAGGGCCTCGCAATAGGCAAGTATTGAGCGAGGGGAGGGCACGAATCCTGAGGTCACAATAGTGCAAAACCCTCCCCATTCCTCCTCAGATATCTTCCTCTTAAAACCAAGTCAGTCCCAAGTAACCGGGTAAATGGATCCAAGCTCAGATCTGCAGGCGTGTTTACAGGCAAGGGCACATGAGCGAGAGCATGTGAAGTGCGTGAGTAGGGGCATGCATGGGGACCTCACCTCGTGCATGCTGAGGCAACGAGGCCCTGGCACAGAATCCTCTTATCTGTTGTCAAAGTCGTTTCACCACATAATGTAGGACTAAATGAGGAGCTCTTCTCCACACGCTTCCTTCATGAGCAACAACTAATCTCTTCACCAAATTGGAGTTGTTGTTACCATGGCTTCATCCAATTGAAGGTCTAGAGATACTCCTAAAGCTAGTCTGTGCTGATTAGAAGGTGATCAGATGACAGTGGCCGGAGACAGAGATAATGACCAGCGACGACGAGATACCTATGATAGAAATACGGCCTTAGAGCTAGAATTAAACACGTGCATAGGTCCAACGCTATTCACCGGACAAAAACCCTAAAGAAATTGGAGGTGCAGGTGGTCGGGTGCATGCGGTGAAGAAGCTCTGATGAGCTTCGATCGTCGATGATGGAGAGGGGTGATGGAGGCGGTGAGTGGTGAAATTGAGGAGCTCGGAAGCTCTGCGAAGGTGAGGCGATGTAGGAGGTGGTGGCTATGGAGTGTGTGATGAACGGAGGTGTACTGACGGTAAAGGTGGTCGAAGGCGAAGCAGCCGATGTTGAAGACGATGGCAGAGATAGAATTAGGAGTTGAGAAGCTCCTGATATGAAATTTGGGGAGAGGGGAGTTAAAGCCCTAAACTAATTGAGAAGGAGGCGAGAAAGTGTCTACAAGAGGTATGCCAAAGCAGAGGAAGAAGATGAAGTAACGAAAGAAGAAGAGGAAGCTAGAGAGGCTGAGGCTTTGTGGGAAGCAACGCAGACGAAGGAGGAAGGGGATCCCTTTGCCTATCATATGTGGAAGAGGATGATGAGGGGGTTTCGAAGAGCTCTGGTGATGGTCCTCGACGCTGGTGAGAAGGAAGAATTTGAGAGGAGATCCGGTGAGGAATGCACGAGAAAACATGGGGCAATGAATAGGACTTTAAATAGGATAAAGCTAAGATTCAATCAAGGCAAGTTGGGCACTTTGGGTAGGTGTTTTCACCGCCTGAAAAGCTTGAGTTTCTCGAGCTTGCTAGCGTGAATTTCGGCAATCATTAGCCTCGAGAAGGACCCTAATCAATGTGGATTGATCTGAGGATCATTTCTGCAGAGTTTGACGATTTTTCGTCGAGATTTTTAAAATCAAATCTTTGATTAAATGTCGGCACAAAAAGTGATGCGAAGAAAGCCATGATTTGTAATTAGGGTTTTTAAATTGTTGTAACATGCCAATTCTCAACTGCTTTTATAATTTATAAACCTAGATAGTGGTGGTATTTAGGGTTGTCCAAGGAGGCGAGAATGCACTTTAAAATTCTTGCTTAACAAAAAGGAAATCAACTTTCTTTTTTGAATTTTTTTGCTGTAAGATTTTTTTTGGTTTTGAAATAATGGGAAACTACGAAATCGAGAGCAAAAAGAGATTACACCTAACTTGCTGAAACTAAAACCTAAGTGACAAGCAATTCTACTCTCTAAACTCACCCTAGGTAAGTGAATACATAAGGTAATTAGAGAGAGTGTGTGAGTGTAGTAATGTGAAAGCAATAAGACGCAAAAAGACGCAACAAGAATTTAAAAGAAAGCAACTTTACTTAAGGAGAAAATTATTTTACAAGAGGACAAGTAGAGGAATGCTTTTACTCTAACAAATGAAAATAAAAGAAAACAAAAATCCTCCTGTGATGATGTTGGTGAAGAAGAGAAGTTTCTTGCTCCAAGCTCAGCTGCTTCTGGGCTTGGAAAGAAGTTCTCCTCCTTCCTTGAAAAGCTCATCCAAGTTGGTGTCTTCCTTAGCAATCCCTAGGTGGGTGTGCCTTTACTCCTCTAAGGGTGGAAGATTTCCACCCACAAGACCTCCTCCTAGGGTAGGCATGTACCCTAGGTCTTCTCCTCTGCCTGGCCATCCTCCTGGTGATATTGCTCCTTGGCTTGGACCAAGGAAGAAGAAGGCACCAAGGAGGCAAGGGATAGTGATAAACACGCATAAATTCATTGTAAAATGCTTATTTACAATAGTTCCTAGGCCTAGCATTGCATATCATGATATAAATATTGCACAAACATCCATTGCATTGCATTTAGGATAGTTGTATATTATGTACATTAATTCCATCATTTTACATAGCCAGGAGGCAATGAGACACCTTTACTGGTTTCAAATGAAGAATCTGACTGTACGGATGGATTCAGAGCGACGATCGCAGTCGATCAACACGAGAATCACCTCGATCAGAGCTCTATAGTACCCTCCACAAGAAGAAGAATACGGATGGCCCGGATAGCGCCACGTGGTGCCATACAGACCACCCCACCTGAGCCGATATGTCCCCGAGCCCATCACAAGATGAGATCTCAGTCGTTGGATCTCAATCCAATGGCTGAGGGGCACCTTAACAGAGCGGCTGCACCAACCCTCCACTCGACAAATGCGGCTTTGGCGCATTGGTGAAGACACGCGCTCGCAAACCGTGAGTGCAAGTTTGAGCTGTGGTGTGGGGGAGGCAATCTCTCAAAGAGCAGGTGCGATTTGATTGTGCCAGTTGGATGTCGGCAAGCAGCAGAGGCGTCTCCACGTGGCACCGCTTGATGGGCGCTGATGCAGCATGTGACCGTCGACACACCTCGAGAACATGCCATCTCACACGCGATCAAGAGGCGCAATTGATGCGCGTCTTTACACTCAACTCAGTAATTAATTTAATTTCACTTAATTAAGAGTAGAAAAAGTCACTTAGGTTAACTCGAAATTGTGTCGGTTGTATAGTACAGGGTCAAATTAACCTAACATTTTAGAAATTTTTACTGGTTGAGTCCAGGTCGTTCACTGGGAGGTATAATTTTTTTCTAAATTCACCAATTATCTTTTATTTCCTTTATAAGTTTAGGAGGTATAACTAAGTTGATTTTAAGAGTATGAATTTTGCCAAAATATTTAAACTATAAAGAGTATACAAAATTCTATATGAAAAACATATTTACTCAAAATGATCTACTTTATTAACAAGTAAACATGTTAGTTTTCCAATTTATTTCAAAAGAAATTAAGGCAATAAAAATTGTTCTATTGAAACATGCCTTTTTACAATTAAGAACAAAAAGTAATTAAAATGATAAAAGAAAAGAAAATAATATCCTTTCTTTACTTCTCCAGCCTCTCTCTTCTTCTCTCTTTCTTTCTCTTCTTTTCCTTTTATTCTCTATCTCGAGCTCTCTTTCTTACCTCTCTTCTTCTGTTCTATTCCTGCATTTTCTTCTCTTCCCTTAGTCTTCTCCTTCCTTAGTGCCTTAGTAGTACTTGTGCTCCTTTGTTTCCTTAGCCTTCAGCTTCAACACTTAACTTTAGCTTTCAATACTTAACCATCAGCTTCTCTGCTTCTCTTTTCTTTTGTTCTTTAATCCTTCAGTTGAACCAGATTTTTATACTTTTTAACCAAAAATTATTTTATTTACGGCGAGGTCCTTTCGAGGATACACAACACCCTGAGACCAAGGTGGGACCAGACCCTATTCGGTCCTCGCCTAATCCTAGTTAGGTTCGATTTCGATCTATTTTCATATCAGTTCATAGTCTCAAGCCCATCTGGCTCAACCAGCCTCCCATGCCTTACCCTCCCAGGGCCACACTTGCTCACGCCCACTCGAGCGCACACCCGCAGGCACACAAGCCCGCACACACACATGCACATGCTCAAATAGATTCAGAATGCTCAGATCAGTAATCGGTGCGCCGAGCGCTAACAACTGAAGTGCCAGGGTAACAAATCACTTTTGTTCCCATGCGTGCGCTTAGAAACTGACGATGTGGGACTATCTTAACCCCTTCTAGACCCAACTTCAACCAATCATATCTCCCAGCTCAGAGCTCCGTTTCAAGTGATTTAAAGTTTGTTAGAAAGCTCTAAGGTTACTCTATACGATTGCAGGGTCAATTTAAGGATAAGAGGATGTTTTCCTCTTCAATTTGAAGAGTGAAATAAGGGGTTCCTATGGGTTATTTATTGCCTGGAAATGGAATTAATTTCACAGAGTCCTCAGATGGACTTTTCTCTCTTATTTAAAGGTCTGTACAGGTTCTAAAATTAATTCCGCATCTGCTGAAGTGAGATTTAAGCTCTCAAGACCTTCAAGAATAGCATGAAAGCTCTACACTTCTTTGAAAGCTTCAGAGTTTCAATTTTCAGACTGAAATAGTTAAACAGACACAGAGAAACATTACTAATCAATTTAAACAAATTCTAAGGGTTGTAATTGACTTATCTGGATAGGATTTAAAATCAAAACTCAACAGAATAGGACTGCTATTAGTTTGGGTTCAAAAGTAACCCAAATTGACAGAATTTGAATTTTCACTAAAACATAGGCCTGAGCTCACTTTATTCTCTCTCAAATCAATCAACAAGATCTCAGAAACAACTTAATCTCATCAATTTCTTAGATTGAGCTCAGAACTCCATTATCAGACTCAGTTTGACTGTGAAGGCACAAAAATTTGACTTTATGTTGAAAGCCTTCTCTCAAGAAATCAAAGCCCCGAATAGGACCTTCTTAACCTCAGAAACTCATTCAAATTCTCAGATAGGCACTCTGACCAAGATTTCTAGGGTTTCAGGCTCGCCGCCTGAGCTTGAAAAGGTGTGTGTTCGTCAGAGCCATTCAAAGGTTATTATAGTATTCTAAGGGTTTAAACAGCTTTAGTGCATTGCACTGAAGCTTCTAGGTACCTTAAATTCTTTTCAGATCTCTTCTATCAGACTTCTCCAACTCCACCGAAGTTGGAGAAGATGAAGACCCAATCTGAGCTCCAGACACTAAATCCTCAATTAAATGACTTCAAATTAATCAGTGATCCATGTTACATCATTCTGGAGCTTCTCAACAAATTCTAAAGGCTGAAGCTCAGAATGGCTCGCCAGAGCTTGCTGGAGCTCCGATGAGTCCAGAAAATGTGAAAATTGTGCACAGACGGTGAAATTATGCCATTTTTAATCTAAAAAGGATCCTGAGGTTACAAGGAACCTCAGAATCATACTTAATTCTTCATTTGTCTCTTTATTTTTAAGATTTGACAGTGAATTCATTTCTTTAAAAATCTGATTTGAATTAAGCTCAGGACTTGTTTAACCTACTCGATTGAGCAGTTAAAATAAGTTAACAGATAATAGCAGTCATAATTATGTAGTTAATTAATAGTTTGAACTGCTCCTGAGTCGCCATTGACAGCGAGCTCAGGAACTTAATTAGATTTGGGCGTTTCATTTATATGTGATATTAATATGTATTATAGTGTCGATTAGGGTTCTAAAGTGGTGAATAGATGATGAAGAACCCAGTGGAGGTGAAATTAAGCCCACTACTGTCACCATGGACAGTAACACTAGTCGGTGGAGGTGAAATATGAATTAGGCGATTAGGTGATCAATTAAGTGTTTAAATGTGCTAGAAGTGATTGTGAGAGATAAAGAAAGGTGGACAGTGATTTCAAAAGATGAAATTAAGGCTCTGGAGAACTCAAGGAGCTCACCGGAGTCGGAGAAGATGAACACTGAAATTCAAAAATTACTCTAATCTAACTACCTAAACTAACTAACTAAGCTAACTTACTCCTACTCCTAATCTACTGTTACCTGGACGAAGGGGTCAATAGGGTTCCACCAAAGTCTCATGGTGGATGACGAAATCAGAGGGCGGAAGAAAGATCTCCAGCAGGCAGATTTGAGGTGGAGTAGAGGATTCCTTTGGTCAGTGCCTGTGTCAGAGATGCAGCAGACCATGGCGGATCTCCTCGACTGATTAAGATGGACGGAGGAAGTCGGAAAATGAGATGGAGAGTCGCCAGAGTTTTGGATGAATATCCTATTAGGTCGGCTGCAGTGTTAGAAGAGGGAAGGGAGCCAACTTGAGTAAAATCCGAGGGGTGAGGGGGTATTTATAGTAATTGGCGGCGAAGAGAATGGCGGGGTATGGCCGAAGAAGGAGCTTGAGGAGCTTAATCTCCAGTGTCGTCTCCGACGACGGTGAGGCTATCTCCCACTGAAAAATAGGATTTCCGATTAATCCAGACCAGTGGATGAAGAGGAGTTGGTGAGCACAAGCTGCAAGAGCTTGGACAAAGAAGGTTGATGTCGACAAGGCGATAATCGTGCGGTGGTGTGACTCTCCGTTCCCAGCCGTTCATTCGGCTGAAGAAGAAGAAGGAAAGGGACTAATATGTAATAAAACTTAAGGACCTGTGTGAGAAATAAGGACCCGATTGTAATGAATATTAAGGACTAAAATGTAAACTCAAGTTTTGAAGGTTTATTTTAATTTAGATCATTTTCAAATTTTTATATATGTTAGTAAATAAGGTAAATATTATGTTTTCACCTTGAATTTACATTTTTAACCTTTTTAGATTAATTTATTAGATTAAGTAAAATTACTTATGTTATTATATACTTAGGTTTACATTAAGTTTAAGTTACTTAACTTATTAATTAAGGGAATGATTAATAGAATTTCGAGTCCAATTATTATCTAGATTATTAATAATGTTAATTGAATGATAAAATATCATTTTTAACTTATTTTAAGGTCCTTTACCAAATATCCCTTATTCTATAATTAACCCTTATATGTTCATAACCTTAGCTAATTAACTAGGAAGACTAGTTAATTAGGGGTAATTAGAGATCATGATGAGTGTCTCATCAACGATCTCCGCACCATCTCATCCATTCACTTTTGAATCCAATGGCCATGGTGGATCCAACCTCAGTGACTGCAAGCGATCATGAGAGGTGGGCATGGGATTTACAACGATAGAAGAGCGGGCCTTTAGTGACACTTGCAGCTGTCACTAAATGGCCTGTGCAGTCTGTGCACCAGCTAAGGCAATGAAGAGGCGTGGATCTTCAGCGACATCTCGAGCAACCTTTAGTGACACTTGTAGCTATCGCAAAATGTCTGTGTGTCGGATGCTCTCCCTCCCATCACTATATAAGCACCCCTACACCCCCGATTCCTCTTCATCTCTACCCACTCTACTCCCACCTACTCCTAAGTTCTAGCAAGCCTACTAATGCTCCATTAAAGCTTACTCTCAAGATCTCAAGGCTCCTATTAGTGTAGCATCCCTTTACCCCACCAAATATTCCTCCATCTTCCCATCACCATTCATAGGTCACCTTGAAGCCATCCTCTCACCTCCATTCCAGTAGCAGATCATCTCCGCCTCCTCACCTACATTCTGGAGCCACACTAAAGCTTTCCTCTAACCGACGTCGTCCTACATCTCACCTCTGTCGTCCAGCTCCTCACCTCCTTCGTCCAAGATTCTGCCAGGCGTTGTCTTCTCGCTGAATAATTGATTCAGGAGATTCTTTGTCACCTCTTTCTCTTTCATGCTTTCATAGATCATTGTAATTGACATTGGATTTATATATATTATATTTATTCCATCTCTCTTGTGAATTTATTCTGCTTGTCTACTTATTTCAAAAACACAAAAAAAATAACAAAAACTAAAACACCAAAAATAAACAAAATGAAGCGTGGTTTTCGAATTAAGTAAACATTGCCTCCCTGTGTTCAACTCGGGACTCCGTCAGAGTTTCGGTAAAATTTTATTTGATAAATGAATTTTGCGACTACAATGACGGGTTACTCTTAACCCTGATTTCAAACACGCAAAATGCATACATCATTTTGGCGCCGTTGCTGGGAAGACAACGGAATTTACTTTATTATTTTCTGTACTTCTTTGCATTTACATAGCACTAACCCCGCTTATCTCTGATCTATTGTATTGCAAGTACCATAGCATTGAGATCCAAGTGCAGTAGACCAGAGTAAAGTGAGGGTAGAGTACTTTGCAAGTGTCCCCCACATTCCCCCCCACTAGTTTCATTTCACCACACTCATAACCAAGACTAAATCTACTTAGGTGCTTGCATAAACCCTATGATAGAATTATTTGTCTTGTTTGCCACCTCCACTCATCTCACCCTCACATCTTATATAAAATAAAAAATACAAATATACTTTCTATGGGACGAATCAATATACACACTTTATACACCCTCATTTAAGGCACATAACCTAACTTGATTTTCATCTACTCAACCGGGATTCCGACTTGTGGAATCGGTACACCAATTCAACACATAAAGGAGTAGAAATCATATTAGGTCAACCACCTTTCTGTGTGCCTTAATTGGTGGTGCATTTGAGCCGATTAATTGAATTATTTGGACCTCACCACCTAATTAAAAAGAAATTCATTTTGTAGCTACCCCATAGGATTCAATATTTAGGTCAAGCCAGGCACTCCATATTCTTTTGATTTATAAAGGAAAAACACTTGAACTCGTGCTTTCAAAACTTGGTTTGCCTCACAAAACTTTGTTGAATACACCTAATATTTGAATCCTAAAAGCAACTAAGCAAGATTTTAACCCTAAAACTCACCTCATCATTAATAATCTTGCTTGAAAACTTCATGGTTGTGCACATTCACACATTCTCAAAAAAGTCATTAAGGGCACAACCCATTAAGGGTCCATCACATTCCAGAAGCACCAATATCCCTAACTAAAATTGGGTAGACGTTGGCCCTAAGGACCAGTTCGCTCATTGGGATCCAAATTGAGATTGTTCATGATTAACCTACTTATACTAGTCAATTTGATGTCTAGCTAGGGCAGTAGCGTCAAATGACCGTAGCTGGGGGGTACACTAGGAACCGAAGGCGCAAGTTAAAGGAAGAACCTTCTCCCCAGTCCCTCCTCCCAACTGGTCGGATTGCCTGGATATAAGTAGAGTAAATCATCCATAATCTTCGGATGGATTCTGAGAGTCTATAGACCCTTAGGCTACCCCACCTATGGATAGGCTTGTATTTTTGTGTTGTAGGGTTCCCTCTCTTCCCCGTCCTTTCGACTTCCTTCCAGTGTATGCTTGGAAGGACCTTTAGACCATTCTCGGAGGTGGAGGTTGAGCTATAGCCAAGTAGATCCCATGGCTGATCAACAACCACCTCCCTCGCCCCTGAACCAGCAGGAGCTGATTCAAAGGCAGTTGGAAGAATTGCAGTAGACGCAGCAATGGTTCCAACATATGCATAGTCAGGGTGCTCGGCCCTTGAAGGATTTTTATGATCCTTCAAACTATGGGGAACGTCTTGGCATCATGATTCCCACCGGAGACATAGAAATCAATCCCCACATCTTAAGTTTGATTAAGCATTTCTTTGGGCTTGGCTCGGAGGACCCATTCCAGCACCTGGAGGATCTAACCACTTTGGTTCATACCACCAAAGTAAGGAATTTGAACGAAGAGAAAATGATCATGAGGCTCTTCCCCCACTCTCTCAGGGATAAGGCCGCACATTGGTACCGGACCATAGAAAGCCTGATAGAATCTTGGGCTGCTCTTAAGTCAACTTTCTTGAAGAAATTCTTCCCCATCGGAAGGACTAATTCCTTGCGATGGGCGATTACCACTTTCGCCCAACACCCGGGGGAACCGTTTCATGGTGCCTAAGAGCGATTCTAGGAACTTTTGAGGAAGTGTCCACACCACGAGGTGCAGAAATGGCAACTCGTGCAGATTTTCTATCACGGGTTGGTTGAACAACTCCGTAATCGCATGGACACCTCCTGCAGAGGCAATTTCCTCAACAGGAATGCATATAGTGCATACAACTTGCTTGAGGAAATGAGCGAGAACTCAATTAATCATGCCTCCATGGATGCATTCAACCGGTCCCAACAACCCAGGTCAAATGCTAATGAGATATAGGATTCTCATTCATTTGACAGGGAATTGATTTGTAATAAGCTTGATAAAATGGACTTGGTTGCCAAAAGAATGGATGTCTGGGAATTTGGGAAACACTTCTACACCAACTCAATCCCAGAATTTAGGATTCCATTCCTCTTGAGCTCCCACGGGGCGGGAGTTCATGAACCAACTTGAATCGGCTCAACCTGTGAGCCAGGATTTCTCATAACCTTATGGGTTCCAAATTGGGGCCTTTGATTCCAGTTTTTCTGATTCTTCCTTCTCTCCATCCTTGTCCTATGAGGATGCATATGCAATGCATGAGAATGTTAGGTCCAATTCGTATTCCAACACTTACAACTCGGGTTGGAGGAACAACCCTAATTTCTCCTAGAAAAGTCAGGAGCAATAGAGCCAAACTCGACCCAGCAACTATGCATCTCAAAAACCTACGAGTCAGGGTCAAGTATACACCCAGTTGCCCCCGAGACCAGTTACTCAGCCATCTTGGAATGCCCAACAATCTGCAGGGCAGGCTGATTTAAATCGACAGATGGTGGAAATGCAAGGGTCCATGCTTCAGCTTATGCAGCAAATGAAGACATCATTCGATAACTTGCAATCCAGGTTAATTGCTAACACCCGACAACCCGTATCTCTACCATCCCAACCCATACCCAACCCATGCAATGTGCAAAATTGGGGCAATAGAGCCCAAGGGTACGAAAATCAAAGGGACCCACACGCACATGCTCAAGTGGTTGAGCAGGGTCCCTCTTCTTCTTTTGGTTACATGTCCAATCAAGGCCCTCCAATCTTCACTAACCCACCTCAAGACCCAAATCCATATGCCTCTGCAAACTCCATCACCTTAAGAAGTGGAAAGCAGACTCAGAATCCTGAATTACCTTCTAAATGCCAAAACCCAGGGGAACTTGAGAGAGAAAAGGAGGAGATTGAAGAAGTCAATAAGGCCTAAAGATTGCAAGTTGAAAATACCACCCATATCCCATTCCCTAAACCTTTATTGAAAACTAAGAAGAAGAAAACCCTAGATAGCAACGAGGAGCTCCTGAATTTATTCAAGAGCATAGAGATCAATATTCTGCTCCTCGATGCTATTAAGCACATCCCAACTTACGCTAAATTTCTGAAAGAACTATGTACCCAAAAGCGTAAGCTGAGAGAACCCACTCTGAGGAAGGTGATTCTCTCTGAGCAGGCAAGTTCTGTGATCCTGCATCACCGTCCTCAAAAGAAGAAAGATCCAAGTACCCCCTTGATCTCATGCATTATTAGGGAACACACTTTTGATAAGGCAATGTTGGATCTAGGTGCATCCATCAACCTGATTCTGACTTCTCTTTACGAGAGATTTAGATTAGGTGAACTCAGGCCAAGCTCAGTAACACTACAATTAGCGGACCGTTCGTTCACCACACTGAGGGGCATTATTGAGGATGTAATCATCAAGGTCAAGGATTTGTATTTTCTCGTAGATTTCCTCATCCTTGACATGGATGTACATAACGATTTGAGGAACACGCCCATCATTCTTGGGTGTCCGTTCCTAGCTACCGCCAAGGCCAACATAAACGGTGAAAGCGATAGTATGGAGATCGCCTTTGGGGATAAGAAGCTAACCTTGGATATTTTAAAGGCGACAAGAGGATTTGAGGATTGTGGATTCATTGAGGAGCTCGAGGATTAGGATCTTGAGACTTGTATGACAATCAGTGCACTTGAGGACTCCACCAGCTTTAGTGAACCCAACCCACAACCCTTCATGGTTGACCTACCACATCCTGAAGAGGTTGTTGATTTTGTTCATTCCAAGCCTCTTCCACTATATCGTCCTGATGAATCTTCGTCAGCACCCTCCCTACCTTCTATTCTAAACCCACCTTAGCTTGAATTGAAACCATTGCCCAAAATTTTGAAATATGAGTTCTTAGGACCTGAAAACACGGTCCTTATGATTATTAGTGTTGATTTGACTAAGGAAAAAGAATCGAGGTTAATTAAAGTCCTTAAGAACAATAACGAGGCAATTGGTTGGACCATCCATGACCTTAGGGGGATCGAGCCATCTTATTGTAATTATCGTATTTTCATGGAAGATGGATCCCGCCTTTCTCGTTAGATGCAAAGGAGACTAAACCCAGATTCATGAGAAGTGGTCAAGAAGGAAAAAATTAAGTGGCTCGATGCTAGAATTATATAGCCAATCTCGGATAGTTCGTGGGTTAGCCTCGTTCAGATTGTACCCAAGAAGATAGGAATAACCATTTTGACAAACAAGAAAGGGGAAACCTTCACCACTCGTTCAGCTTCTGCTTGGAGAGTCTGTATGGACTATAGGATGCTGAACACAACCACTAAAAAGGATCACTTTCCTTTGCCATTCATCGATCAAATCCTTGAAAGGTTAGCTGGGAAAAATTACTTTTGCTTCCTGGATGGTTATTCGGGATATAATCAAGTCCCTATCCATCCAGAAGAACAGGAAAAGACAACCTTCACATGTCCCAATTGAACCTTTGCATTCCATAGAATTCAATTCGAGCTTTGCAATGTGCCTGCAACTTTTCAATGGTGCATGCTGGCCATCTTTTCTGACATGGTGGGAGATTATCTTGAGGTGTTCATGGATGATTTCTCCATTTTCGGAGATTCTTTTGAGTCTTTCTTAGCTAACTTGGAATTGATCCTCCAGAGATGCATCAACACACAGCTGGTCCTTAGCTAGGAGAAGAGCCACTTTATGACTCAGGAAGGCATTTTCTTGGGTCATGTGGTCTCTAGTTGGGGTATTGAGGTTGAT
This sequence comes from Thalassia testudinum, assembly GCA_037157565.1. Lineage (NCBI taxonomy): Eukaryota > Viridiplantae > Streptophyta > Magnoliopsida > Alismatales > Hydrocharitaceae > Thalassia > Thalassia testudinum. The sequence goes on from JAZHRO010000036.1 coordinate 32,502,281, forward strand.
AAAGCTAAGGTGGATGCTATCTCTAGACTTCCACCACCCACATCCATAAAATAGATCCGATCGTTCCTTGGGCATGTGGGTTTTTACAGAAGATTCATCAATGACTTCTTGAAGGTTTCTCAACCCTTGAGTAACCTTCTGGCCAAAGACACGCCATTCGAGTTTATTGAATCATGTCGTAAGGCATTTGATTTGTTAAAAACGGCAGTCACCTATGCTCTAGTGTTGCAACAACCGGTCTTGACAACCCCATTTAAGATTATGGCTGACACATCTGATTATGCCATTGGGGCTATCTTGGGTTAGAAGATTGAGAAAAATCCCTCTGTGATTTACTATGCTAGCAAGACTCTAGACGAGGCCCAGAGCAACTACACCATTACTGAAAAAGAATTGCTAGCTATAGTTTTCGCTTTAGAAAAATTTAAGGCTTATCTGTTAGGTTCTCATGTCATCATCTATACCGACCAATCGGCCTTGAAACATCTCTTGGCCAAAAAGGATACCAAACCCTACCTTATTCGCTGGATTTTGCTGCTTCAAGAATTCGATCTTGAAATCAAGGATAAAGACGGGGAAAAAAATGTAGTGGCAGATCTCCTCTCGAGAATCCTAATTGATTCTCCTCATCTTGATGTCCCAATCTTTGATACTTTTTCGGATGAGATTATCCTTATAGTCTCGGGTATCCAAACCCCTTGGTTTGCGAATATTGTCAATTATTTGTCCATTGGTCAAATCCCCCAAAATTGGACCAAACAACAACAGGATAAACTTGTGTCTGAGGCCAAATATTATTTTTGGGATGATCCTGAACTATACCGCATCGGTGTAGACTAGATTATTCGTCAATGCATCCCAGAAATTGAGTTCCATAGCATACATGAGTTCTGCCACACATTTGCATGTGGTGGACACTTTTTCGGGAAAAAGATGGCAACAAAAGTCTTGCAATCTAGATTCTATTGGCCGTCATTATTTAAGGATGCCCAGGAATTCTCAAATTCATGCACCCGATGCCAAACACTCGGGAACATGGCTAAGAGGGATATGATGCCCCTAAACCCAATACTTTCCATCAAAATTTTTGACATTTAGGCCATGGACTTTATGGGACCCTTCCCTCCATTTGGACACCAGTATATTCTGGTCACTGTTGATTATGTGTCCAAATAGATTGACGCAATTCCCACCCAGACCAATGACCATAAGGTGGTCATCAATTTTGTGAAGAAAAATATCTTCAGTCGGTTCGAGGTTCCTCAGGCAATTATCAATGATGGTGGCACACATTTCACCCATGCCCAATTTTAGAATTTACTGGGGAAATACGGGGTGAATCATTGGATTTTCACACCTTACCACCCTCAGATGAACGAACAAGCTGAGGTCTCCAATCGGGAAATCAAAAACATTTTGCAAAAAATCGTTAGGCCTGATAGGAAGGATTAGACCCAAAAGCTAGATGATGCTCTTTGGGCCTACCGTACGGCATACAAAATGTCTATTGGTATGTCTCCATTCCATCTGGTGTTTGATAAGGCGTGTCACTTACCTGTAGAACTTGAACACCGAGCATTTTGGGCCATCAGGAAATGTAATTTTGACCTAGAGTTGGCTGGGAAAACTAGGAAACTCCAACTATTTGAGTTGGAGGAGCTTCAAAATGATGCTTATGAAATTGCCAAAGTCTATAAGGCAAGGACCAAAGCTCTCCATGACCAGATGATTTCACGTAAGAGCTTTGAGCAGAACTAGAAGGTTTGGCTTTTCGATTCTCGATTGAAGCTTTTCCCCAGCAAACTCAGATCTAAGTGGGATGGCCTGTTCATTATTGAGTGGATTTTCCCTAACAAGACCGTCGAAATCTCTGACCCAAAGATGAGTAATATCTTCAAGGTCAACAGACAGCACCTCAAACCCTTTGTTGACCATATGCTCCCTGAACCCATCTCAAACAAGGTTGCTCTTACCCTACCTTAACCACCACAGGCCAATCATCGCCTAGCTGAAGGCACTAAACTCAGCACGTGTAAAGACTGTTCCAAGCTGACCAGAATCCCATGGAAACCAGGTGCCATTCTTCCACTTCTACTCTCCTACATGCCTGCATTTTAACAATGAGGACATTGCAATATCTAAGCATGGGGGGATGGATATATCTTATAATCTTTTTTTCAGCTATAATAGTAATTTCCTGTTATTTTAGTTTTAAAAAAATTAGAATTAGGAGATGAGAACTTAGGCATTAGGAGTTGCAAACTTTAATAATTGATACTTTGAGACTTGAATACTTAGACTCTTCAGATCTTCAGGCTTAATTAGCCCAAGTGTCCACTCGAATGTGGACTTAGTCTCAAGTCCTCGCTAAATCAAATTCATTTTAATTTGGTAAATAAATTGGGATGATAAATATGCGACTTATCAACCAGCCCTCTGGTGTAAGGGGCCTTAAGCCTAAGCATCTACACACTTTTTGCACTGACTCACTTTTCGACAGTTTCTTCGAAATTGGATAGCTAATGAACAATCTAGGGTCATATGGCTGGCAAGTTGTCGGTGGTAACAGCTCATTGGCTGGTTGTCCAGAGCCCAACCACAAGGCCACTTTTGTCGTACTACCTTTAGGTAAATCTTAGATCATGGAAGCCACCTACTTAAAAAAAAAGAGAAATGAAGAACAAAAAAATAAAACCACACTTCATCGCACGAGTATGGCTAGTAAGTTGCCGTGGGTAATAGCCCATTGGCCGGTTGTCTAGAGCCCAGCTCACAAAAAGACACAATAATTCCCAAAACACTTCGGGAAGAAGCGGGAAAGTAGAATAAATCGGGGAGATATACACTGGGTTCGCCCTTGTGTTGACCCCATAAATAAAAGTAGGGAGAAAGCTATCATTCGAAAAGATAAACCTCTAGGCAAGGTCATCTAGGGTCATAGAAACCCGAAGTCCATTTTAATGGCCACCTAGTGAGTCTTTCACTCTTTTCACCAGATGCTTAGCACTTAGAGTCCTTTTCGAGTCTTGGGTCGGTCGGGTAGCCATAAAAAGTTATCCCAAAACTCTCAAACACCAAAAGTACAAAAAAAATTAGAAAAAAAGAAAAGCAAAAAAAAAATGTATCTTCCCTTTTCAAATAAGGCGAGGGCCTGGACGGTCTGCATTCTGGCAGACACTCGGGCACTGTCGAGTCTTTGTAACCAGGTCTTGGGTTGAAAGTTCCTAAAATAACAAACAAAATATGCCAAAGAGATCGAATCCAAATTCTACTTTTATAAATAGCATCTAGGTTAATTTACTAGGGACTAGTAAAAAGTAAGCATGGGGGCATGATAAACACGCATAAATTCATCGTAAATGCTTATTTACAATAGTTCCTAGGCTTAGCATTGCATATCATGATATAAATATTGCACAAACATCCATTGCATTGCATGTAGGATAGTTGTATATTATGTACATTAATTCCACCATTTTATATGGCCAAGAGACAATGCGACATCTTTACCGGCTTCGGATGAAGAATCCGACCGTACGGATGGATTCAGAGCGACAATCGTAGTTCGTCAGCACGAGAATCACCCCAATCAGAGCTCTGTAGTACCCTCCATAAGAAGAAGACAGACGACCCAGATGGCGCCACGTGGTGCCATCCAGACCACCCCACCTGAGCCGATACATCCCCAAGCCCACCGCAAGATGAGATCTCAGCCGTTGGATCTCAATCCAATGGCTGAGGGGTGCCCTAACCGCGTAGCCACACCAACCCTCCACTCGACAAACTGCAACTTTGGCGCATTGGTGAAGACACGCACTCGCAAACCGCGAGCGCGAGTTTGAGCTGTGGTGTGGGGGAGGCAATCTCACGAAGAGCGTGTGCAATTTGATTACGCCTGTTGGATGTCATCAAGCGGCGGAGGCATCGCCATGTGGCACCACTTGATGGGCACTAATGCAGCACGCGGTAGTCAATGCACCTCGAGAACACACCATCTCAGCTGTTCACTTCTGAATCCAATGGCCGTGTCGCATCCAACCTCAGCGACAGCAAGTGAGCGTGAGCGGTGGGTGCGGGATTTGTAGCGACAGAAGAGCAAGCCTTTAGTGACACTTGTAGCTGTCACTAAATGGCATGCGCAATGCATGCGCCTGCCAAGGCAATGAAAAGGCATAGATCTTCAGTGACAGCTCGAGCGGCCTTTAGAGACACTTGTAGCTGTCGCTAAATGTCTGTGCGCGGGATGCTCTTCCTCCCATCACTATATAAACACCCCTACACCCTCGATTCCTCTTCATCTCTACCTACTCTACTCCCACCTACTCCTAAGCTCTAGTAAGCCTACCAACTCTCCATTAGAGCTTACTCTCAAGCTCCCAAGGCTCCTATTAGTGTAGCATCCCTTTGCCCCACCAAATATTCATCCATCTTCCCATCACCACTCATAGGTCGCCTTGGAGCCATCCTCTCACCTCCATTCCAGTAGTAGATCATCTCCGCCTGCTCACCTCCATTTTGGAGCCACGTTGAAGCTTTCCTCTACCCAACGTCCTTCTGCATCTCACCTCCGTCGTCCCACTCCTTACCTCCTTCGTCCAAGCTTTCACCAGGCACCATCATCTCGTCGAACAGCCAATTCGAGAGATTCCTTCTCACCTTTTCCTCTTTTATGCTTTCATAGATCATTGTAATTGACATTGGATTGATATATATCATATTTGTCCCATCTCTCTTGTGAATTTATTCTACTTGCCTTCTTATTTCAAAAACACAAAAAAAAAAAACTAAAACTAAAAAACCAAAAACAAACAAAATAAAGCATGATTTTTGAATTAAGTAAATGTCGCCTCCCTGTGTTCGACCCGGGACTCCCTTGGAGTTTCGGTAAAATTTTATTTGATAAATGAGTTTTGCGACTACAACGATGGGTTACTCTTAACCCCGATTTCAAACATGCGAAACATGTACATCAGATAGCCTCCTTAATCTTCTGCTCTCCTCTCCTTCCTATGGTCGTATATAGGTGTATCTAAGTGGGAATTAATGTAGCCAAGGGTGAAAGTATGGTGGTGGTTAATGGGGATATATATAGGAAAGGATGGGAGTTGTAGGTGGCTTTTAGGATGGATGGTTAGGATGGGTTTTTAGGGCAGTTAGATGATCCTAGGGCTACTATAGGTTGGCGCCAACTCAAATGTGGTGATTACCATCCTTGGTGCCTCTTGAGTTGGCACCAAAAAAAGGAGGTTCTAGAAGGGCTTGGTTGGCACCACTTAATGGAGGGTGGAGATGGTTTTGTAATGTGGGTGGAGGGTGTAGATAAGGGTTAAGGTTGGCACCAAAATTGGGTTCTAGAAGGGGGCACTCTTCGCATGGGATTTGGGAATGGTGGAGATGGTGTATGGAGGTGGTTGTGTGATCCTATGGTGGGTATTAGTTGATGCATAGGTGATGGATGTGGGGTGAAGAGGCATCAATGTTGGCGAGAAGGGAGAAGTCTTCTAGAAGGGGTTGTTGGTGCCAAAGAAGGAAGGGTTAGGATAGACTTTGTGGGTATGTGGATGGTTAGGATTTAGGAGGGCTTTTTGGAGCCAAATATGGGTGGTTATGGGGGGTAGTTGGCATGGGTTTTTGGTGGCTTTTGGAGGTGGTGGTTGGTGCCAAAAAAGGAAGGAGGTGGAGGTGTTTTTAGGTGGAACTCGCAGTTAAGCTGAGGTGGAGCTAGGTTAGGGTTTTAGGTGAGTGGTGGACGGCCAATGGGAGCTAAGATGCAACTAAGCTAAGCTATCAAAGCTAATAGTTGAGTAGAGGAGGAGGTGGGATGGAGCTAGGGTTTAGGGAAGAGGAGTTGAGGAAGGAATGTTTGGAGCTAAATTGGAGTTGGTAGCTGCTGAAGGGAATTGCAGGGAGCTACTTTAGCTGGCTTGGTGATGGGAACACCATCATAGGCCCCAAATAGCCCATTTTAGTCTGGAATAAAAGATAAAGCCCCTATGTATCCATCAAAGGATCCTATATGCATAATGCTCTATTTTAAGAAGAAGAGAAGAAACCAGGGTTAATTCAATAATTTAGCAGCAAATCATGAACACAGAATAACCAAGGGGTTGGCTAGGTCAAATGAGCATTAAAGTCAAATAAGTGGGTTCATGGAGACAGAAACGAGTTTTCGCACATCTCAAGAATAAAATAACAACCCAAAACCTTAATTTCAGACCCGCTTAAATAACAAAGGTTCTGGTCAGGATAAAATTTACCTAAACCTTTTAAAAATCATAGAAAATATTCCATAAGGTTTGATATCCTTGATTTGACCATTGGAACTCATTTTGACCTACAATAGAGTCTCAGATAGGAAGTTGCCCTAATTTGAGTTTCTACATAAATTACCAGTCAACCTTGGTCAAAACCAAAATCCAACTCCACCACTAGATTCCTTGGGTCCAAATTTGGTTTGTACCAAAATTTGAGCTCAATCAGAGATCATTTTGACCTAGTTTGTGTTTTGGTCCATTCAGACTCTTTCTTTCTCACATACACCCCTAACTTTCGAAAAGCCTTACAAAGATCCCCCTAACTTCATTGTCTTCTCATTTGGGTCCCTACCGCCATGGCAGGTGTGAACCCACGTAGCCGAGCTCTCAATCAGAGATTTCTCCTAGATTACTTGTCCAATCCCTTCGAAACTTAGAAGGGACAACCCTAAGGAGATCCCTGATCGATTAAACCTAATCCTAAACTCCAAATCTATCTAGATTGCTCATGCGAATCCAAGGATTTCATGAATCCTTCTTCCTGAAAAATTGAGCCTTTCAAGCTTGTTTCCAAGCTTGGGAGCATGCTTGAAGGCCTATAAAAGACCCTCTTGAACTACCTCACCTCCTTAGCGAGTTTTTAGGCCACAAATCTCTTCCTTTCTCCCTCTTTGGACTACTCCAATCTCCGCTCCAGCGACCCTCTACCTTTGACTCCCTCGTCAGCTGCCACATACAATAAAAGGCAGGTTCTGACTCCCCTCTTCAATCCGCGTCTTGCAATTCCAGCGCAACGCTCTTCAGTCCCCTCATCATCGTCATTCCCCCTTCTAGAAGCATTCTCCTTCTCCGGCGCTGGCTCATCATGGCCAATGCCTCCTCCGTATCCTCCTCATCCGCTAGCACCTCTTCTCGACTCCTCTTCATCGACTGATCATCCCAGCACCTCCAAACTTCGATTTCACTGATGAATCTACCCACTCCACCGTCATCTTCCAACTCACCAGCATACCTTCGACGATCTCGACAGCACGCCACACTCCACCAACTCACCCACTACCACCTCCTACACCATCGTCATGTCCACGTGAGCAAAATCCCTTAAGAAATTGAGGGGATTGATGTGCCAATCGCTCCAATGAACACCTCCGCCACCGTACTCATCTTTCGCCTTCGCCAGACCTCCACAACCACTCTCACCACACGCCACCGCCACCATCACCTTCACCACATTCGCGCGATCATCCTAAGCGTTTCTGACGTAGTCGCAAGGCCATTTTCATCTTTGCAGGTACTCGACCTTCGCCACCATTTATGAGCTTCTTCGTGAGACCTTGGGTGCCCATCTTTAGTGCATTCTTCCTCGCATCCACCTCCAGGTCACATGGAAGCTTTCCAGGAACACACTCAGGTCATCAATTGGAGGAGTTACCCTCTCCTTCGACTGTAATCAAGAGCTTCAGAAGCTATTGCTGCAACGTGCAAAGGACAACAAGGACTTTATGCCCACATCGGCACCTGACGAGCACTTCACGCAACATAAGAGGGACTTCTGCTTAGGACCCCTCACCCAGTACACGAGGGTTGGGTCCCTCCTCACGCCCTCTTCACTCCTCGGCTACCTCTCACACCCGATAGCCCTAGTCCCCTGCCAAGATTCGTATACCCGATAAACGACCCAATTCCATGGGTCAGAGAGAGAAGAGAAGAACAAAGACAGAGAGAAGGGGGGTTTTGCCTCGCTCTCTAACTCTCAACACTTAAAAGAATTTCATAGGCTTTGCACCTGTATTGTGCGTGGCTGCTAAAGTCTCTCTCTCGAGGCTTGAAGGAAGGAAGAGGCCCTTGAGCCTCTTGAAATTATTGTAGAGGCTTACCCCTAAGTCGTCTAGTGCTTGATTCTATCGTCTGAATTCTGAAGCCTTGAGGGATTAAGGCCACTGCGGAGACATTTGGTTGCTTATTGACGTGGCATTTGATTGATAATCACTATTCGTTTATTTGAGTTATTTGTAAGCTTATATTCAAGGGGTAATTTGGTGATTCAAATCACCATTTTACCCTAATCTTTTTGCACATTGATATATGATTTCATTAATGTATCTTTCTTGATTATTCTTTTGGTCTTAATTGCTTATATTTTTCTTAGAATTGTGATCTGTGAGAATGAATTGCCAGTATTGCTCCCAGTGAACGATCTCGTACTTGCGAGTTATAAATTTTAAGTTCTTTCAAGCGACTTTGACTTGCTACGATGATTACATCCTTTAAAACATCAATTTTGCACAGAAACACTTAGCTTGCTAGTTCTTTGCAAGCTGCTAAAACAAGCTAAAGTGAGTTGGCTTCTACTAAAATGTGCTGAGGTGAGTTGGGTCTGATTTTCCTGAGGAGGACCCAGCTAGCTGGAGTAGCTAAGATAGCTTAGCTCAACTAGGTTGAGCTAAGTGCAGTCCCCAGGAGCTGGACTTAAGCTAGCCTGAGCTGTTTGAAGTAATCTTCAGCTGACTTGAGTTGAGTGGAGCTAGAAGTAGCTGGATCTGAGCTAAGGTGGACTCCTGTCAACTTAGTTGAGCAAGCTAGAGCTCCCAGTGAACTGATTGAACTTAAGGTGAGCTAAACTCAACTAGGTTGAGCAGGGTCTGAGCTAACATGATCTAGGGTGAGCTAAGATGAGCTGCCTTGAGCTACTATTCAGGTAAGATGAGATGAATGGATCTTAATGGAGGAAACCCTAACCCAAGTGAGCTGGTATCCAGCTATGATAAAAAAATTTGGCTGAGTTCCAACTGGAACGAGCTTCCTCTTCACCAGTTTCCTTCTTGAGTACTAGGGTTTTAGGGATCTAACTATATGTTCATCCCTAACACTCAAATAGATGTGTCAAAAATACAATAAAACATGCAATGCATGCCTAACCTAATTGATGCCTAAATGTAGCCCAAAAATCCGTTTGCGGAATAAAAATCCTAAGAACTAGATTTGTTTTAGGGCATAAGAATGATGATAAACTAGCATTTATCAAGGAAGCTCTGTAGATCCTTTTTATACTATCATGGTGGCAGGGATCGTTCCGAGAAGAATGATGAGAAGTTAGGGACCCAAATTCAATAAATCCGAAAGTTAAGGGCTTAGATGTGAGGAATAGAGATTTTAGGGATTGAATTGCAAACTAGGTCAAGATGGACTTTGATTGGAACCAAATTTTGGTGCTAACCAAATATGGACCCAAGGAATCTAATGATGAACTTGGATTTGATTTTTGACTACTTTTGACTAGGTAATTTGCACAGAAGCCCAAATTAGGGCAAAATCCCATTTAAAATTCTATTCTAGGTCAAAATAGGTTCAAATGGTCAAACCAAAGGTGACAAGCCTCTTAGAATGTGTTTCTATGAATTTTAGGTGGTTTGGATGAATTTTATCCTGATTAGAACCTCTTCAATTTAAGTAGGTTGATAATTAAGATTTTATGTACTATTTTCACCCTTAAAATGCCTGAAACCCCGTTTTTATCAGTGTTCACCCACTTTTTCGACTTTTGAGCTCATTTCACCTTCAATTAATCCTTGAATGACCCTACGGTTAATCTATTTTTGTGATGTGCTATAAAATTATAGAATTAACCCAGATTCCCTATTTTCATTTCAAATCAGAATGATACGGAGTTATAACCCTCAGATGATTAGGTAGGAGCTTTTAACATTTAAACCTACCTAAATGTGGCTTATTAAGGCCCATGATGGTGTTACCATAATTTTTCGATCATAAGGGAATCGTTCAGTGGCGAGATAATTAGCGTAATCAATATACCAAGGGAAGGACTTCTGTGTTAGGAGTGTTTTGTCCAACAAAACATCTATTTGGTTCAGTACATCACCAATCTCTCATCTTGATAGGTGATCGACCACAAATTTTTGCAAGCCTACTTTATCTTTGATCTCCAAATCAAACTCTTGTAATAATAAAATCCATCAAATTAAGCAGGGTTTCGCATCTTTCTTGTTAAGCAAATATTTCAAGGCCGAGTGATCAGTGTAGATGGTGATGTGTGACCCTAATAGATATGAACGGAATTTTTCAAGGTAAAAAACGATCGCAAGAGGTTCTTTTTCGGTAACAGTGTAATGCTATTGTGTTTCATCAAGAGTTTTACTAGCATAATAAATCACACCGGGTTTCTTACCGATTCTTTGCCTTAGGACAACTCCTGCTGCGTAATCTGAGGCATTTGTCATTAGCTTAAAAGGATGAGCCCAGTCAGGTGCTTTCAAGATGGGTGCGTCAGTAATCACTTGTTTTAAAATATTAAAACTCTCCAAGCAATTATCATCAAAATCAAAGGTTGGTCTTTAGTAAAGGTGGCATAACGGTCAAGAGATTCTGGCGAAATCCTTAATGAATCGTCGGGCGAATCCCACATGCCCTAGAAAAGATCATATTTGTTTCACTAAACTAGGCGGGGGAAGTTTTAAGATTGTATCCACTTTAGCTTTATCTATCAAGATTCCCTTTCCAAAAATGACATGGCCCAGGGTAATGCCATCCTAAACCATGAAATGGCTCTTTTCCCAACAAAGTACCAGGTTAACCTCAATACATTTTTGGAGAGTTCATTCTAAATTCTAGAGACAATGATCAAAAGAATCTCCAAAAATGGAAAAATCATCCATAAAGACCTCTAGGCAATCACCTACCAAATCAGAGAAGATTGCTAACATACACCATTGAAATGTCGCGGGTGCATTACACAATCCAAAGGGCATTCTTTGGAAAGCAAAGGTTCTGAAGGGGCAGGTGAAAGTGGTCTTTTCCTGGTCCTTAGTGTGGACTACCACTTGATTATAGCTAGAATATCCATCTAGAATGCAATAATATTCTTATCCGGTAACACCTTTGATCACGTAGGGGGGCACACCTTGGATGTGGAGATACCTATGAGCGAGGACATCAGGGTGGTGGGGCTGGTGCTACAAGGGGCCTTGATCGATGAAGTGATGACGGGCACTTTGTCCTTGGAGAAGGCTCATCAACTGGTAAGGTCTCTTTCTCTTTCAACAGATGCTTGGAAGATTGTGGTCTTATCCCCTATGCAATTTGTGTTGTTTGCATTGGGGATGATGGATGTCGAGCGTCTGCATTTTCGATCAAGTGATCTGGGCGGGCTATTGGTGATTTGGCTACTGGTTTCCCCTTTTGATGGTTCGCTATCTAAGCAACCACCCTAGAGAACAGCCTCAAGATCAGGCAAACTTGAAATTAAGGGTTGACCATTGCATTTAAGATCAAAAGTTGTGGTGGCAACTATGATAGCTGGGTTTGCTACATTGGCAGAAGATGCTGAGGTTGGTCTGACTGAAGGAGATAGTAGTGCTTTGAATGTCTGGGTGGATGTTTTTAAGGCAAGGTATATTCCAGAGAAGCAGATCCTCCGATGTGGGGGGAGCTCCTGGCTACTGCTTTTAAACTTCTCTGTGTTTAACAGGGATGGGAATTCACATAATAATTTCCCCTCTTATGCTGAGGTGCTACAAGCTAAGGTAGGAACAATACAGCTGGAGTGTGGAACACAGGAGAAGTTACTTGAGCCTAAAAAGTGCAAGGATGGGGAGGATGGGATGGGTGTGACAATGGTAGAGGAGGAGTTGATAGAAAATCTGGAGGCTGGGATGGATGTAGCTGTGCTAGAAGGTGGTATGGCTAAGGAAGAGAAGGAAGGAATGGATATGGAACTGATAAATGAGGATATGGCTGAGGATATGAAGGTAGGGGATTCAAGAGCCAATACTCCTAGTAGCTGTGCTCTACAGGAGATTCCTTTGAATTCCTTAAGCTTGCAAAACAACCTACCTGTTGTTGAGGGCTTGAAGCTGGACTCAGGGACTACATCCAAGACATGTTTGGGGAGACCTCCCTATAAACTCAAACTGAGAAGACATAGCTCTGCACAAAAAATTGACGAGTGTGCTATTGCAGCTGTGAAGAAGGGGGATGCTCATGATGCTAAATGAGTATCCTTTCATGGAATGTGCGTGGGTTGCATGATAAAAGTCGGAGGGCTTCTCTTCTAAGATACATGAGAGAATGGGAAATTGACTGCACCATTATCCAAGAAACACATATTGATAATGAAACTGATAGGTCATGGGTTGATATGAAAGCTGGGGATGCAAATGACTTTGTGATGATTAACTCAAATGGCAGATCTGGGGGTGTTGCTATCTGGTGGAAGAAGAATGTGCTGCAGTTAGATGAGGTCTCTTTGGCTAGACACCTGCTGACCTGCAAGTTTGAACTAACCCAGGGAGGGTGTAAACTGTATGTTACAGGTGTCTATGGACCCTGTGACCCCTATAGAAGGCTTGAACTATGGGAGGACTGGAATTTGGTTGCTGATTTTGTGAATAGGGCTGCTTGGCTCATTGGAGGTGATTTCAACTGTGTTGATGGGAAGCGATAGATGTAGATTGCCTACTAGGAGGGGGTGACGTAATAAATTGCGGAAATATAATGTAAAACAATCTCACAAAATTCAATCACACAATGTACACAATTATTTTTAGGTGGAAACCCAAACCGAGTGAAAACCACCACCTAACCCTCTCGAGTTAGGATTTTCCGATCAACCAAGTTGGTCAAATCCACTAAACGAATCACTTAAATGAGGGTGATTCAACCTCAATTACAACCACGCTGCTTTATACGAGGGTAGCATACCTCAAACCCCTTCTCTTAACGCGAAGGATTTTGTCCCACGAAGGAGACGGGAATTCGCAAAGCGAATACCCAACCAAAGAACAAAGATAAATAACAACAATCCTATAGAGCCAACAAAATAATTTTTAACCTAAGCTTCGATAGGAATTAAGATGCTTCCCTTTGCAAGGAGTACGTCGAATCGATGACACAGGTGCGTGAGCTACACTACGGCGCAACGTCGCTCTTGTGAACTACGGCGGGAAAGCGGGTGCACAAATGCTTGATGCTCTCTAGATGAAGAACTTGAGCTTGGAGAGCAGGAGCTTTTCTAGGACACAAAAGAGTAGAAAGTATGTTGCTTGGGTGTGTCTTGGTGTGCAAGAGGTTCTTCTCTATTTATAGAGGCCTTAGGAAAGCTTCCATAGCCGTTGGGAGCAAAGCCCAAGAGAATCAGGCCGAAATCAGGAACAATGATTTCAGCCTGATTCTCTTGTGATTACACTGACAGGGTTATCAGACGTTTGATCCTGGCATCAGATGTCTGGTAAACCAGTTTAAGACGTCTGGAACAAAGTCAGACGTCTGATTTTAGGTGGGTTTCTTCCTGATTTGAATCAGATCTAAACAGGGTTCTAGTGCAAGTCCATCAAACGACATACAGGATGTCTGGCACTATGTCTAGACATCTGGAAACCTACTTTTCTGCGAGAATGGATTTCCAAGAGAGTGCAACGGCTAGAAAATCTCTGAGAAGAGATTTTCGGGTCAGCCGAGGTAAAACGATCATTTATCAGACGTCTGGAAAGGCTTAAGGACGTCTGATAAGGCTCTAACAGTCATATCCTCCAGTGTTTGGTAAGGAAGCCAATGGTCCACTAATTGGACGTCTGGCAAAAACATCAGACGTCTTCTAAGACGTCTAGTCTAAGGTCTGGACGTCTGATTTCATCAGACAGAGCTAACTAAGTCCAGCCTAAATGTTATTAGACGTCTAAATCAACAGTCAGACGTCTTAAAACATATTATCAGATGTCTTATTTTGGAATTGGACGTCCGAAAAAGCTGTTTGAACCCTATATTGGTTTTCCAAGTTCTCCACAGAAAACCTAAGTGTCCTAGGAATGTGCAGGTGTTCCTAGGACTACTATTAGGGTACTTTGAGGCTCTTTAACATGATGTTCTAAAGAACAAAAAGAGCAAGGAAATAAAGACAAAAGTACATGAAAGAAATAAACAGAATTCTATCCTATTCTTCTTGTCCTTCCATCTTCAATCTATCACTCCTCGCGAATCTCCTCTGTTCTCCATCAAGCTCCTCCAATCCATCCTGGATGCGAGCTCGAACTCCGTCTAGTCACGCCTCCATTTGCAATTTTCCTGAAATCTAAGACTCCAAGTGCAAATGTTAAATGACATGTGTTTTGTTATCATCAAAACAAACAATCACGGTGCTCTAGCACCAACAATAGACCTAATGGTGTGGCTGATAGTGCAACCACTGGTTTTCAATTGTTGGTTCAAACCTTAGGCTTGAGTGAGTATCCATCTTCTGGCACTGAGTTCACTTGGAGGAATGGGAGTGGCCAAATGTCCAAAATTGATAGATTTTTTGGCAATGCTGAGCTTATGGACCTGTTTCAATTTTCCTCTGTTAGTGGCCTAGAACGCCCCTTTTCTGAACACACTCCATTAGTTTGGGATAGTGGTGAGCAAGTGCTTGCTGGCTCCTTCTTCAAATTCAAGAAGTCTTGGCTGAGAGAACCAGGGTTCAAAGAGATGCTTGAAGGATGGTGGAGGACCAAGCAAGTTGGGGGCACTGCTACCATCAAGCTAGCTTCCAAGCTGATAGCTATGAGAGAAATGCTAAAGGAATATGGAGCTGTTGTTTCTCTTGTAAGACACCAGAGATGCAAAGAGGCCTTAAAGGAAATTCAGAACTTTGACTTTAGAGAGGCCACTGGCTTGATGACAGAGCAGGACTTCATGAACAGAAGGTGGTGGTAGGGGGTGGTGGCTGAAGAAGGCCTAAAGTTGGAGATGGACTGGAGGGAATGCTCGAGACAGCTTTGGCTTAAAGAGGGGGATGCAAATACCAAGTTTTTCCACTTGGCTGCCAACTCTCGTAGAAGATTCAACTTGATCTCTTCAATAATTAAAGATAGGCAGAGAATATCTTCAATTTCTGATATCAAAGCCGAGGCCATCAAGTATTTTAGAGACTCTTCAAGGTCTGTTGGGAGGGGCCAATGGAGAATGGCAGCGAGTGACTTACCCAAATTTTCTGAAGAGCAAGTTTCCATCCTGATAGCAGCCATTACAGAGCATGAAACTATGGCTGCCATCAAGGACCTCAACAATGAAGGCTCTCCTGGTCTTGATGGTATTCAAGTCCTCTTTTATAAAGAGATGTGGGGTCTTGTGGGCACAGAGGTTATGGATGTGATCAAAGAGTTTGAGGTAGGTAACTTTGGCTTTGAAAAAATCAACAAGTCTTTCCTATTCTTGTTGCCAAAGATACAAGGTGCAGAGTCATTTCAGGATTTCAGACCCATAGCCCTCTCAAACTCCATCTACCTGGTGATTAGTAAGGTCTTGACAAATAGGCTACGGCCTGTCTTGCAGGAGATGATTCACCCTATTCAATCAGCTTTCCTTCCTAACAGGTCTTTACAAGAATCATTCATCATGGCCTAGGAGATGGTTTGTGGGTGGCAAAAGAGGAAGTGTAGAGCCTTTATGTGGAAAGTTGACTTCTGCAAGGCTTATGATTCTATCTGTTGGCCCTACCTTTGGGAAGTTTTTAAAAGAAGAGGTTTTCCTCCTCTTTGGATTAAGTGGATGAAAAGGTGCATCACAACTGCCTCTTTCACCCCCTTGGTAAATGGGAAGCCCTGTGGTGCCTGGATTCAACCCCAGTGTGGGGTGAGGCAGGGATGCCTTTTGGCACCCTTGATCTTCAATCTTGCAGTTGACAACTTGGCATGGTATGCTTGTAAACTTGCTGAAGTAGGTATTATCAGAGGATATTCCCTCTTTAACAGGAGTGCAATGGCCCCTATACTTCAATATGTGGATGATACGATTTTTTTTGTGGAAGGATCCATTGATGAAATCCATGCTCTTGGCCATATGGTCAACATTTTTAGGGACATCTTAGGTCTCAGGCTGAACAGAGAGAAGTCCAATCTAGTCTACTTTGGGTTAGCTAAGGCTGAGCAAGGAGATATCTCTCCTGCCCTGGGGACTCCTCGTAGCTGCCTCCCTATCAGATATCTGGGTTTACTCCTAAGGTGTTCAAGAATGAAGAAAAGAGATTGGAATTGCCTCTTTGATAAGATCTCTGTGAAGCTGGCTGGTTGGAATAGTAGTTTCCTCTCCAAAGTTGGCAAACTCATCCTACTTAATTCAATGATCACTTCCATCCATGTCTTCTACTTTTATATCTTCAAAGCTCCAAAATCTATGTGGAAGCATCTAGATGTACTGAGGAAGAGGTTCTTTTGGAGAGGCCCCAAGCATGGCGGTAGATTTCTATAGCATTGAAATAGGAGCAACTGCCAGCCAAAGGACAGGGGGGATTGGGGATCAAATCTCTGAAGCAATTCAACGAAGCCTTGTTGCTCAAATGGGCTATCAAATTTTTGCAATGGGAGGTGAAATCGTGGACTAAAATGATTAAGGACATATATGGTCCTTCAAACAGTGTGCTCAAGAGACTGCAGCCCCATAGACCTTCACCCTTTTGGAGTTCTGTGATCAAAGCCTTGGCTGACAACTGGCACCTGCTGTAGCCGACCCTAGGTGATGGCAGAACCTTCAATTTCTGGAATGAAGGCTGGTCCCTGCTGGGTATTCTGAAGGAGGCCTACCCAAGGGCTTTTGCGGTAGCCACTGATAAAGATGGCATGGTCAGCTACTTCTAGTCTGACAGCAGGAACTGTTGGCTGCTGAATGAAGAGGATTCCACCAGAAGGGGCACCTGGTTGTGGGAAGAAAGGAGAAACTTGATCTCAGACTTGGAGAGTTTTAAAACAAGACATGGAGTGGATGATAATTATGTATGGAATGGAATTTACGCAGTGCAATGTGGATATAGAAAGATTATGGAGAGTGACAGAGGGGAGGCTATGATTTCATTGACAAAAAAATTTGGCTCTTGAAGATCCCCCTTAAAGTACAAATTTTTCTTTGGCTATGTAGGAGGGAGGGCTTGATAATAGGTGATCTGCAACACAGAAGAATGGGAGCTACTCTTCATGAATGCCACTTGTGTGGGATGCACACTAATAACCTTAGCCACATTTTCAAGTCTTGCCTGATCACTGATGCAGTTTGGAGGAGGACTTGCCAGGAGCCACTACCATCATGGGATTCCATTTGTCATGGTTTTGTTGTGATGGAGAGGCCACATGTGCACATGGCTACAACTCTCTGGTGTGTGTGGAGGGCAAGAAACGAGAGGCTTTTTCAGGAGAGACCGATTTGCTGTGAGCAAATTGTAAGAGAGTGTTGGTCCCTCATACATACATGGGGATCTGAATTGTAAATCCTCTTACTTTTATATAATAGATTATCCTCCCAGATTGCTATCGTAAGATGATAGCTTTCCTTTTTGTTTCAAAAAAATATATTCTTATCCGACTAGCTACTCCAAAATTTGATCACTAAGGGGGAGCGAAAAATGATCCTTCTTAGTGGTGGTATTTAACTTCCAATAATCAATGCAAACATGCCACGAAGTGACAATTCGAGTGGGGATTTCTTCACCCTTATCATTTGTAACAACAGTAAGGCCAGCTTTCTTGGGTATGACTTGTGTAGGGCTGACCTACTGGCTATTGGAGATAGGGTAAATAATTCCCACATCGAGCCATTTAATGATCTCCCATTTTACGACCTCCTGCATATTAGAGTTTAAGCGACGTTGTGGTTGGCGGGAGGGTCTAAAGTCATCCTCAAGAAAAATGCAGTGTGTGCAATAGGACACGTCAATGCCTTTTAAGTCATTAAAAGTCCAACTGATTGCTTTTTTATATTTGATTAGGACTTAGAGTAGTTTTTCTTCTTGTACCACAAAAATATGGGCCTTGATAATAAGGGACTTTATATGATTGGGGCACAAAAACACATATTTTAGAGAATTCGACAAGGGTTTTAGATCTACTTGCAGGCCGGGTTCTGGAATGGGGTTAGTGGTTAGCGTGAAATTAGGTGTGGTGGGTGAGGGTGGGTTAGACGATTGTTGTAGCTTAGGAGAAGAATCAATCGCAAAATATGTGTCTACCAAAAGCATTTCCTCAACAAGATTTGAGGTTGCAAAATCTGAGTCATCAAAGAAATGGCTCGTGGAATCTTTAGGAAGCCCTAAAAATTCTAATGTGAGTATCTTGTCACCGCAAGTGATGTCCATTTTACTAGAATCGTAATTTATATTAGCTTTAGCGGTGGCGAGGAAAGGTCTTCCAAGAATGATAGGTGCATTTTTAAGTGCTTTGGGTACATCAATGTCAATGACCAAAAGGTCCACAACAAAGGGACAATTCTGTACTCGAACAATGACATCCTCTTCTATCCCTTTTGGGTGAATAACTGATCAGTCAGCAAGTTTAAGGGTTACCTTCACTGGTTTAAATTTACCGAACTGGAATTCATCATAAAGTATGGTAGGGATAAGATTTATAGATTCACCTAAGTCTAAGAGGGTGCAATCAAAAGTGGTGTCATTAATGACAACAGATATTAGTGGAGTGCCCAGGTCCTTTCTTTTGTAAGGCAGCTTGCTCTAGACAATAGAGTTGTCTTAGAAAGGACCACCTTTTCTAGATTTTTAGGCTGCCTTTTTGGTGTACAAGTTTCTTTTAAAAATTTAGCATAGGCAGGAACATATTTAATCACATCTAGGAGATAAATATTGATTTCCACTTGGCCAAATAATTCATGTAATTCCTCTTCAGACAGCTCAGTTTTTTTGGTTTTCTTTTTCTTAGAGTTCAATGCTTGTGGGAAAGGTGTTGTGTTCGTAGTGTCTTCTTTATCCTGAGAGTGAATGGGGGTGGGAAAAATTTGCTCTGGGTCTGATTTATTTGCTTGTGAGGGTCACACATTGTGTGTAGTTTTACCATTTCGTAATGTTACTGCATTGCAGTGTGATTATTTTGATGTTGAAAATGTTGATTGTGCTGCCAGTTTTGAAAATCGAGTGGGAATTGAGGTGCGAATTTATGGGTTGCTGACCTTGACTATTTTTGCTTGGAATTTGGTTCTGTTGATTTCTAGGGTTTGGGATAGGTTGGGAGGGTAAATTTCCCATTGGCCTTTGATCGGCCATTCCCGTGATTTGATTTTGTAAATTAGAAATAGCACCAGAAACGTCGTTCATCTGTTGTTGCATTCCTTGTAGGGTTTTCATTAATTGGTTATCAATATCAGCATGCGAAGGTTGGTTTTGGCCAAAATTCCCCATTTGATTTTGAAATTGTGGAATTTGATTGGTATTTTTC
The DNA here is from genome assembly GCA_037157565.1 of Thalassia testudinum. NCBI lineage: Eukaryota > Viridiplantae > Streptophyta > Magnoliopsida > Alismatales > Hydrocharitaceae > Thalassia > Thalassia testudinum. The sequence goes on from JAZHRO010000036.1 coordinate 32,521,734, forward strand.
CAGGAAAAATTAGGGTTAATCCTCCAAGTGGGATTATAGAAGTTGGAGGAATTGTTCCTAAAATTATCCTGGAGAGCGGAAATGTTTTCGTTGACTGGGACAAACATGGTAGAATTATCAAAAGTCCTAGCAAATTCAGATGCAAGGTTAGGGTTTTTGAAATCTACTTGTGTCAATTTGTTGTAAAATTTCCCTGCGGAGAAGGGTCGAGTTATTGTCGAAGTTAGAACAGTGAGAGTTAGGGTTGGTCAGAATAGAGTTTCGTGGTCGTGCATTAAATTTTTCTTCCATTTTCTTTTGATTGATTTGCATTTGGTCAAGCCTTTGTGCAAAAAGTTGCAAATCGTCTTGTATGATAGGAAGAGATTGGTGTTGTGTGCCTACTTCATGGACACCTACACGAGGATTGGTATTTTTGCCAAAAGTGTCCATGGACGAATGGTTGAAACAGTTTTCGCTCATTTCGTCAAAAAGTTCGTAGGTGTTTTCGGCATCTTTATTTAAAAACTGCCCCCACATGAGGCATCAACAAATCGCCTCAATTGGTCATCAAGACCATGGTAGAATATTTGCACGAGTTGCTAAAGTGGCACCTCATGGCGAGGGCAGCTTCTTAATAAATCCTGAAATCTTTCCCATGCCTCATGCATAGGCTCGCCGGATTTTTGTTGGAAGGTGGACATTGCGCGGCGTAAAGCGTTAGTTCGACCAATAGGGAAGTATTTTTTTAGAAATGCACTCTTTAATTGTGTCCAACTGGTGATGGGTTTTCCCACCATCCTAAACCAATAAGCGACCTTGTCCTTAAGGGAGAGCTGGAATAGCCGCATTAGCCACAAATCTTCCTGCACATTGCGGCACTTAGTGGTTTGGGCGAGGACCGTGAGCTCCGCTAAGTGGATAACATGTATTCCTGCGGAAGGCCATGGAAATGTTTAATAAGGTTTAGGACCACAGATTTGATTTCAAATTCTCTATAAGGTATGACCACCTAGGTCTTTCTTCATAATTTGAGGGGTCATAGAAATCCCTCAAAGGAATAGTGGGTTATAGATTAGGTGGTCCATTATTGGCTAGGTTAATAACAGTCCTAGTCAATTGTTGTTGGATCACTTGGAGTTGTTGGAGTTGGGTTACCATCACGAATAATGGGTTTGAATTGTCAATATTCAAATTTCCCATCAGATTTTGCTGAGGCGGCATTTCAAGATGTGGTTCGGGAACTACAATTTCGGGTTAGTGAAATTGATGCATGTTGTTCCCATTTTGTTGGTTAGAGGAATATGGGTTAGTATTTTTTGTAGGATTTTGAGCATTTTCCATTTTTTTGCTGATTTTCAATAGATGAAGTGGAAGATGAAAACAAGCGAGTACAGGTGATGTGATGGGCCAAAAAATCAATTGGTCCCTCCAAGTGTGGATTTTGGGACGTCAGTCATGCATACACTTAAAGGAAGACGGGCGGGGAGGAGAAGAGATAGATGAGGAGAAGTATACAAATCAAGTAAACAAACCTAATTTTGTCTTAGGGTTGACTCCTTAAAGAAAACCTAAGACTTGCGAACCTGGAAAATAAAGAATCAATAAGTGGAGCCACTTCCCAGAGATCACTCAACTAGACTAAAAGAGGTGGCTTGGGCCCAAACATGTCCTGGGAAATTCACCAGGGGCTTATGTAAACCCTTACCCATTGTTTGACCTCCCTCTAAGTCTGTCGTCGCATTTTCTAAGAGAATTAGGAATGATTAATGATCCTTAAAATCTAGATATCAATCCTAAATTTGATGAGTCCTTAAGTGATCAAGTGACTACCAGTTTTAGTTAGGCTTAGGTACCTAAATGTGCATGGGAATGTGGAGGGCATTGATTGGGTTGATGCCCAATTATTTCAAATATTTTGGTGTGTACAAATTGGATGGAGTGAGTCCAATACCAAATCAAGTTGTCACACAATTTTTGTTATTTTTCTGCTTTTAGCATTTGATATTAGGAGTGTATTTTAGGGTTTTCTTGTTAAGAGTTCAAAACAAGTTTTGAATTCCACAATCACAAGGAAAATAAATTGTATTAGTGAGGATAGATTTCCTTTAGAATGCGAGACTATCAAATGAAAAGAAATCTTATTTGAATTGAATCCTGAGCAGAAATTTACTACCAATGAATCTTCTTCAGGCTTTTCTTTTAAAGTAGTGGCCCAAACAAAGCAATCAACACAACTTCCGGAAGGAAAATCAAACAAGGATTCAAAAAAATATTTTTTTGTGATTTTAGGAATTCGTTTGATATTTTTTTAGGATTTTCTTTGTGCTGGTGTCAAAGCATAGAAATGATACCTGTGGGTATTTTGGACTTTTCAGTAACACCACCAACCACAAAAAAATTTTTCGATTTTATATGTTGTGTAGAATTTCCCAAGGAATCTAGAAAGTCAAATTTCACTGAAATTCGACAAGTACAAAAATTTCTAAAATTTTCTAACAGTAGAAAAATAATGAAATCACAGGAGATGACCCCCTGTGGCCTGTGAATTTTAAAAACTTCTCTGCAACTCCAAATGCTCTAAAATTTGGAACAGATGTTCCTAACTTGAATTGGAACCTTTGAGTGAAATTTCAAGATTTTAAGAGGTGTGCAGTCGAAAATTGATTTTTAAAATCCGGACAAAAGTTTTGACCCAAAAATCAGAACACCAACACTTTGAGTAAAGTGGTGTTAAATAATTCTAACAAGCAAACAATGGTTTTTAAAATTCACCACTCTACCTAATTTGAATGTTTTTTATTCTGAAAGTTTGATTTAGTATTTTTTTGATAGTTTTTTTAAGAATTATGCGACAAGTGAGACGGCACTAACCTTGAATCTATGGCAAGAAAAGGAACTTCAAGCTTCTTTCCAGAATTCCCACTTTCTTTCTATAGAACCAGCACACACGAGATGAAAGAAAGAGAATTGGACAAGATCAGCATATCAAACAAGAGAAATAAGACAATGAAATGTCATGCCTCCCCAACAACGGTGCCAAAAAGTGATTGCAAAAAAGTGTATTTGTAAATATCAAGAATTAAGTCATTGCAACATGCAATTTTGATCGCTTTTGAATTTGTAAAGACCAAGTACTCGATGAGTATTCGGGTCGTCTCAAGGATGGTAGAATTGCAAATGACATTTTCTTGCTCACAACATGAAAATCAACTTTCTTTTTTTTGTATTTTGAAATATATATATATATATATATATTTAGGGTTTTAAAAATGGGAAAAGGCAAATGCAAAGAAGATGGAAATTAGGAACTAAAAGTGAAGCAACAAGTGCTTTGTTTCTCCAACTCACTCCAAAGGCGAGAGACTTGGAGTAATGGAGGAACAAGACACAACAACAAAGCAAACACAAGCGAACTAGAATAATAGTAGAGGAATGCTTCTTAAATAAAAATTATTTTACAAAAATTGCTTGGAGAGCTCACAAGCGAAAAGGATTCTCACTTGTAATCTCCAACAAAAAGGAAACACTACACTTCAATGCAAAATATACACAAAGTAAAGGAAAGCTTATGGTGAAGAAATTTGTTGCTAAATTTGTTGCTATTGTAGAACTCCCACTCCAATTCTGATTGCCCCAAAATTAAAGGAAGCTCTATCCGAGATCTCTTCCTCTTGGCAAGCCCTAGAGGGTGCATGCCTGGCTCCTCCTAGAGTGGAAGGTTTCCAGTCTTTAACTCCTCCTTAGGGTGGATGTGAACCACCCTACGTGCTCCTTTTAGAAGTCCTCCTTGCCTAGCTAACCTTCAAGCTGGCGTGGGCACTAGGTAAAAGAAGGGGAAAGGATTAAGGCACCAAGGGGGTAGGTGTATGCCTATGAATGTGTAGCCAAAGGTGAATGGGAATGGGTAGTTAGTGGTGCTTTTATAGGGTGGATGGGTGGAGGTTGGTTTTAATTAGGGTTAAGGGTGGTAGCGTGTTGTGAATGGCTAGGTTTAGGTGGTTGATGGATGGAGGGTGGATTAGGGTTGTCATGGAGTGTAGGGTTGTGTTGAGTGGTGGTTATGGTGGGGTTGAGTGGAGTTGGTGCCAACTCTGGTTCGGTTTTGGAGGGTTGGCGTGGAGGTGGATGTAGGTTTAGGATTAAGTCTTTAGGTGGAAGTTGTGGGATGAAGGGCTATGGTGAATTGGCACCATGTGGAGGGGTGTCGTTGGAGGAGGGTTGGCGCCACATCTGATGTGGTTAAAGGGTATAGGTACCCGTAGATACAAGGGAGGGCTAGGATGACCTTTAGATGTGGTTATAGGAATCCAAGGGTGTAGGCTAATTGGCTCCAACCTAAGGGTTGCTAGGAGGGGGTAGTTATGGTGGTTAAGGGGTGGCGCCAACCTTGAAAGGTTGCCATGGTTTGGCACCAACAAGGGGGTTTATAGAAGGTGGTTAGGTGGAGGGTTAAGATGGTTTGTGGGGTGATGTGTAGGGTTAGGATGAGGGGCATTTTTTGTGCCAAGATGAAGGGATGTGTGATGTGTAATTTCTCAACACAGTTAATTGAGGTTAAAAGTCTTAAGTAATAACGTTTGAAATGACTTAGGTTAACTCAAATCGTTCTCATTTAGGTAGTATAAGGTCAAATTATCCTAACATTTCATTTTTAATTCTTTTTTAACTAGTTGAGTCCAGGTCATTCACTGGGAGGTATAATTGTAATTCTATTTCACCAGTTTTATGACTAACTAATTACTATGATAATTATAATATATGTTAAGCACATGAATATTTACACAAAACAGTAGACAATTAAAGCATGCAATTATTCCATTATAAAGAATAAACATACATGAATGATTTACAATGAATACCAAAGTAGAGGAATGTTTATTACAATTTTCACAAGATTACAAGGCATAAAAGTAAATTACAATGAATAAAGATGCCTTTTATGTCATTATAAAGCTCAACTCTTCTTCACAGCTCCCAACCTTCAATCAGACGTCTATTAAGAATATTTAGACGACTTAGAAGTAAAAATTAGACTTCTGATGAATGCTTCAGATGTCTGATTCTCCTCATTTAATTTCTCTTTTAAATCACTCTCTGTCTTAACCATTTCTCTTTCAATTTCTTTCCCTCCTTAGCTTCTTCTCTCTGTCTTCTTTACTAAGTCAATTTAACACTCAACCTTTTCCCCTTACTATGCATGAATTCACACTTAATCGATTTCTCTCAAACTCATTTTTATCTTTAACAAAAATTTATTAATGGGCAGTTGAGCCTCTTTCGGGGATACGTAGCACCCCGTACGGGTGGGACCAGACCCTACTTGAGGCCCAACCTAGTTTTTATTAGGTGGATTTTTATCAATTTAAACCAATGCACAGTACCAAGCCCATCACAGGCCCACACACTTGCTCACCCACCTGGGCTTACTCACGCAGGCACACGCCTACGCACACACACATGCACATGCACACACGTGCACACCAAATCATTCAATGCTCAGAGGAAGGAATAGGTAAGGGTTGTTTGTGCGCCTAGCGTTGACAACTGAAGCACTGGGTGCACAAAACACTTTTATACTTAGTCAAGCGCCAGCACTTCCCCGATGTGGGACTAAACTCACCGCTCCTCCTTCACCGTAGTTGCGTGAGATCGAATCTTCAAAAGAAGATTCTGATCAAATGACTGGACCAAATCGAGCAAATAATGGCTCGATCGAAAGCTCTTAACATCAGGAACCCAATTTAAGCCTCAATTTAGGCTTTGGATCATGATTGATCCAATGATTTGCAGGATGAACATGGTTGTTTTGCCATGCCTGAAAATGTGTTCAGAGGGTGCAATCTCAAGTCTTTTGACCTGTAGAGAGGAAATACCTCTCAATTAAAGGTTCTGGACAGCTTAAGGGATCATTCCACATAGATTAGGAGCGAAATGAGGGTCTGCATAGCTCTGAAGAGCTTCAAAAGCTTCATGGCTTCTGATCTTAGGCTCAGAACTCAAAATTTAGGGTGAAACAATCTAATAGAGAGAGTTAAACCTTAGGAAGATATCTAAATCAAATCAGAAGGTTAAAAATGATTAATCTGGGTGGGAATCAAGTTTCAAACTTGTCATAGTACCATGAATAGCTTTGGGTTCAGAAATAACCCAAATCGCACAAAAAATGAGATATCCCAGATTCTTCACTAAATCTTATCCAAATCTATTATAAATGATTTAAAATCATCAAATGAGCTCAATTCTTCCCTTAAATCAGAGTATCAATCCTTATAAGCCTAAGAATAACTCAAATTTGACTAACGAGCCTTAAAAGTTGACTTTCAAAACAAGGCTCCACATATTCAAATTTAAGACTCTAACTGAATCAATTCTTAAGGGTCTACTGAAGCTAAAGGATCAATTCCTATGCTTTAAACCTTAGTGGTTGATCTTCTCCAACTCTGCCGGAGTCGAAGACAAACATCAATAGAGAGCATCCAGCAATCAAACTCAATTTCAAATGATGTACCAAGATCCTTTAAACCTCAAAGAAGAGATCTGCAACCTCTCAAACCAATCTGAAGGCTGAGATAAAAGCCGTGTGAACTTGCTAGAGATAAATTCTCAATAAAACATATTTGATAAATGCCAGTTTATCATTATTCTTATGCATTAAAACAAACCTAGCTCTTTGGATTTTACTTCGCAAATGGGTTTTTGGGTTGCATTTAGGCATAAATTAGGTTAGCCATGCATTGCATTTTTTATTGTGTTTTTAATGTGTTTTTGTGAGTGTTAGGGATAAACAAATTGCCAGATCCCTAGAACCCTAGCACTCAGGAAGGTAACAGGTGAAGGAGAAGCTCAAACTAGCTGGAACTCAGCTTGATCAAGCTCACCATAGCTGGAATCCAGCTCACTTGGATTAATGTCAGCTCATCTTAGCTGAATGGTAGCTTAAGAGAACTCATCTTAGCTCACCCTAGCTCAGGTCAACTCAAATCCAGCTCAACTTAGCTGAGTCTAGCTCATCTCAGCTCCCATTAGTCCACAAGGAGCTCTAGTTAGCTCAACTGAGTTGACTGGAGTTCACCCCAGCTCGGGTCCAGCTACATCTAGCTCCACTCAACTCCAGACTACTGAAGATGACTTCATTCTAGCTTAGGAAGCTCAAGTCCAGCTCCCGGGGACTCAGCTTAGCTCAACTCAGTTGAGCTAAGCTACCTTAGCTACCTCAACCAGCTTAATCCTCCCAAGGAGCACCAAACCCAGCTCACCTCAGCTCATTATGGTAGAAGCCAGCTCACTTTAGCTTGGCTTAGCAGCTAGCAAAGAACTAGCAAGCTAAGCCGGCTAGAGTAGCTCCATGCCACCCTCTTCAGTAGCTGCCAACTCTAGTTCAAGCTCCAGACTTCTCCTCCTCAGCTCCTCTCTTCAAACCTTAGCTCACATTACCTACTCCTCTACTCCATAACTAGCTAAGCTAGCTTAGCTTAACTTAGCTTAGCTAGCATCCAGCTCCTTGGCCATCCACCACCTTCAACTCAACCCTAGCTAGCTCCATCAACTAAGCTCACCTAAGCTAGCTATCCTACTCCAAGTTGGCGCCACCACCATCACACCCCTTCACCCCATCACCACTACCAAAAGCCACCTATTTTCCCTCCAAAATAACCTTCTAGAACCCTTCCCTTTTGGTGCCAACTTTTCCCTCCAAAAATTCCCTAATCTCCACCCTACACCTAAGCCTAAAGCCCATCACCACCTTCCATTTTCCCTCCAAAATTGCCCCCCTTCTAGAACACCATTTTGGCACCAAAATGGAGGCACCCCCTCCACCATGGACGTCCACCAAGGGGTGGATTCAACCTACAACCACCCCCCCTTGCACCCTGTAAGGTGGCGCCAAGTGATCTCCACCTTAGGATTAACCTAACCACCCATAACCACCACCAAACTCCATCCTAGCCCTCCACCTATTCACGCCAACCCTACCCCCATCCCACTCTATAAAAACCCATCACCTACCACCATTTTCTTCATCCTCCATTAGTGTATTATTCCACCTACATCCACCTATACCTACGGCCAAGAAGAAGGAGTAGAGTAGAAGATTAAGGGGGCACATCACTAGCCCGTTTGGTGCCTTCTTCTCCCCACTTTCTTCAACTTGTGCCACGCCAAGGAGGAGGAGCATTCTACTTCAAGGAGGATGGCTAAGCAAAGGAGAAGAACCTAGGGTGGACGTCCACCCTTGGAGGAGGAGAATTAAAGGTGGTAGCTACACATTGGAGGGCATCATTTGGAGGAGCATCTCACGCCAAGGAGGAGTTGTCTTTTCAAGTCAAGGAGCTACTTGGCTTGGAGTAAGAAGCCCTCTTCTTCACCATCTATCTAGAGGATTTGTGTTTTATTTTTCTTGTATTTTCAAGTAGAGTAAAAGCATTCCTCTATAGGTTTTGTGTGCACGATTTTGCTTTAATTCAAATTGCCTTCTTTCAATTTCTATTGCATAGCTTGTTACAAATTTTGCCTAGCAATTGTTTCACTCCCTCTCCCTAATTATTCTAGGCCTTCACGTGCCTAGGGTGAGCTTAGGGAGAGGCTCTACCTGTCACCTTAGGGTTAGGTTTCTTGAATTATGTATTAGTTATTTTCTAGCTTTCAACAAAAAATTTGCATGTTGCCTTTATTTCAAAAATCATAAAAACTCTATATATTCAAAAAGATCGAAAAGAAAGTTGAGATTTATTTTCCAAGCAAGAGATTTAATTTTTGCAAACTTGCCTCCTTGGATGACCCTAGATACCCCACTATCTAGGAATATAAATTTAAAAGCGAATCTATTTTTGTGTGTTGCAACGACTTAAAATCCCAAATTAACAAACCGCGCAAAAACGCGATCAATATCAGGAAAGGTCTAGAATGATTTCTGAGGTTTTAAGAAACCTCAGGAGCATGTCAATTGCTTCAATTAAAGATCAAACTCAAAGATTCATCACCGAATTCAGTAAAAATGACTTTTGAGTTCGGATGAACTCAATAACAACCCTCTCACTCAATTGAGTGAGGGGAAATGTTTAGGGAGATGGGAAGATGGTGAATGATAGGTCAAATCCTCAACACAATTAATTAAGTTATTTAGGTTTAATTAATTGAACGAGAAAGTAACTTAGGTTAACTCGAATTATTGTCGTGAGTGTAGTATAGGGTCATGTCAACTTAACATTTTAGATTTTTATTTCTTTTAACTGGTTGAGTCCAGGTGATTCACTGGGAGGCATAATAGTAAGCTTAATTCACCATTAATTCCTAAGCATAAATTACTAACTACTTAATCAATCAGATTATAATTAAAATACTTTAAGTACATAAATCTTGCATAAGAGATATATCAAATTATCACATGCAACATTCCATTAGAAAGAAACACATTTACACATGTAATTTGTCATTAAGAATCAAGTAAACATGTTTATTATAATTATTACATCTAATTACAAGAGATTAAGACAAGAAAAAGCTAATCAAATGTGTACAAATGCCTATTGCATCAATTAAGCTCAAAATAACAAGAGGAGACAGGTTATAGCAATAAAAGTACAAATCAGACATCTGAAAATAATATTAGTCATCTTAAAAGTAAAAATTAGAAGTCTGAAATGATGGCAAGACGTTTATTTCTTTATATTTCTTTCCTTCATTCTTTCTTCAGCCCTTTTCTTGTACTTTGCTATTTCCTTTCTTCTCTATCGTTGCTTTCTCTCTCATTCCCTCTCTTTTCCTTTACCTTGTCTCACTCTCTTCTTTTAATTCTCCTTAAGCATTCTTTGTTCTCGTTTATCTTTTCCTTATCCTCTTCACTATGTCTTATGTCCACACTTAGCCATTTTCACACCAACACTTAACCCATTTAATCTTCAATTATAAAAATTAATTTTTTATGGGTGGCCCAAGCTCGTTCGGAGATACACAGCGCCCAATGGGGCAGGACCAGACCCTACTTGAGCTCGGGCCTAGTTCTTAATTGGTGGATTTTGGTCAATTCAAGTCCATGCACAATCTATGGCCTCCCAGGCCCACACGCCCATGCACGGTCCCACTCTCACGCCCACACACGCCCATGTGCAGGCATGTGCAACACACGCACCCGCACCCATGCCAGTTTCATTTTGTGCCCTGTGCTGATGACCGAAAAGGCATATGCAGGAAATCGTATTATACCAAGGCGGCGCCTCATAGATTATCAATGTGGGACTATGTTCTTAGCTCCAGGCCAATCTTTCGATGAAGATTCTGATCAGCTCTGTTCACTAAATCGATCGAGCAAAGGCTCGACCGAAAGCCCTTTGGATGCTCTATCAGGATGCAACCCCAATTTGATGCTTAGATCACAATTAGTCCTTTGATTTGAAGGGCGAAAGTGAAACTTCATTACAACCATCAGTGGTTGCAGAGGAGACTCTTCAGGTCAAATCACCTTCAGATAAGTCTTAGACCTCCAGGTCAGGTCCGAATCACCTTCAGTAGGTGATTCTGCAGCGAATTAATGGAGAAAGGGGTTCTGTAAGGCTTCTGGAAGAGGACTAAGCCTCAGAGCTTCGTACTAATGCTCTGGAGCTCCAATTTGAGGACTGATTCAACCAATAGAGAAGTAACAACCTCCAGCAACTGATTGAACAACTTCTGAGGGTTGTTGCGATCAGTTCTAGGCTAATTTGGTTGTTGAAATCCGTCAAGAACACACTGAAAGCAGTATGGGTTCAAAAACAACCCATACTTGATAGAGACCTGATTTAGCTTAAAACCTCAATAAAACAAGTTAAAATTGATTCTAACAACCTCAGAGTCACCCTAACAACAGATTCAACTCATCAAACCTCAATTTTAACCGAAAATTCTCTAAATCAGACTTGAGGTTGACTATAAAGCCCCAGAAGTTGACTTTTTGAAATAACCAATCTCTGACCTAATTGAAACTCTAGATCTGCTCTTCGTCATCATAGAAATTGATTTAGATCTTCAAAACTAAGTTTTGAGCTGGAATTCTAGGGTTTCAAGTTCATCGCCTGAGATGATGAAGGGTTTTGTTTGGCAGAACAAGTCACAACTCTACTAAGCAAATAACCAACAGGAATGGCATCATCATGCTTCACTTATGCTTCTAGACCTCCTAGATTGAACTAAATCCTAACGAAGATGTCTCTCCGACTCCACCGGAGTTGGAGAAGACAAATGCGTAGGCCGAGCTCCAAGCACCAAAACATCAAATTGATAATAGATCATAATCATTAGGTCATAAGGAGTCATTCTGGAGCTTTGCACGGAGTTCTATGGGTTGAAGATCAATTTCAACTCGCCGAAGATTTGGTGAGTCCAGTTTTGATACACAGTGATGAAAATCACATCAAATGAGGCCATTACTGACCCGTAGAGATTCCTAGGACCTAGACAGACCCTAAAAGCTCCCTAATTGGCTCAAAGAATGATCAGAACATAGGATTCATCATGGAATTTGAAAATCAAGCATTCTGAGTTCGATAGAGCTCAGAATACCTCCCCTCACTCAATTAAGTGAGGGGAAAGGTTCTATGGAGTGAGACGATGTTAGTGGACTAATTAATTAGGTGGTTAACTCAACTCTGAGCTGCCATTGACAGGGAGCTGAAAAATGAGGGGGAATTTGGGCGTTTCTAGTAGGAGGCTCTATAGGAGCAATTAATGGAATTGCTAACGTCCTTAGGTGTTAGGGGGGTGATGTAAGACCTTAATTAGGTGTGAGACTAGCTCTAGACACTTCACCATGGACAGTGAAGTGTCCAGGTGTGTGTGAAGTGGATTAGGTGGTTAAATGGATAATTAGGGTAATTCGCGGGTTCAGAAGGGTCCTAAGGTGATGTACAGGTGTTGGGAGACCCTACTGGAGATGGAGAAGGCTCGGTGGTCTCCGCCGTAAATAGCGGAGGTTGCCGATGATGGTGAGGTGTATTAGGTGGTATAGTTGATAATAGTGAGTGGAAGGAAGTGGAAATGGATCGTGGAGAGATAAGAGAAGTGAGACAATTCCTAGAAGTGAGAACAAAGGCCCAACGAGGTCGGACTTGGCCTCGTCGGAGCTGAGGAAGATGAAACTAATCTACATTAAAACTAAGCTAAACCTACTCCTATGAGTTAAGGCTACTTACCTAGATGAAAGGGAGGTGCGAATGTCGATGGCTCATAACAAAGGACGAAATCAGAAGGCAGGGGAGAGAGCTCCGACGAGAAGTTGAAAGCGGTGAGAAAGAGAAGATGACGCTCCAAGGCTCTGTCACAGCCACCCGGAGAGGAAGAGGAGGTGAGAGAGGCGAGCCCCTCACGCGGAGGAGCTCCAAAGGAGAGGTGAGAGGTTGCTAGAGGTAGCAGAGGAATAGCCTATCATCGGCCACAATTGGGGAAGGGGGAAAGGGAGCCGACCCTTGAAATCAGAGGGGTCAAGGGGTATTTATAGGTTGTGGCGGTTGTGAAGGTGGCTAAATCTGGATGGGAATGAGTCTAGCTGCAGGTTAACCACCGGCATCTTCTCCAACGCTGGTGAGGTTATCGCCGAGCCCTAAATAGGATTCAAGAGTCATCCAAATTATGGGGTGAAATGAAGAGGGTGAGCACAAGCTCCAGGAGCTTGGCAAGGAAGGAATGACGTCGGATGTGAGGTGATCAGGTGGTGTCTTCACCACCGCTTGTCAGCTGTTTTAGTGGCTGAAGAAGAAACGAAGAAGAAGAAAAGTGCTCATGGGGACCAGTATGCAAAAAAAGCTAAGGACCTAAATAAAAGGATAGGACTCAATTGCAATGAATTCTAGGGACTAACATGTAAACTGAGGTTTTCAAGGCTTATTTTAATTTAATTCTTTTTCAACTTTTTATATATGATTAAAAATTAGATAAATATTATATATATACCTTGAATTTACATTTTTGACCTTTTTCGCTTAATTTATTTATTTGATTAAATTACTTAAGTTATTACATACTTAAGTATAAATTATGCTTAAGTTAAATTAGATATTAATTAGGCAACTAATCAATGATATTTCGAGTCTATTTATTAATTAAGTTATAAATAATATTAATTGACTTATAATTTAGAATTTTTAACTTATGGCCCTTTAATGATTTGTCCCTTATTCTATGATTAACCCTTATATATGCATATTCCTAGCTAATTAACTAGGGAAACTAGTTAATTAGGGGTAATTAGAAGCCATGATGAGCCTCTCATCAATAGGATAGATAATTAGGTGAAAGAACCTCTTCTAAGTTGCCATTGACAGTGACCTTAGGAGGTTGGAGTGAATTAGGCATTTGTGATATAGGTGTTAATAGGGCTAATTGAGGAGTAGAATGGGGTCCTTGTGAGATGAGGAAGTGGTGGAGGACCTCTAATGGTTGTGGAATAGCTCTGAGGTCTCTACCATGGACAACAAAAAACCTTAGTTGAAGGCGAAGTGGATTAATCGAATAGGTGAACAAATTTAGGAAAGAAGAAGGTGAAATGGATTGTGAAAGGATAAAGATGGTGATCAGGTGGTCAAAAGTGTAAATCAAAGTCCTGTGAGGCCGGAGTTAGCCTCACCGAAGTTGGGGAAGAAGAAGCTCACATCTAAGATTAAGCTAATCTAACTATCTAATTCTACTCTAGACTAAGAACTATGCTACTCTACAATTACCTGGACAAAGGGGAAAGGATCTCCGTCGATGGCACATAACAGAGGATGAAATCCGATCCTCGGATCAAACTCTGACAAGAAAGAAAATGAAGTAGAGAGGAGATGGCGCACTCTCAAGCTCTGTCACAGCTATGGGAGAGGAAGAAGAGTTGAGGGAGACGAACGACTCCGTCGAAAGCACTCCGAAGGAAAAGTGAGAGATCGCCAGAGGGGAGGCAATAGCCTATCGTCGGTCACTATTTGGGGAAGAGGGATAGGGGGTCGACTACTAAAATCGGAGGTGGCCATGGCTATTTATAGGTGGTGGCGGTGGTTAAGGGGGAAGAATTTGGATGGAAATACGACTAGGTACATCCTAACTCACTGACATCGTTTCTGACACCGGTGAGCTTCTTCGCTAGTCCTAAATAGGATTAGGAGGAAATCCAAGCCGTCGAATGAAGAGGAGGAGGTGAGAGAAAGGCTGGCGACCATGGCGAAGAAGTTCTGACAATGGATAGAAGGTAATCGAGAGGTATGGTCATCAAACCTCCTTGGCCATCCAAGCTGAGGAAGAAGAAGAGCAAGAAGACGAAGAAGGCTATGCACACAGGGACCTCTATGCAATAAAAATTAGGGACCTAATTGTAGGAAAATGACTCAATTGACATAAAAGTTAAGGACCTAAACGTAAATAGTTGGTTTATATGCTTATTTTAATTTATTTCTTTTTCAACATTTTATATATAATTATAAATTAGGTAAATATTATATTTATGCCTTAAATTTACATTTTTGCACTTTTTAGCTATATTTAATTAAGTGATTATTTTACTTAAGTTACAGGTCCCTAATTTTATCTTCATCTTCACCTTCAGCTCCTTGCTACTATGGCCGTGTGAACGTAGCTTGCTATTGACCTTCAATCAAGGAGTTCTCCCTGATTTCACACCCAATCTCTTCCAAAATTAGAAGGGGAACTCTTGAGAAGATCCTCTTCAATCTGAGCCGCATCTTGGGCTTTGATTCTTGCCGAAAACCTAATGAGAATGGTTTCAACACAAGGGTTTCCTATTTCATGAAAGTCTCGAGCTTCCAAACTTGGTTTCCAAGCCAGGAACGCCCCCCTGAGCCCTATAAAAGCATCCTCTATGCACAAACATTCTCCTTAGCTTGGTTTGGGTCAGAAATCCCCCTTCTTCTGCTCTCTCCGGCCTAATTCTCCGCAAGCTCTAACGTGCACCTCTATCTGGCCTCTTTGCCAGCCTCCATAGACCATAGTCGGCTGATTCTTCCTTAACTTCTTCCGTGCCTTACGATACCAGTGGGCACCCTATCCCTCATCTTCCTCGCCGCTTCTCCCCCGTCGGAGGTTCTTCCTTCTTCGATGCCAGCCATACTACAACCGGTGCCATCCCCATCCTTTCGTCTGTTAGCTTAAGTTAATTAAGTTCCCCTCCCCCTCTACTTCCTTTTCATCTCCTTTATCCTTCAATTCGACCACCGACACCGCCATTCACCCTCCATCTTCCCCACAACTAATCAAGCTCTAGTGAGGCTTCCACACCTCCACAAGCCACCAAACACTGCATAACCGGTCCCAAAAGCTCCTCCTCACCCTCGCAAACAAAACCCCTCATTCAAACCCATCGAAAACCCACTACAACACTCCACCAAACAAACCCCTCTCCGCTCACCCTCTCCGTTACCGTTCGACCTCCATGACCACTCTCACACCATGAAACCACCACCACCACATTCGCCATCACTTGGTGATTCCCCAGGGGTATTTTAATGTGGCCGTGAGGCTGTCTGATCAGATTTTTGAGTAGTTTATAAAATTAGAGTTTTATCATTGTAACACACAAACATCGAGTCACTTTTAAATTTATAAAACCTAGATGGGGAAGTATCTAGGGTTGTCTACGGAGGTCAAATGTTTGCAAAATATGTCTCTTACTTAGAAATGGAAATCAACTTTCTTCTTGATCTTTTCAAATTTATAATTTTTATAGTTTTGAAATGACAGGAAACACGCGAATTGTTGATAGCAAGAAAATAGCCTACACCTAATTCACTACACTACTACTAAGGTGACAAGTAGAGCCTCTCCCTAAGCACATCCTAGGCACATGGGGGCCTAAAGTAATTAGGGAGAGGGAGTGAAAAAAATGCTAGACAAAAATTCTAAAAGACTATGCAACAAAAAGATAACTGAAGGCAACTTGAATTGATGGAAATTGTTTACACAAAACCTATAGAGGAATGCTTCTACTCCACTTGAGAATACACAAAAAGAAAAACACAAATTCTCTATATAAAATGGTGAAGAAGAGGGGGCTTCTTGCTCCAAGTCGAGTAGCTCCTTGACTTGAAAAGAGGGCTCCTTCTTCTCCTTCCTTGAAAGGCTCCTCTAGGAAGGTGTCCTCTAAGATAGTTGCAAGCCCAAGGGGGGTGGCATGCACTTGCTTCTCCCAAGGGTGGATGTCCATCCAAAATACTCCTTTGCCTGGTCGTCCTCCTAGTGATGGATTGCTCCTCCTCCTAGGCGTGCCACAAGGTGAAGGAATGGGAAGAAGAAGGCACCAAGGGGGCGACTGATGTGCCCCCTTAATCTTCTTCTCTCTTCCTTCTCCTTGGTCGTGGGTTATGGGTGGAATTAGATTGGAAAATATACCATGGGAGGATTAGGAAAATGGTGGTGGTTAAGGGTCTTTTTATAGAGTAGGATGGGGAATATAGGTGGCTCTTGGAATGGATGGCTAGGATGATTTGATGGAGGTGGTTGGTGATCCTAGGGCTAAGGATGATTGGCGCCAACCCAAGGGTCACATAGGTCGTAGTTATGAGTGGTTGCTACCCTTGGTGACCTTCGATTTTGGAACCAAAATGGGCCTTCCAGTAGTAGAGTTTTAGGTTGGAGGATCTGGACAGAAGAAGTCTAGAGCTGAACTGGAGTTGGCAGCTGCTGAAGAGGGTGGCATGGAGCTACCTTAGTTGGCTTAGCTTGCTAGTTCTTTGCTAGCTACTAAGCCAAGCTAAAGCAAGCTAGCTTGTGCTGAAAGGAGCTGAGGTGAGCTAGGTCTGATGATCCCAGTGAAGACCTAGCTAGTTGAGGTAGCTAAGGTAGCTTAGTACAACTAAGTTGAGCTAAGCTGAGTCTCTAGTAGCCGAACTTGAGCTTCTTGAGCTAAGATGAAGTCATCTTCAGTTGACTGGATGGTCCTTAGCTAAGGTGAACTCCAGTCAACTCATCTAGAGCTCCTAGTAGCTAGAGCTCCAAGTGAACTGATGGGAACTGAGATGAGCTAGACTCAGCTAAATTGAGCTGGATCTGAGTTGACTTGAGCTAAGGTGAGCTAAGATGAGATCTCTTGAGCTGCCATTTAGCTGAGATGAGCTGAATGGAGCTAGAATGAGCTAACCCTAGTTCAAGTGAGCTAGATTCCAGCTATGGTGAATTGGATCAAGCTGAGTTCTAGCTGGTTTGAGCTTCTCCTTCACCAGTTGCCTTCCTGAGTGCTAGGGTTCTAAGGATCTGACAATCTATTTATCCCTAACACTCACAAAAACACATCAAAAACACAATAAAAAATGCAATGCATGCCTAACCTAATTGATGCCTAAATTCAACCCAAAAACCCATTTGCGAGGCAAAATCCTAAGAGCTAGGTTCGTTTTAATGCATAAGAATGATGATAAACTACTATTTATCACCGTCCTTTGTGTTTCAGGTCATCGTCGTGCTTCGCCAACGTCGCCTCCTCGTCCAACCATGTTCGCAATGCTCCGACAAGCTCAGGACTGAATGCCACACTCCAGTTGCTACAGTTTAACTCCAGGGTCTCCTCTAGGCCCTCAGTTGGAGATGTCACCCGCATTTTCATCATCAATTGGCAGCATCTCCTTCATCAGCTGTTGCAAGCAAAAAGCCAATGGAGATAGTCCCACATCGTGGGATACCAAAGCGGCAATGGCACCTAAGTTGCATTTGTGATTTGAGCTCTTCGCCCAGTCACCGAGGGGTTGGGTCCCTCCTAAACCTTTCACCCGATAGCCCGCCTATGTTCACTCCTCGGTCACCACCACGTCGGTGACCCTGGACACTGTTCAAGACCCGTTTACCTGTGTATGGATCCGACTATGCCCCGCAATTGAGAGAAGAGGAGGAAGACTTATGAGAGAGCACGGGAAGGTTTTGCTCTCTGAGACTTGTGCCCAGTGAGACACTTAGTTGTTGAGGGAGTTGGGTCCCTTGTGCTGTGAAGGAAAAGAAGAAGGAAAGGCTTGAAAGAGGAGAAGAAGAAGAGAGAAGGCATTGAGAAGAAAAAGAGAAGCTAAAGAAGAAGAAGAAGAAGAAGCTGAAGAAGAAAGGCTTTCTGAAAGCCTTATGCTTGTGCTACATAAGCCATCTGATGTCTATCGTCTAATCTAAGTTGATTTGAGATACTGTTGCATTATTTAAGTACTATAGTTTACAATTGAAATAATTGAGTAATTACATGCATGTTTAATTAAAGAGGATTAGTGGTGACTCAAATCACCATTGGTTTGATTCTCTTTTCTTTTTGATTCTATGCAACCTTAAGATACATTGATTGATATTAATTCTAGTCAATTTCATTCATTGACCAGCTTTATTGTGCTCTTTGGTTCTGAATGAGATTAATGTTGTGAATTCCATATTTTCTCCATGTGTTCGACCTCGAACTCCTTTAAGAATCTGAGTTATAAATTTATTTATTTTTTAGCGATTGAGGCTTTGCTACAATGAAATGCATTTTTAAATCTCCTTTCTAGCCCGTTAAACATTTTGGCGCCGTTGTCGGGGAGCAACACGCAATTCACACATTAGTTTTAGCTTTCTTGACTATTTATCTGAGCACTAACTTGTCTTGTTTGCTTTGCTTGTGATTTTGTGAGGTACATCACAAAGAGATATTCGACACAAATAGCCACTCTAGGGGCAGGTAACTCTCTCTTCTTCCCTAATCATTCTCCTAATCTTTTGGAAGAGAGAAAAGGAAACAAAATAAATTAGTATTCATCTACCTTACTTTCTTAGTAACCATCACTTAAAAGGCAACTTTCCTGATTTGCGAATTAAAATTGATATCTGATTGAAGATTGAGACGATTCTATTTAGAGGTCCCTATCCAAATTACTTGTACCTACTAGGGATTTACGCTTAATTTCTGATCATCTTGGACTATTCACCTTCTTGTTTGAAGTCCAAGATGTACATTTTGAGATCAAATTGCACTTGAATAGAACCACTTAGGGTTTCTACACTAGGATTTCGAAGTGTTAGTTCACACTTTCCTGAATTAAAGGAAATTAACCCTCCTACATTTGTGTGCTACCCAAACCCTTACTTGAAAAGATCTAACTAGAAGAACCCTAAAATTAGGCTCTAAATTCACTAGAACCCTAAAACTTTGGACCTAATAACCTGAGAGTCAATTCAGGGTGATCTTTGGGTCTTGACTCAGATTTCATTCTGCATCTTTTAGGGCAGGTCAGGTGAAGTTGGTCTACATTGTGGGCCAACCAACCTCTAAATTAGGTCACAAATTGAATTAACTTCTAATCAAGTGAAATCCAAGGCACAAATTAGGAATAAAATTGGTAGACTTAAGCTCTCAATTCTCACATTCCGGTCTACTTGGAACCGCAGTGACAAGGAAGGTTGGGTGGGGTAAACCATATAACCCATGGGGACGCTTTATCGTGTAGGGGTCTTTGCAAGGCTCTCCTTTCCTGGCAGACCAGGTACTTCTCTTGTGTGTGGATTTTTTATTCAGAGGTATCATCTGCCTCAAAATAAGCCTTAATCATCCAATGGGTGCCTTGATTGGATCCAATTCGCATCCAGTCCCTCATCTTTTCTCCAGAGCACATACACAGGAAAAGTCCCTAGGTTTTTAACCTAGAGGCCTTCATTAGAATTGATCTTTTGTGGGATTTCTAATATGATCCAATCACTTTAATCTAAACCTAAGTTTGATTCTACATCTTGGTTTATCCACCTAATTTAAAAATGCAACCTGACTAATTAGGAAGACTTTTTAGGAAACCCAGATCCCAAATGAGCATGAAAGAAAAGATGATTGAGGATGCTCTGAGACATCATGATGAATATTACAAAAACTCATATCCATCTAGACACATTCAGGTTAATATACGAAAAACAACAACCTTCCTTACAAATTGTGGCCAACTAATAATAACACAAATGACAAATGGTTCAACCCGAGATATTCTCATGATAGGATTCATTGAAATAGAAAGATTGCATAATTTCGAGTATCTTCAATGTTTGACAAATCCACGACTTTGGGAAAAGCACCAATATGACCTTGAGAAATGAGAAAACTTGATAACTACGTTGAAATAGGTCATAAATCAAATGTACCCATATCAAAAGTTAGAAATTGATGATCTCCTAGAACCCTAGTTTGAGAATAGAGGTTGTTGTGGACCCCCAACCCAAATGGAATCTAATCCAAATTATGTGAAAATTGACATGCCTGATCTTAATGAGGGTTGGGAGGAACCAATTGCAAGTGTTTCTGATTCTGAACCAAGCATAGAAAACCTTGAAGCTAGTCCATCATGCTTAGATTCCCTAGACACCTATAATGATAAGCCTGAATCAGAACTTCTCAAGAATGTAATTCCCAAGCCTTATCCTGTTAAGGTAAATCTCGAGAATGATTCTAACATCCCAATAGAGCCTAGTATAGATTCTAGTAACCCAATACCTACCTTTGACCTAGAATCTAGATTCGAGCCTATCTGGGATGATCAAGAGGCCCAATATGATGAAAATCAAATTTTTTATCTGGATTATGATTGTGGGCCTATGTTTAATGATTACACCTCTCCAACCTCCTCAGAGACACAAATTGATTTTTTGGAAGTCAAATCGATCCATGATACAGAAACTGAGGAGTTGGAAGAGCTGGGATTCAATTAGGTCTATCCTAGGAGCCAAGAATCTGAGCCTATG
Source organism: Thalassia testudinum (assembly GCA_037157565.1). Lineage (NCBI taxonomy): Eukaryota > Viridiplantae > Streptophyta > Magnoliopsida > Alismatales > Hydrocharitaceae > Thalassia > Thalassia testudinum. The sequence continues at coordinate 32,542,395 of JAZHRO010000036.1, forward strand.
CCTAATAAGAACACCTTTCAAAGCCTAAAATTTGAAATTAGGTGAGATCCAAGTCAGGTTGTTGATTCTACACATCATGATTCATTCTATGGTGAAAATCCTGATTTAGAACCAGGTTTAGAAACTGATCGTTGCAAATTCTCCGACGACTTTGAATCTTACTCTGATTTCAGAGAACCATTGTTTCTTGATGATTATGAACCAATTTATGACCTCAGCATCCAAGATCCATTTGTTGATTATGATGTTGAGGTCAATGATTTGGACCTCAAAGAAGCCACACCTTCTGATACACTTGCAAAGCTTTCCAAAATCCAATCCCAATCCTGACTCACCATCAGAATCAACTTCTGCGCTGATTCGCCTCTCTCTGATCCGTTTGCATATGATTCTCTTCCATCTTTTGATCGAGTTTCAGATATTGATCAAACCAATAATCACTTCCTATCCTTTTCTGATCCTACCAATAGGGTTCCTACATCCTCTATAGCTCCATTTTCTTTTGAGGATCCCTACTCTGATCAGGCTGAACCAACTTAGCCAAACCCTGGATTTTCATTTCTACATCTCTTTGAGCCTCAAAGTATCTGGTGGGCTCCACATCTTTTAATTCACATCCATCAACCCACCAGACTAATTGAGTTTAAGTTGCATCATCAGCCTACCGGTTGGACCAACTAGGCTATTGATCAAGGTGCTAGTTCTACAAAACTCTTATTTGACCACCCCTTCTTCTTGACTACCTTCTGCTCGGCTGAAGGCATTGAATTTAATACATAACGGGAGGCAACCTATCATTTCAAAAACCCAAGACCCCTCTGATCATCTTTTGAGCGACACTCCTATTGCACTATTGAGTTCACCGTTAGAACAGCTCCACCTTTGATACTTGTATCAAAGCTTGAAATCGTCCACAACAATCATCCCGACCCATTCACCTACCCTTTTGACCCTGTTCTAATCTTTGAACCAAATTGATTTGTACCCTCCTAGTTTACAATGACGACATTGCAAAACATAGTCGTGGGGGGGTGTTAAAGTGCAAACATATGGAAATTCAATTCTGTGAAGGGTTCTCACAAAAAAACATATATTAAAAAAATGATAAAAAATAAAAAAATTTTGAAAGAAGAAAAAAATGGAAGTAGAGGAGGAAATTTTGTGAACTCAAATGCAAATCTATCTTGAGGAAAAGAGGAAATGATTCAAAATGCCTAAAAGGAGTAGCTTTCAGAACAAAAGTAGTCATTAGCAATTGATTATGGAGATTGCCTTAAGTTCTAGACCTAATAAAAAAAAAATCAAGTCCTGAGATGACAAAGAGACAAAGAGATTAGTATGAGTGTTGATCTTAGGCCTGTTGGGCTTGTTTTAGGACTTAAACATTCACGTATCCATTAAGATCCGGATTAGTCCTCATGAAGTTGAGGAAAGTGCGAGGCTGATGTAGTAGGTCTAAGGCTTAAGGATTATTCGGCCTCGTTGCCTGGCCTTTGGTTTACTGAACCTAGTAGCCTAAGCACCCAAAAATCACACACTAAGTCTGGTTCAGTGTGCTTAAAAAAGAAAAATCTGTCAAAAGTGTTCTGTTCAGAAAAGCCATCTTGAAGATCTACGGTAGGAGTGACTTGACAACATAAGTTGATTGGACAAGGTCTCGGCACGGAGAGGTGGGAAATTCGTCTCGAAGATGCATAATAACATATCGTCTCCTCAGTACTTGTCTCCTATGATATCTAAATATCCTATAGGGGCATGTAAGCACCTTGTGCTGGTTCAGGTGCCATGGGTAGGATTATCCCAAAATGTCGATTGTGAGGGCCTGAATTCAGCTACAGAATGCCATGGGCGGCACTATCTCAAAGTGTCGAAAGCTAGGAGTTCTGGGGGTTCCCATGGGCGGTGCTATCTCAAAGCATTGAAAGCTAGGAACCCTTCGAGGATTGATGGTGGGGACAAGGAATCCGATACAGATCATGTTTAGGGCAAATTCAAGGCTGGATTTAGGGAAAAATAAAAAGAAAAGAGAGAAAACTCTCCAAATAAAAATCCTTCTATCTCACTCTGATAATAAAAATGCACTGGTAAACTGAACCTAGACATGCTACATTCTATGCACGGGTGCTTTAACTACAGAGTTCAACGAACCTCTAGGCAATTTTTCCAGGCGTTAGAACCTTCGCGGCAGACTCAAGCTGAAGTTGGTCAAGTACAGATCTTAGTTGATACTTTAGTACCTCTAGGCCTACTATTAGCATTCTGACCTAATGTCTAATAAGTAATAAGAATCAGGCATCTGAACTTCAATGCATGGTCTAGAACTCTAGTTCTTTCCATAAGATTTTGCCAAGGGACTAGCAAAAGCTACGCATGGGATATGATGGGAACACCATCATAGGCCCTAACTAGCCACTTTTAGTCTGGAATAAAGGATAAAAGCTCCTACATATCCATCTAAGGGTCACAACAACACTCCAGGCTGTTTTAAGAAGTAGAGAACTAAGGTTAATTCTGTAATTTTAACAGCATATCATGAACACAGAATAAACAAGGGGTTGACTAGGAGAGAATTAAAGGACAAAAGTGCATTAAAGTCCAGTAAGTGAGTCCATACAGAGAGAAACAATTTTCACGCACCTCGAGAGTCAAAACAGCACCTGAAACCCTAATTTCAGACCCGCTTAATTAACAAAGGTTCTGGTGAAGATAAATTCCATCTAAATCTTCCAAAATTCATATAAAAATATCCCATATGGTTTGGTAACCTTGGTTTGACCATCTGAATTTATTTTGACCTAGAATAGAGTCTAAGACGGAAAGTTACCCTAATTTGGGTTTCTACGTAAATTTCCTAGTCAAACTTGGCGAAAACCAAGATCCAACTTCACCATCAGATTCCTTGGGTCCAAATTAGGTTTATAACAAAATTTGGGCCCAATCATAGTTCTTCTTGACCTAGTTTGCATTTTAGTCCAATCAAACTCTTTCTATTTCACACAAGCCCTAGATTTTGAAATTCTTGCTAACAGGTCCCTAGTTTTATCTTCATCTTCACCTTCAACTCCCTACCGCCATGGCCGTGTGAACGTAGCTTATCGTCGACCTTCAATCAAGGAGTTCTCACTGATTTCACACCCAATCTCTTCCAAAATTGGAAGGGGAACTCTTGAGAAGATCCTCTTCAATCTGAGCCGCATCTTGGGCTTTGCTTCTTGCCCAAAACCTAATGAGAACGGTTTCAACACAAGGGTTTCCTATTTCACGAAAGTCTCAAGCTTCCAAGCTTGGTTTCTAAGCTTGGAACACCCCCTGAGCCCTATAAAAGCTTCCCCTATGCACGATCGTTCTCCTTAGCTTGGTTTAGGCCAAAAATCCCCCTTCTTCCCCTCTCTCCGACCTAATTCTCTGAAAGCTCCAGTGAGCTCCTCTATCTACCCTCTTCACCAGCTGCCACAGACCAAAGTCAACTGGTTCTTCCTCCTCAAGTTCTTCCACACCTTACGATACCAACAGGCACCCTATCCTCATCTTCCTCGCTGCTTCTCCCCCACTGGAGGTTCTTCCTTCTCCGATGCTAGCCATACCACAATCGATGCCACCCTTGTCCTTTCGTCTATTAGCTTAGGTTAATTAGGTTCCTCTCTCTCTCTACTTCTTTTCATCTCTTTTATCCTTCAATTCAACCGCTGACACCACCGTTCACCCTCCGTCTTCCCCACAATCGGCCGAGCTTCGGCAAGGCTTCCACACCTCCACAAGCCACCAAACACTGCACAATAGGTCCCAAAAATTCTACCTCACCATCGCAAATAAAACCCTTCATTCAAACTCATCGAAAGCCCACTACAACACTCCACCGAACACACCCCTCGCCGCTCACCTTCTCCGTCACCGTCCGACCTCTACGACCACTCTCACACCACAAAACTGCCACCACCACATTCGCCATCACTTGGCGATTTCCCTAAGGTATTTTAATGTGGCCATGAGTCCATCCTTTGCGTTTCAGGTCATCGTTGTGTGATGAGCCGTGTTTCGCGAATTAAAATTAGGGTTTGGAGAACCCGTCATCGTAGCTCGCAAAATGTGTCTTTCAAATACAATTTATAATCAAAACTCCAAGGGAGTTACGGGTCGAACACAGGGAGGCGACGTTTACTTTGATTGAAATCCACGTTTCATTTTGTTTCTTTTTGGTGTTTTGGGGTTTTGTTATTTTTTCTTTTGTTTTTATAGAAAAAGAAAGCAAGACAGATCACAAGAGAGATGAAACAACTATGATATATTATGTGAATTTTTGTTACAATAATCTATGAAAGCATGAAAGAGATAGGGGTGAGAGGAAATCTCCCTAATCGGCTGTTCAGTGAGATGACGGCACCTGGCAAAATCTTGGATGAAGGAGGTAAGATGCCGGATGACGAAGGTGAGATGAAGGAGGATTCCAGGTAGAGGAATGCTTCACCGAGGCTCTGGAATGGAGGTAAGCAGGTGGAGGTGATCTTCGACCTGAATAGAGGTGGGAGGATGACTCCAAGGCTTTTTATGAAGGTGGTGGGATGAAGGACGAATGTTTGGGGGGGCAAAGGATCATTACACTAATAAGAGGCCTTTGGAGCTTGAGAGTAAGCTCTAATGGAGCTTTGGTAGGCTACTAGAGCTTAGGAGTAGGTGGGAGTAGAGTAGGTAGAGATGAAGAGGAATGGGGGGTGTAGGGGTGTTTATATAGTGGTGGAATGGAGATGGTTTGCACTCACGGGTCTTTAGCGACATTTAAGACATCGCAAAAGACCCACTGGAGGTGTTGGTGTAGCATTCACGTGCTTTGGCTGGCACTTGGAAGCATTGGAGCAGTTGGCGTAGGGCTCGACGATCATCAGCCAGTGGATCAGGCATGGACAACTGTGATCATGAGAAGAGAACATGTGCTCGCCAGCGTTTAAATTTTGCACCACTGGCGCATGCGTTGGCAGCCATCGGATCATCAATTGCATGGCTGAGAATCGCTCACAGATCGTGCCTCATTGATTTGAATCGTGTGCCTCGCACGATTGAGAGGATCGAACGGTGGATGCGGCTCCCAGTCGTCTTAACTACATGCTCCAGATGGCGCGCGTGCAATCTAGCGTGCGTCCTCACGTCGGTGGGTGGCGTCAGATCGCGCGTGAAGAGTCTCAGCTGCTCGATCAAGATCGAGAAACCCTATTTCAGTCAACGTTGTAGTGGGTGCAATGGATTGTGGCTCGAACCCACGCCTCTTGTTTGAGGAGCGGACGCTTCACCGTTTGGCCAAAGCAGCGCTTTGTCGAGTGGAGGGTGATGCGGTTGCAAGTGCCTTGACCGTTGGATGAAGATCCAACAGTCCAGGCAAATCCTTGCTTGAGGCCAGGTGTGATGGCTCAGGTGGGGCAGCTTGGATGGCACCAAGTGGCACCATCTGGGCCGTCCGTCTTCTTCTTTTTGTAGGGAGTGCTACGGAGCTCTGATCAGGGTGATTTTTGCATTGACGGACTGCGATTGTCACTCTGGATTCATTCGTACGGTCAGATTCTTCATCCGAAACCCATAAAGATACTGCACTACCTCCTGGCCATAGAAAATGGAAGAATTAATGTACATAATATACAACTATCCTAAATGCAATGCAATGGATGTTATGCAGTATTTATAACATGATATGCAATGCTAAGCCTATGAACCATCATAAATAAGCATTTTATTATGAATTCATGTGTGTTTATCACCGTGCTTCGCCAATGCTGCCGCCTCGCCCAACCATGTTCGCAATGCTCCGACGAGCTCAGGACTGAATGCCACGGTGCTACGGTTTAACTCCAAGGTCTCCTCCAGGCCCTCAATTGGAGATCTCCCTGCAATTTCATCATCAATTGGCAGCACCTCCTTCAGCAGTTGCTGCAAGCAAAAAAAGCTAGTGGAGATAGTCCCACATTGTGGGATACCAAAGTGGCATTGGCACATAAGTTGCATTTGTGATCTAAGCTCTTCGCCCAGTCACTGAGGGGTTGGGTCACTCCTTCCTGTTTCACCCGATAGCCCGCCTATGCTCACTCCTTAGTCACCACCCACGCCGATGACCCTGGACACTGTTCGAGACCCGTTTACCCATGTATGGATCCGACTATGCCCTGCAATTGAGAGAAGAGGAGGAAGACTTGTGAGACAGCGAGGGAGGGTTTTGCTCTCTAAGACTTGTGCCCTATGCGACACTTAGTCTCTGAGGGAGTTGGGTCCCTTGTGCTGTGAAGGAAAAGAAGAAGGAAGGAAAGGCTTGAAAGAGGAGAAGAAGAAGAGAGAAGGCATTGAGAAGAAAAAGAGAAGCTGAAGAAGAAAGACTTACTAAAAGCCTTGTGCTTGTGCTACATAGCCATCTGATGTCAGATCTGAGTTGATTTGAGATATTGTTGCATTTTTTAAGTATTATAGTTTACAATTGAAATAATTGAGTAATTGCATGCATGTTTAATTAAAGAGGATTAGTGGTGATTCAAATCACCATTGTTTTGATTCTCTTTTCTTTTTGATTCTACGAAACCTTCAGATACATTGATTGATATTACTTCTAATCAATTTCATTCATTGACTAGCTTTATTGTGCTCTTTGGTTCTGAATGAGATTAATGTTGTGAATTCCAAATTTGCTCCTTGTGTTCAACCTCGGATCCTTTAAGAATCTGAGTTATAAATTTATTTATTTTTGAGTGATTGAGGCTTTGCTACAATGAAATGCATATTTAAATCTCCTCTCTATCCCATCAAACAGCACCAAAGTGGATTGGGAGTAGGTTAGCTAGGTGGACTAAGTAAGGTTAGTGGTGGAGCTAAAAGGACAGGGTAGAAATTAGGGTTATGTTTTGGATGCCATGGAGGTGGAGCTTAGCTAGTATGTGAGTAGAAGAGGAGGTAGAAGGAAGCTAGGGTTTGAGGGGAGGAGCTGAGAGAGAGCTCTCTGAAGTACATCTAGAGCTAAAGTGAATTTCCCGAAGCTGATTCTGATTGAAGCAGTCTTCATAAGAGCTTAGCTACTCATCTTAGCTAGCTAATTCCTGTACTAACAGCTAAGCTTGAGTAGTAGAGCTAAGTTGAGTTGGTCTCAACCTATCTGAAGCTAGGTTGAGCTAGACCTGCTTTTGATGGGAACTCCCAAGCTAGCTTAGCTACTAAGTTGACAAGTAGTAGCTAAGCTAGAGGGAGTTTAGCTTTTGTGAGCTCAGTGGAGTTGGGGAGAGATGGGTTTGAGCTAAGGTGAATTCCTGCCAACTAAGTTGAGCTAGCTAGAGCTTTCAGTGAACTGATTGGAACTAGGAAAAGCTAGACTCAACTAAGATGAGCTGGATCTAAGTTAAGTTGAGTTACCCTGAGCTACCATCTAGCTAAGATGAGCTGAATGGAGCTAGAGAGAGCTAAACCTAATCCAGGTGAGCCAGTATCTAGCTGTGATGAGTTGGATTCAACTATGGTCCAACTGGAATGAGCTTCCTCCTCACCTGTTGCCTTCCTAAATGCTAGGGTTTTTCGGATCTGGATATTTGTTCAGCCCTAACACTCAAATAAATGTGTCAAAAACAATAAAAATTATGCAATGCATGCCTAACCTAAGTGATGCCTAAATGCAACCCAGAAACCCTTTTGCAGAGTTGAAACCCTAAGAGCTAGATTCATTTTAAGGCATAAGAATGATGATAAACTAACATTTATCACACCCCCCATGATTATCTTTTGCTAGTCTCTTAGCAAAACTTATTTTCACAAAATGGATTTTTGGGAAAAACTATTTTTCTTACTTTTGTGGAGAAGGAGATTACGGGACCTTGGTTGGTTAAAACACGAAAGGCTTGGGATTTGTTATAGATAAACATCGAGATTCATCTTTGGATCCAAAAATTAGATTAATTGAGATCAATGTATCCTCCAAAAATTCACAAGTTAACTACTTGTCAATTCAAATGACCCGAAATTATTTTGTAGTTAGGATTTCTCTGGCTCTTGAATCTGATTTGCAACTTGCATAATCTTTTAAAATCTTGTGTCAATGCTTGTGAATGCCAACATTTATAAGGTCAGGTTTTTGAAAAAAATTTTTTACTCCCCCATGCTTATTCCTAGCTTAATCCTATAACAGATGTGTCGGGATCATCATTCCCGTTACCAATCCTCGAGGGGGCTCTGGTGGCAGTACTTCGAGATAGTACTATCCAAGACACCACCCAGGAGCTCACAACCCCAAAACACAATGCAATGTAAAGGGGCGCTCCATGCAAACTCAAGCTCTTGCTCCGATGCTTTGGGTAGAGCACCGTCCAAGACACTTGAGCCGCAAAATATGCCTGAATGCTCCATCTAAAGATATAAAATATAGATATAGAGTAGAGCCGAGGCGGTAACATATTGACATTGTGTCCTCAAAGGGAGCATTTTCCTCCTCAAAAGTGGGAACTCAAACCAATCATTTGCTTCAAATTTCACCAAAACTAAACAAGGGGATTTTCTAATTTTCTAAATTATTTTTAGGTGTTGGCTATGTGTGTGAAATAAGACACAAGAATTTTGCAAGAAATGCAAGTTTTTGGATCGAAAACTAGGCCTAGTTTCCAGATTACAAAAAGAGATTAAGTCACCTGAATCATCATGAGTTCAGGTGGAATTTAGAGGAGGATACTTGATCTAGTCTAAAAATAGACCCGAGGATTCTAATAATCAGATTTGTATCCTTATCCCTAGTTTGTTAAAGATTAAATCACATTGTGCCTTAAAATGAATCTTCAACCTTGGTCCTGATTTCAAATTTTCCTCAAAAAGTTTTCAATGTTTTTATTTTTTTAGGTATGCATGCAAAAATGAAATAGAAATTTTGAATGTTTGTAGGTTTTGAAAATCCTGAATCAATAGACAAAATGTAAAAAGACCCCCCATGCTTAAGTTATGCCATGTCCTCATGCATTAAGAAGGGAAAAGAAATCACCTTGGTGAACGTGATCTAAATCAGGATAGTCAAAACCTCTGAAAAAGAAGATGAAAAATGCAAAGCAGGAAAAATGATGGGTTACCTCCCATCCAATGCTATCTTTTACGCCATTCAGATGGGCGTGAAGTCACTAACTATCGGGGACATCATGGAGGTCTTGAGAGTTGGATTAAGCGTTAAATGTGTGATCAAAATAGGGCTTAATGGTGAGAGTTAGATTTTGATTAATCTGGATATCTATTCATCCCTAACACTCAAATAAACGTGTCAAAAACAACAAAAATTATGCAATGCATGCCTAACCTAAGTGATGCCTAAATGCAACCCAGAAACCCATATACAAAGTTGAAACCCTAAGAGCTAGATTCATTTTAAGGCATAAGAATGATGATAAATTAGCGGAGGAGATGGAGAGGAGAGGTGAAGCTAGGGTTTGGGAGGTGGACGACGGCTGGAGGGTTTGGAGGTCTAGGAGATGACATCAGAGGGAGAGGATGGAGGAGGCTTGAGCACCACCACAGGTGACTCAAAGGGTTGGTGAGATGTGGAGGTGAAGATGCGGAGGGAATGCGAATGTTCTCTGTTATCACTGTAGGAGAGGACATATGGCGGTAGTGTGCAGGTCGCCGACCCTCTGCTTAGCATGTGGGGGGTGGGGACATAAGAGGAATGAACGTAGAGCAAAGGGGAGGGAGACTCAGCATGATGGTGGGTGAGATAGGGTTCAGGGAGTAAATGAGATGCCGTCGCCACCACCACCACCGCCGGAGGGGTTGGGGCAGGTGTATGATGTGGAAGTGCCTCAATCCTATGAGACCAGGGCAGTGGAGATGGCGATCAGGGGGCACTTATCGGTGAAATTATGATTGGCACCTATGCCTATGAGAAGATCCAAAATCTGGTAAGGTCTCTTTCACTTTCATCTCAAGGGTGGAAGGTGGCCCACTTGGGGGGTGGCAAGGTTTGTGCTTTTCGATTTGGGCATGTTGGATGTGTAAGGGCTACGTTTCAGTACGTCAAGCTTCGATGGGGTGACGGTGATATGGAGACTAGTGTCTCCCTTTGATGGAGCTCTTCGTGATTGTCCCCCTCAAAGGGCCAAGAATAGAAGGGGGTTCATGGAGATTTGGGGACTGCCGTTGCATTTGAGGACAAAGGGGGTGGTGGCTGGAGTGATTGCCAACTTCGCGACCATGGAGGAGAGTGCCATGGTTGGTCTATGTGAGGGAGATGGGACATCGATTAAGGTTGAGGTGAAGGTGACAGGGGGGGCGGGCAATCCCAAATAAAGTTATCCTCAGGTGCAAGGGGAGTTCCTGGCTCCTCCGGCTAAAATTGGCCTTCTGTTGCAAGGATATTGTGTAAGAGGCAGTCCTAGATGTGCAGGTTTAGGAGATGGACACCCAAACTGATCACCATGGGGATAGAGCCAGGAGTTCTGACAGACAAGAGGCAAAAAAGAGGAAGGAGCTTCATTGGTCAGAGGTGTCCGATGCTGAAATGAAGGAGATGAGGGGGCCGGACCAACCACTCTCTGAGGTTGCATTGGTGCAGGATGAAGGTGGGGGAAGGGAGCTTGTAGTTGTTAATTCTGATGCATAGAGGCAACAAGAGACCCGAGAGGCTACTCCACAGAATCCTAATAGCTTCTCTTTCTTGGTGCCAGGGGAGCTAAGCTATGGGGTGGGGTCTTCACCAAGGGGGAAGTATGTGCGCTCGCCATATAAATTGAGGGGAAGGAGTGCTGGTGGAGGCCAAACATACAGTGAAGGGAAGGTAGCAGACATTCTGAAGGTTGAGAAGAGGACTGGGGGGCAACAGGGGTCCTTGAAATTCGGGGGATGAAGGTGCTCACTTTCAATGTGCGTGGGTTGCATGATAGAATGCGAAGGGCGTCGTTGGCTAGATATTTTCATGAATGGGAGGTGCATTGCGCCTTATTATAGGAGACCCATATAGAAGATGAAGGGGATTCTCTCTGGCAGTTGTTGCTACAGGGGGCAAGATGATTTTAGAGCTGTGAATGCAATTGGAAGGGCAGAAGGGCTAGCTGTGTGGTGGAAGAAGTCCAGTATGACTTTGCAAGAGGTTTAGAGGGGTAAATTTGTGATCTCTTGCAAATTTCAGGCAGTTGGGGATGTGCAGGAGCTGATTCTTTCATGCGTGTATGGTCCTTGTGTGGATAATTTGAGATATGAACTCTGGCAGGAGCTGCGTGGGATGGCGAGTAATACAAATGGGATCCCTTGGCTTGTAGGCAAGGATTTCAACAGTGTTTTATCCGTGAATAATCGACAAATTGGAAGGGTGGATAGGTCTTCACTTGGCTTTCAGTTAGTGGTATCGGAGGTGGGTCATAACGAATATCCTTCAGCGGGTACTGAGTTCACATGGCATGCAGGTAATGGACTAGTCTCTAAGTTGGACAGGTTCTTTGGGAGTGTGGAGATTTAGCGTGATATCAATGCTCATCAGTCATGGGGTTGGCTCACCCTTTCTCGAACCACACTCCACTACTCTGGGACAACGGGGAGGAGTCCCATGTGGGCACCTATTTTAAATTTAGGAAGTCTTGGCTAAGGGAGGAAGGCTTCAAAGAGATAGTTGGAAGCTGGTGGGTGCATAAGAAGGTGGAAGGATCAGCCACTTATCTCTTGGCTATGAAATTGAAAGATCTGAGAGTGATGTTGAGGGAGTATAAGTGAACAATTCAGATCATCAAAAATCAGAGGAGGTCTAAAGCTATGTCCATGGTGTGTTTTTTGGATAAAAGGGAGAACGGGGACCGGTTGGCTATGGATGAGGAGGCACAAAGGAAGCATTGGCAGGGGGTGATTCAAGCTGAGGACCAGATTAGGGAAGTGGACTGGAGTGAAAGGTCTATACAATTAGGGTTGAAGGAGGGGGATGCAAACACGAGGTTTTTTCATATGGCAGTGAGTGCTAGAAGGAGAGTGAATTTCATCTCTTCTTTGAAAAGAGGGGACTAGGTGCTTACATCCTCTGATGAGATTATAAGGGAGATGGGTAGTGATGAGAACCTCATCATGAGCCATAACTAGCTCATTTTGACCTAATACAAAGGATAAAAGCTCCTACATAACTCAAGGAAAGGCTTAACTCAGAGAATTCTGAGTTTAAGAAGAAAATAGAAACTAAGGGGTAAAAATGCAATTTTACCAGCACAATCTGCAAGCAGGGTAATTCAGGGTCCAAACACAGGTCAAACAAACCTAATAAGAAGGGAAGTGGGATGATCTGATCTGATAAGGGCTACAGCAACTCCAAGGAATTAAATGACAATCTGTAACCCTAAAACAAACCCACTTCAATTCATGAGGTTCGAGGCAAAGAAAAAATCGAATAAACCCTCTACAATTCGTATAAAAATAATCTCTAGGGTTTAGAACCTTCAATTTGGCTTTAGGAACCCATTTTGACCTACATTGAGAACCATGCCCAATTAATGACTTAATTTGGGTTTTTACGTAAATTGACCAGTCAAACAAGGTCTGATCTAGAAATAAAATTCACCATTAGAATCCTTAGGCCCCATTTAGTCATGCATAAAAACTTGAGCCTAAGAAGAGACCTTCTTGACCGACTTTGCATTTTGGTCCTCATTCATTACTTTTTGACCCTCAACTTTTGAAACCCTCACAATTTGGCCCCTAACTCTTCTTCGTTCTTTGTATTTGGGTCCTCCCTGCAAAACCCTGAGCAGCGCCATGCTCCGGCAACCTTGCGCGAGGCATGGCACCGCGTAGGGTGAGGGGGACCCCCTGCCAAGTCAACCAGGGGTTCCCTGCGACGTCAGCCGTCGCAGGAACACCCCCCTGATCGCTGCAATCGCCCATACCGCCCATGCGAATGCACGGACGATATGGGTCTCCATCTCCGGCGTCCTCCGGCGAGGGAGGCACGTCGTCTCCCTCCGCCCTCCTCTCTGTTTCTGCCTCTATAAAAACCCCCGACGCTCTACCGCTCTCTCCAGCTAAGTTCTAACGGAGAAACCCCCCCTTTCCTCTCTTCCCACTCCGACAGAGGCCCCCTTGCTCCAGCGGTTCCTCCTCCTCCTCCTCGTCGCTCTGCCGCACTACCAGCAGCAGGGCTGCCTTTACCTCCTCTTCCCGCGTCACGCCGTACCCAGCGCGCGCTCTCCCGCAATCTCCTCGCCGCCACCCTCTCTCTCTGGGCACCTTCTTCTCCGGCGACAGTCGATACGACTGTCGCCCTGCTCCGGCCCCCCCTCGTCCCTCCGAGTAGGTACAATCTTTCCTCTTCCTCCCCTCTTTCTTTTCCTTACTGTAATTTGCATAACCACCCCTTGACCGCGCCTAATCGCCCTCACCTTCCCCATCCCCGGCCAAACTCCGGCGACTCGCTCCCGTCATTCCACCACCCCACATGACTCCCCGACCCTCACAAAACCTCCGCCTCCTCACCCTGATCAACTTTCGCCCTACCATTTCCCACCACTCACCACCTGTAGACCCCCCGAACAAACCCATTTCCCACGCTACAGTTTGACCTAAGGCAACCCCTACGCTTCGCCCCACGGCTTGCCAGACCCCACACCGCCTTCGCCGTGCCACGGCGAAGGTTCTCCGCTTGTCTGATTAGGCCGAGGGGCCGTTCTTCTGTGGACAGGTTGCTCGCCCTCCATCGCCATTGCTGAGCCGGTGAAGCTCTTTCTCACCTGCAGCTGCAGGCGCGCTTCGCCCAGGTTCGACTCGCCAGGACGCGCAATTCGCAGCCACGCAGTCGCCCAGGCCTGTGCAGTTGGGGAGAAGGCCCCGCAGCTGCTGCATCTGCCTGCAGCTCCCTCAGCGGCGGGTGCCCAATTGGGGTGGGACATTTAGTCCCACCTCGAAACTTTTGAGAGGTCCACACCCACATAAAGGCAAAACGTGCCTTAGGCTCTTTGCCTCCTGAGCACGGGGTGAGGTCCCTCTCACCCGCTCGAGCCGGCCTCGTCCGCGACCACGCCCCGCGGACCTGGCCTGACCCGTTTACCCATCCTGCACTCCTCGCCCACCACCGCACGCCGGTGGGCCTGGACCCGGGCGCGATCTGCGTACCAGACTACCCGACAGCTCTGGGAGAGCTATCCTATGAGTGGATTCTGAGAGAGAGAGATGCGGGGGAGGGTAGAGTAGGTTTTGCCCTCTGATCGAACTTTGAGTGTGCAGGCACAGGTGAAGAAGAAGAGAAGGCAGGAAGAAGAAGGACTGTGAGAAAGAAGAAGAAGAAACCCACAGAGGAAAGAAGAAGAAAAGACGCACTGTAGCAGTAGCTACTTAAGTCGTCTGATTGGAAAATCAGACGACGCTCTGAAGGCAAAGAAGAAGGAGAAGAAAAGAAGAACAGGACCGCAAGGGAGAAGAAAAAAAAAGAGACGGACAGAAAGAAGAACAAGAAGAAAAAGAAAGAGAAGAAAGAAGAAAACAAGAAAAGAAGAACAGAGCAGGAATAAGAAGAAGGAAGAAAACTGAAGACTCAAAGAGAAGAGAAAAGAAGACAGACGAGAAAGAAGAGAAGAAGAAGAAGCCAACAAGACAAATCTCTCTCTCTCTTTATTTTTTTTTGTAATAGAAACTTCGTACCTCTAGAATACAACTTGCTCCCTGAGTTCGACCTCAGGAGAACTTTCATTTCCGAGTAAAAATTGTAATAATGGCAATGACTATCTGTACTACAGCGTAATTTCTATAACAAAACAACAAAACCTAGTCACAACGCCGTTATCACTTGGCGCCGTTGCCGGGGAGCAACGGCTATTCTAGAAGTAATAAAATTTCTATTTGTAAGTTTCTAATAATCTCTCCTCTCTTTTGTGCAGGTACAAAAAGAAGCAAAAAGATGCAACCGCACCACAGCCACTCCAAGGACAGGTAACTTCCTATTAAACCCTAAAATTTTAAAGAAAAAGAAAAGAAATAGGCATAACCTATCTTTATACATAGTAATAGCTGCATATTCTCAGAAACTATTATTCCTGCACACAGTTTTAAAGGTGATTAGGAGCTAACACACCCTTGCCTGAGCCCTAATTACCCAAACAAAGAGTTAAATGGACCAAGTAGAGCCAACATAAGGTCAAAAGCTAGGGTTTTTAGAGACACACCTTCTATTAACAAAGAAAAGATCTTCCCAAAAGGAGGTGTACCTAAACCTTGTTTGAAAAAATCTACACAAGACAAACCCTAAGAAAATGGCCCTCTAAACATTTGAACCCTAAAAAGAAAGGACCCAAAAGCTCTCAAAAGAACAAGAGGTGAAGTTGACCCCTTGGGTCAACCAACCTTAAAATTGGGCCACTTTGTTCACAAAAACACCTAAGAGTTCAAGTGAAACCTTAAGCACCCCGATCTTAAACTAAAATTGGTAGACTTAAGAGGTCAAGATCCCCATTCTGGTCTACCTGGAACCGCAGTGACAAGAGAGGTCGGGTGGGGGAAACCCTGTAACCCGTGGGGATGCTCTACCGTGTAGGGGTCTTCGCGAGACTCACCCTCTCTGGCTGCCCAGGTAATTCTCAGGTGGACGATCTTCCTGATCAAGGGGTTCATCTGCCTCACACCTCTATAGTCACCCAACAATTTTTGGGTGCCTCGATTGGGTCCAGCACCTGCTTATCTCATCCAATCCTTCAGTATTTGGCAGGAGGTCCTTGAAACCTCCTTCAGAAATTCACTTCTCCCCCCCCCCTCGAGGCCGAGCCTCGCTGCCCTTGTTTGTGCAACCAATCATTCACATAGCCCCTTTTCCTCTGATTCCGAACAAAGTCCCCTTCTTCCATCTTTATTCAAACTTCGATTCTATATCTTGATTCCACCACCTGATTCAAAGATGCAGCCACACCAATTAAGACTACCATTCAAAAAACCTGAATATCAGAGATCCATGAAAGATAAGATGATTGAGGATGCCCTTGAATTCTATGAAATCAAATGTAAACCCTCAACACCAATAGAAAACATTCAGGTTGATGTCCCAACAACCACAGCTTTCATCATAAACTGTGCCCAAATTCTGTTGACAGAAATTACGAAAGGATCAACCCGAGATATGCTCATGACAGGATACATTGAGATAGAAAAATTACACCAATCTGAATACCTTCAATGCTTGACAAATCTTGTACTTTGGGAACAACACCAAGATGCCCTTATAAAACGGGTAGAAATGATGAGATCACTAGAACAAATTATCAACCAGAAATACCCGTATATACCAGAAACGGAGGATGAACCATCTTGGAACAGTATTAAGGAACAATCCAGTTTCCCAGATCCTGGGACTAAGGCACAAAGTGGTTGTGGAATCCCAACCCAGATAGAAGACAACATTGAATTAGGTTGGGATATTGCAGGAGAACACACTGATGAACCGACCTTAGACCACAAATTGCCAAGCTTAGAATTCCCAAACTCCTGCAATAATGAGGTCAGAACTGAACCTTTTGAGGGTATAAATTCCGCCCCTTATTTTGATAAGGCGGCCCTCGAAGGTTATTCGGACTTAGGTTCTAGCAATTCTACCCACATCCTAAACCTAGAACCTAGATCTGAAACTTATTGGGAAGATTATGAGGCTTCATATGAGAAAGATCAAATTTTTACAGAATATGATTCCGGGCCTCTATTTAATGAATATCCCTCTCCAACATCCTCAGGAAATCTGATCAATTTTTCAGAAAACACGCCAATTTATGATACAGAAACTGAGGAGTTGAATGAGTAGGGTTTTAATGGGGTCTATCCTACCAGCTTCGAGCTTGGACAGAACACCTTTTTGAGCCCAGAATTGACATATAGGCTAGAACCCAGTTAGGCTGCTGACTCCACATCTGATGATTTATGCTACGGTGGAATTCATGATCAAGAATCTCATTTAGAACTCAATTTTCACAAACTCTCCGACAACTTCAGATCTGACTATAATTGTGGAGACTCTTCTTCCTGAACACACCAGGCCCATCTACGACCTCAGTCCACATGACTCTGACTCCGACTCTAAGGTCCTGATTCCCGAGATCACTGGTAACACAGAATCATTCCTTTTTGATCCTCAGGAACCAAAAATAGAAAATGCCAAGTGTGATTGCAACACAGAATTCAAATTTTTTCTTAGTTCAGATTTCCTTCATCCTACAGACACTCTTCAGGCATTTGATAGCTACCCAGAGGACTCTCTACAGAAAATCACCTGTCATTCCTTTCTAGAAGAGCCCTCATACACAGTTGCCACCTCGTCCGCACACACAGAACTGATCAAAACCTCTTCCCAACCCCGACCCGCAACCGGACTCAATTTCTATTCAGATTCACCTCTCACCGAGCCGATTGCATTTCCACATCGTGCTCCATCACTCTCTGATCACCCCTGTAGGGTTCCTGCGTCAATCACTGATTATTCTACAGGTCCCTACTCTGACCAGGCTGATTTAACCCAGCCAAACCCTGCATTCACACTTCCACATCCATCTGAGCTTCATAGTATATGGTGGGTTCCATACCTTTTGATCTTCATCTATCAACCCACCAGATTGATTGGGTTTGGGCTGCATCATCAGCTTGTCAATCTGATCAAGAACCTGGTTGGACCAACCAGGCTCTTCATCAAGGTGCTTGTCTTACAAAATTCTGCTGATTTGACCATCCCCTCTCCATCGCATTTCCCGCTTGGCTGAAGGCATCAAATTTAGCGCTCAACGGGAGGCAGCCCATCATTCTCTTTGAAAACCTAAAATCTTTTCTGACACCTTTGTGCACTTAAAGTTCACACTTTAGGACAGCCGACTCCACCTCAGATGCTTGCATCTGAGATTAGAAATCATCCGAAACAGTCACCCCGACCCATTCACTCATCAAAACATCTGTCCTAATGTATGCACTAAGTTGAATAAAAATCCCCTAGGTTACAATGAGGATATTGCAAATCTTAGGCATGGGGGGGTATGATAGTGCAAAACTTGTAAGAAAAGGTTTCAAACAAAAAATTTACATATGCCAAAAACACCATAAAAATTAAAAAAAAATTTTGAAAGAGAATAAAAGGAGAAGGAAATTTTGTGGGAGGAGAAAAAAAAACAAAATGAAAAAGGAGCACAAAATTATGAGAAAAAAGTAGTCATTAGTAAGAAACTAAGAAATTAACCTAAATTCTAGACCTCATTCAAGAAAAGAACTGAAAAGTGCACAAAGGGATTAGTAAGAACATAAATCTTAGGCATTCTTGGATAGACTCTTAGTACCCATTAAGATCTGGACACTCCTCAAGAGGTTGAGGAAAATGAAAAGCTGAAAAATTAGGTCTAAGGCTTAGGAAGTATTTGGCCTCGTTAGCTAACTTTTGGTTTACAGGACTCAGTAACCTAAGCACCCTAACCTCACACACAGCCTGGTTCAGTAAGCGTAAAAATCAAAATCACGCAGAAGCGTCGAAAAATTCTGAAAAGTACACCTAGAGTACGAGCGGCCGATCAACACAAGTTGATTTAGACGAGTTCCCAGCGCGGAGAGGCGGGAAATCCCCTCAAAGATGCGTAACAAAATATCATCTCCTCGGTGCTTGTCTCATAGGATATTTACATATCCTACTGGGGGCATGTAAGCACTCTGCTAGTTCAGATTCCATGGATGGCATTATCACGAAGTGTCAATTGCCAGGGTCTGGACTCGACCACGGAACACCATGGATGGGATTATCTCGAAATCTCAATAGCCAGGGTTTCGGGGGTTGCCATGGGCGGTGCTATCTCGAAGCATCGATTGCCAGGAACCCTTGAGGATTGATGATGGGGGCAAGGAATCTGATACAGACCGTGTTGAAAAGCCAATCCTAAGCTAGAATTAAAAAGAAAAAGAGAGAGAAAACTCTCCAAAACAGAAAAATTTTCTACCTCTCTCTCTTACAAAACGCACTGCGAACTGAGCCAGGGCTAAAATCATTCCAAGCACGGGTGCTTTAACCACAAAGTCCAATAGACCTTAAGTTAGTTCTTGTAGGCCTTAAAAACCTTTGCTAAGGACTGAGGCTGAGGCTAGACAGATCTGGATCTTGATTGGTACTAGAGTACCTTTTAGGCCTATGGTTAGCATTCTAACCTAATCTGAGTTCAAAGGAAAAAGCACTTATCTAAAGCTATTAAGAACTCCATGGTCTAGAACAAAGGTTGAAACCTTAAGTTTTTTGCTAAGGGACTGGCAAAAGCTAGGCATGGGGGTATGATGAGAACCTCATCATGAGCCATAACTAGCTCATTTTGACCTAATACAAAGGATAAAAGCTCCTACATAACTCAAGGAAAGGCTTAACTCAGAGAATTCTGAGTTTAAGAAGAAAACAGAAACTAAGGGGTAAAAATGCAATTTCACCAGCACAATCTGCAAGCAGGGTAATTCAGGATCCAAACACAGGTCAAACAAACCTAATAAGAAGGGAAGTGGGATGATCTGATCTGATAAGGGCTACAGCAACTCCAAGGAATTAAATGACAATCTGTAACCCTAAAATAAACTCACTTCAATTCACGAGGTTCGAGGCAAAGAAAAAATTGACTAAACCCTCTACAATTCGTATAAAAATAATCTCTAGGGTTTAGAACCTTCAATTTGGCCTTAGGAACCCATTTTGACCTACATTGAGAACCATGCCCAATTAATGACTTAATTTGAGTTTTTACATAAATTGACCAGTCAAACAAAATCTGATCTAGAAATAAAATTCACCATTAGAATCCTTAGGCCCCATTTAGTCATGCATAAAAACTTGAGCCTAAGAAGAGACCTTCTTTACCGACTTTGCATTTTGGTCCTCATTCATTACTTTTTGACCCTCAACTTTTGAAACCCTCACATTTTGGCCCCTAACTCTTCTTCGTTCTTTGTATTTGGGTCCTCCCTGCAAAACCCTGAGTAGCGCCATGCTCCGGCGACCTTGCGCGAGGCATGGCGACACGCAGGGTGAGGAGGACCCCCTGCCAAGTCAACTAGGGGTTCCCTACGACGTCAGCCGTCGCAGGAACACCCCCCTGATTGCTGTAATCGCCCATACCGGGTCTCCATCTCCGGCATCCTCTGGCGAGGGAGGCACTTCGTCTCCCTCCACCCTCCTCTCTGTTTCTGCCTCTATAAAAACCCCCGACGCTCTGCCGCCCTCTCCAGCTCGGTTCTGACGGAGAAACCCCCCCTTTCCTCTCTTCCCACTCCGACAGAGGCCCCCTTACTCCGGCGGTTCCTCCTCCTCGTCGCTCTGCCGCACTACCAGCAGCAGGGCTGCCTTCACCTCCTCTTCCCGCGTCGCGCCGTACCCAGCGCACGCTCTCCCGCTATCTCCTCGCCGCCGCCCTCTCTCTCTGGGCACCTTCTTCTCCGGCGACAGTCGATACGACTGTCGCCCTGCTCCGGCCCCCCCTCGTCCCTCTGAGTAGGTACAATCTTTCCTCTTCCTCCCCTCTTTCTTTTCCTTACTGTAATTTGCATAACCACAACTCGACCGCGCCTAATCGCCCTCACCTTCCCCATCTCCAGCCAAACTCCGGCGACTCGCTCCTGCCATTCCACCACCCCACACGACTCCCCGACCCTCACAGAACCTCCGCCTCCTCACCCTGATCAACTTCCACCCTACCATTTCCCGCCACTCGCCACCTGCAGACCCCCCGAACAAACCCATTTCCCGTGCTACAGTTTGACCTAGGGCAGCCCCTACGCTCCGGCCCATGGCTTGCCAGACCCCACACCGCCTTCGCCGTGCCACGGCGAAGGTTCTCCGCTTGTCTGATTAGGCCGAGAGGCTGTTCTTCTGTGGACAGGTTGCTCGCCCTCCGTCGCCATTGCTGAGCCGGTGAAGCTCTTTCTCACCTGCAGCTGCAGGCGCGCTTCGCCCAGGTTCGACTTGCCAGGACGCGCGGTTCGCAGCCACGCAGTCGCCCAGGCCTGTGTAGTTGGGGAGAAAGCCCCACAGCTGCTGCATCTGCCTGCAGCTCCCTCAGCGGTGGGTGCCCAATTGGGGTGGGACATTTAGTCCCACCTCGGAACTTTTGAGAGGTCCACACCCACATAAAGGCAAAAAGTGCCTTAGGCTCTTTGCCTCCTGAGCACGGGGTGAGGTCCCTCTCACCCGCTCGAGCCGACCTCGTCCGCGACCACGCCTCGCGGACCTGGCCCGACCCGTTTACCCGTCCTGCACTCCTCACCCACCATTGCACGTCGGTGGGCCTGGACCCGGGCGCGACCCGCGTACCCGACTACCCGACAGCTCTGGGAGAGCTATCCTATGAGTGGATTCTGAGAGAGAGAGACGCGGGGGAGGGTAGAGTAGGTTTTTCCCTCTGATCGAACTTTGAGTGTGCAGGCACAGGTGAAGAAGAAGAGAAGGCAGGAAGAAGAAGAAGGACTGAGAGAAAGATGAAGAAGAAGAAAGCCATAGAGGAAAGAAGAAGAAAAGACGCACTGTAGCAGTAGCTACTTAAGTCGTCTGATTGAAAAATCAGACGACGCTCTGAAGGCAAAGAAGAAGGAAAAGAAAGAAGAACAGGACTGCAAGGGAGAAGAAAAAGAAAGAGACGGACAGAAAGAAGAACAAGAAGAAAAAGAAAGAGAAGAAAGAAGAAAACAAGAAAAGAAGAACAGAGCAAGAATAAGAAGAAGGAAGAAAACTGAAGACTCAAAGAGAAGAGAAAAGAAGACAGATGAGAAAGAAGAGAAGAAGAAGAAGCCAACAAGACAAATCTCTCTCTCTCTTTATTTTTTTTTGTAATAGAAACTTCGTACCTCTAGAATACAACTTGCTCCCTGAGTTCGACCTCGGGAGAACTTTCATTTCCGAGTAAAAATTGTAATAATGGCAATGACTATCTGTACTACAACGTAATTTCTATAACAAAACAACAAAACCTAGTCACAACGCCGTTATCAGGTAGGTATTTCAAGGAAGCATCGAGATCAAGAGGGAAAGGGGGTTGGAGAATGATAGCTTCAGACTTCCCCCAGGTGGGAAGCATGGTAGCCACAAAGCTGATTGAGAACATTTCAGAGCAGGAGGTGGTGGAGGCCATGGATGGGTTGAATGTAGAGGGTTCTCAAGGTCCAGATGGATTCCAGGCATTTTTTTACAAGAAATTTTGGCTAGTGGTCAAAGGGGATGTGATGGAGGTTATTAAAGAGTTCCGAAGGGGCAACTCAGGCATGGAGAGAATAAACAAATCTTATTTGTTTCTATTACCAAAGTGCATTGGGGTAGAGACACTGGCTGACTTCGGGCCCATTGTGCTTTTGAACTCAATCTACCTCATCATTGGTAAAATGCTGGCGATAGATTGAAGGGTGTCCTGCCTGACATGATTAGTTCAGTGCAAGCAGCTTTTCTCCCTAATAGATCCTTACAAGAGTCTTTCATTGTGGCACAAGAGGTGGTCTCTGGTTGGAAGAGGAGAAAGAGCAGAGCATTCATGTGGAAGGTTGATTTCAGTAGAGCATACGATTTGGTAAAGTGGCCATATCTATGGGAGATTTTTAAGAGGAGGGGATTCCCTCCCTAGTGGATTCAATGGATGAAGAGGTGTATTGTCACATCCTCCTTTTCTCCTCTTGTAAATGGTAAGCCTTGTGGAGAGTGGATCCAGTCGCAGTGTGGGGTGCGGCAAGGCTACCCACTGGCCCTGCTTATCTTTAATTTGGTGGTGGATACCATTTCACAGTTCAGTTTCAAGATGGCAGAGGCAGGCTTGTTTAGGGGATATTCGCTATCAAATTCTAGAGCTCTTGCACCGGTACTACAGTACGTAGATTAGCCCATATTTGTGGGCTATTTAAGTATTTAAGTTCCTAGACTTTAAGTTAATTCTAACATTTATTTAGCATAAATTAGGATGTAAATAGGTTAATTCATATTTCTAATTTAATTACATAATTCATGCATTGCATTCATATTTAAATGCATTAAGAATTAACTTAGAATTGCATTCATTTAATTAGTTAACCAATTAGGTGCATTGCATACAATAATTAAGTAAACATAAAAGTTGAGGGTTTGTATATAAATAACCATAATATTTTAACATTATTTCTTATTCTTCTTCTTGCAGCAACGGCTGCATTTCCTTCGGTTGTCACTTCAACACCACCAACTGCCACACTGAAACCTGCATTCAAGGACGAGCAAAGAATGTGGATCTGCTCCCGCCTCTCCGTTCAAATCTATGCAAATGGCTACAAAAGGAGGAGGGAGGCTGCTGAGCTGGAGAGGCCACCATCCCAACGATTCACCACTGTGCAGAGAGTTGAGCTCTCAACCGTTCCACCACCACCGGCCTCAACCGTGGCAATGAGCCTCCGCCACCGTGGGCGTGTGGCGTGACAGGCCACACCGCCATCTGGAGCTCATCTGCATCACTGTGCCTCACCAGAATCAACATCACCACCCTCGCCGTCATCACCAACAACCTCCACAACCACCACTGCAATTTCACTCCTCAGTCAGTTAGGACGTTCGGGAAGTTTCCCGGACATCTGAAGCTTCGCCCCCACACACAATAGGACCGGCCGCTCACTTTACGCCCACGTCCCTCCGGCTGCACACTTCCACCCCACCTCCTGCAGCATCCACCGCGCATGCCCTTCACCTCCTTCATGTCAACGCTCTGCTAGCACCCACCGCACGCCTTCCTTGCAACCTCTGTGCGCCGCATCTCCTCCAGCGCCAACCGCCAGCACACCCTGCACCAGCTCACGCACGCCTCTTCATCATCTCCAGCCTGCAGCAGCAACTACCCTTGTAGTGCGCCCACTCCAACACGCCTGCCTTGCAACCTCGGAGCGCCCGCCAGCATGCAGCAAGCTAGCCAGCACTTGCGGCCAACGGGCACACAGCAGCAGGCGTGCGTTCTTCTCTACACACGCATCACCTGTACAAGCCCACCACCTGCAGCGCCTCCAGCATCCACTTCCACGCCCTCGCCGACCTTCTTCAACACTTCGCCAGAATCGCAGCGTGCACACCCCTTCAACACCTCCGTCACCAACGCACCTCTAGCAGTGTGTGCGGCCTCATTGCACACAACAACAGCCTCCACGTGCACCACCTACAGCAGCCTCCGCGCGTGCCCATCTGTGCCTCCTCCAGCAGGTGCAGCCACCGCCGAAACCCACCTTCACCGAAGCTCCGTCCGGTCGACTCCAACCACCTCACAACTCGCCGCCACCACCGATGCGAAGCCCTCAGTCTAAAGAACTTCCTCCGAGCTTCACGCCTCCGGCCGTTCCTTCCTCCTCACGCATGGCCAAGGGGAAGAAGATCCCCTATTTTTCTACAGTAAAAGGCCTATTAATATTTGCATTCTCTGCCATTGCCAACTTTTATTGATATTTTATTAAATCTTCATTGCAAAAAATATCCTTTAGTTCAAAATTACCATTTCAGCATGTTCTCTTGATACTATCTTAATCTGAAGGTAGATTTGGCTCGATTCTCGTCGAAACTAACTGTGAACATACGTTTTTAACCGGTGCGAGTTTAAATACGTCATTGCCTCCCTGTGAACACGACCCGCTCTTTTACGAGTGGTTATTTTAATTATTGATTAGTCGATTTTTCCACCACATAAAACTACAAACGACTTTAAAAGCGAAGAATCGACTCGTCAAATGGCGCCGTTGCCGAGGAAGCAACAGATGCAATAATTTCACCTGATTTTATTTTTGATTATTTCTCATTGCATAATGATTTGACCATTTATTTTTTTTTCTGTACAAGAAATTTGTGAGAGGAATCAACCATCGTGAGAGGCGACCCTTAACATCGCTAGAGGAGGAATTGGTCAAGCTACCTTGCAAAGGAAGAGAAGGAAGAGGACATAACGATCATCTAGTCGCTGATTTAACTAGAGTAGGATTAAGACTTTAGATTTAATTTTTCATTGCACATTTGGTTTGAAACCCCTATTCTGGGGTATATTTTGAGGGGTTTGTTCCCCGATTTTGTTTTAGACCCGTGTTGGGTAATTTTTGAGAGCATGTTCCCTTTTCTTTAGATTTAGGTTTTTTAATTTATTTTGTGGATTGTTTACTTTTATTTGCTTGTGCATAAGTAGTTAAAAATAAATAAAAAAAATGAGCTACCTACTAGAAGCTGCCTGCCCCTAGGACGAACCATTTAGGTATGTATGAGCAGCCTCTAGATTTACTTCTCTGCATTGCGTGCATTCTCGCATCGTTAATTGCTGGAAGCAAGGTATGCATTCTCTTACTTTGCATCCTATTCTTGATCACGCATTGCATTTGGACTTAATTCGAAGACCACATAATTTGTCTTGAAGTGATCTAACAAGTGGTCACATATATTCGTTAAAAAAGACTAATTAAAGGAGGGACATCTAAAATTCAAGGACTTGATTGTCAAACGTGGTGTGCGATTCAAAATTCAAAATCTTTTTGCGGTGAATGCACACTTATATCTTTTGCACCACAGCACTCATTTAGACACTCCTATGTCTTGAAACGACTAGGACAAGAGCCCTCCTACCGTTGGATTCTGAAGTGTTCGGAACTTGAGATCAAAGGTTTTGTAAATCCAAAGAGGGGGATACCCTGTCACGGATTTTTGGGGGTAGTTGAGAAGCATCGCGAAAGCACAGCTTCAAAGGAAGGCTTAGGCCTACTTGCATCCCTCAATCTTCCGTCTTTGGATTTACTTAACCATTTGAGATTTAGGGAAGAATACATAAGCTCCAACTAGGTCTTTTTAGGCATTTCGAAGGTTGACAATAGGCGCATAATTGATTAGGCAACTTGCTTTGTCACCTACAATTTGAACTAAAGTCAAAAGCCTAAATTTGTAAAGATCGAACAAGTCCTTTTGAATTGTATTTGTAGTGCATGCTTGGTAGGCGTTCTCTTAGGAGACTTGTGTTTGATCCTGAACCTGAAAGAATCTTAAGAAGAGACCTTCCAAGGGTAGAAATGACCGGTCAAAGGAGCCTTAAGGAATATTTCATTCCAACCAATCAAGCTGGCCCTGCACTACGTAGACCTGGAGGGGACAATCCTTATGAGATCAAAAGCAGTACCATATCCTTGCTGCCCTCCTTTTATGGTACTACTAGGGAAGACCCTTACAGGCATATAGAGGAATTCACCGAGGTTTGTTCCACGGTGAAGCTGCAGGGCGTTACTGATGACGCTCAAATGCAGACCTCTTTCCCTTCTCCCTTAAGGACAAAGCCAAGTATTGGTATCACACCCTTGATAATATTAATACTTGGGATGCCCTGAAGAAGGAGTTTTTGAAGAAGTACTTCCCCATGAGCAAAACAAATCACTTTAGGAGGGAAATTATGAGTTTTGCTCAAAAGGATGGGGAAGCATTCCATGATGCGTGGGAGCACTTTAATGACTTGCTGAGACTTTGCCCACATCACCAGGTGCCTAAATGGCAACTAGTTGAAAGGTTCTACACTGGACTTAATGATTCACATAGGCAAACTATGGATGGTGCCTGTGCAGGAACCTTTCTATCTAAGACTGAGGATGAAGCTTGGAACCTATTTGATACTTTGAGTGAGAATTCTATTCACTTGAATTCTGCCTACATGGATAGAAAGCCCATTCTCATGCAAAGAAAGTTGGAGGCGAATGAGGCAAGGGACACCCAGAATTTAGCCTATCAGATTCAATTATTGAATCAAAACATGGAAAGGCTTATGTCAAACTCGAGTTCATTCGTATCTAACACCTCCACATCCCAAGCTTCTGAATGCTTAATTTGTCAAGGCAATACACACACCACTGTGGATTGCCACTTGGCCTCCCAATTCCCTGAGCTTGTACAAGCGGATTTGAATGCCGCTTAAGGGTTCCGTCCTAGACCTCGTAATGACCCTTTCTCCAACACTTATAATGAGGGATGGAGGAACCACCCAAACTTTCATGGAGACAAGGAAATGTCTCAAATTCAGGGAATTACAAACCACAATCCTTTCAAAACCATCAAATGAACCAACCTCAAACCTTTGCCCAACCTAAGACCTCTGAGATGGATGAATTGAAGGTGATGTTGAAAACTATGCAAGAAAGTCAAAGTGCCATCATCCAATCTCATGACAAGGCTATACATGGATGAAATCACAAATAGGACACCTTGTTGAGGATGTTAGACAGAGGGAAACTAGGAAGCTCCCCAGTGCTGTTGAGGAAAAACCTAAAGGAAAAGGGATTGTCTTCAGGGAGCATGCTCAGGCGGTGACTATTCTGAGGAGTGGGAAAGAAATTTCCAAACCCGATGCTCCTATAGTCTCACCCCCTAAAAAACCATCCACCCCTACTTTCACCCCCATCGGAGAAGACTTGCCCAAATCTTCTCCGCTTGAAATCACCACACCGGAAGAAGTTGCCCCCATTCCACCCCTTACTCGACATGACAACCCTTCCACCCAGAGATCGAGAGTGCCTTTTCCAGAGCACTTATCCACCTCCGGGCAGACTTCTACTAGCTCATCTGGAGCCAAAGATAAGATGAATGAGATTATGGAAACTTTGAAGCAAGTGCAGATTAACCTACCTTTGCGTGAAGCTATCAGGCAGATTCTGTCTTATGCCTGCTTCTTAAAGGACCTGTGCATGAAAAAGAGACAATCTAGAAAATAGGTCCAATCAAAAGTTGTCTTGCCTGATTCTATTAGCTCAATTGTTCAACATGGCACACCCCCGAAACTTAAGGACTCAGGAGCCCCATACATCTCAGTAGTTATTGGTGACTTACAAATTGATGAGGCTCTACTTGATCTAAGTGCGGGGGTGAACATCCTTCCGAGCTACATGTATGAACAACTTAGGGGAGGCAATCTGAAGCCTAGCCCTGCAATCCTTCAAGTTGCTGATCGATCACTTAAGACACCATGGGGAATTTTGGAATATGTCCTCATAAGAGTGGAGGATTTCTTCTTTCCCGTTGACTTCTTAGTTTTGGACACTGACCCTACCAACAAGCCAACCAAACCCTCCATCATTTTGGGCCGCCCCTTCCTTGCAACTTCACATGCTTCAATCAATTGCAACACTGGGGCATTGAAAATGGGCTTTGGGAACAGGAAAATCCGGCTTAATGTGTTTGATGCTTACAAACAAGCCGGACTTGAGGATTGTTCTCAAGTTGAGCTGATAGACGACCTGATTGAAGAGGCAACTCCTGCAATGTTATGTGATGATCCCCTTCAGCATGTCATGCTAAATGACCATTCCCATCTCTTGGAGGAATGTGAAGGGGATATACTAAAACTTGAGGAATTGCTAGGTGTTTCTGCTGAGTCTCTTCCCCCATCATTTCCGCCGAAGGTAGATCTGCTACCTGAAATGGGGACATCTATTATGAAACCCTCAACCATACAAGCCCCCGACCTTGAGTTGAAACCCCTCCCTGACACTCTCAAGTACGTTTTCCTAGGTGCTAATGATACGCTCCCCATTATCATTTTGGCTGTGCTATCTGAGGCACAGGAGGGAGCCTTGATTGAATGTCTGTCTAGGCACAAGGAAGCTATTGCTTGGAGCATTGCTGACATTAAGGGTATAGACTCTACACTCTGCATGCACCACATTTATACTGATGATTCCATCAAGCCATTTAGGGACATGTAGAGACGTCTAAACCCTAATATGAGGGAGGTGGTAAAAAAGGAAATCCTGAAGTGGCTGGACGCTGGGATCATATATCCCATTGTAGATAGTAAATGGGTAAGTCCTATTCATGTGGTGCCAAAGAAGGTAGGCTTTACTGTGGAATTCAACGACCAAGGTGAACAAGTTGTCACTAGACCCTCAACTGGATGGAAGGTCTGTATTGATTACCGCAAGCTGAACACCGCTACCCAGAAGGATCACTTTCCTCTGTCTTTTATTGATCAAATTCTCGAGAAATTGGCAGGGAATAAGTACTATTGCTTTCTCGATGGATATTCTGGGTACAATCAGGTGGCAGTCTTTCCTGATGACCAGGAGAAGGCGACATTCATGAGTCCTTACGGTACTTTTGCATTCATGCGTATGCCGTTTGGATTATGTAATGCCCCTATAACTTTCCAGCGGTGTATGATGTCTATCTTTTCGAACATGATTGATGAGTGTGTTGAAGTGTTTATGGATGACTTCTCCATTTATGGCTCTTCTTTCGACCAGTGTCTCCTGCACCTGGAGAATGTGTTGAAGCAATGTAAGGAGACTGGTTTAGTCCTCAGCTGGGAGAAAAGTCACTTCATGGTACAGAAAGGAATTGTACTTGGGCATGTTGTATCCGAGCAAGGTTTGGAAGTAGATAAAGCCAAAATTGATTCTATTTCCAAACTCCCTTTGCCTACGAACGTCAAACAGATTAGATCCTTTCTGGGCCATGCCGGCTTTTATAGGAGCTTTATTAAAAATTTTAGTAAAATTTCTAGGCCACTTTGTGACTTGTTGGCGAAGGAATCATCCTTTAATTTTGATTCAAAGTGTGCCGAGGCCTTTCAAACTCTAAAGGAGGCCTTGATCTTTGTGCCTATTCTCCAAGCTCCTGATTAGACACTCCCATTTGAGCTGATGTGTGATGCTTCGGATTATGCAGTGGGAGCAGTCCTTGGACAAAGGGTTAAGGGAAGTCCTCATGTGCTGCATTATGCAAGCAAGACTTTAACCGAACCTCAACAAAACTACACCGTCACTGAAAAAGAATTACTTGCTATAGTTTTTGCTCTGGAGAAGTTTAGGTCTTATCTGCTTGGGTCTAAGGTGGTTATTTTTACTGATCATGCAACAGTGAAACATCTCATTGCTAAGAAAGATTCTAAGCCACATCTGATTAGGTGGATCCTACTCCTTCAAGAATTTGACTTGGAAATACGTGAAAAGAAAGGAGTAGAAAATGTTGTGGCTGACCACCTGTCTCGCCTTCCTCTTAATGACTCTCTTTCTGGAGACATTCGCGAGACATTTCCTGATGAAACTCTGATGGCAGTAACACCAACTTTACCTTGGTATGCAGACACTGTAGATTAGTTGGTCACTGGACAAACTCCTGGCTCCTGGGATGAGTAGAAAAGAAAGAGATTCATTTCCCAAGAAAGATATTTTCAATGGGAAGAGCCAAAATTATTTAGAATTGGACAAGACCAAGTATTGAGACGTTGCGTACCTGAAGAGGAACAACAAAGTGTGCTGAGTTTTTGCCATGAACTTCATTGTGGAGGACACTTTGGTGCAAAGAAAACTGCTTTTAAGATTCTCCAGTCTGATTTTTGGTGGCCTTCCTTATTTAAGGATTCTCATAATTTTGTTAAGGCCTGTATTAGATGTCAATGGACTGGAATGATTGGGAAGAGGAATGAAATGCCTCAACATCCTATTCAATCTGTTGAAATTTTTGATGTGTGGGGAATTGACTTTATGGACCCCTTCCCATCGTCCCATGGTTATGAATATATCTTGGTGGCAATTGATTATGTCTCTAAATGGATAGAGGCCATTCCTACGTGCACAAATGACCACTCTGTCATTTTGAAATTTGTGAAAGCCAATATCATACCTCGTTTCGGCTACCCCAAGACCATTATAAGTGATGGGGGACCTCATTTCCGAAACCACCACTTCAATCGGCTAATCAGGAGTCTGGGAGTGACTCACAAGGTCGCTACCCCTTACCATCCTCAGACAAGTGGCCAGGTTGAAGTGTCGAATAGGGAGATAAAAAATATTTTGGAAAAGACTGTTAGACCTGATGGAAAGACTGGTCCCAAAAGCTCGATGATGCTTTGTGGGCTTATCGAACGGCCTATAAGACCCCTTTGGGTACTTCTCCCTTTCGAATTGTGTATGGGAAAGCATGCCATTTACCTGTCGAGTTGGAACATAAGGCACTTTGGGCTATTCGAAGTGTTAACATGGATTTAGAGAAGGCAGGTAAGGCACGACTTCTAGAATTAAGTGAGCTTGAGGAGCTGAGGAATGATGCTTATGACACCTCTCAAGCTTATAAAGAAAGAACTAGGGTCTTGCATGATAAGTTTATACTTCGAAAGACCTTTAAGCCCAACCAACAAGTTTGTCTTTTCAATTCCAGACTTAAGCTTTTTCCTCGGAAGTTAAAATCTCGTTGCGATGGGCCTTACATAATCACCATAGTATTTCCACATGGAGCTGTGGAGATTAAAAACCCTTCTTCTTCAGCAACTCCCTTTATCATCAACGGTCAATAATTAAAACCTTACATAACTTTGGATGGCCATCTGGTTGACGAAGTCACTCTTGAGGAGCCTTAGTTCCTACCATTCTCCACCTCAGGTAATATCTTCCTTTAACTATTTTTTGTTTTCAATGAAGACATTGTTTGAACCTGGCATGGGGGAGAGGACCTGAGGCATTTTGTTTATAGCATGCATACATTTGCATTAAAAAAAATCTCTAAATAAATAAAAATAAAAAATATATATATATAATTAAAAAAAAAAAAGTTTTGAGCTTAGCTGGCTAGGTCTTGCATTCTTAAGCAAATTAGAACTCTAGGGTAGACTAAGTTAATTCTAGGGTCAAACTTTAGAGGCTAAATGAGCTACTAGCTTTAGACCTTTAGGGTCCTTTGTGGACTTAAAAACTTAAGTAGGAGTTAAGTTGCGGACCATTCCTCAAGAGGTTGAGGAAGGAAAGCTAGGGTTTGAGTTAAAGGTGGAGTAGTACCTGGAGTCTTGTTCTACCTTTTGGTTTACGGGTCCTTGTAACCCAAGCATCCAAATTTCACACACTTGGTCTGGTGTAAATAAGTAATCAACTTAATTCCTTTCTTAAAAGAGATTTGGTTCTCTTAGTTTTGACTTAGGAGAGGCTTGAAAACACAATTTGATTGGAAGAGTTCTTGAAATAGGAGAGGTGGAGTATATACTCACCTTGAGGATGCGATGATAACATATTACCTCCTCAGCTCTTGTCTCTTAGGATATCCATCCTACTGGGGCATGTAAGCGCATTGCGCGGCTCAGGTACCATGGGTGGCCCTATCTCGAAGTGTCGATTGCCATAGGCCTGAATTTGCTTAAGAAATCCATGGGCAATACTATCTCAAAGTGTCGATTGCCAGGAGTTGTTGGGGTCATTATGGGCGGTGCTATCTCGAAGCATCGAAAGCCAGGCACCCTTCGAGGTATGGTAATGGGGACAATGAATTCGACATAGACCATGTTGATAGCTGATCCAAGGTTAAACTTAGAGGAATCAAACAAAAAAAAATTTATATATCATTAAAAAAAAAGAAAAAAAAATCCTTTTTCCTTTAACTCAAATAACTCAGACCAATGCACATGCATGGATGCTTTAATCTCAGGGATCAATAAACCATAGGGTAGAGTCAGAAATCAGGGAAACTTATGCCTGCAACTCGTCTTTAGCCGACCAAGTCTGTAACTTAGCAACTACTTGGGAACCTTAGGTCTAGAGTCTAAACTTAATATGTTTCTAAAGGAAGACCGATTGGGTTGACTAGTCTACTTAGAGTGCTAGGTTTTTGCTTGGATTTACTAGGGACTAGCAAAAATTAGGCATGGGGGTATTTGATTAGCCCATATTTGTGGGCTATTTAAGTATTTAAGTGCCTAGACATTAAGTTAATTCTAACATTTATTTAGCATAAATTAGGATGTAAATAGGCTAATTCATATTTCTAATTTAATTACATAATTCATGCATTGCATTCATATTTAAATGCATTTAGAATTAACCTAGAATTGCATTCATTTAATTAGTTAACCAATTAGGTGCATTGCATACAAAAATTTAAGTTAACATCAAAGTTGAGGGTTTGTATATAAATAACCATAATATTTTAATATTATTTTTTATTCTTCTTGCAGCAACGGCTGCATTTCCTTCGGCTGTCGCTCCAACGCCACCAGCTGCCGCACTAAAACCTGCATTCAAGGACGAGTAGAGAATGTGGATCTACTCTCGCCTCTCCGTTCAAATCTATGCAGGTGGCCACAAAAGGAGGGAGGCTGCCGAGCTAGAGAGGCCACCATCCCAACGATTCACCACTATGCAGAGAGTTGAGCTCTCGATCATTCCACCACCACCGGCCTCAACCGTGGCGACGAGCCTTCGCCACCATGAGCGTGTGGCGTGACAGGCCACACCGCCATCTGGAGCTCGTCTGCATCACTGTGCCTCACTAGAATCAACATCACCACCCTCGCCGTCATCACCAACAACCTCCATAACTGCCACTGCAATTTCACTCCTTAGTCAGTTAAGACATCCGAGAAGTTTCCCGGAAGTCTGAAGCTTCGCCCCCACACACAACAGGACCGGTCGCTCACTTCACGCCCGCGTCCCTCCAGCTGCACACTTCCACCCCACCTCCTGCAGCATCCACCACGCATGCCCTTCACCTCCTTCATGTCAGCGCTCTGCCAGCACCCACCGTGCACCTTCCTTGCAACCTCGACGTGCCGCATCTCCTCCAGCGCCAACCGCCAGCACACCCTGCACCAGCTCACGCACGCCTCTTCATCATCTCCATCCTGCAGTAACAACCGCCCTTGCTGTGCTTCACCTCTAACGCGCCCACTCCAGCACGCCCGCCTTGCAGCCTCGGTGTGCCCGCCAGCGTGCAGCAAGCTCACCAGCACCTGCGGCCAACGCGCACATAGCAGCAGGCACGCATTCTTCTTTACGCACGCATCACCCGCACAAGCCCGCCACCTGCAGCACCTCCAGCGTCCACTTCCACACCCTCGCCGACCATCTTCAGTGCTCCACCAAAACCACAGCATGCACACCCCTTCAGCGCCTCCGTCACCAACGTGCCTCCAGCAGTGCGTGCGGCCTCATTACGCGCAACAGCAGCCTCCGCGCGCACCACCTACAGTAGCCTCCGCATGTGCCCATCCGCGCCTCCTCCAGCAAGTACAGCCACCGTCGAAACCCACCTTCACCAGAGCTTTGTCCGATCAAGTCTGGCCACCTCGCAACTCGCCGCCACCACCGCTGCGAAGCCCTCGATCTAAAGAACTTCCTCCGAGCGTCACGCCTCCGGCCGTTCCTTCCTCCTCGCGCATGGCCAAAGGGAAGAAGATCCCCTGTTTTGCTACAATAAAAGGCCTATTAATATTTACATTCTCTGCCATTGCCAACTTTTATTGATATTTTATTAAATCTGCATTGCAAAAAATATCCTTTAGTTGTTCAAAATTACCATTTCAGCATGTTCTCTTGATACTATCTTAATCTGAAGGCAGATTTGGCTTGATTCTCGTCGAAACTAACTGTGAGCATACGTTTTTAACTGGTGCGAGTTTAAATACGTCATTGCCTCCCTGTGGACACGACCCACTCTTCTGCGAGTGGTTATTTTAATTATTGATTAGTCGATTTTTCCACCACATAAAACTACAAACGACTCTAAAAGCGAAGAATCGACTCGCCATACGCTGATGACACGATTTTTTGTGTGGAAGGTGGGCTCAGTGAGGTGGTGTCTCTATCTACTATGATTAATATATTTGGAGAGATTTTAGGTTTGCGGCTGAATGGAGCTAAATCATCTTTGATTTGCTTTGGTATAACTGATAGGGAGCATGAAGCAATTTCAACCACCTTGCACATGTCCTCTACTACACTCCCGGTGATATACTTGGGCTTACCTTTGATAGATAAGAAGATAAAGAAGAGTGATTGGGCATCTCTTTCTTAGAAGGTAACTACCAAACTGGAATCATGGAGTAGCAAGTTTTTATCTAAGGGTGGATGGCTGATCTTGCTAAACTCGGTCATCACATCGATTCTGATCATTTTTTTCTCAGTATTCAGACCACTGAAGTCTATTTGGAAGAGGCTAGATATGATGAGAGTGCTTCTTCTAGAAGGGGGCAAAGTCTGTAGGCAGGTTCCTACATCCGGTGAAGTGGCAACACCTATGTAGACCTTGGTCAAAGGGAGGAATGGGCATTCGGTCTTTGAAAGAGTTCAACGATGCTTTGCTCCTGAAGTGGGCAGTTAAGTTAACGGTGGAAGATGGCAAGATGTGGTCCCAGTTAATCAAAGACTCATATGGTCCTACACAGGTGCAGATGTGAGTAAAGCCCCTAGCCGACCCTCTCCCTTTTGCCAGTCAGTGAGGAGGGCAATCCAAGACCACTGGTCAGAGTTTGTGCCTAAATTGGGTGATGGCAAGAGCTTTGCATTCTGGGATGATGTGTGGTCTGATCTGGGCAAGTTGAGTGAGGCAAATCTAAGGGTCTTCGCTGCAGCAGTGGATAATAGGGCATTGGTTAGAGAATATTGGGATGAGGTGAATGGCAAGTGGGTTCTTGATGTAGCTAGCGCGCACGAGGGGGGACGAACCCAGACTGAGCAAGCACGGCTACTTGCTGATCTATTTGATTTCTAACCAGCTGAAGGGGAGGATGGTTATCACTAGAAACATGGTTTGTTCAACTCTACCAAGGCTTATAGGAGGCTGATGGAGGTCATAGCTGATGCTCCCACTTCTGCTGACACTGATTGTGCCAAGATGTGGAAAATGAAAATTCCACTCAAGCTTAAAATCTTCCTCTGGCTTTGTAGGAGGGATGGGCTTATAACTGGTGAACTAAGAAGTAGGAGGATGGGTGCTCCACCACAGAACTATCCACTGTGTGATTTTGACATGGACAACAGGATGCACCTCTTCACTTCTTGCTTGGTGACGGACCAGATTTGGAGAAGAGTATGTGGGGAGCCTCTACCCATGTAGGATGACCTTTGGAGGAAAATTTTGATGACAGGGAACCAATAGATGAAGATGGTGGCTGTTATGTGGTGTGTTTGGCATGCTCGTAATGAGCATCTTTTTAGGGGGGGCTCTATTAATGTTGGAGCTATTGCAAGGGAGTGTTGGGTGCATGTTAAAGAGTGGTGTGACTCTATGTAATGGCTCTTTTTACATATGAAT
The DNA here is from genome assembly GCA_037157565.1 of Thalassia testudinum. Lineage (NCBI taxonomy): Eukaryota > Viridiplantae > Streptophyta > Magnoliopsida > Alismatales > Hydrocharitaceae > Thalassia > Thalassia testudinum. The sequence continues at coordinate 32,578,327 of JAZHRO010000036.1, forward strand.
AAATGAACCCTGGTCTACTATCATTTTCGATAGCACTCCTCATCTTCTCAAAAAAACAAAAAAAGAATGATGATAAACTAATGTTTATCAAATATCAACTCCATGATCAAATAAAAATCATTCACCAAAGATCAAAAATTTAAATAGCCATAGACCAACAATGATAACACCTGGATTTAGAGTGGAAACTCTTGTGGGTAAAAACCACTACCTAAGCCTCTTAACTTAGGATTTCTTTGACTAATCGACACTAGCCAATCCACTAATGTACCACTTGAACGAGGGTGGCACAACCTCTTACAAGACGTCTTCTCTTTTACACCTGACTAAGAGAAGAACAACGAGACTTCCAAGACAACTTGAATCCTAAGTAAAAACAACAAAAATAAAAGGTATATAACAAAAATTCCTATGGAACCTCAATGAGATTAGAACAAACTGAACTTTTGTGATTCACAAAGCATCATGCTTTGAATCGCAGTGATAGTAGGCGCAAGGGTGCGAAAGCACTAGATAGAATATGAGTATTTTGCTTATAGAGAGCTCTTGAGGTGTGTTTTGAAATAGGGGGTCGAGGGTCCTATTTATATGTGTTTTTCGACCTTGTTTGGAAATACTGGAAATACGGATTTGATCAATCAAAACTTGGGATTGGTCAATCAAAAATACTTTTGGTCGATTAAATAAATGGTTTGATCAATTCCAAGTTGATCGACTTTATAAATTTAAAGAAAATTTGAGCATTGGAATTCTTTGATCGATTAAACAAAAAGGGTTGATCGATTAAAAGGAAAATATGACCGTTGGAGGCCTTCAATTGATTAAGCAAGTGGGTTGGTCGATTGATTGCACCACAAAAATACACCTGCAATAGTGCCTTCTTGTGCTATTTCCTAGCATTACCTATGCATATTAGGGTTCCATAATCTTATTTGTAAAAATACATGCATGCATGCATTTAATTAAGAGAGGAGGAGAATGAAATAATTGGCCTCACAATTCACATTTTCTTCAAGTGCTACTTCGCAATATTTCCATCTCCATTTTTATTTCTTTTTTATTTTTAAAAAATCTTTCCCGTGGCTGCATGCATCTTCTTTTCCTCGTGCTATGCTTTCCTACAGCAACCCTCTCCCTGTCAGCCGCAGCAGCCCACTCCCTGCCACTCCATGTGCAAGCCATGCACAGCCAGGGCATGGCTGTGCATGGCTTTCTTCTTCTATAAAAAGACCACGACTTCTCCTTCATCAGGAGCCTGGTCCCAACCAAAAGAACCTGCAGCTTCTTCTCCAGGACACCGTCCTCTCCTCCCTCTCTCTCCATACGCCAGCCCTCCTCGGAGACACTCGACGGACAGGAGCAACTCACGGTGGTGCACAACCACCACCGTGAGTCCACCACCGCCCAGCTCACCATAGAGCCGGTGGGCGTGGTGGCTCTTCCCTGATTTCTTCGTTTCCAGCCATTAGAGCGGTAGCTTCAAGCTTGAAGCTCAAAGCTTCGCACGCCCTGCAGCAGCGGCAAGAAGGCAGCAGCAGCATGCAGCAGCAGCCGCCCAGCCTCTTTCCGCACAAGCTTGCAGGCCGCCTTTACCCTCCCCATGCGCATACAGGCATCACCGCCTCCCGCTTTTTCGCTCTGGCATGCTCTCTCTTCCGCACGCAGCCGGCCACCGCGCGTCACTGCAGCGGCCGGCCAACCCTCACCATGCACCCCAGCAGCACCCGCGTCGCCCTCGCCCTCCCCCACGCATGCCAACTCCCTCTATGCATGCTCTGTCGCGAGCTTCTCCATGCCTGCAACCGACCGGTGCAGACCCTCTCCCTAGCGCGCCAGCCCGCGCGCGCCAGCCGCAAGCTAGCTGCACTCACACCACCTGCAGCTCCCGGTCACGCGGCTCGCCCGACAACGGTAGCCACTGTTCACGCGAGTTTGCGTGACACTGTGGCTACAGTGGGGTGATCAGTGAGCTTCTTACTTTACCGGTCACCCGGCGCGCCGCTACCGCCGTTCGCCCATGCACGCGGCCGCCTGCCCGTCTCCGCCTGCGTCGCCCGCACCAGCCTACGTATGTCTGCGTGCGCCAGCCCTCTCCCAGCGCCTGCCTTCGCCCGCTCCCTTCGCCCGCGCCCGCTCCAGCCCTCGCGCAGCACGATGCGCTGTGTGTCATCTCTCCACGCCCATCGCCCTCCAGCATGCACTTCTCTGCGCGTGAGCTTGAGCCTCCAGACGATGCCTGCTGGTCGCGGACGACTTAACCCTCCAGCAGCGCAGCCTTTCCCTCTCTCTCTCTCACTGTCTCTCACAACACTCTCTCACTCTCTCTTTACCGACGTACACACACATACACTCACACTTCCACACACACACACACACCTATACTCTATTATATACATATATATATATACGTATACTTATATATATTGATATATATATACATATATTTAGATACATATATATATATATATATACTTATATTTATACATATAGTAGTACCTATATACTTATGTATTAGTATACATACATCATACATATATATATATACATCTATATACTTATATATACATATATATATATATACATATATACATATATATACTTATATCTATATATATATTACTATTTATATAACTAAGTATTAGTATACATATATATATATATATACACATATATCTATATACTTATATATACATATATACTTACATATATACATATACTTATATACATATATATATATTTATACATATATCTATACATATATTAGTACTTATATAAATATGTATTAGTCTATATACATACACATCTATATATATATATATACACATCTATATACTTATATATATATATATATACATATACTTATACATACATACATACATACATATATATATATATAGACATCTATATAGTATTATATACATACATACATACATATATATATACATCTATACATATATCTATCTATAAATATAGCTACATGTATACATATACTTATATATATACACATATACATATATATATATACACATATATATATACATATATATACCTAGTTATAACCATATATACATATAGATATATTTACATATATACATATACATATATTCACATTATTTACCATATGCTATATTGCGGGAATATCTGCACCAGTTGCTGATATTCCTCGATACATGTGTACAAAAAAAAAAGCGTGTTCGCATTCATCTTCCACCATCCATCCTACACGCGGCACTTCATTCAATTGGTTGCGTCTTTCTAGACAACGACCGACTCGACACCGTACTACACTCCATCTCCGCCTCCACCCCCACCCCTTTATATACATAATATATACCTATATATATACTGTATTTACTTTATTTCTATTTCGCTTTCCTGTTAGTAAAAAGATAAAAAAATATATAAAAGGGAAAAGATAATCTTTGACTTGCAAGTACTCTGTCTCGCGAATAGCAAGACCCATTTTGGAACCTTGTTTTTGCTCAAAGCCAAGAACTTAATTTTGAGGGTGTGCCTCAAGGACAAAGATTACCAGAAAAAAAATCTAACTAGAAAATACCAAAAACACAATAAACGAATGGAAGAGACCCATTGTAGGAAAGGTGTAGAAACTTGACTTGTAACCCCACTTCCCTGAGTTCGACCCTGGGCCTAAAAGTGACCAAGATAAAATCAAGTAGGCCAGGTTAAAAAAATTTTTGTAAAGAGATGGTTAGGTCCAATTTAAGTTAACCACTATACACTCTTCAACGATAAAATCATCATATTAACAACTTATTCGGGTCTGACACCATCGATCAATTAGAAGATTGGTCAATCAACAGTAGTAAAAACTTAGGTTTGAAGAGAAAATCCAACTTTTGCGAATTTAAAAGTGCATCATTTGTTATTCTATGAGGTTCCTTACATAGTTCTAGACTCAATAAAATAAAAATAACTCTTCCATAGCTTCTTCTGAAGTTGATATCACTTGACCAAGACATCATGATTTGATTTGACCTATAATGGCTAGTCCTCAATAGAATTATAATTTTGGTACATCAAAACATGTGCATTAACAGAAATTACCCTTATGCAAACACTTACAACTCGGAATGGAGGAACCATCCGAATTTTTCTTGGAAAAGAATTGAAACTTCTAGTTCAAGATTCAAACCACCTTCCTTTCCTAAACAATCCCAAAAATTCTAAAATCCCCAACCTAAGACTCAAACCTAGAAGTTGGATGAGATGAAAGCTATAATGAAGTCCATGCAGGAATCCAATCAAATGATCTTCCGATCTCAATTAAAGATGATTTCTGTTATGCAATCTCAGATCAAACACTTGATGGAGGCTAAAAGTCAAAGAGAAGAGAGTAAATTACCAAGTCAAGCTGAGGGGAATCCTAAAGGGAAAGATGTGGTAATTAAGGAGCATGCCCATGCCGTCATAATACTACATCTCCATGGTCATAGGTGACCAATGTATAGACGAGTCCCTGTTAGATTTAGGTGCAAGGGTCAATGTCCTCCAAAGCTCAGTGTATGACTTATTAGGGGGAGACTTAAAACCTAGTACTCTAATTTTGCAAATAGCTTATAGGTCTCTAAAAAGTCCCAAGGTCTACTAGAGAATGTTCTAGTTAAGGTAGAAGACCTCTTCTTCCTTGTAGACTTCCTAGTCCTAGATTCGAACCCCACTAACAAACTCACTAGACCCTCCGTTATCCTTGGTTGCCCTTTCCTTGCTACTGCCAACTTTGTGATTAATTACAAGACTGGGATCATGGAAATGAGGTTTCACAACAAAAAGATTTTGCTTAATGTTTTCAGGCATGCAAGCAAACCAAGTGTGAGGAATGCACGCAACTTGACATAATAGAGGAAAAAATACTAGAAATTACCCTGAATATATTTGAAACAAATCCTTTGTAGAGAATTTTGGAGGATGATTATTCTGATTAACTACAAGAGGAAGAAGTATTGGAGGTGAAAGATGATAATGATTGTGAGAGTTTCATGTTTGGAGATGTCTCACTAGACATGTTGGATCTAGAGGAGGATATTAGAAGAAGAAGAGAAACTGAATATGAAACATTCCATTTTGATGAGTTAATGAGTGGAAAATCGTTCCTTGATCAAGGTGAGGAACAACTAGAATTGGCGAATTTTGAATTAAATGAATCTTGGATGACCATCTTCACCTTCACACCAACCAATAACAAGCTTGAATTTGAATCATTCACAATTGAACTAGATGCTAAGGTTGATGTAACCAAGTTTTAGCTCTTATCTCTTGGTTTGAAAGACTTGGATTTCATAGAAGGACCTCATGAATTTAAAGTCACTTTGTATGATTACCCTATCTCCAGGGGGAAATCAAGGCGACCCATCCTAAGGTGGAGTGGAGAGTTTGGGTTGATACTTGTAGTCATCACCATGACATGCAGGGTTTGAACTTCAATTGGCACAAATCTTTAACCCTTAGTTCTTGTGAGGATCCTTGTTATCCCCTACTTTCTGACCTTTAAGAGGTTGTTTATAATTCTCTTCATTATAAACTTCTCAGGGTAGCTTATAATATTCTCTGTAATAACTGCTTCCAGTGAGCTGTTGGTGTCGCACTTCATCACCAACTCGCTAATATCCTTGGCTACTTACTCTATAAGCCAGTCATATTATTCTTACTCTTAGGGTGTACTTCCTTGTCTGTGGAACCTGATTTATAAGATTTAGACATCGGGCTGCCAACATTAAATACAACACTGATTGGGAGGCAACCAACTCTACCTCAGGTAAGACCTTCCCTTTTTTAATAATGAGGACATTATACATTTTTAGCATAGGGGGGAGATAAAACTTGAGCTTTTGAATTTAGCATGCATGAATTTTCTTACTTTATTTGAAAAAAAAGGTATTAAATAATAAAATAAACAGTTAATATTGTGTTGTTAGAACCTTGTTCCACATCTTGTTTTGGTGTTAATAAAATTATTATGGTTTAATGTTTACAATTAAGTGTATTTTAGATTTAGGTGAAGATCAAGGCAACAAAGAATTATGTTAAGGAGGCATGTTGACAAGGAGGCAAGATGACGAGGAGTTGATGATAGAAGATCATCAAGAGTTTTTGTTGTCTTTTAGATTAGATTTTTATTTTTATAGAATGTATGTCTCTTAACAAAGAAATATAACTTAGATCATAAAATTAATTACGGATAAAATAGGATTAATATTAGGATCATTTTTCAAAGAACGTACTCAATAGTTAATCTTTGTAAAATCTTTAAATAAAGGTACTTGATAGCAAGTACCGGTACTATTCATTAGTACCGGTACATGCAAGGCACAGGTTTGAGCCTATGTCTCAAACTATGAACAACAAGTACCGATACTAATCAAGAGTACAAGTATTTGATGGCCACAGTTTGAAGACTCAGTTCTGGCCCGGACCTTACAAGTACCAGTACCCATGATGAGTACCGATACAGGTAGGTCACAGTGCCTAGTGAGTCTCAAACTTGGGAGTCACAAGTACCGATACCTATGATTAATACCAGTACCAGGACTCATATGTGCTAGCTGCAAAAAGATAGTGAGCAACTAGTACCGGTACCTGTACTTAAGTATCTATATTAGTTAACCATTGGTTCAAAACAGAATAACTGTAAAATTAATTTTGAGAAGATGAACATTGGGATTTAAAAACCAACATCTAGTAGACATACCACTAAGGTCCTAACTCTATAAAAAGACCTTAGGACTCTTAGTTTGTACACATGAAAGTGAAGGAAAAATTCTTGAGCTAACTTTTCATATTTCCACCATATATTGAAGAAAAGAAATAGTAGTTTGCTGCTCTCAACCTCTCTACGCATTTGCAAACTCAACGACATATTTTTATCATGCATCTACAAAGCGAATTACATCCATCCTAGGCTCTCTATATGGTAATATTATTTAAATCATTGTTGGGAGGCATAGGAATTCTTGTTGTAAGATTTCTCTTTTTTACACCTGTGCTTAATTTGTACTTGAGCTTTTGCTTATTGGATTGTAACAAACTCGTTTCTTATACTTGGGTTGAGGCAACCCATTAATTACCTCATTTAGTAAATTAATTCCCTTGGAGTTTAGGGAATTAGGTTAAAAATCCTAAGCTGGGAGGCTTAGGTAGTGGAGTACCCAAGTGAGTGGTGAATCACTATACATATTATGTCAATTTCTGTGGTTTGAATTATTTGTGCAAATCCTTTTGTTATTACTAATATTCGCATTGAGTTTGTTTGTGTGCATAGCCATCAGATTGCATAATCCATATAGATCCTACATATAGCCATCATCGCATCGTCTATTTTAGATCCTACATGTGTTTTTGATGACACAATCTGGGCTAGGGGAGGAGGTTGAGACGAGCCAAGTAGTCTCTGACCCTTAAGGAATTTAGGTAGAGACTTGGATCTAGACTCTTTGGGCCTAAAATAAGCTTAAAAACTTGAGTATTTACTAAGATTTAGACTATTTTCTAAGTCCTTGAAGAGACCATGAGACCAATGTATTAAGTCAAAGGCTTAGTATCTGACCCCCACGTATGCCCTTAGGTTTGCAGGTGTTGGTGATTCGAAGAAATCGCTAGGTAATAAAACATTTGTTGTAGTGCGATTTTTCGAGAATAGAAATAAAAGTAACCGAAACTTTGGTGAGTCCCAAGTCGATCATGGAAAAGCGTGGGATCCATCTAACTAAATGCAAAACGTAAGGCAAATATGAACTAAGGTAAAGGAGATGAGGACATCACAATCAGGCAATTATATAGAGAAGGGGGGTGAGAAGCAAGATTTGCAAATGATAAAGATGAAAACTAAACTTTCATTGCTACTAGAAAAAATGTCAATATTACAACTAGAACAAGTAATAGAATGCCTACTAGAACTAGAAATAAAAGATGAGAAGATGATGAGTTGGAGCATGGTTCGTTGCATCAGCTGCCTTGGAGATGAGGATGAAGTAGAGATGAGGAAGAAGAGGAGGATGGCCACCAGGAAGCAGCAGAGTCTGGGCATGAAGAAGCTTTTTAATGGGGTGAGAGGGTAGACTAAATAAGAGGGCTAAGGAGAAGGTGGTGAGATGTGGGATTTATTCTAAACTAAGGAAGACTTAATGAAAGAAGGGGGGAGGGGTAGGCTCCTATTTATATAGTTTCCTAGATGTTTGATGGAGAGCTAGGATTTAATGGTAGGATGATGGAGGGTAGAGATTAATGGAGGTTTATGATGGAGGTTGTTACAACAGTCTTATAGGATTGCCCTCACTTGTCTTGAGTTTTTGGTCTTGTTTTGTTTCGAATTTCAAATTTCACATAAAAGAAAAGTTGTAGACCTTGAAATTAGCCTTCCAACGCAACTTGAATCACTCAATTTGGATTTAAAGTACAAAGGTTATGGCTAAACTACTAGACATGTGTCAGTTTGTTATAAATTTCGAGATTAGGAATAGAATTTGGTTTAGGGTTTTAGGATAGGGCTTTAGGTAGGTAATTTAGGGTGCTAGGATGTAGATCTAGTGGTGAATAAATTATGGTGTATTTGGCCATCCAAAATAGTTTTTACTTGAGGATAAAAGGGCTGGTCAAATAAGGTATGTTTGGTTAGGATATAGGAATAGGTTGGGTTTAACTAATGGGCTTATAAAATAAATTAGGCTAGCCAACCAAATTGGTTGATTAAGTAGGCTCATGGCTAACCACCTAAGGTGGGAAATTAGGCTAGGTAATTGGATCTTTTGTTAGGGAAAATTGGGTCTCTAAATGGACTAACCTAATTGCTAAGTAGGCTAGGTCAGATAAAATAGGCTCATCCTCTTTGCATAAGTGAGCTCAAACATGAAAATCCATTCTCCAAGCCTCAAAATTGCTCCAAACCTAGTACCAGCACATAATATAACAAAGACATCAAGGTACCATATATAAGTTTGAGAAAAATTGTATAAAAACCCATAATTATGCAATATTTACAAAATGCATCTATATGACCAAACTGACCTAACTATATGCATTCTACCCTAATCAACCCTCAGATTAGCATTAATTAGGCATAATTAATGCAAATATATATAGAAATATCAGTTGGTAACTTAAGCATCCACTCTCTCACACACTTTGGCCTAACTCAATGTGCTTAATAAAGACAAAATCACAAAAATTCTTCTCCCTCGAAAAATGGTGCCCTCGAGATTTTGACTTAGGAAAGGCTTGAAAATACAAGTTCATTGCAAGAGTTCCGGCCAAATGAGAGGAGTATATACTCGCCTCGAGGACACGAAGATAACATGTCACCTCCTCAGCCCTTGTCTCTTAAGATATTTAAATATCCTATTAGGGACATGTAAGCACATCATGCAGTCCAGGTGCCATGGGCAGCATTATCCCAAAATGTTGATTGCCAAGGCCTAGACTAGATGAAGAATACCATAGGTGGAATTATCATGAAGTGTCAATTGCCTTAGGTTCTTGGGGTTGCCATGGGCAGTGCTCTCCCGAAGAATCGATAGCCAAGGGACCCTTCGAGGATCGGTAATGAGAATGAGGAATCCGATGCAAACCATGTTGAGAGTCGATTCAAGGTTAGACTTAAAGGGATCATAAAAATTACAAAAAGAAAATTCACAAAAGTATCTTTTTCTCTCTCTCAAATACACATGCAAACTGAATAAAAACCATTTTCAAGTATGCACGGATGTTCTTACTTCTGGGGTCAACAAACCCATAGGCAGACTAAGGAACCGAAGAAACCTTTGTTGGCGACTCAAAACAGCAGTCGATTGGAATTTGATTGGGCGAGCAAGTCTTTATCTTGGTAGGTACCAGAGTGACTTTAACCCTACATCTTGAGATTCTGAATTAATTTTCTTAGGTTTGATTAGACTAAGGTGACTTGACCTCTACGTCTCAACTCAGAGAACTATTCTCATTGTCATAATGTTTTGCTTAGGACTAGCAAAACTTAGGCATGGAGACATTTGACGTGTCCACATTAGTGGACTATTATTAAGCTTAAATTAGTTAGTCCTTGCATTTTTAGGTGTATTAATATTTGCATTTAATTGAGAAATAATTGCATGCATTAGAAATTAGGATAATATGAATTCTCTTACATTCTATACCTTTTTATAAATAATTTCATGTATCTCTCTGATTTGCAGGTACCTTACTACAGCCATACCGCCTCTTTGACATTTAGAATAAATTGATTAGGAATAAAATCAAGTAAATATAGGAAATGTTTTAAAAATCGAATTGGTCATTGAACTAACCAAGTGCTGATTTGGTTTTCTAATGGTTTAACCGGTGGTTTATAGCGATTAAATAGATGATGACATTAGCATGATATCAGCATGTGAAAAAATTGAAAAAAATCAAACCATAAGAATTTTGGATTAGTATGTATCAGTTCAACCAAGTCCAACCAAGATGAACCAATGTTCAATAAAAAATCATTAAAAATATGTAGTAGGAAAAGTTATTTTACAACTCTAATTATACTAAAATTGATATATTTTTATCAAATACTAAACAAATATAAATGGTATAATTGAAATTGAGAGTCTAACCTTAAAGAACACATAGATCCTTGAATATTTGTTTCAAGTTCTAAACTCACATGCATTGTCCTTTTTTTATAATATTTTTTAGCTCTTAAGAGAATGGTTAAATCGAATGGTCGATTTAACCAAACTGGTCGATTTGACCAGACCTAATTTTCATTGTTTTACACCGATTTCTACTTTCATCACCCAAATCGATCGATCCAACTTGTAAGGCATCGATTTTTGATTGAATCGGCCAGTGTCGTTCAATTTTGAAAACATTACATATGACACATTTATGCGAGGACTGATCTTTGGAATTCATTTTGGATGGTAGATGGAAGTTGGCCCTTTACATTGATGGTAACACCATCATGGGCACTAACTAGCCACAATTAGTCATATTCAATTGGTAAATGCTCATACTTGATCATCTAAGGGTCACAATTCCGCATTGATCTAATTTGGTAAGAAAACAAGAAAACAAGGTTAATTCTACTATTTTAACAGCACATCACAAATGCAGATTAACCATGGGTTTACTCAAAGGTTAATTAAAGGTCAATTGAGCATAAAAGACTAAAAAGTGGGTTCACACTGACTAAATCAGGGTTTCACGCATTTCGAGGGCAAAAATAGTACTAAAAACCCTAATTGTCAACCCCACTTAAATTGAAAAGGTTATGGTCAAGATAAATTAATCTAGACCTCCTAAAAATCATGGAAAAATATTATAAAAGGTTTGGTACCATCACTTTGACCATTTAAAACCCATTTTGACCTAGAATAGAGTTTCAGACGGAAATTTGCTCTAATTTGGGTTGCTATGTAATTTACCCATTCAAACATGGTCAAAACTCAAATCCAAGTTCATTTCATCTTAACCTAGTTTGCATTTTAGCCCTTAGAAACTCTGATTCTCACATTTAGACCCCTAGGTCCCTAACTTTGTCATCATTCTCTCATCCAAGTCCCTTCCGCCATTAACGTGTGGACACACCTATAGCAGACCTTCGAGAGAGGAAATCTCTCTCAAATTAGCATCAAATCCCTCCAAAATTATAAGGATTGTTGTTCAGAAGACAATAAATCCAACCAACCCCACATTGGAGATTGAAATTGATCCTAAAGCTCAGGCGAGTTCGAGAAAATCAAGAAACTTTTTCTTTCAAATCTGAGACCCAATCAAGCTCAATTCTTCATTTAGAGCTCGTATCTGAGCTCTATATAAATTCCCCTATGTCCTGCGATCTAGGTAGCCAGGAAACAGCCAGTCAGACCCTTCTTCCTTCTCCTCCGGCCACCACATCTTCTAATCCAGCGAGCTCTCTCCGACCTCCTCCTCCAGCCGTCCAACCATCAAATTGGACGGCCCTTCATCTTCCCCTCTTCGTCGCGAGTCTTGTCGTCCAAAGAAAGACCGCTATCAACCGCTTCTTCCTCGCCATCGTCTCATTGTCGCCATCGTCTTCTTGATCGACCGGATGCCTCTATCCTCCTCTCATCCCATAAGTCCCCTCGAACTCCTCCTCTCCCTCTCTAGGTTATATTTAGCACCTTAAGACCTACTTTTGACCACCGTACCACCTGCTTCCCCACAGTCTTCCCTATGGTAGGCATGAGCTCGGTGAGCTCATGCCAGCACCACACACATGCATACCATGCCACCACTTCCAGAAGCACCACCACACCTAAAGGAACAAAACCCCTAAACATATTTAGGGTTTTAGCTCCTTCTCCCCAATGATAACCACACCCCACGACTGCCATCACTGACGTCAAATAACCACCACACACACACACACCCCAAATCATGACCACCTTCACACTCGTTGTCCTCTAGCGAAGCTTCTGAACTATTCTAATTGGGCCACAAGGCTGTATTGTTCATTTTAGGTCTTCATCGGAGCATTGCTGTAATCGTTGTCATCCTCAACTTCGTCTGCCCCTCTGTATCTACTATACGGCCCGCTGCTACGCTCAATCAAAGTGGGGTTGCCTACTGCTTCCCTCTAGGCCTTCAATCGAGCAACAAAACCACTCTAGCAATGCCAATTCGATGAAGGAACAGTATGGCTTCACACAAAGGAGGCAGCTCTGTTTAGTCCAACATCGGAGACTTTTGGTTTTTTTTCGCACATATAAGGTTTTCTGCCATTACCCGGCTGCCTCAGTGAGCACGGGGTGAGGTCCCTCATCGCACGTGCCTACGTAAGCCCTTGCCCACAATCCCATGCACATGGGTCTGGGCTCTAACCAGATTACCTGGTTACTGTTACCTGTATACCCTATACCCGAATCTGAGGAAAAAGAGAAGAAGGAAATCTAAGGGAGGGGTGGCTTTGCATTATTACTCCTCAAGATTTGTGCCTTTGCCTAACACTTAGGAAAATTTCTAAAAGGTACTGAGGCTTTGAACATTTAGGTTGTCTACCCTTTGTGCCCGACGTCTGACCTGTGTTGGGATTACTGTGGAATTATTTGAAGACTTGTGCTGACGTAGATAAGTGGCTTGCAGGTTACTGTGGAGACATTGAGCACTGTTGGATCCTTGGGAATAGTGCTTAATTGTAGGGCTTAATTGATGGTTTCAACCACCATTTTTAGCCCTTTATTTATATTTTTGTCCCTAACTCTCGAAACTCATTATTGCTTCTTATTGAATAACATTTTTTTATCTGATTCACTTGCATTATTATTACTGATTATTGTGATTAGCGGATTGATTTGTTACACTTGCTCCCTACGAACGACCTCGAAAATCATGATTTTTCGAGCATTATAAATTTAAATGTCGTATCGATTTTCGTCGCTATACTACGATGCGATATTTTCCTAAATACGACCATTTTCGACTACAAAATACATTTCCCTCTTTTATTTTTCCTAATCACATAATTCTTTTCCAACTAACACCCCATCTTCTTTCTTTGGCCCAAAGCCATCTGCCCTCCCACACCTGACACATGCACCCAGCGACACATCTCACACTGCTCGCTCTTGACAAGCTCATTCCTCACCTTACCACGCACACATCATGCAACACACACATGCACACCATTCTCATTCCCATCCACCAAGAAAACACACACACCTCAACTAACACACACATTGCACATTTCACACTCCACGTTCCCCCATCCTACCCCCAGCAACAAAGACCGATACCTAACTACTCAACACCACTCTCCACGCCCCCCACCCAAGTCTCGATACCGCAGGTCCTATGGCCTAGTTTATGGTGGGGGTTAACCCGAGGGGTTAACCCCTATTTTCCAAGGGGGATAACCCAACTCTTGTTTGAGCTCTTAACATGAGTTATCCTAACCTGGATTTGAAGGGGGGTTGGCTTAACCCCCGTTTCAACCTCTGTTCTCTCTGTCCTCGAAGCACTACCTCCGTTGCGACCAATTTCCCGAGTTGCCCTTTTCCTCCCTCTTCGCTCCCACGATGGCTTGTTTTACCGCCTATTTGCTGAGCAAGTATTTTGTTTGTGGATTGTTTCAAGGTGATCATTTGTGTTTATTTAACTGTAATGCATCTATGCCATGTTTATATTGAAGTTTTTATCTCATTTGGATTTTAACTTTCTTATATACGAATATGATTACCACTTATGTATGGGCTTTTCCTGTTGTGAGATGGAAAAATTTTTCTTGGCTTTGGAGGGTAATGGGGGGCATTTTCTTCTTCAATTGCCACCTGATTTTTTTCATGGGTTTCGCTGTAAACAACATTTTTTTTCTTTTTTATCTATAGATCTAACTGGATCTTTGGCTCTTTCTTTGTGTCATTGTGGAGTAAGCCATTCTCCTGTTATGGGTTGGGTTATCCGGGTTATCCCCAACTAACTACCCTACCAGCCAAGGGAAGTCTTTTATTGCAACTAATTCTTTGATCTTCCCGATAAAATTCATCTTATAGATGCCATGTTTGAATGTACTATTTTTAGGTGTAATGGGAATTGTGGGATGGATTGAGAAGGAAGTTTTTAGCAAGAATGGTCCCTTTTCCCCTAGCCTTGCATTGTATGCCACATAAAAAATTATCTCAACTAACTTACCTACCATTCCAAGGGTAAACATGTCTTTTGTCACCTTATCCCCCATTCTAACCCCCATTCCCAAGTAAACACCCCCTTTCACATCATAAGATAACCCCCATTCCTAACCCCTATTCAGTAAACACAAACCAGGGTTAACACCTATTTGCAAGTAAACAAAAATAGGGGTCAACCCCTATTACAACTTTACTAACCTGGGTTAACTAACCCATGCTGTAAACTAGCCCTAAGGGGCGGTTCCTATCTCACCTATTGCACCTTACCTCCCATCACAAGCAACAGCACCCTCACCCCTCCCCATCGACAGAACACACCCACAAACCATCCATATCATAGAAACTCCACATTGCTCGCTATCCCAACACTGCTCCTGCCTGACCTCCACCAACCTGCTCTCCCAATCTCACATAGCACACACACCCACAGAACACACACAGCAAACACACTCCACCCCTCAGCACTAGCGACCACACCTACCACACCTCTACTCCTGCTCCTTCCCATACTCGACAACCAGCACCATCACCACCACCATAACCACCATCCATGGCCAGCCACCATTCTAAGGAGAAGCTACAATTCTGGGGAGAAGATTAGAGGAGGAGGACCGACACCACCACTGTTAAGGGTTGCGCTTCTCTCCGACCAGTCTCACTGTCACCATCATCAAGGGTGACGCCGCATCATCCAGCATTTTGAGCTCTCTCTTACTCCTGTCTTTATTTGATTGATAACTTTGTTTATTATGTTTAAATGGATGCATATATTTTGTGTGAGATATGTGTATTTTCTATGGCAATGTGTGACTAATTCCTTAGTCGTGGGAGTAGGGAGATGACCTAGGTAGGGGGTGTGTTAGGTTAAGTAACTTAGGATGTGCAGGAACTCAAGTTGGCAGGCACAACAGATCATTTGGAGATAGCTCGAGCCTAGGAATGAGTCTTCGAGTTGGGCTATGCCTCGGATGTACATTGACACACACCAAGCCTAGGGGGACGTGCATTACAAGTACCACTCAATCGAAGACACACTTTAGAATGCCTAGGAAACATCCCAAATGTTGGGTCAAATTCTGTCATAGCTTAGAATATTACGTCGTAGTATAGTGACAAAAACTAAATCGACATTTAAATTTATAGCGCTCGAAAAATGTTAGTTCCGAGGTCATTCACAGGGAGCAAATAATTGCAATTCAATCACCAATCAAGTAAAATAAGCACAATAATCAAATCGCAAGTAATGATATCAAATGAATAAGTAATCAAAAATATATTCAATAGCCAAATTATTTCTCAAGTTCAGTAATCAAAAATCCAAAAAGTGGTAGTTGAAACCACCAAGTAATCGTTTAATACTCAGGCTTCAAGACTCAATTCAACCTCTCTTCTCAATTCTCAAGCACTTAGCTAAATAGCCAAATCAGATGTCTCAACAAAGCCATAGATGGCTTAAACTCTCAGCCCAAGACTCCTCAAGAGTAGATCCAACTTTGTCTAATCCCTCAGTCTCAAATCCCAAGAGCAAAATTCCCCCTTTCCTTCATCTTAGAAATCCTCTCTTCTCTCTCAAACTAGACCCAATTCAAACCAAATTTGACAAGTTTAAACCGGCCAAGGCCTGCATGTGTGTGGGCACAGGCGAGGGTGTGTGTGGGGGTGTGTAGGGTAAGGTGGGACCTGACCCTGTGTATCGAAGGCAAATAGGCAATACACATGATTCCTTAAATGTGCAAATCCAATTTAGATTTGCACGATGTGGGACAAAACTGTACTATATTCTTTGCGTGCGCAGCTGATGGATGGTTCTTCAAATTGATGCTGCTGCAGTTGTTGTTCTATTCAATTGGAAGCCTGGAAGGCTTCGTGGAAGCATTCCGCAGCTTCTCAAAGTGGTGGCTGTGAAGATGATGATCGATTGACGACGAGCGAAGGTGGTGATACAATTGACGATGGTGAGAACCTAGAAATCAAAATACGAGCTAAACGCCCCAATTAAAATGTTCAAATACCTCATCGTGTGGAGAGGAAGGTGATGGTGGACGTGTTGAGGTGTTTTGTGAGTGAATTGTGGTCAGATGGTGACTGTGGAAGCAAGATTAGGTCCTATGATTGCTGTGCAATCACACCCCCATGCCTGAATCTTACTAGTCCCTAGCAAATGCAAGCCTAAATACAAAGTAATCCTAAATGACTAATTTCTATAAAGAGTTCGACTAAAGATTTATTTCTTTTGGTTCAGCCAAAATTTCAGAAATCCAGACAGTCATGAAAATGTAGTGTTGTAGCCTATGCAACAGATCCAAGTGAAAAGTCAATCCACATCTAAAGCTTGCACTTGACCCTTAGTAAAATTCTATCAGGATAGGCAATCTTCTTCCCTCGAGGTTATAAAATAATCTATAATTTCAACCCTGGCTTTTGATTTAGGTAGAAGATGTCAGAGTTAAGTGGGTTTATATTTGGTGGCTCATACTTATCTGGTGTTACACATAGAATAGTACTACAAAACTTAGATTTCCAGACTATTAAATAATTCAACTCAAAGAGAGGTGGAGAAACTGTGCTCTCTTTAGTTCCTTTGTACTCATTCTCTCCCTTTCTTTTTCTTTCTCTCTCTTTTTCTTCCCTTTTCTCTTTCTTTTCTTTTTGTTTTCGTGCTCACAATCTCACTAGATTTGTCAATATATTTGGCGACCTCAAATGGCATTAACACTTTAATTAAGTTTTAATAATCCTATGACTAAGCCAGCAATTCTCGGCCAATATTCGAGTGGTTAGAAATACAAAAAAGTAGGTCAAGGTTGTATTTGGTGGACTGTAAAGGAATGGGTGTTGCCTCAATGTGCTAAACATGAAATAAACACAATGCAATTAACACTATTTTTCTTTTTTATTCTTTTTTTACATTTTTTCTTCTTTTTCTATATATATTTATATCTACCAACTCAATGCAGTGTAGCACCTATGCACATTTTTATTCATGAGGCATTATTCGGGATTGACGGTGGTCAAGAGGATATCGGATGGCTTATTTGGTGGAAGTGCTTACTCTCGGCACTGGAAAAGGAATGGATGGGATAGTGTATTTCTGACCTTAATATTAATACCCTCCTTCAGTAAAGGATTCCATAAAGAATAGTCGTAACCATCCACCTTAGTCTTAGTTTTATTAAAACCCTCTCTCTGTGTATTTGCCTTATTTGGTGACTCTCCAAAAATTCTCACAAAAAATTTTTGCATAGGAACCAAGAGCGAAAATTACGCCTAACTCCGAGAATCATTATCCAATTACCCAAAACTAAGATTCCTCACACTAGCCTTAGAGCACTAGTAGACATTCTACTCTTACCTCATAATTGTTTGGTGGATCTACAAGAAGATGCTTTACTTACTCCCTATTTACTGTCCAAAGGTTCAGGAGAAGAAGCAATTCTTCTTCTCGACAAACTAAAGATGTCTATTGGTCTTCAAAGAGGATTCATTGCAAATTCTATATGCAAGTGTGAAATTATACTGAATTCTAAATTCAAGAATCAACTTAAGAATAAATCCCTAATATAACCTTCTTGATAAAAATTCTTTATGCATGAATGCAATTTTTTTTTTTTGACATAAAAATAAGACAAGAAATGTCCACCCCCATGCCTATTCATTACAATGTCCTCATTGAAATGTATGCAGAAAAATCAAAATGTAATAAGCGAGAGGAGGGGATATCACCTGTCTGAGCTTGTTAATCTAGGTCAGCTTGATCAGACAAAAATGAAAAATACTTGTATAGAATGTTGGGTTGCCACTCAACCAGCGCTAAGTTTAACGTCATTTGTCGGACCTTAATCCAACAATGAATGATTAAATTAATGGGTTGAGTCAGGATTAATATGAAGATATGATCATGCGGCCCAAGAATCAGCGATCCACATATGTGGATGAGCTGATGGTGAATACCAAACCCAAAAGGTCGAAAAAATAAAATAAACGGGTTTGGAATTATTTGCAGGCAAGTGCTACAAAGAGAGAAAAATAAGTGTGGGTGCCAGAGTGGAAAGTAGATAGTGGAAACCATAAGAAGTGGTGCATAAGTAAGGCAGATGAGGTGGATAAAGAGTGGTCAGTGGGGAATAAATCATACGAGTCCTATAAGCGATGGGAAATGAAAGGAGGAACCCAAGTGGTGTAGTCTAAAATGGTATAAGGAACCACTTCGTTAGTGAAGTTAGGTGTGGATAGATGTAGAGTAGGTGAGTCAAATAAAATCCAATGGTCCATTCCAATAGTTCCAGATTCACCCAAATCATGCTGGATATCAGTATCCTCAAGCTCATCCCTAGGGTGATCAAAAATCTCATACGAGTCACCCAAATCCTGTCTTAATTCATGATGCAAATCGTTAAATGTAATGGGTGAAAAATCATCATTCCTTAGAATCAATTCCCCAGGGGGACTATGATCAGAAAGTAGATTAATCAAAGCCTCAAATTCTTTTAGTTCTGTGAATTTCTAAGTAGGATTATAAATTTGATCCCAATTGCCTTTCTCTTGAACTACATATCTGAGGGCATGTCTTCTTGTCTCTTGTTGAGAGCGATAAATCAGTGTTTAAGAGTGTTACGTTGTAGTATAGCCAAAATAACATTCAAACAAATACAATTTTATTACTCGAATATATTCCGAGGTCAAACACAAGGAGAGATGATTATCTTTCTCAACACAGTTAATTAAGTTAATTGTGCTTAATTACGTGCAGAAGAAAGTAACTTACGTCAACTTGAATTTGTGTCGATTAAGTAGTATAGGGTCAAGTTAACCTAACATTTTAGATTTTATTTCTTTTAATTGGTTGAGTCCAGGTCATTCGCTGGGAGGCATAACTTAATTAGAATTCACCATTAAATCTAATCTACTTATGGAAAGTATAATTAAATTTACTTTAAGAATATGAATTTTGCTTAAGGGTTTCAAATTAGAAGAATATGCAAAATTCCATAAGAAAACACATTTACACAAATAATCTTCTTTAACAAACAAGTAAACATGTTTATTTCCTTTTTATTTCTTTTTATTTACAAGAGATTAAGGCAAGAAAAAGTATTTCTAATGAAGATATGCCTTATTACAACATTAAGCTCAAAAGGTATTAATAAAATGCAAGAAATTAAACCACTATTTATTTCCTTCTTTGTCTTCCGCCTCTTTCTTTCTCTTCTTCTTCTTTTACCTTTATCTCTCTCTCTCTATTTTCTTCTCTTTACTTTTCTCCTAATCTTTCTCTTAATCTTTCTCGAACTCTTTCTTTTTCATGTCTTCTTCTCATTCTTTTCTTTCTTTCTTTTCTACCTGTTATTTTTTTCTTTAGCCCTTATGCCTGTCTACCTTTCTTTATCTTCTCCTTATGAGTTCTCTCCTTTGCTTCTTCTCCTTCTCCTCTAAACCTTAGCATCCTTTCCTTCTCAACCCTTGCAGACCTTTTGAACCAAACTTGTTTAACCATTTGAACCAAAAATTAGGTTTTTAATTGGCGGCTTAGACCAGTCAAGGATACACAACACCCATCTCAGGGTGGGACCAGACCCTACTAGGTCCAAGCCTAGTTTTTACTTAGTTCAGTTTATTTCTGGTTCGCATAGTCTCGAGCCCATCTAGCTCACGACCTCCCAGGCCCCATGCACACGCCATCACGGGACCACACTCGCACACCCACAGGCACACACATACCTGGGCACGCGCACCACACACACCCACACACACACCCAATGCTCGTTTCGTTTCATGCACCTACGCTGTCGACTAAGAAACCTTAAACACAGATTCGTTTTGTACCCATGCGGCCACTACAGTTCCACCGAGGTGGGACTGTGTTTCCCCCTCCCAATCCGAACTTCAGATGTTGATTCCAGCCAGCTCAGAGCTCCGTTCCAAGAAAATGAAGGCTTGCTAGAAAGCTCTAAGATTGCTCTACACGATTGGAGTATAAATTTGATACTCAAGGGAGGTTTAGCTCTTCGATTTAAAGGGTGAAAGACGTGGGTTCACTACAGCTATCTTAGCCTGCAAAGTGGAATTGTGGCTCTAAATCCCTGCAGAGGGACTTTTGACCTCCAGATGAGTTGTTGAAGAGGTTCAAAGGGTAATTCCGTGACTGTTGGTGAAGGAAATGAGCTATAAGGAGCTTCAGGGAAGGTGTAGAAGCTAAAAGCTTCTCCAGGGAACTTTAGAACTGTAATTCAAGTTCTAAAAGGTCCTACAGATGGCTAAAGGCCTAATGAATCAATTCAAACAACTTTTAGAGGTTGTTAAGAATCTATCCAAGCAGAATATCCAATTAAATCTCATCATAAACCCACTATCGTAAGTTTATGTTCAAAAACAACCCAAACTGAATAGAATTCAATTTCCTCTATAAAAACCATCAGAGCTCATCCAAATCTCATCTGAATCATTTACAAACATCCCAGCAATAGATTAGACACTTCAATTTGTCTATTTGAATCCAAAATCCAAGAATCAAACTTTAGGCTAACCATAAACCTCGAATTTTGACTTCCTGAGTTTAACCATTTCAAATGAAGCTAAAGCCATAGATAACTTCTCTTTAACTTCAGAAACAGATTCAGACCCTTAAAATGATGTTTCAGTTAAGGTTTCTAGGGTTCCAGGCCTATCGCCTGAGCTTGAAGAGGAGTTTGTTCGTCAGGACAAACCAAAGTTTGTCACAGTGATTGACTCATGGAAATAGTCTCAGGGCAAGGCACTGATGCTTTTAGACCTTTTAAATGAGACTTAAACCTAACTATCAGACATCTCCAACTCTGCCAAAGGTTCACTAGTCATGCTGAGGTAGTTTATTTGAGGTTTTAGTGCTTGGAGCTTCTATTAGATCTTTATCTTCTCCAACTCTACCAGAGTTGGAGAAGATAAAGATCTAATAGAAGCTCCAAGCACTAAAACCTCAAATAAACTACCTCAGCATGACTAGTGAACCTCAAATCAATGATCTAGAGCTTCACACTGAGTTCTACAGGCTAAAGAGTTTGTTTTGACTCGCCGGAGCTCTGGTGAGACCATAAAAAGGCTAAAATGTACGGATATTAGTAAAACGTGCCATTAATGATTCAAAAAGCCTCCTGAGGTCACAAGGAACCTCAAGAACACATTAATTTCGTCAGTTATTCACTAAAGTGAGAATTAATCAGTGAATTCACAGTAGACAAGATTTGAATTTGATTTGGCTCAGGACCTATTTTCCCACTCAATTGAGTGGAGAAAACAAGTCAAAATGTATTTGCGATGGTATATATATGAATAATTAATGATCTAAACTTCTCCTGAGCTGCCATTGACAGCAAGCTCAGGAGAATAATTTAAATTGGGTGTTTAAGTTATGGAGGGTAATTACTTAAATTAAAGTGAGGATGGGGCCCCTTAGGTGATGGATAAGTGGTGGAGAGCCCCAGTGGAGGTGAAGTAAACTCAACTACTTCTACCATGGACAGCAGGAGCAGTTGGTGGAGGTGGAGGTGATTTAGTCGATTAGATGATCAATTCAGTGATTAAAGATGATAGAGATGTTAATGAAAGGTTTAGGAAGGTGAACAATGACTTAAAAAGACAAGAAATTGCTCCTGACAAGCTCAAGGAGCTCGCCGGAGCTAGAGAAGATGAATGCGAAACTAGCATTACAACTATCTAATCTACCTAACTAACTATCCTAACTAATCTACTTACCTAACCTACTGTTACCTGGATGAAGGAGCTAGGAGATCTCCATCGATGGTCCCTAACAGAGGAGGAAATCAGAGGGTTGAAGGAAGAAGTCTGGCGGGCGTTTGTGAGGTGAAGCAGAGGAACTCCTAGTCAGCACTTCGTCAGAAGACTTGGCTAACTTTGGTGGAGATCCAGAGAGATCAAAGATGGATGAAGACAGATGAAGCGAAGGAAGGTCACTGAAGTTTGGAAAGAATATCCTATCAGTTAGCTCAGTGAAGAAGAGGGAAGGGAGCTAACTTGGTTAAAATAGAGGGTGTGGAGGGATATTTATAGGTGGCGGTGACTAAGATGGAGGTTGAATCTGGATGGAGAAAAGGCTAGGAGTGGAGTAACCACCGGTGTCTTCTCCGATGCCGGTGAGGTTATCTCCAACCCTTAAATAGGATTATAGCATCATCCAGACCGATGGATGAAAAGGAGATGGTGAGCACAAGCTCCAGGAGCTTGAAGAGGAAGGAATGACGTCAGATGTGCAGTGATCAGACGGTGGAAGCACCTCCTAACATCAATCGTCGAGGAGGCTGAAGAAGGAAAGAAGAAGTTTCAGGGATTTAATCGCAATGAAAGTTGAGGTCCTAAATGAGGAATAAGGACCTGATTGAAATAAAATATAAGGACTACAATGTAAACTCAGGTTTTCAAGGTTTATTTTAATTTAAATCTTTTTCAACTTTTTATATATGATTATAAATAAGACAATTATTATATTTAGACCTTGAATTTACATTTTTGACCTTTTTAGATTAATTTATTTAATCAAGAAACGATACTTAAGTTATTACATACTTAGGTATAATTATACTTAAGTTAGTTAACACATTAATTAAATGAATTGCTAATAATATTTCGAGTCCAATTATTAATTAAATTATTAATAATACTAATTGGATGATAATATAGCATTTTTAATTTATTTTAATGTCCTTTACTATTTATCCCTTATTTAATAATTAACCCATATATTTACATATTTCTAGATAATTAACTAGGAAAACTAGTTAATTAGGGGTAATTAGAGACTATGATGAGCTTCTCATCATACCCCCAAGCCAAAGTTTTTCTAGTCCCAAGCAAAATTAACTAAAAATATGATGATTTAAAGCACTTGGGTTTAAATTAATATAAATAAGAACAAAGTAGAGGAAAGCTAAGGTCATATTTAAATTTTTTAAAATTTAATATAAATATAAATAACTAATATACAGAGCATTTTTTGAAAATTTCCTTACTTAGACTTAAAACTCAAAATATCTTCAAAACACACTTTATTAAAAATAGAGTTGTTAACAAGAATTTTATCAAAAATTAGGATCTCAAAAATCACTTATTCTTTGTAACCATTCTTAACCCTTAAAACATAGAATTCAAAGTGTTTTAAGAAAACAAAACCTAAGAGTTGGAAATTAAATTTTAACTCAAAAACTCAATAGACTTAAGTTAATCCTTTGTTTATGATATTTGATTTCTCTCAATCTAAGTTTAAGCAAATTAACCGGATATTCATTATTAACAAAACTTAGAATAGTAAAACTTTAATCTACCAGTCTACAGCACTAAGGACAAACTTCTAGACCTAGGATTTTGTCAATCCTTCTCCTTTAGGTCTCAACTACAAATCCACAAAACCTGATTTCTTAGGCTTCGTTGCCCAAGACAAAGGTTCAGTAGCTATGATTTGAAAACATCCGTGCTTCTGGAGAGAATTGTCCTAAAGGCATCCAAATTTGCAAAAATCCAAATCTTAAGACATCAATTTCCAATCCAGATTATTCTAAATCAAGCCTTTGGCTTGGCCTTACTCAGGTTTGGTTGCTTTCTCCTCACCAGTTTTTTATCCCGAGGTCAACACTCTTTATGTATATCTCCCCAATGGACCACTGGGTCTCTTATTCCTAATTTTTATCTCCATATATTTTTTCAACTTTTTCTATAGGTTAGAACACCAATATGTAGCGAGGTGTTCTTTTATTTGATGGAAGGAAGGGTAGCATCTATTTATACCAAGATGCTTTATTTTTATCAAAAAACTATATAATTACCCATTTGTAACGAGGTACTTAACTGCAGGGTATTTTATTTTTTTTATTTTTCTCCCCCTTTTCCTTTTTCTTACTAACTTTATGCTCCAAATCCTTTTTCTAGGTGAGTGGCACATACTTCACCCTTTCAAGAATCACCCCGCGGAAATCCTTGGACTAAAGAGGATTTAGAATCGATCTCTTAACCTCTGTGTTTTCGTGGTCTCAGATGCCATCAAGACAATTCTATGTGTGTGATTTTTGAATGTTACTTAGCTCTCAAACCAAAGCTTGGACAACAAAGCCATTCACTCTTAGGTTCTTTAGACTTTTAGTTCCCTCTTATAGGATCTGTTAAGACAAAAATTCACCAAGTCTAGCCAAATGTCCTTTAGTTGATTAAGCTAACTATAGTCTGATAAACTTGAAGACTAAGATTCTACTAACCCTCTACTTAATTAACTCTGAATATCTGGCCTTTTTACTTAACTTTATAATAAAATCAAATATTCAAAAAGCAAAATGACTACTTAATCTAATTGATTAAAAAGTTACAATTTAATTCCAAAACTTAAGTTTTAAACTTAATACACCTTAGTTTCTTAATTTCAAGGTAAGAATAGAAAAAAAAACAAAGCTTTAAGGTTTAAAGATTCTAATTCAAATAAAATCTTGTTTTAAGATTTTGCAAATAAAAGTGTGTTTTTACAAAATGTTATAACTAAAAATCTAAATAAGGATTTAATGCTCTTAGATATATACTATATATTCTTTACTCTTTTCTTTTTTGGTTTCTGACCTAAAAGAAAGATCAAGCTCTTAATTATTAATATAAACATATTTTTTTTTCTTTCTTCTTGTTTTCTTTATTCTAGATGTAAACACCCCTTTAATTATTATTATAATTTTTTAATTTCCAAATATTTATAGTTATATATTTTTGTTTTTATGTTTTATAAAATTTTCCAATTTT
Organism: Thalassia testudinum; assembly: GCA_037157565.1. Lineage (NCBI taxonomy): Eukaryota > Viridiplantae > Streptophyta > Magnoliopsida > Alismatales > Hydrocharitaceae > Thalassia > Thalassia testudinum. The sequence goes on from JAZHRO010000036.1 coordinate 32,603,712, forward strand.
TATGAAAATTTTTAAAATTTTTCAAATTTTATGATATTTCTTATTTTAAAATTTTTAGAATTTCTGGTATTTCCATTTTTTTTAAATTTCGTGGGTATTTAATTTTTATATTTCTCTCTACACATACACTTGAAGTGAAAATTTCACTTCACACATCCCCAAGTCTAGATTTTACAATGTCCTCATTGTAAGAAGGGTGAAAAGATATTTGACGAGTCGATTTTTCACTTTAAAGTCGTTTGTGGTTTTATGTGGTGGAAAAATCGACTAATCAATATGTAAAAAGAAATAACCACTCGTAGAAGAGCGGGTCGTATCCACAGGGAGGCAATGATGTATTTAAATGCGCACCAGTTAAAAATGTTTGTTTGTAGTTAGTTTGGATAAGAATCAAGCCAGAATTGCCTTCAGATTAAGGTTGAAACAAGAAATAATGCTGAAATATCAATTATGAGTAACCAGAGGATATTTTTTGCAATGAAAAAATAATAAAATATTATTAAAAATTGACAATGGCAGAAAATGTAATTTTTAATGGCCTGATTACTGTAGCAAAACAGGGGATTTTTTTCCCCTTTGCCGTGCGCGACGAGGAGCGGACGGTCGGACGCGGGAAGCTCGGAGGAAGTTCCTTGGACTGAGGGCTTCGAAACGGTGGTGGCGACGTGTCGCGCGGCGGCCGGAGTCGACCGGATGACCTCCGGCGGAGATGGCTACAGCTGCTGTTGGCATGCATTGCAGGAAGGTGCGGGAGCGCACGTGGCCTGTAGGCGGTTCTGCCAGCTCTGCTGCTACGTGCTGGCTGAAGGCGTGGGAGCGCACTGCAGCCGGTGCACGCTCTGTTGGCGGTGAGAGTGGGTGCTGCAGGCGCGGGAGGAGGGCGTGCGCGGTGAGGCATGCGCGGGACTGCTGGCGGGAGGGCGCTGACGGTGAGGTTCCGCAGGTGCGGCTGCAGCTGGCATGGGCACGCACAGCAGCCGGTGCGGGGAAGGTGCTGCGGGCGTGGGAGTGAGCGGGTGAGGTTCTGCAGGTGCGGCTGGAGGTGAGCGAGAAGACTGCTGCGGCGTGGGTGGCGTGGGTGCGCAGGCTGAAGGGCATGGAGATGGCGCGAGTGCGCAAGCTGGAGGGTGTGGAGTGAGCGGGTGAGGTTGCAGGCGAAAGGTGAGCGGGCGAGTGTGGTTGTTGCAGGAGTGGCAGGTCGAAGCTTCAAACGTCCAGGAAATTTCCCGGACGTCTTAACTGACTGAGAGGGTGATTGCACAGTGGCTGCAGCGGTGGTTGTTGGTGACAACGGCGAGGGAGAAGCACGCTAAGGTGCTCACAGTAATGCGGACGAGCTCTGGATGGCGGTGTGGCCTGTCACACCACACACCCACGGTGGTGGAGACTCGCCGCCACGGTTGAGGCCGACAGTATGGAATGGAAGAGAGAAGATCTCTCTGCATAGTGGTGGGTCGGTGGTGGAGGCCTGCCTCGCTCAGCATCCTCTCTCCTCCTTTTGTAGTGGCCTGCACAAATTTGAAATCAGCTGCCCAACCAGATCCAACACATCCACTCCTCCTTGAATGGGTTCTTCACTGCGGCAGCTGGTGGCGTTGGAGCGGCAGCCAGCCGTTCCTGCAAGAAGAAGAATAAAGAAAATAATGTTAAAATATTATGGTTATTTATATACAAACCCTCAACTTTTATGTTAACCTAAATTAATGCATGCATTGTACCAAATCAGTTAACTAATGCAATTCTAAGTTAATTCTAAATGCATTTAAATATGAATAAGATGCATTAATTATGTAATTGAATTAGAAATATGAATTAATCTGTTTACATCCTAATTTATGCTAAATAAATGTTAAAATTAACCTAATGTATAGGCACTTAAATACTTAAATAGCCCACAACTATGGGCTAATCAAATACCCCCATGCCTAGTTTTTACTAGTCCCTAGCAAAATTAAGCGAAACCTAGCACTCCAAGTAGACTAGTCAACTCACTTAGTCTTCCTTCAGAAGCATATTAAGTTCAGACTCTAGCCCTAAGGTTCCTAAGTAGTTGCTAAGTTACAGACTAGGTCGGCTAAAGACGAGTTGCAAGCACAAGTTTCCCTGATTTCTGACTCTACCCTAAAGTTTATTGATCCCTGAGATTAAAGCATCCATGCCTGTGCATTGGTCTGAGTTATTTGAGTTAAAGGAATTTTTTTTTTGTTATATATATATATATATTTATTCTTCTAAGTTTAACCTCAGATTAGCTATCAACACGGTCTGTATCAGATTCATTGTCCCCATTACCATACCTCGAAGGGTGCCTGGCTTTCAATGCTTCGAGATAGCACCGCCCATAATGACCCCAAGAACTCCTGGCAATCGACACTTCGAGATAGTATCGCCCATGGATTTCTTAAGCGAATTCAGGCCTATGGCAATCGGCACTTCGAGATAGGGCCGCCCATGGTACCTGAACCGCACAATACGCTTACATGCCCCCAGTAGGATGGATATCCTAAGAGACAAGCACCGAGGAGGTAATATGTTATCATCGCATCCTCAAGGTGAGTATATACTCCCCTCTCCTGTGGCGGGAACTCTTCCAATCAAAATGTGTTTTCAAGCCTCTCCTAAGTCAAAACTAAGAGAACCAAATCTCTTTTCAGAAAGATAGAAATTAAGTTAATTACCAGACCAAGTGTGTGAAATTTGGATGCTTGGGTTACAAGGACCCGTAAACCAAAAGGTAGAATAAGACTCCAGGTACTACCCCACCTTTTAACTCAAACCCTAGCTTCCCTTCCTCAACCTCTTAAGGAATGGTCCGCAACTTAACTCCTACTTAAGTTTTTAAGTCCACAAAGGACCCTAAAGGTCTAAAGCTAGCAGCTTATTTAGCTTCTAAAGTTTGACCCTAGAATTAATTTAGCCTTCCTTAGAGTTCAGATTTGCTTAAGAATGCAGGACTTAGCCAGTTAAGCTCAAAACACTTTTTTATTTTTTTAATGCAAATGTATGCAATGAATGCACTATGCTATGTATATCCCCAAGTACACCCCCCCATGCCTAAATTCTGCAATGTCCTCATTGCATAGAAGGATATTACCTAGGTCAGAGCTGGGATGAATAGCCAAAGAACCTGCAAATCATGTTCAAGAATTGTAGAAATAGGCCCTAAAAATGAGCAAAGCAATGTTGGCCTAGAAAATAGGTAACCTAGGATGTTGGCGAGCTGATGATGAATCCCGATAGCAAATGCTCGCCCAACTAAAATGGGAATGAAATCTCCCCAGGTCACCAGAAGAGGTTCTAAAGTATAAATAGGTATAACAACCTCCAAAGGGGTAGGGGGAGGATGACAAGGATCCTCCAAAAGGTATGGGGAAGGAATGGTGCAAAGATAAACCCCCAAGGTAATGGACTGACTAAAGAAATCATCAATCCATACCCGATACTCCATTACGGGAAATATTGGTCTGTTAAGCTCCCTGGTCAGAACAAAAGTGAGCAATTCTCTAAGGCAAGGATTGTCTAGGGTGTCCAAGTTACGAGGTCGCAGGATGGCCATAAGATCTAGGTTGGGTTTAATCAGCTCGGTGTCCATCCGTAACACTTTCTAAATCCTCAATTTCATCCCTAGCATTCCTTGCACCATCACATGTATCTTCCTGCTCTTCATCAGGAGTCACAATTTCGCTTTGAGATATAAGCGAATCAGAGGGTGACTTCGAAATGAATGAAGGCAGGTTGGAAGCAACAGATCTAGGGATTATCCTATCAATGTCATCCCCGGGTTTTTGTTCTTTACTCAAATCTTCCCTGGAGTCTATATGTGAATCCACATAAATCTTAGAAATTGCTTCCAAATTTTCCATCATTTCATCATGAGGAGAAATATCATCAATGGGTGTGCTAAGGAAACCTAATTTGGTCAAATTTGTGACATCCTCAGGGGCTAACTCTTCAAATAAGACATAGTCACCCTTAGTGTCACTCCAAATCTTGAATGTAGGTTCCTCATATAATTCATCTTCCTCCTCATCACACAATTCACCATATACCCAAGGTCTAGAATCATTTAATATCTCAGCAGATCCCCTAGGGTGCTCTATCTGAGGTAAATGGTTTACACTGGTAACATCAGACTCCTCAGATAGGTCAATTTCTTTAGGGTTAGGTTCCCTAAGGGTGGGCTTGAGTTCCATATCGTGATCAGAAGCGAGGGTAGGATTAACAACTTGACTTTCACCCACTTCATCAAATGTCACGAAAATACTATCATCTGGGTCAAGGTCTTCCAATGGTACCATCATTCCCTTCTTTTGACTCCAATATAATTCAAGTGGATACTCAACCTTATCATCATCTTCCTCAGGTTGCCACCTTTCTTCATCCAATGCATAGCTACTTTCATGTGTATTTTCCTCCCACCTAAGGTGTGGATCTCTCAAGGAAGTGTCATCTAATGGGGAGGTTTCAAAATCGATCCTCGAAAAGTAGCTATTCTCCCCAGAATTTCCCTCTAACTTAAAGTGTAGCTCTCCCATGGGAGATGCATCTATTGTAGAGGGGTGTACATCATCCTCAATGGGGTAGATTGGGTGGCTAATTTCATCTCTTTCTTGTTGGCCTGCTCTCGAAGATTCACCAAACAATTCAATCATTTCGTTTTGCATTTTCTGTATTTCCATCTTCAAAGAGGAGAGGTCATTTCTATCATGAGAGAAGTCAGACTCAGGCTTATAGTATGCAGGAGTGTTTGTCCAACCATTATAATTTTTTAGGGAGGGTGGGTTGGGTATTTCTATGGTATGTGGGATATTGGGCAAAGCAAATCCCGCTCCTAGGTTCTGCTCACTGATTTGGGGTTTAACCAGGCCAATACTCCTATAATAGGAGTAAAATGGATCCCAATGATTGTCATTATGTCCATCAAGGGATGGACCATCTCGGCGTCTGGGATCGAAGGATGCAGAGTGGGGGTGAGGGTGTGGGCAAGATATGAAAGGATGAAAATCAATGTGGTCCATTCTAACTCACACCTCAATCAAAATTCCCCAAGCAAAACACAATTCAAAAAGGACCTTTTAGGTCTTTCCCAATTTAGGCTTTTGATTTTAAGTCAGATTACAGGTGGCAATACAATTTGTTCAATCAATTTACGCACCTATTGTCGACCTACGGCTCGCCTAAGAAGACCTAGTTAGAGCTTAGGTGTTCTTCCCTAAATCTCAAATGGTCAAGTAAATTCAAAGATGGAAGATCGAGGGATGCAAGTAGGCCTAAGCCTTCCTTTGAAGCTGTGCTTTCGTGGTGCTTCTCAACTACCCCCAAAAATCCATGACAGGGTATCCCCCTCTTTGGATTTACAAAACCTTTGATCTCAAGTTCTGAACACTTTAGAATCCAACGATAGGAGGGCTCTTGTCCTAGTATTTCCAAACCTAAGGAGTGTCTAGAAGCGTGTCGTGGTGCAAGCGAAATAAGTGTGCATACACCGTAAAAGATTTTGAATTTTGAATTGCATGCCAAGTTTGAAAATCAAATCCTTGGTTTAAAATGTCCCTCCTTTAATTAGTCCTTTTTCTAGAAAATATGTGACCACTTGTTAGATTTATTCAGTACAGATTAGGTGGTCTTTGCATTAAGTCCTAATGCAATGCATGATCAAGAATAGGATGCAAAGTAAGAAAATGCGTATCTTGCTTCCAGCAATCAACAATGCAAGAATGCAAGCAATGCAGATAAATAAATCTAGAGGCTGCTCATACAGACCTAAATGGTTCGTCCTAGGGCAGGCAGCTTCTAGCAGGCAACTCATTTTTTTTTTAAATTTTTAAACTACTTATGCACAAGCAAATAAAAGTAATCAATAAACTAAAAACCTAAATCTAAAGAAAAGGGAACATGCTCCCAAAAATTACCCAACACGGGCCCAAAACAAAATCGGGGAACAAACCCTTCAAAATATACCCCAGAACAAGGGTTTCAAACCAAATGCAATGAAAAATTAAATCTAAAGTCTTAATTCTATCAGACTAGCAACTAAATATACAATGATGTCCGTCGCGTCCTCGTCCTTCTCCTCCTTTCAAAATTGCTCGTCCAATTCTCTTCTGGCGACGTCAACGGTCGCCTTCTCACAGTGGCTGATTCTTGCACAAATTTTCTCTCACAGAAAAGAAAATAATAAATGGTCAAATCACTGTGTAATTGACAAATAATCAAAATAAAATCAGGTGAAATTATTACGTCAGTTGCCTCCCCAGCAATGGTGCCATTTGACGAGTCGATTTTTCACTTTAAAGTCGTTTGCAGTTTTATGTGATGGAAAAATCGACTAATCAATATGTAAAAAGAAATAACCACTCGTAGAAGAGCGGGTTGTATCCACAGGGAGGCAATGACGTATTTAAATGCGCACCAGTTAAAAATGTTTGTTCGTAGTTAGTTTGGACAAGAATCAAGCCAGAATTGCCTTCAGATTAAGGTTGAAACAAGAAATAATGTTGAAATAGCAATTATGAGTTACTAGAGGATATTTTTCGCAATGCAGAAATAATAAAATATTATTAAAAATTGACAATGGCATAAAATGTAATTTTTAATGGCCTGATTACTGTAGCAAAACAGGGGATTTTTTTCCCCTTTGCCGTGTGCGACGAGGAGTGGACGGTCGGACGCGGGAAGCTCGGAGGAAGTTCCTTGGACCGAGGGCTTCGAAACGGTGGTGGCGACGTGTCGCGCGGCGGCTGGAGTCGACCGGACGACCACCGGCTGAGGTGGTTGCAGCCGGTGCTGCAGCTGCTGTTGGCGTGCGTTGCAGGCGGGTGCGGGAGCGTGCGCGGCCTATTGGCGGTTCTGCCAGCTCTGCTGCTGCGTGCTGGCTGAAGGCGTGGGCGCGCACTACAGCTGGTGCGCGCTCTGTTGGCGGTGAGAGCGGGTGCTGCAGGCGCGGGAGGAGGGCGTGCACGGTGAGGCACGCACTGGACTACTGGCGGGAGGGCGCTGACGGTGAGGTTCTGCAGGTGCGGCTGCAGCTGGCGTGGACGCGCACTGCAGCCGGTGCAGGGAAGGTGCTGCGGGCGCGGGAGTGAGCAGGTGAGGTTCTGCAGGTGCAGCTGGAGGTGAGCGGGAAGACTGCTGCGGCGTGGGTGGCGTGGGTACGCAAGCTGGAGGGTGTGGAGATGGCGCGGGTGCGCAGGCTGGAGGGCGTGGAGTGAGCGGGTGAGGTTGTAGGCGGAAGGTGAGCGGGCGAGTGTGGTTGTTGCAGGAGTGGGAGGTCGAAACTTCAGACGTCCAGGAAATTTACTGGACGTCTTAACTAACTGAGAGGGTGATTGCATAGTGGCTGCGGCGGTGGTTGTTGGTGACGACGGTGAGGGAGATGCACGCTAAGGTGCTCACGGTAATGCGGACGAGCTCCGAATGGCGGTGTGGCCTGTCACACCACACACCCACGGTGGTGGAGACTCGTCGCCACGGTTGAGGCCGGCGGTATGGAATGGAAGAGAAGATCTCTCTGCACAGTGGTGGGTCGGTGGTGGAGGCCTGCCTCACTCAACATCCTCTCTCCTCCTTTTGTAGTGGCCTACACAAATTTGAAATCAGCTGCCCGACTAGATCCAACACATCCGCTCCTCCTTGAATGGGTTCTTCACTGCGGCAGCTGGTGGCGTTGGAGCGGCAGCCAGCCGTTCCTGCAAGAAGAGGAATAAAGAAAATAATGTTAAAATATTATGGTTATTTATATACAAACCCTCAACTTTTATGTTAACCTAAATTAATGCATGCAATGTACCTAATTAGTTAACTAATGCAATTCTAAGTTAATTCTAAATGCATTTAAATATGAATAAGATCCATTAATTATGTAATTGAATTAGAAATATGAATTAATCTATTTACATCCTAATTTATGCTAAATAAATGTTAGAATTAACCTAATGTCTAGGCACTGAAATACTTAAATAGCCCACAACTATGGGCTAATCAATATTACACTTCATTTAGTGTAGGGTGATGGAATGAGTCAAATAAAGGAGATCAAAGATCTCTGTGCGGATGATTTCAATTCTAACCAAAGATCAGAGTGGACAGTCAAACTAAATGAAGGTAATTAGTGTAAGATGAAGTGAAAAATTAGAAAAGTGTATGAGAAGAGAAGAGTGTAAAAAGCAAGAAACAGCTATGTACAAAATATGGATGGAAGTTAGCAAACGCTAATGGAGTGTGTAACAGTTTCCAACAAGACCCAAAGGATGTGATTCCAAGAAAGGTTTTAAACGTTGACCATTAACTTTGAAAGGTTGATCCTTGTTGGGTTCGGCGATTTTGACAGCTCCGTTGTCGAAGACTCTAACAACAATAAATGGCCCTTGCCATTTAGACCTAAGTTTCCTAGGGAAGAGATTCAAATGGGCATCAAAAAGCAACACCTTCTGACCAGGTGTAAAAGATTTGCAGGAACTATATCTATCATGGAAGGCTTTAAGTTTTTCCTTATACAGCTTTGAACTCTCATAGGAATCATTACGCAATTCCTCAAGTTCACTAAGCTGCAACCTATGATGATCACCAGCCTTCGCGAGGTCTAAATTACGGGCTTTAATTATCTAATAGGCCTTGTGTTCAATTTCTACGGGAAGATGACAGGTTTCCCGTAAACAAGTTTGTATGGTGACATGCCTATTGGTGTTTTGTGGGCAGTCCTATAAGCCCACAAAGCCTCATCTAAACGGGAAGACCAATCCTTCCTATCGAGTCGAATTATCATCTAAAGGATATTTTTGATCTCCTGATTAGAGACCTCAGTTTGCCCATTAGTCAGGGGATAATAAGGTGTAGAAATACGATGTGTAACCCCATTTTTTCTAAGTAGATTTCAAAACTAGGCATTAATAAAATGGGAACCACCGTCGAAAATGATGGCATGAGGTACCCCAAAACGAGCGATAATATGACTTTGTATAAAAGGAATGACAACTCGATGATCGTTTGTGCGTGTCGGTACGGCTTCAATTCAATGAGAAATGTAATCAACAGCAAGTAAAATGTTTTCGAAGCCAAAAGAGGATGAAAATGGACCCATAAAGTCTATGCCCCAAATATCAAAGATTTCACAGACAACAATCGGGTTCAGAGGCATCATGTCTTTTCGTGGCATGCCACTAAAAGTTTGGCAGCGACTACATGCCTTACAATATGTCTGTGAATCTGCAAATAAAGTGGGCCAATAAAACCCGCATTGCAGAATTTTTGCAGCGGTCTTTTGACCAGAAAAATGACCACCACAAGCCTGGTCATGACAAAAAGAGAGGATAGAATCAATCTCAGAAGAAGTGACACAACTCCTGATGATTTGATCATTACAGAGTCGGAAAAGATACGGATCTTCGCAAAAATGGTATTTGGCTTCTTCTTTGAGTCGTGATTTGTGATTCCCGTCCCAGTTTGGCAAGAATTGTTGTGTAAACAAATAATTAACAATATCTGCGTATCAAGGAAGATCTAAGGATATAGTCAAAAGATGTTCATCAGAAAAGTGTTTAGTAATTGGAGGAGATGATTCAATAGCATCAAAAGGAAGGTGGGAAAGGTGATCGGCAACAACATTTTGTCGCCCCGCCTTATCATGAATTTCTAGGTCAAATTCTTGCAAAAGCAAGATCCATCTGATCAACCTAGGTTTCGTGTCCTTTTTGGATAGAAGGTGTCGGATAGCTAACTGATCAGAGTACACAATGATTCGAGATTCGAGTATATAAGATCTAAACTTTTCTAATCCAAATACTATTGCTAGTAATTCTTTTTCTGTAACTGTGTAATTCCTTTGTGTCTCATTCAAAGTTTTACTAGCATAGTAAATTACTACCGGATTCTTCTCAATTTTCTGTCCCAAAATAGCTCCTATTGCATAATCTGATGCATCACACATGATCTCAAATGGTAAATCCCAATTAGGTGGTTGCAAGATCGGAGCCTATGTAACTCTGTCTCTTAATGTTTCAAATGCCAAAATACACTCCTCACTCATCTCAAAAGTAGTATCCTTTGTGAGGAGGTTTGTGAGTGGTCGGGCAATTTTTGAAAAATCAAGTATAAATCTCCTATAAAATCCCACATGCCCGAGAAATGATCTAATGCCTTTGATCAAGTCAGGAATTGGAAGATTTGCAATTTGATTGATCTTAGCTCAATCTACTTGGATACCTCGCTCAGACACGAGGTGGCCAAGTACAATGTCCTCTGGAATCATAAAATGGCACCTCTCCCAACTGAGGACAAGGATCACTTCTATACATCTCCTAAGAATTTTTGACAAATTATCCAAACAAAAATCAAATGTTTCCTCGAAAACTGAAAAATCATCCATAAAAACCTCCATATATTCACCCACCATTTCGATAAAAATGGCTAACATGCAATGCTGAAAAGTCGTGGGTGCGTTGCAAAGCCTAAATGGCATTCTTCGGAAAGCAAAAGTTCCGAAGGGGCAGGTGAAAGTCGTTTTCTCTTGATCTTCGGGATATATTCCTACTTGATTGTATCCGAAGTAACCATCTAAAAAGTAGAACCTATTACTAGCTAATCTCTCAAGGATTTGATCAATGAATGGCAAAGGAAAATGGTCCTTCTTTGTAACTATATTAAGCTTACGATAATCAATACAAACCTGCCACGAATTCGCAATTCGTGTGGGATTGTTTCTCCAGATTCAATCTTAATTATGGTGAGTCCTACCTTTTTAGGTACCACTTGAATTGGACTCACCCAAGGGCTATTAGATATGGGATAAATAATATCAGCATCTAGCCACTTGATTATTTCTTTCTTAACGACTTCCTTTAAATTCAGATTTAGACGTCTTTAAGCTTCTCTTGAAGGCCGTGCCCCATCTTCAATATAGATGCGATGAGTACAAAAATTAGGGCTAATCCTGGTGAGATCATGTAGAGTCCACCAATTACCTTCTTGTGATCTCAAAGAATGTTGATCAATTTGGATTCTTGTGATTCTAAAAGATGAGAGTTGATAATTATAGGATATGTTTGATCAGATTCGAGATAGACATATTTAAGATTATCAGGCAATGGTTTCAATTCTAGTACAGGAGTAGAATCAACAGCAGGATTTGGGGCATGATTTTCGATTGCAAGAAGTGAGTTAGATGAGTCATAAGATTCAGATTCAGGATTGAGTAAAGATTCTAATAATAGGGTTCATTGTTTTGAGGGTATGGGATAACAAAAGGTGTGCTCTCTAGTTCTAAGGAACTAATGTCATCCTCAAAAATTGCAATAGATTTGATTTCCTCAATCCAATTGCAATCCAATCCTCTAAAAGCTCTAAATATATCTAACTTAATTGTCTTCTCCCCAAATTTCAATTCAATCTTTCCAGATTCACAATCAATGTTGGCCTTTGCAGTGGCCAAAAAGGGTCTCCCTAAGATAATTGGTGTATCTTTAATGTGTTCGGGTACTTCCATATCAAGGATAATAAAATCTACTGGGAAATAAAAATCCTGAACTCTTACAATTACACCCTCCAACATTCCTTTAGGTGACTTAATAGATCTATCGGCTAATTGTAAAGTTACATTGGTAGACTTAAGATTTTCTATGTTGAAATGTTTTACCAAAGATAAAGGAATGAGGTTAATAGATGCTCCTAAATCTAGGAGGACTCTATCAAACACTGATCCCCAATTATACAAGAAATAAATGGAGATCCTGGGTCTTTCTTTTTCAAAGGAAGCGTACTTGAAATTATAGAGCTCACATGCTCTGAAAGTACCACAGTGCTTCCTTTCTTCAGCTTACGCTTAGGAGTACACAACTCCTTAAGAAATCTCACGTAAGTCGGGATGTGTTTGATAGAATCCAGGAGTGGGATATTAATGAGTACCTATTCAAAAATTTTAATTAAATCTTCATCTAATGTAACAGGTTGTTTTTGTTTCCTAGTCTTCTTCAAATCTTCAGGAAATGGGACGTGGATTTCCTGTTCTACTGAGGTATTTCCCGGATCTCACAAATTAGCGGGAATTACGGGATCGGGTTCTACACCTCTTTTAGGTGTAGAAACAGGGGTCATTCTAGATGCACTAGGGTCTTGAGATAAGTTCCTTGGATAAACTGGATCCCTAGTGGAAGTTCCACGGCGGGTTGTAACAGAGTTAATACCCGCATGTGAAGAGGAAGCTGATGAAGAAGAAGATGCTTGTTGATTTTGAAAAGATGAATTAGAAATCAAAGGTTGATTTGAAAATGATTGTTGTTGATTAAGATACTCAAAATCATGATTAGCAGAGGGTGGATTTGGATTTTGATTCAGATTTGGATTCAGGGGTAATTGATTAAGGAAATGGACATGTCCCTGATTTAGATTTTGCACTCCCAGGTGTTGTCTCTGCTGGATATTCCTAGGGTTTGGAATTGGTTGGGATGGAAGGGCCCCTAGCTGACGAGATTTAGCTACCTTCATGATTTGGCCCCTAAGATCAACCAATTCTACCGAACATTGCTGTTAGACTTCAGCAAGAGCCTCAGCATTTTGTCGCTGGCTCTCAATCACAGCTCGCAAAATCTAGTCAAGCTGTGAATCTCTGTTTGGCCCTACAGGGTTTTGCGAACCCACATAAAATGGCCTCGCATTAGGTTGTTGAAACGGCAACGTAGGCGGGTTTTTCCTGGTCTGAGTTGGATATGATGATCTTTGTGAATGGTCAGACCAAGAGAAATTAGGGTGATTAAGCCATCCAAGATTATAGGAATTAGAATATGGGGTTGATCTTGGTGCATATCCCTGAATGGCGTTCAAATCTAAAGGATAGGGCGTGTCTTCCACAAAAATAGGAGATGGGGAAAAAGGTGGGAAAGATTGTGGGACAAAGGTCCCTCCATGGGTTGGTGCAGGAGTAGATAGAAAACCCAAGGAAGATGGATCTCTAGAATCCAGATTATTCACAAATTCCCTCCCCGTGGGAATTTGCAAAACAGGTGAATGCGTGGGATTTTGCATAGCAAGTAGAGGTGTAAGAGTTTTCATAGTATTTCTGACCTCATCAAGATGCTTTGCTAAAATGTCGACTTTGTCCAGTTTTTCTGAAATAATTTCCAAATCCTTTGAACTGGACGGATTACTGATCTCATGAATGCCCTTATGCGGATTTTGATGTGTTGTATTCGTGCCCCGCGTAAATTGCGACATGGATGCATTATTGATTGAGTTCTCCACCATCCCTTCAAATAATTCTGAAGTGAATTCCGCGTCGCGATTGAGAAAATTCCCTCCACAAGAGGCATCGACTAGATTGCGAATGCATTCTTGCAATCCATAATAGAAGATATGCATTAATTGCCAATGAGGGATGTCATGATGTGGGCATTTCCTTTGTAATTCATGAAAGCATTCCCACACTTCATGAATTGGTTCTCCTTGATTTTGATTAAAAGTTGTGATTGCTCGCCTTAAAGCATTCATGCGACCAATAGGAAAGAATTTCTTCAAGAATGCAGATTCGAGTTCAGCCCAAGTTGAGATTGGTCTTGCAATAGTTCTATACCAATATGCAACTTTATCTTTAAGGCTAAAAGAGAACATCTTCATAAGTAGGATTTCCCTAATTTGATTTCGAGGTCCAAGAGTTTGAGATAGATTTTTAAGATCTTCAATATGTTGGAATGGATCCTCGGATGCAAATCCGTGAAAATGTGGGATTAGACCTATAATGTTTGGCTTTAATTCTGGGTCATTTTCCCCAATGGGAATCCTAACATTAGGCTCTACTTGTGCATTAGATGGATTATAGCAGTCTCGAAGTAGAGGCCTAGGACGAGGAATCGATAAATAAGGAAGGTCAAAACCCGCCTCAGGTTGAGGTGGCGGACGGGCCTGAAGATTTTGTAAATTATTCAAGGCTGCAGTTAAAAGATTGATTTAGCGATTTTGTTGAAGCATTCTAAGGTTCTGGTTCAGGGGTGCCTCATGAATGTCAAAAGGCAACATCTCTCTTTGACCAGAAGAAGAAGGGTTCTCAGGATTCTGATTTTGCAATTGATCCATAGAAACAGATGAATCAGACGAGAATTTAATTGGTTGCTTAGCTACAACCGACTTAGGAGCACCTATCAACAGAGTTACAAGAGGTGGATTCAAGGATCGCCTCCCATGCATAAAATGAAAAGAATGTGCAAAGGCACACTCACACCACCAAAAATTAGCAGCAACAAAACCCGCAAAACAGCGCAAAAAAGCAGGCTTTTCTCTTCTTTCTAAGGAAAGAAGAGTCCTAGAATACACAAAATACTTTGGATGCAAACAATTATAGTATCAATATCAAAATACACATCCTAAACCTATGTCTACGCAAGTGCATATCCTTAAAGCTCAAAGGCCTAAGGTCTAGGATCGAGACCGCTCACTACTAGCTCCCTGGGGCTCTAGTAGTGAGATAGACTTGTTGATCTTAGACCAAAGCCCTAAGAGGTGCAAAGAGGAGAGATAGAAAATTTAGACTCGTGTGACTCTAGTGATCGCGCTGTGTGTGCGATAGCATGCAACAGACGATAGCAATAAAAAAACCCGCATGCATTCTGCAAATAGATTTAAGTCACAATTTTTGTTATCCTCTTTTTTTTACTTAATCTTTTCAAAAATATGATAGAAAGAAGTAAAGTGACCGCTTTTTAAGTATTTTCAACAAATATGTGGTCTTGATATTAACTCCAGGACAGGGATCTACACGGTCTTTTTCGCGCGTTTTCCCGCTGATGCAAGAAAAATAGTAGAAATTTTTCCCGAGTCAGATCGTAAGCTACTAGCAAGTAAATGCACTCCTAAGAGTGTATGCCTATAACATGCTGCTACTAGTCAGGAAGTATGTAATTTTGTATTTTTTTAATTTTTTTACTAACTAAATGCAACAATACAACTAAACTAGAGCTAAGGAAAGAATACTTACAATGATATGTATAGTGAAAAGAAAAATAGAAAAAGAAAACCCCCTTCTCTCCTGAGAATACCCGCAAAGATAAACCTAAAAGAAGACAGAAAACAAACAAAAACAAAACTAATTAGTACAAAACAACTAAAAAAAGTAATAATGGCGAATATAATTACAGTTACCTCCCAGGCAAAGATGCCATTAAAATGATGATTATCTTTCTCAACACAGTTAATTAAGTTAATTATGCTTAATTATGTGTAGAAGAAAGTAACTTAGGTCAACTTGAATTTGTGTCGATTAAGTAGTATAGGGTCAAGTTAACCTAACATTTTAGATTTTATTTCTTTTAACTGGTTGAGTCCAGGTCGTTCGCTGGGAGGCATAACTTAATTAGAATTCACCATTAAATCTAATCTACTTATGGAAAGTATAATTAAATTTACTTTAAGAATATGAATTTTGCTTAAGGGTTTCAAATTAGAAGAATATGCAAAATTCCATAAGAAAACACATTTACACAAATAATCTTCTTTAACAAACAAGTAAACATGTTTATTTCCTTTTTATTTCTTTTTATTTACAAGAGATTAAGGCAAGAAAAAGTATTTCTAATGAAGATATGCCTTATTACAACATTAAGCTCCAAAGATATTAATAAAATGCAAGAAATTAAACCACTATTTTTCTCCTTCTTTGTCTTCAGCCTCTTTCTTTCTCTTCTTCTTTTACCTTTATCTCTCTCTCTCTATTTTCTTCTCTTTACTTTTCTCCTAATCTTTCTCTTAATCTTTCTCGAACTCTTTCTTTTTCATGTCTTCTTCTCATTCTTTTCTTTCTTTCTTTTCTACCTGTTATTTTTTTCTTTAGCCCTTATGCCTGTCTACCTTTCTTTATCTTCTCCTTATGAGTTCTCTCCTTTGCTTCTCCTTCTCTTCTGAAACTTAGCATCCTTTCCTTCTGAACCCTTACAGACCTTCTGAACCGAACCAGTTTAACCATTTGAACTAAAAATTAGGTTTTTAATTGGCGACTTGGACCGGTCGGGGATACACATCACCCTTCTCAGGGTGGAACCAAACTCTACTAGGTCCAAGCCTGGTTTTTACTTAGTTCAGTTTATTTCTGGTTCGCAAAGTCTCGAGCCCATCCGGCTCACGGCCTCCTAGGCCCCATGCACATGCCCTCACGGGCCCACACTCGCACGCCCACAAGCGCACACACACCCAGGCACACGCACCGCACACGTCCACACACACACCCAATGCTCAGTTTCGTTTCATGCACAGTGTGCTGTTGACTAAGAAACCTTAAACACAAATTTTTTTATACCCATGCGGCCACTACAATTCCACCGAGGTGGGACTATGTTTCCCCCTCCCAATCCGAACTTCAGATGTTGATTCCAGCCAGCTCAGAGCTCCGTTCCAAGCAAATGAAGGCTTGCCAGAAAGCTCTAAGATTGCTCTACACGATTGGAGTATCAATTTGATACTTAGGGGAGGTTTAGCTCTTTGATTTGAAGGGTGAAAGACCTAGGTTCACTACAGCTATCTTAGCCTGCAGAGTGGAATTGTGGCCTAAATTCCTGCAGAAGCACTTTTGACCTCCAGATGAGTTGTTGAAGAGGTTCAAAGGGTAATTCTGTGGTTTTTGGTGAAGGTAATGAGCTATAAGGAGCTTCAGGGAAGGTGTAGAAGCTAAAAGCTTCTCCAGGGAGCTTCAGAACTGTAATTCAAGTTCTGAAAGGTCCTATAGACGGCAAAAGACCTAATGAATCAACTCAAACAAACTCTAGAGGTTGTTAAGAATCTGTCCGAGCAGAATATCCAATTAAATCTCATCATAAACCCACTGTCGTCAGTTTGGGTTCAAAAACAACCCAAACTAAACAGAATTCAATTTCCTCTATAAAATCCATCAGAGCACATCCAAATCTCATCTGAATCATTTACAAACATTCCAGCAACAGATTAGACTCTTCAATTTGTCTGTTTGAATCCAAAATCCAAGAATCAAACTTTAGGTTAACCATAAGCCTCGAATTTTGACTTTCTGAGTTTAACCATTTCAAAGGAAATTAAAGCCTTAGATAACTTCTCTTTAACTTCAGAAACAGATTCAGACCCTTAAAATGATGTTTCAGTTAAGGTTTCTATGGTTCCAAGCCTTTTTCCTGAGCTTGAAGAGGAGTTTGTTCGTTAGGACAAACCAAAGTTTGTCACAGTGATTGACTCATGGAAATAGTCTCAGGGCAAGGCACTGATGCTTTTAGACCTTTTAAATGAGACTTAAACCTTACAATCAGACATTTCCAACTCTGCAAGAGCTGGAGAAGATGAAGATCTAACAGAAGCTCCAAGCACTAAAACCTCAAATAAACTACCTCAGCATGATCAGTGAACCTCAAATCGATGATCTGGAGCTTCACACTGAGTTCTACAGGATGAAGAGCTTGTTTTGGCTCGTCGGAGCTCTGGTGAGTCCATAAAAAGGCTAAAATGTACAGATATTAGTAAAACGTTCCATTAATGATTCAAAAAGTTTCCTGAGGTCACAAGGAACCTCAGGAACACATTAATTTCGTCAATTATTCACTAAAGTGAGAATTAATCAGTGAATTCACAGTAGACAAGATTTGAATTTGATTAGGCTAGGACCTATTTTCCCACTCAATTGAGTGGAGAAAACAAGTCAAAATGTATTTGCGATGGTATATATATGAATAATTAATGATCTAAACTTCTCCTGAGCTGCCATTGACAGCAAGCTCAGGAGCATAATTTAAATTGGGTGTTTAAGTTATAGAGGGTAATTACTTAAATTAAAGTGAGGATGGGGCCCCTTAGGTGATGGATAAGTGGTGGAGAGCCCCAGTGGAGGTGAAGTAAACTCAACTACTTCTACCATGGACAGCAGGAGCAGTTGGTGGAGGTGGAGGTGATTTAGTCGATTAGATGATCAATTCAGTGATTAAAGATGATAGAGATGTTCATGAAAGGTTTAGGAAGGTGAACGATGACTTAAAAAGACAAGAAATTGCTCCTGACAAGCTCAAGGAGCTCGCTGGAGCTGGATAAGATGAATGCGAAACTAGCATTAAAACTATCTAAGCTACCTAACTAACTATCCTAACTAATCTACTTACCTAACCTACTGTTACCTGGACGAAGGAGGTAGGAGATCTCCGTTGATGGTCCATAACGGAGGAGGAAATCAAAGGGTTGAAGGAAGAAGTTCGACAGGCATTTGTGAGGTGAAGTAGAGGAACTCCTAGTCAGCACTTCATCAGAAGACTTGGCTAACTTTGGTGGAGACCCAGAGGTATCAAAGATGGATGAAGGAAGGCGAATGAAGCGGAGGAAGGTCGCCGAAGTTTGGAAAGAATAGCCTATCGGTTATCTTAGTGAAGAAGAGGGAAGGGAGCTAACTTGGTGAAAATCGAGGGTGTGGAGGGATATTTATAGGTGGCGGCGACTAAGATGGAGGTTGAATCAGGACGGAGAAAAGGCTAGGAGTGGAGTAACCACCGGCGTCTTCTCCGATGCCGGTGAGGTTATCTCCAACCCTAAAATGGGATTATAGCATCATCCAAACCTATGGATGAAAAGGAGATGGTGAGCACAAGCTCCAGGAGCTTGAAGAGGAAGGAATGACGTCAGATGTGCAGTGATCAAATGGTGGAAGCACCTCCTATTGTCAGCCGTCGAGGTGGCTGAAGAAGGAAAGAAGAAGTTTCAGAGATTTAATCGTAATGAAAGTTGAGGACCTAAATGAAGAATAAGGATCTGATTGAAATAAAATATAAGGACTAAAATGTAAACTCAAGTTTTCAAGGTTTATTTTAATTTAAATCTTTTTCAACTTTTTATATATGATTATAAATAAGACAATTATTATATTTAGACCTTGAATTTACATTTTTGACATTTTTAGATTAATTTATTTAATCAAGTAATGTTACTTAAGTTATTACATACTTAGGTATAAATTATACTTAAGCTAGTTAACACATTAATTAAATGAATTACTCATAATATTTCGAGTCCAACTATTAATTAAATTATTAATAATACTAATTAGATGATAATATAGCATTTTTAACTTATTTTAAGGTCCTTTACTATTTATCCCTTATTTAATAATTAACCCATATATTTACATATTTCTAGAAAATTAACTAGGAAGACTAGTTAATTAGGGGTAATTAGAGACCATGATGAGCTTCTCATCAAGGAGCAAATGGAATTCACACACTAATCTCAACAATAAATGCAAATTGAACATATAATACTACTCAAAATCTAATTAGGAATGTAGAGCATGAGTATATGAAGAGTTAAAAAGATATTTAAATAAAATAATGAGCATATGAAAATCAAAATCAAACGTCTTAAAAATCTTGTGCTACAGTTCATTTCTTTTCTTCTTCTGATTTCTCTTCTTCCAATGGCTTCTTCTTTCATTAGCTTTCTTTGTTTTTCTCCTTCTTCTTCTCTGCCTTCTGCCTTTGCGATCCTTCTGCCTATGGCCTTTGGCTTCCTTCTTCTTTCTCTATCTTTGTCCTTCTCTTCCTTTTGCCTTAAGATTCCTTCTTCTTTAGCTTCTTCCTTCTTTCTTTGCTTTGCCTTGAGCCCTACGGTGCTACTCTCCTTCTTCTTCCTGGCCTCCTCTTCTTCTCTGAATTGGCTAAGTGTGGAGCCAAACTCCTCAGAGCAAAACCCCCCTTCCCTTACGTAGCTCTCTTCTCCCTTTCTCTCTTTCTATTTCAACTTCGCTCTCCTGGAGCCCTTAACCGGTCGGGTAATCGAACCTAACGGAGACCTGGGTGCAGGCTCACTGGTGTGTGTGGTGAGCGAGGAGTGAATAGGTCGGGTAATCGGGTCGTGACCAGGTCCGAGTATTAGGTGTCACGAACGAGTCCGTGAGAGGGGGGAGCAGGACCTCACCCTTAGTGTTGGAGGCATAGAGCCTCTAACACTTTTTCCTTTTATGTGACATCGGCGGCTTTCCACTTTCGAGGTGGGTCTAAATGTCCTACATGTCTTACGCGCGCGGCCGCAGCAGATCGCTTCCTCAATTGGCGAGGATGTAGAGGCGACACTCCAACTGAGAGCTTGGATGCATGCGCACCTCAAGTGTGCACCACCTAGGGGTCTCACCTAAAGTAGCGCAAGGCTTGGGACTACTTGAAGCTTGCTTCAAGTTCAGCAACAATGGTGGCCGATGGCTGTTTACCTCAAATCAAGAACAAAGGCCTTATGGCCGCATCAGAACGTTCAGCATGGTCACCGAGGCATGGCAAATGGAATGGTGGTCATGGCGAGGAGTGAAGGTGGCTGTGGTGGCGTGTCTAGGGCTTACTATGGGCATGTGAGTGGGTGTGTTCGAGGGAGTGTTTGGGTGGTTGATGGAGTGATTGGAGTGAGGGGATATAATCAGGGAGTCAAGGCGGAGGTTGTAGGGTGGTTGGCGAGGTGGATGGAGGTGCGGAGTGACGGGAGCACCTCGCCGGAGGAGTCGTTGAAGGTGGAGAAGGTGACGATGGTCAGTGGTGTCAGTGGGTCGTTTTGGGAAATAAAGAGAGGGAAAGATAGTGTAGAGGATAGGAAACTTAGGAAACCTAATCTAAGGGACGAAAGGGAAAGATGTCCCACGTCGGTATGGTTGCCAGACGTGGGGAAGATGAAGACCTCCGTAGACGAGGCGGCAGCGAAGATGGGGCAAAGGCAACGTCGGTCGGTGTTGCATGATGCGGAGGACTGTGGCGGAGTTAACCCGACCACTGGTATTGTGGTTGGGTGACGAGAGGGCGAGGGAGAAGCCATTGGAGCTTGCAGAGACTGTGGCTGGCAAGGGAGAGAAGAATATGAGGGAATCCAGCCCAATTTCAAGTTGAGGGAATGCAGTTGGATCTAGGGAGTCTTCAAATAGGTCTCTGAGGAGGTTTCGTACTTGGAAGCCAAGCTTCCAAGCAAGGCAGCCTTCTCCGGAGATGGAAACTCAAAAGAGACCCAAATTTCTCATGCGTTCACATGAAAGATTGGGAAACAATCATGGATCACAGATGGGTTCAGATTGGAGGGGATTACTCAAAGAATCTCCCTTCCAATTTTGGAAAGGATTCTCTGAGCAATCAAGGAGAAACCTCCTTTCAAAGCTTGCTGAAGTAGGATTCCTTCCAGTTTAATGGTGGAGGGACCTATTTGCGAAAATGATGAAGAAGCTAGGGGGCTATCTATAAGGGTTTTTGAAAGATAGGGGTACAGATGTAATAGGCTGGACCTTTTTGCAAACTAGGTCAAGGAAACCTCAATTTGGGTCCAAATTTTGGTAAAAACCTAATTTGGACCTAAGGAATCCAATGGTGAAGTTGGATTTTGGATTTGACCATGTTTGACTGAGAAATTTATGTAAAAACCCAATTTAGGTCAAATATCTATCTGAAACCCTAATTTACGTCAAGATGGGTTCCAACAGCCAAATTGAAAGTTCTAAACCCTAAAGGATATTTTTCTATGATTTTTAGAGGATTTAAATGAATTTTATCCTGACTAGAACCTTGGTTAATCAAGTGGGCCTGTTTTAGGGTTTCAAGAAGTCATTTAATTCATAGAACACACACAAACCCTTTTCTGTCAAATCCAACCCACTTGTTATCTTATTAAGAGTATTTGACCTTTTTTTAGCCCTTGAGAAAACACGTGTTTGTACTGCAATGGTAAGATTGCATTTTTAACCCTAGTTTCTTATTTTCCTCTCAGAAAGGTTATGTAGTAAATTATGACCTTTATTCGGTTATGTAGGAACATTTATTCTCTTCATTAGGTCAAAATGAGCTAGCTATGGCTTATGATGGTGTTCCCATCATACCCCCATGCCTAGCTTTTGCTAGTCCCTTAGCAAAATTTTAAGGTTTTAACTTTGATTCTAGACCATGCAATCTTTTGATACTCAACTTGTGATGTGTCCTTTCTTCTGTAGGTCAGGTTAGAATGCCGATAGTAGGCCTAGAGGTACTCAAGTACCAACTAAGATCCGGACCTGACTAGCTCTAGCCTCAGTCTGCCGCGAAAGTTTTTAAAGCCCATAGGAACTATTCTAAGGTTCCTTGAACTCTGTAGTCAAGGCATCCGTGCTTGTAACATATTTTAGCCTTGGTTCAGTTTGCAGTGCATTTCTGTAGGAGAGAGATAGAGGAATTTTCTTTTTGGAGAGTTTTCTCTCCCTTTTCTTTTTATTTCTAGCTTCGGATTAGCTGCTCAACACGATCTGTATCGGATTCCTAGTCCCCATCATCAATCCTCGAAGGGTCCCTGGCAATCGATGCTTCAGGATAGCACCACCCATGGCAACCCCCAGAACCCTGGCTTTTGAGATAATCCCGCCCATGGCATTCTGTAGCTAAATCCAAATCCTGGCAATCGACATTTCAGGATAATGCCACCCATAGCATCTGAACCAGCACAGGGTGCTTACATGCCCCTGGTAGGATATGTAAATATCCTAGGAGACAAGCACCAAGGAGACGATATGTTATTACGCATCTTCGACGAAAATTTCCTGCCTCTCCGCGTCGGGAACTCGTCCAAATCAACTTGTGTTGATTGGCCGCTCCTAATCTAGGCAACTTTTAAGAATAATTTAAACGCATTTACGTGATTTTGATACTGAGGCACACTAAACCAGACTGTGTGTTGATTGAGGTGCTTAGGTTACCGAGTCCTGCAAATCAGAGGTCAGTTAACAAGGCCGAATACTCCCTAAGCCTTAAGCCTAATACTTAAGCTTCGCATTTTCCTCAACCTCTTGAGGACTATCCAAATCTTAGCAGATACTTGAATTTTTAAGCCTATGGTCATAGCCCAAGAAGCCTAAAATTCACATTCCTACTAATCTCTTCTGTGTTTCATTAGCACTTTTTTGCCTTTCATTTTTTTCTTTTGGTATGGTCTAGAACTAAGTCAATTCCTTAATTTCTTACTAATGATTATCTCTTTTCTTTTTCTTCTCATCTTGTGCTCCTTTTTTGACATTTTTATCTTCTCCCCTTTTTCTCCTCAAAACTGATATGCCATCATAATTTTCTCTCCTCTCATTTCTTTGTTCTTTTTCATAATTTTTTTACTTTTTTGGTATTTTTGGGATATGTGAATTTTTTTGTGAGAATCCTTCCGAACTTTGATTTTTGAATGCTTTCACTTTATGACCCCCTATGCTTGAGTTTTGTAATGTCCTCATTGTAAACGGAGGGTGTGAAATAGTTTTGGATTCAGGAATTTTAGAATGGGATTATCGGGTGGGCAAACAGGTCAGGAATGACTGTTGTGGACGATTTCAAGCTTTGGCACGTGTACCAGAGGTGGGATCGACTGTTCTAAAATCAAACTCAGGGTGCAATAGACGTGAAGTACAGAAGGATAATCAGAAGGATCTCAGGTTTTTGGAATGACGGGTTGCCTCCCGTTAAGTGCTAAATTCAACGCATTCAGCCGAGCGGAAAATGGTCTGGAGGAGTGGTCAAATTAGAGGAGTTTTGTAAAACAAGACCTTGATCAAAAGCCTGGTTGGTCTAACTAGGTGCTTGTTCAGATTAATAGGCTGATGATGCAGCCTAAACCCAATCAATCTGGTGGGTTGATAAATGTAGATCAAGAGATGTGGAACCCACCGTATGCTATGAAGCTCAAAATGATATAGAAGTGTGAATCCAGCATTTGGCTGAGTTGGATCAGCCTAGTCAGAGTAGGGATCCTCAAATGAAAAAGAATCAATGGAGGATGTAGGAACCCTATATGAGTGATCAGAGAAGGATGGGGCATGTTTTGTAGTCTGATCAATGTCTGAAATCCGATAAAAATGTGGAGGCAAATCATCTGCCATCGGCTCAGTAAGAGGGGAATCAGAATAGAAATTGAGTCCGATTGCAGGTTGGGGTTGAAAACGGGTTTGAATACATTCTGTATTTGTAGAGGAGGTGGCATCAATAAGAATTGTGTATGAGGGCTCTTCTAGTAAGGGTTCAAAGGTAGGTACATTTAGAGAGTCCTCATAGTAAATGGCAAAGTCAAAAGTGAATGCCTAAAGAGTATTTATAGGATGAAGAAAGTCTGAGTCAAGAAAAGATTCAAATTTTGAGTTGTAGTCACTCTTGGCATTTTTTGATTTTGATTCCTAAGTATTGAAAAGAAATGATTCCATCTCAATGGAACCTGATTATGAATCAATGATCTCGGGATTCGGGACCTCAGAGTCAGAGTCGAAGAATGGATCATGTGTGCTGAGGTCGTAGATTGGCTCGTAGTCGTTAGGAAACAAAGGTTCTCCATAATCATAGTAAGATTCGAAATCGTCGGAGAAATTGCGAGAATCAAGTTCTGAATTGGATTCGAGATCAGAGGTTCCACCACAGAGTAAATCATAAGATGTAGACTCAGCAACCTAACTTGGGTCTAGCCTATTTGTAGATTCCAAGCTTAAAAAGGTGTCATTATTGGATCTGGGCTCGAGTTCTTGGCTTGTAGGGAAGACCCAATCAAAACCCCACTCTTCCAACTCGATTTCTGTATCATAGATTGGCATGACTTCCAAAAAATCAATCTGTATTTCTAAGGATGTTGGAGAGGTATATTCATCAAACAAAGGCCCAGAATCATAATCCCAATTCAAACTTTGATCTTCATACAGGGCCTTGTAATCATCCTAATAAGATTCAGATCCAGATTCTAGGCTAAGGATGTGGGTTGAATCACTAGAATATAGGTCAAAATTGCCTTCGGGGGTTACATTATCATAATAAGGGGTGGGATTTACACCCTCGAAAGGTTTTGATTCAATCTCATCATTACAGGAGTCTAGGAATTCTATGCTTGGTGAACCAGGGTGTTGGTTTTCTAGGGCTAGCTCAAAATCGTGTTCTCCTATAATTGGGACTTCCCAACCTAATTCAAGATTAGGCATATTATATTCCATCTGGGTTGGGAATCCACAATAACCTTGTGTCTCAAACCCAGGATTTGGGAAATTGTGTGATCCTCAATATTATTCCAAGATGTTTCATTAACTGTTTGGGGTATGTACAGGTATTTTTGATCGATAACTTCTTTCAACAATTTCATCATCTCTTCTCGATTTTCAAGATCATCTTGGTGTTTTTCCCAAAGTACAGAATTTGTCATACATTGGAGATATTCAAAGTTATGCAATTTTTCTATCTCAATGTATCCTATTATGAGAATGTCCCGGTTTGATCCCTTTGTAGCTTCTGTTAATAATAATTGGGCATAGTTTATGATGAAGGTTGTTGTTGTTGATACATCAACCTGAATGTCTTCAATTGGTTTTGTGGTTTTGTAATCAATCTCATAAAATCTAAGTGCATCCTCAACCATTCTATCTCATGGATCTTTGTGATTCAGGTTTCTTTAATGGTTTTCCTAAGTAGCCAAGCTACATTTTTTAATCAAATGGTAGAATCAAGATGTAGAATCAAAATTCAAGTTTAGAATGAACTGATTTGATCTGAATAGAGATTCCCAAGAAGATCTGTGTGTGTGCTCTAAATAGAAGGGATGAGGGACTGGATGTGATGTTGACCCAATCAAGGCACCCAAAGATTTACGGATGACTATGGAGGTTCGGGGCAGATGATACCCCTGGATCAGAAAGTCGTCCAACTGAGAATTACTTGGGTAGCCAGGAAGGGAGAGTCCCGCAAAGACCACTACATGGCAGAGCACCCCCACAGGTTATAGGGTTTCCCCCACCCGACCTTCCTCGTCACTAAGGTCCAGGTAGACTAGAATGGATAACTTGACCGCTTAAGTCAACCAGTTTTATGTCCTAATTTGTGCCTTTGATTTCACTTGAATTAGCAGTTGATTTGACTTATGACCTAATTTGGTGGTTGGTTGGCCTACAATGTTGGCCAACTTTACCTGACCTACCCTAAAGATGGCCGAATGACTCTAGGTCAAGACCTAGAAATCACCCTGATTTGACTCCCCGGTTATTAGGTCCAAGGATTTTAGGGTTCAAGTGATTTTAGAGCCTGATTTTAAGATTTTTCTTGATTAGATCTTTTCAATCAAGGGTTTGGGTAGCACACAAAGAAGGGAGGGTTTGTTTCCTTTTATGAAGGCAAGTGTGACTAGCACTCCAAAACCCTAATGTAGAAACCCTAATTGGCTTTATTTCCAAGTCCTCTTTGATTTTCAAAAATGTTCTCCTTGGACTTCAAACAAGAAGTGCGTAGTCCAAGAAGATTAGAATTTAAGCATAGTCCCTAATAGGCATAGGAATTTTTGGGGTAGGATCTCTAAAAATCGCTTCAACTTCAATGAGATTTGAAAAATATATTTCGCAAATCAAGAAACTTGCCTTTTAAATGATAATTACTATGAAGAATAAGGCAGGTGATTCCTAATTGATTGTTTCCTTTTTGTCTTCCTAAGATTATGAGGTTGATTAGGGAAGAATAGAGAAGTTACCTGCCCTGGAGTGGTTGATTTGCGCGGAAGATCTCCTTGTAATGTACCTCGCAAAATCACAATAAAACAAATAGGGCAAGTTAGTGCTCAAATATAATCAAATAATGCAAAGAATAGTGGTGAATTGCACGTTGCTCCCCGGCAACGGCACCAAAATGTTGAGAGCGTTGAATCGTTGTTCAAGAGTGTTGCGTTGTAGTATAGCCGAAATAGCGTTCAAAACAAATACAATTTTATTACTCGAATATATTCCGAGGTCGAACACAGGGAGCAAATGGAATTCACACACTAATCTCAACAATAAATACAAATTGAACACATAATACTGCTCAAAATCTAATTAGGAATGTAGAGCATGAGTATATGAAGGGCTAAAAAGAGATTTAAAAAAAATAATGGAGCATATGGAAATCAAACGTCTTAAAAATCTTGTGCTACAGTTCATTTATTTTCTTCTTCTGATTTCTCTTCTTCCTTTGGCTTCTTCTTTCCATAGCTTTCTCTGCTTTTCTCCTTCTTCTTCTTCTCTGCCTTCTGCCTTTACGATCCTTCTGCCTATGGCCTTTGGCTTCCTTCTTCCTTCTCTATCTTTGTCTTCTCTTCCTTTTGCCTTAAGCTTCCTTCTTCTTCAGCTTCTTCCTTCTTTCTTTGCTTTGCCTTGAGCCCTGCGGTGCTACTCTCCTTCTTCTTCTTCCTGACCTCCTCTTCTTCTTCTCTGAATTGGCTAAGTGTGGAGCCAAACTCCTCAGAGCAAAACCCCCCTTCCCTTACGTAGCTCTCTTCTCTCTTTCTATTTCAGCTTCGCTTTCCTAGAGCCCTTAACCAGTCGGGTAATCGGACCTAACGGAGACCCAGGTCCAAGCTCACTGGCGTGTGTGGTGAGCGAGGAGTGAATAGGTTGGGTAGTCGGGTCGTGACCAGGTCCGCATATTTGGTGTCGTGGACGAGTCTGTGAGAGGGGGGAGGACCTCACCCTCAATGTTGGAGGCGAAGAGCCTCTAACACTTTTTCCTTTTATGTGACATCGGGTAGCTTTCCACTTCTGAGGTGGGACTAAATGTCCCACCTGTCTTCCACACGCGGCAACAACAGATTGCTTCCTCAATTAGCAAGGCTGCAAAGCTGACGACTCCAACTGAGAGCCTAGATGCATGCGCACCTCAAGTCCACACCGCCTGGGGGTCTCACCTAGAGCAGTGCAAGGCCTAGGACCTCTTGAAGCTTGCTTCAAGTTCAGCAGCAATGGCGACCAGTGGCTGGATACTTGAAATCAAGAACAAGGGCCTTATGGCCACATTAGAACTTTCAGCATGGTTGTCTAGGCATGGCGAATGAAATGGTGGTCGTGGCGAGGAGAGAAGCTGGCTTTGTTGGTGTGTCTAGGGCTTACTGTGGGGGTGTGAGTGGGTGTGTTCGAGGGAGTGTTTGGGTGGTTGATGGAGTGATTGGAGTGAGGGGATATAATGAGGGAGTCGAGGTGGAGGATGTAGGGTGGTTGGCGAGGTGGATGGAGGTGCGAAGTGACAGGAGCACCTCACCGGAGGAGTCACCGGAGATGGAGAAGGTGACGGTGGTCAGTGGCGTCGGTGGGTCATTTTGGGAAATAAAGAGAGAAAAAAAGAGAATGCAGAGGATAGGAAACTTAGGAAACCTAATCTAAGAGATGAAAGGGGAAGATGTCCCACATCGGTATGGTTATCGGACATGGGGAAGATGAAGACCTCCGTAGACGAGGCAGCGGCGAAGACAGGGCAGACGTGACGTCGGCTGGTGTTGCACGACACCGAGGACTGTGGCGGAGTTAACCCGACCATTGGTATTGTGGTTGGGCGACGAGAGGGCGAGGGAGAAGCCGCTGGAGCTGCCGGAGATTGTGGCCGACGAGGGAGAGAGGAATATGAGGGAATCCAGCCCAATTTCAAGCTGAGGGAATGCGACTGGATCTGGGGAGTCTTCAAATAGGTCTCTGAGGAGGTTTCATGCTTGGAAGCCAAGATTCCAAACAAGGCAGGCTTCACCGAAGATGGAAACTCAAAAGAGACCCAAATCTCTCATGCATTCACATGAGAGATTGGGAAACAATCATGGATCACAGATGGGTTCAGATTGGAGGGGATTACTCAGAGAATCTTCCTTCTAATTTTGGAATGGATTCTCTGAGCAATCATGGAGAAACCTCCTTTCAAAGCTCTCCGGAGTAGGATTCCTCCACTATAATGGTGGAGGGACCTATTTGCAAAAATGATGAATAAGTTAGGGGGTTGTTTGTAAGGGTTTTTGAAAGATAGGGGTACAAATGTAATCAGGTTGGACCTTTTTGCAAACTAGGTCAAGGAAAACTCAACTTGGGTCCAAATTTTGTACAAACCTAATTTGGACCTAAGGAATCCAATGGTGAAGTTGAATTTTGGGTTTGATCACGTTTGATTTGGAAATTTATGCAAAAACCCAATTTAGGTCAAATATCTATCTGAGACCCCAATTTAGGTCAAGATGGGTTCCAATGGCCAAATTGGAAGTTATAAACCCTAGAGGTTATTTTTCTATGACTTTTAGAGGGTTTAAGTGAATTTTATCCTAAGCAGTACCTTGGTTAATCAAGTGGGTCTATTTTAAGGTTTCAAGAAGTCATTTAATTCATAGAACACACATAAACCCTTTGCTGTCAAATCCAACCCACTTGTTATCTTATTAAGACTATTTGACCTTTGTTTAGCCCTTGAGAAAACACATGGTTATACTACAATGGTAAATTACAATTTTAACACTAGTTTATTATTTTCCTCCCAGAAAGGTTATGTAGTGAATTACGACCTTTAGTCGATTATGTAGGAGCATGTATTCTCTTCATTGGGTCAAAATGAGCTATTTATGGCTCATGATGGTGTTCCCATAATCTCTCATCAATCAAATCAAGATCCTAAAAATTCCATGATTCAGTGAAATTCTTTGCTTCCTCAGATAAATCATCATAAGTCATCCCTAATAATTCTGCAATCTCTTGAACATCTATTTCATAAGGAGATTGTCTATTTTGTTTAAGCTCAAGATGTTAGAGATAAGAGTCAAGGTCTTCCTTAGGACACTGGTGGATGGGAAGAGAAGGGTGTGAATTGGCTAATATAGAAGTGAAATCAGATTCGACTTCTATATGGAATATCTCAGAATGATTAGTATTGCCGAATCCAATATCGAATTATCTACGCACATCTGATCATGGTAATCCTCAGACCAAATCATATTAGAACCATCCAACTATGCCTGGCTAGGAGTGTCACTATCCCCAATCCTTCTATCTTGTTGATCAGGCTCTTCATAATCTTGTTCTGATTCTCCCAAATTTTTCAAGGTATCCAAATCCGAATCATCCGCGTGGTCCAATTGTGCATCTTTTGACATAAAGAACTTGTACTCAAGCCCACCAAAGATTTATTCCTCAAGATAGAATGATTGTATTCAGGTTCTGAATCAAGATTTAGATCCTCACGCGAGTCTTCATCCTCAAAGTCAGTCTTTGGGATATCAGAATTATCTATTAGTTCAAATGTAGGTCTGGGCAGAATCTATTCTAGATGATCATAGGGTTGGTGGGTAGGCTCGGTGTATGTAGAGGTTGGGATTGAATAAGATGTCATACCTAATGTTTGCCAACGAAATCGAGGTTACGAAAGCTGCGTCATAGTATAGATCAAAATCGCTTGGAAATAATAAGATTTATACTCGAATGGAAGTCTAAGCTTGAACACAAGGAGCAAATAGGAATTCACACACTAATCTCAAGTAATATGTACCTGAGCACAAGAACCAAATAATGATATTCCATAAATACTAATCTATCACATTAGATATTCAATGAATTCTCATGTATCTTAAGGCAATAAAAAAATAAAGCTAAAACAATGGTGATTTAAATCACCAATTACCCTTTAAGAATATATATATCAAGCATTCAACCAATTTAAATATCTCAACAGTAATTCTAAATCAATCGTTCAAAGTATCAAGCCTCAAATCAGACGTCGGGTTTGATGACCAGATGACTTAAACAACAAGTGCTATAGTGCTAGGGAAGCACTGTTCTCCTTCCTCTTCTCTTCTTTCTCTCTTTGGGTTTCCTTCTTCTTCTTTCTCTCTTCACGTACAGAAGGAGGCAATCCCTCCAGCGGCTAAGTGTC
The DNA here is from genome assembly GCA_037157565.1 of Thalassia testudinum. Taxonomy (NCBI): domain Eukaryota; kingdom Viridiplantae; phylum Streptophyta; class Magnoliopsida; order Alismatales; family Hydrocharitaceae; genus Thalassia; species Thalassia testudinum. The sequence goes on from JAZHRO010000036.1 coordinate 32,634,314, forward strand.
ACAGAGAGCAAAATCCCCCTGCCCCCGCACTCTCTTTCTTTTTCTCTCTAGGATCCTCTTCCTCGCCTTCCCAAGGCCACAGTCTAAGTAATCGGGTTAATGGGCACATGCGCACCTGGAACCAGGCTCACCGGTAGTGGGTGGTGAGCGAGGAGTGCTTAGCTTAGGCGAGTAATCGAGTGAACACCAGACCTGCAAAGTAGGTGTCGTAGGCGAGGCACATGTGAGGGGCGTGCATGGGACCTCACCCCCTGTGTTAGTTGAGGCGATAAGCCGTGTGCGCAAAATCAATTTATGCGATGTTGAACGCCCAGTGGTTTCCAAGGTGGGACTAAAGTCCCACCCTTCCTCTTCGCATTGGCCGCAGTGGATGATGTGTCTAATTTCAGTCAAAGAACTGGTCAAAGAGCCAAATTACTCCCTGGGTTGTTCTCCTAGAGGGATTTCTTTGCGCCTGGAGTCTTCACCTGGGCATATCCTGCACGAACAAGGTATGAAGCTTCACGAAGGAGCTTTAACAATGGCACAGGGGACCTGAGTACCTACAATCAAACAAATGGCCTTATGGCCATATTAAACCAACTCAAGAGAGTCGTGAGGTGACGACGAAGGTTGCGGTGGTGGTTTTGTGGAGTTTGGTGCATGGAGGAGGTCAGTCGGTGACGGGATAGGTCAGCAAAGGTGGGTTTGTTTGGTGGGAAATTTGGGTGAGCGAAGTGTTAAATAGGTAGAGGGGTTTTGAAGAGGGTGGTGTGGCGAAGGTTGTGAGGTGGTCGGCGAGGCGGATGGAGGGGTGTAGCGGCATATACGCCTCGCGGGAGGAGTAGTCGGAGATGGAGAAGACGTGGGTGAGTGGCGTAGTCGAGGGCTTGTTTTTGGGGTTTTTGGGTAGGAAACTAAACTAGGGACCTAAAGGAACTAATATGACCATGAACTAACTGACAAAAGAGGGAGAAAGATGCTGGTGTTGGTAGACCGACGTCGGGGAAGAAAGATACCCCGGTAGAGGGGGATGGCGACGACGATGAAGAGAGAGCGACGGCAGCTGGTATTGTACGATGCAGAGGAAGGTGAGGAAGAAGAATCTACCACTGGCATTGTGGTTAGACAATGAGAGGAGTTAGAGGGAGTCTCTAGAGCTCGAGGAGCTATTCGGCCAGATGAGGAAAGAGGAAATTGGGGATTTTTTAGCCGAAATCGAGTTTGGGGAATTCGGTGAGGTCAAAGGGTCCTTTTATAGGGGTCTAGAGGTCGATTAGAGCTTGGGAAGCAAGCTTCCCAAGCTAGAAAAGCTCATCGAAATAGGAGCCTAAAGATACCCAAATCTCCCATGCATTTGTATGAGAGATTAGGAAGGTTTTGGGGCTCATGGACTGGTGCATTGGAAAGAGGACTCCTCAAGGAATCTCCCTTCCAATTTTGGAAGGGAATGATTGATCAGAGGAGTTCTCTTCAATCAAAGGTCGCTAGAGTTGTAGGAATAGGATTTCATGGTAGTAGGAACCTTTTTGTGAAGAAGATGACAATCTTGGGGGGCTATTTGCAAGGATTTCAAAAAGCTAAGGGTCTGAATGCGATAGAAAGAGTCTGACTGGACAAAAATGCAAATTTGGTCAAGATGATTTCAGATTGGGCCCAAATTTTGGTTCAAACCTAATTTGGACCCAAGGAAACTAATGGTGAAGTTAGATTTAGGTTTTGACCTTGTTTGACTAGGTCATTTATGCAAAAACCCAAATTAGGCAAATGTTTGGCTAAGACTCTGTTTTGGGTCAAGAAGGGTTCTGATGATCAAATTGAAGGTTCCAAACCCTAGAGAATATTTTTATATGAATTTTAGAAGGTTTAGGTGAATTTCATCCTGACCAGAACCTCAATTAATTAAGCGGGTCTATTTTTAGGGTTTCGGAAGTCATTTAATTCTCAAAACACACGAAAGCCCATTTCTATCTGTACTAACCCACTTGTTAGACTTTTAAAACCATTTGACCCTTAATTAACCCCTAAGAAAACCCGTGATTGTACTTCAATTGAGATATATTGTTAAAACTATAGTTTTACCCCTGTTTTGTTGTCTCTCTCAGAATGATTATGCAATGAATTAAGGCTCTCTGGAGGTTATGTAGGAGCATTTAATGACTTAATCAAATCAAATTGAGCTAGTTATGGCTCATGATGGTGTTCCCATCACCTAATGTTAGATCCTCAACTCTAAGTGGCTCACCACCAACTTGTGGCACACTCTGACCAGGTTTATCACGGTGTACTTCCCGGATTCTATTAAGTTTATTTGTCAGGTTATCCATATTTCTTTTATTAGTTTCTCTCATCTCCTGGACTACTTGGAGCAATTGGGTAATCTCAGGATCACTGCCACGGTCAGGGGTTTGAGTAGGTTGAGGATAATAGTTTCCAGGATTTCTAACCTCAGTCAAATCAGAATATCTATCATTATAAGGATTTGAATACCTAGGGTAGGAATCATATCCTTGGTTGGGTGGTGTAGGGTTATCCCAACAAGAAGGTGGAGTGGGTTGGGTAAAATTGGGATAATTTGCAAAGTCATTGTGAGCATAGGATTGATATCCTAGGTATTGGGACTCGAAAGCATGAAAGAGGGATGTTTGTTTTCGTTGAAATTTCAAACATAAAATGTCGCGTCGTTGTATTTGGTCGCGTAGTAGAAAATCGCTTTTTAAAACATTTAATACTCAAAATTCAACCACGAAAATAGTTAGGTCATCTCCATAGGGAAGAATAAGCCTATTAAATTAGTGAATGGTGCCTCACTTATTCGAGAAACTCAACGGGTGTGCATATTAATTAGAGCAACTCCTTTTCTCACATAAACTTTCATTCTAAACAATTGATCAGGAATATAGGTGTTTATATGCAAAATCATCATACAATAATATTCTGTTAACAAGTGAATAGTGATCTTGGAATATAGCAATCAATATAAATATCAATCTCTAATAGAATAAACCTTACTCTCTATGATACTATCTCATGCTCTTTATCCTTAATGAGAGTAATTTAACTAAAGAAGAGGTTTGTCCATGTAATTTACTCTCAATGAATTAAGTCATTAAATAAATGAATAATAAATCTCATAATGGCATAAGGTGTAAATAGAAATTCAAGAGAAAATAGAGGATTTCTCCTCTTTCTTCCTTACGTGCGGTGTGAGGTGCGTGTGGTCCTGCAGTGATCGATGGAGAGCGATCGGGATGCAGACTTCATGATGATGGTGTCGGGGCCTCGAGAGGCGGCCAGAATTGGCCGACCGGTGAGGAGGTAGGCTGACGGCAATGGAGCAGTTGGTAGGAGGAGGAACTGTTGTGGGCTCATGTGAGGCGTCGACTAGAGCTTGTGGTCGGCAAGGATTCTCAAGTTGTGCTTCAGCGCACTGGAGTGAGTTGGGGCTAAGGTTGGTGGTTGGAGGATGCTCGATGGAGGGTGCTGCCGTTGCTGCACTTTGGGTTCTTTTTCATGTAACAGTGATGGTGAAGAAGGAGAGAAAAACGAAGGAGAAGAGGGGGCCAGCTGTGCGTGCATGAGCATGCATGCGCATGAAGGAGCACACATGGGCGCAGTGGCTGGGAGGCGCGAGGGCATGCACAAGGCTATTGTTGTGGCGCTACGAGCGGGTGCGGTGATGAAAGTGGTGACGATGGAGGGACCGTACGCCATCACCGCATGGCCAGTTGCGATGGGTTTGCAGTGGCAGAGGGAGGATCACAGTGCACGCATAATCCACAGTGTTCACGGGTTTCACGATGGAGGAGATGGATGGGATCCTGGTGGAGTAGCCTCTTTTTAAAACCTCTTCATTTGTTTCTCTTCAGCCTCCAACTTCTCCAACCACTCAAAGAATATTCACAAGTGGTTGGAACAGAAGATAAGTTCTAGCCGTTCTTTATCAGACATTTGATCAACAGTCCAGACGTCTTAAAATGTGTGGATCGTAGTGAGTCCACGATGGAGGTTCTCAGACATCCAAACTAATCTCCAGACATCTTATAGAATGTCTGAATAATGTCTTCATGCTTCTTGTACCTAGCCTACATCCACCAAATGATTGTCTTATCATATCAACTGTTATTAAATGTAAAAATTGGTGTATAAGATTTTACGCAAACTAAGGTGAATTCCAATTTAACTCCTACTAAATTAACAACTAAGAACAACTAATTAAAGAGTACTTAGACCAAATAATGATCCACTAAAGTGGACTTATCAAGGCATATCCCTAACCAAGGGAGAGATGAGTCTGGCTGAACAGATCAAGATAGTTGGTCATGTCAGTCAGGTATTGGTCCTGTATGGAGAGTGTCTCTTGAAATTGTAGAGATCCTTGATATCCAAAGATTCGTATGGGATTCCGTAAGGACGAGGTCGGCCTAGCTATGCCCGAGGAATATGAGGTGTAGATGAGGGAATCAAGTCCCGGGTGTTGAGAAGAGTTCTCCCATCCTTAAAAAGTTGGAGTAAGGGATGGGTTGGGATAGGGAGAAAAGGAGGAATAGTGGGAAGCAAAAGAGTATGGGTTCAAGTTCTCCTCCTCAATCGATACTTCCTCATGGTAATTACCCATAGGAAAGGATTCAGACACAAACAAATTGGGTCTTCTCCTTAGATTACTCTCTAAAGGTTGTACCAAAACAGGGTTCAGAGACCTTCTAGCATCCATGTACCAGAAGAAAGTTAATAGATGTGAGAGAGAAGATAGATGCAAGAATACCCACCCTCACAGTACAAGCAATCAAGCTAGTCCTTAGAGTGTAATCCCTAATTGGACCTAATCTTGGCTCCCCAAAACATGACTAGGTTAGATCAACCCTTGAATTACTTGGCTGGCCAGAAGGGTGAGAACCCCTAGGACACCCCACACGACGTGACACCACTAAGGGTTAACACAGTTACCTCACCGACCTTTCTTGTCACCAATGGGTACAAGTAGACAAGGCCTTGACCTTAGCTCAATCTAATTTTAAGTTACCAAGTAGATTAGTCCTACCTAGGGCACGTCTACTCAATGTTAGGCTTAGCCTTGAAGTGCTTTTGGAATATGATAGGCGTTACGAGGGTGTTTCCCTTAAAATTGATTTCAAAAGTGTGAAGTCCACAGGCAAGGGGTTCACAAGTAATTTTTATGATGAAGTGAATTTTAAGGTTCAATTGATTATATAATTGTGTTTTAGGGTTTCGTAGTTAGATAAGTTCAAGCAAGGTTTTGATGAGCACACAAGAGTTTCTTTGCAAGTCCCAATCTATGAGATAGATTTTCTTTAAAAGTATGCAATGCAAAGGGTGCTCTACCTTAAGGTTTAGAAACCCTAGAAACAAGTAGCTACAAAGATGATCCTTCTAAGTCCAAAATCAAGGAAGTGGTGTGACCCGAACAATATAATCAATTGGTCTTATTGCACCACTAATTAGGCACTCATAAATATTTTTTTAACACTTTTTAATGCACGCTTTCTATTTTATTCAAATTTAAAGTGTACCAGGGGTTCCGTAGTCTGTTATGACCTCTAGTTAGTGATTGAATAGTATGTGCAATCAAACATGCAAAAAATATTTTTTTCAAATTTTTTCTAAATTCTAGATTTTTACAAGAATTCAATGCCACAAATTTCAAGTAATCTAAGTTATATAAAAATTCCTATGATATTTTGAACTCCAAAAAATCAGAAATAATAATAAATTTGATAGCAGTTTTGTTCATGAATTTTCAAAATTTTTATATAATTTATAATGGTACAAAATTTTAAGATGTTCCTGGCTTCAAAATCCACATCCATTAAAAATTTGATAATTTTCAGACACGTAAATTTTCAGGAATTGAATTTTTAAGATCAAAGTTTGTTGCAACCCAAAAATTCAGAAGGTCATTTTGTTGATTTTCAAAAGATAATATCCACCAAAAGGAGATTTTTTTTTTCAAGCAAGCAAATGCTAACCTAAGGATCAAGCAAGCAATTTTTTTTTTTGGATTTTCTTTTTTTTGAAAGAAAATCTAACCTAATCTAAGATACGCTTACCTGATATTAGAAACCAGCAATTTTTCTGTTGTTGAGTTACTTCTTGGATTTCCATGCTTCCTACACACACAAAATCAACGAAAATAAAGCAGGTTAGAAATCTCAAACAAGCAATAAGAAGAAAAGCTATAAACATTTTTGTTGCCTCCCCATGAATGGCGCCAACTTGTTCATCATGAAACGCGTGAAAATATCTCTATATCGTTGTAGTGCAAATCACGTCGAAACAAATAAATTTATAAATCAGAACCAATGAGTCCTCAGTAGTTCACAGGTAGGCAAAACATGATTTTCAAAGCTTTTTGTACTAACTAATCTATCCTAAGGCAACATAGAAACAGAGACTAGATATTTAGAGAATCAGATTTTTATTGCTAATGGCAAATAGTTCTCAAACTAGGAATTAAAACAACTATGCTAAAGAATAGAGAGAGAAAATAAATGAAGAACAGCGCTACTTGTGGGATGCTTGTGTGAAGTGCTACAGCACTTTAGATCCAAAGCGTCAGAAGGAAGACCGAAGAGAGAGACTGCAGAGAGAGAGGCTAGAGATGTGTCTAGTGGAAGTTAAGATGCCTTCATATGGGGGCTCTGCGCCACCGCCTCTTCAATTTTCTGCTGGGCGAGAGTCGAACGCGCACCTCATGCTTGTGTACGAGGGTGCTCTCCGATGTGCTACACCACCTCTTGTGTTGCTGTTTGTAATTCAAGTACAATCGCTCTCAACCGTTGGATGAAGATCCGACGACAGAGATGCATTCTTCTTTGATGAATGGCGCACGAAGAGGGTAATGTGGCTCCTTCATGGCCATTGGATGACGATCCAACGACCCATGTTTTTCCTTCAGTAGTTACGGCACAGTGGTGGATCGTCAAGAAGGTGCCACTAATAAATGCCAGTTTATCATTATTCTTATGCATTAAAATAAACCTAGCTCTTAGGATTATACTCCACAAACGGGTTTTTGGGTTTCATTTAGGCAAAGATTAGGTTAGGCATGCATTGCATTTTTTATTGTGTTTTTAATGTATTTTTGTGAGTATTAGGGATAAACAGATTGCCAGATCCCTAGTACCCTAGAACTCAGGAAGACAACTGGTGAAGGTGAAGCTCTCACCAGCTGGAACTCAGCTTGATCCAGCTCACCATAGCTACAATTCAGCTCACCTGAATTAGGGTTAGCTCATCCTAGCTCCATTCAGCTCATCTCAGCTGAATGGTAGCTCAAGAGAGCTCATCTTAGCTTACCCTAGCTCAAGTCAGCTCAGATTTAGCTCAACTTAGCTGAGTCTAACTCATCTCAGCTCCCATTAGTCCACAGGGAGCTCTAGTTAGCTCAGCTAAGTTGACTGGAGTTCACCCCAGCTCAGGTCCAGCTATATCCAGCTCTACTCAACTCCAACCAACTGAAGATGACCTCATTCTAGCTTAGGAAGCTCAAGTCCAGCTCCCGAAGACTCAGCTTAGCTCAACTCAATTGAGCTAAGCTACCTTAGCTGCCTCAACCAACTTGATCCTCCCCAGGAGCACCAGACCCATCTCACCTTAGCTCATTATGGTAGAAGCAAGCTCACTTTAGCTTGGCTTAGCAGCTAGCAAAGAACTAGCAAGCTAAGCCAGCTAGAATGGCTCCATGCCAGCCTCTTCAGCAGCTGCCAGCTCCATTTCATGCTCCAGACTTCTCCTCCTCAGCTCCTCTCTTCAAACCCTAGCTCACATTACCTACTCGACTCCATAGCTAGTTAATCTAGCTTAGCTTAGCTAGCATCCAGCTCCTTGGCCATCCACCACCTTCAACTCAACCATAGCTAGCTCCACCAACTAAGCTCACCTAAGCTAGCTATCCTACTCCAAGTTTGCGCCACCACCTAGCCACCTCTTCACCCCATCGTCACCACCAAAAGACTCCACCATTTTGGCACCAAAAACCACCATAACCACCTCCATTTTTGCACCACTTTTTCCCTCCAAAATCCCCTTCATCTCCACCACATATCTCCCCTTAAATCCATCTCCACATCCACCTAACCCCCCTTCTAGAAGACCCTAGGTTGGCGCCAAAATGGTGGTGTCTCTCCACCACCAAAAGCCACCAACACCACCATAACCACCCCCTTAACACCCTTTAAGGTGGCGCCAACTAACCGTAGCCCTAGGATCATTTTAACCACCCATAACCACCACCAAACTCCATCTTAGCCCTCCACCTATTCACCCCAACTACCCCCCTCTCCACCTCTATATAACCCACCATATCACCACATAAAAATCATCCTCCAATAGTGTTTTATTCTACCTATACCCACCTACACCTACAGCCAAGAAGAAGGAGTAGAGAAGAAGATTAATGGGGCACATCACTTGCCTCTTTGGTGCCTTCTTCTCCCCACTCTCTTCAACTTGTGCCACACCAAGGAGGAGAGCCATTCTACTTCAAGGAGGATGGCCAGGCAAAGGAGAAGGACCTCAGGTGGACGTCCACCCTTGGAGGAGGAGAATTGAAGGTGGTAGCTTCCACCTTCGAGGACACCATCTTGGAGGAGCATAGCAAGGAAGGAGTTGGAGGACTCTTTTCAAGCCTGGGAACTACCAAGCTTAGAGTAAGAAGACATCATCTTCTTCACCATTTCATTTAGAGGATTTGTGTTTTCATCTTCTTGCATTTCAAGTAGATTAGAAGCTTTCCTCTATGAGTTTTGTGTAGAACAAGTTCATTTTAATTCAAGTTGTCTTCTTTCAATTTTTGTTGCATAGCTTTTTACATTTTTTGCCTAGCATTTGTTTCACTCCCTCTCCCTAATTATTCTAGGCCTCTACATGCCTAAGGTGAGCTTAGGGAGAGGCTCTACCTGTCACCTTAGGGTTAGCTTTATTGAAATAGGTTTTAGTTGTTTTCTCGCTATCAACAAAAAGCTCGCGTGTTCCCATTATTTCAAAATCATAAAAACTATATATTCAAAAACATCAAAAAGAAAGATGAGTTCCATCTTTAAAGCAAGGGATTTTGATTTGCAAACTTGCCTCCTTGAACGACCCTAGATACATCACTATCTAGGTCATATAAATTTTAAAAGTGAATCCATTTTTGTGCCGTAATTTTCTGTCTTAGGGACAATTAGCTTAAGGTTTCTTCCTTTCTTTTCTAGAGACTCATATTAAAGGAAATTAACCATCACCAATACAACTTATTTTTCCTTTGATTGTGGAGTTTCAAAACTTATTTGAAAATTTAAAAAGAAAAACCCTAAAACACATTGAATCAAATCAAATCCAAAAAGACAAAAATACATGAAATTGTGTGATAACTTGCTTTTTAATTGGAACCACTTTCTAATTCTTGCACACACACAAAAAAAATTGAAATAACAGGGCAACAACCCAATCAACGCCCTCTACATTCCGTGTGCACTTTAGTATCTTAGCACTAACTAAAATTCATAACAATTTGACCCCTAAGGTTACATAAATTTAGGCTTCTATATAGGACTTAAGTTTTCTCTAGTTAATACCAATTCTGTCATCTATATCTGGTATTCAAGCTGAAAGGCTATGTCAAATGACCAGGCACGGGTTTTTACATGCACCTGGGGATTTTCCTAGGAAACGCTTGGGCCCAAGCAACTTGGTTAGATTTGTTGACAGAATGGGTATTCACTGTTGATTACTTATTTCCTAAGTAGACCAAGTCTTAGGTTAATTTCTAGGGAGTCACAATTAAGTTAGGTCTAGAATTTGATTGCTTGTGTGCACACTTCTCTCATCTCCATCTCTTCTCCTCACCTCCCATTCTTTTATTTTATGCACAGGAGACGGTCTCAAAATTTGCACTTGGAAGGACCATTTGATTTCGCCCCCCACGCAAAAAGACCACTTTTTCTGTCTTCTTCTTCTAAAAATATGGAAAATCAACAAAACAGGTCCACTAACCCTTCCACTTCCACCTCTAATGCCACTAATAACCCTAATTCTGACCCTTCCACCCACAACCCCCCCCACCTTTGACTCCTCACACTTGGAGCTCCCTAATCTTGATTTGCCTCAATCACAACATCAAGACCCCCTACCTGATCTCTTAACAATGATGGCTAAGCAGATTGCTAAATTAAATTCCAATCAACAAACATTGACTATGAATATCCAAAACCTAGCCAATCAAAGGTCAAACCCATCACCCCGTCAGCAGCCTGTTATTCCTCTAAAAGATTTTTATGATCCGTCTTATTATGAGGAATGACCAGGGGAGATCATACTAGAGGGGGACTTTGAGATTAAGCCAGCAGTCCCGAACCTAATTAAGCACTTCTATGGACTTCCTAAGGAAGACCCTTTCAGCCACCTTGAAGAGCTGACTCTTCTTGCACAAACAACCCGTTCCCAAAATGTGCAAGAAGACCTATGGCTGATGCAACTATTTCCATTATCTCTTAAAGATAAGGCCGCTTATTGGTTCAGGACCATTGGCTGACCCATCACAATTTGGCCTCAGCTCAAGAGCGCCTTCCTCAAGAAATTCATTCCCATAGGTCGTACTAATTCATTACGAAGATCCATTATGACCTTCCAACAGAAATCTGGCGAAAGTTTTCATGACTCTTGGGAGAGATTCTAAGATCTTTTAAGAAGTTGTCCGGACCACGAGATTCCTTTATGGCAGCTCATGCAGGTCTTCTATAATGGTTTAGAAGATCAACTTCGACACTTTGTCGACGCCTCATGTGGCGGAAACTTCTTGAATAAGGATGCTGAGAGTGCCTATGATCTTTTTGAAAAAATGAGTGAAAACTGATTTAATCAAGCTTCCATGAACACATTTGGCAGAACTCAAAACCCGCAGTTCGGTGTTCATGAAGTAGGCACTCAATCTATCCCTGTCACCCAAGACAATCTTCAAATGATCGCTCAAAAACTTGACCAAATGCATATTAATCAAAAGAAAATTGAGGAAAGACTTGTCACATCAACCCAAGCTCAACACAATCCACACCTAACCCAACCTAACCTTCCACGAAGAGAAAATTTGCACAATCTCATCACTACCCTTGCTGATTATTGCCAATATTCGGAGACTATCTATGATTCTTTGGGGAATTACAACTATCCAGATCTTAACCCCACTCAAAATATTTCTGCCATCCAGGAGCCCTTTAAAAATTCCTCCAATTGAAAAAATTACCCAAACTACTCCTGGAATAATCAGGTTCCTTCTCAACCAAATCATTTTAATGGGTATGGGTCGAATCCAACCTTTCATCCTGGGCCATCCCAACAAGACATCAATGCCCAGATGATGAGAACCCTCCAAGACATGCAGACAAAAATGATGGAAGTAACCCGCACCATCACAAATCTGAACAATCAGATTGGGGTTACTCCCACTCAAAGATCTGCATGACATCTTCCGTCCCAACCAATGCCCAACCCTAATCACCAAAGGAACCAATATCCGGGTAGAAATCCACACTACCCGAATCAGCCTCCTACTAATCCACCACCTCAGCAGCCTCCCAGGTTTCCACAACCGCAGACCCCCCCACCTCCTCCAAATAATAATCCGACTGCACATGCAGTTACGTTGAGGAGTGGGAAAACCACCACTGATCCCGGGCCTTCACACAAACCTGGTGAAATCCCCATCATTGTGAAAATTGACTCCCCACCTCCCCATCAGGAAGAAAAAGAAATACAAAAAATTCCAGACACGATTTCTATCTCTTTTCCACAAGCTCTCCACCCCACCACCAATAAAAAAAAGAAATCTGAGCCCACCACAGAACTCATGGATCTATTTGGGCAAGTTCAAATGAATATTCCTCTCCTAGATGCCATCAAATATATACCTACCTACGTAAAATTTTTTAAGGAGATCTATACTCCTAAAAGGCAGGCCAAAAATCTAGGATAGGTACATCTTTCAAAGATAGTAAGCTCTGTTATACAGAGCAAGCTACCTCCTAAGATGAAAGATCCGGGGGCACTATTAATTTCATTGATTATTGATGATACTACCTTTGATCGCTCCCTCCTTGATCTTGGTGCCTCAGTTAATATCATTCCCACGATTTTATTTGAAGAGTTTCAGATTGGTGAATTAAAACCTGTCAAGGTTACCCTACAATTAGCCAACCGATCTACAATCAAACCTCATGGGATTGTCGAGGATGTTTTGGTCAAGGTCCAGAATTGTGTCTTCCCTACAGACTTTCTGGTCCTTGACATTGAGGTACCTGAATCATTACTGGATGCCCCAATAATACTTGGACAACCTTTTTTGGCCACTGCAAAGACAAATATCAATTGCCATACAGGAAAAATGGATATCACTTGCACCGTCCAAACTATCACTTTAGCCATCGAGGTTACCCTGCAATTAGCCGATCGATCTACAATCAAACCTCATGGGATTGTCAAGGATGTTTTAGTCAATGTCCAGAATTATGTCTTCCCTATAGACTTTCTAGTCCTTGACATTGAGGTACCTGAATCAGTACTAGACACCCCAATAATCCTTGGACGACCTTTTTTGGCCACTACAAAGGAAAATATCAATTGCCACACAGGAAAAATGGATATCACTTGTGCTAGCCAAACTATCACTTTAGATATTTTCAAATCCTCCAAGAGATTCCATGATGATAACTTTTTTAAGGACTCAGATACAAAAATTTCCAATATGGTGGAGGAGACAATGTTGATAGATACCCTTACCGGCCACAATCTTTTTAAGGACTCTGATTCAGAATCAGTGGTTGGTGAATCTATGATATGGAAACTTGTCTTGACCAAAAAACCCTTCCTGATGAACCCACTGATTACCCTGACCCTCCCACTCTTCCATCACCCCACCCTTCCACACTAACTTCACCAGATCCTCCCCATCCCTTTCCCGACCCCTTTCCCATGGACCTACCTCCAGACCCGATCAAGTTTGGCATCCAACCTGATTTAAAACCTTGGCCAGACTCGAGCTACACTTATCATTTTCCATCCAACTTTAATCCCAATATTGCTTCTAATCAATTTTCTAGGGATCTAGAAGAAGACACATTTTATGCGGGCATCCAAGTGTCCAATTATTTACATGATTTTCCATCTTCCGTGCATACCTTCACGTCCGGCTGAATGGCATAAAAGATAGCACTGGATGAGAGGTAACCACCCATCATTTTTCCTGCTTTCCTTTTTCCTTTCTTTTTCCAAGTTTTGACCATCCTAAACCCAACTGCTCTTCATTAAGGTGATCCCTTTTCCCTATTAATACATGAGGACATTGCATATCTTAAGCATGGGGGGGTGTTTTTAAAATTTGACGATCGATTTAGGATTTTCAAAACCTAAAAACATACATTTTTCTTTAGTTATTTTATTTTCCTGCTTGCATACCCAAAACAATAAAAATGTTGAAAACTTTTTGAGGAAAAATTTTGAAATCGGGACTAAGGTTGAAAAACTCACTTTTGGTACAATGGGATTTAATCTTTAACAAACTAGGGATAAGGATACGGATCTGATCATTAGAATTTGAGGGTCTATTTTTAGACTAGATCAAATATCCTTCTTTAAATTTCCACCTGAACTCCTCTAAAATTCCACCTGAACTCGTGATAGTTCAGGTGACTTGATCCTCTTTTGTAATATGGAAAGTATTTGGCTTAGTTTCTGATTCAAAAACTTGCATTTCTTGAGGAACTTCCTATGTCAAATTTCACACACAAGCCAACAAATAAAACTAATAAAAATCAAAAAAACTCCCTTGTTTGAACTTAGTAAAAGTCTGAAGCAGATCATTGGTTTGAGTTCCCACCGCCGAGAAGGAGGAAATGCCTCCTTTGAGGATGCGATGTCAACATGTTACCACCTCGGTGCTGCTCCATATCTATATTTCATATCCTTAGACGGAGCATTAAAGCACATTTTACCAGCTCAAGTGTCTTGGACGGTGCTCTACCTATAGTGTCGGAGCAAGAGCTTGAGTTTGCTTGGAGCGCCCCTTTACATCGCATTGTGTTTTGGGGTTGTGAGCTCTTGGGTGGTGTCATGGACAGTGCTATCCCAAAGTACTGGTGCCAGAGCCCCCTTGAGGATTGGTAACGGGAATGATGATCCCGACACATCTGTTGTAAGACTAAGCTAAAAATAAGCATGGGGGAGAAACAAAATTTAGACCAAAAACATGCCCTTATAAATGTTGGCTTTTTACATGCACGGACACAAGGCTTTAAAGGATATTACAAGTTGCGAATCATATTCAAGAGCTAGAAAAATCCTAAAAATAGAAATTTCAAGTCATCTGAATTAACAAGGGGTTAACTTGTGAATTTTCTGGAGGATATATTGATCCCATTTTGTCTAATTTTTGGATCCAAAAATAAACCCCGATGTCTATCCTTAACGAATCTCGTGCCTCCTGTGTTTAGATCAACCAAGGTCCCTTAATCTTTTTCTCCTCAAAAGTCGAAAAAATTAGATTTCCCAAAAATTCTGTTTTCCAGAAAATTAAAGTTTTGCTAGGAGACTAGCAAAAGATAAGCATCAGGGTGTGCTAAACACCAGTTTATCATTATTCCTATGCATTAAAATAAACCTAGCTCTTAGGATTATGCTTCGCAAATAGGTTTTTGGGTTGCATTTAGGCATAAATTAGGTTAGGCATGCATTGCATTTTCTATTGTGTTTTTAATGTATTTTTGTGAGTGTTAAGGATAAACAGATTTCCAGAACCTAGTACCCTAGCACTCAGGAAGGCAACTGGTGAAGGAGAAGCTCTCACCAGTTGGAACTCAGCTGATCCAGCTGACCATAGCTGGAATTCAGCTCACCTGAATTAGGGTTAGCTCATCCTAGCTCCATTCAGCTCATCTTAGCTCACCCTAGCTCAGGTCAGCTCAGATCCAGCTCAACTTAGCTGAATCTATCTCATCTCAGCTCCTATTAGTCCACAGGGAGCTCTAGCTAGCTCAACTGAGTTGACTGAAGTTCACCCCAACTCAGGTCCAGCTACATCCAACTCCACTCAACTCCAGCCAGCTGAAGATGACCTCATTCTAGCTCAGGAAGCTCAAGTCCAGCTCTCAGGGACTCAGCTTAGCTCAACTCAGTTGAGCTAAGCTACCATAGCTGCCTCAACTAGCTTGATCCTCCACGGGAGCACCGGACCCAACTCACCTCAGCTTATTATGGTAGAAGCCAGCTCACTTTAGCTTAGCTTAGCAGCTAGCAAAGAACTAGCAAGCTAAGCCAACTAGAATAGCTCCATGCCAGCCTCTTCAGCAACTACCAGCTCCATTTCAAGCTCCAGACTTCTCCTCCTCAGTTCCTCTCTTCAAACCTTAGCTCACATTACCTACTCCTTTACTCCATAGCTAGCTTAGCTTAGCTTAGCTTAGCTAGCATCCAACTCCTTGGCCATCCACCACCTTCAACTCAACCCTAGCTAGCTCCACCAACTAAGCTCACCTAAGATACCTATCCTACTCCAAGTTGGTGACACCACCTAAACACCTCTTCACCCCATCATCACCACCAAAAGACTCCACCATTTTGGCACCAAAAGCCACCATAACTACCTCCATTTTGGGGCCACTTTTTCCCTCCCAAATCCCCTTCATCTCCACCACATATCTCCCCTTAAATCCATCTCCACCATCCACCTAACCCCCCTTCTAGAAGACCCTAGGTTGGCGCCAAAATGGTGGTGTCTCTCCACCACCAAAAGCCACCAACACCACCATAACCACCCCCTTAACACCCTTTAAGGTGGCGCCAACTAACCGTAGCCCTAGGATCATTTTAACCACCCATAACCACCACCAAACTCCATCCTAGCCCTCCACCTATTCACCCCAACTACCCCCCTCTCCACCTCTATATAAACCCACCATATCACCACATAAAAATCATCCTACATTAGTGTTTTATTCTACCTATACCCACCTACACCTACGGCCAAGAAGAAGGAGTAGAGAATAAGATTAAGGGGGAACATCACCCGCCTCTTTGGTGCCTTCTTCTCCCCACTCTCTTCAACTTGTACCACGCCAAGGAGGAGAGCCATTCTACTTCAAGGAGGATAGCCAGGCAAAGGAGAAGGACCTAGGGTGGACGTCCACCCTTGGAGGAGGAGAATTGAAGGTGGTAGCTTCCACCTTCGAGGACACCATCTTGGAGGAGCATAGCAAGGAAGGAGTTGGAGGACTCTTTTCAAGCCTGGGAACTACCAAGCTTGGAGCAAGAAGCCATCATCTTCTTCACCATTTCATTTAAAGGATTTGTGTTTTTATCTTCTTGCATTTCAAGTAGATTAGAAGCTTTCCTCTATGAGTTTTGTGTAGAACAAGTTCATTTTAATTCAAGTTGCCTTCTTTCAATTTTTGTTGCATAGCTTTTTACAACTTTTGCCTAGCATTTGTTTCACTCCCTCTCCCTAATTATTCTAGGCCTCCACGTGCCTAAGGTGAGCTTAGGGAGAGGCTCTACCTGTCACCTTAGGGTTAGCTTTATTGAAATAGGTTTTAGTTGTTTTCTCGCTGTCAACAAAAACTCGTGTGTTGCCGTTATTTCAAAATCATAAAAGGTATATATTCAAAAACATCGAAAAGAAAGTTGAGTTCCATCTTTAAAGCAAGGGATTTTGATTTGCAAACTTGCCTCCTTAGACGACCTTAGATACCCCACTATCTAGGCCTTATAAATTTTAAAAGCGAATCCATTTTTGTGTGTTGCAATGACTTAAAACCCTAATTTAACCAACCGCACAAAAACATGATCAGCCACGTGGCACCATCCTGACCATTCATCTTCCCACTTTTGTAGTTGGTGCTACAATACTCCGATCAAGTTGTTCTTTGCACCGTTGGACTGCGATCATTGATTCGGATCCATCTATGCAGTCAGATTTAACATTTGAGGTTTGGATTTGTGATATCTTGCTCCTTGGCCTCTGACCCTCTACAGGCTGTTTGTGATGCTACGGAAGTCTGATCAAGACGATTCTGAAAGCATTGGACTCTCGTCGTCGTCCTAATCAAATCCATATGATTTGATTTATAATTTGTAGCCTTGGATCATCTGCAATTAATATTGTCTCTCTTTTAGAGCATAAAGTAGCATTATTATCTATAAAGATAACAAATTAACTATGATGCAAATTATGATGCTGATGCATACTTTGTCCCTAAGTTAAGTTAAAATCTAACTTAATTTAGGTATATTAGGTCCTATGATTGCTGCGCAATTAGGTTGCCATGGGCAGTGCTATCTCGAAGTATCAATAGCAAAGAGACCCTTTGAGAATCAATGATGAGAGCAAGGAGTCCAATACAAACCGTATTGAGAGTTGATCTAAGATTAGACTTAAATGGATCACAAGAAAATTACAAAAAGAAAAATCACAAAAATATCATTTTCTCTCTCTCCAGTACACATGCAAACTGAATAAACACCATTTGCACACATGCATGGTTGCTTTTACTACTGGGGTCAACAAACCCTTAGGCAGGTTAAGGGACTGAAGAAACCTTTGTTGGCAATCCAAAACAATGGCCGATTGGAATCTAATTGGGTGAAGAGGTCTTTATCTTGGTCGGTATTGGAGTGCCTCTAAGTCTGTATCTTGAGATTCTGAATGGATTTTCTTAGGGTTTATTAGAAGAAGATGACTTGACTTCTACATCTCTGCTTAAAGAACTATTCTCACTATCATAATGTTTTGCTAGAGATTAGCAAAACTTAGGCATAGGGGCATTTGATGAGTCCACATTAGTGGACTATAATTAAGCCTAAGTTAGTTGGTCCTCACATTTTTAGGTGTATTAATATGTGCGTTTAGTTGAGAAATAATTACATGCATTAGAAATTAGGATAATATGAATTCTCTTACTTCTATACCTTGTTATAAATAACTCTGTCTCTCTAATTTGCAAGTAGGATAATATGGTTATACCTTGTTATAACCATATCACCTCTTTGACATCCAGAATAAATTTTCTAGGAATAAAATCAAGTACATATGGGCAGCGTTTTACAAATTGAACCGTTCATTGAACCAATTATGTGCTGATTTAGTTTTTTAATGGTTCAACTAGCGGTTTATACATGTTGAATCAGTGATGACATCAACATGATATCAGCATATGAAAAAATTGGAAAAAATCAAACTGTAAGAATTTTGGATTAGTTTGTATCAGTTCAACCAAGTCCAACTTGGATGAACCATTGTTCAATAAAAAAATCATTAAAAATATGTAGTAGGAAAAGTTATTTTACAACTCTAATTATATTAAAATTGACATATTTTTATCAAATACTAAAAAAAAATAAAAGATATAATTGAAATTGAGAGTCTAACCTTAAAGAACACATAGATCTTTGAATATTTATTTCAAGTTCTAAATTCACATGAATTTTCCTTTTTTTTTATTTTTTAGCTCTTAAGCAAGTGGCTAATCAGGAAGGTCGATTTAACCAAACCAATCGGTCCGACCTTATTTTAATCAATTTACACCGATTTTGACTTTTATCTCCCGAACTAGTCGATCCGACCGATAAGGCACCGACTTTTGGTTGAATTGCCCAGTGCGGCTGGACTTTTAAAACAATGCATATGGCACATTTATGCGAGGACTTATCTTTGGAATTCATTTTGGATGCTAGATGGAAGTTGGCCCATTAAATTTCCCTCTTTTATTGTTCTTAATCACATAATTCTTTTCCAACTAGCAGCCCATCTTCTTTATTTGGCCCAAAGCCATCTCAATTGAGCCCTCCAACGCCTAACAGATACACCCAGTGGCACATCTCACACCTCCCTAACAGACAGCCCTCCTTAGACTCGTTCCTCACCTCACCACACACACGTCACACGACACACACGCACACCATCCTCATTCCCACCCACCGAGAGAACACACAATGCACACTTAAGCTAACACACACATCGCACATTTCACACTCCATGCTCCCCCATCCCACCCCCAACAACAGAGACCCATATAGGGATGCAAACGGATCGGGTTTGGCTAAACTCATACCCATACCCATTTACAAAATCCATACCCATACCCATTTACCCATCAGGTACAAAAATCTAAGCCTATACCCATATTCATCTACCCATCGAGTACCAATTTATAAATTGATCTTACAATTAAATCATGCCAAATTAGAGTCAAAAAGAAGAAAAATCTATAATACAATTCATTAATTATTTATTTTTAGCAAGCTCTAAACTTATAAGCTCAGGCTACTTTAATCGATTTCCACTAAAATTATTACAAAAAGAACCCTTCAAGGGGAATACATCAAAAAATAAAAATACAAGGAACGACTAAATACAAGTTCCTTTCAAACAAAAATCCCCATCTCCGAAATAAATATTCAATGGAAGCTTTAGAAGCATTCCCAATCTTCAAAATCATGGAGGGAATCATGAGAAAGATTAGGGTTGGGGGAATGAGGAACTTAGAGCGAAACTTATATATCTTGGGTAAATGGAGATTTTATTCAAGTATTCAGGTAGGATAATGAATAAACGCCAGTTTATCATCATTCTTATACCCTAAAACACACCTAGCTCTTAGGATTTCAACTCCGCAATCAGATTTTTGGGTTACATTTGGTCATTTTTCATAGGATATGCATGCATTGCATTGTTTTGTATTTTTAATATGTTTATTTGAGTGTTAGGGATAAACAGAGAGTTAGATCCCACACACCTTGACACCATGGGATGCAAAAGATCAAGAAGCCCAATTCAGTTAGATCCTAGCTGAATCTAGCTCATCACAGCTAGATTCCAGCTCAACTTAGTTGGGATTATCTTATCTCAGCTCCATTCAGCTCATCTTAGCTGAATGGTAGCTCAGGCTAGCTCAACTCAACTGATCCCAACTCCATTTTAGCTCATTCCAGCTCCATTTAGCTCTTAGAAGCTCTACTTAACTAGGGTTAGCTACTGCCATCAACTAGCTAAGCCTAGTCAGCTAAAGAAGCCCTCAACCCGCTCAGGTTAGCTCAACTCCAACTCCCGAAGATTCAAATTAGCTCAACTTGGTTGAGCTGAGCTACTTGACCTAAGCTAGCTACCTCAGCTAGCTAGGTAGTCTTCGAGAAGACCAGCTCTATCTTACCTTATCTCAAGTTAGAAAATTCTAGCTCAACCTAGCTTGCCTTGGCAACTAGCAAAGAACTAACTAGCTAAGTTAGCTATTGAGCTCAACATCAGCTCTCTTCATCAGCATTCAACTCTAAGTAGCTCCAGTGCAGCTCCACTTCAGCTCCACCTCAGTAAACCCTAGCTTCTCTACTCTTTCCTCCACTACTCTTCTAACATAGCTCCCTCCAACCATCAACCTAAGTACCACTTAGCTAGCTCCACCTTAACCCTACTTTAAGTCCACCAACTAAGTACCTACCTCCACCTACTCCTACTCCACAATGGTGCCACCTTGAACACATCCCTTTAATCCATCTCCACCTCCAAAAGCCACCAAAAAGGTGGTGCCAAAACTACCATAACTAGCCTTTTTGGCACCACCAAATTCCCTCCAAAAACCCATTCATCTCCACCCTACACCTAAGCCTAAAAGCCATATCCACCCTCCATTTTCCCTAAAAAATCCCCTCCATCTAGAACCATATTCTTGGTGCCAAAATGGAAGCATCCCTCTACCATGGACGTCCACCATGAAATGCCTCCATGGCCTTAACTACCCCCCTCCACACTTCCTTGGGTGGCTCCACCTTTATCCACCCATGGATCCCTTAACCACCTCCAAAAGCCATCCTAACCCTCCACCTATCCACGCCAACCTACCCCCCTTCCCTTCCTATTTATACCCCCCATTTTACCACTAAAAACTCCACCCTTGGCTACATTAATACCCACATACATCCACCTACATTAATGTCCAAAGGAGGAGCCAAAGAGAAGGAGATTAAGGGAGCAAACCTTGCTCTCTTGGTGCCTACTTCTCCTTCAATTGGACAAGTCAAGGTGTTCTTCACCTTAAAGGGACGGCCAAGCAGAGGAGGAGGAGCTAGGGTGGACGTCTACCCTAAGGAGAGAGCCAGAGGATGACCATTGAAGGAAGGGGCAACATCATCACCAAGCAAGAGAGGTTCTTCTTCAAGTGTGAGAGCTACCATACTTGGAGCAAAGTTCTTCTCAAACTTCACTAAGAGGATTCCCTCTTCTTCTTCATTTTTTGTATTAGGTAGTTTCACATTTCAAGCATTTGTCTACTTGTGATTCTACTTATCTAGTTAATACAAAAGTTCCATTTCAAGTGTTAATTTATTTCAACCAATTTTCTTTTGTCTCTAAGTGCACTCACACTCTCTCTCTAATTATCCTAGGTCTCCACATACCTAGGGTGAGCTTAGAAAGAAGTTCATTTTGTCACTTAAGCTCTAGTCTTTAGGCATGTTTTTCCTATGTATATTTGCATCTTATTGCCCACTATTTCAAAACCCTAAAAATTTGCAAAATCGAAAAGACAAAAATACAAGTGTCAATTTGAGAAAGCGAGAGAGAGAACAGAGTACTTGACTAAAAATTTGGCCTCCTTGGATGACCCTAGATACTCCTATATCTAGTTTTACAAATTTTAAAAGTTGATCAATTTTACGCATCTCAACGACGAAAACCCACACTTAGAAAGCCACGAAAAATCCATATCAGTAATCAGATATAGATTCATACCCATATCCATACGCAAACCCGGTCGAATTTTTTTGGATAAAACCCATACCCAAGCCTAATTGGGTTTAGATCGGGTTTTAACCCATTCTTTTCGAATCAAGTTGGGTCGGGTTCGGGTCGAGTGTACCGAAACTTGCATCCTTAGGCCCATACCCCATTCCCCACACCCCCCACCCCCCACCCAAGTCCCCATACCATAGGCCCTAAGGGGCGATTCCCATCTCACCCATTGCACCTTACCTCCCATCGTAAACACCCTCACCCCTCACCATCGACAGAACACACCCACAGACCATCCCTATTGCAGCAACTCCACATTGCTCGCTATCCCAATGCTGCTCCTACCCGACCTCCACCAACCTACTCTCGCCATCTTACATCTCACACACACCCATAGAACACACACGACAGACACACACCTCCTTCCCTTTGATCAACCCCTCTCCCCACTCCTCTCATCTCCTTCAAGCACTCCATCCATAGATCGCCCTCTCCACTAGGGACCACACCTCTACTCCTTCCCATACTCAACAGCCAGCACCATCACCACCACCATAACCACCATCCATGGCCAACCACCATTCCGAGGAGGAGCTGTGATTCTGAGGAGAAGATTGAAGGAGGATCGACATCGCCACTATTAAGGGATGTTGCTTGTCTCTGACCAGCCTTACCGTTGCCATCGTCAAGGATGTTGCCGCATCATCCTACATTTTGAGCTCTCTCTTACTCCTGTCTTTATTTGATTGAGAACTCTATTATTGTGTTTAAATGGATGCATAGATTTTGTGTGAGAAGATGTGTGTACTTTCCATGGTGATGTGTGGCTAATTCCTTAGGCTTGGGAATAGGGAGATGATCTAGGTAGGCTAGAGGGTGTGTTGGGTTGAGTGGCTTGCGATGTATGGGAACCTGAGTTGGGAGGTCCGACGGATCATTTGGAGATAGCCCGAGCTTAGGAGTGAGTCTTTGAGTCAGGCTATGCCTCGGATGTACGTTGACACACACCAACCCTAGGGGGATGTGCATTGCAACTACCACGCAATCCAAGACACACTTTAGAATGCTTATGAAACACCCCAAACCCTACACCATTTTCCTGCATTGGTTGCTTTCTGTGTTAGTTGCATTTTTGTATTATTTCAGTCTAGGCAGATCTGATTGTTAACTTTAAAATTCTATTTCATTGGATTTTGTGCCACCAAAGACCGCCATATAGGTCTTGAAATGAGGATTCCATCAATTTAAATTTCATTGTCGAACTCACTATAGAAAAAGGTAAACTTCTTGAAGTGAAAGCATGATTATCTGATTTTCAAAATCTAAATTCAATCGTTGTTGGAATTTTATAAAATTGCATGGAACTTTGATTTAGGCAAGATTTGTAGCCACGATTTTCTAGGCAAACCTAATTGCTTGAGTAAAATTCCTAAAAATTCCCAACTAGGTTAGACACATTGGCCAATCTGAAATCCATTAGATTTTCTTAAGACCCTCTACAATTCTGGAAAACTCGTAAGCACTCCCATTTAGATACATTACACTCCCTCCCTATGGTTCGACCTGACTTGGCTTGTACTATTGATTGCGAGCAATCATAGGACTTAAATGACCTAAATTAAGTTAGAACTTGGCATAATTATAGTGTAATTCATGTATAAATAGCATACATTACATCTTTTCTGCTTTACTTAAATAATCATGGAATAATGTTATCATGTACTTATTAGTGCATTATTTGGGATTGTAGGCAATAAAAAGCTTAGGAGATGGCCTAAAGTTGGATCTGAAGAAAGGAGGAAGCTAGAGCTGGAGCAGAAGCCCTGGAATAAAGATGAAAAAATAATGTAGGAATGAGGTATACTACCTTACTAGTAGAATTTTAATGCAAGAGTTAAATTATGAACATAAGACCTTTCCTAGCCTTAGGATAGCCCTAGATACCTTCTTAAACCCTAGCCACCCTTAGATAAGCTCACCTGAGCCTAGAATACCTCAAAAACCCTTATTCCAGCCCATATCTGGATGTCCAGGTAGGTTGTTGGACGTCCAAGACCCTTAGACACCACCTGTAGAGCCAGAACCCAATTTTGCTGGAATATTGGACATCCAGACAAGATGTCAGACGTCCAATTTCTGTAGAATTCCAAGACATAACCTCAAATTCACCCTGACTCAACATTGGAAGTCCAAACCAGAGACTTGGACTTCTGATTTTGATGTATAAGTCATCTTATTACTAAATCAAATGTCTGAAACCCCTCTCCAACTACTGTCTTTAAAATCAAGCATAGATCTTGATTTCCTAAGCCCCTAAACCCAATTCTACATCCTAGGGAACCTAAACTAAGGTGCTTTGAGCCTAGTACAATACCCCAAGACCCTCCTAAAAACCTAATTAGGTTCTCACTAAACCTAATTGACTTGGATCTAAGTCAATTACATTTCACCTAGTCAATTGGACTCATAGAGTCCAATTAAGCTCAAACCTCAACCAACACAAGTCTAATTTGACTCAATGATTGACTCAAGCCTAACCTAACTGGAAACTTCCTCTCCCAATTACACACACATCCACTCAATTAAACTTAGGATAAATTTAATTGCACTTATCACTTTAGTATTAGGGTTTACAACCCTATTTCTAGAAACCTACCTAAACCCAATCACCTAAACCTATAGGACTCGACCTAAACCACCTAGCCACACCCACATACTCATGCACACACACACACCACCTCCACTTGGCTACCCACTCTAGAGTTCACTAGAATGGTCTCCAAGTGGCGCCACCTTGAAAGACTAAAAATAGTCTTTCAAGGAGTCCACAACCAGTCCCATGAAATGAGGATCTAGAAGACCCATTTCAAATGGGTTGGTCAACCACTTGAAAGGCACTTCTAAAGAAGTCCACACTTTTCTAGATGAGCTACCCCTTGGTCTATTTAAAGACCATCTTGGACGTCCAAGAGACCAACCTAGATCTAATTCTTGCACTCAATTCATGTGCACACACTCTGCACGAGCTCCATCACTTCCATCATCACCACCTTCACATCCAAGGGCTAGAGCACCTCCACCACCCTCTCAAGAGGCCAGCCAACCACCTTGGCCATCCCTCTTTCCCTACCCACCACCTCAGACCACACAGCCATTGGAGACCACCTCCAATGTTTTGAGTTCTGTTAGCTAGATTTAAAGTTCTTCATAGATTAATTCTTGCATTATTTTCTATTAGTATAAGTAGTAATCCTCTGCCTTGATGTATGCATGCATAATCTTCCTTAGATCCATGCATGCATACCTTTTCTGATAGTTAGAATATTACTTTCAAGCTTTTTTGTACAATCATTCCTCTACATTTGAATGTAATGATGATATTTTTGAGGAAATGAAATCACCAGTTACCTGATATCTGATTCATCGATCTATATTGCAATCATCAGTTACCTACTTTATATTCTTATCTTGTTGCAACTAAAATGTCTACTCCAGAAGATATAGAGGATTTAACGATTAACGAATATTCTGTGTATCGTCATCGCATAGTTAAGATAGTGCGCATCGATACTCATACCTTCACGTTTATATTATTTTTGACTCATGTGCACGTCTTACGAGTTAACAACACAACCAGTGAATCCTATATTCGTATTTTAAATACCAGACTACAATTTTAAGCAAGTAGAAAAATCAAATCAATTTTGCTCTTAAACGCCTCCCTGAGATCGACCAAGACTCACCATCTTGTTACTTTATTTTTGTTTGAATTTGATTTCGTGACTATACTACGACATAAAAATAATCAATTTCACGTTTTTCGATTAAAATAACTACATATTTTAACTTGGAATTATTTTTAGATTGGTGCGCTTAATTTAACATGTGCATGACAATAGCATCACCCATCCTATCATTAGTCTAGGCCATCCATGACCCTTCCTATTTAATCTAGACCTTAATTAATTTTAAACAAAAACCTAAACTATCCGATCACCTATCCCTTTATCCTACCCCGTGATTCCTAACCACTTAATCCTAACCCTCAATTCCATGACCTAGAAATTCTATATAAAGACCTAGTACCCTCCCCCTACACATGGATACATAGTTTCACCCTCTCAAAATTCAAGAAGCCTTCTACTGCACTCCACCTTTGGCATTGGTACCCTAGGTGTGCCTTCACACCCACTTTTGTTCCGCTCTCTGTCATGTGGGCTTCATTTTCGAAGCCACCATCTAGTTTATTTAATTTTCTATTTTCTTCATTAGTTCTAGTTCTAGTTGTAATTTCAAACACTTGTTCTAGTCAATCTTTGTTTCCAACCATTCCTCTAGTGTAGTTGAAGTATTTTATCAATAAAAGTTTTACTTTTATTTCTACCTCTTGTCTCTAGTTGTTTTTATTTTATTGCTTTAATTCTAGTTACATAATGATGACTCTATTTTAGAGACTACCGAACCCAAGTCAATTTTGATTCAACCACAAATCTTACACTTGGATACTTTAGATAGGGTGAATAACATGCAGGAGGTCCTGAAATCCGGAATTATGATTATGGAGGATAGGAGCTAGGAAATGAAGATTTAGGAAGTCAATTCCAGGGGAAGCAAAAATTTGAGTCTAAGGGCTCCTATAGACCTTAAACCACCAACCTCCTACCAGGACCCTTATGACATTTTCAACTCAAAGGATGTCCAACCTAAGCATAATTTAACTGATTATCTTTTTGATACAAATTTTCCCATTGTCCAACTTTTTGGACTTGGTTTGCATCCTCACAAACCGTAGGCTCGACCCCGCTTGCATAATAATCTAAGGTTTTGGGTAATTTTTATGCAAAACCTTAAAACCACTCGACCCTGGGGCATGGGTCTGCACCACAATCTCTTCTGCATCTGTGGACATCTTCTCCTTGAGGGTCCAAAAAATGATCTTGTTATTCTAATCCTGACCTGCATTTGTGAATTCTTTATTTCTTCTTTGTCCGTATAGTGTGCCTAGATGAAGGCAATAAACATAGCACATATACAGTCTATTTTCATCTCGGAGCTGACCTATTAATCATGAAATTCAAGTGCTTTCTTCTCTATTCCTCACTTTTTCATGTCTTTTTAAAACAATAAGGACATTGCATTAGATAGGCATGGGGGGGTGGATATATATTCATTTCTGAATCATTTTGTTAGCTCTGTAGGTTCTTTTCATTTTATCTTTATTATTTTCTCTTTATTTTCAAAAAAAAAAAGAATTAGGAAAAGAGAACATGGACATTAGAGTTTTTCAACTTTAGGGAATGATACGATAGGATCTGAATCGTTAGATCCTTCAGGTCTTCGAGTTTAATCAACCTAGGTGTCCACAAAAATGTGGACTTGATTCTCGAGTCCTCACCATTCTAAATTTATTTCTAATTAGTTAAATAAGTTGGGGTGATAAGTGCATGACTTATCAACCTGCCCTCTGATTTAAGATGACTTATAGTCTAAATATCTACACACTATTTATATTTACTCACTTTTTAGCAATTTTAATGGAAATTACGTAGCTAATGAACCTTCTAGGGTGCTAGGTAAATTATTGTGGGTAACAGCCCATTGGCCAGTTGTCCAGAGCCCAACCACACGACCATTCTCTTTCTGCTGCCTTTAGGTAAATCTTAGATCAAGGAAGTCACCTACTTAGAAAAAAAATTCCAAGAAATGGAAAAGAAGAAAAAAATAAAAAATAAATAAGCCACACTTCACCGCATGAGTATGGCTGGTAAGTTGTAGTGGGTAACAGCTCATTGGCTGGTTGTCTAGAACCCATCCCACGAAATGCACATTTAATTCCAAACACTTAGGAAGAAACAGGGAAGTAGAATAAGCTGAGAAGATATACACTGGGTTCGCCCTTGTGTTGACCCCATAAAAATAAAAAGTAGGGAGAAAGCTACCGGTCTGATAGATACACCTTTAGGCAAAATTTCTTTTGAAGGTCACCTAGGGGTGTAGAAACCTGAAGTCCATTTTAATTGCTGATCACTGAGCCTATCACAGTCACAAAAAGATGCTTAGAACTTAGAGTTCTTTTCGAGTCTTGGGTGGGTTGGGTAGCCATAGAAAGTTACCCTGAAACTCTAAACACAAAAAATCCAAAAAAATAGAAAAGAAGAAAAAGAAAATGATGTATTTTCTTTTGAATAAGGTGAGAGCTTGCGCGGTCTGCATTTTGGCAAACATCCAAGAGCTGTTGAGTCTCTGTAGTTCAGGTCTTTAGTAGAAATTTCTTAGTGTTGAAAGATAACTATTACCCAAGTAATTTGATTCTAATTCTTTTATAAATAAGCTTTGCTAGGAACTAGCAAAAGATAGGCATGGGGGTGTGATGCATACTGATGTAGACACATCCATTAAGGTTAAAATGCCTATTTATGCATGCTCCTAGGCTTAGATTTGCATTCCATTTTATAAATATTACATGGCATACACTATTCTGCATTTAGAGTAGTTGTGTATATTTTATATTAATTTCATCCTTTTTGTGGTCAAGAGAAAAGGACATTTTTTTCAGATCCTCAGATTGACGATCCGACCGTACGGATCTGATCAAGACGACGATCGGAGTCCAACGCCACCGAAATCGCCTTGATCGAAGTCCTGTAGTACCATATGCAGCCCGAGGAAGATCGACAGCCGAGGGATTAGGTGACATATTTCGGAGCTTCAAATGACAAATTTGATCACGCAGATGGATTCGGGTGGACGATCGCAACCCAACGAAGTGAAAATCGACTCAATCTGGCTCTATAGCAGCCCCTACAACGAAAAGATGGACGACCCAGATCGTGCCACGTGGTGCAACCCAGGCCGCCCATGCACACGGATGCGCCACCGCACGCGCACAGCAAAGCAGGTGCGCACGCAGAGGTAGGCATGCGTAGAAGCATAGTGGGCACGCATGGGCACGAGCACGGAGACGCGCAACACGCCCGCCAACGCAACGGTGGGTGGCCACGTGAGCTATCTTCAGCGACGTTTGTGGCGGATCTTCAACAACGTTTATGACCGTCACTAAATGTCTTATATACGAAATTGATCCTTTCCTCCACTATAAAAGGACTCCTACCCCTCCCATTCTTCTTCATCTCTTCCTTTCTTCTCCTTACCACCTCCAAGGCTCCAGAGAGAGCTTGTCCCAAGCCTGGGATGCTCCTCTAAAGTAGAAAACAAATATTTGTTCCCGCCTCTCATCCCCATTCATGGATCATCCCGCGACCGTCCTCTCATCTCCCTTTAGGAAGAAGATCCTCGCCACGACGCCATCCTCCCCGACCTTCGTCCTGGCTCCGTCCTTGTTCATCCTACTCCTCACCACCTTCCTCCAGGCGATGTCAGAGCGAGTCATCGTCCAAGCAACCGTCAAGGGAGATTTCTCTCACCTATCTCTATCTTTATTGCTTTCGTAGTATAGATTTCCCTCTTTCCTAGTTGTAAGAAACATTTGATTATAAAAATACATGATTGTTTCTCTCTGTCTCTGTTGCTCTCTCTTTTATTTTGCAAGTAGATTAGCTAGAACTCATCGACCTAATCTCTTGCTTGCTAAAAATACCAAAAAAAATAGAAAAGATAAAAATGACAAAAACAAATAAAAAGCAAAATGCGGATTTCCAAAACCAAACGTTCGCCTCCCCGTGTTAGACCCGGGACTCACTTTTCGAGTTTTGGTTATAAATTTTATCTAATCAACGAATTATTTCACGAATCGAACTACGATGACGGGTTTTCCAACCTCCAAACCTTTCCGTATGCGTATCCGCCGCAATCATTTTGATGCCGTTGTCGGGGAGGCAATGCTCTTTGGTTTTTTCGTGTTTTCCCACATTACTTACATATTTTTCTAACCTATCTTTCTTCTTCGATTTATTATCTTGCAGGAACCCAGTTGAGGAGCCGAAGGCAGTAGATTGGAGTAAAGTGTGGGTAGAGACATTTGTAAGTTTTCCCCTACCACCCCCACCCTAGATTTCATTTCACCACACTAATAACTCAAGCCCAAATCAACATAGGTGTTTTTTATAAACCCTAGGATAGATCTGGCTGTTTGTTCGCCACCTCCACCCATCTCATCCCCGCATATATAAAAAAAAACTCTTCTCTTATGGGATTTATTGAAAGGGACACACATTAAACACCCACAACTTTCGACTTAAGGTGCACCATTCCACTTTGATTCTACCACTTAACCAGGATCTGACCTATAGACCCAGTACACTTCAACTCAATACACATAAGTGAGTAGAAATCTAAATAGGTTAAACATCTATGTTCCTTAACTAAGTGGTGCAACAAGCCAATTGATTGAGCTGTTTGGGTTGCACCACTGAAGATAAAAGTCATTCATCAATAGCTTGCCACATAGGGTTAATCTTTAGGGCTGAACCAAGCACTCCACATTATTTTTTTATTTCTAAAGGAATATATCATCACCAGTATTTTCAAAACTTGGAGTGTTCTCTTGAACTTAATTGAATACACCTATGATTAAACCCTAAAAGCTACTGAACAAGGTTAAACCCTAAAAGACACATCATCAAATAACCTTGTTTGCAAACCCTGGTTGTGCACGCACACACATTTGAATTGATCATTAAGGGCACAACCCATCTAAAGGGCCCATCACATTCCAAGAGCACAATCATCCTAAGCCTAATTAAAACTGAGTAGACGTTGGCCTTAAGGATTGATTCGATCTTCAAGGCTCAGACTGAGATTTTTTTCGATTAATCTGCTTCTACTGGTCCATCTAATGTCTAGCTAGGGGAGTAGTGTCAAACGACCGCAGCTAGGGGGTACACTAGGAACCGAAGGCGCAAGCCAAAGGAAGAACCTTCTCCCCAGCCCCTCCTAACTAGTTGGATTGACTGGATAAAAGTAGACCAAATCAGTTATAATCTCAAGATGGGTCCTGGGAGTTTGTAGGTCTTTAGGCTAACCCACCTAAGGATAGGGTTGATTGCTTGTATTGCAGGGCTCCTTTCTTTCTTCTCATTTCCCCTCCTATTCGACCATGTATCCTTCCACATCCTACACTCATTTCCAATCCTACCCTCCTACCACTAGTTATACCCAAGATGATTACTATCCCGACTCGACTTATAACACTTACCCATCCACTAGCTGGGACTACTTTGATTGGGGATATGAATCCGGACCTTAGTGTCCAGGGTTTAACCCTGGACAACAAGACTATGATTACTATCCTTCCCAGAGCTACAATGATTATAGATCTCCACCCTTTGATGATCAACCTAACCAGATCTACAACCATGAAGGATATGCTGATTATAACACTTACCCTCCCCAGTATTCCTATGAATATAGGTTGTTACCATTCTTTGAACAACCTAAAACAAAGTACTATCAGGGAGGGACCAGAGAACCTCGATATCTTAACTCCCCTAGATTTAACCCAATCCCACCCAACCCTAAATAGAACCATTCGGTTCAGGTGAACCAGATCCAAGATAGGGTGTTGGCTAACTTGAGGAACACCATACAATCTTTAGAAGCTCAACCAATACCATGCACTAAAGCATTGGAGCCTATGATAAAAATGATTGATGAGCTGAATAGCTCTTTATTGGATTTGCTCCAAAATGTTAGGGATAGGGGCCTGGGTGAGTTTCTACTTGGGAAATTATTGAGGTTGAGGATGAAATTTGTGGTTGCCCTAGTCCAATCTTGGGATGATTCTCAAGATGAACCCCCTTCAGGAGAGCCAATGTCTGAACCCGCTCAGTGCCTGTCTAGGGGGACACATTCTGAGATCGAAGATGTCTAGGTTGGTCTAGAGCAACCAATTCTGTATGAACCAATTGCTTCACCCGAGATCCCCAAGCCAAGGAACGAAGAAAAATATGTTTCCATGGATCAGGAATTGACATATGATTTTGAGATGTATATAAATGCGAGTCAGGAATTCTTTGACTCTGAGGGTAAAGTCTCTTAGTGAAGTCTCACTTGAGCATAAGGAAGATGATTTTAGTGAGACAAATGGGCTTGAGGAATCTGATGAACCATTTGAAAGCCCGATGATAAAGGAATTTGACACGATTGGGGTTAACTTGGTGGATCTGAATCCTAATGATTCAATTAGTGACCCCATTCCTCATCTACACCCTGAAGAGCTGACTTTTGAAATCATTATGCCCAAGTCAATCCTGATTCAGCCACAATTATTAGACTTGGGTATTTTAGATGGGGTGTACAACGATCTGAAGGTCCTAGAAACACTGATTTTAGAGGATAGGAAGTTGGAAATAAAAATCTAGGAAGCTACTTCTGAGAGAACTACGATTTCAAATCTAAGGGTTCCTATTGACCTGAAACCACCTACTTTTTACCAGGACCCTTACGATACCTTTGATATGTGACCTAAGCTTGGAATAACTGATTATTTTT
Organism: Thalassia testudinum; assembly: GCA_037157565.1. Lineage (NCBI taxonomy): Eukaryota > Viridiplantae > Streptophyta > Magnoliopsida > Alismatales > Hydrocharitaceae > Thalassia > Thalassia testudinum. Next base: position 32,666,508 of record JAZHRO010000036.1, read on the forward strand.
TTGAGTTGAACGTTAAGTGGACATTTGAACCTAGTGAACCAAATCTACCTTTTGTCTGACACTTTAGTCTTCGGTTACACACCACCAAACTGCAGGCCCAGCCCCGTAAGCACAATAATCTTTTGTTCTGGGTGATTTTCATCCAAAACCTTAGAACCACTCGACCCTAGGGCATGGGTCTACACCACAACTTGGACCATATCTGTGGACATCTTCTGTTGGCAGGTCTAAGGATCAATATTTTTATTTTGATTCAGACCCGCACTTGTGAATTCTCAAATTCTTTTTTGTATGTATATTATGCCTAGCTAAAGGCATTAAAATTTAGCACGTGTGTATATTCCACATTCTCTGCAGAACTGACTAGATTGTCATGAAATTTAGGTGATATTCTATTATTCTACCCTTTTCATGTCTTTGTTTTTACAATGAGGACATTGCATCATTTAGGCATGAGGGGTGGATACTTAATCCTGAAATTATTTCATTAACTCTGTAGAATTCCTTTTATTTTCTTTTTAAAAAAATTGAAAATTCAAAAAGATTAAAAAAAAAGAAAAAAATAGAATTATGAGAAGAGAACTTAAGCTTTTGGAAGTTATTAACTTTAGGAAATGATACGATAGGACCTGAATACTTAGACTCTTCAGGTCTTCGAGCTTAATTAGCTCGGGTGTCCACTCGAATGTGGACTTAGTCTCAAGTCCTCGTCAAGTAATTTTACTTTAATTTGGTGAATAAATTGGGATGATAAGTACATGACTTATCAACCCGCCCTCTGATTTGAGAGGATTTTAAGTCTAAGCATCTACACACTATTTGCACTGACTCACTTTTCGGTGGTTTCTTTGGAAATTGGGTAGCTAACGAACTTTCTAGGGTAGTATGGCTAGCAAGTTATCGTGGGTAACAGCCCATTGGCCGGTTGTTGAGAGCCCAGCTACTTAACCACACTTATTCTTCTGCTTTTAGGTAAATCTTAGATCAGGGAAGCCACCTACTTAGATAAAGAAAAAAAATGGTACTCAAAAAAAAAGAAAAGAAAAAGGAGAAAAAATAGAAAAGTAAACCACACTTCACCGCATGAGTATGGCTGGCAAGTTACAGTGGGTAACAGCCCATTGGCCGGTTGTCCAGAGTCCTGCTCACAAAAATGCACAAATAACTCCCAAAACACTTAGGGAAGAAGCGGGGAAGTAGAATAAACCGGGGAGATATACACTGGGTTCGCCCTTGTGTTTTGGGAGTTATTCTACACTGGGTTCGCCCTTGTGTTGACCCCATAAAAAAATTTTAAAAAAAGTAGGAAGAAACCTACCGATCGGAAAGATAAACCTTTAAGCAGAAACTCTTAAGGTCACCTAGGGTCGTAGAAACCTGAAGTCCATTTCAACGGTCTCTTAGTGAGTCTATCACCCTTTCACAAGATGTTTAGCACTTAGAGTCATTTTCGAGTCTTGGGCGGGTCGGGTAGCCGTAAAAAGTTATCCCGAAACTCTCAAACTCTAAAAGTCCAAAAGAATAAGAAAAGAAGAAAAACAAAAAATGCATCTTCCCTTTTCAAATAAGGCGAGGAGTTGGGCGATCTGCATTCTGGCAGACACCTGGGTACTATTGAGTTTTCGTAGTTTAGGACCTTAGTTGAAATTTTCTATTGTTAATAAACAACTTAGGCCTAAGCGATCGAGTCCTAATTCTATTTTTACACATAGCATGTAGTTTAATTTTGCTAGGGACTAGAAAAAGATAGGCATGGAGGTATGATGTAGGCACATCCATTTAGGTTAAAATGCCTATTTATGCATGTTCCTAGGCTTAGATTTACATTCCATATAAATATTGCATAGCATGCATCATTCTACATTTAGAGTAGTGTATATTTTAGGTTAATTGCATCCTCTTTGTCATCAGGAGAGAAGGAGATTTATTTCGAAGCCTCGAATTGACGATCCGACTACACAAATCTGATCAAGACGACGATCGGAGTCCAACGCCTCCGAAATCGCCTTGATCGGAGTCCAACGCCTCTGAAATCACCTTGATCGGAGTCCTAGATCACCATATGCAATCCAAGGAAGATCAACGACCAAGGGACTAGATGATGTAATTCAGAGCTTCAAAGGACAAATCTGGCCACGAAAATGGATTCGGGTCGACGATCGCAGCAAAACAGCGTGAAAATCAACTCAATTCGACCTCTCTAGTAGCCCCTACAACGAAAAGAAGATGGATGGCCCAGATCACGCCACATGGCACAACCTGGACCAGCTATGCACACGCACACGCCACCACACGCGCACAGTAGTGCGGGCACACACGTGCGTGCACGGAGGCACGCATACGCAATAGGGCAACAGGCGTGCATGGGCATGTGCGTGAAGGCACGTGACACAGGCCCGTAGAGCCCGCGCTAGCTCAGCGGTGGGTAAGCACGTAGGCTATCTTCAGCAACGTTTATGACTGTCACTAAATGTCCTATATACGAGATTAATCCTTTCCTCCACTATAAAAGGGCCTTTACCCCTCCCATTCTTCTTCATCTCTTCCTTTCTTCACCTCACCACCTCCAAGGCTCTAAGGAGAGCATGTCCCAAGCTCGGGATGATCCTCTAGAGTAGAAAACAAACATTTGTTCCCTCCTCTCATCCCCATTTGTTGTCCATCCCGCGGCCATCCTCTCATCTCCCTTCGAGAAGAAGATCCTCACTGCGACGCCGTCTTGCCCCACCCTCCATCCTCTGGCTCCGTCCTTGTTCGTCCCACTCCTCACCACCTTCCTCTAGGCGACGTCGAAGCAAGTCATCCTCCAAGCGACCATTGAGGGGGATTTCTCTCACCTATCTCTATCTTTATTGCTTTCGTAGTATAGATTTCCCACTTTCCTAGTTGTAAGAAACATTTGATTATAAAAATACATGATTGTTTCTCTCTCTATCTCTGTCTCTCTCTCTTTTATTTTGCAAGTTGATTAGCTAGAATTCATCGCCTGATCTCTTGCTTGCTAAAAATACCAAAAAAATTAGAAAAGATAAAAATGACAAAAACAAATAAAAAGTGAAATGTGGATTTTCGACCTGGGACTCACTTTTCGAGTTTCGGTTATAAATTTTATCTGATCGACAGATTTTCTCGCGAATCAAACTACGACGATGAGTTTTCCAAACTCCAAACCTTTCCACGTGCAAATCCGCCGCATCACAGATACATCTATGTCACATAAACTGTCTATTTATGCATGTTTGTAGGCATATAATTACATTCAGCATTATAAATATCTCATAACATGCACCATTCTGCATTTAGATTAGTTTGTATAAATTATAGGTTAATTTTCCCTTTTTGTGGCTAGGAGACAGAGCGATATCATTTCGGGCCTCAGATTGGAGATCCAACCAAACGGATCTGATCAGGACAATGATTGACATTCAATGGCTTCGAGATCGCCCCGATTGGACCTCCGTAGCATCAGATGCAGTCTGGGGAAGATCAGAGGTCAAGGGGAAATGTGGTAAAAATCCAAACCTCGGATGAAGAATCCAACCACATGGATGGATTCGGATCGATGATCACAGCCCAATGATGCAAAAATCGATCCAATTTGACATCCATGGCACCACCTATGAGCATTTGAAGATGGACGGCCCAAATGATGCCATGTGGCATCATCTAGGCCGCCCAAAGCCAACACTTCCTGAGGAGAGCATCCACCATGCAATCACAGCCGTTTGATCTCCATCCAACGGTTAAAACCAAGCCAAGCTCGGACCCTCACACCTTCAACGGATCCTTCATCACGCGATCTAAGCTGTCCATCTACGATCCAACGGTCATAAGTGCTCAACCCTTAGATCATCTTCTCAACAATTTGCGAGCATAGCACATTGAGCGAGTGCCCTATGTAGAGCACGCGGCGCGAGTTCGAATCCGCACGAGCAGAATAATCCTGCGAGAAGAGGTCCACGACAGAATTCCCTCGTTGGATCAACATCGAGCGGCTACAGACGCAACAACATGGCATCATGGATGGCGAGCATGCTAAACATAGTGATGTCACGTGATCTAATGCACAGGCAAAATCTTAAGATGTTGGGACACAACCTCGATCGTCCGATCGAGATTAGGCACGATCTGAAGTGCGAACGGTTGAAGGCTAATCGGTTGGACACATGGCTACATGTGGGCACTTAGATCATGATCCGACGAACCTCCTTCCATGCGTGCTTCAGCAGCATGGGACTTTAGTAATGCTTGCATGCGTCACTAAAAGCCCTGCATTTATTTTAAAGCATTGAAATTGACTCTTTTGTCCTTCTTCTTCACCTATAAAAGGGACCTTACTCCTACACATTTCATCATCCCTTTCTCTCTTCTCTCACCTCCTCCAAAGCTCTACGAGTTGGTCCCATACTCGGGATGCTCCATTAGAGCAAGAGTAAAATAATTTTCCATCTTCTCACCCCCTTCATGGAGCATCCCGTGGTTATCTTCTCACCACCATTCAGGAAGCAGATCCCACTGCGACGTGTCCTGTTCCATCCTCTATCCTTGAACTCCTTTCTCCCTCGTCCAGCATCTCACCACCCTCTTCTGGGTGCTCCGTCAACGTGGCTCATCCTCCAAGCAGCCATTGAGGACAATTTTGTCATCCTTCTCTTTTTATCACTTTCTAGTATAGATTTCCAGCTTTCTAGTTGTAGAAATTAGTTGTAATGAACATGCTTCTATGGCTATGATATATCGGTTCACTCTCTCTCTCTTTTTCTTTGTATTATTCTCTCTCACTTTTCTATTATTCATTCTTTAAGAAGAATAGCTAGCATAAATTAATTTCAACCAGCTAATCTGCTTTGCGAAAAATAATTCTAAACAAGATTTTAATCAAATGTTTGCCTCCCTGTGTTCGACCTGGGACTCACTAGAGTTTCGATAAAATTATCTAATTGACAGATTTTTACGCAACTACAACAAAGGGTTTTTAACGAAATCTTTTAGCGTATAAACTCTCGTTCTTCACTCATCTCTAAGAACTTTGAAGTACTCGAAAAGATCTATTTCTAGTGACCTAGCTTGTTGCAGAAGTGACAAACATCTCCTATCTTCTATTCTTAAAAGAATATAGTTGTGCGAGAGGAGCTAAAATCTTGCTCTTCTTTTAGGAACATTCCCTTTTTCTAGCTTCTTTCACTTAAACCTCACACTTCTCTTAGCAACTACTATGGTTCTCCTTAATAATTTCCTCTATAGATTTAAACAAGGTTCTTAGTGAAATCACTAAAGGGTAGGGAGTAGTGAATAGTGCTAAATGTAGCAAAGTAAGGCAATCTAAGAATTAACAATACAATCAAATAATTTTGATAGAATAAAGAACATAACAAACCACAACACTAAAATATACGTTGAAAACCCTCTCAAAGAGAAGAACCACTACCTAGGTCTCCTAACCTAGGATTTTTCCCTAAGCCAACTTGAAATCACTAAACCAATACTTATGGGGTACCGAACTCTTGTTACAATCTTCTCGTGACACCCAAATGACGGGCAAACCCTCACGCATACTAGAATAGGGACCTACACCTTGGGCCCTTATAATAAAATATATTTAGATGAAGAAGAAAGTGAATTTTAGCTCCCAAAAATATAAAATAAAATCGTACAAATAGCCCCTGAAGCTAGAGATGCAATATGAATGATTATGAGGATCAATAGCTCAACGAAATACTCCCTTTACTCCCTCTATGAATGTAGGAAGGAGCACTAGAGAGAGTGGAGTGAGATGGAGCCCCAATAGTTGTGGAAGTAGAGGTTCAGGGCTTAGTTAGCTATAGGAGAACTTGTGTAGTTGAAAGGAGTTGATGTAGAATCTATCTTTAATTTTTGAAGCTCAAGAATGTGGATTTAAGGCTGCAAAAGTTTCCTACAAGGTTAAAGATGATTCCCTTATATGGAGGGGTCAAATGGGATCCAAAATTACCTATGGGCACACCTTCCAACGTTCAAAAACAACCCTGCAACCCTCCAATCAACAGGCAAAAATCACTTTTTGAAAAGCACTTTTCCAGCAAAACTAACGTTAGTATGTACTAATGTTAGGTGCCTTGAATATGCTTATTTTGAGTTCTTTAAGGGCAATCCACCACTCTATTCTCTACCTAAAGGTCACTAGAGTATAATTAAGACAAGATTAAGGATTAGTGACCTAATTAGGAGTGGAATAGGCCTGATTAATCTAAATTTGGCACTGCATTAGGCCTGATTAGTCTAAATTTGGCACTAAGGGTCTAATTAGTGACTTAAGTGAGTTGATTATGCATAAATAGCTTATGTTATGCCTAGTTTGACTAGCATGGGGATGTTCCTTACAAAGTCTACGAAAAATAAATAAGAAATACAACCTAATGGTCTTAGGTTACATTTGAGACCTATACACAATGAACTCCCATCAACTTGATGGGTCTTTATGCTTAAGTCCTTTACTATAGAGTGCCTTCATCCAACACTTCAATAAGGCTTTTATTCTAAAGGACTCCTTTAAACATCTTAAGGCCTTCAACTTGCTTGCTAGTCCATACAAAAACTAATATATATATTTTAATATTAATAATAAACTTGGTTACTGTGAATTGTTTATTATCATCGAAACCACAATTAATAGGTGATTGGGGTACTTAATGACGTATGCACCAACAATTAGCTCAACACTAGTGGTCTTCATCTTTCCCATGTGGAAAAGAATGAAGCTTGTTTAGGAGCTTGAAAGATATTACAAGATGATATTTGTGATGGCCTCCTCATCAATCTTCATCCTGTAATCTTTAGAACTCTAAAATATGTCCATACATCTTTAAAACTTGCTCCTTTACAAGAGTCCCTATCTTCATCTTGCATAAAAGCAACTCATTAAGTATAATGTATTGTTGAATTCAATTCATATCTTCCCATCTCTTTCAAGCTTGATGGGATCTCTAATGCAATTTTCATTTCTACATGTTTCTTTTAAAGCATAATGGACAACTGATTACGCAGCAATCATTGGTCTTAATTGACCTAGATTAAGCTAGGACTTAGCATAAGTTAGGGTTATTCATGCATGCATAAGCATTATCTGCATCTTCACTTCTTTCCTTTAGCTATGCATGAAATAATGTTATAATGTGCTGATTAAGTGTATTATGTCAATTGCAGGCAATAAGCTGATCAGGAGATGGATCTAGAGAAGGATCTGAAGCTGGATCAGGAATAACGGGTGTTGTAGTAGAGCTGGAGCAGAAGGCTTAGATTAGTTGAAGGAATAATTATGTAAGGGAGTTAAGGTTTGCTATTCTATTAAGTGAGAATTAAGCAGTAAAATGTGAAGAGCTTAAGTCCATCCTAGCCCTAAGATAGCCTTGAGACTTCCCCAAGCATTAGCCACCTGTAGATTAAGTCACAGCACCCTAGGAAGCCCTAAAACCCTAGTTCCAACCCTTATCTAGACATCCAGATAAGCTTTAGGACGTCCAGGACCCTTAGCCAACTCCCGCACACCTCAAACCCACTTCTACAGTGTAATTGGGCACCTAGACACTTTATCAGACGTCCAATTCTGCAGAATACCCAAAACAGAACCTAGATTTCCCCCTAACTCAAATTGGATGTCCAAAACTAAAGTCTAGACTTTTGATTTTTGAGTATAAGTCGTCTGATTATGTTTTTTGATGTCTGGGATTGGTCTCCTGTCCCTATTTTGAGATTCAAGCCTTGATTTACGATTTCTAGCTCCCTAGACCTAATCCCAACCCATAGGAACCTAAATTAAGGTGTCCTAACCCTAGTACATCACCTCTAGACCTACCTAAGGACCTAAGTAGGTCCTCACCAAACCCAATTGACTTAAATCAAAGTCAATTACCTTCACCTAAGTCAATTGGACTCATTGAGCAAAGTGAGCTTAGATCTCAACCCACACAAGTTCAATTGGACTTAGTGAGAGTCCAATCGACCTAAACCCAACCTAATTGAGTTAGTTCACTCTCAATTAGCTTCACACTCATTCAATTAAACTTTGGTTAAGTGTAATTGCAATTTCCCCTTAGCAATTAGGGTTTGTAACCCTAATTCAAGGCATACACCTACCTAAACCACCTAGCCACATAAGGCACGACCACACACACACACACACAACCATTCATGCACTCCCACACATCTAGAGTTCTCTAGAACTCTCTCCAAGTGGCGCCACTCTTCGTTGCCAAATTTAGCAACCAAGAGGCATTCAAATTGAGATCCACATTTTTTGGATCTCATAACCACTTGGCCAGCCACTCTTGGACTCTCTCTAAAGAGTTCCACACCTCTCTAGAGAGAATCCCTTAGGTCTATAAAAAGACCTAAGGGGTAACCATTTGCACCCATTCACTTTCTTGGCTCCATTTACATCCACCTCCACTTAGGCTAGCCACTTCCACTCCATCTCCACGAGTTGACTACCACCATGAAGGACACCATGCTGGGATACTGGATCACTCCTCTCTCTCTCTCTAAGGGTGGGCCTAAGCTCCATTGGTCGCCCCACATTCTCCTCCCAGCCACTCCAAGGCCATCGGAGACCACCTCCGAATGCCCTTCTATTCTACTAGATCTAGATTAGTAGTTTATGCTCCTCATAGTTTTACTACTTTTAATTACTGCTTAGTAAGGTAGTCCTTATTCTCCCCGAATGATGCATGCAAAATCTCCCCGTAGATTCTTGTATGCGATCGTTTTCGGATAGCTAGATCTACATTTTTAAGCATTCATGTACAAGCTTTCCTCTACAAGTTCATGTTGCAAACACTCTCCAAATGAATGAATGAAAAATATGTTTTCTATATATATATGTCAATGTTTTGAAATCACCATGAGCTTTGCCATCATTTTTGCGTGATTCAAGTTGTCTGTTTTCACTCATTTATCTATTCCGCAACAAGCATGTCATTTCATGAAAATATACAAAAAATAACTATAGACGCATTTTCTGTAAACAGTCACCACCTCACTAGAATCGTGCGCACAGAAACTCACACTTTCACCTTTGTGATCTATTTAACACACGCTCACGTAATCAGGGTTCATAATAAAAGTGGTGAAATTTTAATCAAAAGACCGGAAATCGACGTACGATTTTGAACAAAGTAGAGCGGTAAAAGGTTGAATTCAAAAGTAAAACAAACGCCTCCCAGAGATGAACGACCGAGACTTAAGTCTCGTTATCTTTTAAATATCTTTGTTTGATTGTATTGCGCACTATACTACAATGCTTTTTCTATCAAATACGTGCGATACGCTTCTCCAAACAAATGGCGCCGTTGCCGAGGAGGCAACATCATTTTCTTTGATTTTGATCTTTGAAACCATCACTAACAAATTTGCCTCTACTTTATTTCTGGATGTACAGGAAAATGGAAGAAGAACGGGATCTGCACACGCAACGAGCGCTGAAAATAAATCCAGGTGCACATCATCCCCTTTTTACAATAGGTTTTCCTTTTAACCTTAGGAGTAGATTTACTTTCTGCAATTTCCTTTAAAAAAAATTATTTATTCATTTTCGTGAAAAAAAGAAAAAAAATCAAAATAAAAAAAAAGTTTTTCAAAAAAATCTAGAGTAGGTTTCTTTTGAATCTTACGTTAGTTTGAAAAAGTAAAAAAAAGAAAGAGATTTTCTTTGAATCCTTTGAAAAATTCTTTTTGAAAAAAAAATGTGCAAAAGTTTTTTGAAAAAGAAAATAAATAAAAAACATTTCTTTTTGGGTGGAAAGCTTGGATTTCAAATCCAAACCCTTTTAAAAGCTTTTCCACCATCTTCTAATTTTCGGCCAGATTTCAACTCTGATTTAAAAATTCGATTGCCGAAAAATTAGTAAGCAAAAAATTCTGAAGTTCATGGTAAATCTTCATTTCCAAACCATATTTCAAATGCCACCATTATTTTGAAAAAATTCCAAGTATAAAATTTTTAAAAATTCGTGAAGTTTATAGGGGTCAGACTGACCTAGATTTGAGATTTTTCAAATTTCAAAAAGAAATTTCGAGCAATCCGCAAATCTGTTTTCACTAAAAATAGTGGGGTTTGAAAGATGATCTCTTTGTTTTTATTTTCCATATTTTTCCCAAATTTGTGAAGGTCATTTGATATTGTTTCAAAGTGAAAAACCAACCAGGGGTCAAAATTCTAGATCTGACCCTTTGACATTCAAAAATCCCTAAAAATTCGGTTCAAATAGTAAAAATTCCAAAAAAAAATTCTATGGAAAGATAATTAAAAAAGGAATCTACTCGCAAAATTTCAAGTTAATTGGATTCCAATTGTTGTTAGAGAATGAACCTTACTTTTATGGTCTGCTGAAACAGAACAAAACCCTGGAAGTGCATGAACCTTAGGGTAAATCTTTAGGGTTACAACTTAGAGACCACACTTGGGCTAACTTAGACTTAATTAAGTCTAGCACTTAGCCGATGAGCCTGGTCACCTTGTGGACCACTCACCAAGAGCAAACCCCACTAAAGAAAATGGGCTAAAAAAAATTTTAAAACACGAAATAAAACCCGAATTCGTTGTCATACTACTGGGTGGTTTCAACCTCTTGGCTGGGTTAGCGAAGAGGCGGGAATCACTTTTAGTCAGTTGTACGAGGAATTTTCTTCACGAATTAAAACCTAAAACGAAAAAATCCGATCATCTGATTCATAAGGACCACTTGATTGACAGGGCCTTAGCCTTGTCTGACTTGGCTACACCAACCTAGGGGTTGGGTGGTGTATGCGAGGAAGGAGGTCACTTAGAGCTCACTTGGTTGGACCTTGGGAGCCACTTCCAAGGAGGCGAGTTACCTCGCCGGGACCATCTTCTCCCCCCACTTCTTCCACTCCCAGAGCCACCATGGCTAATCCTGGACCAGGACCTAGACTAAGTCAGGATATCGAGAATTTGGACCCGATGGCTCATCTGGAAGCCCGGCTAGTCGAATCTGAGGAGCGGCATCGACAGAGTATGGATCGCATATAAACGATGCTTGACAGGATGCAGCACCTGCCGCGAGGAGAACAACTGTAGGATTTCTATGACCCAGCCGCACAAATCGTCACACCACTAGTCAGAATTTCCGCAGGCAGAGACGCGTTTAAGCTCAAGCCCAATGTGATTGGGTTAATCAGCACTCACTTCAATGGGAACTCAAGCGAAGATCCATTCCAGCACCTTGAGGACCTGAGCCGACTCGCTGAAACGATTCGACCCAAGAATATTGATCTTGGGATTATTCTAATGAAGCTTTTCCCATTTTCTCTGAGGGACAAAGCTTCATACTGGTTCAAGACCATTGGGAAGCCAATTGGAACCTGGCCGGAATTACGACGTGAATTCTTGTAAAAGTTCTTCCCAATCGGTCAAAGAAATGCAATGCGGCACGCAATCATGACTTTCTCCCAGGGAGCTAGGGAGAAGTTACACGAAGCATGGGACCGATTTCATGACCTTCTCCGGAAATGCCCGCACCATGGTATACCCATATGGCACTGATTGCGCAGCAATCATAGGTCTTAATTGACCTAAATTAAGCTAAGACTTAGCATAAGTTAGGGTTATTCATGCATGCATACGCATTATTTGCATCTTTACTGCTTTCCTTTAGCTATGCATAAAATAATGTTATAATGTGATGATTAAGTGTATTATGTCGATTGCAGGCAATAAGCAGATCTGGAGCTGGATCTGGAGCAGGATCTGAAGCTGGATCTGAAATAACGGTAGTTGTGGCAGAGCTGGAGCAGAAGGCCTAGTTTAGATGTAGGAATAATAATGTAAGGGGGTTAAAAGTTTGCTATTCTATTAAGTAGGAATAAAGCAGTAAAATGTGAAGAGCTTAGGTCCATCCTAGCCCTAGGATAGCCTAGAGACTTCCCCAAGCATTAGCCACCCTTAGATTAGGTCACAACACCCTAGGAAGCCCTAAAACCCTAGTTCCAACCCTTCTCTGGATGTCCAGATAAGTTTTAAGACGTCCAGGACCCTTAGCCAACTCCCACACACTTCAAACCCACTTCTGCAGTGTTATTAGACGTCTGTACACTTTGTCAGACGTCTAATTTCTGCAGAATGCCCAAAGCAGAACCCGAAATCCTTCCTGACTCTGATTGGACGTCCAGACAACAAGTCTGGACTTCTGATTTTTGAGTATAAGACGTCTGATTCTATAATTAGACGTCTTATACTGCTCTCCAATTCCTGTTTTGAGATTTAAGCCTTGATCTTGGATCTCTAGGTCCCTAAACCCAATTCCAACCCCATAGGAACCTAAATTAAGGTGCCCTAACCCTAGTACACCACCTCTAGACCTCCCTAAGGACCTAATTAGGTCCTCACTAAACCTAATTGACTTGGATCTTAGTCAATTCCATCAGCCTATTCAATTGGACTCATTGAGTCTAATTGAGCCCTGATCTCAGCGCACACTGTCCAATTGGACTCAGTGAGAGTCCAATTGACCTATACCTGACTTAATTGAGTTTTTTTACTCTCAATTAAGTTTCCACACACCCAATTAAACTTGTATTAAGTTTAATTGCACTTTACCTTAGTGAATTAGGGTTTATAACCCTAATTTGAGACCTACCTTGACCTAAACCCACTAGAACCCAACCTAATCAACCTAGCCACCTAAGTTTCGACCCACACACACCCACACACACCATCTACACGAAAATATATAGCCTAGAGTTCTCTATAACTCTCTACCATGTGTGGTTGCCTTGGATGCCAAAAATAGCAACCAAGAGCCATTCAATTTTTAGATCCACATTTGGTGGATCTAAAAACCACCATCCACCCTCTCTCTCTCACTCTCCCACGAGCTCCCACCATAGGCCTCTCTAGAGAATTCCATAATTCTCTAGAGAGCTTCCATTGGGTCTACAAAAAGACCCCATGGGTGGCCATTGGCACCAATTCACTCCCTTGGCAATTGCTCTCCATTGATGCCATTCATGCTACCTCCACTTAGCCACTCACTCCACCTCCACGAGCTCACTACCACCACCATGGAGGATGCCATGCCGGGATGCTGGATCAACCCTACTTCTCTCCAAGGGTTGGCCTAAGCTACATTGGCCGCCCCTCCATCTTCTCTCGACCACTCCAAGGCCATCGGGGACCACCCCTGAATTCCCTCTATTCTTCTAGCTTTAAATCATGCTCTTAATAATTTTTATTGCTTTCATTTACTACTTAGTAGAGTAGTCTTACCTCTCCTCCAACGATGCATGCGAAATCCCCCCGTTGATTCTTGTATGCAATCGTTTTCTGGTATTTAGATTTAATTTTAAGCATTCATGTATAAGCTTTCCTCTAGATTTCCTTGTGCAACAACTCTCCCATGATGAATGAAATTTCATTTTATATACATATATATATATATATCTTTTATGTGTTTGAAATCAACTTGAGCTGAATGATTATCATATTTGAGTGATTTAAGTGCCTGCTCTTTAACCGCCTATATATTACGCACAAGCATGTCGTTTAAATAAAGTAGAGCGGCTTTAAGATAGATTTCAAAAATAAAAACAACGCCTCCCAGAGACGAACGACCGAGACTCAAAGTCTTGTTATTTTCAAAACAATATCTTTGTTGGATCGCATTTCGCAACTATACTATGACGCTTTTTATCAAAAATGCAATCTACGAACTCCCAACAGTCACCTGGCTCAGATCTTTTACCATGGGCTAAATGACACACATCGATATCTGGCCGATGCATCTAGTGGCGGGAATTTCCTCACAAAAGATGAGAATAGCACTTTTGAGTTGTTTGAATCTTTGGTAGAGAATTCGATGAATGCCACATCCATGAACCAGTTCCAGTGGCCTGGTCAGCTGCGGGTTGGTGTCCACGAGGCTCACACTAAGTCTATTTAAGCCGACATGGATATCATCGTCAAGCAGCTGGATAGAATAAATCTAATCGAGAAGGAGATTGACCAGATTAGTCAGGGTCAATCTGACTTGAGCTCTGCCACCTCAAGAGTCTCCTATGCACCCCGAGCCCCTCCTGCTCGAGTTAATCTACTCACTCGGGATGCATCTTCTCCGTATTTATGAGATCCCACATATCAGGATCCCGTAAATAATCCAGACTTGGCACCTTACAACCAGGGTTACACACCACCTGCAGATTATAATGTGTATCCCCTTGACGAATATACATCTTAGACATCTTCGGCCTACGAGGACGTCAATATTATCTAAGGATACGGGCGTAATAACCCATATTCAGAGACGTATAACCTTGGTTGGCGCCAGCATCCAAACTTCTCCTGGTCTAGTAATTCACAGAGACCACACCAAGATCCACACTACCAGACCAGGCAATATAGGAATGCGCAAAACACATACCCTAGGTAGCAGCCATTCCCGTCTCAGCAGCAGCAACCCTGTTCTCTATACTAGCCGCTGCACCAAGTTGCCAGTCACCCTCCAAAGCAGGCTGACCCTTTGGAGGCACTGAAAGAGGAGCTGCAAGAATCAATGAGGAAATCTCCACAAGATAGCTTGCAGATTATGAAGGCGATGGCTGATCAAATACAGACCATACAAAACATGCAGAACCAGCTGTTGCAGCAGCATAGAACTCAGGGAGCCTTGCCCTCCCAACCCATCCCAAATCCTCGATATGTGTAGAACCAAGGCGCCCCGCCTAGGTTTCCAGCACCGCAAGGACAGGCACACGCCATACTACAGGTGCCTCCTGCACCACCCTGTTACGTGCGAGGCCAACCACCTTAGCAGAACACCGTGTATTCTGCCCCTTCCGCTCCCCCACCACCTCATGGACAGCAAGGCGATGCACATGTTGTCTCTTTGAGGAGTGGAAGGAAGACATTCGACCCACCACTTAGGCAGGTGGGTCCTGATTTTTCCCACCCTTCGCCGCAGGCGGGTTCTACTCCATCTCAGGAGCCACCTGTGGTAGATAAGGGTAAGAGGCCACTTGACCCAGAGATTCCCATCCCTTTTCCTGAGGCTCTGACACGAAATGCAGTACGGAAAAAAGACACGCGAAATTTTGAGGATCTGAAATCGATGTTCAAGGAATTACATATTCAGGTCCCCCTTCTTGAGGCAATTGATCACATTCCCGTTGTCGTTAGGTTCTTCATGGACTATTGTACCCCAAAGCGACAGTTGAGAATTGGACGACAGGAGGTACTGTCGAAAGAGGCTAGCGCCGTGATTCTAGTTGACTTACCGCTGAAGAAGAAAGACCCTGGTACCCCACTCATCCTGCTTCTTGCAGTATTCTCCATTTGATCGGGCCCTTTTAGATCTAGGTTCGTCCATCAACCTAACTCCCACCTCGGTCACGATTCAACTAGCTGACAGATCAGTCAAAAGACCGAGGGGGGTGGTTGAGAACGTGATTGTGAAAGTCCACGGGTTCTACTTTCCTGCAGACCTTTTCATTCTCGATATGGAAGTTCCTCCTAATCTCCGAGATGCACCAATTATTTTGGGTCGCCCATTTCTAGAGACAGCCCGAGCAAACAATGATTGTGCATCTGGGTGTGTGGAGATAGCCCTAGGCAATGAGCGACTTCAACTGGACATATTCAGGGTAGCAAAGAACTTTGACTATGATCGAATAGAGGAGGATGGTGAAGACGAAGATGCGGCATACTGTGGTAACATTGGGCTCCTTTGTGACGACCCAATGTCTCATTCATCTACACTATCAGGGTTCTTGGACCTCGATCCACACGGGACTGAAACCACTGCACTACACATATCTCCCTGAGGATCTGACTGTTTAGGGTGTGCTTCTGACCACAGCACCCTTGAATCCAGCTATCCTGATCCATACATTACTGAATCGCCCCTGTTGTTGAAAGACGTGACTACAGCTAACGGGTTTCCCGTTAACATAGTCACAACTGATTATTTCACAGGGAGCGACTTAGCAGGAATTCACATGCACATGGATTAGCAAATTCCCACCCTCGATTCCGCTCCTCCCACTCTCATTTCTAACTCTGACCCACCCGTGATTGAATTGAAGCCCATACCTGACTCACTTAAATATGTGTTCTTGGGCAAAAGTGAGACATACCCAGTCATTATCAATGCCCACTTAACCCAAGAACAGGTGCACCAATTGATTTCTACGCTGCAAGACCATAGGGCTACTATTAGGTGGAGTATTGCTAATCTCCACGGTATTCGCCCCTCGTATTGCACTCATCACATTTACACGGATGAGGGGGTGAAACCTTCGAGACAACCTCAAAGATGGCATAACCCGAATATGCTAGAGGTTGTTAAGAAGGAGATCATCAAATGGCTAGATGCAGGTATTGTATACCCAATCTCAGACAGCCAGTGGGTGAGTCCGATCCAGATAGTGCCCAAGAAAACAGGACTCAAAGTCATAAAGAATGATCAGGGTGAATCCATCCCGACCCGCACTGTGACATCTTGGCGGTTCTACATAGACCACAAGAAACTGAACATGACTACCCAAAAGGATCACTTTCCTTTACCTTTCATTGATCAGATCTTGGAACGGTTAGCCAGACGCAGTTTCTTCTGCTTTCTGGATGGATACTCTAGGTATAATCAAGTAGCAATTAGCCCGGAAGATCAAGACAAGACCATATTCACATGCCCCTTCGGAACATTCGCTTTCAAGTGGATGCCCTTTGGCCTCTGCAATGCACCAGTGACATTTCAGCGTTGTATGATGGCCATCTTCTCTGACATGATTGGGGACTATGTGGAGGTTTTCATGGATGACTTCTCCATTTTCGAAGATGATTTCACATCTTGTCTTGATAACCTCACCAAGATCCTGAAATGGTGTATTGAGGTAAACCTAGTACTATCCTGGGAGAAAAGCCATTTCATGGCAAGGGATGGCATAGTACTAGGGTACAGGATCTCCAAAAATGGACTCGAGGTCGATCAAGCTAAATCTGAGATTATCTCCCACTTACCGCCACCGAGCTCGGTCAAGCAGATCAAATCATTCTTAGGTCACGTCAGCTTCTACCAGAGATTTATACGTGATTTCTCAAAAATTGCACAGCCTTTGACAAACCTCCTGGTTGCCGATGTCCCATTTGAATTTGATACCTCGTGTCGCAGCGCCTTCGAGACTTTACGAAGCGTTGTTTCCGACTCCCCAATTCTCCAACCACCCGACTGGTTGCTTGTTTTCGAAATGATGTGTGACACGTCTGACTTTGTCGTTGATGCTATTCTAGGCCAGCATCGGGGGAAACAACCCTTCGTCATATACTATGGTAGCAAGATGCTGAATGAGGCTCAACACAATTACACTATCACTGAAAAAGAACTGCTAGCAGTAGTATTAGGGTTGGAGAAATTCAAATGGCACTTATTAGGGTCCAAGGTCATCATTTTCACCGACCACTCTGCCCTCCGGCATTTGTTGGCAAAGAAGGATGCCAAACCACATCTCATCAGATGGATCCTTCTATTGTAGGAATTTGATATCGAAATCCGCGACAAAGCCGGAAAGTAGAATGTTGTGGCGAATCACCTATCCAGATTGGACCCAGACCACATTCCTTATTCCCTACCTATCCACGAGCAATTTCCTGATGAATCTCTCTTGCCAGTTCATTCTATTGAGTTCCCCTAGTATGCAGATATCGCGAACTACCTTGCCGCAGGCAAGATTCCGGCAAATCTATCTAAGGAACAGAAACTCAAATTCACTGCAGAAGCAAATACTACCTCTAGGATGACCCACTGCTCTTCCGCATTGGAGCAGACCAGATAATTCGAAGATGTATCCCAGACTCTGAGATCCCCAGTGTGTTATCTTTTTGCCACAATGATGCTTGTGGTGGTCACTTCTCGGGATGGAAAACCGCTGCAAAAATTTTGCAGTCGGGATTTTTCTGGCCAACCATCTTCAAAGATACACACGAATACACCCAACACTGCAAACGATGCAAGTCGGTCGGTTCTATGACCAGGAGAGACATGATGCCACTCCAGCCCATCATGGTCATAGAAGTGTTTGATGTTTGGGGCATCAATTTTATGGGCCCTTTTCCGAACTTGCATGGCTTCGAGTACATATTACTAGCTATTGACTATGCCTCGAAGTGGGTCGAGGCCATCCTGGCAAGACAGGCCGACCATAAGACCGTCATTTCTTTCATACAGCATAACAACTTTGTGAGATTCGGAATACCCCACACTCTGATTAGCAACAAGGGAAGCCACTTCATTCACGCCCATTTCAGGTCATTATTAAAGAAATACAGGGTACATCACCGCCACCCCATATCACCCGCAGACCAATGGGCAGGCTGAAGTGTCTAACCATCATATCAAGCTGATTCTCTAGAAGACAATTAGACCAGACAAGAAGGATTGGTCCGATAAATTAGTTGACACACTTTGGGCATATCGAACTGCATACAAGGCCCCACTCGGAATGTCACCATATCGCATGGAATATGGTAAAGCCTGTCACCTTCCTGTAGAGCTAGAACACCGCGCCTTTTGGGCAGTACGAAAATGTAACCTTGACCTCGATGCAGGAGGTCAAGAACGGAAACTCCAGCTCAGCGAATTAGAAGAGATCCGGCGGGAGGCCTATGAGAACGCATTGATATACAAGGACAAGACCATGGCCTTTCATGACTGCCACATCCAAAGGAAAGCATTCACACCCAACCAATGAGTCTGGTTGTTTGATTCACAACTGAAGCTCTTCGCAGGGAAGGTCAAGTCCAAGTGGACTGGCCCTTATGTTGTGATTCACCCATATCCTAATGGGGCAGTCCAGATCAGGGACCCAAAATCTGGGCATATATCTATGCAAAATGGCCAGTGCCTCAAGCCATTTTTGGCCTAGGAACTTTCTCCACCTGACGAGATCGTTCATCTTATTGAGGACATGTGATTGAATTTTACCCAGCTGGAGGCGTTAAACTCAATGCATATAGATACCATTTACCCCACATTCCACCATCATTTATACATAACCATTTTTATGCATAGCATATTTTCTTTCTATATATTGCATGTTGACAGGTTGGCCGGTGCTGAATGTATACTTTCAGGAGCAATTACAAGTGATTTCTACCCATTCTCTCCCTGTAGTATTTATTTTCTTTTATATTCATGCATGAGGACATGCAAGAACTTAGGCATAGGAGGGTAGATACAACAAAACTAAAAATTTTATGCCAACATTTAGGAAAACCTAGAAGCTGCATGTAAAATGTACTTTAGGACCTTAAATAAAAGAACTGACTTGACCTCCAATGCTCGCATTGGAGCTAGAAATCATCTGCAACAGCCATTTCTTACTCACCCGCTCACCTCTTGTTCTAAATTTGGGGTCAAGCTAAATGAAACCCGATATGGGAATTTCACGAAGTACAAATTATATGAGGTTACTTGTTTATAGCATATATACATATTGCATTCATGAATAAGATTATTTTATGAAGAGAATGCATTAGGGATTTTATCCTCTAGTTGATTCCTGTATTCTAGAATCCAGTACAACTTTTCACACACACGTAGAATTTGCAATGGATTCACAGTGACGACTGATAAATGTCTTTAGTCTGTCGAGAAGAAGCAGGGCTTCTTTTCCTGAACCCCTGGACAGTGTTTGGGGAGTTAGGCAATTTTTTCTCCAAAAACCCACCAAATAGTGTGAGATGAGAGTAGAGTGTACTGGGGCTCTAAGATTAGTGCAAGGAATCTGGAATCCTAGATAATTGGGTGATGATACTCATAGATTAGACACATTTTTCGCTCTCAGTTCCTGCATATACATTTTGTACGAAATATTGAGAGCCACCAAATAAGGCAAATACGCGGAGAGAGAGCTTTCATAAAACTAAGGCTAAGGTGGAAGGTTGTGACCATTCTTTACGGAATCCTTGGCTGAAGGAGGGTATTGATGCCAAGGTCAGAAATACACCATCCTATCCGTCTCTCCCAATGCCATGAGTAGGCACTTCCACCAAATAAGCCACCCAATGTCTCTTGAGTACCACCAATCCCTAATAATGCCTCCTCAATAAAGTTCATGGATGTGTGCTAGTTGTGTTATGTTGAAAAAAAAAAACAAAAATAAAGAAAAAAGAAGAAAAAAAATGACGAAAAGAAAGAAAAATTGAAATTATAAAAAGAAGAAAAAGCAAAGAAAAAAGAAGTGAGTATTTAGTTCAATTGCATTGAGGCAATACCACCAAATAAATTTAAGATCCACCAAATAAAGCCTTAACCTACCTTTCTGTGTTTCTGACTGCCCGAATACTAGCTGAGGAGTTCCGACTTAGTGTTAGGGTTATGGAAACCCGATTAAAGTGTTAATGCCAAGTGAGACCACCAAGTTCAGATCGTTTATGTGAATCTGGTGAGGTTGTGAGCTCTAAGAAAAAGAAAAAGAGAACGAGAGAATGAATACAAAGGAATCAAAAGAGAACATAGTTTTTCTCGTCTTTCTTTGAGTTGAGTTACTTAGTAATCCGGGAATCTAGATTCTGCACTACTAGTCTCTATGTAGCATCAAGTGAGAGTGAGCCACCAAATATATAATCCTTTCCCCTCAAAGATTCTCTACCTAAGCCTAAAGCCGGGGTGGACTCCATGGAATATCTTGAATACCCCGAGGGAAGAAGTCCACCTATCCTGCTAGAATTGTTACTAGGGGTCAAGCACAGGCTTTAGAGGTGTATTAGTTTTTCACTCGAATCCATTGCAAAAGCTACATAGCTACACTTTCACGATTGTCTGGATTTCGAGAGCATAGGATGAAAACAAAAAGGAGAAAAATATCTAGGCATACACTTGATAAAATAATCAGTCCCTTAGGGACCCTTGCTATAAATAATTTAGTCCTGCATTTGCTAGGGACTAGCAAGATTTAGGTATGGGGGTATGATTGCACAGCAATCATAGGTCTTAATTGACCTAGATTAAGCAAGGACTTAATGCTTTGTTTCAAGATATTGCACAGCAAGAAATGGGGGTATGATTGCACAGCAAGCAAGGTCTTGAAATGCTTTGTTTCAAGATATTGAAAATAGAGGATTCCCACTTTGGATAAATTTAGATGTTATTCCCTCTCTGACACTTAAATCAAGAAGCATACTAAACCTAATTATCGAGCAAGATTAAACTCTGCTTTTTAGATGGTGTAGCTATTAGGGCTTGCATACTCAATCTCAATAAGTGAAATGGAAATTCTTTCTACCTCACAAGTTGTGAGGGCCCGAGTCCAACTGACCAATGAGACCCAAGTCATTAGGTGCTAATACTAAGCAACAACATGATAAACAAGATCGCAGTTACCTAGCACATAGTCATAGAACATCAATAGTTAAACAAGAATTTATAATGCATTAAATGAAAACAAAGTGCGAACAATTAAAATTAAACCCACCACAAAAAATAGGAAAATAAACTAAAAACTCAAGTACAAATAAAACTACAAAAAAGGCTAAAATTGGAAAGAGTCTAACAAAAGAAAATGAAACTAAGTGAGTCACAACACTTAGTACGAACCATCTCCTATAGCAAAGCTCACTCCCACAACAAAAGGACCAACAGCAGCCATTACACCTAGCCGCTCAACAACACCTAAGTATGGAACCTAA
Source organism: Thalassia testudinum (assembly GCA_037157565.1). Lineage (NCBI taxonomy): Eukaryota > Viridiplantae > Streptophyta > Magnoliopsida > Alismatales > Hydrocharitaceae > Thalassia > Thalassia testudinum. The sequence goes on from JAZHRO010000036.1 coordinate 32,688,175, forward strand.
GAAAACACATCAATAAAAATTGAGTAGAGTAGAACAATTGAGCACAACAGTAAAAAAGTGAGCAAGACAAAAAGGGTACTATATCATTAATTAATTCATTTATTAATCACCACATTATATGGTTCATTTTATGCATTAAACCCAATTTATTATAGTCAACAACCTATAAATCAACACTTTGGGGCACGAGACGATCTCATATGACTTCCTAAGATGCAAGACTGGTATAAGCCATCTTCTTGGCCAAGAAGGTAGGTTATACCTGATGTGCATAAATATGAATAGCCAAAAATATCTATTAATGCATGTTCTTAGTATCGTATTAGCATCATGCATTGTAAATATTGCATAACATGCGTCATTATGCATTTAGGTCAAATTGTATAGTAATTTCCTCTTTTTGGTGGCCAGGGATAAGGCGACCTGTAATTGGGGCCTCGAACTGGAGATCCAACCGTACGGATTGGATCAGGGTGACGATCAGAGTTCAACGACTCCAAGATCGCCCTGATCGGACTTCCGTAGCATCAAATATAATCCGAGGAAGGTCAGAGAACAATGGCCAAGATGGCGCAAATTCACACCTTAGATGACAAATCCAACCGCACAAATTGGTTCAGATCACCAATTGCATCCCAACGACGTGAAAATCAGTCCAATCTGACATCCATGGCACCATCTACAAGATATAGAAGATGGACGGCTAAGATGGCGCCACGTGGTGCCATCCCAGCCGCCCAACCGGCCCAAGGACCTACCGCAGCCCTCTCTCTCCTCAACCACGTGGACGATCTCAGCCTTTGGATCAAGATCCAACGACTGAGAGAGCTCGCACCTAAATTTAGTGCCGCACCTCAAACCGCTGCGTAGCGCAATGGTTAAGACGCTGCTTGCGCAAGGAGTGTGAGTTCGAGCCGCCCGCGTGCATCTCTCCTCACCTTTTACGCACTCAATGCTTGCCCACATCTTTGTGATACCAGCCGTCCGATGGAAGGCTTAAAATGCTCCTCGCCTACTTCAGCTTCGCACGTTAAGCGTGTGTGATCATGCATGCAGAATCGTGTCCGATTGCACGTCTGTCTGATTGGAAGATCCTAATCGTTCGCAGCTGATCGCATGATCGAGATCACGCTCATCCACGCAAGGAGAGGCGCACTCGGGCGACTCGAACTCACGCTCCTTGCGCAAGCAGTGCCTTCACCACTACGCTACACAGCGGTTTGAGGCGTGGCGCTGAATTTAGGTGCGAGCTCTCTCAACCGTTGGATCTTGATCCAACGGCAGAGATCATCTGCGTAGTTGAGGAAAGAGAGGACAGCAGCGAGTCCTTGGGCCGGTTGGGCGGCTAAGATGGCACCACGTGGTACCATCTTAGCCGTCCATCTTTTAGGTCTTATAGATGGTGCCACAGATGTCGGATTGGATCGATTTTCGTGCCATTGGGCTGCGATCGTCAATCCGAACCCATCCATGTGGTCAAATTTGTCATCTGAAGTATGGATTTACACCATCTTGGCCCTTGATCTCTAACCTTCCTCGGATTATATCTACTGCTACGAAAGTTTGATCAGGGCAATCTTGGAGTCGTTGAACTCCGATCGTCGCCCTGATCTAATCTGTACAGTTGGATCTTCAGTCCGAGGCCTAGATTAAAATTTGCCTTGTCCCTGGAATCCAAAAAGAAGAAATTACTATGTAATTTGTATAATTTGACCTAAATGCATGATGATGCATGTTTTGCAATATTTACAAAGCATGATGCTAATATGATACTAAGAACATGCATTAATAGACATTTTTGGCTATTCAGATGTATGCACATCACACCCCCAAGCCTATCTTTTGTTAGCCCCTATCAAAAACTATATGCTATCTATAAAAGAATTAGGTCGAATTTCTTGGGCAAAAGTTATTCTTCAACACTAGGAGATTTTTACTAAGAACCTAAACTACAAAGACACAAAGCGCCAGGGTGTCTACCAAAATGCAGACTGCCTCAAGACCTCACCTTATTCAAAGGAGGATCTTTTTCTGCTTTTCTTCTTTTCTAATTTTTTTGGATTTTTGAGTTTAGGGTTTCGGAGTAGCTTTCTGCAGCCACTCAACCCACCCAAGACTTGAAGAGAACCCTAAGTTCTAAGCATCTTTGTGTGAAATGTGATAGACTCACAGATCGGTGATTAGAACAGACTTCGAGTTTCTACACCCCTAGGTGACCTTGAAAAGAAATTCTGCCTAAAGGTGTATCTATTTAACCGGTAGTTTTCTCCCAATTTTTATGGGGTCAATACAAGGGCGAACCCAATGTATATCTCCCTAACTTATTCTACTTCTCCGCTTCCTCCTAAGTGTTTTGGAATTTTACATGCATTTCTTAAGCTAGGTTCTAGACAACCTACCAATGGGTTGTTACCCACGATAACTTGCCAGCCATACTCGTGCGGTGAAATGTGGCTTATTTCTTTTTTTTTATTTTCTCCTTTTCTATATATATATATAGAGAGAGATTTTTTTTCTTTTCTTTCTTTAAGTAGGTGGCTTCCCCGATCTAAAATTTACCAAAAGGCAGCAGGAAAAGAATGGTCGTGTGACTAGGCTCTGGACAACTTACCAATGGGTTGTTACCCACAATAACTTGTCAGCCATACCACCCTAGAAGTTTCATTAGCTACCCAATTTCCATAAAAATCGTTGAAAAGTGAGTCAGTGTGTTCATTCGAAAGCGAAATCAGGCTTGTAAATGTCGCGTTGCAGTATTGTTGAAATAGCTTCGAAGAACAAATAAGAATTTATTACTCGAAAAATTAAGAATCCGAGGTCGAACAAGGGTAGAAAATTGGTATTTAAAAACTAAGAACACAATCTCAAATTGATAAAATGTGATGTTCAACAATTTATGAGGTAATAGAATGAAGTTCAATGTATATAAATGCTTCAAAGAGGTGAATAGAGATGTAAAAATAAATAGAATTAATTAATCTCTGTCTTCTTCTTTCTTCTTCTTCTGAGGTCCTGTTCTTTCTCTTCCTTTTCTTCCTTCTTCTGATTTCTCCTTCCTTCTTTTGCAGCTTCTTTTTCTTCTATCGTCTTCTTCTTTCTTTCTTGTCTTGGTTTCTTTCCTTCTTTCCTCTACCCTGGCTTCTTTCTCTTTCTCTGTCTTCTGCCTCTGCTTACTTTCTTTCTGCAACTCCTTCCTTCTGTGCCTTCTCCTTCCTTTAGCTTCTTCTCCTTCAGCCTCTGATTTCTTTCTTTCTTCTTTAGATCTACCTTCAGGTCCTCAGCTCTTTCTTAGCCGTGCTTTCTTCTTCTCCAGCTTTTCCTTCCTTAGCCTCTTTCTTCTTTACAGCTCCATCCTTCAACTTCCCTTCCTTCTTTCTCTTCCTGCACAGAAGTGCAAAACCTACCCCTAACCTCCCCTGCGTACGCTCTCTCTCTCTTTTTCTCTCTTAGGTTCGTTCTCCCAGAGCCAATCAGGTATACGGGTTGGGTCTAGCGCACTCGAGTCCAGGCACACCGGCGTGGGTGGTGCGCAAGGTGTGCAAGGTAAACAGGTTAGGTAGCCAAGTCCACGGAGGAGTGAGCGTGGATGAGGCGAGTGATCGAGTGAGGGGACCTCACCCCGTGATCGAAGGCAACAAGCTGATATCACAAAAATAATTTAACTCACTCACCGCGCTCTACACTTTCCGAGGTGGGACTAAAGTCTCACACGCTTCTTCGCATGCGTCCGCAGGGAGTTCCACTTGATTGCTGCAGCTGTTGATGGCGTTGGCTTCGATTACTAGGTGTGAAGGGATCGTGAGATATTTCCGCGCACCTGAGGCTCATTTCCTGGAGCGTAGCTACCTAGGGCAAGCTTGCGAGCAAGCTTTGCTCCTGCTCCAATGGCGGCGATGGTTGAACCTGCCAATCACAAATATGGCCTTGCGACCCTGTCAAAGCATTTAGAAAGCTTCGTCGTGTCATGGCGAAGGTGGTGCGGTGAGTGCTGTGGCCTAGGCATGTGTGCCTAGGTCAGACTGTGGCCGTGAAAGTGTGTTTGTTCGGGGAGAGTGTAGGGTGCGTGTGGCGGTCAATGAAGAGGCGGGTGATGATCAGTGGATGATGGTGAAGCTTCTGCGGTAGTTGGCGAGGCGTGTGGGTGCGTGGAGTGACGGTTGCACCTTCGTCGGTGGTCTGCTGGAGATGAGGAAGACGGAGGTGGTCTATGGCTGTCGAGGTTGATTCTGTGAAATAAAAAGGGGGAAAATGAAGAGTAGGGAGAGAAGAGTTATCTGAGAGTAGCTGGATGAAGGGGCTGGCGGAGGGCAAGCAGCTTGTATCTGCCGTTGCTGGAGACGAAAGCCCTGAGATGAAGAGGCAGTGACGACGAGGGGGTTGAAGACATGCGCGCAGGTATGGTGCGACGCAGAAGAGCAAGCCGGAGAAGACTCTACCACTGGTATGGTGGAAGAGAGACAAGAAGAGGGAGGAGATATCGCCGGAGCTTGCGGGCTATTTGGCCAGAGATGGGAAAGGAGGAATTTAGGGGGTTTCTTCAGCCAAATTAAGCTTGGAATGATCGGCTAGGCTCAGGGTTTCTTTTATAGGCACCGACAGAGGGCCTTGTGCTTTCCTCACCGGAGTAGGAAATTTGAGAGATACCCATATCTCTCATGCGTTCGCATGAGAGATTGAGTGCAAATCAAGGCGTATGATTGAGTTCACATGGTCGGGAATTCCTCGGAGAATCTCCCTTTCAAATCTGAGGGATTCTCTGAGGACTCAGGGAGAACTTCCCTCTTGAATCCTCGCCGGAGTAGGACTCCTATGTTGTAATGGTAGAGGGACCTACTTGCAAAAAGTAGCGAGGAATATAGGGGGTTTCTGCAAATTTTTTGAAAGTTAGGGGCATAAAAGTAATTAGGTGGACTATTTTGTAAAGTTGGTCAAGGTGACCTCCCCTTAGGTTTAAATTTTGGTACAAACCTAATTTGGACCTAGAGAATCCAATGGTGAAGTTGGATTTCAGGTTTGACCACGTTTGACTAGACATTTTACATAAAAACCCAATCTATGGCAAATAATTAGCTAAGACCCCTATTTAGGTCAAAATAGGTTCCAAAGGCTAAATTGGAGGTCCTAAACCCTAAGGGATATTTTTCCATGAATATAGAGGGTTTAGTTGATTTTTATCCAAACCTAAACCTTGTTAAATTAAGTGGGTTTGTTTTAGGGTTACAAGATGTCATTTAATTCCCAGATCTCACATTAACCCTTTTTTGATTGAACCATCCCACTTTTCATCTTGTTAAGACCAATTGACCCATATTTAACCCCTGAGAAATCCTTTTGTTGCACTGCAATGGTAAAATTATAGTTTTACCCTTTGTTTCTTACTTTTCTTTCAACCCATTTATTCTCTGAGTTAGGCCCCACTTGGTTATGTAGGAGCTTTTATTCTCTTTTCTAGGACAAAATGAGCTAGTTAGAGCTCATGATGGTGCTCCCATCATACCCCCACACCTAGATTTTGCTAGTCCCTTAGCAAAATTTCAAGGTTTTAACTTCTGTTCTAGACCATGAGTTTCTTTCACAATTTATGATAAGTGCTTTTTCTTTTTTCTTTGTGACTAGGTCAGAATGCCGACAGTAGGCTAGAGGTACTCAAGTACCAACCAAGAACCGAACCTGACCAGCCCCAGCCTCGATCCTCCGCGAAGGTTTTTAAGACCCACAGGAACTATCCTAAGGTTCATTGGACTCCGTGGCTAAAGCACCTGTGCTTGAGACATATTTTAGCCTTGGTTCAGTTTGTAATGCATTTTTGTAAGAGAGAGATAGAGGATTTATTTGTTTGGAGAGTTTTCTCTCTCTTTTCATTTTATTTCTAGCTTCAGATTAGCTTCTCAACATGGTCTGTATCGGATTCCTCGTCTCCATCATCAATCCTCAAAGGTCCCTGGCAATCGACATTTCGTGATAATGCCGCCCATGGTATCTAAACTAGCAGAGTGCTTACGTGCCCCCGATAGGATATGTAAATATCCTAGGAGACAAGCACCGAGGAGACGATATGTCGTTACGCATCTTCGAGGGGAATTTCCCACCTCTCCGCACTGGGAACTCGTCAAAATCAACTTGTGTTGATCGGCCGCTCCTAATCTAGGCAACTTTTTTCAGAACATTTAAATGCTTTTGCGTGATTTTGATAGTTATGTGCACTGAACCAGACTGTGTGTGGATTAGGGTGCTTAGGTTACCGAGTCCCACAAACCAAAGGTCAGTTAATGAGGCCGAATACTCCTTAAGCCTTAGACATAATACTTAAGCTTTGCATTTTCCCCAACCTCATGAGGATTATCCAGATCTTAGTGGATACTTGAATTTTTAGGCCTAAGAGTCTAGACCAAAAGGCCTAAGATTAGCGTTCCTACTAATCTCCTTTGTGTCTCATTAGCACTTTTTCCTTTGTTTCTTTTTTTCTTTGATGTGGTCTAGAAGTTCGGTTAATCCCTTAATTTCTTACTAATAACTATTCTTTTTCTTTTTCATCTTATGCTCCTTTTTGTCATTTTTCTCTTTTCCTCCCCATGTTTTGTATAGCTACAAAAATTTTCTCTCCCCCCCTTCAGTTTTTTTTTGTTCTTTTTCAAGATATTTTTCAATTTTTTATGTTTTTTGTGATATGTGATTTTTTTTGTTGAAACCTTTTCTTGTGACATGAGTTTTCATACGTTTTGCACTTTCATACCCCCCCATGGCTACGATTTGCAATGTCCCCATTGTAAATTAGGTGAGTTCAAATTCAACTTAGTTCATTCATTAGGACGGGTGTTGGGTGGGTGAACGGGTCGAGGTGACTATTGCGAACGATTTCTAGACTCGAGTACGGTACCTGAGGTGGAGTCGGCTGTTCTAATGGATGAACCCTAAAGTGCAATATAAATTCAACATAGAAATGTCAAGAAAGGTTTCGGATTTTTCAAAGAATGACGGGTTGCCTCCCGTTAAGCGCTGAGTTTTACACCATCAGTTGGGCGCAATGAGCTCAAGGAGAATGGAGGGTAAAGGATATCTCAGCCAAATTTGTATCGATCACGTCAATGAATGGTTTGAGTCTCTGACCATTCATGACGAAGGGTTCAGAATCGTGGATGAGTGGACTGATCTCAATGGCTCGATTTCCAAAGATTCGTTAGACTAGGTAGGGTCCAATCCATTTAGATCATAGGTTTCCTGGGAATAATTTGAGCCTAGCATCGAAGGGTAGGACCTTTTGACCAGGATGAAAGATCTTTCTAGATATGTGCTTGTCGTGAAAAGCTTTAACCCGCTCTTTGAAAATTCATGAGTTCTCATACGCGTCGTGGCATAATTCATCGATCTCTCTCATTTGAAGGTTTCTATGGGTTCTAGCCTTAGAAAGATCTAGGTTGCAATTCCGTACTGCCTAATAGGCTTTATGCTCTAATTCAACGAGGAGGTGACACACCTTCCCGGACACCAGTCTGAAGGGAGACATACCCAATTGGATCTTGTGGGCGGTCCTATAAGCCCACAAAGCTTTCGGAAGCTGGGATGACCAATCCTTACTTTCAGGTCGAACAGTAATCTGGAGGATTTTCTTGATCTCTCGGTTTGATAGCTCAGCTAGACCATTAATTTGGGAGTGGTAAGGAGTAGAGATTTGGTGCGACACCCCGTATTTGGTCATCAGTGACCTGAACTGAGCATTTATGAAATGGGTCCCTCCATCAAAAATTATTGCACGTGGAATCCCGAACTGTGAGAAGATATTCTGATGACTGAACTTGATAACAACTTTGTGATCATTGGTTCAGGTCGGAATGGCTTCGATCCATTTGGACACATAGTCAATGGCGAGTAAAATGTATTTGAAGCCGTCCGAGATAGGGAAGGGTCCTATAAAATCAATCCCCCAAATGTCAAAAATTTTGAATACCAGAATCAGCTGTAAAGGCATCATATCTCGATGGCTCATGTTGCGCAAGGTCTGGCAACGGCTACATGCCTTACAGTGATTGTATGCATCCTTGAAAATTGTGGGTCAATAAAAGCCACACTGGAGGACTTTTGCTGCAATTTTATGTCCTGAAAAGTGTCCACCGCATGCCTGGTCATAGCAGAAAGAGTATGTCTTTGATTTTCACTTCCATGACACATCATCGAATTATTTGATCAGCACCAATGCGGAACAGATACGGGTCTTCCCAAAAGTAATACTTGGCATCGGAAAGCAATTTGTCCTTCTTAGCCTTCGGCCAATCAGACGGGATATGATGTGATGCCAAGTAGTTACTATGTCAGCGAACCATGGAAGCCCTATATTGATAGTCAGAAGGTGCTCATCAGGAAAATGTTCTGTAACGGGTCCGGAAAGGTCAATGATCTCAGAAGGAAGGCCGGATAAGTGATCAGCTACAACATTCTATTTTCCCACTTTGTCGTGAATCTCGAGGTCAAATTCTTGCAACAGCAAGATCCAACGGATTAATCAAGGTTCCGCATCCTTCTTTGCAAGGAGATGCCTCACAGCTATGTGATCCGAGTAGATGATAACATGGGAACCCAAGAGGTAAGATCTAAATTTTTCTAGGGCAAATACTACAGCTAGCAGCTCTTTCTCAGTAACTGCGCAGTTACGCTGAGCCTCGTCAAGTGTTTTGCTAGCGTAGTAAATGACCACGGGTTTCCCGTCAATTTTCTGCCCCAAAACCCCTCCTACAGCGAAATCAGATGCATCGCACATGATCTCAAAGAGTTGAGACCGATCAGGGGACTGTAGGATCGGGGCTTAGGTGACTCGGTCACGGAGGATCTCAAATGCTTGAGTGCATTCCTTGGAGATTTCGAAAGGTACATCCTTGGAGAGAAGAGTAGTCAGGGGACGTGTGATTTTCGAAAAGTCAGGGATAAATCGACGGTAAAAACTGACGTGCCCCAGAAAAGATCAGATGTCCTTGATTGAGCTAGGCATAGGGAGTTTGGAAATCAAGTTCACCTTGGCTTAATCAACTTGGATGCGTTTCTCTAAAATCAGATGTCCCAAGACGATTCCCTCAGGCACCATGAAATGGCTCTTTTCCCAGGAAAGAACCAGATTCACGTCAATGCATCACCTGAGGATTTGGACCAAGTGCTGGAGGTAATCGTCAAATGATGCTCCAAATACTGAAAAGTCATCCATGAAGACTTCCAGATAATCACCTACCATATCTAAGAATATGGCAAGCATGCACCATTGAAAAGTCACGGGTGCATTGCAGAGACCGAACGTCATTCTTCAGAATGCATATGTCCTGAAGGGGCAGGTGAAAGTGGTCTTTTCTTGGTCCTCAGGATGCATTGCCACTTGGTTATAACTGGAGTACCCATCAAGAAAGCAGAAGAACCTATTTCCTGCTTGTTTCTCGAGGATCTGATCAATAAATGGTAGTGGGAAATGATCCTTCTTCTTGGAGGAATTGAGTCTTCTGTAATCAATGCAGACCCTCCACGAATTAGCTACATGGGTCGATATGACCACTCTGGTTTCAGTCGTAATGACGGTGAGTCCTACCTTCTTACGCACAACCTAGATTGGACTCACCCATCGACTGTCGGAGATCGAGTAGATGATCCCTGCATCTAACCACTTAATGATCTCCTTTTTCACGGCCTCCTGCAGATTGGGGTTCAAACATCTCTGCATTTCTTGCGAAGGTCATGTGCCCTCTTTAGTGTAGATTCAGTGTGCAATAAGAGGGACTTATGCCAGCCAAGTCATCGAGAGCCCATCCATTGGCTCTACGATGTTGCTGGAGAACAGTAATCAGATGGGAATTCTAGTCAGGTGTTAGTCTAGAGTTGATAATCACAGGAAACGTCTGATTAGAACCCAAAAAGACGTATTTCAGATGATCGGGAAGGGGCTTGAGTTCCAGGATGGGGTTATCAGTAGTAGCGGGCAGTTTAGGGTGTGTGTCAGGAACAAGGGTAGGAGTTATGGGTGTATCTAGATCAGGTTCAGACTCCTCTATTTACGGGTTTTGATCTTCTGGTGGCTGATCAGGGATAATCAGGTTGTCCTCGATATGCGATTCATCAACCACGGCCTTGATATCACATATTTGTTCTATAACACCGCAATTAATCCCTTGTTGGGCCTTAAAGATGTCGATCTTTAGAGTTTGGTTCCCAAATTTTAGTTCTATTTGGCCCTCCTCACAGTTTATATTGGCCCTAGCAATGGTCAGGAAGGGTCTCCCTAGTATAATCGGTGTATCCCTTAGGTTCTCAGGTGCATCCATATCCAAGACTATAAAATCCACTGAGAAGTAGAAATCCCGTACCCTAACAGTGACATCCTCGAGTATTCTTTTAGGTGACTTGATGGATCGATCGGCTAACTGCAGTGTCACCTCTGTCGGTTTAAGCTCGAATTCTTCAAGGTGGTCAAGGAGGGATGAAGGTATTACGTTTATGGAGGCACCTAAGTCTAATAAGGCTCTGTCGAATTGGGTATCACCAATTTTACATGAGATCAGGGGAGTACCTGGGTCTTTAGCCTTAAGTGGGAGTTTGCTCAAGATTACAGATCTGGCTTGCTCTAACAATACGATCAGACTCCCACCTTTGGTTCGCGGCTTACGCTTGGGTGTACACACGTCTTTTAGAAATCGTGCATAAGCCGGTACGTGGCGGATTACATCCATCAAGGGGATGTTTATCTGGACCTGTTCAAAGAGCTTGACCAGATTCTCCTCAGGAGCCACGGGTTTGGTTATCCTCTTTCCCTTGGTCAAGGCCTCGAGAAATGGAACCTTGGTTGGTTCCTCTAGAATAGGTCCAGGTTCTTGATCTAGGATAGGGATATCCTAGATAACTATCCTAGGGCTTGGATTACTACCAGCCTTGGAGTGGTTTAGATAAGGTAGGTCTTGGGTTGTTTTACCACTACGAATTGTTACGGAGTTTAATCCGGCCTGGTTTTGGTTTGGGCTTGGTAAAATAGGTGGCTGCTGTTGAAATCCCACGTAAGATGTCGAAGCTTCCATCCCGTCGGGTGATGGAACAGAAGGGGCTTGGTAAATCATGTGTGCGTGGTCTGGATTTGGGTTCATAACAACCTCTAGGTCGTCACGTTATTTGGATTAGGCAGAGGTTGAGAAGGAAGTGTGCCAGGTTGGCAGGAATTCACCATCTAGGCGAGTTGATTGCGAACCTCTTTGATCTCGTCCTTGTGCTGTTTCTGTATTACTACATTCGTCTTCTGAATGTCAGCCAGTGTTTGAAGGATATGAGTCATTTGATCTACTTGGTTTGGCCCAGATTGATAGGTGGGGTTGGGCCAAGGTTAAGGTGGCTGAAATGGACAAGGAGCTTGTGGACGAGGTTGATAATGTGGTCTTTGATTCTGAGAATTTTCCGTCCACAGGAAGTTGGGATGATTCCGCCATCCAAGGTTGTAGGTATTAGAGAATGGGTCATTCTGGATGGCGTGAGGTCCTCACAGGTCTGAGGAGCCTTAGGAAAATCAGAGTATGAGGGTTCAGAGTTCCCCCAACTAGAATAGAGTGGATCGGAGGTCCCTCTGGTCCTAGAGTCAGACGAGGGTGGATATGGGTCCATCCCCTGAAAAGATCGATGATAGATGTTCTGCACAGTTTCCCTTGCAAGAGGTGGCTGTGCAAACGAGTTTTGCGCAGAGGTGGCTCGCTGCAGATGCCGAGTCAGCTCGTCCACCTTCTTCTCTATGATAGAGACCTTGTCCAACCGACTGGCCATTAGCTCCAAGTCGACGGATGTGGACAGGCCCTGCTTCTCATGTGCTCCCCTAAGATTCGTCGATGCACAGGCATTTGTTCGGTCAAATAATCCCATGGAGTCATTATTGATGGAGTTCTCACACATATTCTCGAGAATCTCCCACACTGTGTCCTCATGTTGACCCATGATGTTTCCTCTGTAGGTTGCATTGACGAACAATCGAATGTCTTCACAGAGTCCCTAGTAAAAAGACTGGACTTGTTCCCATTTAGGAACTCCGTGATGGGGGCACTTTCGCATGAGATCCAAGAATCGATCCCATGCCTCATGAAGAGGTTCTCCCGATTGTTGAGTGAAATGAGTGATCAGGTGGCGCAAGGCGTTCGTCCAGCTCCCCGTGTTCGACCTCGGATTCTTAGTTTTTTGAGTAATAAATTCTTATTTATTCTTCGAAGCGATTTCAACTATACTGCAATGCAAAATTTACAAACCCGATTTCACTTTCAAACGAACATTTTGGCACTGTTGTCGGGGACGAAAGCTCTGAGATGAAGAGGCGACGACGACGAGGGGGTTGAAGACAAGCACATAGGTATGGCACGGCACGGAAGAGCAAGGCAGAGAAGACTCTGCCACTGGTATGGTGGCAGAGCGACGAGAAGAGGGAGGAGATATCACTGGAACTTGAGGGCTATTTGGCCGGAGATGGGAAAGGAGGAATTCAGGGGGTTTCTTCAGCCAAATCAAGCTTGGAATGATCGACTGGGCTTGGGGTTTCTTTTATAGGCACTAGCAGAGGGCCTTGTGCTTGGAAGACAAGCTTCCAAGAACGGGTTTCCTCACCAGAGTAGGAAATTCGAGAGATACCCATATCTCTCGTGCATTCGCATGAGAGATTGAGTGTGAATCAAGGCGTATGATTAAGTTCACGTGGTCTAGAATTCCTCAGAAAATCTCCCTTTCAAATCTGAGAGGGATTCTCTAAGGAATCAAGGAGAACTTCCCTCTTGAATCCTCGCCGGAGTGGGACTCCTCCGCTGTAATGGTGGAGGGACCTAATTGCAAAGAGTGGCGAGGAATATAGGGGGGTTTCTACAAAGTTTTTGAAAGTTAGGGGCAAAAAATAATTGGGTGGACTGTTTTGCAAAGTAGGTCAAGGTGACCTACCCTTATGTCCAAATTTTGGTACAAATGTAATTTTGACCTAAGGAATCCAATGGTGAAGTTGAATTTTAGGTTTGACCACGTTTTATTGGACATTTTACACAAAACCCAATCTAAGGCAAATAATTAGCTAGGACCCCTATTTATGTCAAAATAGGTTCCAAAGGCTAAATTGGAGGTTCTAAATCCTAGGAGATATTTTTCCATGAATTTTAGAGGGTTTATTTTATTTTTATCTAGACCTAAACCTTATTAAATTAAGTGGGTTTGTTTTAGGGTTACAGGATGTCATTTAATTCTCAGATCTCACATTAACCCTTTCCTGATTGAACCATCCCACTTTTCATCTTGTTAAGACCAATTGACCCATGTTTAACCCCTGAGAAATCCTATTGTTGCACTACAATGGTAAAATTATAGTTTTACCCTTTATTTCTTGCTTTCTTTCAACCCATTTATTCTCTAAGTTAGGTCCTTCACTTGGTTATGTAGGAGCTTTTATTCTCTTTTCTAGGTCAAAATGAGCTAGTTAGGGCTCATGATGGTATTCCCATCACAGTGCAAATAGTGTGTAGATGCTTAGACTTAAAATCCCCTCAAATCACAGGGCGGGTTGATAATTTGTGTACTTATCACCCCAACTTATTTAACCAATTAGAATATGAATTTAGAATGGCAAGATATCAAGAAACAAGTCCACATTTTAGTGGATACAAAGGCTGATTAATCTTGAAGACCTGAAGGGTCTAAGTGTTCAAATCATACAGTTTTATTCTCTAAGATTGAAAATTTTATAAAGCCCAAGTTCTCTTTACTAATTCCATTAAAAAAAATTAATAAATAAAAAGAAAACAAAAAGAATCTACGGAGCTGACGAAATAATTCAGAGATGAATATCCACCCTCCCATGCCTATCTAATGCAATGTCCTCATTATATTAAAAAGACATGAAATAATGTGTAGAGTAGAAAGCACCTGAATTACGTGAATAATGGGTCCGCTTCGAGATGAAAAGAAATTGTATACGTGCTGAATTTAGTGCCTTCAACTAGGCACACTATACAAAGAAGAAGAAATAAATAATTCACAGGTGCAGGTCATCATCAGAATAAGAAAATCTAGCTTTAGACCTACCAGGAGAAGATGTCCACAGATGTGGACCAGATTGTGATGTAGACCCATACCCCATGGTCGAGTATATCTAAGGTTCTGGATAAAAATTATCCAAAACCTAAGATCAGTATGCAAGCGGGGTCGAGCCTGCGATTTGTAAGGATGCAACCCAAGTCCAAAAAGTCAGATAACAGAGATATTAAGCTCAAAAGGATAAGTAATGAATTTGTGCTTGGGTTGGACATCCTCCAAGTCAAAGGTGTCATAATGGTCCTAGTAGAAGGTTGGTGGTTTCAGACACATAGGCACCCTTAGACTTGGACTTTTACTTCCTCCAGAATTGGCTTCCCAAATCATCATTTCCCAATTCCTATCATCCTCAATCGATATTTCAAATTCTGGGACCTCATGCATGTTAATCACCCCGTCTAAATTTTCCTAGTCTAAAAGATGTGACTGAATCAGAATGGACTTGGGTTTAGTGATTTCAAAATCTTCAGTAAGTTCATAGTGTAATTGAGGAATGGGGCTTTGAATTGAATCCTTCATGAAATCAGGATCTGAATCCACCATGCGAGCCCCAACAGGATCAAGTTCCTCAATTTTAGGGTCATCAAATGATTTATCAAATTTCTCAGGCCGAGTTGTCTCACAAAAATTGTGTTCTGTAAACTCGTGAGACTTCGCATAATGATTCTTCACCTTCAAAATCAAAGAAATCTAAATCCACAATGATGTATGTCTCAAAATCATCAATCACTTTCTGACCCATAGAGACATACATTTCCTCATACCCCGACTTAGGGATCTCAGGTGAAGAAATCAGTTCATCCTTATTTGATTGCTCCAGAACAACCTGGTCAACCTCGATCTCGTAACACGTATCCCCCCCAACACGTGCCTGAGTGAGTTCTGACATTAGCTCTCCTGAAGGAGATTCATCCTGGAGATCATCCCAAGATTGAACTAGATCAACCACAAATCTCATCCTCAATTTAGATAACTTCCCAAGTAAAAACTCACCCAGGCCCTTATCCTTAACATCCTGGAGCCAATCCAACAAATACTTGTTCAAATCATCAATCATTTCAATCAGGGGCTCCAATTCTTCAGTGTAAGGTGTTAGCTCAGCTTCTAAAGATTGTATAGTATTCCTTAAATTAGCCAACACCTTCTCTTAGACCTAGTTAATCTGAACCAAATGGTTTGGTTCAGGGTTGGGCAGGTTTGGGTTCAATGCAGAGGAATCAACGAACTGAGGATCTTGATACCCTTCCTGATAATAGGTCATTTTAGGTTATTCATAAGGTGGTGATGACCAAAAGGCAGTGTATTCTGGGGAGGGGTAAGGATCAGTGTATCCTTCTTGATTATAGATCATATTGGGTTGTCCAAATGAGGGTGGTGATCTATAATCAATATAGCTCGGAGAAGGATAAGAATCAAGATTATGGTGTCCAGGGTTAGACCCTGAACATGGAGGCCTAGAACTGTATCCCCAATCTAAATTATCCCAACTAATAAATGGTTGATTACAGCACGAGTCGGGATAATAATCATCATGTTGGGGATAAGATGTATTAGGAGGATAAGAATGGGAATGCGTGTAGAATGTGGAAGGATTCATGATAGACGGGAGGAAGAAAGGCACCCTACAATACAAACAAACAAACCTGTCCTTAAGTGGCTAGCCTAAAGACCTACAGACTCGCAGAACCCATCTTGAGATAAAGAATCGATTTGATCTACTTCTTCCGGTCAATCCAATCAGTTAGAGGGAGGGACTGGGGAGAAGGTTCTTCCTTTGTCTTGCGCCTCCGGTTCCTAGTATACCCCCCAGTCGTGATTGTTTGATTCTACACCCCTAGCTAGACATCAGATTGAACAGTAGAAATAGACTAATCGACAATAATCTCAGTCTGGGCTCCAAAGAGCGAGTCCAATCCTTAAGGCCAATGTCTACTCTGTTTTAATTAGGGTTAGGTTTGAATGTGCTTTGGAATGTGATGGGCCCTTTATCTGGGTTGTGCCCTTAATGATTGGTTGATATGTGTGTGCGTGCACAACCAATGATTTTCAAGCAAGATTATTTTTGGATGCGGTGAATTTTAGGATTTAAATATTGCTTAGTAGCTTTTAGGATTCAACTTTAGGTGTATACAATCAAGTTCAGTTGGCACACCAGGTTTTGAAAGCACAGGGGAAGATGTTTTCATTTAAAGCTTAAAAGAATGTGGAGTGCCTGGTAAATCCCTAGAAGTTGAAGCTATTTGGCAACTACTTGATGAGTTGATTTTAGTTGAAGTGGTGCGGCCCAAATAACTCAAACAATTGGCCTGATGTACCACTTAGTTAGGCACACAAATAATTACCTAATCTGATTTCTACTCGATTATGTGTTTGGGTGTGTGTACCGATTCCAAAGATCGATTTATCGGTTGAGTTTGAAAATCAGATGAGGTTTTGTACCTCTGTGAGATTTTTTTTAATTTTTCTTTTATATGTGGAGGGTGAGGTGGGTGGTGGTGACAAACAAACAATAAAAAACTAACCTTAAAGTTTATAAGAACACCTAGGTTGATTTGTGTTTGTGTTATTACATGGTGGAATGAAAACTAGTGGGTAGGAGGTGGGGATAAACTTACAAACCCTTCAATAGCACTTTACTCCAATCTGTCGCTTTTGCTCGCCTCGTAGGAGTACCTGCAATCACAATAAGAAAGGAGAGAAGTGAGGTAAAAGATAAGTAAGGTAGAAAAATGCAAAAAATCAAAGAGCGTCGCCTCCCCGGCAATGGCGCCAAAATGTTGTAGCGGAAAACGTACGCAAACGAGATTGAGTTTTGAAAACTCATCGATGTAGTATGATTTACGAAGAAATCCGTCAACAGATAAATTTACCAAAACTCGAAAGAATTCCAGGTCAAACACAGGGAGACTACGTCGATCTAAAATTTGCGATTATATTTTTTTGGTATTTTTGTTTTGAAAGTGAGATAATCACAATGAAATTGACATTAACACTGAGAGAGAGAGAACAATCACTTTGTATCTTAATACTATTTTTACAACTAGAAAGCAGGAAATGATTATAGCTAGAAAGTGGAAAATTCTATTCTAGAAAGTGATAAAGAAGGGAGAGAGATGTTATCCTGCTCAACAGTTGCTTGGAGGACAAGCCGGACGGGGCGACCCCTGGAAGATGGAGGACAAAGATGGAAGATGAAGAATGGAGTAGGAAGAACCGGGGGTGAGGCAGGACGTCGTCGTCGTCGCAGGATCCACTTCCGGAACGAGGGAGAGAAAACTTTGATTTTGACTCTAGAGGAGCATCCTGGGCTTGGGACCATCTTCTTTAGAGCTTTGGAGAGGGAGAGAAGTGAAGGAAGGGATGAAGAATTCATGTAGTACGGGTCTCCTTTTATAGTTGTAGGGATTGAGGGCAAAATTGACATTTCAAGCTTAAAAATTAAATGAGGGGGTCTTTAGTGACGAATTGAAGTGTCACTAAAGACCCCATGTCGCTAAAGCTCCGTGCACGTGCTCGCCTCTTCACCTTCTGTGCACTCAATGCTTGCCACATCCTCGCGATATCAGTCGTCCGATCTCAAGATCGAATGGCTTAAAACGCTCCTCGCCCTCTTCAGCTCAGCGTGTTAAGTGCATGTGATCGCGTGTGCATAACCGCATCTGATTGCGCGTCTGTCTGCTTGGAAGATCCAATCAGACAATTTCTTTTCATCTCGAAGCGGACCCGTTATTCACACAATTCAGGTGCTTTCTACTCTACTCCACTCTATTTCATGTCTTTTCAATACAATGAGGACATTGCATTAGATAGGCATGGGGGGGTGGATATTCATCTCTGAATTATTTCATCAGCTCCGCAGATTCTTTTTATTTTTTTTTATTTATTAAAGAAGCTGCTCCCAAACTCGGGATGCTCCTCTAGAGTTAAAATCAAATTTTTCTCTCCCCCGTTCCGAAAGTAGATCCCGTGATGACGACGACGCCCTGCTGATAACACTGCATCGTGGGATGATAATTCTGTCAATTGGGGTTTATCTTAAGAACAAAATGCATATATAGCACATCATAAATAGGAATGGGAGCATTGCATGCATCACACATCAAGAATGCTTATAGAACAGTATTAATGGCCATTTGTATGAGTATTTGTCAAAACAGGCCTCAAATGAGCAATCGGACAATACGGATGGATTCAGAACGACGAACGGAGTCCAACGGACTCAAAATCGACCAAATCCGACGTCCGGAGCTCCTGCAATTAACCTAGGAAGTTATGGTCGTTAATCTGACGATCAACGGCTCACAAGGTGCCACGTGGCACCCGATCAACGCCTGCACGCCTCACCAAGCCCCCTCCATCAATTGCAGAATGATCTGAGCCATTCGATCTTCGATCGGACGGTTGAGAACACCTCACCATCGCCAGTGCCATCACTACACTCCTCGCCCGCAGTAGATCATGACCGTCGGATCTCCATCCAACGGTCGGCAGCAGCCGAGCACCGACGCACAATCGCAACCATTCCCAGCAACGATGCCAAAAAATGACGTGTGCGTGACTCAGACTGATCAGGTATTCTACGTCACTCAGGTAATATCTTTTCGAAACCCTGTTGCATCCATGTATTTGTCAATGAGGACATTGTCCAACTTAAGCATGGGGGGGTGGTAATTTGCATGATCCTGAGCTCATTTAATCCATCTGAATAGAATAAAATTAAAAAAAAAAGAATTTAGGAAGAAAAACTTAGGCATTATAAATTTGTCAATAGTGGGAAATAATACGGAAAGAACTTGAACACTTAGACTTTTCAGGCCTTCAGGCTTAATCAGCCCTGGTGTCTGTTAAAATATGGATTTAGCTTCAAATCCTTGCAATCTTAAGCTACTCTAATCCACTAATTAAATAAAGTGATAAGTATACGACTTATCAACTCACCCTCTAACTCAGAAAGACTTTTAGTCTCAACATCTGCACACATTTTTGCACAGACTCACTTCTCAGAGATTCTAACAGAAATTGGGTAGCTAATGAACTCTCTAGGGTGGTATGGCTGGGAAGTTGTCATGGGTAACAGCCCATTAGCAGGTTGTCCTGAGCCCAACCACGGGACCACCTCCTCTTTATTGCCTCTAGGAAAATTTGAGATCAGGGAAGCCACCTACTAAAAAAAAAAAATAAGAAGAAGAGAGAAAAAAGGAGAAAAAAAGAGAACAAAATAAACCACACTTCACTGCACGAGTATGGCTGGCAAGTGATCGTGGGTAACAACCCATTGGTCGGTTATCCAGAGCCCAGCTCAGTAAATGCACAAAAAGAACCAAAACACTTAAGGAAGAACCGGGGAAGTAGAGCAAGTCGGGGAGATATACACTGGAAAAATCCTTATGTTGACCCCAATTAAAACAAACATAGGGAGAAAGCTACCGATCGAACAAATAGACCTTTAGGCAAAACACTTCCTCTTCCGGTCACCTAGGGACATAGAAACCCGAAGTCTGTCTAAATTACCGTTGAGTGAGTCTATCACAATTTTCACACCAAGATTCTTAGCACTTAGAGTTTTGTCCAAGTTTTTGGTGGGTTGGGTAGCCGTAAAAAGTTATCAACACACTCTTAATTCCAAAAAATCTAAAAATAAAAAAATATATATATTTACATACATTAAAGCAAGGATTTAGGCGATTCATATTTTGGTAGACACCCGGGCACTGCTTAGTCTTTGTAGATTAAGATCTTAGTATATTTCCTCCTTTTGACAAGTAACGAAGTGTCAAAGTAGTTACTTCTTAAATTTTGACTAAAAAAAAGGCTAGAATAAACCTTGCTAGAGACTAGCAAGGTGTAAGCATGGGGGTACGATAACACTTCATCGTGGGATGATAATTCTGTCAATTGGGGTTTATCTTAAGAACAAAATGCACAGATAACACATCATAAATAGGAATGGGAGCATTGCATGCATCACACATTAAAATTGCTTATATAATAGTATTAATGGTCATTTGTATGAGTACTTGTCAAAACAGGCCTCAGATGAGCAATCGGACTGCACGAATGGATTCAGAGCGACGAATGGAGTCCAACGGACTCAAAATCGACCAAATCTGACATCCGAAGCTCCCGCAATTAACCTAGGAAGTTATGGCCATTGATCTGACGATCAACGGCTCACAAGGCACTATGTGGCACCCGATCAGCACCCGCACGCCTCGCCCAGCCCCCTCCATCAATCGCAGAATGATCTGAGCCGTCCGATCTTTGATCGGACAGCTGAGAACGCCGCAACATCGCCAACGCCATCACTACACTCCTCGCCCGCAGCAGATCACAACCGTTGGATCTCCATCCAATGGTCGGCAGCAACCGAGCACCGATGCACAATCACAACCATCCCCAGCAACGGCGCCAAAAACTAACGTGTGCGTGATTCAGACTGATTAGGTATTCTACGTCACTCAGGTAATATCTTTTCGAAACCCTATTGCATCCATGTATTTGTCAATGAGGACATTGTCCAACTTAAGCATGGGGGGGTGGTAACTTGCATGATCCTAAGCTCATTTAATCAGTCTGAATAGAATAAAATTTAAATAAAAGAATTTAGGAAGAAAAACTTAAACATTAGAAATTTGTCAATAGTGGAAAATAATACGGAAAGAACTTGAACACTTAGACTTTTCAGGCCTTCAGGCTTAATTAGCCCTGGTGTCCGTTAAAATATGGATTTAGCTTCAAATCCTTGCAACCTTAAGCTACTCTAATCCACTAATTAAATAAGGTGATAAGTATACGACTTATCAACTCACCCTTTAACTCAGAAAGACTTTTAGTCTCAGCATCTGCACACATTTTTGCACAGACTCACTTCTCAGAGATTCTGACAAAAATTGGGTAGCTAATGAACTCTCTAGGGTGGTATGGCTGGGAAGTTGTCGTGGGTAACAGCCCATTGGCAGGTTGTCCAGAGCCCAGCCACGGGACCACCTCCTCTTTATTGCCTCTAGGTAAATTTGAGATCAGGGAAGCCACCTACTAAAAAAAAAAACAAGAAGAGAGAAAAAAGGAGAAAAAAGAGAACAAAATAAACCACACTTCACCACATGAGTATGGCTGGCAAGTGATCGTGGGTAACATCCCATTGGTCGGTTGTCCAAAGCCCAACTCAGTAAATGCACAAAAAGAACCAAAACACTTAAGGAAGAAGCGGGGAAGTAGAGCAAGTCGGGGAGATATACACTGGAAAAATCCTTATGTTGACCCCAATTAAAACAAACATAGGGAGAAAGCTACCGATCGAACAAATAGACCTTTAGGCAAAACACTTCCTCTTCCGGTCACCTAGGGACATAGAAACCCGAAGTCTGTCTAAATTACCGTTGAGTGAGTCTATCACAATCTTCACACCAAGATGCTTAGCACTTAGAGTTTTGTCCAAGTTTTTGGTGGGTTGGGTAGCCGTAAAAAGTTATCAACACACTCTTAATTCCAAAAAATCTAAAAATAAAAATATACATATATTTACATACATTAAAGCAAGGATTCAGGCGATTCATATTTTGGCAGACACCCGGGCGCTGCTTAGTCTTTATATATTAAGATCTTAGTATATTTCCTCCTATTGACAAGTAACGAAGTGTCTAAGTAGTTACTTCTTAAATTCTGACTGGAAATAAAGGCTAGAATAAACCTTGTTAGGGACTAGCAATGAGTAAGCATGGGGGTATGATAACACTACATCGTGGGATGATAATTCTGTCAATTGGGGTTTACCTTAAGAACAAAATGCACAGATAACACATCATAAATAGGAATGGGAGTATTGCATGCATCACACATCAAGATTGCTTATAGAACAGCATTAATGGCCATTTGTATGAGTACTTGTCAAAACAGGTCTCAAATGAGCAATCGGACCGCACGGATGGATTCAGAGTGACGAACGGAGTCCAACTGACTCAAAATCGACCAAATCTGACATCCAGAGCTCCCGCAATTAACCTAGGAAGTTATGGTCGTTGATAGTCAAGGCACCATATGGCACCCGATCAGCACCCGCACGCCTTGTCCAGCCCCCTCCATCAATCGTAAAATCATCTGAGCCGTCCGATCTTCGATCGGACGACAGAAAATGTCGCACCATTGCCAGTGCCATCACTACATTCCTCGCCCGCAGTAGATCACGACCGTCAGATCTCCATCCAACGGTCGGCAGCAGCCGAGCACCGATGCACAATCGCAACCATCCACGCAGGGCAGCGCAGCAGTCAAAGCGCTCACCCGCACTCATGTGACATGGGTTCGAATCGCGCTGCGCTGAAATGCGAAGGCAAAGGCACGCACCGTGTAAATTCAACCGCCCGATCAGCAACGAACGACGCAGATGGAGCGATGTGGCGCGATCTCACGCGTCCAAAGCCGACGCCTGCGATGACGCAGGGGATGTGGGCGCTATCCAGGCACGCGCACACGGATCAGGCACGAAGAAGAACAGGCGCACACGAGCGACTGGTGAGCAGGGGCTTTCACCAACGTTTTGGGAAGGGTTTTAGCGAGGTCCCGGACGTCGCTAAAACCCCTTCTTCATTTGGAAAGCCCTTCTTCCTATTTAAACCCATTCCAACCACCCATGGGAGGCATTCACTCCACTTGCAAGTATTCTACCCCCTCCTAGCCACCATTAGCTCCCTTTGTAATCGCTGGAGACAACAAGCCGCCGACAGAGCCCCCCTCCACCGCCGTGGCTGCCTCGCCATCTTCTCTCTCTCTCTTTCCTTTTTTATCTTAAGCTTTACTTTACTTATGTTCAAGCATTCATTTAGTGTTGTAATTATGAACTAAAGTTGCATGTCAAATGAAGTTGTTTTCTATTCAATTACTTGCTCACTTTTATGTTTGAGTTGCATGCTGTGAATGAAAAGAATCCTAACCCTATTTTCTCTCTCTCTCTCTCTTTCTCACTCTCTTTTCACTTATGACTTTTTGCAAGCAAAAACCCACTATTTCCGTGACAATAAGTGACAAGAAAAATTCGGTTTTCACGCCTCCCTGAGATCGACACTCGGACTCACGTCCATTCCTTCATTTTAAAATCGACGTTGCGAGCGCAAGCTATAACGACTCTTCTAAACACACGCGTCACGCACACGTCACCTACCTCACCCCCGGTTCTTCCTGCTCCGTTCTTCATCTTTCGTCTTCGTCCTTTGTCTTCCAGGCGCCGCCCCATCCAGTTCGTCCTCTAAGCAACCATCGAGGAGGATAACACCTCTCCCCTTTATCACTTTCTAGAATAGAATTTCCCACTTTCTAGATATAATCATTTCCTGCTTTCTAGTTGCAAAAACAATATTTAGATACAAAGTGATTGCTCTCTCTTTCTGCCCCTCTCTCTCTTTCTCTCTATTAGTGTTAATATCAATTTCATTGTAATTATCTCACTTTCAAAATAAAAATACCAAAAGAATATAATCGTGGATTTTAGATCGACGTAGCCTCCTGTGTTCGACCCAGAATTCTTTCGAGTTTTAGTAAATTCATTTGTTGACAGATTTCTTCGCAAATCATACTACATCGACAAGTTTTCAAAACTCAATCCCATTTGCGTACATTTTCTGCTACAACAATACCTATCAATTCACCTCAATCCATCACCTGGTCTCACTGCGAAAATGGGTGGCAACTACGTTGTGTGGCATAAATACGCACAAGTGCTATACATGTTGAACCATAGACAACCAATGACTCACCCTATAAAGGTTCGAACTTGAATCCTAGAGTCATGTTAGACTTAAGCATGCTAAGATAAATCTGTCGACACTTTTTAAGTGCAAATCGAAGCCCACTCAAATTTAAAAATGCGTAATTGAATTGAAAATCTACATATTTTCTTTTTTCATTTTTGCAATGCAGACTTCGGATCAATGATCTGAAAGTACATTTACATTTTTGATGTCACGAGAATTTTGACAGTATGCTTCATATGGCAATCGGATCTTGGATACGTGAAACGCATGTGAACTGTGAGTAAACTCGCGTGCAATCCACCTTGGGAATTGCATTGTGCAAATGACCTCAGTTTTGAAATCCGCAAAATTTTTCGAATTCTTTGTCTCGTAACGATTTTGGTGATACATGTTTTGCAAGTATCTAAGCTAGTTTGACCCTGTTACAAGAGTTCTCATAGTTGTAAAAAAAAGTCCTTTACTAAATCTTGTCAATCCCAATCCCTTTCTTTTTTTTTTTTTTCTTTTCCTTTTCCAAACCTACTTTCTAAACCCCTTCTTATGTCTCCCCTTCAACCCCACTTGTATTTAAAGGACCCATGTTAACCCTTTCCCCCTACGCAAACTCACATAGTCGCCGCCACCACAACTCCCATTCCCGTGAAAGAGAGGGAGGAGGAGCGAGAGCAAGAGGGAAGAGAGACACAAGAGCGAGTAGTGTCAACATCATGGTAAATTTTTTCTCATTTTCGTTTCTATTTCTTTTTGTTGTTTCTTTGCTTCTCTCGTGCATGCATGAAGAGAGAAAACGGAAGGGAGAGTGGAACAAGGGAGGAAGGGTAAAGGTTGAGATGGTCGGTAGGAGGTACTTTGACGTGAGTTCTCCTCCAACAGGTGCAACATGTAATAAGTAAACAAAGAAGGGAGAGGAGAAGATAACAGTGACAAGGAAGGACGTAGAGGGAGAGAGGGAGAGTTGAGGCCAAGAGGGAGAGGAGACCGCAATTGGCAGGACGACCAGAGAAGTCGACGAGGGAGATAGTCGGAACACTCCTTGTGGGTGCATGCATGGGTGCACATAGGGAGGGGAAGAGAGAGAAAAGGAGAGGAGGAGGTCAGTGAGGAGGAGCTCCTCATGGTCGGAAAACGGCCGGTGGGTGGTCAAAGGTGAGGATAGCTCAAAGAGGAGGTCATCGACGTAGGAAGCCTTGAGTTTGCATCATTCACGCATGGGTTCAACGAAGACAAGAGAAGGAGAAGAGAAATGGAGGAAGAAGAAGGGATGATCGAAGGGATGCAAAAAATTGTATCTCAAAAATAATGACATTTAAATATTGCACTTTGGACCCTATGAAGGGAAGTTAAGTTATTTAACATATGACAGTCAGATTTGTTTTGTATAGATTGAGGGCATCCAAGGTCGGAATTCAACAATCCAGGACTCGATCTTGGGGTTCTCGAGAGTGTCGAACACATTCGTATGGTTGGATTGGGTGGATTCTACTTCGAGTCTCAAGGTGCAAATTAAGGAGACATGAGTGGTGTTGGGAGTCTCTGATCTGTTCTCACGGAATCGTCGTAACCCCTCGACTACGTTAGGTAGAGTAGTCTCTCTTTTCCCATGTAATTTGTCTATATTGTGATCTTCTTCGCATGTCACACTGTTTAGTGTACACTCTTGCCTCTTGTTGAGATTAGAACTCATCCTCATGTTTTTTATTGTTTAGGTACTTGAATATTAAATATTAATGTTTTAAATCAAGTTGATGACTTGAAATGTGAATTATTGAATTGAAATAATTAATTACTAGTTTTAAAGGGATTAATTACATCTTATTAGACGATTTTCATCATTTAACAAATTACAAGTACTTAAGCATATTGGTTGTGGCCCTATCATTGCGTGTGTGAAAAGAACTCCATTTATCATAAAACTAATATCATTGTGATTGTTAAATATAACTTAATTGGGACCACAGTAAAAATTGGAAAATAAGTAGTTTAATAGTTAATTTTGAAGTGATTGATCTGAGCTGTTTCATAGCTTTGAACCAATGGTGTTAAATGATGGAACTTATGGATTACTTAAGAGATGTTATTAACTCAGCTATCTGGAAATAAGTTATTAAATTGATGATTGATTGGTTGGCAATAAATTAGATAACTAGTTTAGCCCTGCTACTTACCAAGACTTTGGCTATAGCTTTGGTCTTTTAGATCGATTTTGGGCTGGTTTAAGGAGTTGCTAGCCTCCTTACAACTCTTGGTTAGTTTAGTAGCCAACTGGGATAGCGGGATGCATGGCTCGAGGGTTAGAGTTGGCTTTCTTTACTTGACCGGTGGGTAGGTCTTCGGTTGTCTATGGTTCAATGTGTGTAGCTAGCATGTGTTCACGCCATACGATATAGCCGCTACCCATTTCCATAATGACCCAGGGGTGGAGTGTGGTGACTCGATGGGTATAAGCTATCTTCTCGGCCAAGAGGGTGGCTTATACCGATCTTGTGCCTCAGGAAGTTATGCAAAATCATCTCATGCCCTAAGGTGTTGATTAACAGGTTTTAACTGTAACAAGTTGGGATTAACTTATAGAGTGAACAAAATAATGTGAAGATTTATAAAAGAATTAATTTATGTGATAGTACCCTTTCTTTTTCGCTCACTGTTACTATTTTGTACCCAGTTGTTGTTTCTACTCTGCTCAATTTTGCTGGCGTACTATTTGGGTTCAATACTCGGGTGCAGCTGAGCAGCCAAGGGTTGAGGTTGTGGTTGGTCCTTCTATTGCGAGACCTAGCGCAGTACTTGGAGATGCCTCATGCGGACAATAGTTTTAGCTACATAGGTTTTCCAACAATTTTCTAGTGATTGTACCTTATTACTCCATTACTCCTTCCCTTTTTTGCTTTTTATTAGTGTCAGCACTATTTATTTAATGCCTTATGAATTTTTGTTTAGCTATTATTGTTGTTTTACGATTAATTGCTGGGTGACTACAATCTTGTTGAGTGCTATTTCGTATTCGGCAACTCAAGTCTCATCTAGTTTACTTGGTTGGTGGGACCCAGGTCATCACACACCTACTAGCCAAGAAAAGAATCTACTCCAACCCTCGAGTCACGTACCCTGCTATCCCAATTAACCGCTAAGCCTAACCAAAGAATCATAGAGAGGCTAGCAACTCCCTAAACCAACCCAAATCCAGTCCCAAGGACCTATCTACAACCAAAATCTGGCGATTAGTGGGGTTAACACTAGTCATCCAACCTCTAAATCTTGACAAATCTATCGTTATAGGTTTAATAACTTATTTCCAGATAATTGAGTTGATAACTTGTTTGTCGAAGCGAAATCAGGTTTCAAAATAAATGCGTCGTAGTATAACCAAAATCGCTTTGAAAACAAATGAAATTTATTACTCAAAAAATGTAAATCCGAGGTCGAACACAGGGGGAAAATTGAGGTTCAAAAATCAAGAACACAACTTTCAATTTTATAATATGCAATGATGAATCAAAGTTATGAAGCAAGAAAGATAATCTCAATGTATGTATAAGCTCAAAATAAAGTATGGACGTCTGATGTGAAAATCAGACGTCTTAAATGCCAAGTGCTACAGTGCTGTTTGATTTCTCTCTTCTTTCTTTTGTTCTCTGTCTTCAGCTTCTTTCTTCTTTGGCTTCTTTCTTCTTCTCTGATTTCTTCTCTCTTCTCTGGCCCTTGGTTGCTCTGGCCTTAGCTTCTTCTTCCTCTTCTTCCTCTAACTTCAGCTCTTCTTCAGCCGTGCCTTCACCTTCCTTAGCTGCTCAAGCTTCTGCCCTTCCTTCCTTGGCTTCACCTTCGGCTTCCTCCTTCCTCTTCCTTGGCTTCACCCTTTGCTTTTTCTTCCTTTTTCTCTCTGAGAGCAAAACCTACCCCCTACCCTCCCTGCGATCTCTCTTCTTTCTTCTCTCTTAGACTCACTCTCCCAAAGCCTTCTCAAGTTATTGGGCCGGGTTAGCGCGCCCGGGACCAGGCCCACCGGCGTGGGTGGCGGGTGAGGAGTGCAAGGGTAATCGGGTCAGAACCAGGTCCGCGTGGCGTGGGTCATGGACGAGGCGATGGGTTGAGTGGGACCTCACCCCGTGTCAGGAGGCGATAAGCCCCTAACACTTTTTCCTTTTATTCCACAGCCCTTGCTCTTAATCTTCCAAGGTGGGACTAAATGTCCCACCTTCTTCCCAGGCGCCTCCATAGCAGATATCGCATTCAATTGCAGTAGATGCGGGGGCTTGGACTCCAATTGCTGGGCTGGAAACGTGCACGAAGGAAGTCCGCGCATCCTGGAACATGAAGCCTGAAGCCTGGGGCCTGGAATGAAGCTCTCAAGCTTCTTCGTGCCTGCTTCAATGGCGACGGAGCACCTATACCCTATCCACAAGCAAACAGCCTTACGGCCTCATCAAAATACACAAGAAGCTTCGCCTTGGCACAGTGAAGGTGTCACAGTGGTCGGTGTGGCGCAGGGTGGCCTAGGTGTGTGTGCCTAGGTCACCCTGTGGCTATGAAGATGGGTGTGTTCGGGGGACGTGTTGGGAGCGCGTGGCGGTGAATGGGAAGAGGGGTTATGATCAGTGCGTTGTGGCAGAGCTTGTGAGGTGGTTGGCAAGGTGGGTGGATGCATGGAGTGGCGGGAGCACCTCGCCGGTGGTCTGTCGGAGGTGGAGAAGATGGGGGTGGTGTGCAAATGTCAAGGCGTGATAGCAAAAATAAGTGAGAGAAAAATGATGAGCAAAGAGAGAGAACTTATCTAAGAAGGAATAAACAAAGGGGGGAAGCGGAGGAGGCGGACGGCTCATATGTGCCGTCGCCGAAGACGAAGGCCTAGTGAGAGGAGGACGGCGACGATGAGGAGGCAGGCTCGTGCGCTGGTGCAGCGCAACGCGGACGAAAGAGACAAAGGCAACTCTGCCACTAGTATTGTGGCAGAGCGACGAGAGGAGATAGGAGTCTTCGAAGCTTGCTGGGAGGTTGGCCGGAGCGGAAGAGAGGAAATTGGGGGGTTTCTCAAGCCAAATCAGGCTTGGATGGAGTGAAAGGATCTAGGGACCCTTTTATACCCCCTGGCAGAGGGCCTTGTGCTTGGAAGCCAAGCTTCCAAGCACGTCAACCTCACCAAAGTTGGAAGGTCGAAAAAGACCCAAATCTCTTATGCGTTCGGATGAGAAATTGGGTAGAAATTAGAGCTCCAAATTAGGTTCACATGAACGAGGATTTCTCAGAGAATCTCCCTTTCAAATTTAAGAGGGATTCTCTGAGGAATCAGGGAGTTCTTTCCCTTGAATCCTCACCGGAGTAGGATTTCCTCCCCTATAATGGCATAGGGACCTAAATGCAAATATGATGAGGAAGATAGGGGGGTGTCTGCAAGAGTTTTCAAAAGTTAGGGATATAAATGTAATTGGGCTGGACTGGTTTGCAAAGTAGGTCAAGGTGAATTCCCCTTAGGTTTAAATTTTGGTACAAACTTAATTTGGACCTAAGGAATCTAATGGTGAATTTGGATTTTAGGTTTGACACGTCTTATTGGGAAATTTACACAAAAACCCAATTTAGGGCAAACATTTGATTGGGACCCCTATTTAGGTCAAAATAGGTTCTAAAGGTCAAATTGAAGGTTCTAAACCCTAGAGTCTATTTTTTCCATGAATTTTAGAGGGCTTAGGTGAATTTTATCCTAACCAGATCGTTGTTAAATTAAGTGGGTCTATTTTAGGGTTACAGGAAGTCATTTAATTCCCAGATTTCACATGAACCCTTTTCTATTTGAACTAACCCACTTTTTATCTTGTTAAGATCATTTGACCTATGTTTAGCCCATGAGAAATCCCGTTGTTGTACTGCAATGCTAAAATTACAATTTTACCCCTTGTTGCTTGCTTTTCTTTCAGAAGGGTTTTTCCTTGAGTTAGGACCTCCAATTGGTTATGTAAGAGCTTTTGTTCTCTTTTCTAAGTCAAAATAAGCTAGTTAGGGCTCATGATGGTGTTCCCATCATAACTGATGAGTCGATTCTCGCTTAACAAGATGATAATGATTTGTCATTTATATTTCTAAGTGATGGAAAATCAACTAATCAAAGTATTAAATTAAAATTAACCACCCATTAATGAGTGGGTTGTATCCACAAGGAGGAACATACCTATTAAAATTCACACGAGTTAAAAATAGATGTTCATGATTAATTTCATCGAGAAACCAAATCAAAATCGCTCTTAAATTAAGTAAACAACAGGAGCTAATGTTGGAATGGCAATTATGCACTTCTAGAGGAGATATTTTGCAAAATGGGATAATATAATAGTAATAAAATCTCACAATGGCAATAAATGTAATTATTAATGGGAAGAAAAATAGGGGAATCCTTTGTGTTTGGCATGCACGCACGGCAGGTGGTGGTCGGCCGTGAGGAGTTCACCAGAGCTAGGCAGGGCTGGCGCGCATCCGACGATGGTAGCAGTACGATGGATGGTGGTCGGAGCCGACCAGACGGAGTGGAGAGGGGCGATGGTAGTGGGTTTGTTGCTGCTATGAGGAGTTGCTCCACGCACGGCTGAAGGGAGGCAATGTAGCTGTTGTGAGGAGCTCGCCAATGGAGGTTGCGCGCACGCGGAGAAGAAGGCGCTGCTGGTGTGTGTGCGCGGGAGGGCTCAAGGAGAGCTGTAGACCGCGCTAGGCTGGTGGAGCGCGCATGCATTGGTCATGCCAGAGGGCACACATAAGGATACGTGTGAGAAGATGGTAGTGAGCGAGAGTGCTAGTCGATGGTGCTGGTGATGGTCGCTTGTGGCGTGGACGTGGGGGTGGGCAGTGCGTGTGACTATGGGGTTGGAAATGTTGGGTCCTTCATGGAGAAGATGAACAGTGGAGAAGGAGAGAATAAAGGAGAATAAAATGAAGAGGAAGGTGATGAGGCATGGAGATGGGGAGGGACTTCAGACATCCGGGAAACTTCCCGGACGACTTAACCACGCGTGGATGGCTGCCGGTGCATGACTGCGGTGGTTGTGATGGTGGTGGTTGCTGGTGTTGGTTGCTGGTGATGGTGGTGAGGAACTCATGATAAGCTACACAAGCCACTGGTGGCACAGCGGTCTATCACCCCGCCTGCCTGCGATGGTGTGGACTACTGTACACAGTTGAGGCCGGCAGTGGTGGAGTGGAGGAGAGTTGCACTCTCTGCACAGTAGTGGAGTGGGGTGGTGACCTGCATAGCACAGTCATCTCCTCCTCTCTCTTCTAGCTGCAACCAATGGATTTAAATTGCAGAAAGGCGGGAGCAGATCCACTCTTCCCGTCGAATGAATGCCGGCAGCTGTGAGGAGTGAATGGGAGCAGGAGGGGGAAGCAGAGCTGTTACCTGTGGAAGAAGAAGATTAATAAAATAATAAAATATTAGGATTATTTATGCACAAACCCTTAACTTCTATGTTAAATTAAAATAATGCATGTAATGCACCTAATTGGTTAACTAATCAAATGCATGCAATTCTAAGTTAATTCTAAATGCATTTAGATATGAATGCAACGCACGAATTATGCAATTAAGCTAAAAATATGAATTAATTTATTTACATCCTAATGTATGCTATCTAAATGTTAAAGATATCTTAATGTCTAGGCATTCATATACTTAAATAGACCACAAATATGGGCTAATCAAATTCCCCCATGCCTAGTTTTTGCTAGTTCTTAGCAAATTTAAGCAACAACCAAACACTTCCAGTGATCCAAGCTGACTCAATTGACCTTTTCACAGAAATTAGGTTGCACTATCTAACCCTAGATCATAAGGTACCTAAGTAGTTGCTAAGTTACAGACTAGGTCGGTCAAGGACAAGTTACAGGCACAGGCTTCCTTGATTTCTATCTCTACCCTAGGGTTTATTGGTCCCAAGGATTAAAGCATCTGTGCATATGCATTGGTCTAATTTATTTGAGGTTGATATGATTGCAACTTAGAAAGGGAGTAATAGGATTTATATGTATGTGTGTGTGTGTATTATTCCTCTAAGTCTAACCTTGGATCAGCTATCAACACGGTCTGTGTCAGATTCATTGTCCCCATCACCAAATCTTGAAGGGTGATTGGCTTTCTATGCTTTGAGATAGCACCACCCATAGCGACCCCAAGAACTCCTGGCAATCAACACTTCCAGATAGTATCACCCATGGATTTCTTAAGTAAATCTAGGCTTGTGACAATCGGCACTTCAAGATAGGGCTGCCCATGGTACCTTAACAGCACAATGCGCTTACATGCCCCCAGTAGGATGGATATCCTAAGAGACAAGCGCTGAGGAGATGACATGTTATCATCGCATCCTCAAGGTGAGTATATACTCCACCTCTCCTGCGGCAAGAACTCATCCAATCAAGTTGTGATTTCAAGCTTCTCCTAAATCACAACTAAAAGAACCAAATTTTCTTCAAGAAATGAATTAAGGTGATCACTATTTACACAAGACCAAATGTGTGTGAAATGTGGATGCTTAAGTTACGAGGACCCGTAAACCAAAAGGTAGAAAAAGGCACCAGGTACTACCCAGCCTTTAACTCAATCCCTAGCTTTCCTTCCTCAACATCTTGAGGAATGGTCCGCAACTTAACTCCTACTTAAGTTTTTAAGTCCAAATGGACCCTAAAGTTCTAAAGTTAGTAGTTCAACCCTAGCTCCTATAATTAGATATCTAGAGTCAGCTTAAGCAAACCTAAAGTCTTGGTCTCATGCCTAAAGATGCAGAGCCTAGCCGGTTAAGCATAACAACATGGCTTTTTTTTTTGTTGAATGAAATATGCATGCATGAATGCAAAATGTAGACATGCTACAAACAGATGCCTCAGGTCCTATCCCCCAATGCCTAGTTCAATCAATGTCCTCATTGGAAGCAAAACAGTTAAGGGAAGATGTTACCTTAGGTGGAGAATGACAGGAGCTAAGGCTCCTCAAGAGTGACCTTGTCAACTAGATGGCCATCCAAAGTAATGTATGGTTTTAATCGTTGGTCGTTGACAGTATTAAAGGGCATTGCTGAAGAGGAAGGGCTCTTGATCTCCACAGCCCCATGCGAAAACACTTTGGTGATTATGTATGGCCCATCCCAACGTGATTTCAATTTTTCTGGGAAAAGCTTAAGTCTAGAATTGGAAAGCCAAACTTATTGGTTGAGCTCAAAGGTCTTTCTAAGGATATACTTATCATGCAAGACTTTAGTTCCCTCTTTAAAAGCTTGAGAGGTGTCATAAGAATCATTCCTCAGCTCCTCAAGCTCACTTAATTCCAGAAGTCATGCCTTACCTGCCTTTTCTAAATCCATGTTGACACTTCAGATAGCCCACAATGCCCTATGTTCCAGCTCGACGGGTAAATGGCATGCTTTCCCGTACATAATCCGAAAGGGAGATGTACCCAAAGGAGTCTTATAGGTCATTTAATACGCCCACAAAGCATCATCAAGCTTTTGGAACCAGTCCTTCCTATCAGGCCTAATGGTCTTTTCTAAAATGTTACTTATCTCCCTATTCAACACTTCAACCTGGCCACTCATCTGGGGGTGGTACGAGGTAGCAATCTTGTGAGTGACCCCTAGACTCTTGAGTAACCAGTTGAAGTGGTGATTTCGGAAGTAAGGTCCCCCATCACTAATAATAGTCTTAGGGCAGTCGAATTGGGATATGATATTGGCCTTCACAAATTTCAATACCATTGAGTGGTCATTTATTCATGTGGGAATGGCCTCTATCCATTTAGAGACATAATCAACTGCCACTAAGATATACTCATAACCTTGGGATGAAGGGAAGGGTCCCATAAAGTCTATTCCCCAAACATCAAAAATTTCAACTTGTAGAATTGGGTGTTGAGGCATCTCATTCCTCTTCCCAATCATTCCAGTCTGTTGACATCTAATACAGGCCTTAACAAAGTTATGAGAATCCTTAAATAATGTAGACCACCAAAAATCGGACTAAAGCACCTTAACAAATGTTTTCTTAGCACTTCATGGCAAAAACTCAGCACACTGTGTTGCTCCTCCTCAGGCACACATCATCTCAATACTTGGTCTTTGACGAGTTCACAATAGTGAACAAACAAATGCATGCATGCATTATAATTTAAGAATGTACTAATATTTATATTTTTCTTATTAAATAAATGCATGCATTATAATTTAAGTTTGCATAATTTATTTTATAGTATTAATAATTATCTACATTTATTTGATCGTAGAATTCAAGGTCAGCCAAATGTGATTTTTAAGACGTCCAAAGCTTATGCTGGATGCCTGATGATGCTGATGGATTTCAAACATACTGCATCCCTCTCTCTCACAAATAATCCTCTCCACGCGCAGCACCGCCTCCAAAGCCACCGCCTCACTGCTACCGTTGGAGAAGGGCGGAGATCTCGAGATAGAACAGAACGATAGAGAAAAATTGCAACAGAGAACCTGCGGAAGATATATCATCTTCTCCCCCTGCGGGGATCTCATCTCCACTATGATCCCTGCCTACACCATGGACATGGCATGCACCGTGATCTGAAGCAGGCTCCATCTTCATCGCAAGCTCCACCGCGTCACCACACGGCCACCACGACATCTACGCCTATCATCTACCACCTTCTTCACCACCGCCAAAACCAACCCCCCTCACCAACATAACCCACACCACTGCCAACCTCTCAACTGCCCTCACCCAAACCCACAGCCCCCTCCCCATCACCACCGCAACAGCCCCATCACCACCACAGCAGCCCCATCACCACCACACCCTTCCCTACTACCGCTCCTCTTCCGCTTCCACTTCTTCTTCATCTTCCTCCACTCTACCAACCAAAAGAACACAAACCACCCAAAAATGCAGCCACTGCCATGGACCTTCGTTTGCCACGACATCGACTCCAACGGACTCGCTGCACCCTCACGAGCACAGCCACACCCTCAAAACTGCCCAAATAGCCTGCACGCACCAGCGAGCCGCTGCCACCGCCGCTAGCCCTCCTCGTCGCCGGTGAGAACTCCGGACACCGTTCGACACGCCGTCACCACTCCGATGAGAGTTTTGAAACGCACGACAAGTTTTCAACTCAAGTTCTTGGTTTTTAGTGTTCCTCCTTAACTTAAAGTCCTTTTCAGAAAATTTAATGTCACCACTTGTTAGATCATTTCAAGACAAATTAGGTAGTCTAGGAATTAAGTCCCAATGCAAATGCGTGATCAAGATATGGATGCAAAGTAAGAAGATACGTACCTTGCTTCCAGCAATCAACGATGCAAGAATGCACGTAATGCAGAAAATAGAATCTAGATGCTGATCATTCACACTTAAATGGTCATCCTAGGACATGAAGTTTCTATCAAGCAATTCGTGTTTTGATTTTTTTTTGTCTACCTAAAGGATAAACAACCCATAAATAAAAGAAAACCAAAATCGAACTCCCCGTGTCCTCCAAGTGGTGGAAACAAGGTCCACCTCAGTGTCGCTGAGGTTGGTGCAACAACTCATCTCAAGATACACGTACCTCGCACCAAATAATTAATCGAATTAAAATATGCCTCAACTAAAATGTGAACAAATAAATAGATAGATGCGAATTTAACGGCCTGTTGACTCCCTGGCAACGACGTCATTTGACGAGTCGATTCTCGCTTAACAAGATGATAATGATTTGTCGTTTATATTTCTAAGTGATGGAAAATCAACTAATCGAAGTATTAAATTAAAATTAATCACCCAATGATGAGTGGGTCGTGTCCACAGGGAGGAACATACCTATAAAATTCACACGAGTTAAAAATAGATGTTCATGATTAATTTCATCGAGAAACCAAATCAAAATCGCTCTTAAATTAAGTAAACAACAAAAGCTAATGCTGGAATGGCAATTATGCACTTTTAGAGGAGATATTTTGCAATGTGGGACAATATAATAGTAATAAAATCTCACAATGGCAATAAATGTAATTATTAATGGGAAGAAAAATAGGGGAATCCTTTGTGCTTGGCATACACACACGGCAGGTGGTGGTCGGTCATGAGGAGTTCACCGGAGCTAGGCGAGGCTGGCGCACATCCGACTATGGTGGCGGTACGATGGATGGTGGTCAGAGCCGACGAGACGGAGCGGAGAGGGGCGATGGTAGTGGGTTTGTTGCTGCTATGAGGAGTTGCTCCATGCACAGTCGAAGGGAGGCAATGTTGCTATTGTGAGGAGCTCACACGTGGAGGTTGCACGCACGTGGAGAAGAAGGCGCTGTTGGTGCGTGTGCGCGGGAGGGCTCGGGGAGAGCTATAGGCCGCACTAGGATGGTGGAGAGCGCACACATTGGTCATGCCATGAGGGCGCACATAAGGACACGTGTGAGAAGCTGATGGTGCGCGAGAGTGCTGGTCAGTGGTGCTGGTGATGGTCAATTGCGGCGTGGGCATGGGGGTGGGCGGTGCGTGCGACTGTGGGGTTGGAAATGTTGGGTCCTTCATGGAGAAGATGAATAGTGGAGGAGAGAATAAAGGAGAAGAAAATGAAGAGCAAGGTGATGAGGCATGGAGATGGGGAGGGGCCTCAGACGTCTGGGAAACTTCCCGGACGACTTAACCACACATGGATGGCTACTAACGCATGACTGCGATGGTGGTGATGGTGGTGGTTGTTGGTGTTGGTTGCTGGTGATGGTGGTGAGGAACTCACGGTAAGCTACACAAGCCACTAATGGCGTGGCGGTCTGTCACCCCGCCTGACTGCGGTGGTGTGGACTTGTTTACACAGTTGAGGCTGATGGTGGTGGAGTGGAGGAGAGTTGCATTCTTTGCATAGTAGTGGAGTGGGGTGGTGGCCTGCGCAGCACGATCGTCTCCTCCTCTCTCTTGTAGCTACAGCCAATGGATTTGAATTGCAAAGAGGTGGGAGCAGATCCACTCTTCCCATCGAATGAATGCCGACAGTTGTAAGGAGTGAATGGGTGCAAGAGGAGGAAGTGGAGCCGTTACCTTTGGAAGAAGAAGATTAATAAAATAATAAAATATTAGGATTATTTATGCACAAACCCTTAACTTCTATGTTAAATTAAAACAATGCATATAATGCACCTAATTAGTTAACTAATCAAATGCATGCAATTCTAAGTTAATTCTAAATGCATTTAGATATGAATGCAACGCATAAATTATGCAATTAAGCTTAAAATATGAATTAATTTATTTACATCCTAGTGTATGCTATCTAAATGTTAAAGATATCTTAATGTCTAGGCATTCATATACTTAAATAGCCTACATATATGGGCTAATCAATAACATCAATTAATTAAACCAGAAGTCTCTTCATTCAAATCTGTTGATTCAATTTAAACAATTCACATCTTTCCAAAATTAACCATTAACTAGTTTGTTTCCAATTTATGACAGTGGTTCCAAGTAATTTACTAATTGACGATCACAACCATACTTGTTTTACAAAAAATAGAATTTGTCTCATACATGCAATGATAGGGTCACATTTAATATTCTTAACATTAATCATTCATGCATCAACAATTTATTTCATATTAAAGTACCCAAAAACAATAACAATAATCCCACATGAGTTCCAAACTTGGCAAAAGAGAGGAAATGCATGCTAACCAATAAAATATACACGAAGAACCACGCGAAAATGGGTCCATAATACTCGAAAATGAATTGGAACAAGGGAAAAATAAACTACTCTACTTAACGTCATCGGAGGGTAATGGTGACTCCGAATAGTTTGCAAAGGGCTTATAAATGTGTGTCACACCTTCCTCGTACTCCGTGCACGCACTGGACAAGTTTCCTAGACCAAGCATGCCGAAAATTGGGTTGGAAACTCATTAGACACATTTCTGATATTCCACATCAGGAATAGTACTCAAAAATGAAAATAGAGGCTACCAACGTGTAGTATGCATGAATACGATTCCAATGATATCTTATTTGTTGAATTCCAAGGTCAGGAAGGCCATGAAACGCTCATAATAATGTAAAAGGGTTGTTGAACCAATCAAACAAGCTGGTTCACTTGAACTAGCACTAGCTTGCTACTGCCATGCATCAACGATCTCTATGTGCGCCCGCAACGCATCATTGATCCACGCAACCACAAAGACCCGTGCTCCCACTTGCGCGAATGCGTGCACACAAGCACTTACGCTCTCAACACGTGGCCTAAATCCACACCGCACTGCTAGATTAGACAGCACATGGTTGCTGCTACCTTTGCCTCTGGGATAATTGCGATGGGGAAGGTCGAATTTCTTTTTATTACGCATATGTCCCTAACTTTCTAAAACAAGCTTCTTTCCTTATTTAAATCCCTCTATTTCTCCTGAGATTTGAAGCCTCAGTTGATGCAATGACAACTCCAAATCCAATGAATCCTTTTATAGACCCAACATTATGCTTAGGGTTGGGATTTGTGGGAGAAATACCGAAATTACCTCTAGTTTTGGTTCACCTTACATTTAGGTCCTTATTGACTTGTTTGAAACCTAACTTGAGCTACGCACCTCAGATTCGTGTGTAACAAGAGTCATTGGAAAGCTTACAATGAGAGGAATCTAATAATACCATACATGGTATCCTTTTGATGTGGTTCAATAGAGAGTTGATCGAAACATGTGTTTCTTCACGTTTATGAAGTATTCATACTCGCACCAAACCTAATGCATGTCTACCAATTCGAAAGGACTCAAGCCACTCTAAATCGACTCAGGACTCAAATTTTAGGGCATTACATCCAACTTGTGCATGAATATGATTCATCCCTTTGGTGTACTCTACACCATGTGCACCAACCATCACTGACATGCATGTTAGGGCCTAAATCTAGAAGGACACATGCACAGCCCATCTCTTTCGGGAAATGAGCAAACCTACTCCACATGAACGTTAGCCTTCTGTAATTAGCATAACCCTATGCTTACACCACTCTCACTTTGGAAGGGGCCACGAATCATTATCACCACAACCAACTCATTTATATACTTAAAATAATTAGAGAACTAGTTCTATTGGGAATTTGACTGTCATATTTTCGAAACAAAATTCAATTGTCTGCTTAAATTAACTCTCAACCTAGTCTAGATTGGATCATATCCTAATCTTTTCCTATGTCTCATGTTTGAAATTGCATGCCATACATTCAAGAACATTCTATGCAAACATCACATGTATATATCCCAAAATTACAAGGATTACAACAACAATAGTAATCTTACACAATGTTGAAATTCCCTACCAGGAGGGGTGACGTAATAAAAATGCGGAATTGAAATATATAAAGCAATATCACAAAAATAAGCAATCACAAAATGTACACAGGTATTTTTAGGTGGAAACCCAAACCGGGTGAAAACCACCACCTAACCCTCTCGAGTTAGGATTTTCCGATCAACCTAGTTGATCAAATCCACTAAACCGAATCACTTAAAACGAGGGTGATTCAACCTCAGTACAACCACGCTACAAGTACGAGGGTAGCGTTCCTCAACCCCTTCTCTCCACGAGAAGGATTTTGTCCCACGAAGGAGACGGGAATTCGCAAAGCGAATACCCAACCAAAATAACAAAGATAAATTAAAACAACAGGTCCTATAGAGCCAACAAAGTAATTAAGAACCTAGCTTCTATAGGAATAAGGAAACTCCCCTTTGCAAGGAGTGCGTCGAGGATGACGCGGGTGCGTGAGCCACGCAACGGTGCAATGTCGCTCTCATGAACAACGGCGGGAGAGCGGGTGCGCGAAGGGAAGATGCTCTCAAGGGAATGGAGCTTAAGCTTGGAGAGCAAGATCTTTTCTGGACACAAAAGAGTGTGAAAGTGTGTAGCTAAGTGTATCCAAGTGTATCTCTTGTGTGTTTTTGTGTTGCAAAGGCTCCCCTCTATTTATAGAGGCCTTAGGAAGGCTTTGGAAGGCTTAAGAAAGGTTCTATAGCCGTTGGGTGCAAAGCCCAAGAGAATC
Source organism: Thalassia testudinum (assembly GCA_037157565.1). NCBI lineage: Eukaryota > Viridiplantae > Streptophyta > Magnoliopsida > Alismatales > Hydrocharitaceae > Thalassia > Thalassia testudinum. The sequence goes on from JAZHRO010000036.1 coordinate 32,727,976, forward strand.
AGGCCAAAATCAGGACAATGATTACACTTGACAGGGTTATCAGACGTCTAACTCTGGCATCAGACGTCTGGAAGGCCACTTTAAGACGTCTGATTCTATGCAGGTTTCTCCCTGACTTGAATCAGATCTAAACAGGGTTTTTACGCAAGTCCATCAGACGACATACAGGACGTCTGGCACTAAGTCTGGACGTCTGGAAACCTACTTTTACTGTGGGAATTGATTTCCAAACGTTGCAACGGCTAGAAAATCTCTGAGAAGAGATTTTGGGTCAGCCGAGGCAAAACGGTCATTTATCATACGTCTGGACAGTCCTATGGACGTCTGATAAGGCTCTAACGGTCATATCTGGAGTGTTTGCTGAGCCAGCCAACGGTCCACTAATTGAACGTCTGGCAAAGTCATCAGACGTCTCCTAAGACGTCTGGTCTAAGGTCTGGACGTCTGATTTCATCAGACATAACTAACTATGTCCAGCTTAACAGTTATCAGACGTCTGAAACAACAGTCAGACGTCTTAAAATTCTTTATCAGACGTCTGATTTGGGAATTAGACGTCTGGAAGTGTTGTTTGAACCCTATATTGGTTTTCTAAGTATTCTACAGAAAACCTAAGTATCCTAGGGTTGTGCCGGTGTTCCTAGGACTACTGTTAGGGTTCTTTGAGGCTCTTTAACATGAAATATCTAAGGAAATAAAGAGTAACAAAAAAAACGAAAAAATACAAGTACAAAAGAAGGAAATCTATCCTATTCTTCATTTCCTTCCATCTTCAATCTTTCGCTCCACGTGAACCTCCTCTGTTTTCCGTCAAGCTCCTCCAATCCGTCCTGGATGCGAGCTCGAGTTCCGTCTAAACACGTCTTCATTTGCAATTGACCTGAAATCTAGGACTCAAATTGCAAATGTTAAATAACACGTGTTTTGTTATCATCAAAACAAATGATCGTGGTGCTCTAGCACCAACAAATGTAACCTGCTCACAATTGCTCCACATATGTTGTCTACCAATCATGATCTCATCATCCCGCAATATCATAACCAATGTAGAAATTAGCACACAAGCACATACCATCAACATCACATGTTGAGCGATGTAATTGTCAAATCTCCTATGATTACTAATTAATCATATGTACATGATTAGTTGTTAACTAGTTGCAATCCTGATTTAAGAGCCAATTTAAAAAGTTCATGGGAAACAAGATATTATGAATACTCTTTAATTCCAGAAAAAAATAATCTCATTGTTATCTCTAAATTTTGGATATTCATAAACATTTTTCCATTTGCTTCAATTTGAAAAGTAAATTACATACCTAATATAAGGATCACATCTGGGATGAATGAAGCACATAAATCAAAATCAAAAGAAACTTTCAATAAAATAACCTATGGAAAACAAATAGATATTTTCCCAATATCCATATCCAATTTTCTAGTAAACATCAAATCAAATCCAAATCTAATCCAGAGGGAAAATCACAATCAAAAGTAGAGATTAGGCACAAAACAGTACATATCAGAAGAAGCATTAGTCATCCAATGAGTTAATTAGTTGACCATTATCACCATAATGTGTACAACCCGCTACCTATATCATCTTAGCTTATTTCACAACCCATTTACACTAACCAATACATAGGTACAATGCATATGTGACCATCCAAATAAAATATTAATGGGGTAATATAGAATAAATGAATCGAGGGATCGGAAGAACCTAACAATACTCTTTTTGTCCAAAACTACTTATATAGGATGAGGTTAAGGATGGGGAGGTTGTCTATTCCCAATTCGATGTATCTGAATGGTGATGATATATGATTGTGTGAATCACAAGATGATAAGAAGTGTTGTTACATGTGAAAATATAATTTTTTTTATTAAAAATCTAAACTCTCGAAAGAAATAGAAATAATTATATTGGGATTGTGAGTTGTCTTCAAGAAAGTAAAATTTTCTAAATTATTAATTACTAACCTAAACTAATTTTTTCGATTTTTGGGGGATTTTTCTTTTCTCTTTTTGAAATTTTGTAAACGAGTAAAGATTATACCTAAAAGGTAAGGAGGCAGACTACAAATTAGGGGTACTAATTACTAACCTAAACTAATTTTTTTATTTTTGAGGAATTTTTCATTTTTTTTTAAATATGTTTTAAAAGAGTAAAGATTATGCCTAAAAAGTAAGGGGTGAACTACATATTAGGGGTTGAATTGCAAAAATATTAAGAAATAATCTTATGAAAATCTAAAAATTCTAAACAATTTTAAGAAGGAAAAAAAACTTAAATAAGAAACATACCAAAAATCACTTCAAAATTCACACTCTAATGCACACAGAAAAATTCTAAACAACTTGAAGAAACTAAATTGCGACAATCTAAAGACCAAATCATAAATAAATTTCATTTTTTTTTATATGGAAAATGTATTTATGAAATTTGATGGATAAGTAAATATACCATGAAAGAACTAACAAAAAATAGTTTTAGAAATTTGGAATGCACGGATTTCAAGGAATAAAATTTGGAATACAATTTTACTAATAAAATAATATAAAGATTACAAGTAGAAAGAGAATGAGTAAGAAAAAGTTCTCAACGTGATGGTGGTGTTGTGACGAAGGTGTGGACATTAGTGAAGGAGCAGGAGTCGTAGATTACCTGTACCCAAGAGATGTAGGAGAGAGGATGAATTAAGAGACTAATGTAATATAAGGGTTAAGGGGGTATTTATAAGCCCCAACTAATCCTAAAATCATAGGAATTATATAATTTCATGCTCCACATTTTTAGCAATTCTTAGGAGGCAAGGAAGGTTCAAATCTCATAAAAAAATATGATTTTCTTAATGATTTTAGCTTAATAATCTCATTGGGCCTTCCCTTATTTTCTTTCCTTTTGCCCTTTTCCATGTTTCCAGGCCCACTTGCCCAATTTGGCCCACAAATGCTGAAGGGAAGTGTGCTCGATGCACCAGGCGCACGACGGGCGTGCAAAGGGGCATGTAAGGCATGCTCGTTGGTTGTTTCGTTGTTGTGGCTTGCATGATCATCATTTCGTATATTCGTTTTCACCATTGACTTGCTTGTCTTGTGATCTTTCATATGAGATCTATATTTGATAATATTTTGATTATTTTTATTTTCTTTATATTTAAAAATTAAATAAATTAAATTATTTACAAATGCAAAAATAAAATTTTAAAATATTTTTCAAAAAGTAGGTAAAAAATTTATACAAAATTATGATACAAACCTACCCTAAAATCCAATTAGTGGGGCCTTCTCTTCGGAATGGATCCCTTGTGGTGATGCAACTACCCCTATTTGACAATTAGTAGGACATCCCATCTCTTGAGATAAAGAAGCTCACAAGCTTTTAATACGTCACATACTTCCTTTTTTTGAAAAATATTTGATAGTTGTGGTAGGTAGAGACAGAATTGTGTGAACCAATGTTCCCTTTCGAAGGGTAGAATCTAAATTGTGTTGAACACATAAGTGTCATTGTTGAGTTCTACGGTAGCAAACTCAATGGAGTCGGTTATAACATATCGGCCAAACCTAGAGCCTCTACTAAGATCTAATTTAACAAAGTTCTCATACTACATTGCAAGATCAGCGAAGATACACTCGCACCTGTACCTCAGGGGAATATCTTCCAAATGCACCCAAACCAAAAATCTATCAAAAACATACTAACTAGATTACTTTCTAGGTGCTGCCTCTCACCACATCATTCCAATAAATCCACAAGGATCTAGACACTAACTTCGGAATCTCAGCAATGTTACCAAACCTTATAGACCATGTGTTCAACCCTACTGTAGAGAAGGTAGCCTGCTAACACTCCATACAGATCTCATACCACACGAACCCTCTCAAGCTCACCTACCCCTTCGTATATTTGTTGGTAATGATTAGCCACCAAACTCAACCGTGGTTCCAGATTCTTGCATGAGAGAAGTGACACAAGTTTCGGGATAAGAACGATTGATATCTCATTTCAACTAGCTCATTATTTGAATGAAATGATGCCACGGAACATACGGGGCTCAACGTATAGTTTCATTGATTTGAGAGTAAACATTACTTCGTGTAAGCTAAAAAATCCTTTGGACTACAAATCTATCCCTAACCTTGACAATCATCTCCACTCATCCTTGTCATGATCCTTGGAATTTGGTGCTGATCTTCTTGCTACTACAGGTACCTTGATTTGTAAGGACTCCACTCCAGCCACCGACCGGATGTCGAGAATGGTATCCAAATAAAAAGAAAAAACACGGCTAGTTGCCGTAGTTGGAATCAAAACGCCTTGCACCCTCCGATGTTTGGCGAGTGGCCAAAAATATTGTCTCGTGATCAGAACGCATCCAAATGCAAGGAACGTTGATTCAAAGTTGTACAACTAACTCGAAATTCCACGACCGAAGCTATCAAAAAGTCACAATGCCATTATTGCTGTCCACACCGTAGAGATCTGTTCTACCAACTTTCAGGCAGGCAACTTTACCACCCAATCATAGGAATAAACGAAGATATCCGCACACCCATCATTGACTTGAATCGCCTTCACATGCATTAACACATCGAACCTCTCCACCCGACGAAGGCAAAAACAGATCACATGCAACCTTCTTGTCTCGTGCAGAAACTTCCATGCAAAACCTCTTGGACACATGGATCAATGACTCACACCCAGTCTTGAAGCAAACAAAATCCTCAAGCATACACATTAGTTTAACATACCGAAGGGCAGCAAACAAGAAAACTTTAGGTGGCCTTTATGCACGAAGACACAAACAAACCTTTTTCGGCTCAAACCAAAAGTAAACTCTAACGGGAATATTCTGTGTTAGATCCCTGATGGAATCATGAAATACTATGAGACCCACCCACAGATCAATCAGCGGGACTACTACTGTAGTTTAAAGGGCATTACAAAATAAACCTTAACTTTTTATTACATAGTCCTTTAAGCTACCAATCCAAAATACACAGCAACTTCCAACTCTAGACAAGCTCACCAGACACAGGTGCTATTCACATGGCTCCAAATTGCACATTCCCCTTCGTCTTCATTGTGCCAGTAGTCTTTTTATACCAGCCTTCTGATCGGCTGTTAACCTTGTTGGAAACTTGATGTTGAACTTGATCCTGAGGTTCCCTTTTCTTGATGGGTCCTTCGGAAATGGCATCCCCTCCCTTGGCACAATCTCCTCATAGGTAGGATGTATTATGGTGGTGATAGGTATTGTTAGACTCCTTCCATCAAGTGTGGTCAGGTGAACTGTGCAGCCAGTGAGTGCCTCTGCAAGTGAGATCTTCTGCATAACCACAAGATCATTCCCTTCCCTTGTGAAAACACTGTGAGGCTTCTCATCTATGATGAATACAAGGTCTGCAGGGATGACATATGGTTGCTCATTTCCTTTCTCTGGGAATGTAATCTTCGTACCTTTCTTCCAACCAGGCTTTATCTCAATGGTGAGTATTTCTTCCACAGGCATGGTTCTCCTGGATAAACACTAGGCAAATTTAGTACACCACATGAAAGACAATGACATCCCTAAAATTGGTCAGTTACAATTAAAGTGAAAGGAGCATTAAATATCTTCTGTAAATCAATCTCAAGAAAGAAACAAAGATGGAGAAATAATAATAATAATAATCCTTAACACCATGCTTTTTATGGTCTAAATAAAACTCAAGAACTAAATAATAACATTGATAGCCCGATAAGTTAGGTGTTTGACATGCAGTATGCATTGAAATCTCAAACCAATCCCACTTAACTGGTTCTGTGATTTAGTAATTGAACTCACAGCTAGGAGACTAGGGTACACCTCTCACAAGAATAAAAATAGAAAAGCTCAGAGGTGTTCTCCCAAAAGGATTGAATGTGCTCCAATTTCTTGCAAACACAAACTATGAGGGACCGGACTGGTTCCCACCAAGAATAAGGTCCCATACAACATACTTACAATTAAGGTGGCAAGAAATATGGTACAACAATGGAAAGTCACGATAGATCTAAGGACACATACTACCATACCCATATACATTCCTCTTAATAGAGAATAGTGGCCAGCATGTATCAATTCCATAGATGTGAAACAATACTCGCGATAGGCCACTGCAAGGTGACAAGCTCCTTAGTTGCCCGCAGATAAAAGTTTCTCTTATATAAAAAAAAGAGAATATTCCTAACTAACTCATGATGATATCAACTTTCATGACACATACAATAACAGTATGCTATTGCTTTACATGTATCTTATTTAACATATAATGTGCAATATACAGCAGTAAAAGAAACATATTATGTACTAAGCTACAAACACACATGATATACAACTATACAAGTGTACATATATTGGTATAAAGAAAAAAAAAACATAATATAAATCAGTGAAATCATACGACATACAGAAACTGTATATGGTATATATTATAAACACAAACATACATGGCACAAACATATATCCAAATGGTAAGTCAATGAGAGGTTCTACAATGAGGGAGAAAGCCTCGTCAAGTGGGAGACTATTTGCCTCTTCCTTATTTAAAATAATAAGTCTATATGCGCTGGCAAGGTCTGCAGTTAGAGCCTGTGAGGGGGGACTGGTCAGGCGCTTTGCTGTAGATCATGAGACCATGGTTCCCATTCTACAGTATGCAAATGACACCCTCTTCTTTGTTGAGGGGGCAGTGACGGAGGCGAGAAGGATCAAGATGCTACTAGAACTATTTGGTAAGGCGTCGGGCCTGCAGATCAATTACAGGAAATCGACTTTCATCCCGTTTGGACTGTCGAAAGAGGAGGTTGGTGCTTACAGTGCCGCATTGGGCACGGATAGAGGTGTACTTCCTATTTCATATTTGGGCCTACCCTTGATAGATAGAAAGGTTGCAGTGTAGCACTGGTTTCCTCTAGTAGAGAGGATTGAGGGTTGGTTAGCGAGGTGGGCATCAAAGCTCTTATCTAGGGGGGTTAGATTGGTGATTCTCAAAGCCGTGCTCACAGCGATGCCTTCTTATTTTGCTGCTGTGTTGAAGATGTCACGACATGTTGAGAAGAAGATTCTCAGTCTCATGAGAAGCTTCTTCTAAATGAATTATGGGGCAAACGGGGGTAGGGCAAAGTTGGTGGCGTGGGAGGAGGTTTGTAAATCCCTCAAGGAGGGGAACCTGGAGGTGACAGAGGTGGGGAGGACGAATGATAGCCTCCTAACCAAATAGTTTATGAGACTGATTGGAAGAGAGGACGGTCTGGTTGGCAGGATTTTACGCTCGTGCTATGAGAACCCCCTTGCATGGGATCTACTAGCATCTCCCCTAAGAAGGGCATCACATTTTGTGAGGGGTCTCTCTAAGGTGGCGCCCAAGATCCAAAGTTTCTTTACGCCTGTTCTTAGAGCGAGAAGGGAGTTCAAATTTTGGACAGATGATTACACAAGCCAAGGAAGACTGTGCAATCAATTTCCCAAGCTTGTGGCGTTGGCGATGGACAGAGAAAAGGTGGTTGTTGATGTATGGGATGGCTGCTGGTGTCCCACTTTCTCGAGGAATCTGTTTGATCAGAGGATTGCTGAGGTGCAGGAGCTACTGCGAGAGTTGGAGGGCTTCTAACCCGAGGGGTGGATACACTTGCGTGGGAGGAGAGATTTCTCTGTTTGGGGTGCGTACAGGAGATTGGGAGACCCTGCCTTGATGGTGGATGTTGACCTTACCAGAGATTGTCAGCTAGTTTGGTAGTCTGCGTGCCTATTGAAAGTGAAGATTTTTATGTGGCTGCTTAGGAGGGGTCATATCATGACAAAGGCTTGGAGAGCCAAGTGGGTGCTGGGAGAAGATACTACAAGTCCGCTTTGCCATGGAGTAGAGGATGTTGAACACCTGTTTTTCACGTCCTGTAGTGGCACAGATCTGGAGTTACTTTGGGGATGGGTGGTGGTCTCATGGCTCTTTTCACGATTTCTAGAGATGTTTCCGAAGGGGCATCGATGGTGATGGGCATAATTCTTTCTGGTCCAAGAAGGAGAGGGCGTGGCCCCTTACGGTTTTGTGGACCATTTGGCTTAGGAGGAATGCGACGGTTTTTAGGGGACAACATCCGTATGTGGAGAAATGCGGAGAATTTTGTAAAGTCAGTTCTGTCTTTTATTTCCAATTAGAGTTGTATTTTGTAACGTGGCTTAGTGCCTTTTAATTAATGAAATGCCTGGGTGGTTATCACTCGGATAACCACCCTTTCACTTCTCTAAAATAACAAGAATACATGGAAAGTTCCCATCCAAAGAACCAAGAAAAGAATTGTCCATAATAGGATTAGGCTCGAACAACAGGGCAATGGGTGACCAAACAGGCGATAGGGTGCTGGCATGATTAAATCTCATTGCCCTGGACTTATTCCAAGCAACATCCAAGAAATTTGCCTTGCCCGGTCACCCAAGGTGTGTTGGAACCTAGTTCCACCTCTCTTTTATATTTTAGTGTTAACAAAACTATTATAAATCTAATGAGTTTGTGAAGTGATATTTACAGGGAAAATCAGGATTAGAGGAAGTATGGATGATGACAAGAAAAGAGATTAAAGTGGATGAAGATTATGTTGGTGTTTATTTGTTGTAATTTAGAAGTTTATATATTTCTTAAACAAGAAAAAATTGACTTAAGAAGTAAAATCAAAATAGAGATGATTAGGTATCAAACTTACGTAAAAATGAGAATCGTTTCTTAGTTATATTAAAAGTTTAATTGAGTGTGAAAAGTACTAAAACTGATTAAAAGTGTTAATTCTAGATACTTGTAGCAAGTATCAGTGTTCATAAGTACCCATACTTGCAGGGCACAGGTTTGAGCCATGGCCTTAACTGTGAACAAGTACCAGTACTCATCATGAGTACCAGTACATATAGGTCACAATATTTGGTTCATTTCAAACCTGTGAGTCACAAGTACCAGTACCTGGTGACTTGGTACTCAACTGGAAGCATTGCATACCGGTACCTATGATGAGTACTGATACCCAAGCTCTGTTGTGCTGGCTACTGAGTAACTGTGAGCAGCTAATACCAGTACCACCACTTTAGTACTGGTACCAACTAACCATTATGCCAAATCTGAACGGCTATTTTGTGGTTAAACTTAATTATAACACCCTAATTACGCCCCCAATGGCTAGGGAGCGTAGGAGGGTTGCTTAATGGTCTATTAAAGACCCTTTTGAGTCATGTTTAAAATACACAAGGATCATATTCCACCTAAACTTCCAGAAATCAGTTTTTCACTATTTTTGTTGCAAGGTGTTAGTACTTGTTGCCTATTGCTCTCAAAGGTTTTCTTTGATATTACAAGTTTGTTAGCGCATTTTTTACCTCTCTACAAATCATTTTTGTGTACTATTTTTTTCACGCTAGATCTTATTATAAAATATTATTAATTATATTCATGTTGGAGACATAGGTTTCTAGTTATAAGCTTTCTAATTTTCTTGCTTATGCCTATATTTTTTTGTTCTCATTTCTATTTTGTATTTGGGTTGAGGTAACCCGTTAATTGTCTCATATTTAGTAAATTAATTCCCTCCAGGTTGAGGGAATCACGTTAAAAATACTAAGTTGAGAGACTTAGGTGGTAGAGTACCCAAGTGAGGAGAACCATTATATATATATATATATATATATATATATATATATATATATATATAAAAAGGGGTCCTGAATTTCTCGCTTGCCACGGAGCTCCTCCATGATCAAAGCCACAGCCACTCTCCGACGTCGAGTCAGGATGGCTGGACACACACCAACTGCACGTCTACCCATAATGGCGTTATGCGCGTCTGAGCAAGCCATGGGGTTTCGAACCCACGCACCCCTCATAAAGCACCTTATGGGGAACGGGCGCACCAGCTATGCTGCCCTATTAACCCCAGAACCACTATATATATATATTTTTTTTTGTATTATTTGCATAATATTTTTTTTCCACACTATTCATCTCCCCTTCTAGTGTATTTGTGTTCTTAAGATCCTATAAGGTGATCACTTCTGACAGCACAAATCCATTCCTGATCTAAGCCAAGTAGCCCACACCAATTGTACCCAACAAGTTCACATGCCAAATAAGCTGCAGCTGCAGGTTGTGCACATGTAGCCAAGTATAACCAAGTTTGTCTAGCTGAGATGTTAAAAAGCAAACTCTGCTGCCACCACAAAACTGAAGAATTTAGAGCATTTGTCCCTGAACAAGTTCAATGACTTTATGCAGTTGACAGCTAATGATTCCCTAAAATCCTTTACAAGTGACAGTAACATTCAATTGATCAACAGAGCTAGACGATCCATAACTAAAATTTGACCAACAAGATCAGCAGCCAGAACTTAACATGATCAATTCTCTACACACAAGTAAAAAAATTGGAATTTATTCTGCTGAATAAACTTGTCAAATGACCACCATCGCCTTTTGTGATCAGTTCATACTAACACCTTGATCATGTTTTTTTCCTTGATTTAGACCAGCAGTTTTTGACTCATAACACCATTTTCTGTCTACCATTTAATTGCTAAATTACATCCAACTCTCAATCAACAAGGAACAAAAACATTTCAACAATAGTAAGTAAAAGAAGGGCTACTCCAAGAGCTTACTCGTTTCAGCATTCATAGGGGTATGTTTTAGACGAGAGAGGATTATGCACTAGGATTGGAAAAAATACACACTAGGTCCAAAAACTAAATGAAAAATTAGAAATGAGAAAATAACCAGAAAGAACACAGAAACTAAAGGTAGAGGCTTTGTGCACATGATTTTTTTTTAGAAGAAAAAAAAAAAGATTACCGTAGCTCGGTAATCATTTGCAAAACTTCACTAAACATACTTACAAATTTTGACAGCAAATATCAGAATAAACAGTAATTTCCCTCGCTACCTTATCAGCCCAAGCCCATTATGACGACATTGCCTTGCAGCCAAATGCCCCACAAGGTCACAAACACTTTGACCCAATCAGCAGCATTAGCAGCAGTAGTGCTTCTAAAGGAGGCCCAAAAATTCACAAAGAGGAGAGATCAACATTGTGCATCTGTAGCACCCTCCAAACCTCATCTACAAACCCACTGGTGAAGCACAAATGCTGCACGTCCTCGTTTCCTTCACTACAAAGAAAGCACGTCACATTATGGTCTTCCGACCACACAGATCTGAAAACCTTTGTCACTAATTTCTCCCCCCCCTTATAGCCAAACAAAAATCTTAATCTTCAATGCCAGTGGGATCGTCCAAATAAATGAACAATCCATAGAAAGCTAAGAAGCAAGCCCTCCTCACACGAGTCTCTTGAAAGACCTTCCCACAGAGAATCTCCCATCATTCCAAACAAATCTATCATGCATCCCACCATCTGATCTGACGTCATCCAACACACCTAGCCAGCTCTGAAACTCGAGAAAAAGAAGCCTCAGAAAGACCAGGGGGCAACACCAGAGATCACAAGCCAGAGATCTCGTCCCACACCTCCACACAAACATCCTTATCAGGGGCAATGAATAACACGTGCAGAAAGATCTTGAAGAAAGACCCATTCTCCATCTAATCATCTCTTCAAAATCTAAAGGATTCACCTCCCCCTAAAACAAAAGAAAAAAAAGGAGCGAATCCCCTACTGCATTACCAAGCTGACACTCCCCAAAATGACAGTTTCTCATGGATGAACCATCCAGCTACAAAGTCCACCAATAAGCTATATGAATCGCAAAGCAACCTCTCCACCAATCCATTGCATCCCCCAAGAAATCCAACTGCCCACTTCAAAAGTAAAGCACCACTGGAAGCTGAAATGGGCCTAACATGAAGTCCGCCCCTATGTACAATTTTGCATATCTCATTCCAAGGTACCAACTGCAAAAAGCAACCATCATGGTCCAAGCCTTTTCCAAAAAATCTCTTCATGGCCATCTCCAACTTGGAAATAATCTTTCAATGACCTAAACATGCATAAAAAGAACATTGAGATTGCCAACAACACCGCCTTCACCAAAACCAACCTTCCTCCACTGGATAGTAGCCCCCCACTCCACCTAGTGATTTGCCTCTGAACACATTCAACCATAGGTTTCTAACCAGACGAGAACAAACAAACCCCTTTCAGCAAGAGGCCCAAATAAACAATAGGCAACCAAACAATGAGGGAGCCAAGAATGGACGAGATCTCCACCTTTTCACCTCCATCTAAATTGAAAGGCATGCAAATGAACTTTGTCCCATTAATAGCAAGGCCAGAGATGCTACCAAAAATGTCGATCAAGTTCACAAGATTTTCTGCCTGACCTACACCCCCCTATATGAAGAAAATGGTGTCATCCGCATACTACAACAATAGAGTACAGGTCAACCCATCAGCCCATAGAGTTAACCATAAAAAGATAGAGTTAACCATAAAAAGAGGCCCCCTCACATACCTTGAAAGCAAGGCAAGCCAATGTGTCGATTGCAATATTGAAGAGCAAAGGAGCCAACAGACAACCTTGTGTCACCCTCCTCTATGGTTGCATCCAAGCCCCACACGGCTTCCCATTCACCAGGACTGGAAAAAGGTTGTCGTGACACACCTCTTCATAAGCTGGATCCACTCCTCTAGAAAGCCTCTCCGCTTAATTATCTCCTCACATATATGCCCAAGTGACAAAGTGATAAGCCTTAGAAAAATCCACCTTCCAAAGAAAGGAGGCCACACCAAACCTCTTCCATGCAAAAATCATCTCTTATGCCGGTACGTAAGAATCTTGTAAAGATCTACCGAAAATAAAAGCTAATTGCACCGAAGATATCAAACGGGGAAGAACCATCTGTCATTTGTTTGCCAACAATACCTTCACAACGATGAGATAAACCGCATTTGACAAGGCTATAGATCTATAACCATGAATGGACTCTACTCCAGACTTCTACAAGAGGAAAAAAAAGAACTTCAAATCCACTGTTACTAGCAAAAAATTCACAAATTATCCTCATGAAATCCCATAACTGTAGAAATTAGCAGTCGGTAATCAGTCGATAAGGTCACCGACTAAGGAATATACAGTATGCATGTGATTAATCGGAGATTAATTGGTGTAGTACTTTTTAATATTTAAAATTTTAAATATAATCATATATACCACTATACATATTAAGTGTCAAGAATAGAGCAATATCGAGGATGGAGACTCCTAGGTGTGGCAAAAACAGTCCACGTAGGAATTGTTCCACATTCGAACAAGGAGAGGAAGAGTAGCAGCCACCAACTGTTGTGGCTAGTTACCGGCGGTAATGAGAACTGGTTGTGATGGTGGCCAAAGATATTGAGAGAGAGGGAAAGGAGTTTAAGATGATGTGAGAAATATTATTGCTGACTCAAAAATAAATACAATAGAAAGACTCTTTTATAGAGAAAACATATCCTCTAAACAAGAAGCAAACTAATCAAATCTTATCTCTAAAATAAGAAAGAACAAATCCCAAAACAATCAAATCCTCTAAACAACTTTCCTAAAATTAAACATAACAAATAAGCAAAACTTACACCTTAAGCAAATACCAAAACTAAACTCCCAAGACCCAAAACCAGCACCCAAGGCACCTCTTGATTGACTACCACGTGGTAGTTGCCACGTGACAATGCCACGCAGCCAACTTTATTCCCAACACTCCCCCTCAAGTCGAGGCCAGGAGGATGAAGACTTGCTTGAACTTGATGAGGCTAGATCCCCTACCATTCTTCTCCAAGCTATGTGCTCCCAACTCCATTTTTTTGAAAAAGTCACGATGTAGCATCTTGCAACCTCCGAAGTCGTTGCGTCTATGGCAACCTCAATAGTCGTCACGACGACCGCCATTATCTTCTATTTTTTCTTCTTTGGAAGGAGCCGCGATGTAACCTCTTGCCAGCTCTCAAGTTGTTGCTTCTGTGGAAACCTCGATACTCGTAGCGACAGCCACTGTTGTCTCCTTTTCCTCTTGAAACATTACCCTGATCTTCTCAGGGTCGATATGCATGAGAGAGTCTGCACATTAGGTGCTAGTAGCCCCACTGTGAGACCTCTACATATCCTAGATCTTTAGAAAAGAATCTTCTAACATCTTTTCTGTGAAAAAATTTCCACTTTTGAAGGAATAAACAATCAAATGTAAAATGTCAAGATCACAAATCATATAACTTGATATATCACTTTTCTGGATCTTGAATCCCGCCATCTTTGTTGACATGGTATCGGTGGCAGTGGCGGTGGCGTCTGTCATCTTCGATCTACGGTCTTTCTATTCCGCGAAGGCACTGGATGTGGTGAGGACTTGTCGAAGATGAGGAACCACACGCGTATAGCCAAGAGAACATGTACGTCGAGGAGCCTAGATCATAGGCTCTGATACCATGTCAAGGATGGCTCAACATGGAGCATGGAGGCTTCTAGGCATGGGAAAAATATTCCATGTAGAGACTGTTCCACGTTCAAACAGGGAGAGGAAGAGCAGCAACCACCGATTGTTGTGGCTAGTGACTGGTGATGATAAGGCCCGACTGTGATGGTAACCGACGATATTCAAAGAGGGAAAGGAGTTTGAGATGATGTAGGAAATATTATTACTAACTCAAAAATAAATACAGGCTCTCTTTTATATAGAAAACATATCATCTAAAATAAGAAACAAACTAATCAAATCTTTATCTCTAAAATAAGAAAGAACAATCCCAAAATAAATTAAATCCTCTAAACAACTTTCCTAAAATTAAACATGCAAATAAGTAAAACTTGCACCTTAAGCAAATATCAAAACTAGACTCCTAGAACCCAAAATCGACACCCAAGGCACCTCCTAATTGGCTACCACGTGGCGGTGCCACGCGGCCAACTTTATTCCCAACATTAAGCATACATATATGACTTGAAATATCACAATATATATTAATATTATTTTTTTAACATACATATTCTATAGAGGACCCAAAACCTCAATACTCAGCAACGGCCACCACTGTCTCCTTTTCTTCTTGAAACATTACCCTGATCTCAGGGTCGATATGCATGAGAGAGTCTGCACATGAGGTACTAGTAGCCCCATTGTGAAACCTCTACATCCTAGATCTTTAGAAAAGAATCTTCTGGCATCATTTCTCCGAGAAAATCTCTTTTGAAGGAGTAAAAAATCAAATGTAAAATGTCGAGATCTCAAACCACATAACTTGATAGATCTCTTTTCTGGATCTTGAATCCTGCCATCTTTATTGACAACATGGTATTAGTGGCTGTGACGATGGCATCTGTCATCTTCGATCTACGATCCTATTCCACATAAGGCGCTGAATGTGGTGAGGACTTGTCGAAGATGAGGAACCACACGCATATGGCCAAGAGAACACGTACGCCAAGGGGCCTAGATCTTAGGCTCTAATACCATGTCAAGGATGGCACAACATGGAGCGTGGAGGCTCCGTGGCATGTTTAAAATAGTCCATGTAAAGACTTCCACGTTCGAACAAGGAGAAGAGCAGCAACCACCGATTGTTGTGGCTAGTAACCGGTCGTGATAAGGCTCGATGGTGATGGTAACCGACGATATTTAGATAGGGAAAGGAGTTTGAGATGATGTGAGAAATATTATTGCTAACTCAAAAATAAATACAAGCTATCTTTTATATAGAGAACATATCCTCTAAAACAAGAAACAAATTAATCAAACCTTATCTCTAAAATTAGAAAGAACAATCCCAAAATAAATCAAATCCTCTAAACAACTTTCCTAAAATCAAACGTGACAAATAAACAAAACTTGCACCTTAAGAAAATACTAAAACTAGACTCGTAGGACCCAAAACCAACACCCATGGCACGACGCGACGAACTTTATTCCCAACATTAAGTATACATATATATGACTTGAAATATCACATAGATATTAATATTATTTTTTTAATATACATATTCTCTCAAGATAATTTCTAACAAATAGTTATCACTATCACAACACAAAATAAGACAAACTAACATTAGTGCATCAGAAATCTAGAGACAAGAAGAGGGACTCAGGATCGAGGGTTTTCCTTAGGGTCATGGCTTTTGTGCATTAGGAACTTAGGGTAACGGGAGAAGTTGAGTTTAATTGGGTGCATTTAGGTGTCGGGTTTTGATTTAGGGGTGCATTGCGCATGCATCAAAGCTTAAAAAAAATTTTAAAACCTTAAAACTTACTCCGCTGATTAATCGATTGATTAACCAGGTAGAGCCGAATATAGATACTCAGTTCATTTTTGGACCGCATATGATTATGTGATCAATTAATCGATCATATAGACCAATTTTTGCACCCTGATAAAATCCTGACCCACAATATCGGACAACTCCTTGTAGAAGAGCACCTGCAAATTGTCAAGTCCTGAGGCTTCTTCAGCCTTAAGCCCACGTAGAGCTTGAAGCACCTCCTCCCCTGCGACTTCTCGAATGAGATTCGCCTGCTCCCCAACCTCAAGGACTAACATGTCCGAGGAGCCCAACCTCCAACCACCTATGGGTCTCTGCTTAGTGAAAACCCTAAAATGCATGTGAATCACCTCCAAAATTAGTTGCCACTGCTAAAGCACAGAATCTCCAACCCATAGGGAATTAATCAGGTTCATCCACCTACTAGCATTGATTTAAAGCCATGCCGATATGATTTCAGTGTCGAAAAATAGGTGTTTCGGCGATCATACCGGTCGGCATGCCACCGTGCCGCCGCCGGCAAAATGGTCACTCTCCCTCGTCCCCCTCACCTGTATAGGAACTTGGCAGGGCTGTAGGACGTGCGGCTACCGGAGAACACCGCGGAGTAGATCGCGTCGAGATCGCACACGAGGCACACGACCTTCCTGTCGTCGCCCTCGCCGCCCGCCTTCTTCTCTGTTGCGGCCTGCAGACGTAGGGGTTGTGGCGGTCGCTGAGGAAGTAGTTCCTCAGAGGCGGGGTGTGGAGCAGCGCCTGCAGTACGGAGTTCATGAAGCAGGTGCTGCCAAGGTTGTTGAGCCCCCGGAGGCCCCACGGGACCCCGCAGCCCGACTCAGCGGCGGCGGTGTCGGGGCACCACAGTGGGCTGGAGCAGTAGTCAAGGAGGCGCTGCTCCCTGGGGGTGGGGGTCCAGGGGCGGAACTCGACCAATCACCTCCTCTTAGGGGTGTGGGGGGAAGGGGGATGGAGGTGATCCGGTATTGGGAGGCGAGGACGGCGGAGTCGAAGTCGGGGTCGTGACCTGGTCGCGACAGGCGAAGCAGAAGAGCTCGACGCGGTGGACGTCGAAGGCAAGGGCGTGGGGAGGGGAGGAGGGGGACTGGTAGAGGTGGTCGGGGGCGTGGAGGGGGCAAGAGAGGCAGAAGTAGAGGCGGGGTGGGGAGGAGGAGGAGGAGGGGGGGCAGAGGGGATAGCGGTGGGGGAGGTCAAGGTGGAGCTCGGCGCAGCCGAGGGCGAAGGGTTTGGGGCGAAGGAGAAGGTGGAGGGAGCGGAAGGGGTTGAGGGAGGAGGAGAGGAAGAGATGAAGGTGGGGGCAGGGAGGAGGGATGGAGGGGGAGGAGGAGGACATGGGGAGGAAGGTGGTGGTGGTGGTGGAGCCGCAGGGTCGATGGGCCCCGCGGACATAGAGGGTGGGGAGGGAGGGCGGGGGAGGCGGGAGGGCTATTTGATTTGGGTGTAGTGGGGGCCCTACCTTGTTAAGAGATGATGTGTGCTTGTGCAAATATCCATAGGGTCGACAAGCACCACTGATGCCGTAGGATGCTTAACATATAGGGACTCCCACCAAGGGCGTGTGCTTGTGCCGATGCCGATGCAACCCACCTTGTTAAGAAATGCCGATGCCGATGCTATGTGCTTGCTGTAGACTGCCACTGCCATCTCTTCCGCTCCGCTAATGCCACTGTCACTGTCATCTCTGCCGCTGCTTCAGGCTGTAGCCTGCATCGTTACTTATGGAACTTCTCACCTTCTTGGTGGTGGACTAGTTGCCTACTGGGAAGGTGGGGGAGCGTCTCCCTGTAGAGGGTGGCCGCCGCACGTTTAGGATTTCCTCCAATGATGACTCTTTTGGAGGGAAGGGGAAAGGGGACAAAGGTAACGGGAGGTCGTGCGGTGCCAGTGCCTGCACTGGCTGGTGGCATGATGCAATGGCCAATATGAATCGGGTGGGGTGGGAATTAAGGTGTGTGCACTGTGTGGTGGATGGTGGTGGATCTGGTGGTGGAGAATGGGTAAGAAATCCATAAAATATTTATCAACAATTTGCATAGTAGACAACACCGACGAACGTAATCGTAAATTTATCAAATCAAATATTTGCACAGTATGTCACCGACCGACGGACTTAATTACAAAAAATCCATAAAATATTAATCGACGATTTGCACAGTACGTCACCGACGAACGTAATCGTAAATATACCAAATGAAATATTTGCAGAATACGTCACCGACGAACGGACGTAATAATAAAAAATCTATAAAATATTTATCGACAATTTTCATAGTAGACATCACCGACGGACGTAATCGTAAATGTATCGAATCAAATATTTGCACAGTACGTCACCGACCGACGGACGTAATCACAAAAAATCCATAAAATATTAATCGACGATTTGCACAGTACGTCACCGACGAACATAATCATAAATATACCGAATGAAATATTTGCACAGTACGTCACCAACCGACGGACGTAATCAATATGAGGTAAATGTAGTGTAGCTGTGCAGAATCAATATGTCTGGAAAAGGCAAGGCTATTGTTGGAGGAAGTGGGAGTGGAAACGTCAAAAAGGATAAGGAAGACATTGGATAGTTGTATTGCACCAAAGTGATGGATGGAACCAAACCTATGACAGAATGTAATTTTTGTGGAAAACAGCTAAAGGGTGGTGGAATTACACGATTCAAGCATCACCTAGTTGGTGACGATAAGAATGTTATAAAATGTGAGGATTGTCCAGATGATGTTCGTGATTTGATTGCCGAGTCAATGACGTCAAGGCGAGAGAAGGAATCAATAAAACAGAGGTCAAAAGAAGCAGTTCGTGAGGCCCTATTTGGTAGTTATGAAGATTATTACGATGTAGACTCTGACTCGGATGAAGACTATGAATATCCAAATGATGTGAAGGCTGATCCAAGGAGGAGACAATTCAGACAAGCAATGAAAGACTCACTTAGAAGTGAGCATGAACGACAAGCCCTGGCAGGTGATCGAAGAGCACAGAGCATGAGGTATACAGATGCTGGTGGTAGTGGCTCAGGTTCTAGACTACCTCCACACCCATCCAAAAAATAAAAAATGGGTTTACGTAATTTATTTCGATCTGGTAGCACTAAGGGGAGCCTGGGGGGAAAAGCAGACCCAAAATAGAAAACCATTAAGGGCATGTTTGGGAATGCAAGGGAAAAGGTTGGTAGAGCAGTCACGAGCTTAGTTTCAGCTCATGGGCTGCCAGCTAACATTGCAGACGGGCCATGATTGCAAAATGTTATTGATGTCAGTGCTCAATATGGAACTGGAGTTAAGGCTCGTACAGCATATGAAATAATGAACAAATACATGCTTATGGAGAAGGCAGATTTAGCTGAGTATATTTCTGATTTGAAAAGTATGTGGCCCCATTATGGAGTTACACTGATGACAAATGGTTGGACTAGCTATACAAGGAGGCAAATCATTAACTTCCTTGTATATTGTGATGGACGATCCATTTTTTTGAAATCCGTCGATGCATCGGATAAAGTAAAAGATTACAAATACCTTTAATCCTTATTGAAGGATACGATTAATGAAGTCGGGAAGGAACATATTGTTCAAATTATTACGGACAATGGCAGCAACTTCAAGAAGGCAGGAGAAAAGATTATGAAATCAAATAAATATGGAATATTCTGGACGCCATGTGCTGCACATTGTATAGATTTAATTTTGAAAGACTTCGGAAAGAGGAAGTCAATTTCATCTGTTATGGATAAGGCCCGATCGATAACATCATTTATTTACAATCACGGGCATGTCTTGTCGTTAATAAGGAAGTATTGCAATAGCGAATTGGTACGTCCTGGGATAACACGATTTGCTACAAATTACATTGCCTTGCAAAGTATTGTAGACAATAAAGTTGAATTAAAGTCAATGGTAAATTCTACCAATTGATTTGCCATGGCAGAAACTATGACACAAGGTGGGAAGGATGCAGAGGACTTGATAAACAATTCACGATTTTGGGATGATTGTAGCCGCGTTACTCGTATTATGGAGTCCGTCGTATTAGTTTTGAAGTTGGTGGATGGAGATAAGAAACCAACGATGGGCTACATATACCAAGCACTAGAAATTATGTATGAAAAGGTGGAAGAAGCAGCGGGAAGGTCTAAAGAGCCATTCTTAAAGATAATAAGAGAACGAAGGCAAAGCATGCTATCCCACCCGCTCCACCTTGCCGGTAAGTATATTTCATTATAAATTTATCTTATTCAAATAATTTTGTATTATTTTAACTATTTATCTTTTATCATAGACTATTATTTCAACCTAAAATTTAACTATAAATACCACCTTGGCACGCGCAAAAATCTCATTCAAGCTGTGCAAAAAGTTGTTCAAAAGTTCTCTCCTACAACTGCTACGCAAATAGCTTGCATGAATGAGGTAGGCAAATTTAACTTAAAATTCGATGCTTAAATAAGATATTTGACATCTTCATGTCAACATGTTGTAGATTAAATTATTTAGAGAAAGGATGGGATCTTTTGGGAGTCATATGACACAGCAGGCTATTAAGGCCACTCATCCTGGTAATAACCGACATCCTTTTAATATTTACTAATAATAATTTATTCTATAAAATCCAATTTTTGACTAGAATATGTTTCCCTATAGCGGAATGGTAGAATTTGTATGCAACGGAAGCTCCAAATTTACGGCAGGTGGCTGTTAAAGTGTTATCACAAACATCATCTGCTGGTGGGTGTGAAAGAAATTGGAGTACATTTAACCTTATCCATTCCAAAAGAAGAAACAAGCTTGGAATTGACAAGCTTAATGACCTTGTGTATATCCACTACAACACAAGGTTACGAATGAGGCACATTCAAGAGGGCTTTGATTTTAAAAACAAGAAAATGACCGATCCAATTGATCTGGCCTACATTTTCCGAACTGGAGATAATGTACTAGAAAGTTGGATAAATGACATTGGAGAACCTATGATGGATGTTAGGGGAAGGCCAGATCCAGAGCCATCAAAGAAAATGGGTGCTGATGTTGAAGGACACATGGTCAGATTTGGTCGTCATACATTTCCTATAAGAGTACTGGATGAAGAGGATGAAGAACGACAGTTATCACAGTCTACTTCAACCTCAAAGGATGACTCAGATGATGGCTCAAATGCAGATGCATTTGTAATGGTAGAAGGATCTGGATCAGAAGGATCATCCAACAGAGGGAGACATGGTGGTCAAGTGCAAACTCAGGGTGCTACAGAATATGACGAACGACACACCAATATCCATGGCGAACATATTCCAAGTCCAAGTCCACCAGCCATGGATTACGAGGGATATCCAAGTCACGATGCCTACATGGAGGATTTGAGCTCCTTAATTGGTTCCATGAGCATTAGTGATCAATTTTTTGGTTCTTCAGCACCTAGATCTGGATATGACATGGTATCATACAACACAACACATGAGACGGGATCTTCATATGCTCAACCATTCTACCCGCAATCATTTGCACCACCACCGCCTTCATATAATTATCCATCATATTCATACGTTAAGTCTGAAAATGTTGACACTTCTAGGACTAGGACTGGGAGTGAATATTCTTACCCATATGAGTATGGTATGATCCAAAATTACTTTCCTCAGCAGTTCCAACCCCAAGCTCTCCCCCAAATGCCAAGATCAGAATCATCACAAGATGATTCTAGAACAACAAGATTCTCACAAACACGTGCAACTAATCGTGCACATGGGCAACGTGACAGACCATACACAGATAGTAGATTTCCCCGTCTTGGGATTTTTGTTAGTATGAATGAACATGAATACAGACAGCACATAATGGATTACCAGACAATGTATTCATATATGTCTTGAAAGGATTACTGTGAATACATTCAAAGTATTCATCGACACAATAGTCAACAATGGTATCAATCAAGTGGTGATAGCACCCATGATAAAGATATGCATCCAGCAAGACACTCTTGGTTATGGTGAAATCTGTCTTTCAAGTTCCAAGTCCTGACTTCCGATACATCATACATCAAGACATTACAGTTTTAACTTTTACTTTGAAACTATACACTTTGATTCTTTCATTCTTAAATTCTTTGTATTATTCTATTATTAAATTTTCTGTATTCTTAACATGGTAAGAATAGTTCATCTCGTTATTGAATTTTAACATTGTATGGTCATGTTGTATATGAATATTATGATGTAACACTCTTATTGTTACATAATCAACATTTGATTTTCTTGAAACTGATATCATTTTGACCACTTCTACCATTTTTGTCGGCATGCATCGGCATGCCCTCGGCGTGCCTCTGAAATGACATTTTTTCGAGCCATCGAAATCATCGAAATCTGCCATTGAAAAACGGGCATTTCTCCGGCATGCCCTCGACATGCCCACGAAATGCACACTTGCAATTTCATCGGCACGACGTCGAAATCAGCATTTCGAACCTTGCCTACTAGCAGTCACCATCATATGAAAGAATCTGATGTTGGAATTTTCTCTCAACCATAGCTAACTAGATTTCTATCTCCAATCAATCTCTCTTAAGATCCTTCTCCACCTTGGCACGTGATGTAATCTATGTCTCTTAACAATCACTGGGATCGAGAGTACCTACGCCCTCCTTCAAACCCAACTCAATAATGTCTTCCAAAGCATCCTTCCTATCATGATCCTACCTCCTCTACACTCATAGCCAATGAGTGCCATCCTGATAGCCTTAATCTTCTCTACCAACATTCTTGCAGTGAACGTTGAACAAGGAACCTCTATCCATGTAGCGTAAACAAAGTCCCATAATCTCGGTCAAGGTTTTAAAAAACTTGAGGCGATACCGAGGCAATTTGCCTTCATCAAGGCAAAGCGTAAGCCTCAAGCTTTGAATGGAAAATAAGGAAAAATGACATAAATATATACTTGTTAGTACTAATAATAAAAAAACAATGTAAAAAACACATTTTCATGCCATTTTTGCTTTAACAAAACATTAAAAAAGTGAAACTTAATAACATAATTTGATTAGCAAATGAATATTGTCAGGAAATAAAATATTTGCTTAAGTCTTTACTATTTTTAGACTATAGTGGATTTACCATGTATACCCTTTTGCCTCTCTATATAAAAAGGGCTAAGGCCTCTCTATTAGTTGAATAACAAGAAATATTTCCCCTTCAAAATTCTTTACATGGTATCAGAGAGAGTTTGATCTGATGGGAAAAGAGTAAAGAGAAAGAGAAGAAGAAACCCTAAATGGGGAGGCCCTCCAGCGACGCTGCCGACCCCCGCGGCAAGCCACCAGAGAAGCTCTCTCATCTTCTCCTTTCCTCTCCTCTTCTTTTTCTCCCTCTTCTTACTCGCATCACTTACGCACGATGCCCATCCGCGAGGAGATCCTCCATGCAGTCCTCAACTACAACCTCGTCGGGTTCCACACCTTCGACTACGTCTACCACTTCCTCTCCTGCTGCAGTCACATGCTTGGGCTCGACTACGAGTTCCGCCACGAGTACATCAGCCTCGAGTACTATGGCTGCACCGTCAACGTCAGTGGCGAAGGCGAGGAGTCAATAAGCATCGGTGTCAATGCTCAACTCGTGGCCCTTGGCGGACATGGGGGCTGCGCAGGGTCGAATGTCGTAGTAACGGAGGCGCAGCTGGTGGTGGCGGTAATAGGGGGTTCTTCCCCTAGCCCTAGAGAGGCAAAGGATCTCGTCGGTGAGGAGGGGCTTAGATCAGCAAAGGGGGCCAATCAAAGAGGCATGCAAAGGGGAGATACCCTTATGTCGTTCGAAGAAAAAATGGAAGAGGGGTGGAAAGACCCCTCATTCAAGATCTTAAAGGTTTTAATAAAAAAAAGGGGGATTTTAGGTCATTTGCATTTAGGTCCTATAAAGTTGTCTTCTGTTTTTCTTTAGACATTTGCATGTAGCCCTTAAAGTTTCAGTTTTTATCTATTGGGTCCTTATATGTTGAGTGGAAGATACAAAAGTTGAAAACAGGAGCCGCCTCAAGATGTCAAGTATTCAGGCAATACTCCCACGTACCTCAAGAGAAACCAAGCATTGACTAACTCTATGAGGGCATGCAAGGGACACCAAGGGTTGAAGACATGAAGAGAGGACTACACATCGAAAAGAGTGGATCTTCACTACCTTAAGGATTCAAGTCTTCACCATCTCTCGCGTCTTAAATTGCAGGGAAGTGTTAGGAAGTAAAATATTTGATTAAGTCTTTACAATTTTTAGACTATGGTGGATTTGCCATGTATATCCTTTTGCCTCTCTATATAAAAAAGGCTAGGGCCTCTCCATTAGTTGAATAACAAGAAATATTTCCCCCTCAAACTTCTCTACAGTTATAAAACACTAACTGCACACCGAATAACCTATAGATAACCACAAACATATGGGACAAAGAATGACATAAAGATAACCATAAAAAATATTTATAAACATACAAACAAGAATGAATAGTATACTCCAAGTCCGTAATAACTTAACATCTACTTTACAAGTATGGTTTAATGGTAGAATGACATTTAGCTTTACAATACAAAATTAACATGACACAAGCACATGCACACCGATCGCATTCATTGGCTTCAAAAATTAAAAACAAACATGATTATAGGGACTCAAATTAGAAAATCAATTGTGGGCTACAAAGAACAAAGAACATTAATCGAAAAAAAAAAACTAAGAAAAGACCTAAATATTACTAAATATTATAAATCAATTTTCATAAACACAATAGAAAACAATATAAACAAAGAATAACCTAAATAACGGTATAAATAACCTAAAAAGTAACATTTGCAGTAAATTAGATTTAAGAAAGCACCTCTCAATTGAGGCTTGAAGTGGGTGGTAATGAGGACTTGACGAAAGAACCTCCAAGCAATGAAGCTGGCAACAGCAAAGAGGGTTGGAAGCTCTCGTAGAGAGGGATGCAACCTCTGACGAACTACAAGTGATGATGCCGGACTAAGGCAATGACCTCTTGGGCCTGTTTGATTGGGGTTTAGTGTTGGGAGGGGTCTCAATCAAGGTTTTAAGGTTGAGGGAGCTCACAATTGATGTCGTCCGACTTGAAGCTATCGCCTCGCCTTCACCTTATCGCCTCGTCGCCTCAAGTCTGCCTCAACAAACTGAGGTGCATGCCTCACAGTCCAACGCTAAGGCTATAGCCTCGAGACAATTTTCCCCTACCTTGAGTGCCTCAAGGCACAATTTTTAAAACCATGATCCTGGTTCAAATAGCAAGGACTTTTAGAACCAAAAGTAGAATGAGAAAGGCACACCCTCTCCACTATCGTACATCAGTGATGTATGGTCCGAAATGGCCTCTCCAAGGCTGACATAGCTACCCCCTAAAAAGCCTCTGCCATCATAACGTTACAAAGGAAATGAGAACCACTCCTCCAAGTGTAAATCACCCCAAACATTGGTAGGTCAAAACCTCGAGCTCACCAACCATGTCTAAAATCATCCGTGGAGCCATTCGTCCCACCATCTAGTTTATCAAGAGAAAAAAGAATAGCATTAAAATCACCCCTAACCAACCATAGACGCCCATCTGCAAACATCAAGGACTGCCTTATCTCGTCCCATAGCATCGACCTACCTACCCCATCACAAGGCCCATAGACACCGAAGATGGCCCAGGGCCACGTAGAGCCGTCAGAGACCCTAGTGAAGAAGACCCCAGAAGCCACCCTGGTAGAGTCAAGCCAAAAAAAGTCTTCATTCCACATCAAGATTTGTCCCCTAAATCTCCCTTTTGCCTTTACCACCATCATCTCCGTAAATCAGTCCCTACAAACTTCCTTTCTCAAAAACCAATACATCTCCTCCGAATGCCTCTCTTGTAAAAGCACAAAGTCTGCCTGCTAGTCCTGCAAATGTCTTCTCAATAATGACCTATGTGCCTTATCTCGTAGGCCTCTGACATTCCACATAAGTACTCTAACCATGAGCACCTATGTTGCCCCTAGAACTAGACCCCCCGACCACCTTCACACTCGGGACCTTCGCCACCCACATGTCGAACTCTACGCTAGTGGCTTTGTACACATTATATCAATGAAAATCCGATTTTCAACAGAAAATAGACGACCAACTTTTACTATGATGTTTAAGCATAGATATTGCTATGCAATCCAATCTTCATCGCAGACACGTTATGTTCATTGTTTCCTTTACTTTTAGGCTTTAGCACAAAGACAAAGGCAATTGACTCCACATTGTTGGTGCACTTGTGAAATATTAGGCTATTTGTAATAAATGTAGTAGTTATCTCACAACAAAATTGAAGGGCTTGGGAAAAAAGATGTGAAGAATGAACTAAAGCAACTATTGGAAAATGTGTGG
This sequence comes from Thalassia testudinum, assembly GCA_037157565.1. Classification (NCBI taxonomy): domain Eukaryota; kingdom Viridiplantae; phylum Streptophyta; class Magnoliopsida; order Alismatales; family Hydrocharitaceae; genus Thalassia; species Thalassia testudinum. The sequence goes on from JAZHRO010000036.1 coordinate 32,754,643, forward strand.
TTGGTTTAGTGTCACATCGTGAGATGTGGTGTTAAGAGTGTATGGTGGCCTATAAATAGGCATATACCTCACTTGTTTCTTTGAGAATAATACAGAGAAAGCAACCCTATTTGAGGCCTTCTCCTGTGATTCTCTTCTCGCTCTTCATTAGTAGAGTTTCCCCAAAAACCCAGGTATTTTTCCATTGCTTTATGCTTTGATATCTTTTATGCTTCCGCTTTTCATATTATTCAACTTGGTATCAAAGCAAGTCAATTTTGGGTTTTGTTCAATTATTCTTGATATCACGATTCCTCTTTATTTGTGCTTCGATCTCAAAGGGGGAAACCCTAATCTCCCCACCAAGAGTTCGTGGAGTAAAGGAAACAGAGGATCGAGTCGGAGGAAATGGAGGACACCTTTGGTGTTGAGACCTCAATCACAGTGGTCGCTGAGGAAGACCATAAGGGCACTATGGAAGATGGCTCGCCTACGCACGCATCAAGGTTCAATCAAAGAGATCACCAGCACCAGTGAATCTAGGATGGCAAGGGAGATGTAGAAGATCTATGCACAGGGGTCAACGAATCTGGGATCACTAGCAAATCAGGGGTCGCGATGGCTCAAGGGTTGCGAGGACATCAACAATGGTGATGAAGGCATTGGCGACGCTTGGGGAAGCGATGACTAGGGCTGTCAAACGAGTCAGGTCGAACCCAATATGTTTAGACCAAACTATCTATAAACGAGTCGGGTCGGGTCCAACCAATTTACTAAACAAGTTTATATACTCCAACCCGAACCCAACCCGTTTACACTCGCCAAACCTGACCCGACCAGTTTAACCCATTTAATAGTGGGTTAAATGGATAAACGTGGGAATTTTTTTCTCCTTAATCAGGTTTATTGGGTTAAGCAGGTTCATGAGGGTAAATCTGAACCTGGCCCAATTTATAAACAAGTTAAACGGGTTTAAACTCGTTTAATGTAAGCAAGTTCGGGTCGAGTTTAGATCCATTAATTAGGTCGGGTTAGGCGGGTTCGATTTTTTTTTGTAGCCGTAGCAGTAACGGCACCAAGGGGAGCGATGGTGACACCCAAGGAGTCACGTGAGGACGAAGAAGGGTCACAAGAAAGCAGTGGCGATGAGCTCGGCGATGACGGTGGCGAAGATCTCGCATGTTTGAATGAAGCGAAGATCCGATCACAATCAGCACGCCAATGAGGATGATGGCAACAAAGGCGCCTCTCTTCTCGGCTACAAAGGCAAGAGGACGAGGCGCTTGATTTTGGGTTTGATTATGCCCTAAGAGGAGAGGACCAAGGGTTTTCTTTTTAAATTTGTGTAGTTGGTTGGAGTTATAAAATTATAAAAAGGAAGAAAATAAAGAAAATAAAGGCATGAAGAGGAGTTTTAAAAAAAGAGAAAAAAAAGAGAAAAAAAAGGCAAAAAAAAAAGAAAAAAGGAGGGTTTAAATTAAAGAAAAGTGGGGAAAGTTCTTTTCTTTGTGAAATTTTTTCTTCGCATTGTTGTATTTTCTCCTATACGAGTATGGGAGAAAGAAAGAGTGTGGATGCTACGATAGTCATCCCCCATTTGGGAGTCCCTTTGTTGCAGATCACCATATGAGAAAACACAACTCTAGGAGGTCTAAAGTTTCGAGGTCTCTAGAGAGGGAGATTCAGTTTCGAGGTCCTCAGATGAAGGGCTCATATCAGGTTTCTATGTGGGAGATCTAATTTCATGAATTCCATAGGGGAGATCCAATTTTGAGATCTTCAAAGAAAGAGCCATGTCAAGGATACTGAATGAGAAGCCACCAACACCAGTTGAGATCTCCAGAGGAGAGGCCCTTGTTAGAGCCAGCTACAGCAATTCGTCCAGTAGCTCTAAACCTCACTAATATGTCGTCATCAGCACACCTGCCTACAAGCAAAAACCAATTGAGAGTTGTGTTCTATTATGTAGAGTGAGATTTCGTTGTTATACAAGCTGAGCATTCCATGCTCCAGCTTGAGGGAGAGTGTTGGAAAATGTGTGGTTGGTTTAGTATTACACCGTGAGATATGGAGTGTTGAAGCGTGTGGTAGCCTATAAATAGGCATGTACCCCCACTTGTTTCTTTGAGAAGATTACAGAGAAATCAACCTTATCCGAGGCCTTCACTCGTAGTTTTCTCCCCACTCTTCATAAGTGGGGTTCCACATAAAGCCAAATGTTTTCCCATTACTTCATAATTTGATATCTTTTATGCTTTTGCTTTTCATGTTATTCAACTACAATCAATTGAGATGTCACAACTACAATCAATTGAGATGTCATAGAATACTGGTTCTAGAATAAATCTTTTGACTAACATGCTTCTTACTTCTCTAGGTGGCCACAACAAAGGTGTGAGACCTCTACAATAGACTTCCAACCATGAAAGACCCATGCATAATCACGAATGAATCAACCTTTTTCTATCAAAGCCCATCAGGCCATGACTAGATGGGTAGGATCCCTCACCTTAGGCAGGGAGATGCCAATTTGAATCCTACATTGCCTTACACAGAGGTATTACTGTGTAGGATGCATGTCTCCCCTAATCTACAATGGGTCCTAATGAAGTCACATTAATTTAGTTAGATCATGCTTAATTAATGCTAGTTAGCATGCATTATCTATATAGCTACATTAGATTAAGGCAATTCGGATATTATTGCACGATAGTGTAAATAATGCAATTCAAGGTTTCCGATTGCATCTTGAAGCTTAGTTGAGTAATATGTATTAATACATGTTTTCTTCTCATTTCAGGGCCTTTTTTAAGAGACAGATGGGGCCACACACCATGTCAACACAATCATCTCTAATTGAGCTCACTTGACCCAATTACACATATCCAAGCAAGCCATCAAGGTTTGATATATCGTCGATATATCAATATTGCTGAGTCTGGACATATCGATATCACATGTGGCATCTTTTTTCCATGATATATCGTCGATATCACGATATATCACTGATATATCGGGTGATATCCCCGAAATATCGCCGATACTAGGGACTTTTGGGCGGGAAAGGTACCTAGTGATGGGCAGGAAACCTGAAAATTTTGAGATGGGCGGGGAAACACACACGCAAAACTTGAAAAACTGGAGATGGGTGGGAAACTAAAACAAACACACACGCACACATGTGCACACACAATTTTTTGGCTTTTAATTTATTGAATTTCGGCTTTTAGGTATTTCGTTATGATGTATGTCACTAAAATATTAATTTCCATAAAATTTGTGACATTTTCTTATATTTTTTACTTTTCTGAGCAATTTCCCCAAAATTCACCGATGTTAGTGAAATATCCCCGATATATTCCTTTTTTAACTTATCAATACACTATCGATATCGATATTTAAAACATTGCTAACCATAATGTAGAATGCCACTCCACAAGCCTAACCAACTCCATCTTATTACCTGCAATTCTACATCCTAGCCCTCCATTTTAGGTGACCCTATGCTAGCCACACATAATAATACTCCACGCCACCTAAAGCCCCATCCTAACAATCTAATTCAAATCATGGCTAATCCTAGCCATTCATGCAACATACTAAAAATAGCCATTGCTTTGGAGCATGCAAATCCCATTCAAAGCACACTCCATGCCACTTAACCTTCAATCTCATCCCTCCATCTCAAGGCTACTCCATCCTAGCCATCCATGCATTCCACACCAACTTCATATGGTACACCACAATCCTAAGAACCTAACCCTAATTACTAACCACATACATCACGTAAACCCTAAGACCTATCCACACCAACCATCAACCTTCATCCTAGCCATCCATTCTTCCCTCCTTCCATCATCACCATCCCATCACCTCGATCAATGGCCAGGGCTCTCAACCAATCACATTTTACCTCCTCTACTATATAAGCCCTTCATTTCCTTCATTTTTCTTCATCTCTTCCTCTCTATCTGCTCCATCACCCTCCCCATCCATGCCAACCCTTCATACTCTACCATAATGGCCGACCACTCTCTCTCCTTCTAACTTCCTTAGGTGTTCCCTCTCCTAAGCCTCCTTCCCTTAGCTTAGGCTTTTTTTTCCTCCACCAAATAGTCCTCTCCCTAGCCTTCCACCTTCACTACCTCCTCTACCTCCAAGGAAACTCCTTTTTCGACTCTCTGCATCCTCTACTCTAGCTTCCTAACTGTAAGCATCTCCCTCTGGTCATCTCCTCTGCATCATCAACTCTGGAGGATCGTCTACGACTCCAACTTCACCTACAAGCTTTTCTATCTACTTGTCCCCCTTATCTTCTCCCTATTCTATTTGTCTTCTTGTTTTTTCTTTTCTCATTGATATGTCAAACTCTTACATTTTAGTCCTCAATAAAAAGCGTAATTATTATATGCTTGTGTGCTATAATTGGTAGTAGTAGCAGTTCTAGAATAGTGATCATCTCATCTCTTTCTCCATATCTAAAAGGACAAAAATAATAAAAACATCAAAAAAAACAAAAAAAAAAAAGTAGTTAGGACATGTAGGAAGCAATTAAAATACTTAGCCTTCCTGTGAGATGACCCAAACTCCCAAGTTTGGTTACACATAATTCTTAAAAGCGATCGCACTTTCACAAAACTACATCATACATATTTTATTTCTTAAGCGATTTGCATATCAGGCCCTTACCCCATGGATTTTGGATCATCAAAAAAAAGAAACTTTCTTCTAGCAAATTGAAGGACCTTTCCTGGTGAAGATTATGAATGCCTCATTCCACCTCATCTCGAGAATGAGCCCAATAAAGATCCACACATTGGAAAATTAAGAAGCACCTAGAAGGACAAGGATCACCATCTCAATAGTTTGTTTTCTAACTGCCCCTAAACATGAGCAAGTAGGTTGATTGCAACCAACTCCTCTCACATTATAGGAGGTGGACCCTTTAGATGCAAAAACGTAATGGATATCCACCCTGCTTCCTGTCACCCATCCTCTCTTATATCCACCTCTCCATCTCCTTTCACCTCTCTCATGTAGGTTCATTGACAGCGTCTCTCTCATGTAGATTGCATGCATAGTGCATAAAGTCACCAATAAAGGAGCTCTTCAGGAAGCTGGACCCTTTAGCTGACCAAAGATTAATCTTGCATTCTTGGAGATGCCTCACAAAAATCACATCTATGATGGTGGATGTTCTTGTGATTGTTTAACTGTTCAATTGCGTGCTCATATATCTTGATTCAGCAGTGACTTCACTCATGCACATCTCTCATCATAACATATTCCTCAACATCTATCACTTGGATGTTGCATCCTACTCTCCAAAGTAGATTTGTCCATAAATTGACTAGTTCCTTTTTTTTTTACTACTTCTGCTAGCTACAAGAGAAATATCTGAACCTTAACTACAACACAAAGGGTCTTTCCAACATCACATATGATGCCCTTGGGACCGACCTTCTTAGAACCCATGGTATATTAGCATTTGGCTCCGTTGAAACAATTGCACTTTAGCACCAAGCACATCATCTTCTAAAGCACTTTTCAAAAAAAAACAAATCATCTTTTAAAGCAAGTAAGCACATCCTTTCTCTAAGTCAATGCAAGGCCTTTTGAACTCATAGTCACCTCTGTACCCAAGATGAAGGGGAGAAACCCCAGAATGCTGGTGTAGATGAACCTTCATGTGATGGATGCTTTCTATATTATCACTAGTGAAAATAACATTGTCAACACATACTAGGAGAACTACCGCACCGATGTCCGTCATCTTCACAAACCAAAAATGATCCATTCTGAATATTATCTTCATCGATGGTTTCTGGAAAGTTTCCAGAAAAAGGTTCAAGATTTTGTTTCAAACCATGTATCTTTTCAAAAAATAAAAAACATGCAAGAAAGCGTTTGTTATGAAACTAAAATGCACATGCACCATGTTATGCAGTGTGTTACCTTTTAGTATGGCTTGGGACTTATGATGTAATTTTCCTAAAGCCTCTCGTTATAAATAAAGGCTTAGGATTTCATTTACGAATAAAACGTTTCATTCTTTTCTTCCTCCAACTTGGTATCAAAGTGAGATGGGTCCTAGACTCTTCTCGTTGTGGCACCTTTCTCCACCAAAAATCAAACCCTAGGAGAGAGAAGTGTCTCACTCTCTCCCCTGTGCATCGCCATCTCCTCTCCCTGGTCTCTGATCAGCATCACCGCCCCCTCATGTCCTGATAGACACTGCCACCCCCTCCTGTCCTCCTGATCGATGCCGCCCACCTGTCAGGGCCAACCAGCACCGCCACCACCCAGCCAGGGCATCTCCACGCTGCCAACACCGATCAAGCGCTTCCTTGTGCTTGAGCACCACCACACAGGGGGTGTTGGTGGCCCGAGTGCCGCCCAGCAGCAAATCATTGCTGCTATGGGGGTCTTTTCTCCACATCTGCTGGAAGGATCACGATCTAAAGCACTCCCAGTGGCTACTCTTTGCAAGCTGATGCATCTAGGCTATGGTAGGATCTATCCCGAAACCCTCAAAGTAAGTTCTACCACTCTGATTCTTGTATATGGGAGCTGAAAACCAAGTTTCAGATCTGATATTGCCAGATCTATCCTCTCTTGGGTCAAGGCTATGACTTCTACTTTTGAAATCAAGCCAATGACTACCTCAGCTTCTTTGATAATCCAAGGGACAACTATCAAGTTAAATGGAGCTTAGAACTACCTCCTCAGGTCTTTCATATTTTTGTCGGTGGCCACAAGAGACTTGCTATTCTTACCAAGGATCCTCCAACGAAATAAGAAGATGATTTTGAGAAATGGGAGAAAGATAATTACCTAGTGATAAACTAAGTAACAATCAATGTTGAACCCCAGATCACGGCAAATCTACCATACAAGAAGACAGCAAAGGATATGTGGCAAAGTCTAGCAATGAAGTTTTCCCAAAAATCTAATCATGCTAGGCTATCTAATATTTATCGCTACATCTGATCTTCTTCGCAAGGGGAGCACATGTTGGTGGATTATTACTCTAAAATGGAAGGGCTCTTTAAAGAGCTCAATGTCTTCTAACCTTCATGCTATGAGACTCAAACAGACCAAAGACAAACCTAGAAGGTCTATCGGTTCTTAGATAGTCCTAGCTCCAAGTTCATCTACCAGAGAAAATATACCTGCTCTTGATGATATTCCTAATCTGGAAGCTGTGTATGCTCATCTACAGAAAATCACCTCTAATGTTGTACATTCGACAGTTACATCTCTTCAGTTTCCAACACTACCCACTGAAGCATCTACCTTTGCTATATCCGAAGCTCGTGGTACTCCAGGTTGGAGAGGCTGTGGAGCTGGCCATGGTAGAGGATGAGGTCATGTATACGATCCCTGTGTGCACTACCAACACACAAATCATCTTTTTGACAAATGCTAGTCAAAGTTTGGTTACCCTCGAAACCACTCAGTTACTGCTGCAATGGTTCAAATGAAGACTCCCTCTGGTGTTGCTCCTATGTCTGAGCCGATTCCTATCTCTATGTCTACTTCTACTCCTACTACTTCAGCATTCCCTTCACTCATTGTCGATGATTATTCTAGTTAGATGGTATTACTACGTCAACCTTTGCAGATAGATACTTCTACTTCCATTGCAACTACTAGTAGTTCTGCTAACCTGGCAACTACTTTGTTATTTTCCACCTGGGTAGTTGACCTTGGCACTTCTTGTCATCTAACTGGTAAGGAAGATGCTATTGTGTCTATGCACAAGAAACCAGATGTCACATCAGGTTGGCCAATGGGTCCTATTCTCCTGTTACTGGTGTTGATGAAGTTTATTTTTCAGACAAACTTAAGTTTACTAATGTTTACTATGCCCCAAAATTTCCCATGAGCTTACCTTCAACTTATTGTTTATGTAAAGAGCTTAAGTGCCAGGTAATATTTGATGAGCATTTTGTATATTTTTAGGACACCTGGACAGGGACGATGATTGGTGAGGGGAGCATGGTGAACTCTACTACATCAACATGCACTTGTTTGCTAGTGTTGTTTCTATGTCTACATATCCTACCCTATGGCACCATCGTTTAGGTCACCCGCTTGCCTCCAGATTGAGAAAAATGTTTCTAAAGTCTTCCATTTCAAATAATTTTAATTATGAAACTTGTCATCTTGGCAAGCATCACCAGGTTTCTCTTCCTTTTAGAAACAATAAAAGATGTGATTCTCCTTTCCATGTCCTTCATTATGATATTTGGGGCCATGCAGAGTTGTTACATCGAGGTATCTACCGATATTTTGTGGTGTTTATGGATGATTTTAGTCGCTTATCCTGGACATATCTATTTCATGATAGATCTGAAAATTCTTCTGTTACTAAAAAACTCTTTAATGAAGTTCAGAATTTCTATTCTATGCGCATCAAAATTTTTTCATCGTAACAATGCCTTGGAATTTATTCAAAAAGATGTTAGTGATTTTCTATCCTCCAATGGTACTCTACACCAAACATCCTATGCCCATACTTCTCAACAAAATGACATTGTTGAATGCAAATTACAACATCTCCTTGATGTTGCCAAAACCATAATGTTAGCCACAAATGTTCCTAAACATTTTTAGCCACTTACTTGATAAATAGACTACCTTCTTTGGTACTTGATGAAACTACTCCACTTTCCCTACTACAAGCTGATGCTATCACCTTTGCATTGCCACTGCAGATTTTTAGGTGCACGTGTTTTGTTCATTTGTTTGGTGTACCAGATAAGTTGTCACCTCGATCTGTTAAATGTGTGTTCCTGAATTATTCTAGAACCTAGAAGGGATACAGGTGTTTTGATCCAATAGGAAGGCGATACTATGTTTCTACAAATGTGTCTTTTATTGAGAAGACTCCCTATTTCTCTACTGAGGGTGTTTCTCTTGATTGGTTTTCTCAAATATATGATTATCGTCACAAGTCTTATGTGTCTATCTCTTTACCTACTATGCAGGTTGAGGAGTAGGTAGACATCCCCCAATCCCCACCTTCATCAGTACCGAGTGATCTTCAAAGCTAGATAGATGGTAGGCCTATTGCTTTTAGAAAGGTGGTGAGATCTTGTATTTTACACCATATGGCTAATTATATGTCTACTGATCATCTCAGTCCAACACTACAAAGTTTTTCTACAGCCCGTTCAGCTTTGGTGATACCCAAACATCATACTAAGGCCACGCAAGACCCTGGTTGGCAACAGGCTATGCAAATGAAAATGGATGGTCTTCTCTCTCGTGGCACATGGGAATTAACGGTTCTTCCACCTGAGAAGAAGGTTGTGGACTGGAGATGGGTCTTCACTGTGAAATATCAACCTAATGGGTCAATTGAGCTCCAGGTTGGTCACCAAAAGAAATACTCAAACTTATGGAGTAGATTACTTTGATACTTTCTCCCCAATTGCCAAATTGAACTCAGCTCGAGTGATTTTATCTCTTGTTATTAACCTAAGATGGCCAGTGTACTAGTTGGAAGTCAAAAATACTTTCGTACATGGAGATTTGCATAAATAAATCTATATGTCTCTTAGAGAATCAAAAGAAAGTCTTATTCTCAAAAGAAACCCTAACCCACTTTTTATAGAAAAGAGAACTAAGCTAATTACATAAGTACCCACTCAATATAAATAAAACACTAAAAACATCATATAACCTCCTATAACTCAACACTCCCCCTCAAGTTGGGGCGTATGTGTCAATGAGACCCAACTTGTCACTCCAAAAGTCATGGTATTTCCTCTTAAGAGGCTTAGTGAAAATATCAGCAATCTATAGCTCAAAAGAAATGTAGGGGATACTTATCTTGCCCTCCAGGATAGCTCCTCGTATAAAATGGTAATCAACCTCAATAGGATTCGTCCTCTCGTGAAAGACGAGATTAGAGGCAATATATATTACTGACTTATTATCACAATGAAGTAGAACTGGGGTATCAACCAGCATCCCTAGATCTCGCAGAAACCCATCCATCCACGTGATCTCACATGCAGCCTGTGCCATAGATCTATACTCTGGCTTTGCAATGGAACAGGCAACAACACCCAGTTGCTTGCTCCACCAAGAAACCAAATTTCCTCCCAAATAGATTGCAAAGCCAAACATAGATCGCCTGTCATCTATTGATCCTGCATAGTCTACATCAGAGTAAGCCGCAAGATTAAGAGTGCCACTAGCCACGTAATACAGATCTCTCCCCTGGTTACCCTTCAAGTATCTCAGGATGAGATACACATCATGCCAATGACTGTACCTGAGACTCTGTATAAACTGACTAGCACGACTAACAGCAAAGCTAATATCTGATCGAGTAATAATCAGGTATAATAACCGACCAACAATACAACAATATCTGGTAATATCCTCAAACAAGGGATCTGACTACCATACAAAAAGGCTTTTTCTATATCTAACTAATGCAGAGGCCATCCTCTCAACACAGCAACTGACAAGATAATCCTGATGAAGGTGATACGAGCAACTGGCAAAAAAGTCTCCAGGTAATCCACTCCATACGTCTGGGTGAACCCCTTGATAACAAGTCATGCCTTATATCGCTTCATTGTCTCATCTAACCTATATTTGATAGTGTACACCCATCTGCAACCAACAAATGCGAAACCCTCAAGACATAGAACAAGATCCCAAGTCTTCCTGGTCTGAAGTGCATACATCTCCTCATCCATGATAGCTTTCCATCTTGGATCATCGAAAGTCTAAACAATGTCTCTTGGAACAACTACTGTGGTAATGGCTGAAGCAAACCGTCTGTCCTCTGCCTGGAGATGAGATACAATAGTATAACGGGAAATAGGGTTAAAGCGTAGTCCCAGGTCTCCTCTACACAATCTCCTCCTCACCATCTGACTTACCCCCACCTGATAGAGTAGTAGACTGAGTTGGTGCCTCATCTATGATGTCATCTAACTGTGATCTCCTGTGATATATCTGCGTATCATGTATCGTCGCCTCTATAGATGAACCTTCTTCTGAGAAGTAGAGGACTTTCTCAAAGAAGGTTATGTCACTAGTGATAATATATCACCTCCGAACTGAGTCATAGCACCTGTAGCCCTTCTAGGTTCTAGAATACCCAAAAAAGATACACTTTATAGCTCGGGGAGCAAATTTATCATGTATCCCATAATTCTGAATGAAGCAAACACATCCAAAAACTCATAGAGGAAGCAAAAAAATCCTGTCACACTCAAGATATATAATCTAATATGGAATCTGACCATGAAGCACTGAGGATGGTAACCTGTTACAAATAATATGGGATCTCCCCAAAATTACTTAGGAACCATCATATTATACATCAAGGTCCTACCAATATCAAACAAATGGAGCAACTTGCACTATGCAACTCCATTCTACTGAGAAGTATGCATAAGATGTCTAATGAATTATCCCCCTAGAACGAAATTCTTCCTGCAAGTCACTACACATGAATTCTAATGCATTATCACTAGGGAAGATCTAAACAGTAGTTCCATACTGTGTCCATATCTCTGATAGAAACTGTCAAATAATGGTAAGAATCTCATTCCTAGCCTTCATCAAGAACACCCAGGTCAGTCGACTGTTGTCATCAATCATAACTGCAAAATATCGATGTCCACCGGTAGTAGCAACTCTAGAGGGCCCCTAAACATCATAGTGCACTAAAGAAAAAGGCATAGAGTTAACACCAGCCTCTCTCCTTGGATAGAGGCCCCTGTGGTGCTTCCCCAGCTGGTAATCCTCACACTCCAAGACCAAGGAATCAGGTAGTTGTGGGTACATCTGACACATCTTCTTCATAGAAGGATGCCCAAGTCTCCTGTGCCAGAGTAATGGATCACGGGAAATAGACACTGCCCCAGCGAATAGAGTAAGCATGTCTAAATAATAAAGTCCACCTCTTTCTATTACACCACCAATAATATCACCAATGACTCGATCTTGAAAGTGACAATGCCTCTCATCAAAAATAACACGACACCCGATATCTTTGCAAATTTTACTGACTGATAAAAGATTTATGGGAAACTCAAGAGCATAATATACATGTTCTATCTTCATCTTGAATGTAGCATCAACACATCCAATAGCAGTCACAAGGGAAGTTGCTCCATTAGCTACCCGTACATCCTGAATTCCATGAGAAGACATGGGACTTTGTCTCCAGTAAGATGAACAGAGGCACCAGAATCAATCACCCAAGTACTTCTGGTCCCGTATTTCCTTCCTCCAATCTCGTAGGCTGCAAACGCTAGCCCCATTAACTCTGAATTTGATCTACTCAGATCAAATACCAGTAAGAGAAGGTTCATCACCCTTGATGGGAAGCGTGAGAGAAGGCTCATCACACACTTAAATCCACGAACAAGACAACCTCCACCCTCCGCACAGCGTTACCCACGTTGGTGTTGCCCCTTGCGCCACCGCTGCTACCACTAGGACCCCGCACACCACGACAAGCTACACTGGCATCGTTGCTGCTCCAAGCGCTGCCGCTAGCGCCGCCCAGGCCTCACACTCCATCATAGGCGTTGTTGCTGGCACCGATAAGGCCCGTACCGCTCCTAGTGGCACCACTAGTGCCTCCTAAGCCTTGTGCATCGCCGCTAACGTCGTTGTTGACACTGCTGGCGCCGCCCAGGCCTGGCACACCATCACATGCACTATTGCAGGCGCCACTAAGGCCCGCGTCGCTCCTAGCACCGCCGCTAGCGCCTCCTAGGCCTTTGCACTTCGCCACGAGCGAAGCTGTTGGTCCACGCGCCACCACTGCATGCACCGATGCATGCCCTTGCACCATCCACGATGATGGTGTCACCATTCCTCTCCATTAGATCACCTCATGTTGGTGATCAAGAAACATATTGTGGTGGATTTTTTGTAGGATATCGGGGCACCAACCTAGGACCGTTGCTTTAATACCTGTAAAGAATCAAAAAAAAGTCTTATTCTCAAAAGAAAACCTATCCCTTTTTTAATAGAAAAGAGAACTGGGCTAATTACATAAGTATTCCCTCAATATAAATAAAACAGTAAAAACGCCATATAACCCCTTACACCTCAACTATCTCAACCACCAGGCTTTATGGTTGAAAGGAGAAAGGTATGTGAACGGAAGAAGGCTACATATGGACTTGAGAAAAGTCCACGAGAATGGTTCGAGCGACTGATTGATTTTTGCAAATCCACCTATAACCACTCTATTCTTATCCAAAGGATAAATTCTGGTATGATAGTTCTTGCAATATATGTTGATGATACGATGCTTACAAGAGACGACACCAAAGGCATTCATGAGTTGAATATATTTCTTCAAGACACTTTTATTACTATGGACCTTGGCAAGCTACAATATTTTTTGGGCAAAGAATGTGCCCGAAATTCCAAAGGAATGTCCTTATCTTAAAGGAAATATGTGCTTGAATTACTTGCAAAAACTAGAATACTTATGAAAAGCAATGGTCATCTCAATGTCCATGCATACTCGGATTCTAATTATGTAGGCAATTTCGAGGACAGGAGGACTACAACGAGGTATACTATGTTTTTGGGTAGCAACCTCATCAAATGGAAGAGCAGGAAACATACTGTAGTATCTAGGTCTAGTGCAGAAGTTTAATACAGGGTGATGACCCACATCAACTGTGAAGTTATGTGGCTAATGAATTTTCTGAGAGATCTTGATTTTACTACTTCTACTCCAGTGTCAATGTTCCGTAACAATCGATAACTACATTCATTGCTTCAAATCTAGTCCTTCATTAGCGCACTAAGCATATAAAGGTGGATTACCATTTTGTATGTGATATGGTCACTTCAAGACAGATTTACACACCTACAACCGCATCCAAACAACCGTTGGCTAACATTTTCACCAAAGCTCTACCCCGAAAGAGAGATGAGTTTCTATGTTCCAAGCTAAGTATGATAGATATATATATTCTAGCTTGAGAGGAAGTACTAGAGTTATTGGGTTTTTTCATATATAAGGGTGAATGTGTTACTTTTTAGTATGGCCTAAACTTACGATGTAATTTATCCAAAGCCTCTCTCTCTATAAATAGAGGCCTAAGGTTTCATTTACGAATAAGACGTTTCATTCTTTTTTACTTCCAACACACCGGAATATGCATTGCACATAGCTTGCTTGGCAATGATCTATAGGGGATTCACACTCACTAGCATGGTTGCACTGTGATCTTTATTGTAACCTACAATAAGGTGTTGGGTAACATAAAAGAGAGGGAAGAAAAGGGGTAACCGTGGAGATATGGGATGTTGGTGGTGGAGTAGACCTTAAGTCTCCTCCAATGCCATGTCACAAAAAGTAGATGCCCTCTTCAAATTAAAAGAACAAAGGTGGATGCCATGACCAGACACCCCAACTCTTCTTTATATAGCACAATTAGGATTAGATTGGAAATTTACATGCTATCCCTGAAACTAATAAAAGATTAAGAAAATAACAAAAAATCAATCAAAAGCTAAATTGTTCTCTCTACACTCACCGAAACCAAACTTTCAACCCATGTTTTTTTTTATTTACTGGTAAGGGCAAAGTTACACAATGAGCTTGGTTTATATCTGTGGCACACAGTTTAAAATAATAATAATAATAAGACAACAACAATGAAGAAAGAGAAAAAGAAAAGGAAAAGATAATATTCACAACTTCTATTTTGACTTTCTTGATGGAGGAGATAATATTCATAATTGAATGATTTATTCAAGGAGCTCTCAAGATAAAGGTACAACAATCTAAAAGTGAAAAGTACACAATGAATGCCATAACATCCAAAGGAAGATGACAGAAGGGAATATCTGAAAAGACAGCCACGAAAACTCCTTAATAATTGTATATCTACTCAATAAAGTGTGTATTTCTATTCCAAATAGTCAGCCACATACGAATAATGTATGGCCAAAAGAATATAGCAAGTGTCAGCACGTACGGATATGATGTTTCTGGCAGAAGCCAGATATAATTCCTAAAACTGCCAAGGTGTTTGCTTGTGTGGGTGCACATGCATGTGAATGTGAATGTGAATGTATGGATATACTGCTAAGGAAAAATTTTTAGTCCCAGTCCACATGGTTCTTGAAGTTAGCTTCAATTGAAGCTCAAAGGTCAAGATCTAACATGATATACCATTCAGCACAAATATTAGCATGAACATGTTCATAAAGGAGATTTATGACACGAGGAGATAGGCACACAATATAATCAAAAATGTTGTGTAAAAAGGCATAAAATTATTCTCAAAAGAGGAACAAAATCTAAAAAAACTCACAAGCAACTAAAAGATGCACATACAACATAGGCAATATAGAATCTGATTTCGACAAGTGATCAAATGTTGAGTCCGTTCATGACAAAAAAGCTCAATTTGTTGTAGAGATCTGGATTGTCTTCAATCAAAAGAAACTATCGATATTCGATAGAATGGAGAGAGAGTGTGAGAGTGCGAGAGGGAGTAGGGGGAGATGAGAGGAAGGGAGGGCGATCGGAGAGCTAGGGATGGACGCTGGTCGAAGGGTGGTCGAGGCGGAGGAGAACGGCGTCGGAGGTGGTTTGCTTCAAATGAAGGGGGCAGAGACATCTGGCGTAGGACTGTCGAGATTCCGTGCGATGTATCCGATGTGGGCAGCTAGGTCATCAGAGGGCGAACTGCGCGGAGGAGCAAAGGAGGAACACGGTCGCGGGCGCGAGGGAGGTAAGACTCCCACCCCCGCCGGAGGGGGCACCTCTGGTCGAAGTCAAGGCCCCATGGTCGGAGGACTCTGGGAGGTTCGACAGGGCTCTCGCTTCGGCCCTGATTGCGGTGGTGACAAAGGGTCGAGTCGAGTTTCGAGAGCTAGAGATCAAGGTCATTAGGGTCCTCGGAGGCGAACATGGAGGAGACGGAGAAGCTTCTCTTCAACGAGACCCGGTGCGCAAGAGGTGTGGTCCGATGGCGCTAGGCGGTGCGATCAGACGGCGCAAGGAGGGAGCACCCGCTGCGAAAGGTAGAGCTCTCACTGGACTTGGTGGGAATCCCACTTTTCCTTCGAACCTGACAGGTAGTCGAAGCGATCGTCGCTCCGTTCACGCGACTACGGAGGTGTAGGGGCCTCAGCCTCGACAGCGAGAACCTCAGCACAGTTTGGGCCGAGGTGGAGATGCAGCTTGGCGAGGAGGTGCAGGAGGTGACGCTTCAGCTAGGGAGTTCGTCGTGGGTGATCCTCGTCCAGCCGAAGGAGGAAGGGCAGAAATCATACGCGGAGGCGTTGGCTGGCTCGGCCGGTGGCAAGGCGGCGAGGAGGAGGGTTCCGGCGAGCAAGACCGGAGGGAGACCGAGGGGCGCTGGGAAGGGCGTCGCCTCGTGGACCAAGTCGGTCGCTCTGAAGGCTACACCTCTCAAGGCACATCCCTCAAGGATCGCAACGGTGCAGGCTGGCTAGGGTCTCAAGGAGCAGGCAGGGACACACGAAGCGTTGGGTGGAGACTCCGAGGGATTACAGCGGGAGGACGAGGCCGCATCGGTCGCAAGCAACGCATTGATGGGCCCCGGGGGAAGAAGTGAGGAGAGGCAGCGGCACATTAAAACCTTTGAGGCTTGCGGGGGAAGGCTCGAGGCGATGCGAAGGTTATTTTGAAGCAAGCGTAGAGTCGGACCTGGGTCCAAATCCACGCCCGGACCCGATACCGGTTCGCAGCTCACTTTTAAATGGCCCGAGAAGGGTCCTATTAAAACTTGGGCGCAACATCTCGAGCCCAGGGGAGCAGGGGGAGCTGGAGCGCGATCGGGGGAAGAGATCGACCCTCAGAGGGAGCGAAGGAGCCAGTGGTCCAACCAGGCTTCTACACCAGAGGCTCGAGAGACTATGGGCGGCGACTTGGGGACCCCCCAAGGCACGAGGGGAGACGGAGGAGGAACCCACGACGACGAAGGACATGCCAATAGTTAGAGGTCGGGTCGCAACTCTCTAGCTCAGGCGCGCCCCTCGCGGGACGACAGAGGGTTGGGGTCTGGGGAATCTCGCCGAAGAGGGGAGAGTTGCGAGACACCCGAAGGCCCAGGCGGGGACCACCTGGTGACGGAAGACTCGCTGTCTAGTGGCGGGGGACAAGGGGCCTCAAAGTGCGAGCCCGAAGGAGGCAGTGCTACTCCTGGTGCAAGTGATCTGTGGCAGGCTCTAGAGGTGGTAGAGGTCCCCCTTGGGTCGGGGGGGCACGGTAGGGAGGCTACTGTGGGGAGGTTTAAGGGAAGGAGCTCGCCGGTGATAGGGGAGAAGGTAGGGGGCGGTGAAGGCAGGGAGGGCAACGACATGGGGAGAAAGGGGGAGTGTGATGGGGCAAGGAGTAGGGGCAGGGAGCATGGCGATTTGGTGGGAGGGTGGGCTAGCGCCTTTGAAGAAGGGGAACTGGAGCGAGTGGCAGAGGGGGCTAGTTTTGATCGTAAGAGAGGGCAGTGCAATTGGGACCCCATGGTGAAAGTCCTCACATGGAACGTGAAGGGGCTCTGCGACCCCACCCGCAGAGGGACGTTGAGGGCATACCTCGCTAGATGGAACTCGGATGTAGCGTTTCTACAGGAGACGAAGCTGCAGGAGAGTGACCAGAGAAGATAGGGGGAGATTGGGGGAAACACGATGCAGGGATTTATAGCTCTGGATGCGGTAGGAAGATCTGGTGGGGTGATTATCAGCTGGAAGGACCTATTCTCGGTAGGTAGGAGTGGGTTTGGTCACGATGCAGCTGAGGAGGAGTGACGGGCTTGTGATAACGTTCTCCTCGGTTTATGGGCCTTCGGATGAGGCGGAGAGGAGCTCCTTGTGGGAAGGTCTTCGCCAGGTGACGAGGAGCTTTCAGGGGAGTCTGTGGCTCATTGGTGGGGACTTCAACGTCAGCTGCTGGTAAATGATAGGTCGGGAGGCCGAAGAGGCAAAGACCGAGGCTCGGAAGAGCTCGCTGGCCTCGTAACAGAGCATGGATGGCAAGACGTACCCCCCCACTTCCTATGCCTTCACGTGGAGAGATTCAGGAGGTCGGATGTTAAGGCTGGATCGCTTTTTTTGCTCGGTGGAGCTGGCAGAGGTGTTTCCAATGGCCAGGGCCCATGATATGGAGAGACATTTCTCGGATCACACCCCGCTGATGTGGGAGTCTGGAGAGGGAATCCGGTGCAGCACATACTTCAAATTTGAGAGGACATGGCTATTGGAAGAGGGTTTCAGAAGCCTGGTGGAGAACAAATGGAAGAACATGCATCCAAGCGGGTTGGCGGTTGCGAAGCTGGAGGCAAAGCTCCTAGAATTGAAGCAGTTTCTGAAGGAGTATAGGAAACAGCTAAAAGAGAAACGGACCAGATTGCGGGACGAGGTGCTCGCGAAGATCCAGAGATTAGATGAAGTGGACTTGGGACTGATGACGGGCTCGGAGAGGCAGGACAAAGCGGACTGCATGAAAGTCATCTAGGAAGAGTACAGGAAAGACAAAGTGGAATGGAGAACCAAATCCAGGTAGAAGTGGGTTAAGGAGGGGGACTCAAACACCAGGTTCTTTCACTTAACGGCCTCGACCAGGCGTAGAAGAAACTGGATTGAGAAATTGCCGATGGGCAAGATGGAGTTCTCAGGCAAAGAGTTTATGGGGAGGGCAGTGGCGGGGTTCTTTAGGGAGTTACGGGGCGAAGGAGATGAGGGAGATGGCGATGGAGGGGGCTTGGGGCTCCAACCATAGGGGTTGAGGAAGCAGAGAGATTAACGGTACCTTTCACAGAGGATGAAACCCGAGATGCGGTTTGGGGGCTAAATGCCGAGGGGTGTCCGAGACCGAATGGTTTCCCAGTACTCTTCTTCAAAGAATTCTGGTCACTATTGAAGGATGAAATCTTGTGGGTCTTGACAGAATTCAGAGAAGGTAACAGGAGCTTCAACAGATTGAACAGGTTTTACATGTTCCTCCTGCCGAAGAGAGATGGGGCGGAGATGGTTGAGGACTACAGGCTGATAACGCTGTCAAATGCGGCATATCTGATCATTGCAAAGATTCTAGCAAATAGACTCAGAAGGGTGATTGGTAAGGTGATATCAGAGGTGCAAACCACCTTCATCCCAGGGAGATACATCCTGGACGGCTACGTGGCAGCAACGGAAATCCTAGCGCATTGGAGAAGTGGAAGAAAGGCCTTTCTGTGGAAGGTGGATTTCGCGAAGGCCTATGACTCGGTGGAGTGGTCCTTCCTGTTGGCAGCTCTGGCTAAGAGGGGCTTTCCGTAAATCTGGATCAAATGGATGAAGTAGTGCATCACCACGGCATCTTTCTCGATTCTCATTAACGGGAACCCGACAAGGGGTTGGATACAGCCGAGGAGGGGCGTGAGACAGGGCTGTCCCCTAGCGCCTTTGCTCTTTGTGCTGGCGGCAGATGCCATAGCCAAGGCGACCGACAGAGCACGTGCGGAAGGAATGCTGCAGGGATTCCCTTTGGAAGGAGGGGACGGTATCTCCGTCATGCAATACATGGATGATACCCTCTTCTTTGTTGAGGGGTCGGTGGCAGAGGCAAGAAAGTGCCGTATCATTCTAGAGATATTCTGCGAAGCATCAGGTATGCGGATAAACTAATCCAAGTCCTCTTTCGTTCAATTCAACATGGAGGCTGGGGAGGCTAGGAAGTGCTCGGAAGCACTGGGGACAGGAGAGGGAACACTTCCAATTCGATATTTGGGGTTGCCCCCGACAGATAGGAGGATTTCAGCGCAGGACTAGACACCGATGATGGAGAGGATTGAGGGTCGGCTCTCGGGCTGGGCATCCAAGATGTTATCTAGAGAAGGGCGGCTGGTCCTTCTCAAGGCAATCCTCTCTATGATACCGGTTTACTTTTCCTCTGTGATCAAAATGCCTCGGAAGGTGGAGGACAGGATTACTAGCTGCTTGAGAAATCTATTTTGGACTAACTATGGGGCGGGGGGAAAGGGGCGAGATTGGTGGCTTAGAACGAGGTTTGTTTGCCGTTCAAGGAGGGGGGTTGGGAGTTATGGAAGTGGGGAGGATAAATGATAGCCTTCTGACGAAATGAAACGACAGGTTGCTGAGGGGAGGTCTCTTTGGTAGGAAGGATCCTGCACTCCTGCTATAGCACACCGGTGAATTGGAAGCTCCTCACCTTGCCTCCGAGAGGAGCATCACACTTCTTAAGGAGTTTGTCTCTGGTAGCACCGAAGGTCCGATCTTTCTTCACCCCGGTGCTAGGCTGGAGTGAGGATTTTAGATTCTGGACGGACGACTAGACGGGTGCCGGGGCGCTGGCAAAGCAATTCCCTAGGCTTGCAGCATTGGCGACTGACAGAGGGGTTTCGGTGGCGGATGTCTGGAGCGGCGCATGGTGCTCGTCTTTTGTGGACAACCTGTAAAATCAGAGATATGGAGAGATGCAGGTGCTCTTGCAGGATCTCTAGGGTTGGCAGCCAGAAGACGGAGTGGACCGATTCGGGTGGGAGGAGGGAGATTTCTCGGTGTGGGAGGCATATAGGAGACTCGGTGGCCCGGCCACCACAGGGAACATCGATTTAGTCAAAGACTGCAGGCAACTCTGGGAGGCCTCCTGCCCTTTGAAGGTCGGAATCTTCGCTTGGCTCCTCAGGAGAGGACAACTAGTGACCAGGACATGAAGAGCCCGCTGGATGCCAGGCGCGAACAGGTCTTGTCCACTCTGCGGCCAAGCAGACGAGGATACTAATCATTTTTCTTCACCTGCCCGATGGTGAAACGAACGTGGCAGTAGATGGATGATTGGTGGTGGGCAATTGACTCCCAGGCGGATTTCTGGCAATCGTTCAAGTGTGGTGGGGTCAACGAAGAGCATCAGGTGTTCCGATCGAGGAGAGAATGGGCCAGACCGTTGGCGATTCTCTGGGCACTCTGGCTGGGGAGGAATGCAGTGGTGCTTAGGGGACAGCACCCCTATGTAGATAATTTTGTAGGGGCTGCAAAATCTTTGGTGTTGAGTTGGAGTGCCGCTCTTTAATGCAAATTCTAACGTTTTGTTTTAATGAATATCTGGGTGGGATCTAAAGGATCAACACCCTTTTTTCCTTTCAAAGAAAAACAAACTATCTGAAACTATCCAAATGTCATATAAAAGCCTCTTCATTTGCCCTACTTTCAGCAACTCCAGATAGGGCCTATACTATATGCAGTTCAGGGAGGCAAAGCAATGAACCCTGCAAGAAACAAAGTAAATTTTTACAACTCTTTCTTGCCACCATTCAGGTTTGGAGGCAAAAAGGCACTTCCTCCGTTCAATTTCTCAACCCTTGAAAAACCTTGATCAAAGTAACTTTTCTTGCAATTCAGGGGAAAATCCCAACACTATTTCAGGAAACACTATTACTTTGCTGTCACACATGCACGCACGCACATGCACACGCATGTATGTATGTATGTATGTATGCATACAACAAAAGAAAGAAAGAAAGAAAAATCTCTATGATGACACCTAAAAGCTAGATATAAAGGAATCAGCAGATTTTATGTGAGCAGGAAAAAGTAACTATAACTTACATCAAAATTAACCCGTCTGTTGAAGCTAAAAGAACAAGAAGCTGCTTGAAAATAAGAAACAGAGAATATCTAAGTGGTATAAATGCAGAGCTAAAAATCAGCCTCATGTCAAATATTCAAAAAATAAAGTGCAAAACTTCAAATTATTACGACATCAATACTAAAAGGTTTTTAGCCATTTGCTGTTGTCAGGATTCCAATCTGGGGACCACCCATAACTTGGAAAATATCTCCCTTCACAAAAAGGAAAAATAAGCCTAAGCTGCTTAGGTCCATAGAACGACCATATATGTATGAATACGATATCAACAATTAGGTTACAAAAGTATTCCTCGTGCTACTCCTTAGACGTCATCTTGTATACACTTAAAATGACTAAAGAAATCCAAGTTAAAGTGGTCATCATCTAGAGAATATTCCTGTAAAAAAGTAATAATAAATAAATAAATAAATAATCTCATAGGAAATTCTCCATGACTTTGAGATGTTCTCCAGGAGATATTTGTAATCTATCATAATAGAGATGTCCATTCACAAGGCACAACATCAGAAGAGTCAGGTTTTCCCTAATTTATCTCTCATCCACACTACCCAAAGACGAACTTCCTCTCCTACACTCTACCATGCTAGAGACTTGAATGCCATTTTCATAAGAATGCTTTTCCTTACTTTCGGAAGAGGAGGTTTCCAAGTAATAAAAACTACCATAAAGCCCTCCAAAGACACCACATGAATCCAAAATCATCTTCTCCACGGAATCGCTCTCAGAAAGTTTTTCTGAGCCCTTCCTCAAAAAATTGTGATCTATAAATAAAGATCATCTCCGAGTGGATAACCAGCCACCAATATTTATTATCCCCTCCCAATATAACAAACTCCACGCGTTGCCAATCAGAATCTTGGTGTTCATCTAAACCTATGAAGAAGGAAAACAAGGAGGCCAAAAGCATGCACAGCAATTCCAGACAAAACAACATCCATATGAATAATACTACCATCTATCTGTACCATCAGAAGCAGCAAAAAAGAAGAAGAAGAAGAGGAAGAAGAGGTTGTTCTTCTTCTTCCGACTTACCCACTGGCGTCAGCGATCTCCCTGGAGATCTTCATCTTCTTGGTGGTCCCCTTATAGAGATCCTCGAGGCTACACGGCAACGGATTCTCGATAGACGCGGCCTTCCGCGGTTGCTGGTGGAACCCCCCGGACGCCTCGCCCCCTGGGAAACCCCCCGACGCAAAGAAGCTGTCCCCGAACATCCCACCGGGTAACCTCGATGCCCCTCTCATCCCACCACCACCACCACCACCACCTCCACCTCCACCTCCTCCTCCTCCCATACCCCCGAAAGGGCTCGAGAACCCGAAGAACTCTGCGAATATGTCGTCCGCGCTCCTGGGGTTGAACCTGAAGGACGTGGGCCCATCCCCCGTGGAAAAGAAGGTCGTGGATCCTCCAGCGCCCGGGGGAGGCACCCCTCCCTTCAGTCCCTCCTCCCCGTACTGGTCGTACACCGCCCTCTTCTGCGGATCGCTCAGCACCTAAATTTTTTTTTTTAAATAATAATAATAATAATCAGAGGAAAATCTTGATTCTCAAGATATAATAATAATCCAGAAGGGAAGGGAAGGGAAGGGAACGTGGAAAAAAAGAGGCAATACATCGTAGGCTTCGGAGATCTGCTTGAACTTGGCCTCCGCCTCCTTCTTGTTGTTGGGGTTCTTATCGGGGTGCCACTTCATGGCGAGCTTTCGGTAGGCCTTCTTGAGGTCGTCGTCCGAGGCGGACTTGTCCACCTGCAGGATCTTGTAGTAATCGACGCCCATGCTTCTGCTGCGGCTGTCGCCGCCGCCGCCTTCCTTCCTCTTCCTCTTTTGGCTATGCGTCCTCGTTGTGCTTGCGTTTTGTGCGTGCCGCGGCGTTTCTTTTATCTATCTATTCTGTTGTTGAGAATGTGTGTAGAATGTGTCCGTCTGAGAGATTTGCCTTGTGATGATGATAATGGTGATGATGGGTGTGGGATTCGGACGATCTTAGAGGGCGGGGTGGACGACAGGAGAGGAGGTGGAACCAAAGCTCTCTGGAGAGAGACAGCGTTGGGGGTACCGACGATGGAGAGGATGTGGTGGAAGGTTCCAGAAGATAGCGGCAACATCGACGGGAATTGGCTAAGCCATGCGGCGGAGACGGAGCTTCGTTACATTACGATAATAATAGAGTAATGATTTACTCAAGTCATAATTCCAGCTTTTTTTAAAGTTATTCATCTAAGCTGTTCTTTTTCAACAGTACATGTACAGTGCAATAGTATATGTACAGTCCGAAATTTGTATCATCTTTTTTCCTTTCATCCCCCTCCCTTTTCCTCTCTTCCTTCCTTTCTTCTCCTCGTATATGTCAATATTTTTTCTATCCATGTACACGCTCGAAACCTTGTGATAATTACTCATAAGCCCCTTACATACATTATTTTATTGTTGCTCTATTCTATACATAAAATCCCCCACTAGAATGTGGTTACAGGTTAGTTTAATCTCAACCTTAGTGAGTTGGTAGTGCACATCATTCAAGTGGAGAGATAATTAAGAGGAAGAAAACTTAGCAAACAAACCAGGCCAAGTCAAATCCTTTCATCAAATGGATCTGGTGTCAGGCACCGACGATGCAACTCATAATATAATAAATCAGATCTATCATTTACCACATGAAAGTTTTAAGTCCAACTAATCTAATGGTCAATGGATCTAATTTACCCATTACTTTATATATACATGTGGGTGGGTTCAATTGCTGTATTCCCCCTTCACCGTTCTCTCTTACTCTCTCGTACGCACATAATATTGTTAAGGTATCATTTATTTTGAGAGATTAATTTTAAAAAATTAATTTTATAAATGTTGAGTTTGTGAGATAAATATGAGATTGTAAAATTTTATATTTGAGATAAATATAGGTCAAATTATGAGATATTTGGAGGATTAGGTGTGAATAAATTCATCCCACCCTCCTCTTGATATTGGATAATCTTTATTAAGAGTTTTATCTTGGAATTATTATAATCCAAGATTAAAAAATCTAAATATAACATAAATGGCTCAATTCCTTAAAACAATTCCAAGGAGATGATTATGTAGTATCACCAACTATGAACAATTACAGATAAGAATGATGGCCTCTCCTAACAAGTGGAAAGGGAGAGGAAACACAAAAAAGAGAACCGGATATCTTATAAATTAAAAGAACTTTAAAGTTAACAATCATTTCGATTGACACTAATTCAAGAGGTTTCAATGATTTACATACACTATCAAAATATATAGGTAATTATGACTGTTGGGGGGTTTTGTGATTACAAAAGTCAAGGGGCTTATATGTAAAAAAAAATATCTTATTTTTTTTATATTAATTAGTGAGATACCCATATTTTTCTGTGGGAGTTTATAGAAATTTTATATATGTAATTATAGTATATAATTTAACTAAATATCCAAAAGATTCACTTTAATAGAATTTAATCTATAATTTAATTTTTATTTATATTAAATTCGATGATTAATAATAATATAAATCACTAAGATGGTATCAAAATTTTAAAAATAATGTAGCAAAAGTCACGCACGTGGATTTAGTGGTGTTGGGTACAAGATCAAACTGGAGTAGAAACTTTCCTAGTGATATTTACTGTTTACTTGAAATTATAATCCCAAGGATGGCCGCAGAAATGACTCTCTTCTCCTGAGGATGCTCTTTGGGTTGTCTTAATTTTTTTCACGCGGATTGGTAGAGTTTGAGCTTTCCTTTCAAATTTTTATAAAAGTAATTTTACACAATTGCAATTCAATGAAACATACATTAAGTTTGAGAAAAAAAATTATACATGTCAAGTTAAGCTTGTAATGAAGCCACCAATTTGAGATAACAATAAAAAAGGTGGGCATATGTGCAATAAATATGACCATGTGCACACCATTTACATTGATTGAATATTTAAGTATCTTCTATATATTAGTGATTTTCTTCCATCTTCACATCTCAAAAATATATTTACACATGTTAAATACATAGGTTGATGATAACAAGTAATAGACAAAAGTATAATTAAGGTGAGTTCTACATAAAATCTAATATGTCTTTGTTAGTCATATTTTCTATTAGATATTTAGCGTGTGAGGTTTGAAAACAAAAACATTAAATTTTTCAATAACTTATCGAATCTGGTTAACTTATATAGATGGCTCTTTTCATAAACTTAGAAGATAAGTGAGGCTTGAAAAAAAAAATCTAAGATCCTAATTTCCTAATTACGTACTAACCATCATTGAAAGTGAGATTATATATGCAAAATACAAAACGGAATCTTAATTTCAGTAATCAATAGAAGTAACACATAAATATATATAAAGTGGAGAGGTAGAGTCAAATGGGTTTTTAGCCAGCATTAGGTTGGGGGTTATTTAAGGAAAGAGGGAGGAAATCTGAAAAGAAATAAAGTGGCGCAAAAAATTGCTAAATGTCCAACAACCTTTGCTGGATGATCCAACGATCTTTTCCTTCGTTTTACCTTAAAACCACGCTAATGGTTGTACGGGGGAAGGGAAGTGTAACGAGCGCGTGCCCCAGACGTCTTTTAAGACGTCTGGGAGGTGGCCCAGATGTCTGTAAAGACGTCTGGGATCACATCCAGACGTCTGACCAGACGTCCGGGATAGTTTACAGACGTCTGGCGAACAGTTATGCTCGCACGGGATATTCGTCTACGCGCCTGTGCACGCAGACCTGCGATCCTGCATCTTCTCTGCGGCTGCAGGCGACTGCGACCGTCTCTCTCTCCTCTCCGCGCGGCGTTAAAAGGGGGAGGGGGCGCGCCTCCCCTCCCGTCTCCACCATCTTCCTCCTTCTCTCCTGCCTGTGCGCGAGAGCGAGCGGACGCGAGGGCGCAGCGGCAGCGGCAGCCGCAGTAGGCGAGGAGGAGCTGCGGCGTGCGAGGGCGGGGCTCTGCCGTGAGGGCGAGCTCGCCGGGAGCGGCTTGGCCGGCCGGCGGAGGGCGCAGGGGGCGCAGAGCGTCGCGGAGAGGGACCTGCTGCGGGCGGAGCAGCGGACGCGCGAGGTGCGACGCGAGCGGCGTCGCGAGCGGAGGCCGAGCAAGGTTCTGATTCTGGAAAAATTTCCAGAATCAGACGTCTGGACTGATATCCAGACGGCAAGGTCGACGTCTGTGAGATCATACAGACGTCTGAAAGGTGAGTTTCCGCTTTCTCCTTCTTTTGTCGACTGACCGTACTGAGGGAGGGGGGTTGGCTGTGCGCAGGTGTTCTGATTCGTCATCCTTTGAGAATCAGACGTCTGGAAGTTGTACCAGACGGCGGGAGTGACCCCCAGACGTCCGTAGTGACCATCGGACGTCTGGGATCTAGGAGAGACGTCCCCACAGACTTCTGGACGTCCGGGGAACCAAGCCGAACAGGTAATTCTCTGATCCACCGTTTAAGACGTCTGGAAGGAGTTCCAGACGTCTGATTTTGCACAGTATTGTCTTTCTCGACCCGTTTGGGCTCCGTTTTCCGCGATTCGAGTTGCGTTCGTTTCAGAATTTATTCCTCTACCCGCCTACAGTAGCTATACACTGTTTTGAGACTCTCCTTGTGTTTGATCCTTGTGATAGGACCTCGTTCGGTTGCAGTCTTGAGAGTCGCGGAGGCGCGCGGGATTCCCGACCACGCCCCCATTACTCCCGTTGTACCTGGTAGAGTGGTTTTAAGTATTAATAAAATCTGTTAAAGTATGGAACCATAACTAGAACCTAGGGCATTGCATGAATCCTAGGAATGAGAAATATATGGAATGATAGCTCCTAGGTGTTGCATGAATCCTAGGGCCGGAAAACTAGATTGTATGATAGATCCTAGGATATGGCATGAATCCTAGGATGGAAAAACTAGTGGAATGTACATTACTGCAGTCTTGGAAAAATGGAAAGGAATATATATAAAGCTGCCTGTAAATTTAATTAACAGCTACCTGTTATGCATAAAGAATCATGTTGAGATCATGGAATGTGAGAACGTGAATCTGGAAAGTGAAACATATGATGTTCTGAGATAAAGAGCTGGAACCCTACGGGGAATTAGGAGTGGAACTCCTGGAAAGAAAAGGAATGGAACTGAGATGTAGTTTGTACTGTCTCTTGGGTACGCAGTACCAAGGGAAGTACCTGTACCTGTTTTAGTGCAGAGTGGGGCCAGCCGCCCCAGGGACCCGGGGTTAGGCTTGGCCGCTCTGTACCGACTTGTTGGCCCTCGTGTACGTAGTACCGAGGAGAGCTAGTAGTGTTAGGAGAGTACTAGCTACCCCACGGGCCCCGGGGTTCTACTAGCCTCCTTCACCGACTTGTTAGGCCCACTAGGGCAAACCAGGGTAGTCAGGCGAGGGTGCGCGGACTGTGGAGGGGCAAGGCCCCGGTTTGGTTACTGTGGAGGGGTTGGACCCCTGTTACTGAGAGGGCTCTGCCCTGGTTCCGTGCTGTGCTTTGGGCGCACCCGTTAACGGAAACGACTGACCGCGTGCCAGTACGGGCTAGCTACCTGTGCGTTTATCGCGCGTGCCGTAGTCACCGTTACGTCTGTCAGTGACCTTGGGGTGGTTGACTGAGGGTAGGATCACCACGGGGGACTCTCCCGGCCAGGAGAGCACCACGTGCTACTTCTACTGTTGGAAAAGACTGCAATCAAGATCGTCCCACGAGGACATTCGAGATCAAGTAAAGGATCTGAGAAGTAAATCAAATAGTGAGAAAAATTGAAAGATGTAAATAAAGGAAGTAATAGAACATAACAGCTACTGTACACTCTACTGTTGTGGTGATGCCTACTGTAGTAGTTTCTTTCCTTACTGCTGTACTTTCTTACTATTAGTTATATTCATGCTGAATGTGGTTTATTTTACTGTCTTTTGGTTACTTCCTCGTTGGACGACTGGGTCTTGGGATTAGTCGAGTCGGTCCGGTTCTCGTGTCTCGTAGGGACTCGGGAACCGGGTCGTTACAGGAAGGTACAGATCGTCAGATGATCCAATAACCTTTGATAAGTCACAGGATCATCTTATGACCTTTGATGGAGTGAAACTGCTAGGAAATGGTCGTAGGATGATCTAGCGACTTGTCAAAAGATCTAGCGACCTAAGGTTTCCCCTCTACATACATACATACATATATACATATAGGAGAAGTATCCATTGTGCACTATGCTCACATATTGTTTAAAAAGCCTAAAATGGTGACCATCGGATTACACAATATTTGATGAAACCACTTCACTATACAATAAATGGTTTTAACCATCCCACACAAACCACTGATTAATTTTGAAAATATCCAATCATAATTAGCTTATTATATATAGAATATAACAATGAATCCCTAAAATTTCATATTGATTACCTTTCATAATGACATCAATTGCTTATATTATATTCAATTATATGTTGTTGGCTTGTATTACAACTTGACTATTTATTATTTTATATGTTGATTCATTGTATTACAACTCAACTATCTATTATTTTGTGTTGTTCACTTGTATTACAATTGACTTTCTATTATTTTATACGTTGCTGGCTTGTATTACAACTAAACTCCCAACATCCTTGTTACTCAATGTCTCTTTGTAACACAAAACTTATATTGAATAAAAGTGATGTATTACAATATCATGTATTAAACGTTACAACTATTCACCACTAGGAGATACAACAATCTGCACATACACCGACAGTCAGTAACCGTCAATGTAGGTCAAATGACCATCATTGTAGGTCTAAAGAGCTATTTCGACAGTCATCTAAGTTGTTCTCTTAGGAGACATCGCTATAGGATATACCAATGGTAAGAATCGTCGGTGTTGTGCCTAGAGCTACAGCGATGGTCATGTTTTAATAAGCCTTTGATTTTATGATTATGCCAACAACGACACTTATGACTGCCGGTATATACCTATAGTGCTAAAAAAAACTTTTGTTAATGTAGTGCAAAAGTCTTTTCCAATGTAAAAATCGTTGGTAATACTGTCACTATAAATAAACAAGTTATCACCGTTGGTAAAACTATCACTATAAATAAACAAGTTATCACCCTACATGAAACATACGTTAATGCTTATTTCTATTGAATATAAAAAAATTATATCCCTAGTGTATCATCATTGAGACATCCTTGTATTTAATATTTAATTTTTTGTTATATATCATGCATAAATGGAACTTCCCCTGCTTATAAGACCCACTAAGTATACAAACAAATAATTAGAGTCACAAATCATTCAATCCAAATAAGACATTTTAGAAATATCAAGTATTAATAACAAAAAAAAAGAATTTGAATCATCAACAAATGTTTCCTTTAACTTGAAATACATAAGTTTCATGAGTACTATTTATGCAAAATTTTTTCAAACACAAACTATTGTCTGAAATGATATATTCGAAAAAATATGAAAAAATAATTCTTCACTTGAAGCAATCTTTAAATCCCCAACCTTCATGAATGCTACTAATCCTTGCATCTCCTAAGAAAAAAATCAAAATTAAATATCATTATTGAAAGTACTTAGAAAAATAAAAAATGTTAAACAAATAGAATTGAACTCGATCATAATCTTACCTGAACAAATTCAAATCAAACCCAAACCTTAAAAGTTGTAAATTGAACCGACCCCAATCACAATTTTACCTTGACAAATTCAATTCAAAAGTGAACCCTAAAGAAAATGCTTATCAAACCAAACAAAACCTATGCAAGTTTCCTCATATCTAATTCTCTTAAATCTCGTGCAAGAGTGAGCTACTTCCACCCCTACTACTAGAACAAAACATAGACCCTCTGCTATCCCAATGTTGGAAAGCATACATACACGTTCAAAGGGCTTGACTAGACTATAATCAAAGAGACTTGTATGGCATAGCGGTCCAATCATTGCAGAGTGAAATCATAGTTCAACAAGAGCATCTATCTAGCTCAAAATTAATTAGCTTAAGTGAAGCAACCCAACCTTAAGTTCAATTCATATCTATCTTCTAAATTCCAGGTGAGAATGTTGAAAGTATGAGTGCACTAAGCTGCCATTTGTTTGTTAAATTGTTGCCCATAGACTTTGATCTTTCTTCTCTTTAGACTCCAATGACATCTTTGCATGATAAATGAAGAACACTAACTTTGCAGACTCTTCCACTTGACCTGTACTTGAGCATTCCACAAGGCTTAGCAAAAGCTTTTTCGAGAGATCATGCTAATCCAAATTGCTGAGAACAACACTTGAATGAACAATGAACAAGAAATGAGGGCAAGAAATCAATCAAGCACCCAAGGGAAATAGTCTTTAGTGGAAAACCCATTTAAGATAGAAGAAAAGAATTTTGCTATAAATAAAAACAAAAAAAACAAAAATGAAGCTATGAGTACACGTATATAGACCCTAAAAGACTAACTTTTAAATTGAAATTTCAATAATCTCAACATTTTCTAGTCACAATGTAATTTCCCTTAGAGAATAGCTAGGACTAGATAATCAGATCCTTTAACCAATATAATTATATCCTCAATCAAGGCATCTAGATTCCATTTATTTTCTCTTGTTGGGTTAGGCATAATAGGTGCATTCTGGGTCATTGTTCAAGGAATGTTCAACAAGGATGGTATCCAAGGTAAAAGCATACCAATATATAAAAGCAAACCCAATATATAATTCAAAGTGATTCCATGCAGAAGACCACAAGTACTATATAAAAGAGAGACCTTAAACATAAATTATTTATAATTTTGTTGCACTTCATGACTGTATTCTTGAACAACCTCCCATTTTTGTGTTTACAATAAAAATTTCATGAAACATAAAGATTAAAAAATGGATGATTTAACTTAAAACTAAAGAAAAGATGCACCAATCAGGATTCCAACTCAGGTCTGTACCGTGGAAGGGTACTATTCTACCACTAAACCATTGGTGCTATTCATGTTCATGAACCTCAATTAATACAAACTAGGAGTGGTCAGAAGATGAATAATATTGAAGTCCTTCCTAATAATTTTTTGAAAAAAGAATTTGAAGTCTATTAGAAAAAGAAATCAAGAAGCAATACGGGGAGGTAGGCACACATGTAGATGGTAACGCTCCTCAAAATGATGGAAATATAGTACAATTGTCACAAAAAAACTAACTTATTTAATCAAGCAAAATGATGGAAATAGTTTTCCACATTGAACATAAATCTCCTCAAGTCATTCAAAGAACAATACACATTCTAAATTATGTTTGAAGAGAAGCTCCTCAACAAACAATAACTAGAAATTAAAAAAAAAATTGATGGCAAACATTTTTTTCAATGGGAGAATGATAGCAAATATTAAAGTAAGCAATTTATGTTTGATCATAACTACCGAAACAAGACCACAAGAAACTATGTCACAGAACATATCAATTAAACATTTAATTAAGTGGAAAAAAATGACATTAAGCATAACATAAAGAAGCTTTTCATAGCCTGAGAAAATGGAAGCACATTCAGGATAGCATCATTTGCACTAAACAAGGACAAAATGCCAAAAAAGCTACGTTTCAAACTAGACATGACTTTGAGGAACATATTTTCTTCAAATGTTATTACTGAAAGAGCACTGAATAGCATAAGCTTGATCAAATAGCAAAATTGTTCTCCATTACAACCTTATGTTCTTGGAGAAAGACAAACTATATAGGCTATTTAGTATCTAAAAAGACTACAACACAGGACAATTACACATTATAGCCAAATTAAATTAGCTTTCTTTTGACAGAATAAATTAGCTATTTATTAGACAAAAAGAGTAAAACATGGGACAATAATGCATGTTGACATTCACAAGGTACACACTCCAGGCGTCAATACAACATACCTCAGTGCTGCCCCCAAGACCAGATACAAATGGATCCTTTGGGAGAATGTGAAATATTTTGCTTGCAATAGCATGAAAGATTTTCTCCACTATGTTATTAACAGAAGAATTGAACTTGCATATAAGCTGGTTGGTTAGCACAAGAAAAGCCACCATTTCCTTTGGTTGCAAGGGCAGAAAGTATCAATGTTAACAACTCAGGGTCTTGGGAAAAAGATAAAGAATAGGAAAAAGAGGAAAGACATGATGCTCTATAAATCATGTTTGTCTAGAACAAAAGTGCAAACCAAGAATTTAAAAATTGGACCTGCTAGTCTTGAACCAGTTCAACAAAGAATTGGAACCAATAATGGTAAAACTGGTCAAAATTTATGGATGGTCAAAACCAGTGGAAACTAATGAAAACCTAGTTCAACAAATCAAACTAGTTGAAACAAACCACCTCAACTTGCTTTGAGACAAACAATCTAACCTCTACCCTCCTAGCAATCATCAAACTTGGGTGGTACCCCACAAATGAAACACTCACAACTACCCCAGTCTCGCCACAACCATTGTAGCCCCTACCACCAACCTTTCAAGTAGCTATCTTTTTTGAACTATTGTTTTTAGAGCTTTAGGTAAGCCATTGTAATTTGATTCATTGTTTCCTATAATGTTGCATGCTTAGGATCGAGTTGACATGTTTATGATTTCCACATGTCAAAAGCAGATGGATTTGTGTTTGTTTGACATGTTTGGAGTTCATCAATGAACTATTCGATTTGGATGTAAAGGAGGAAGCAACTAGTGTTGGATGCAAAGGAATCATTTCTTTGCATAGCTACTATTTAGGGCAGTGAGTAGCACTAAAGAAGGCATACAATGTATCAAGTACTTTGGAGTAAAATTAGATTTGGCAAGAAAACGGAATCAGGAAATAATTCAAATATGAGAAAAAGGGATTCATAGATTCATTTCCAAAAGCTTGTAAAAGCAATGGCCTTTAACATCTATAGTTCTAGAGACAACTTCAATAAATGTTTGTTTACACAATACTAATCATTCTAGGAGCAGCATCATTATGTACTAGCTTTTTACATACCATGTATATATTTAGAACCTATTTGAATGAGGCATAAGTTGTAATAAATTGATAATAAAAAATGCAATCTTGTTACAACTAATTTTCTGAAAATAATTACTTATAGAAAAAGTCTTGTCTTCAATAACAACCTTACAATGTAGTGACTCCACTTTGGGGAACGCAACAAGGATTTGCAAGAGTACATCTAAGGTCTAAAATGAGAAAAAGGCAATGCTAATCAAAATAATGTAGCTAAGGAGAAGAAATTGACGGGAGACTTTCATATGGCTAGCATTAACAGGTTTGAATACATAGGATTACATACAAATTAAAAATCACTATCAAGGATGAGAATTGAGTTAGCCGGTTTATATATATGAGGTTGTAAAAAAATTAAAATCTTTATCAAGAATAGGAATTAAATAATTATATTAGTCAATACCTTCTTAAACATGGCTCCAATAGCACGAGAGACTAGCAACTACAAGACACTTGCTAAAACCCTGCACAAAAATTTACACTCATTAAGCACAAAGTACAATATGGTTTGGTCACAACAAGTCAACACTCAATGGTTGCATGATGATGGACAACTCATAGAAG
This sequence comes from Thalassia testudinum, assembly GCA_037157565.1. Classification (NCBI taxonomy): domain Eukaryota; kingdom Viridiplantae; phylum Streptophyta; class Magnoliopsida; order Alismatales; family Hydrocharitaceae; genus Thalassia; species Thalassia testudinum. The sequence continues at coordinate 32,788,798 of JAZHRO010000036.1, forward strand.
AAACTAAATAATCTCTAAATTGAGAATTGGTGAAACGTCGGCTAAGACATTAACTGAGAATGTATTCAAAAATCAATACATTCAAAAGACTAGTTACAAAAAAAGTCTACACTAACAAAATTTTGCATAAAACCTTGCTAAGGGCATTGATTACCATGATAATCTATTGAACGCTAGCTATCTTTAAGGAAGATCCTTCTAATTGAACTCTGTTAGCATCCATTAGCAACAACTAAACCTAGAATGACCAAACAAAAAAATGACATAAAATGAGAAAAATAAAAATATGCAAGCAAGAATCGTGATCGACGCAGTGAAACTACATACTAGCAAGCTCTATAGAGAAAATCAAAATGATTTCATGGAAAATGGTGGTTGAATCAAGTTTTATCTTACTTTCATGAAAGGAGCAAGTTGCATGCAAAACATATGTAACCGCAAAGAGAGGTCAGCGGAGCTGATAAGTAATCATATTGCTTTTCTCGAGACACCTCCTCCATTCCAATCAACTAACCTATCACCCAATAGTATGAATATATAAGAGCTAAAGGCATCATAAGAGATAAATTTTTGTAAATTGATGTCAACAATACTTGGAATAATCATATATACTAAAACATACCTCAAATGTGTGGTTACCATCGTTAGACCTTGTTTTCGGGAGACCAATCCAAAGTTGTAAATTTAGCTAGTGTATCGTGAAGGCTCTTGAAAAGTCAAAGAAGAAAAAGAAAAAGGTGTTACTCTCAGAAACAAAAATAGCACTTCCATGTTAGCATAGAAATAGAATGCACTTTAGCATAAAGTATGACAAATGCATAGTTGATGACAACATAGAAAGAAGTAACTAGATATTGTTACCTGCAGAATCATTTCTATGTAAGGAATAAGTTGGCCCTTCAACAGCTTTACAACTCTCATAAATAGATAACTAGCCCTTCGACTAACATTTGGCTAATAAACTAGATCTTCAATAAAAGACAACGAGTTATACCACTACATATCATGGGTTTCACCATTGCCTGTGATATGGTACTAATGATTTCTTTTTAGCAACACCAAAAAAGTTAGCTAACCTGAGGAATCATGTTCGGATGCATGATCCAACTTTGAAGGATTGAGCTTAACATATAGATCCTCTCCACCTTCATGGAACACTCTTATATCCAGTAGTCCCTTAATCCAAACCATACAATTTGTCTCAACATAGGCATATGCCAAACACTTGCATCTTTCATGTAGCTCTTTGTAACATTAAGCATCAAATTCCATATCTAGGGATATCTGGTACTTGTATTAGGACTATTTATTTATTGTAATTTGTTGTCTATTATCAGAATATTAAATTGTTCTACTTAGAGTGTTGAGTATATTGATTAGATGAAACTCCCTCACTCCATGCACAATCCCATTCATGTGCACTTTCAATGGGGTCCAGCATGTTTGAACATATAAAATGAATGATCCTAATCAATCCAGCTTGCACCCTACACCACCGACCAATATGAATGCTAAAGGAAAGTCAAAAATATAAAATGCAACTGACAAGCACTGATTCACATCTTCCTTAGGTTAGAAAAGGTAGGATTTCATGTCATTGGAATATCTATAATCAAGTATCAACTCACTAGAATTTTTTTTTAACATTTAAATTAGATACTAGTAACTGTAAACAATAATGAGAACCAACATAGCCCCATCTTGACTAACAAACCCAAGTATGTACAGTTAATAGTGAAATGAAAATGATATATGTTGAAATAAGTCTAACCTTAATTTACACCATGTGAGATTCTCTTCAGGACTGTGTATGTCCCAATGAGAGATCCAAGATCAATCATAAGCCACAAAACACAAAAAATAATGTATCCAAACTTATACCTAACTCAAATCAAATTTAAAACTTGAATCTATGACCCTAATGCTAAACTAATGTTGTTAGTGGTCTTGAGAGATCTTGAGCAGAGGAACACCTTGTTGATATTAGATATGAGCTTACATTGATCTGTAACCCTAATTAGAAAATCGATAACCAGCCAAATACTAGTTACTAATTAGAAAATCAATAATATTGACATTGGAAGATTGGGCTGGTAACAAAATCAATAATTAGTAAACCAATAATTATTTACTAATCAATAATTGCCTTTCTTGTTAAAAATCTAAATGTCACGGAATAACAAAATCGGTAACTACAACAATAGCTTAAAATGGTAACAGCACAAAAAATTAGTCAATGAATAATAAATTATGAAGATGAATAATGCAGAAAAGAACTACTAATAAAGGAACTTCACATTTTCCAAAGTCTATCAATTAGCTTTGACCTAAATGATATTTGGCAACAAAATCAAAGAAATGGCCAGGCAGATGCAAGCATCGCATCATTAGGAGCACAACCATCATAGGCATTCCATCAAACACCTTGAGTGCATCATTGAACTCCAGCCAATCCCATCCACCAACATGCTGCAAAGCACCATATCCAGGGCCAACCCCCTCTTGATCATCCTACCAAATGAGTTGAACCCTAAATTCCACGCAGCCCAAATAGTAAAGGCAGATCGAGCAAGGATTTGATCGTAGGAACAATGGAGAGAGATTTAGCAAATGAGATCGAGGGGAGAGAGATCTAGTGATTGAGATCGAGGTGATTAAGAGATTTCAGGGAGATATATGAGATTTGATAGTAGAGGAAGAGATCTGGAGATGTGAGCGAGAGAGGTGACAGAGAGAGATAGAAAGAGATATCTACGATATATAACCTATGGAAGAAACAGGCCAGCAAGAGAGGAGACCTTCGATGAGTAAGCATGGAGGAGGCAATCGTTGATGGGTCACATCAAGGAGATGATTGTCGGTGAGGCACATTGAGGAGGCGAGAGAGTTTGTAGAGGAAGTGGAGAGTTCATTGAGAGACCGTTGTTAAGAGAGAGCCATGGAGAAATCATCGAGAGGAAGTGGTGACATATGTAAAGGTGGAGACGACGGAAGGCATTGTGAGCTTCGAAGAGTTGAGAGCATCAGGGAGATTGATTAGATGGACTGACAAGAGCAGGGTGGAAACAAGAGATGGAGGAAGAGGAGAAGCAGGGGCACAAGGGTAGATGGGGTGGGGTGGTTTGTTTGAATAAGGGGATAAGGTTCCAGTTTGGTTACATCAACAAGCAAAAAGGGAAAGGAAAGGAAAAAATGAATGTCGATGCCAATGAAGATCAGTGACATTTAGAGAGATTTAGAGTAACATATTTAAAATGTTGTTATAATCCCTCTGTCGGTGTAGGTAATTAATTTTGTAGTGAGATATAGAACACAACATATTATAATAATACGTTATATGTGTGTCTCCATATTTATTGTCTGTCAGGAACAAATCATACATGCATTACAAAAAATATATCTTTAATTCAATGAAATCTTATGCAATTATAATTTGATCATATATGATATACATATTAGATGCAATATATTATGTATTGCAAAATATCTATGACACATTGCATGTAATATTCAAAAGGTTTTGCAAATCAATTGTTACAACATTTTATTTGATTTGTTACAAAAATCCATTTATTTGTTACAGCTTACCCATAAAACTGTTACAACTGTACACACTTATCGTTACAAATATTATTTTATTTTGTTACAATAATTTTATAGATAATAACATAAATTATTCTCTAATTTCAGGCACCGAACAGTTGGATTTACTTAGTTGGTCTTACTTTTTTGGATTCTTACGTAATAAATTTGGATATTTATGATTTTGAATATTTTGATATTGTATTACTATCGATCTATGTATCTATTTTTAGAATATGTAGATATGATTAGTTATTATCGCATCCTACATTTTAGGTAACTTAATAATTATAAATGCATGTGGATTACATTTATGTTAAGCACCTTAAATCTTAGAGCTGTCGCTATAATACTTTCGTTGGTATGAGTGGTATTTACCATTTTCATGCAATCTTAATCTAATGAACTATATTACGTGCTGGATCCGCCCCCTATATATATATATGTTTATATATGTATGTATATATATATATTTATATATGTATGTATATATATATATTTATATATGTATGTATATATATATAGGTTTTTGGTATATATAAATGTGTGTGTATATATGTGTGTGTGTGGTGTGTGTACATTTATATTTAAATGTTATGCAAGACATTTATGTATATTTATTATATATACATACATACATCACATATAAATATATATATACTGTATATAAATGTACATACACGTTGCCATTAAATTTGGAAAAAATATAAATGTAAGTGTATCTTTATTTCAACCCATGTATAAATTAATGATGTATATGTGAATTCTCAATTAATGATGTTGCATGCATATACAACTTCTCTAGAAAGAAACACTGCTCGTCTTGTATAAATATCTTATTGTAATATTTGTTATTAAAATAGTTAGTTTACCAATATTTTGTAAATTAAATTCGCATTCGAGATAAATATTTATTAGGTGTTGGATTATAAATAGCAATGTAATTTTTTGAATACGGGGTATAAATTTTAATGTTTTTCACTTATAACTAAAAATCAAATGAACTACTTGCTAACTAGCATAAAACCTAACTCAAATTACTAACACACTTTTATTCAAAATATTTACTAAATGCTACTTTGTACAAATGTTTTGAATATATATATATATATATATATATATATTTGTTATTAAATTTTGAAGCATTAAAGATAATGTTTCATACATTTAACTCAAAAACATTATATAATATTTGTTACAGTCAATACCGCCAAGGTTATTGAACAACATTACTTACAGCATTACTAAACACACTAAATATTCCCCTGTCGCCTACCTTCTCTTTCTCCATGTTCACTTGTAGCTCGCGATGATTCTTCTCATGAAACGCTTCCTCTTTCTCTATCAAGATCGTTACAATATAGGTGAATAGGCCTACATGCAACAAGGGATCCGCCACGTACACTTCTGGTGTTGGGTACATAACCTCATTGTCACTTTCAATATCGTTGTCATCTTTTCATTGCACTCGTGGTTCAGTCCAAACAAGTGGAGGTCTTGAATGTTGATAGGTAGACGTATGCTAATATGGATGATCCTAGTGAAATGGTTGTATAGGCGGGCCTGAACCTGAAATAGAATACCTTGACATGTATGGATTTTGCGATGGATCTCTAAAAATCCTATCTACAAAACTACCTTGATGACTCTCAAACATAGAGAAATGTGGAACTTATGAAGAAGATCATTCTCCAAACTGATCGTAAGTAGACGATGGTTGGTTATAATGTGTTGGGACCTCACTGTAATGGGTCAACAGCTGGCTATAATTCATCGGTTGCTCACTGTAATGCATTGGAGGAAGCTGGGTAAAGTGCATCTGAGGATGCTCAGTAAAGTGTGTCGGAGGTTGGGTGCATTGTGTTTGAGGTGGGCCGACATACTCCTTAGAAACAACATCCTCGATTCATTTCCAGTTCCATGGTCTCCAACATCCCATAATCCATGCTCTTTTATTTTCTTTGTCAGTTAGTCAAGTAAGTTTTTGATCTCCTTTTCTCTTATGTTCAATCGTAAATGAGGTGTATTTAACCACCTCATTGTCTGTTCTTTCAATCTAAAGATAAGACTTACCTAATATTAAGAAAAATAAATTGTTTGTATGTTAAAAATTCAATGACAAATTCAGTAATTAATTTAAAATAAAGTTTTCTTACCAACTTTCTCTACTGGGCCTTGAGGTTCGTACGCAACTCAAGGTTGTGGCATCAGTTCTTGCACCCACATTCCTATCTTCCTTCATACCATCGTAGGTATAGTTCTCTAATTTCTGTAGACGTGCCTCGTAAATCATGCTCTTGAATAATTGTTTTCAAACTCCGAGTCCACCGTTAGATGTAGCTATGATGATATGATACCCATGAAGAGACACCCCTTACTAATCCATCAACATATCATATGTTATCCATCTGTTCAGGTATCTGTTACTGAACCTGAGTTGTGCCATTACATGATTAGGAATGTGTATGACTGCTATATTATAACAAATCAAGCATGTCTTGAATCTCTAAACCATTGCATCTACTAAGAAGATGGGATGAATCCACTGTGCAGATTCCAAATCACTTATAATAAGGAAGAAAATATTTCAAATATTGTTATTGTATAACAAATATAAAATTCATGTAAACTAAATGTTACCTGATGGGTGCATTTTGTGTCCAACTCATTTCGGTAGTAAATATGATTCGTTGTTCTCACATTTTCATTAAATTCTTTACTATTACTCCATCTATAACATAATTTTATATGTTAGTAATGAATTAAATAAACTTAATAATTATTATTATATTAAAATTTTTTACTTAACATACGCCTAGTAGTACAATATATCTCAAATGTGGAAGAATGACATTTCTTTTGGCCTACCAATATAAAATTACTCCCAAATCCATAACTACAAACATAATTTAAATGTTATAACATAAAATTGAAGATATTTATAAAGTTATATAAAGAAATGTATAATAAAGTATATGTAATATTGTGAAAAAGACATACATGTTTGTTGTTGAACATCATGCTGCTTTATTTAGTTGGTGGTACAACTAAGTGAAGTAGTTCCCCAAGCAAGTTGCTTACATACTCCAAGATCCTCCAATAGTAATAAATACCTGCAAATGTATAATTGTACTAATCAGACATGTATAAAAATGTTATTAGAAAATATTGTCAATGTATTATGCATATTACCTAATTGGAACCCTAAGCCAAAAGGATGCTAGCTCCCAAGTAAATCAAAATGATGTCTCAAGCATATCTAATCATATCATCTTCTGCTCTATAGATTCAAGGACATTTACAAACGTAGACTTCAACTACGTCATACTTAATCCTTTAGAGGTTAAGTTCTTCTTACTTGGATTTTCATCCAGATCTTCTTCAAGTAACTCCATGCACTTCTCCCTTTAGTCTCCATGTTGTATAACACCTGTAACTGGTGGACCATGTATGCAAAGGTCCGTCAAAATTGTAACATCTTTCAATGTCACAGTTGCTTCTCCTTCCGGTAGATGAAATGTGAGTTTTTAGGTTCCATCGCTCCACCATAGCATGCATAAGTGCATGATCAAGTTGCAACCTCGATAAACATGAGGTTGCCCCAAAGCATGCTAACTCTAACTGATGTCTCACTAGGTTATTTGTTGTTGCCAGTACTTGATTCATCATTATGGTATATTCGATGAATCTCACTTACAATAAAAGGTGTTGTTATAATTTCAATAAATTTTATAATAATTTGTATATAAAAGAGTAATATCACGTAATAAAATTATACAATACCTGTGTAACGTCATAGCAATCTAGATTAAAGATATGAGATCAGTCTCTCTGGATAAGCTCATAATCACCTATGTTATGTTGTGCCATCTATTATTATATCATAAGAAAAAGGCAAGTATGAATATAAATTTATGGCAATCAATAAAAGTTAAATGTAAAAATAAAAAGAGACAAGTATAAATTTTGATTTTATAATAGCGAGGAAAAATAAAAGGAAGTTAAAAATTTACCCAATATTCATGTAGTTAGCATTTCTGTTAGGACATGATTTTCTGTTATGTTCTTATTGCCGACATTTAGAGAGTATCGAGGGATATGATAACTGTTCATTTAATCTATTTCATTTTTAATCCTTTCAACACATGGTCTAGCCCTAGCATATGTCATATTTAGAGGTAATAACTCTGGAGATTCTCTGTGTCCAAAATCTCTTATCGTGAATGGGATTAAACGATTTTACATATGCTAATTGATAGCTCATTATTTTATAATACTCTGAATAAAGCGAAAGATGGTCAAATCTGATATATGCACAAGCGGCTAACATATGCCTACAAAGGAGAAGCTTTAATTGAATGTAACCACAAAAACATATTGCATTGTTTATCCCATTAGTGGAACTAATCTCAACCTCATATGAATATGGTTATTCTCTAATTTTAAACTTTGTCCTGCCAAATCTAACAACATGTAATCTTTGCATGTTTGAGGTTTCCCTATTCACAACTTGATCATAATTTGGAGTAAGAACTATTGTCATGGTTTCTCTGTTGTAACACTCAGTAAAGTATTTGTCCAAATGAAAGTAGGTCACTGTAACAGGAACAATAATTGATAATCCTCGACTGTCTTTCAAAACATTATTTAAGCATTCATATGCATTGCTTATTATACTACCATATCTCTTCCCTCCATCATAGCATAATTCACAATATGACCAATTACAATTGTTTTATTGTATAATCCATCTATATGCTCCATCACACATGCATTGGATATCCCTAAATATACGATTGTGGTCATATGCTGTTAATACAAAACCAACTACATAAAATTGACTCTATAAATCCTTGCTTTTAAATCCCTCTCTATGCATATTTTCCTTCATATGTCATAAGCAATGTCTGTGTGAATGATCTCATTCAGGGTTAAAATATCAAGGAACTAAATTTCTTAGTCTAGGGAAACGATCACTGTTGATGCATATACCATCTTGATTCACAATTTTGGCGAGATAACAGAAACCAAGTCCAACAAAAGTTAATGGAAATAATTGACCATTAGGATCAATTTTAGTTGTAATTAATAAATGTCCAAGATGACTACCATACAAATGTGTGCCATTAATAGAAAGTATAGAATGACAATACTAAATTCCTTAATAGATAGACTGAAATCCTAAAATAATTGACAAAACTCTAATTTGATTGGTGAATTCAATAAGGGTACATCAATGACATGGTAAATAGTACTCGGATTTCTCCGTACCATTTCTCTCATAAATTGCTTCAAATCCAAAAAAGATTCATTTACATTGCCATATACATGTTGCAAAGCTTTCTTTCGAGCATAACAAGTCTTGACATAACTTATTTTTACGTTATCATCTATTTCAATTAAGACTTGGATCTGTTTAGGAGATAAGCTAAGATTTGCCATAAAATGTTGCAATATACGGTGGACTATAAACTATGTTGCATTATTTATGATCTACCAAGGTGTTCACTATGCAACTATGCTCCTAATCATATTTAGTAATTGTCCAATCACCAAAAGACTTGTCCATAAATGCATGCAATCACCACTTGCAGCTATTAGCAATGCATGCAACAGTTAATAAGTTTTTCTTTCAATGCAATTTTCTTATATTGAACTCCTTTCTATATACTCCATTGCCCTAAGCCTTGTTGTAAATCCTCCTTAGTTTTCCATCTTCTCACCATCCAATCTATTCTATCTTCTCCTTATTTTGGAGGGAAAAATAAGGTCTCATCTTAATCTATCATTTGATTTATCCAATCATTATTATTAGGCAAATAAGGTGCTCCGTCCATTAGATCTCCTTATAAAGCATCATTATCATCGTCATCATTTGTTCAGGACCTTTAGATCAGGAGCCTTGACTCAAACAAACAGATACAAGAGAGATCACACAAGGGGTTGATGACTTAGTTCCACCTAGAAAGGGTGTACGTCTGGGGGGAGAGTGATTCTCCCAAGTTTCACTAGTATAGTCTTGGTAATACAATAGCACTCACTTATGTCTCTCTCTCTGATTGAGTAAAAACTAAAAGCTCACCCATCCTAGGTATTTATAGGATGAACCCTCTTGACCGTGGATCTCGTGGCCTCCCCCACAATTGTGTGATTTGGATATTAATAAAATTCAATTGAGTAACCGGCATAGACTACCATCGCAAACATTGGCACAACGGTCGTCCGTTTCAACTTTAGTCAATAGGATCTTCAGATGAGTTATCAGATCCTTGGACTGGGTTGGACCCAGCAGGACATCGGGTAGCTAGGTTTGTCGGGTCATCGGGTCATTGGACCCATCAAATTTGTTTGTAAAGCTTTAATGAGAGGATTTTTCTCTGCTCATCAGTTGACCCCACTCTCTTTGCTAGATTATGTAGTTGAGAGAATAGTTACTATATTAAAACTTTGTGCATATAGTGCCCCCAATGATATGTCGGCTAATTTGCAGCCAGAATGATCATTTGTAGGTAATGTAGAGTTTTTAATTATAGGCAAGCAAGGCGCTTGTTATTGTCGATGTTAGGCATATTGCCGCCTTCCCCTTTTATTATTATTATTAGGATAAATAGGCATATCATCACCTGATTTTCCTATCAGCTTTCAGAAGCCTATATCTCGGGTATTTATAAAGTACAATGCAAGCATCATCTTTTGCGAGTGATGGCCAATTACTGTAGGGTAGAGTTTGTCATTTTGTGTGGATATGACTAGCATTAATTGCCGTAATGATGAAAGAAAATCCTTGCCTTGGGAAGCAGAACAGAACATGGGATTTTCGCTATTGTCAAATCGCTGCGTAATGATTATTTGCACAGCGGCATTAATTGTCCTCTGATAAAGTGGGATTATGAGATTTGAAATCCACTGCAAGGGGTTATAAATAGGGATAGGTGGGGGGATTTAAAGCCCCAACCTCTTTACTGTCGTAGAGATAAACCCTAACAGCGCTTGCGCCACTATCGTCCAGGACTTACTGTTGCCAAAGAAGAAAATACTTTTGCCTACTAGGATGTCCGGGATTGCGGGGAAAGGTGAGTTGACCTCCTCCTCAATAGGGCTTTCTCATGACACCCTGAGGCACTATACTTCCTGCCCAGATTTTCATAACAACGCCGACATTCAGGAATTCCTGTCGACACATGGACTTGGTGAAGTCTATTTCCGTGCTCTCGGGGTTGTTACCTGTTTGTGTTCAGAGGGGACGAATGATTTTTTCATTATTTGTAAATATGCTATAGAAAAAGGCTTGCGAGTGCCATTAAATCCCTTTTTAACTTCTTTCCTTCATTACTACCAACTTACGCCCTCGTAATTGAGTCTCAATTGCTGGCTCGTTTTAAATGCTTTCACAGTCATTTGTTTTCATCTCAGAATTCATCCATAGGTAGGACTGTTCGCCTTATTTTTGGACTGATGCCCCTTAAAGTGAAAAGGGAAAATGACCCTCTGGTACATATAGCTTATATAGTGGACGTACTAAGTATAGGATTACGAGTCTACCAGATAGTTTGAAAGGATAGGACCGCTACTTTTTCTTTCTCCACAACGTGGAGAAATTAGAAGTTCCATGCACGTGGCAAGGTCCGCCTGAAAAGACACCCCATTTGTCACTCGTGAAATTGATCCGAAGGAGTAGGTAGATGCAGAAAAGATTATGGATTTTAGGCCTATAGCCTGTTTAGAGTTAAGATGGTCAGATGTCTTGGCGGCGTTAACGTGGGTGGCAGACTCCTACCCTACTCCAAGTAAGTTAGGGGGTAATGACTTTTAACGCTATTTGGCGGGTAAGTGAAATAATTATCTTTTTTATTCTTTTACAACCTTCGAGAGGTTTTCTTGACCGAATACTGATGTACAATTATCTTACTAGTTAATTAGTCATTGTTAAGTTATAGTATAGGGAGTAAGATAATCGCCACATTTTATAATTTTTTACTGACTAAGTCCAAAGTCATCCACTAGGAAGCTAAATTAAGCATATTAATCACCATTTATTTTAAGTTACTCTTTATTTTTAATTAATAAAGTTAACTAACTATTATACTTATATACATATTATAAAAAATAATTACTAATTAACTCATAAGCTTAGCTTACTAAATATACTACTTAAATTACTTACATACTAAACATATACTTAAGTTAAATAAGTATTAACTACTTTACTTAATAGATATTACATTACTTAATTAAACTAAGGCTAAGTACTTAATTACTATGCTAATTACTTATGATTACTACTTACTTAGATACTACTTTTATTATGCTAATACTACTCTTACTTTTCTACTATAATATATATTACTCTGGTATAGATTACTATTCTAATAAGCTACTTAATTAGACTCATTACTTAATTATTTACTTAATTACATATTAATTAACTACAATATGTTGACCACATGGATAATTGCAAAGAAATATACAATGAATAGAAAGCAATCATCCCATAAGCAAAAAGAAAATCATATGCATTGAATTAAAAAGAGAATACATCAAAAAATGTTGTTTTAGAACAACATTTATTAAAGCTCAATGTTTATTTAGAACTTAGGCACATTTAATTTGAAACTTAGTCTCATGCCTCTCTTATTTATCCTTCACATTTCAACCTTCTCACATAGCCTTTAGGCTTACTAAGTCACAGCATAGCATTTCATAAGCACAACATAGGCTCAACACTTAGCCAAATTTAGAACCAAAGCCTCCTCAGCACTTAGGCTTAATAAAGCCTTCTCTTAATTCTCTTTGTAACAAAAGTTAGGAATGGGTGTGGCTTTCACAGGATCAACAGCTGTTGCCAGTCAAATCTACTACTACTAGCCACGTGGTACCATCCCCACCTTCCACTTGGTGCCTGGAGGCTGCTCTCCTAAAGCCACGCTGCAGTGGGCACACACACATACATTATGCTTATTTCGCACCCTATGCTTGACGACTGATTAGTAGGCAAGCATAATTTATCTTATATGACTTCAGCAGCTTGTCTCTTCATGATGTGGGACTAAGCGTAGCCCCTCTTTTCTCTGTAGCATTAGCTCCCAGTGCTTACTTCAACGACCAATTCCTTACAACTTAGAGAACTAAATCGAGCAACCAAAGACTTGATTGAAAGCCCTAAGTGCTTATTTTCGATTGCTGGTGACAATTAGATGAAAGGATCACATCTGATCCATTAGATCAAGGCCTCAACATGTCCTGAAGTCATGTTTGCTTTGCTGCAGGTCAGCGGAGATAGAATTCCTTAGCGGTCCTAACAAACTATAAAATATCTATCATATTAAGGCTCAGAAGACTACTGCAAAGTATTCCGTAGGGATTGGAGAAGGTTTTGAGGTATGGGAAGCTCATGACTACTATAGAAGCTTCAGAGCTTCATTCGCAGGCTCAGAACATCTAATCTCAGGTCCAAACAGCTGAACAGATAGAATTTAATCTCTAGAAGTGATCTGAATCAACTCAGAAGATAAAAAAGAATTGATCTAGGCTAGATTTGGCTTGAAATCTTGCCAAAACACCTATGGACTCATCTGAGGTTCAGTTTGAACCCAAATTGTCAAGAGAAGTGAAAAGTCACTAAACCTCAATAAAACTCAACCTAATTAGTTCCAAAATGTTTGCATTGATGCAGGAAATCAAAATAATCCTAAAATCCAAGCTTTAAAGTCTGAAACCTTATGAACTAACCTGGGTTGACTAAAATAGGTGGAGAGTTGACTTTTTGAATTAGTGAGGTTCAAATCTAAGAAATTATCCTATTCAACATAAATCAACCTCATGAATCTATTGTACACCTCAAATTTGAGTTTTGATCACTCTAGATGGGATCTCAGGCTCTTCCACTGGATATCTAAATGTGTTTTATTCATCAGAACAAATTAAAGGTTCTCAGACCTATTTGAAAGTAATTCCAGATTCCCTAGACTCTGCAGAAGCTTTTTGACCTATTGCTAGTGTCTACCACTTAATAAACAAGTCTCCTCAACTCTGTCGGAGCTGAGGAAGACAAAGGCCAACAGTAGGATATAAGAAATAGAACTCAAGTCCAATCGGTGGAATCTGATCCTTAGGTCATAATTAAGCAATCTAGAGCTCTATAGAAAGAATCAAAGGCTATAGCTCTCATTTGGACTCATCGAAGCTCATCGAACCTCCGGTGAAGGCTGAGACTAATATATGGAGATCAAATCTCCATGAAACTCATCAAGATTAGGTTCTAAAGACTCCTGAGGTTCTGTAGAACCTCAGGGACAATAAAAACTTCAATTAAGCTTTGAGTAAAAGATGAGTTTGGAATTCCTAAAATTTGGCCTTCTGAGTTCAATAATACTCAGGAGCTTTCACCTTACTAAATTGAGTGAGGCAAAATATCTAAAAGGTGTATTGGATGGTGTAGGTGTAGGAATTAGTGGAAGAACTCTTCTTGAGCTGCCATTGACAACGTGCTCAAGAAGTTGAGTGATTTTAGGTGTTTACTATATATTGGATAATAGGTCTAATTAAAAGTGAGAACAGGGCCCTTGTGATGTAGGAAAGCAATGGAGGTCCCCAATTGAAGGTGAAACTATCTCTGAGCCTCCGCCATCGACAATGGAGGAGCTCAAGTGCGTGTGAGATAAATTAAGCGGTTAAGGTGCTAAATCAGTGTGGAAAGAAGTGATAAATGATTGTGAGAGGATGGGAAAGTTGATCGATGTTCTGATTAGGTGAAGTAAAGTCTAATGAGGTGGGAATTGGCCTCACCAGAGATGAAGACAATAAGAAGCATTGACTATCTACGACTAATTACTCGCCTAACTAGACTACAAACTATGCCTAAAAGTTCCAAAGAACTTACCTGATGAAATGGTGAGGAATCTCACCGGTGGTAGGGTGAGATCAGGAAGAAATCTGAGGGAAGCCGGAAGAAGCTTCGGAAGTCGGAAGAAGCTTCGGTGGCAACCAAATTGAAGAGGAAGAAGCTTTGGTGTGCTCCGAGCTCTGTCACAACTGTTTGAGAGGAAGAGAAGTTGAGAGAGGTAGCACATCCAGGCGGAAGCACTAAGAGGAGTCACCGGAGGGGAAGAGCCTATTGTCAACCTCAGGTTGGGGAAGAAGGAAAGGGGGTCAACCTTTGCAATCGGGGTCTTGGTGGGTTATTTATAGGTGACGACGAGGGTTTGGGTCGAGGTATCTAGACATAAACATGTCCAGGTACATTGAAATGGGATGCTTCATCTTTGGTGACGGTGAGTTCACCACGTTGAAGGTTGTTAGGTTATAGGAGATTGATCACAAAAACCATCTGCTTGTTAAAAATCTTATTTTAATTATGTCATTGTAGTATAATGTCACAATGAAAACAGATGTTGAGTCATCTTATTTATTTACATAATTTTTACTGACTTATTCCAAGTTGTTCACTTGGAGGTAGTTATTGATATACATCACTCTCTACGTTCCAAAAATGCTCTTCTATTAAAAACAAGTCAATTATATATACTAAATGAATCAATGAATTAAAGATTGAATAAATGAGTTAATTATGCACAACATGAATCAATTAATGTTAATTACCATGCCTCAAACATATTTACAAATGGAAAGGTATAAAAAATTAAGTAAAACTACCCTATGTTAGTTATATACAACCATCCTAAATAATATCTAAGTATAGGTATAAAAATAACTATTAATATATATTAAACTAAGTTATACTAATTTGTACTAACACCTATAGTGACAGATACTGTATGTATAGTAATGTATATATATGTCACTAAAGCCTTAAAAATATGTACACATAAAAGGCTCAAAGAGTAGGTGTACTTACTCTATTTATATACTAAGTATACATATATATATTTATTATACAGATACTTATATACATACATACATACACACATACACACACACACACACACTAACATTACACAACACTATACGCTACACACACAACACACACTAAGTAAGCACACAACACTTAACACTCACAGCACACTTTCCACACCTAGCCATTTTTTTAAAGCTAACTTCATTCTCTCTTTACAAAAATTTGTTAATGGGTAGGCTTAAGACTTTTTGTGGAATACACAGCACTCCTAGAGGTGGGACCAAACCACCATTACTCCCAAGCCCTAGTTCATTTTTAGTGTATTTTAGTGCATCTTTTAGGCCCAACAGGCCCATAGCTCCCAGCCACACACGCGCTCATGCGCCCACACACATGCACCCATAGGCACGTGCACATGCACACACTCGCAGGTGTGCATGCAGATTGAGGACCATTATATGCTCATGTTTTGCATCCTGTGCTAACGACCAAACCACCATCAGGCGAGAAACAAATTATATCGCTGCAGTCGCTTCAACAGCCATAATGTGGCACTAAACTTGCGACAGATTAAGTGCGTGCTGGGGTTTTTAAGTCGAGATTTTGGGCTTCAATTTGAGAGCCCTAATTAAGTCCAAATTTAAAATAAATTATACCATTGTAAAGCCTTTATATAGGGCTACATAATTATGTAGTTAATTTAATATAATAACTTAATTAGTTATATTTAAAAATAGTTAAACTTAGTGTTGTGTATACATTAATTTAGATTTTAATTTGTTAATTAAAGTGCAAATTGATAAATTAATGACCCAATTGAGTTATACATAAGTTAGTATACATGATAAGGTATTTAATTTATATTTTTAATTTATTTTAGAATGTTTATTTTAATTTATATGAATTAATTTATATATTTTTATTAGGTATTTACATATTTAAGTTAAAATACTATGATACAGTATATGTACATTATAAATAGGTTGAAAATACTTAAAATAATAATATACAAATTTAAAATATGAATTACTTTAGTAATAAGTTAAATTACCAATTTATTTTATTTTAACTTAATAATTTAATTAATTAACTTAATAACTTAATTACCTACAATAAATAGATAAATAAATTAATGTACAAGTGTCATATAGTATATAATAATTACTTAAATACATATGTACAGTAATAAATATGATCGTACATGTTTACTTATTTATAATTACCCTAGTATAAATACATTTAATTTAATATAAATTAAATATATAATTATATAATAAAGTTATATATGCAATAACTCAACCTAAATACTTATTTAAATATATATAATACATTTATAAATTATTTATGTAGAGAATTTACATATAGTACATTATTTACATTTAACTTAATGTTAAGTTATATTTAAAGGTATAAATACTATAGACAAGGTATTTTTATGCATTTTTGGGTATTTTTGAGTTTTTATGGTATTTATATATTCTATAGAGATAAGGGAAGACATAGATAAGGTGTGATGAGAGAGAAAGAAATTCTTTTTGTATTTTTGATTTAGTTTCTTTTATTAAGTTTCAAAGTAGACCAAACCGTCGGTTGATATATTCTACCAAGTTCGGGGTTTAAAATATTTTGCAACTTTGCAAACACTTAAGCAAATACCTAATCTTACTCAAGACAGGTTTATTTTATTTTTTCTGTGATTTTTTTATAATTTTTTATTTATTGACAAATTCACCCAAATGAGTCCTATATGAGTGTGCAAGTGGAACCTAAGGTCTTAAAACTCAACTCTAAGTGCTGGAATAGGCATGTCAGCATTCAAAAACATCCAACACATTACAAGAAAGATGATTAAATATTTAAACATGATTTTAATCAAGAATTTGCATTTAAAACCTTGTTTGGATAGATAATACATTAAAAATGCTGACAATGGATTTCAAATGAGATTTACAAGCAATTCTAATTAAATTAAAATCCAATTTGAGTACATGAATGCTTGTACACATATGTTCTAACAGTGTATATGTGTCAGCTACATGAATTCCTCACAGTCCACTTCAGATCCACTTTGGATTCCAATTCCAGAACACCTGACAGATTCAACAGCTATAGCTGTTGCACTAAACCAGCAGCTAATCCATCTGTTGTGTTGATCTGCTACTAAAATTGAGTAGCCATTGCTGCTATTTGAAGGACCTAGCAACTGATGTTGCTGCAGCATTTTGAAAACCCAGCAACTGCTGCTGTTGTTAATTCAGCAGTTAATTGTTGATGCCAGAATTTAAATCCGAGCAAATCAGAATTTAAAACCTCATTAAAACATTTCAACATCCTCTTAAATCCTTAATAACCAACTTCAATCTTAATACGCAAGTTAGAACATCGAATAAATGCTTGAATTCCAAAGACAGATTCAGGGGTGATGAAAGAGTTCATCCTAGATCTGAATAAAGGCTTTTAAATCTTAAACCAAAATGTTACAAACCATCTCTGGGTTGTTTGGAACTTAAAGGAACATTCGATTAAAGCTCATTTACTTATAAAACCCTAATATGATCTCAATCCTTACACTATGGACAGTGTTAAGGGAAAAGATCAAATTAGAAATTCAATTCAATGAAAACCACATCCAGACCTTCATTGTGATCATTCAAATCTATTTCAATCCCCAAAAATCCAAATAAAGTCAATGAACATATAATTGCAATGTTTCTCGATTGGGCTTTTACTCTTGAATCACCTAAATGATTTGATCATTTAGGATCCTTGCACACCATTGATTGGTGTTCAGGGTCCTAAGTGATGCTTAAGAAAGGCTCTGATCATTGTGAGGACCTCTGTTCAATGCATTGAATTCATTGGTCCTCCCTTCTTTCAGCAAAGAGTAAAAATTAGGAATCAGGATGGAATTGGGTATGGAGAATCTAAGCTAAGAAGAACTGATCAAATGAATCCAAAATAATCACAATATATCCAATTAAACTCAAGTAAACTCGATTCCAATGATTAAATCCACATTAGCTACAACTGCTCAAAAATCCACTTGATCAGTCATCGAAATCAAATTCGGATAAAATTGATCAATCAACACAATTCAAACTCAAGGGAGGGTTCTGCTAGACGTATGAGATGTATGAAAAAACCCTCAAGTAAATTTAGCACATGAGGGAGTTTGACAGCCAATGAACTTCAGGGTTCCTCATTGCTTTGATGGATGAGGTGAATTGCGGATTAAAACATCGAGGAAATCAGGGAATACGAATTGTGAGATGTAGAGGAAGATCCATGAGTCGACACGGAGGTGGAAAAACACCTCTCTGATCTGAATTGATCAGAGAGGGTGAGATTGCTCTAAACTAAACTAATCCTAATCTACACTAACCAATCTGTGAATTCGCTATCTATACTACTCCTAATTGATCTACACTACACTAACAAACACTACAATTTTCCAAGAAAGTAGTAGATCCTAACTAAGTGGAGGAATGGGACTCTCCTAGATCAACAGCCGGCAGCTGAAGAGGATGAAATGGGGGAGATCTCCAGCGAGTGAAGAGCCTTCTAGTGAAGCTCTAAGGTCACCCTTAGGCATACGTCATCCCTAGTGGCGAGGACAATTGATGAAGAAGAAATGCCATCGCTGTCACCAATGAAACGAGTGAAATGGAAGAAGCACTAGAGAGGATGAAGGGATCAACTCCAAGAAAGTAGGAGTGGGAGCTGATGGCTCGTGCGCGAGGGCAGGGGAGGTGCTTAAGTAGGCGTTGAGTGAATCAGAACACTGCTAAGGTGGATTTAAACGATTAGGGAAAGGACAGTGGAGATGGGGAGGATAGGTGCGCAGGAAGCTCAAAGCAAATCTCCATCATCAGATGGGATCTAGAGGAGGCTACAATCCTTCACGCAAAGGCGCGAGATCAGAGGATGAAGATCTACCATTGAATGATTGGATCACAAGATGTACGGTGCCTGTAGCTCGTGTTCTTCGTTAGCTACAGTGCACACGCGAGGTAGCAGGTGATAAGGGAAAATTGCACATAGGCCCTTAAAGTGAAACATTGGACATAGGCCCTTAATTAGGCCTTTACGACTTAACAACAAATCCCTGACGGGTTTTTGTGTATGAAATATGATGTACCAAGGACCTAATTGTAATGTGATGGTTTTAAAGTCCTATTGATGCCCAAATGCAACCAAGCTTTTATGATAGCTGAATTGAACATTTTAGAAGTTAATTCAACCCTTGTTTTGTACTTTTGAGCTTAGAAATGTGTTCTATTAGCAATTGGATCATCAATTC
The DNA here is from genome assembly GCA_037157565.1 of Thalassia testudinum. Taxonomy (NCBI): domain Eukaryota; kingdom Viridiplantae; phylum Streptophyta; class Magnoliopsida; order Alismatales; family Hydrocharitaceae; genus Thalassia; species Thalassia testudinum. The sequence goes on from JAZHRO010000036.1 coordinate 32,808,534, forward strand.
ACATTTTTGAATAGAATATCTCATTAATTGACCTAATTATGCATTTTTAACATGAATTTGATGTTTAAGTCATTTTCCTTAATTCTCACACTTAACCCATTTATTGTGTTAATAAGATAGTGTTTAACCTAGTTTCTAGCTTAACTTGAGCATTTTAGCTATGATGAGCCACATCTCATCAAAGATCTTGTCTGTTAGATTAGAAGGGCTCAGTGAGAGACCTTGGCGGCAGCGTGTGTGGCTGAACATCATCGGATAAGCAGTAATCCAAGAGGTGTTGTCATTGGAGGTCTTGGACTGTCTATGGAGATGGAGAAGAGGATGAGGAAGATGTACATAGGGACCAATATGCAAATAGATAAGGACCTTAGTGCATAAAAAGGACTCTACTGGAATGGAAGCTAAGGACTAAAGTGCAAACAATCACTTTAAGAGCTTAGTTTAAATTATTTATTTTTCAACTTTTTATATATTATTATAAATACAATAAATAACATATTTATGCCATGAAATTGCATTTTTGTCCTTATTAGCTATATTTATTTAAATGATTACATTATTAAGTTAATTAAGAACTATAGATATAAGTTATATGTATAATGCTTTATATATAGCTAATTGGTTTTATTTAAGTCCTACTAGTTAAGTAAACTTAAGTAAATAATAATTAAACCTTAATTTAGGGATTTTAGCATATTTGTAAAGTCCTTTCTATTTTACTCTAAATATATAATTAACCCTATAGTAATGTTATTCACTATTAATTAGCTAGGGAAGCTAGCTAATAAGAATAAATTAGGAGCCATGATGAATTCCTTATTAAATACCTTGAGAAGGCAGTCTAAAGGCCCTTCCCAAGATATAAGGTGGGAGGGAATGAGTGAAGGGTGTAGGGGTAATGGTGAATGTAGCGTGTCTACTCACCAACAGGAAAGGAAGAGAAAGGAGACGACTGAAGTTTCCTGTATTCCTGAGGAGACCCTCCTTAAGCGTAGGAGTAAGAGGCCCTCAAAGGTCCCAGTGTAGGTCTCCTTAAGCTCTTCTGGTGAGGTCGAAGAGGAAGTGCCCCCTGTTGGACTAGGCAAGCTTCTGGTGAGGCAGGTAGGCAAACCACATCCAGTAGACCATCTGCGCCCGCCAGTGTGCCCAATGTGTTCGCTCAATTGGACCAACAAGAGGCAAAGGGAAGCGGGTTTTGGCTGGCCATACTCTCGGCCAACAGCAAAGCGACATTAGTGCCAATGTGTTTATTGATCCTCGCAGTACAGGAAGCCCCATGGTTATCGGGTGACCCCCAACTAAGGGTAGGGGTTTTGCGGAGGAGCAAACCCAGGTGGTGGAAATAGTTGGTGCTACTTTCCTTAGCTGGCCACCGTACCCTCTAGGATTTCATCGTCTACTAGCCCTCAGGCTAATAGAAGCATGGCTAGTGGAGACACTCCCTTTGCTAACTTGGAGAGGTAGGTGCTAAGGTACCTGATGTCAGACCCCAAAACCCAAGCCCCCAAGATGAGGGTCGGAGTTTTGAGGAATGGCAATAGAAGAGGTGCTGGTCTATTTACTTCGATTTGCACGTAGTTAAGTTGAGCTATCAAGAATTCCATTTGATAAGAAAATGAAAGAAGATGTCAGGAGAATGGCACACAAGCTATAATGAAAAGCAGTAATTAAACATGTGCTAAATAGGAATTTACTATGAAAACAAAGCATAAAAGATTACTTGTCAGGAATCTCAGCAAAAACCAGCGTAGCAACAAACCGTGAGTGTCATGACACACGATGGCAAACACCTAAAATTAGGTCACAAAGTAGGGATGGGCCAATCGGCCCAGTAGGGAACAAACAACTAACTGGCTAGAACTCTAGCCCAACTCAACACCCTAGGTTTTGAGTCCTAAATCCTGGTTTAACTTGACCAATCATCGTGGTCTAAAACCCATCAATCTAGTTGCCTCTCCTTCCCATTATTTAGTAATATGAAATTGATTCTCTCACTCACCTTAGTGATCAGATTCTAGGAATCATCCCTCTCTACCATAGGAGATTGAGATGAATCCTTTCCTTTGGATTCCAGCCTGATAGTCTCACCTTGGCCAAGGGAGAGGCTAGCAAGTTTGTTGATCGTTGAGAAAGGCGTACTCGTTCCTGAAGTATCGAGTACGTTGTTGACTTCAGCTAGAAGAGTCGAGCCTCTTAGGAGCTACCTGACGAGTTAATTTTCATTTAATAAGATGATAATTAAAATGATCTGTTGTTTATATTTCTAAGTGGTGGAAAATCGACTAATCAAAGTATTGAATTAACCACTCAAAAGAGCGAGTCGTATCCATAGGGAGGCAGTTGCCTATTAAAACTCGCATAGGTCAAAAACAAATGTTCACAATAAATTTCATCAAGAAATCGAGACAAAATCCTTTTTAGATTAGATCATCAATGCCTTAATATGCTGGAATGGTAATAATGAAGAATAAGAGGGATTTGCTCATAAATTTACCATAATAGAATATCCAATATATGAAAAATCTCTCATTGGCAATGGCATAGGAATGTAAAAACTAATAAGACCTAAAACAGGGGAAAAACTTCCCCTTAAGCTCGCGCACGGAGGAGGTAGCGGTTAGAGGCATGAAGCTCACCGGAGCTTGGTGGGGATGGTGTGCACCAGGCGGTGGTAGCGACACGGTGGATAGTGGCTGGAGCTGGCAGGACAGAGAGGAGAGGGGCGGAAATGGTGGGTCTGTTGTTCTGTTTGCTGCTTACGGAGAGGAGAGGGTGAGTTGGAAGGGCGTGTACGCGGCAAGGGCCTTGTGTGTGGAGGTCACGCACGTGGTTGGAGAGAGGAGAGGCTAGTGATGCATGGTGCAGTGGAGGTGGCTGTTGCTGCTGCTGTGCGGAGAGGTGTGCACCTGCTAGTGGAGTTGCAGTAGTGCGTGGAGAGGGGCGGCGACCTTGCTGGTTGCACACTGGTGCGTGCATGCGGCTGCACGGGGAGATGGCAAGGTGGTGCACGCATGCGCTGGTCTGCTGCTGGCAATGAGAGGAGGTGCGCACGGGAGGAGGATGGCAGTGGTGGAGGAGAAGGAAGGCTGCGTGTGGATGCGTGGCGTGGATTGGTGGGTTGAGTGTCAGCGAGGAGTGTGGGCAAAGATGCTGGGCCAGCAAGGTGGTGGAGGTGGTGTTGGTGATGGCTAGGCATGCGGAGGAAGTTGGTGTTGTGTGTGGCTGTTGGGGGGTGCTGGTGAGTGCACGCAAAGGTGGCGGTGCACGTGCTTGGTTGCTGAGTTGTTTGAAGGAATTAGAGGTGCAGGGACTTTGGAGGTCTGGGAAAGTTCTTGGACTTCTTAAGTGAGAAAGATGGCTTATGGAGGCGAAGACGAATCACAGTGGTGAAGTTGAGTGGTCTCCTACTCATGAAGGAAGATGATGGAAAGGAAGAACCTCTCTTGGAGGGATGATCGTGGACAGGGGGATGTGGTGTTGGTGGTTATGGGTTTTCATAGAGGTGAAGATGGTGGTGGGTGTTCATGAGAAATATGGAAATGAAGGAGAACAAGATATTCACACGGCCGGCGTGGCCACGCTCACGGTAAGGTGGAGCCATGAAGGCTCATGCATAGTGTTGGCACAAGTCCATCAGTTTGGCTCGGCAAGCTGTCACCTCATCGGCCCACGGTGTGGTGGAACTCGTACATGGAGGTCGACGGTGGGAGCAAAGCACAGTGATGGAGTGGGTGGTGGCCTCCTTGATCCCGATTGTATCTCCCACTTTCTTATAGCTACAGGGGAAGATGTAGAAGAAAATGGAGCATCAAGAACGGTCAGCCAGATCCGCATACTCTGCTCCTCTTCATTGTTGTGTTCATTGCTGCCTAACTTTTGCTAGTCCCTTGGCAAAATATTACAGAATTAACTCAAATTCTAAACTATGCATTCAGATCTCTGATGTGTGCTTTCTTTTGTAGATTAGGTCAGAATGCTAATAATAGGCCTAGAGGTACTCAAGTACCAACCAAGATTTGGACTTGACCAGCTTTAGCCTCAGTCTACCGCGAAGGTTTCTAAGGCCCACAGGAACTAACCTAAGGTTTGTTAATAAACTCCGCGGTTAAATCACCTGTGCTTAAAACATGGTTAGTCGAGGTTCAGTTTGCAGTGCTTTTTTTGTAGGAGAGAGAGTTCGCATCCGTGATTTGCTGTTTGGTTCTGAAAAAGAAACAGTTTGAAAAGGTTCAATTGTACGAAATGAATTTCTAAACCTAGGACTGTCATCAAGTTGGTCAAAAGGAAAGGGTGGAATCGAGTAAGATGAAGTGGTGGGTTCAACCGGGTTTTATTGTTATAACGTTGTAGTATAGCCAGTTATTACCAACATTTCAAATATATAAATTTTTTACTCGGAAAATAAAAGAGTTCCCGAGGTCGAACTCAGGGAGCAAGTTGTATTCTAGAGATATACATGTTTCTTTTACAAAATAAAGAAAGAGAGAGGGAAAGAATTTGTTGTTCTCTTTGTTTTCTCCTCGTGATGTTCTTCTTTCTTTCTTTCTTCAGATCTCCTTCTTCTTCTTTGTTCTGCAGAGGTGATGCTCCTCTTTCTTTCTTCAGATCTCCTTCTTCTTTGTTCTGCAGAGGTGATGCTCCTCTTTCTTTCTTCAGCAGTCTGTTCTATGAAGGTTTCTTCTTCCTTGGCTCTGCTGTACTTCTTCTCTGCAGCCTTTCCTCTTCTTCTGCCTTGCTCAGCCTCTTCTTTAGAGTTTCTTCTTGTTTCTCCTCCCTGCGGCTAAGTGTCAGCTTCTTCTTTTCTTTTTCAGCCAGGGACGTCACCCCTCCTTCTTTCTTCTTTTCCTTCAGGCCGTCGTCTGATTTCCAAATCAGACGACTTAAACTACCTGTTGCTACAGTCAGCTTCCTTCTTCTTCCACGGGTCTTCTTCTTCGCCTGTGCCTGCACACTTCAGAGTTTTTAGTCAGAGGCAAAACCTACTCTACCCTCCCCCCCCGCATCTCTCTCTCTCTGAAACCACTCTTGGGAAAGCTCTCCCAGAGCTGCTGGGTAATCGGGTACGGGTCGTGCCCGGGTCCAGGCCCACCGGCGTGAGTGGTGGGCGAGGAGTGCAGGTCAGTCTAAGTCGGGTCGGGTCGGGTCAGGTCCGCGGGGCGTGAGCGCGGGCGAGACCGGGTAACCGGGCGGGTGAAGGGGACCTCACCCCGTGTGCTGAGGCAGTAAGGCTAGTGCACAAAATCAATTTAAAAAGTGGAAAGTGTGTGAGGCTTACCGATGTGGGACTAAACGCAGACCTTTCCTCGCGTGCGCCTGCTGGGAGACCGCGGCCTGGCTTCTGTAGCTGCGGCTTTGATTTGCGTAGGTTGCTGGCTGGCTGCCTTAGCAAGACTCCCCGTAATCCGCAGCAGCTGGAGACCTGGAGTCCTCAAGCCTGGAGCGCGGGAGAAGCTGCTTCAATGTGCGTTAATGGCGGTCGAACCTCAAAACCTGTCGGACACGAATATGGCCTCTCGGCCTGATCAAACCACTGGGGAACCTTCGCCGTGGCACGGCGAAGGTGAGGAGCTGCGCGGCAGGCCGCAAGGTGGTGTCTGGCGGCAGCCCTAGGTTGGACTGCAACCGGAGGAATGGGTTTGTTCGGGGGAGTGTTACGGAGGTGTGGAGTGGCAGTGGAGGGGTGGGGGGTGCTCAGTGTGATGAGGCGGAGGTTCGGTGAGGGTCGGCGAGGTGTGTGAGGCTATGGAGCGATGGGAACATCTCGCCGGGGGGTGGCCGGAGTCGAAGGGGGTGACGATGGTCAGGGTCGGTCGAGGGCGTAATTGAACAAGTTGGAACCGGGGAAAGAAAGAGGAGAAGAAGGGAAATAGTTCTAACTTACTTGCAGGGACGAAGGGGGAGGAACAGGGCGACAGTCGTATCAACTGTCGCCGGAGAAGACGATACTCAGGGAAAGGGGCGGCGGCGAGTGGAGAGCCGGAGAGGCGCCAGCTGGGTGCGGCGTGGCGCGGGAAGAGCAGGGGAGGAAGTCTCTGCTGCTGGTATTGCGGCAGAGCGAAGAGGAGAAGGGGGAGGAACCGCCGGAGCTGGTGAGCGTCTGCCGGAGAGAGAAGAGAGGAAAGTTGGGGATTTTCTTCGTCAGATCCAAGCTGCCCCGGTCGGTGGAGCAACGGGGGGTATTTATAGGGATCAAACAGGGAGGAAGGCGGAGGGAGACGACGTGTCTCCCTCGCCGGAGGATGGCCGGAAGCAAGAACCCATACCGTCCGTGCGTTCGCACGGCCGGTATGGTGGGTTATAACGACCAGGGGGGTGTCCCTGCGACGGCTGACGACGCAGGGCACCCCCGGTTTACTTGCCAGGTCCCCCACCTCACCCTGCGCGGCGCCATGCTCCGCGCAAGGTCGCCGGAGCATGGTGCTGGCAGGTTTTGCAGGGGGGACCTGATCGCAAAGAACGAAGGAGAGTTAGGGGCCAAAATGCGAGGGTTCAAAAGTTGAGGGCCAAAGAGTAAATATATGAGGACCAAAGTGTAAAGTCGGTCAAGGAGGTTTCTTCTTAGGCTCAAGTTTTTATACATGACTAATTAGGACCTAAGGAATCTGATGGTGAATTTCATTTCTATATTAAACCTTGTTTGACTGGTCAATTTACGCAAAAACCCAAATTAAGTTATTAATTGGGCATGGTTCTCAATGTAGGTCAAAATGGGTTCTGAAGGCCAAATTGAAGGTTCTAAACCATAGAGATTATTTTTCTATGAATTTTAGAGGGTTTATTCTATTTTTACTTTGCCTCGAACCTTGTGAATTGAAGTGGGTTGTTTTAGGGTTACAGATTATCATTTAGTTTCTTGGAATTGCTGTAGCCCTCGCTAGATCATTTCATCCCACTTTTATTCTTATTAAGCTGCTTTGACCTATGTTTGGGCCCTGAATTACCCTGTATGCAGATTATACTGGTAAAATTGCATTTTTACCCCTTATGACTTATTTTCTTCTTAAACTCAGAATTCTCTGAGTTAAGCCTTTCCTTGAGATATGTAGGAGCTTTTATCCTTTGTATTAGGTCAAAATGAGCTAGTTATGGCTCATGATGAGGTTCTCATCAACCAGCTTTAGCCTCAGTCTACCGCGAAGGTTTCTAAGGCCCACAGGAACTAACCTAAGGTTTGTTAATAAACTCCGCGGTTAAATCACCTGTGCTTAAAACATGGTTAGTCGAGGTTCAGTTTGCAGTGCTTTTTTTGTAGGAGAGAGAGAATAATTTTTTGCATTTTTGAAGAGTTGTTCCTCTCTTTTTCTCCTTTATTTCTAGCTTCAGATTGGCTTTACAACATGATTTGTATCGGATTCTTAGCTCCCACCATCAATCCTAGCAGCATCCTTGGATTTCGACACTTAGAGATAGCACTGCCCATGGCAACCTCTAGAATCTTGGCTTTCGACACTTCGAGATAGTGCTGCCCATGGCATTCTGTAGCTAAATTCAGGCCCTGGCAATCGACATTTTGAGATAATCTTGCCCATGTCACCTGAATCAGCACAAGGTGCTTACGAGCCCCCAGTAGGATATTTAGATATCCTAGGAGACAAACACCGAGAAGACGGTATGTTATTGCGCATCTTTGAGGGGAATTTCCTGCCTCTCCATGTCGGGAACTCATCCAAATCAACTTGTGTTGATAAGCTGCTCCTAATCTAGGTAGCTTTTTCGGAATAGAATTAACGCTTTACGTGATTTTGATAATTAAGTGCACTGAACTAGATTGTGTGTGGATTAAGGTGCTTAGGTTGCCGAGTCCTACAAACCAGAGGTCAGTTAACATGGTCGAATAATCCCTAAGCCTTATACCTAATACTTAAGCTTCACATTTTCCTCAACCTCTTGAGGACTATCCAGATCTTAACGGATACTTGAATTTTTAAGCCTAAACACTGCTCAAGAGGCCTAAGATCAGCACTCATACTAATCTTTATGTCTCTTAGTACTTTTGACTTTTAGTTTCTTTCTTTTCATTTGGTCTAGAACTTAAATAGATTCCATAATCTTTTACTAATGACTATCTCTTTTTATTTCAAATTGTTGCTCCTTTTTGACATTTTAAATCACCTCTTCTCTTCCTCCTGAAGAATGATATTCAATTAATTCTCAAAATTTCCTCCCCTTTCTCCATTTTTTTGTTCTTTTTCTATTTTATTTTTTTTGGTTTTTTGGAATATGTATTTTTTTTGTGAGAACCCTTCAGAACTTTGAATTTTTGTATGTTTGCACTTTAATACCCCCCTATGCCTAAGTTTTGCAATGTCCTCATTGTAAACGGAGGGTATGAAACAGTTAGGGTTCAGGAGTTAGAACAGGTTCAATGGGTGAGTTAACGAGTCGAGATGAATGTTGCGGACGATTTCAAGCTCTGGTATGAGTACCAAAGGTGGAGTCGACTATTCTAAAACTGATCTCGAAATGCATTAGATGTGAGGTACAGAAGGATAATCAGAAGGATCTTGGGTTTTTGGAATGACAGGTTGCCTCCCATTAAGCTGTAAATTCAAAGCCTTCAGTCGAGTAGAAAATTTTATGGGGAAGGGGTGGTCAACTCAGACGAATTTTGTAGAACAAGCACCTTGATCAATAGCTTAGTTGGTCCAACTAGGTGCTTGTTCAGATCAGCAGGCTGATGATGCAGCCCAAACCCAATCAATCTAGTGGGTTGATGGATGTGGATCAAGAGATGCGGTGCCCACCATATACTGCGAAGCTCAAGAAGATATGGAAGTGAAAAACTAGGGTTTGGCTGAGTCAGATCAGCCTGATCAGAGGAGGGATCCTTAAAAGAGAATGAATTAGTGAAGTATGTGAGATCCCTATGAGAGTGATCAAAGAAGGATGGGGCATGATTTTCAGTCTGATCGAAATCCGAAACCCGATTGAAATGTGGAGGAAAATCATGTGTAATTAGCTCATCGAAAGGAGAATCAAAGTAGAAATTGAGTTCGGTTGCGGGTCGAGATTGGATTCAGATCTGAGTGGGTTCTGTATGTGCTGTAGAAGAGGTGGCTTCAAGAATAACTATATGTGAGGTCTCCTTTAGAAAATGTTCAAAGGTAGGTGTATCTAAAGAGTCCTCATCGAACCCATCAAAATCAAATGTAAATTCTTGGAGAGTGCTTATAGGATCAAGGAAATCTGAGTCAAGAAAAGATTCAAACTCTGGATTGTAGACACTCTCAGCAATTACTGTTTCTGATTCATGAGGATCAAAAAGAAATGATTCCATCTCAATGGAACCTGATTTTGAATCAATGATCTCGAGATCAAGGACCTCAAAGTCAGAGTAGAAGAATGGATCATGTATGCTGGGGTCGTAGATTGGCTCAGAATTGTTAGGAAACAATAGTTCTTTGAAATCAGGGTAAGATTCAAAATCGTCAGAGAACTTGCAAGAATCATGTTCTGAACCTGATTCTAGATCTGAGGTTCCACCACAGAGTAAATCAAAAGATGTAGAATCAGCAACCTGACTTGGATCTAACCTAGTTTCAGATTCCGAGCTCAAAAAGGTGTCCCTATTAGGTACAGGCTCGGGTTCTTGTCTTGTAGGGAAGACCCAATTGAATCCCAACTCTTCCAGCTCCTTAGTTTCTATATCATAGATTGGCATGACTTTTGAAAAATCAATCTGTGTTTTTGAGGAGTCTGAAGAGGTGTACTTATCAAATATGGGCCCTGAATCGTATTCTAGATTCAAAATCTGACTCGTATCACAAGGGGCCTCATAATCATCCCGATAAGGCTCGAATCCAGATTCTAGGTTAAGGGTGTGGGTTGGATCACTAGAATCTAGGTTGGGCTCTACAGGGATGTCAGAATCATCCTCATGAATTACCTTAACAAGATAAGGCTCGAAATTTACATTCTCGAGGAGTTTTGTTTTAAGCTCATCATTACACGTGTCTGGGAATTCAAAACTAGGAGAACCAGGTTCTTGTATCTCTAGGGCTAGCTCGAAATCTAGAACACCTACAATTGGATCTTCCCAACCCGTCTCAAGATCAGGAATGTCAATTGCTATGAAATTTGAATATGAATTCGTTTGGGTTGGGGATCTACAACTATTATCATTGAACCCAGGATTTGGGAAATTGTGTTGATCACTAGTCTCACTCCAAGATGTTTTGTTAATTTCTGATGGGTATTTTTGATCAATTGTTCTATATAACTCATTCAGCAATTCTCCCTGTTTTTCTAAAAATTCTTGGAATTTTTTTGGAAGTGAAGGGCTTGATCAACATTGCAGACACTCGTTGTGTAATTTCACCAATTCACTATGTTCTGCTAATAGATGATCCCGGGTTGAACTATGTTTCATTTGTGTCCATATTATCCCTACACATTTTGCAAAGAGGTATGTTGTTTTTGCAAATTTTTCTTGAATGTCCCTTTTATAATATTCTTCATGGTTTCTATAGGCATTCTCAATTATCTTTTCTTTCATTCTCATTTGGGACTCAGGTTTTCTAAATAGTCTTCCTATATACACAGGATGCATTTTTGAATCAAATGGTGGAATCAAGATGTAGAATCAAACTCGAGAATCAGATTGGAGTAGATCAGATCTGAAAGAAATCCCTAAGATGATCTGTGTATGTGCTCTAAATAGAAGGGATGAGGGACTAGATGTGAAATTGACCCAATTAAGGCACCCAAAGATTTTTGGATGACTAAGGCAATTTCGAGGCGGATGATACCACTGAATCAGAAGTTCGCACACCTGAGAAGTACCTGGGCAACCAGGAAGGGAGAGCCCCACAAAGACCCCTACATGGTAGAGTGTCCCCATGGGTTATAGGGTTTCCCCCATCCGACCTTCCTTGTCACTGAGGTTCTAGGTAGACCGGAATGTACGAACTTAAGACCTTAAGTCTACAAATTTTATATCCTAATTTGTGCCTTGAGTTTCACTTGATTAGAAGTTAATTCAACTTGTGACCTAATTTGGAGGTTGGTTGGCCTACAATGTAGACCAACCTCACCTGACCTACTCTAAAGATGGCAGAATGAGATCTAGGTCAAGACCTAGAAATAACCCTGATTTTACTCCCAGGTTATTAGGTCTAAGGGTTTTAGGGTTCAAATGGATTTAGAGCCTGAGTTTTAGGATTTTTGTTGATTAGATCTTTTCAACCAAGGGCTTGGGTAGCATACAAATGCGGGTGGGTTTGTTTCCTTTTTTGCAGGCAAGTGTGAACTAGCACTCCAAAACCCTAGAATTGGAACCCTAATTGCCTCTATTCTGTATCCAATTTAATCTCAACATGTACACCTTGGACTCAAATAAGAAGGTGAGTAATCCAAGATGATTAGAAATTAAGCGTGATCCTTAATAGGCACATGAAATTTTGGGTAGGGAATTCTAAACAGAATCGTCTCAATCTTCAATCAGATTTGAAAAAAAAATTTCGCAAATCAGGAAACTTTCCTTTTATGATAATTACTATGAAAAATAAGGTAAGTATTCCTAATTAATTGTTTCCTTTTCGTCTTCTCAAGATTAGGAGGTTGATTAGGAAAGAATAGAGAAGTTACCTGCCCTTGAGTGGTTGATTTGCGTGGAAGATCTCCTCGTGAAGTACCTCGCAAAATCACAAGAAATCAAACAAGGCAAGTTAGTGCTCAAATATAATCAGAATATACCAAGAGAATAGCGGTGAATTACACGTTGCTCCCCGGCAACGGTGTTAAAATGTTGAATGGGTAGATTGAGGTTTTAAAAGATGCATTGTTGTAGTAATAATTCATCAAAAATAGATCGAATAATAGATAAAATTTATAACTCGAATGTCAGAAATGAAGTCCGAGGTCGTTCGCTGGAGTAAATATGGAATTCACGTGCTAATCTCAATATATAATGTAAATGAGTACAATTAATTACTCAAAATCTAATATGCAATGTATGACATGAGTATATGAAGAGTAAAAAGTAATCTTGACAAAATAATGGTGATTTAAATCATCAATTATAAGTCTAACATATAGAACAATTACTCAACACAATTAATATGGAGGAGTTGATAATCAGACGTTTGATTTTACAATCAGACATCTTAAAAGACGTTTCTACAGTACTATTTTGATTTTCTTCTTGCTGTTGTTCTTCTTCGTTGCCTTCTGTTCTTTCTTCTTCTTCTTCCTCTGCGTCTTCTTTTGCTGCTCCTCTTCTTCTTTCTTCCTTGCCTTGGCCCTTCTTCTTTATGCACAGAGGGGGAACTCTTCTTCAAATGCAGCCAAGTGTTAGACGTTCTTCTCCATAGCAAAACCCAACCCTTTCCTGCTCTCTCTCTCCTTTCTCTCTTTGGGTTCTCCTCTTTCACGCCCTCCTAGGGCCAATGCAATTTAGCAGGTAATCGAGTATTTGGGGGTTTGCGTACTCGGGTTCAAGGTCATCAGCGTGGTATAGTGACCGAGGAGTGTGAGCTTAGGTGGGTCGGGTCATGTGAGCGAGTGTGAGAGGGGACCTCACCCCCAGTGTTACTTGAGGCGAACAGCTGGTGTCACAAATTCCTCTTATCTAGGGTTATAGCTCCACTGGTTTCCGAGGTGGGACTAAATGTCCCACCCTCTTCGCGTATGCAGCTACAGTTGAATCCGTGGCTAATTGGAGCAATTGTTGCAGGGGGAGCTCCCAATTGAAACCCTGCTTTGAAGGCTGGAGACTTTCCGCACGGTTTGGGCATATCACCTGGAGCTACAGGTGTTGAAGAAGGCTTCAAGTGATCTCGAACTCTGCCGTTGATGGAGAGGACCTGTACACCTGAAACAAATAAATAAGGTCTTTCGGTCATGTCAAACACGTTTAGTAGCTTCGCTGTGTGATGGTGAATGTGGTGACGGTCGTGGCGTGCTGTGAGAATGCATGTAGGTGGCTGGCGGAGTCAAAACTGGATGGAAGAATGTGGGTTGTTCGGGAGCGTGTCTGAGTGAGTGGTGGAGTGAAATAGGAGAGGGTTTTGATTGGTGGAGTCATGGCAAAGGTTTTGAGAGTTGTGGTGAGGCGTGTGGATGAGTGTAGAGATGGGGGCGCCTCGCCAAAGGAGCGACCGGAGACGGAGAAGATGAGGGTGAACTTCGGTGTCGAGGGCTTGTTTTTGGATTTTTAGGGTGTAAAACTAACGTAAGAAGCTAAACTAACCCTAATCTAATAGACGAAAGGGGTAGGAGGATGACTTGCTAGGGGTACACTGGCGTTGGGGAAGAAGATGCTTCAGTGGGTGGTAACGGCGATGACGATGGAGGTTGGGGAGCGCTTGCTGGTATGGCGTGACGCGGAAGAAGACGAGAAAGATGAATCCACTGTCGGTATTGCGGATGGACGATGAGGGAGGTTGGAGAAGATCGTCGGATGCCAAGGAGCTATTTGGCCAAAGAGGAAGGATGAAGTAGAGGTGTTCCAGGCTGAATCGAGCGTGGAGCGACCGGTCTGCCCTGGGGGTTCTTATATAGGCATCAAAGTGTCGGTTGAAGCTTGGAATCCAAGCTTTCAAGCTTGGAAGGTTCGCCGGAATAGGAAGCACACTCCTTTGAAGGATTCGCATGATAAATTGGGTGATTTTTGGGACTTTGGATCTAGTTAAAAAGGAAGCTAATTTCTTGACGAATTCCCCTTTCAAATCTAAGAAGGATTTGTCAAGAAATCAAAGAGATCTTTCCAAATGAAGCTCGCCGGAGTTCTAGGATTAGGATTCTAGGGCGGAAGGGACCTATTTGAAGAAGATGATAAAGTTGGGGGATTTTGTGTAAGAAATTCGAAAGTTGAAGGGCCATGTGAGATAAGGAAAATTAGACTTGGACCAAAGTGCAAACTAGGTCGAAACGATCTCAGATTAGAGCTAAATTTTGACAAAAATCTAATTTTGACCCAAGGAATCTGTTGGTGATGTTGGATTTAGGTTTTGACCAAGTTTGACTAGGTAAATTTCTCAGTTACCCAAATTAGGGTAACGTTCCGTTTGAGACTTTGTTTTAGGTCAAAATAGGTTTTGATGGTCAAATTGAAGGTACCAAACCCTAGAGAATACTTTTTCTATAATTTTTAGAGGGTTTGGGTAAATTTTATCCTGACCAGAACCTCAGTTAATCAAGCGGGTCTATTTTTAGGGTTTCGGAAGTCATTTAATTCTCGAAACATGCGAAAACCCTTTTCTGTCTGCATGGACCTACTTGTTAGACAATTAAGACCATTTGACCTTTAATTAACCCCTGAGCAATCCCATGATTGTTCTGCAATTGAGATATGCTGTTAAAACTATAGTTTTACCCCTGTTTTCTTATTATTCTCTCAGAATGGATTTGCAGTGAATTACGTCTCTCTGGTGGTTATGTAGGAGCATTTATTTATTGATTATGACTAATTAAAGTTAGATATGGCTGATGATGACGTTATCATCAATTGCCTGATCTGGCCATAAATAGATTGTTGAGGAGGAATGGTTGTTGCTGCGCGAAGATGTAATGAGAAATTAATTGAGGGTTATTTATTTATAATCCCTTAAAAGAAATGTGAAATAAAATAATGCATGTAATGCAACCTAAAATTTTAACTATTCTAATACATTCTATTCTAAATGAATTCTAAATGTATTTAGATATTAATGCAATGCATGAAATATGCAAATAAGTGAATAAGTAGACTAATCTATTTACATCTTATTGTATGCTATTTATATGTCAATATTAATCTAATGTCTAGGCATTTAAATAACTAATTAGCCCACAAATATGGGCTCATCACTACCCAGGCCTAAACCTTGGGATCACGAAGCGCAAGTTTGCTTCGTGTCCAACAAGGACCAGTCACAGATAAAACCAGATTATCATCGCAGGATTGGCTAGAACTGTCGATCCACACTAATGTTCTTGCTAGGAGCGGCTCCTCATAGGAGCGTAGTCTGTGGTTGTTCCCTCTCAATCCGCTATCGGACGAGGTCTCAACCAATTCATCACAGTACCTTGGTACTTCTGTACTTACGGGTGCCTAGTGAGGCTTTAGCTATGAGTATCACATACCCTGGCACCCTCCGCTGTGCATGTGGGTGCCAATAGAGCCTAAAGCCATGAGTATCTCTTCATCGAGTTGGATTCGGGTACATCCAAGTATTAAACACCGATGATAGCCTAAGGTCTGTCATAGAAATCAGGAACCCTCCAAGTTCCGAGGCAAACATTCCTTGGTAGCCTTCAGTTACCGCAACAACTTGGGTCCCTGGCCCAAGCAATGAACCCATGGTTCACCAAGTCTAAGGGTACAACCTTATGGGCTCACCTAGTCAACCTACTGCCATTCAATTTCATTGGGTTCCGTGTCCAGAACAAAGCCCTAAAGACCTAGTGGATCACTTGGGGTCATACTCATGATCTTAAGATCCAAGCATTTTATTTATTAGACTATGACCGAGTCAATACAAGTTCAACATTTTGGATTCAATCCTTTGCCTAGCCAGATTCCATCAACTTTTAATCTTCTTTTTAAATTTCAAGCAGGGTAGAACAAAGTAGAATTTGAGATCCCATCAATTGGGTACGTCGTAGGATAATCATATGTTAAATAAATTGTAAAGTCGAGACCTACCGAAAATTTGGCAAAGTTTCCTCTGTTCATTAGATATTTTTCTAAAATTGGTACCTGCAACCTGCACCTAAGCATGCATACCACAAATTATATAGGTGGGTACTCCCTACCATCACACCATGATGGCAGAGAATAGCGATAAACATAGGAGGGCACACCCCCATCCAAAAGTAGTAAAAACACTAGAAAAATCGCGAGAAACAAGGCCATGTTACTGCTAACACAATGCCATGAGCATCCTCAATTATCTACAAGACTTACGTACAGTCCACAGTTCACGGCAACACATGTATGACCACCCACAATTGACACTGAACCACAACATGATCAAACGTAAATCAACATATTTTCAAGCATCAACGAAACACATGTAACAATGTAAATAAGTAAAACACTCTCCCCTTTTTATTTAAAACCTTTATGCTCGAAAGCACCCTTAAAATCCTTGAGATCAAGATGTGAAAGGGGTTTGCTCCCTTGTAACCCAACCCCACACACACACACAGACTGATCCCACATCCTCTATTACATATACTCGGGAAGCAAAGAATGTTCAGATCCATAAGAAAAGAAAAGGGTTTGCAGGGATATAAAATGGCCTCAAACTACATGACAGTTTGAAATAGGATGTAGCTGTTGTCTAGAGTAGCCAACTTCAGAACAAAGTCATTGACTATATACAAAAGAGAGATCACAATTGTATAACATGCGTTAAATACATCGGTGCATCTAATCTTGGCATAAACTAGCAATATCAAAGCAACAATGCAGAAGGTGATGAGGACCAACTGAAATCCTAGTAACATAATGCAAGTCAAGTCTAAAGCAAGATACCACCTATTGCCCCTTTGTGGAGATGTTAGATTTTTAGATTTTTGTACTAAGATGACCCTATTAGGGAGGTTATTCAGATCCAACAAGGGAAAATCCAACAGAGCCCAGAATTAACAAACCAAGCATCCACACCTCAAGCCAAATTAAAATGACCAGGTTCAGGCTTGGGATTATCCTGACCAAGTTAAGGGATCACGTCAGACTGCACAAATCTTGACTCTAGAGATACCCAACCCTACGCTTAGAAGACTAACTTCAATGTCTTTGAACTCCCAACATTTCAAATTAGAAAGCTTTCCAAAATTGTAAACTAGGAGAGTTTGAATACTTGCCATTTTGCCTCAAAGTGATCAAAGTTCAAGTCTATCTAACTATATGTGGGAGTACAAATTCTTCAACCTGAAAAACAGGGAGATAATTGCTACACAATAATCATAAGCCTTGCAATCTAGACATTCAAGGTACTCATTAAATGACGATGCCAGTACCAAATACAACAAAACAACTCCAATAACTATGCAATCACAACTCCCTCTGGCATTAAGTAACAATGGGTACATTAATGGCTAATGCAGCAAGGAGAGACGAATAGAATTCCCTTTTTATTTTCCATATAAGAAGGCTACCATGTTTCTTTCAATGGGTAGGAAATCTTACCATGTCAAGAAATTGCACTCCTCTCCATTCTCAGACTTCACAGACCACTTAAACATGTGTCACCCAATGTCCTTGAGTGAAGCACAGACCCAGATTCCTTAAAGAATTAAACTTCATGGACCATTTGACATAAGTGCGTCATTAAATGTCCACAGGTGAAGCACACACCTAGACTCCTTTAGGAACAATTGCACCTACCACCTACCTTATTTCTAGCCACAGGATGCACAAAGGACCTTATGTGATGAGCACCTTTCTAGAGAAATTTCTTAGGAATCCAATATAGTACTAGATAAACTTAGTATTACAAGCAAAAAGGCATTTACATTCTGTTAAACTAGAACACCCAAAACCTTATATTTAATCACTAATTGCACCACCGAAAATAAGAGGGGAAATCCCTACTTGACATGCTTTGTTGTAACCTTGTTCCACATCTTGTTTTGGTGTTAACAAAATTATTGTAGATTAATGTTTGCAATTGAGTGATATTTCATATTTAGGTGAAGATCAAGGCAAATAGAGAAGTATGTCAAGGAGGCATGATGACAAGGAGTTGTTGTTGATAAAAGATCATCTCTGATTTGGAGTTTTTGTTGTCATTTAGATTAGGTTTTTACTTTATTAGAATGTATGCCTTTTAACAAAGAAATATGAATTAGATCGTAAAAATCATATAGAGATAATTAGGATAAAATATTACGATCATTCAATTTATTTCAAATTATGTATTGTTTAAAAGATAATTTTTTAATGTTTAAAGTATTTGCAAAATGGGCTAGTAATCAAGTTGTATACATGTTTAAAAAGGTACTTGTTAACCCACAAGGACCGGTACTAAAATTTAGTACCGATATATGTGAGTTATAGGTTTGGCTTTTTTCAAAGAAACAAACCTGTACCCCACGAGTACCGGTACTCATGATCAGTACTGGCACTGGAGGCAACGAGTACCGGTACCCATGATCAGTACTGGTACAAGTGGGTTACAAATTTGTGTCAAGTATTTAAAACCCAAATTTGGAAGCAACGAGTACCGGTACTCATGATTAGTACCGGTACCTAATAGGTTCTATCTATGACAAGTTAACTTAAAACACAAAATAGTATGTCACTAGTACCGGTACCAGCTAATCGTTGGGCCAAATCTAAATGGCTAGAATATTCATTTTGAGATCTTGAACGTTGGGATTTAAACCCCAACTTCTAGCTGATGTATTACTAAGGACCTAACTCTATAAAATGACCCTTGGATTCTTAGTTTGCATATAAGAAATATAAGAGAAAATCATAGAGTTATATTTTCATATTTCCACCACATTTTGAAGAGAATAAAATTGTTGCTTCTCTCAATCTCTCTACACTTTGCAAATGCATGGACATGTTTTTTCTTACGCATCTATGAAGCAAATCACATCCATCTTAGGCTCTCAATTGGTATTGATTTTAATTATTGTTGGGAGGCATAGGAATTCTTGTTGTAAGATTTCTTTTTCTTACACCAGTTCTTATTTGTATTTGAGCTTGTTGCTCGTTGGGTTGTAATAAACCTGTTGTTGTACTTGGGCTGAGGTAACCCGTTAATTACCTCGGTTAGTAAAGTAATTCCTTCGAGGTTGAGGGAATCGGGTTAAAAATCCTAAGCTGGGAGGCTTAGGTAGTGGAGTACCCAAGTGAGTGGGAACCACTATACATCTTGTGTCTACTTTTGTGGATTGAATTGATTGAGCAAATATTTTGGTTGTTACTAATATCTTACGTCTAGTGTGTTTGTGCGCGTAGCATAGTAGCTTCAAGATCCTACAGGTGGTATTAGAGCGAGGTTGCAAGAAGACGTAACAACTCAACTCGTGATGGCATCAACTTCAAAGTGCATCGAAGGACAATCGTTGACCCGTCCTCCCTATTTTGATGGGATGGACTATGGATATTGGAAGAGAAGGATGCAAGTATTTCTGAAGGCTATGGATGAAGAATCATGGAGCCTTATTCAGGCAAGATATTCAGATCAAATGCCACAAGAAGGAGTAGCATGGACGGCAGATAAAAAAAAAAAAGATAGTGAGCAACGCGAAGGCAATGAACTCACTTTATTGTGCGTTATCAAAAGAAGAGTTCAATTGAATTTCGGCATGCAAATTTGCATACAAAATTTGGAATACTCTCGAGGTCACCTACGAAGGGACCAGTAAGTTAAAATAAACTCGCATATCTATTCTGAGCTAAGGCGGAGGCACAAGAGTTGAGGCGGGAGCTTGCTACAGCTAAACAACTCACTGAGGAGGGGGCCTAAAGGGTCTTGGAATTAGAGAATGCCCCTATGCTGGAGATGGACCCTGATGCTGTTATGGATTTCTTTGCATCAGACCCTTCTATGAAAGAGAGTATGATCTTGTCTTTAGTGAAGCTAGGAAATATATGCTCGTGGTGATGCAAGCCATCTTAGAAGGTAGCCAAACTTCTAAGGAGGACCCTTGTGGCTGGTCAATAGAGAAAATTCTGAGCATGACCGCCAGAAAATTGAGGGTCTCATTGAAGACAAAGTTCCAGTGACACCACATAGAGACCAGCTAGAGAGCCTGACTCTCGAAGACGAAGTGGGAAAATCTGGTTCGTCAGAAGTTCCGCCTGCTGCCAAAGCTAGTACATTGCCTCTCGGCCATCACAGTTCCACTTATGAAGTTTCCTCTCCTCCTCCAACTCGTAGAGTTGATCTCCTTGAAGATTCAGTCTGAAGTCTCATGATTATGGATGTTTTATGGTGGTTTTCTTCTTTTTTTCTATTTTCACTTTTTTTTTATGGGTCATTCGATGGGGATGACCCTCATGATAAATGGATGAAAACAAGTAATGTAAGGAAAACAAGGCTTTTGCCATATTATTTCTTACACATGGTACATTTTTAAATTGCTGGCATGCCAAGTTCGAGGGATTGGCTTACCACTTAAAGTTGCAATTTATAAAATTTGCCTGTACTGCCCTTGTGAATTTGATAGGGTCCTTCCCAAGGAGCATCGAGCTTCCCGCTTGCATTGCTTGGTTATGATGCCACACTCTTTCGTAGGACTAAGTCCCCTCCAAAAAACTTTCTCTTTCGGGCTCGTTTATTATAGGCGGTGGCAGTTCTTTCTTTGTATTGAACCACTGTTGCTGATGCCGATGCCTCTTCTCTTGCTTCGTCCATCAAGTTGGTAAGAGGGTCATACAACTGAGATCGATATGTAGGGTGGATTGTTTCTATTGGTAGCCAGGCTTCCATGCCGTATACCAAGTTAAAAGGTGTTTAGCCAGTGGAAGTCCTTTGACAAGTCCTATGACCCCTCAACACATTCGGCAGTTCTTTCGCCTATTTGCCCTTTAATGAGTCTAGTTGGCATTTTAATGCATTGATGATAGTGCAATTTGTTACCTCTACTTGTCCACTTGCCTGAGGGTGTGCTACAGATGTAAAACATAGATGGATTCTCTAGCTAGCACAAAACTCTTCAAACTTTTTGGAAGCAAATTGGGTGCCATTGTCAGTGATAATAGTATTAGGAATGTCGTACCGGGCAATAATATTTTTTCTTACAAAGTAGACAACCCTGTCAGCTATTGGGCTAGCCATGGCGTCAGCTTCAACCCATTTGGAGAAATAATCTATTGCTACCAGAATAAAATGCTTTTGAGTAGGCATTGGTGGAAATGGGCCAATGAAGTCTATTCCCCATTTAACAAAAGGGATCGACGACATGATAGGTACCATTGGCCTTGGTGGCAGGTGATGAAGTACAGCGAATTGCTGGCACTTATCACACTTGTGCACAAAACTTTTACAATGTTGCTTCATCTGAGGCCAAAAATACCTTGATTGGAATAATCGAGCTAGGAGAGCTTTGTACCCTTCATGATTACCATAGATGCCCTTGTGGATTTCCTGAAGGGCTTGCGGTGCTTCTTCTTTCATAAGGTAGCATAATAAGGGAGTTGAATATCCCACTTATATAATTTCCTGTCTATCAGGGTGTACCTTGATGCTTTTAGTTGGAATGCTTTAGGACATAGCTCATTTGGGGGTAACTTGCTTGTGTTTAGAAACTGTATTATAGGCGACATCCATGAAGTGAATTATTGTATTAGAAATGTCTTAGGCAGAGGTATCATTGGTTCATTTAATGCCTGAAGGCATATATCTTCCTCTTCTCCTAGAGGAATCGCAGATGTCAGACGGGCTAAGGCAGATGCCAAGGGGTTGTCGGACCTGGGTACCCACCTGACTGACGTGGTCTGGAAATCAGATAATTCTTCCTTTACTTTGTTAGCATAAAGGCTCATAGTAGGATCTTTAGCTTGGTACTCTCCATTTATTTGGTTAGCCACCAACTAAGAATCCGTGTATACTTCAAACGATGGAGTGCCCATAGATTTGGCAACACGAATGCTTGCTAGGAGGGCCTCGTATTCAGCCATGTTGTTGGAGGGGGGAAAAATCAATTTGGCAACATATTTATGAGTAGTGCCATTTGGGGCGGTCAAAGCTACACTTGCTTCAGACCCAACTGCCATAGAAGATCCATCCACATATAGTTTCCAAGGCAAGGGGAGACATGTATCTGGATCTGTAAATTCGGCTACGAAATCAGGTAGGACTTGGCCCTTTATTGACTTCCTTGGCTAGTATTGGATGTCAAAACTTTCCAATTCCATGGCCCACTTTATTTGTCAGGTAGAGCTCGTAGGCTTATGTAACATTCAACGCAAAGGATAGTCATATAAAACTATTATTGAATGGGCTTGAAAATAAGGACGTAATTTCCTGGTGACTGTCACTAGTGTAAGCCCAAGCTTTTCGATTACAGTATATTTAGTTTCTACACCTTGATATGTTTTGCTGACAAAATATACTGGTCATTGTATTCCTTCACGATCACATAATAAGACAACACTAATAGCTGTCATGGAAGCTGCTAAATAGAGGAATAGAGATTCCCTGATCATAGGGGTCGTCAAAATTGGAGGGCATTGAAGGGCATTTTTCACCTCTTCTAAAGCTTTTTGACATTAGGGGGTCCAATGGACTACAGTATAACCTCTACCCTTCTTAATACACTCAAAAAATGGAAGGTATTTGTCGGAAGATTGAGACAAAAATAGACGTAAAGAGGTGATTTTGCTGACTAACAACTATATTCCCTTCAGGGTAGTCGATGGCATCAGGGCCATGACCGCTTGGATTTTGTCAGGGTTGGCTTCTATGCCAAGACTAGAGACTAAGAAGCCCAAAAATTTTCCTGAAGAAATGCCAAAAATGTGTTTCTTAAGGTTTAGATGCAACCAGGTGCTCTTCAAGACGTGGAACACCTCAGTGAGGTTTGCCAGATGTTGAGGGAATTTAATCCCTTTATTAACATGTCATCAATATACACCTCAAATTATTTTTCAATTAAATGAGAAAAAATCATATTTAGAAGCCGTTGTTAAGTTTCTCGAGCATTTTTTAAGCCAAAGGGCATTATCCTATATTGAAAGAGACCCCTATCGGTTATGAATGAGGTATGGGGCTTATCTGTAGGAGCTAAACTTATCTAATGGTACCCATTGTAAGCATCCAGGAAGGACATGTGAGACTGGCCGTTGCATGAATCTACAAGGGCATCGATCCTTGGTAATGGAACTTTGTCTTTAGGACATGATTCATTCAGGTTCATGAAATCGATGAACGTTCGCCAATTTTTGCTTGTTTTTTTTACCATGACTAAATCTGATAGCCATGCAGGGTATACGGATTTCTTGATGAATCCGACTTCCAGAAGTTTACATTAGCCTTAGTTGCCTACCATTGCTCTACATATTTGTGTCAGCGAGCCTACTTAACTACTTGGGACCCTAGCTGAACATTAAGGTAGTGTTCGATCAATGAGGGATCAACTCCTAGCAAGTCATTGGCGGACCAAGCAAATACATCCGAGTTAGCCCTTAAAAGAAGTTGTAGTTCATAGACCTCAGAGGGATCAAGGTCCGTTCCTACCCAAATAAGTTTGTCTGCTATATCAGAGTATAGTTGTATAGCCATGGTTGAAGAACCAGGTTGTACTTCCGAACCAATTGTGGTGCTTGTCGAGTCTGCTTCTTGATAAATACGCATTTATTCATGATAAAATGCCTACTTATGTCAATTCCTAATCTTATCATGGCATTTAGCATTGTGAATAATGCATAACATTCATCATATTTCATTTAGGATGATTTGTGTAATTTGTATATTAATCTTTGCATTTTGTGTGGCCAGGGGACAATGCGACATCTTTATGGGTTTCAGATGAAAAATCAAATTGTACGGATGATTCTGGAACGACGATCGCAGTTCGACAATGCAAAAATCATCTTGATATGACATCTGTAGCAGTCCCAACAAAGGAAAGAAGATGGATAGCCCAGATGGTGCCACGTGGCTCCATCCAAGCCGCCCAACATTGGCCACAGCCCCTACTTTGCCTCAAAAGGCCTCTCCATCCAGCGATTGCAACTGTTGGATCTCAATGCAAAGGTTGAGATACACCTCAGTTGCACCGCTCACCTCTAAAGAACATAGCTTTGAATCCAACGGTCGAGAGGTCCTGGCCATGAGATTGTCTGTGCGACCATCTGCGGCCATAGCCCGTTGGTGAAGAGTGCAACTCTCAAACCAGCGACGTGCGATTGAAGCCTCGCTTGTGGAATTGATCCGCTGGAGCGCTCGAGGGTGAAATTCATTCGTCAATGAGCGATCGAGCAGCGAAGGAAGCGGTTATGTGGTGCAATCGATGTGCGTGATTCGCACAGGTGAGATCCGATGCGCGGTGCGATGCATGATCATACGCGCAATGCAGGCACGATCCGGAACGTTGTCCTTCGGGTAATCAGAGCCTCTCATGTCCAATCCAATGCTCGAACTTTGTTCCCGCGGGCTCGAGCATGCGATGGCAGCTGAAGGCACGATCAGAACTGTTTGTCTTTAATCCAACGGTTGCAAGTATGCCTTGCGTACTCCAGTGGGACAACATTGAGGGCCAGTTGATGTATGAGCTACATTCACCAGTGAATCTTTGATCACGGTGCGAGATCAATAGCCAGCAAGGCGAGGCACGATTAGTGTGCATAATCCAAGGGTCCAGCGAAGCACAACTCACTCTAGCACGGTTCAGCATGTGAACCAGATTTCTTTGCCCGACCAAAACCCTCTCCCACGCCTATATAAAGGTCCACACACACCCCCTTTGCCATCATATCTACCTAGCTAATCCTCACCCATCCTAGAGCTCTAAGAAGCATTCCAAGCTCCTAAAAGCTCTATTCCTCAGCTCTAAAGATTCCTTATTAGTGTAGAATCCTATCCCTCCACCTAATATTCTTCCTTTATCACACCACCTTCATAGGGAACCCTAGAGCTGTCACCTCACCCTCATTTAGGTAGAAGATCACCTCCACCTCCTCATCACCATTCCTAGAGCCTGGTTAAGCGGCCCTCTACCCGAATTCTTCTTGCACCTCATTCTCGATGTCCAGTACCTCACCTTCTCTATCCAAGCCATCGTCAAGAGCCATCATCTTGCCAGACATTTGCTTTGGGAGATTTCCTCTCACCTCCATCTCTTTTATTTTTCTTAGCCTAGTGTAATTGTAATAAACATCACTTTATCTCAATATATCAGTTTTCTTACATCTCTCTACTCTCTTTTTTTATTTTTGCACGTAGATTAGCTTAGTTAGTTCCTTATTATCATACTCATAAAAGACCAAAAAAATCATAAAGACCAAAAAATACCAAAAAGAAACAAGGCAAAATGCGGATTTCAAAGAATCAAATGTTGCCTCCCTGTGTTCGACCCGGGGCTCACCTTGACCTTTGGTAAATTTATTTGGTAAGCGATATTTTGCAACTACGACGACGGGTTCTCCAAAACCCTAATTTTTCTCGTGAATTTTTCACTCATTGTTTTGGCGCCGTTGCCAGGGAGGCAATGGAATATGATTTCTTCTTCCGTGTTTTTCTACATTTACTTATTGTCTAACCCCTCTTTTTTCTGATTTGTTGTCTTGCAGGTGTCCTAGCAGGGAGATTCAAGTGGGGTAGATCAGAGTAAAGTGCGAGTAAAGAGGTTTGTAAGTGCCCCCACATTTCCCCCCTACTAGTTTCACTTTTCACCATATAAAGACCTAATCTACTTAGGTGTTTGCATAAATCCTAGGATAGAAAATGTTTGTCTTGCTTGACACCTCCACTCATCTCACCCCTACATAAAAAAAAAACACAAAAATATCTTCTGATTATGGGACGAAATTAATATACATACTACACACATCTACATTTGAGGCACCTAACCTCTTTTGATTTTATCTACTCAATTGGGATTCTGATCATGTTTTTGCGTGATTTTTAAATTTAGGGTTTTAAGTCGTTGCAATGCATAAAAACAGATTCACTTTTAAATTTATATTCCTAGATAGGGGAGTATCTAGGGTCGTCCAAGGAAGCCAAATGTTTGCAAAATTAAAATCCCTTGCTTTAAAGATGGAGCTCAACTTTCTTTTTGGTGTTTTATATATATGATTTTTTTTTGTGTTTTGAAATAACACGGACAAAGTGCGAATTGTAGTGGAAAGTACTAACACCTATAATTACTTAACTAAAACTTAAGAGATAGATATATCCTCTTCCTAAGCTCACTCTAGGTAAGTGGAGGCCTAGAGTAATTAGGAAGAAGAGGTGAAACAAGTGCTAGAACCAAAACAATAATTGCAATAGAAAGTAAAACGAAGGCAATTTGATTAACTAGAATTTGTGTTCTTTTTCCAAGACAAGTAGAGGAATGCTTCTACTAGAAATGAAAAAATATAAAAGCAATAAAAGAAACACAAATCCTCTTGCAAAAATTGGTGAAGAAGGGAGTCTTCTTGCTCCAAGCCTAGCTGCTCCTTGGCTTGAAAAGAGGGCCTCCTTCTTCTCCTTCCTTAAGAGCTCCTCAAAGGTGGATGCTACCACCTTCAATGCTCTCCAAGGGGTGGGTGTGCACCACCCTCAAAAGCTCCTCCAAGGTGGCGTGGACCACCTTCAAGATCTCCTCCAAAGATCTTCCTTGCTTGGCTTCTCCTTTGGCTAGCGTGGGCACAAGAGAGAAGGGAAGAGGGGAAGGCACCAAGGGGACAGAATATCCCCTTAATCTTCTTCTTCTTCTCTCTTGGGTGTGGGCTTCTAGGTAGAATATGAGAGTGAATTTGCTAGCCAAGGATGGATTGAATGGTGGTGGGTAGTGGTCTTTTTATAGGGTAGGATGGGGGGTTAAGGTGCCCCTTGAAATGGAGGGCTAAGATGGAAGGATGGAGGTGGTTGGTGATCCTATGGCCAAGGGCATTTGGTGCCAACACAAGGGACTCCTAGGGGTGGTTATGGGTGGTGACACCCCTTGAAGTTGGCACCAAAATAGCTTCTATAAGGGAATCTTAGGTGGCACCAAGAAAGGTTCTAGAAGGAGGGGGTCTGTGGAGGGTGGAGATGGGTTTAAGGGGAATTGTGTGGTGGAGATGAAGGGGATTTTTGGAGGGAAAAGTGTCACCAACAAGGGGGTAGTTAGGGTGGTTTTGGCACCACTTTTAGGTGTCTTTTGGAGGTGGCGAGTAGGCTAGGTTGGCGCCAAGTAGGTTAGCTTATGTGGAGCTTAGGTGGAGCTAGTTGGGTGGAGTTGTTAGGTGGGTTTTTGGGGTGGTAAAAGCCAAGGAAGTTGGAGCATAGCTAAGCTAAGCTAAGCTAAGCTAGCTTAGCTAATGGAGGAGTAGAGGAGGAGGTGTTGGAGCTAGGCTTTGGAGGGAGGAGCTGAGGAGAAGTCTGGAGCTGAAACTGGAGCTGGCTACTGCTGAAGAGGCTGGCATGGAGCTACTTTAGTTGGCCTAGCTTGCTAGTTCTTTGCTAGCTGCTAAGCCAAGCTAAAGTGAGCTGGCTTCTACCATAATGAGTTGAGGTGAGCTAGGTCTAGTGCTCCCAAAGAGGATCAAGCTGGTTGAGGCAGCTAAGGTAGCTTAGCTCAACTGAGTTGAGCTAAGCTGAGTCCCCGGGAGCTGGACTTGAGCTTCCTGAGCTGGGATGAGTTCTTCTTCAGCTAGCTAGCGTTGAGTGGCTCTTGATGTAGCTGGATCTGAGCTAGGGTGAACTCCTGTCAATTCAGTTGAGCTAGCTAGAGCTCCCTGTGGACTAGTGGGAGCTGAGATGAGCTAGACTCAGCTAAGTTGAGCTGGATCTGAGCTGACTTGAGCTAGGGTGAGCTAAGATGAACTCTCTTGAGCTGCCATTCAGCTGATATTAGCTGAATGGAGTTGGGATGAGCTAACCCTAGTTCAAGTGAGCTAGGTTCCAATTGTGGTGAGCTGGATCAAGCTGAGTTCCAGCTGGTCTGAACTCCTTCACCAATTGCCTTCTTGAGTGCTAGGGTTTTAGGGATCTGTATATCTGTTCATAACTAACACTCACAAAAACACATTAAAACATCAAAAGAAAATGCAATGCATGCCTAACCTAGTTAATGCCTAAATGCAGCCCAAAAAAACCCATTTGCGGAGTAAAATCCTAAGAGCTAGGTTTGTTTTAATGCATAAGAATGATGATAAACTGGCGTTTATCAGATTCCAACTTGTGGAACAGATACACGCATAAATCTACACATAAAAGAGTAGAAATCAAATTAGGTTAATCACTTCTGTGTGCCTTAATTGGTGGTGCATCAGGGTCAATTGTTTGAGTTGCTTGGGCTGCACCACCTAACTTAAAACTAATTCATCTTGTAGCTACCCCATAGGGTTCAAATATCTAGGTCAAAACTAGGCACTCCATATTCTTTTGATTTTTAAAGGAAAATACTTGAACTCATGCCTTCAAACTTGGTTTGCCTCACAAAATGTGGTTGAATATAGCTAATATTCGTATCCTAAAAGCTACTAAGCAAGATTCAAACCCTAAAATTCACCTTATCCTTAGTAATCTTTCTTGAAAACCATTGGTTGTGCACATACACACTCGCTAATTGATCATTAAGGGCATAACCCAATTAAGGGCCCATCATATTCCAAAAGCAATATTATCCCATGCCTTAATTAAAATAGAGTAGACGTTGGCCCTAGGATTCATTGAGTCCATTTCAGGGTATTCTCTTGAATGCATTTTGAATTAGTGGCATCTGCTTTCTTCAAAAGGTGCTAAGTTGGGAGGTCTGACCATCAAACGACTTAAGTAAGCAAGGGTTTGGCACAATTAGCGACCCTCGAGACATGCTCCCCTTACTTTGCAAGCCCAACTTTACCACCTTTAGGAGTAAGGAGAAAATCAAATTTGTCATGTGGTCAGAGTTTATTTTTGAAGCATGGGTCCTTAGGCTACCCAACTTAAGGACAGACTTGTATTTTTGTGTTGTAGGGCTCCATATTTTTTTTCCCTGTCCTTCTGACTTACTTCTAGTGTATACTTGGAAGGAGGTCATTGAAACCTTGCTTGGGAGGACCTTTAGACCATTCTCAGAGGTAAAACTTGGGTGATAGCCAAATTGATCCCATGGCTGACCAACAACCACCTCCCCCACCCCTGAACCAATAGGAGCTGATTTAGAGGCAGTTGGACTAGCTGCAGCAGATGCAGCAATGGTTCCAACGGATGAATGGTTAGAGCACTCAGCCCTTGAAGGATTTCTATGATCCTTCGAACTTTGGGGAACGTCCTGGCGTCATGATTCCCGTTGGAGACGTAGAAATCAAGCCCCAGGTTCTAAGCCTGATTAAACATTTGCATGGGCTTGGCTCTGTGGACCCATTCCAGCACTTGGAAGATCTAACTACTTTGGTTCAGACCACGAAAACTAGGAATGTGGATGAAGAACAAATGATCATGAGGCTTTTCCACATTCTCTCAGGGATAAGGCCACACATTGGTATCGGACCATTGGACGGCTGATAGAGACTTGGACTGATCTTAAATCAGCTTTCCTAAAGAAATTCTTCCTAATTGGACGGACCAATGCTTTGCGACAAGTGATTACCACTTTTGTCTAGTGGTTGGGGAAACCATTTCATGGTGCCTGGGAGCGATTCCAGGATCTATTACGGAAGTATCCACACCACGAGGTATTGAAATGACAACTCTTGCAGATATTCTACCATGGGTTGATAGATTAACTTTATAATCACATGGGCGCTTCCTGCAAAGCCAATTTCCTCAACAAGGATGCAGATAGCACATATGACTTGTTCGAGGAAATGAGCGAGAATTTGATAAGTCACACCTCCATGGAGACTTTCAATCGGTCCCAACAACCCAGGACAAATGCTAATGAGATTCAAAAGTCTCATTCATTTGACATGGAATTGATTTGCAATAAACTTGCTAAGGTGGACCTGGTTGCGAAAAGGATGGAAAAGTGGATGTCTGGAAATTTAGGAAACACTTCTACACCCACTCAATCCTAGAGTTCGGGATTCCATTCTTCATGAGCTTTGACAGAGTAGGAGTTCGTGAACCAGCATAAGTCAGCTCAACCGATGAGCCAACAATTCTTGGAACCTTACGGGTTCCAAACTGGGGCCTTTGATCCCAGTTTTCCTCATTCTTCTTCTTTTCCTCCATCCTCACCCTATGAGGATGTGTATGCTATATAGGAGAATGCTAGTCCAACTCGTATTCCAATACTTATAGCATGGGTTAGAGAAACCACCCTAACTTCTCCTGGAAAAATCAGGGGCAACAGACCCAGATATGACCCAGCAACTATGCACCTTAAAGATCTATAATTCAGGGTCAAGTATACACTTAGTTGCCCCCGAGATAGGTTAATCAACCATCTTGGCATGCCCAACAACCCATAGGGTAGGCTGATTTGAACCGGTAGATGGTGGAAATGCAAGGCTCCATGCTCTAACTTTTGCAGCAAATGAAAACATCGCTGGACATCTTACAATTTGAGCTTATTGCTAACACTTGATAGCCCAAATCTCTACCATCTCAACTCGTACCCAACCCCTGCAATGTTCAAAATCAAGGCAATAAAGCCCATGGGTACAGGAATTAGAGGGACCCGCACACACATGCTTAGGTGGTTGAGTAGGGTCCTTCCTCTTCTACTCTTGGATATCTAGCTAATCAAGTCCCTCCAATCTTTCCTAACCCTCCCCAAGAACCGAACCCATATGCCCCTGCAAACTCCATCACCTTGAGGAGTGGAAGGCAAACCTAGGATCCTGAACTACCCTCTTCTAGCAAATCAGCTCCTGGTGACCCTGAGGAAGAAATGGAGAAAACTAGAGAAGAAATTAAGGGTCAGGACCTCGAATCCAATGATCCTACCCATATCCTGTTTCCTGAAGCCTTGTTAAAGTCCAGGAAGAAGAAACCTATAGATAGCAACGAGGAGCTCCTAAATATATTCAAGAGTGTGGAGATTAATATACTGCTCCTCGATGCGATTAAGCATATCCCAACTTACGCTAAATTTTTGAGGGATTTATGTACTCAAAAGTGTAAGCCAATGGAACCCACACCAAAGAAGGTGATACTTTCCGAATAGGTTTGTTCTGTTATCCTACATCACCTCCCTTAAAAGAAAAGAGATCTAGGTGCCCCTTTGATTTCATGTGTTATTGGGCATTATACTTTTGACTGAGCACTATTGGATCTAGGTGTATCCATTAACCTGATCCCGACTTCCCTCTATGAGAAGTTTGGGTTAGGTGAACTCAGGCCTACCTCAATAACACTGTAGTTAGCAGATCGTTTGATCACCACTCCGAAAGGCGTTATTAAGGATGTTATCATCAAGGTCAAGGATTTCTATTTTCTTGTAGATTTCTTAGTCCTTGACATGGATGTACCTAAAGATTTGAGGAACACACCCATCATTTTGGAGTGCCTACTCCTAGCTACCGTCATGGCCAACATAAATTGTGAGAGCGGTAGTATGCAAATCGCCTTTGGGCATAGGAAACTGACACTCGATACTTTTAAGGTGATAAATAAATTTGAGGATTGTGGATTTATTGAGGAACTCAAGGATTCAGATTATAACATCGAAACCTGTTTAATGATTAATGCCCTCGAGGATTTCACCAGCACCGACAATACTGACCCACAAGCCTCCGTGGCAGACTCGCAAGACCCTGAAGAGGTTGCTGATTTTGTTCATTCCCAACCTCTTCCTTTGGACCGTCCTGATGAATCTTTATCTGCATCCTCCCTACCTTTTATTCTGAGCCCGCCCCAACTTGAGTTGAAACCATTACCTAAGAATGTAAAATACGAGTTCTTGGGCCTAAGAAGACATTCCCTATGATTATTAGTGTTGATTTGACTAAGGAGCAAGAACTAAAATTGATTAAGGTCCTTAAGAATAATAAAGAGGCAATCGGTTGGATCATCCACGACCTTAGAGGGATAGAGTTATCTTACTGCAATCATTGTATTTTTATGGAGGATGGATCCTGCCCTTCTCGCGAATTGCAAAGGAGACTACACCCTAATATGCGAGAAGTGGTCAAGAAGGAAATAATCAAGTGGCTCAATGCAGGTATTATTTACCCAATCTCAGATAGTTCCTGGGTTAGCCCTGTTTAGATTATTTCCAAGAAGGCAGGAATAACTGTAATGACTAATGAGAAAGGGGAATCCTTTACTACCCGTTCAGCTTCCTCCTGGAGAGTCTGTATCGATTAGAGGAAGTTGCACACAGCCACCAAAAAGGACCATTTCCCTTTGCCATTCATTGATCAAATCCTTGAAAGGTTAGTTGGGAAAAAGTATCTCTACTTCCTGGACGGTTATTCGGGATATAACCAAGTCCCTATCGATCCTGAAGACTAGGAGAAGACAACTTTCACTTGTCCCTACGGAACCTTTGCATTCCGTAGGATGCTGTTTGGGCATTGTAACACACCTGTGACTTTTCAAAGGTGCATGCTAGCCATCTTTTCTGACATGGTGGGAGATTGTCTTGAGGTATTCATGGATGATTTCTCCATTTTCGAAGATTCTTTCGAGTCTTGCTTGGTTAACTTGGAATTAATCCTCAAGAGATGCATCAAAACACGATTGGTCCTTAGTTAGGAAAAGAGTCATTTCATGACACAAGAAGGCATCGTCTTGGGTCATGTGGTCTCTAACTGGGGTGTTGAAGTTGATAAGGCTAAGGTATATGCTATCTCCAAACTTCCTCCACCCACATCTGTGAAACAAATCTGATCATTTCTTGTTCATGTGGGTTTCTATCAGAGGTTCATCAAGGACTTCTTGAAGGTTGCTTGGCCCTTGAGTAACCTTCTAGCCAAAGGCATGCCGTTCAAGTTTGATGAATCGTGCCATAAGGCATTTGATTTACTGAAAACGGCAGTCACCTGTGCCTCAGTGTTGCAATCACCGGTCTGGACAACCCCATTTGAAATTATGGCCGATGCTTCTGATATGCAGTTGGGGCTGTCATGGGTCAGAAGATAGATAAAAAGCCATTTGTTATCTACTACGCTAGGAAAACTCTGGACGAGGCCCAGAGGAACTACACTGTTACTGAAAAAGAATTGCTAGCTGTAGTTTTTGCTTTGGAAAAATTTAGGGCTTATCTCTTAGGTTCTCGTGTCATTATCTATACCAACCACTCCTCCTTGAAACATCTCTTGGCCAAAAGGATGGCAAGCCCCGGCTCATTCGCTGGATTCTTTTACTCTAAGAGTTTGATCTTGAAATTAAAGATAAATCCAGGGCATAAAATGTAATGGTAGATCACCTGCCAAGAATCCTAATTGATTCGCCTCATTCGGATATCCCAATTGTAGACACTTTTCCAGATGAGACTATCCTTGTAGTCTCGAGCATCCAAACCCCCTAGTTTGCGGATATCATCAATTATTTGGCCGTTGGTCAAATCCTTCAGGATTGGACCAAGCAACAATAGAATAGACTTATATATGAGGCTAAATATTATGTTTGGGATGATCCCGAGCTGGATCGCATTGGCGCTAACCAGATTATTCGCAATGCATCTTGGAAAGTGAGTTCTAAAGCATACTTGAGTTCTGCCATACATCTACGTGTGGTGGACATATTTTCGGGAAAAAGATGGCAACAAAAAGTTTGCAATCTTGGTTCTATTGGCCGTCTTTATTTAAAGATGCCTAGGAATTCTCAAGGTCGTGTTCTCGATGCCAGGCACTTGGGAGCATTGCTAAGAGAGACTTGATGCCCCAAAACTCGATCCTTCCTGTCGAAATCTTCGACGTTTGGGGCATTGACTTCATGGGACCCTTCCTCCCTTCATTTGGACACCAGTATATTCTAGTTGCCATTGACTATGTGTCCAAGTGAATTGAGGCCATTCCCACCCGAACCAATGACCGCAAGGTGTTTATCGATTTTGTGAAGAAAAATATCTTCAGTCGATTTGGGATTCCTAGGGCCCTCATCAGTGATGGTGGCACCCATTTTACTAATAACTAGTTTAGGAATTTACAGGCAAAATACGAGGTGAATCACAGGATCTCCACACCTTACCACCCCCAGACGAATAGACAGGCTGAGGTCTCTAATCGGGAGATCAAGAATATCCTGTAGAAAATGGTTAGGCCTGATAGGAAAGACTGGACCCGAAAGCTTGATGATGCTCTTTGGGCCTACCGTACACTGTACAAAATGCCTATTGGTATGTCTCCGTTCCATCTGGTGTTTGGTGAGGCGTGCCACTTACCCGTAGAAATCGAACACCGGGCATTTTAGGCCATCAAGAAATGCAATTTTGACTTAGAGTTAGTCGGGAAGACCAGAAAACTCCAACTATCTGAGTTGGAGGAGCTTAGAAATGATGCCTGCGAGAATGCCAGAATCTATAAGGCAAGGACCAAAGCTCTTCATGACCAAATGATTTCCTGTAAGAGCTTTGAGCCGAGCTAGAAGGTCTGTCTCTTTGATTCTCGACGTAAGCTCTTTCCCGGCAAGCTTAGGTCTAAGTGGAATGACCCATTTGTTATTGATCAGATTTTTCCAAATGGAGTCGTTGAGATTTTTGACCCAAAGACGAGCAACTCTTTTAAGGTCAGCGAACATGCTTTTCCTAAACTTGTTTCAGACAAGGTTGCTTTAACCTTGGCTTGACTTTTGCAGCCAAACTTCGCCTAGCTGAGGGCAATACACTCAACATTTGTACAGTCTGTTTTGGAGCCGACTAGATTTTTGCTGAATGTAGGTGACATTTTTCTATTCTGCACTTTTTCATGCCTTTATTTTATAATGAGGACATTGCATTCGATAAGCATGGGGGGTCAATCCTTTATGATTATTTTGTCAACTCCATAACAATAGTTCATTGTTATTTTTCTTAGTAGAAAAAAATAAAATTAGGAGAAGAGAACTTAGGCATTAAGAGTTGTTAACTTTAGGAAAAGATACGATAGGACCTGAATACTAAGACTCTTATGTTCTTTTTTTTTTTTTTGAAACTGAAAGGAAAGCTATCGTGCTACGATAGCAATCCAAAAGGGCATTTTATTAGTCATATAAGGAAAAAAAAAACAGTGAGAGTTACAATACAGATCCCCACCTATGTATGAGGGACCAGCACTCATTTATAATTTGCTCAATACACACTAGTCTCTCCTGAAACAAAGTCTCATTCCTTGCCCTCCACACACACCATAAAGTCACTGTCATACGCAAGTGTGGCCTGCGATGTAGTAGGAAGCTTTACCACAGGGACTCCCATGGGGGAAGTGGTTCCTGACAAGTTCTTCTCCAGATCGTGTTTGTAATCAAACATGACGAAAAGATATGGCTTAGGCTGTCAGTATGCAGCCCACACAGATGGCACTCATGCAATGCAGCGCCCATCCTCCTATGCTCAGGTCCCCCCTTCTACACAACCAAAGAAATATTTGCACTTTGAGTGGAACTTTTAAGAGACAAAGCTTTTTGCCAATTGGATTACTCTCCATATTCCTGTTAGTACCCATCATTTTTCCATATGCATACTCCACTGTATAAATGCCATCCCACAGATAACTATCCCCCACTCCAGCCCTTGGTCTGAAGCACTGCAGGTCTGAAATCAATTTCAGCCTTTCCTCCCATAGCCGAGTTCCCTCCCTGCTTGTTTCAGTCTTATTCATCTACCAACAACCATCCTATTTAGACCAATAATTGCTCACCATGCACTCCTTATCTGCAGCAGCTGTGTACACCCTCGGGTAGGCCACCTTCAAAGAACCCAGCAGGGACCATTCCTCCTTCCAGAAGTTAAATGCATCGCCATTTCCTAACAATGGCTACAGTAGGTGCCAGTTGTTCTTAAGGGCATGAACTACAGAGTGCCAAAAAGGAGATGGTTTGGCTGGACATAGTCTCCTCATCGCACTATTGGAGTTGCCGTAGCTTCCCTTAATGAGTTCGATCCACAACTTCTCTTCCCCAATGAGGATTTTTATTGCCCATTTGATTAGTAATGCCTCATTGAACTCCTTTAGTGCTTTTATCCCCAAGCCTCCACATTTCTTGGGATGACATAGCTGCTCCCACTTCAGTGGCTACATGAATTTGCCCTCATGCCGTGCACCCTTCCAGAAGAATCGCTTCCGCATCAAGTCAATGCACTTCCAAATAGATTTAGGGGCTTTGAAAATGAAGTAGAAGACCGGGATAGAGGTAATGATAGAGTTCAACAAAATGAGCCTTCCTCCCTTAGATAAGAACCTTCTATTCCAACCTTCTAGTTTGGTGGAGATCTTATCAAAGAGAAAGTTCCAATCACTCTTTCTCAACTTTGAACATCTCAGGGGCAGCCCTAAGTATTTGTTTGGTAATGTAGTACATGGAGTACCCAAGATAGCTGAGAGTGTACCTTGTTCATGATCGCTAAGACCAAATCATACCAAGGAAGATTTCTCTCCGTTCAATTTCAGACCTAAAATATCCCCAAAAATTTTAACCATGTGCCATTATTCTTGGGCTTTAGCCCTATCCTCTCAACAAAAAAAACCATTCATCTGCATATTGAAGTACAGGAGCCATAGCTCTCCTACTGGAAATTGAGTAGCCTCTAATGACACCAGCCTTGGATAGCTTGCAAGCATATCTAGCTAGACCATCCACCGCAATATTAAAGACCAAAGGAGCTAGTGGGTAGCCTTGCCTGACTCCGCATTGTGGTTGAATCCATGCCCCACAGGGTTTGCCATTGATCAGAGGGGTGAAGGAGGTAGTAGTGATGCAGCACTTCACCCAATGGATCCAAAGGGGTGGGAAACCTCTTCTTTTGAACACCTCCCACAAGTAGGGCCAAGAAACAGAGTCATAAGCCTTTCGGAAATCTACTTTTCACATAAAGGCTTTGCACTTCCTCCTATGCCATCTACTCACCATCTCCTAAGCCATAATGAAGGATTCATGTAAAGATTTATTAGGGAGGAATGCTGACTGAACCAGATGAATCAGGTCTTGCAGGATCGTCCTCAATCTATTCGCTAAAATTTTGCTCACCACCAAATAAACGGAATTTGAGAGAGCTATAGGTCTGAAATCAGAGAACCTCTCTGCCCCTTGCATCTTTGGTAACAAGAAAATATAAGATCTATTGATCTTATCAAACCCACAGTTACCTCCCTCAAACTCCTTGATAACTTCCATCACTTCCTTAGCAAGCAGGTCCCACATTTCTTTATAGAAAAAGACTTGAATACCATCAGGTCTAGGGGATCCTTCATTATTTAGATCACTTATGGCATCCACAGCCTCTTTCTCAGAGATAGTTGCAGTCAACTTGGAAGCTTAATTTGCAGCGATCCTTCACATTCTCCTGCTTGTTTCTCGTGAGGTTTCCCTATAATATTTGATGGCTTCAGATCTAATCTCTTGCATGGAAGATATTCTCTGACCTTCCTTTACAATGGAGGATATTATATTCAACCTTCTACAAGAGCTGGCTGCAAGGTGGAAAAATTTGGTGTTGGCGTCCCCCTCTTTAAGCCAGAGCTGCCTTGAACGTTCCCGCCAATCCATCTCTTGCTTCAAATCCTCTTTTGCAACCACCTTTTGCCACATCCTCCTTGCATCTAATTCTTTATCAGATAGGGGGACTAATGCTTCCTTTGCATCTAGTTCTTGAATTTCCATCAAGGCCTGATGGTGCCTTTGTTGTCTTAAAGTAGAAACCATAGACCCATACTCCTTGAGCATGGTGCGCATGGCAGATAGTTTAGAAGCTAGCCTGATAGTAGCTGATCCTTCCACCTGCTTGGCCCTCCACCACACCTCAAGCATCTCACGGAAACCTGGTTCTCTCAACCACGACCTTCTAAACTTGAAGTAGGACCTTGTGTGCACATGCTCGCCACTATCCCAGACCAATGGTGTGTGGTTTGAAAATGGGTGCTCCAGCCTAGACACAGATGATAGTTGATACATGTCCAATAGACATGCATTCCCAAAGAATCTATCTATCTTTGACGTCAGGCCATTTCCATTTCTCCATGTGAATTTTACTCCAGAAGATGGGAACTCACTTGAGCCTAAGCTTTGTACCGTTAGCTGGAACCCAAGAGAGGCACTATCCATTAAACAATTTGGTCTGTCCATCCCTCTCAAAACATAATTAAAATCCCCACCCACAAGCCATGTAGTCCCTTGTATGTACTCTACTGTTGCAGCCCAATCCTCCCACAACTCGTGTCTCACAGAGGCAGCACAGGGACCATACACACCTGTAATGTAGCATTCACCCTCCCTTTCAGTCCTCTTGCATTTACACGTCATCATATGTTTGGCTCTATGTACCTCCATCACTTGCAAACATGCTTTTCTCCACCAAAAAGCAATGCCACCTGATTTGCCTTGTGAATTGAGAGCCACACATTCAGCAGCACCTGGACTTGCCAAGTCATTCCATGCCTTGTCATCCTCTCTCTCGATGTGCATTTCTTGGATAATTGCACATTCAATCTCCCACTCCATCAGATATCTCGAGAGGGAGGCCCTTCGTCTTTTATTGCACAGCCTACGCACATTCTAGGAGAGGATTCTCATCTTCCTCCATGGACACCCCCCTTATTGGAACTTTGGATTTTGCCAATTTTCATAATGGCAGCAATGGCATTTTCATCCATCTTCATAGAGGTCACAGGCCATCTTTGTTTGAGTTTATAAGGAGATCTTCCCAAGCCTGTTTGGTTGATGGGCCAGCTCCAAACTTCAACCCTTCCGCAGCTTGTAGATTGGATTGAAGTCTCATGGAATTAGTAGAAACTTCTTGCAGCACCCGATTGTCAGGCATAGCAATCATGGACTTAGCTACTACTATTTCCTCAGGCACAGCTTCTTCTATCGAGACCACTTCCATCACTTCCTCTTCTCTCCCCAGGTGGTGATGGTCCTTGTGTTTCTTAGGCTTAGGCGCCTCATCAGGAGTCATACGGCCCATCTGCTGCAAGACACACTCTTCTCTCATGACCTCTGCATAAGTCGTCTTATCCTGATGTATTTTCCCATCTATATCCCCCATTGCAAAGCTCAAATGCAGCAACCATGAACTACCCCTACACCGGAGGATATGTCTCTCCGGTATAGATCCTCCCTTGAAAACATCCACCAATGCATTCAATACACGACCGTCTCCTTCTCTCAGTTCAACCTCTGCATCTTCGGCCAACAATGCAAAGCCTACTATCATGGTTACCACCACCTCCTTTGATCTCAAATGTAATGGTAGACCTCTAATTCCCAACCTCCTCGACCTAGATCCTGCCCTTTGAGGTGGCCTGATTGTTAGATTCCTCAACACAGTTAATTAAGTTATTTAGGCTTAATTAATTGCATGAGAAAGTAACTTATGTTAACTCGATTTTATGTCGTTTGTGTAGTATAGGATCAAGTTAACCTAACATTTTAGATTTTTAAGTTCTTTTTAACTGGTTGACTCTAGGTCATTCACTGGGAGGCATAATTTAATCCTAATTCACCATTTAACATAACTTAATCCTAATTCACCATTTAATCTCTAAGAATAATTAAGAGTCAATTAATTAATCAAATTATAATTAACAATACTTTAAACATATGAATAATTGCACAAAATATTTGACAATGAAAACATGCAATATTCCATTAAGAGAAAACAAGTTTACAAGAAAGATTTTTCATTTAAAACAAAGTAAGCATTGTTTATTACAATATTTATTACAAAAATATAAGGCATAGAATATAACACATGAGTCAACAATGCCTTTGCAACAATTTAAAACAAATTATATAATAGCTTCATCCCTGAAATCAGACATCTGAAAATTGAGTTAGACGACTTAAAAATATTTATTGGACTTCTAATCATTAGTAAAGACGTCTGAATTTCTTCTCTTCTCTATTCATTTATTTCCTTCTTAAGCTCTCTGATTCTCTCTCTTCTCTTCATCTTTTCTACGAACTCAACTCTCTCTCTTTATTAACTCTTTTTATTCCCTCTTATTCTTTTGTTCTTCTTTAATTCTCCCTAAGTGTTCTTTGTTTTCCTTTATCATTTCCTCCTTAGCTCTTATCTTTGTTCTCTTCCTTTCTTTCTTTATCCTCTTTACTGTGACTTATGTCCACACTTAGACAAATTTTCACCAACATTTAACCCATTAATTTTCCTTTACTTATAAAAATTATTTTATTAATGTGCGGTCATACCTCTTTTGGGGATACACATCACCTCTAAGGGTGGGACTAGACCCTACTAGAGGTTTGACCAAGTTCAATTAGGTGGATTTTTCATATGTTCATCAACGCACAGTATTGGCCTCCTAGGCCCATGCCCACTCTCGAGCCCATACACATCCACGCCCACAGGTGCACACACACCCATGTGCAGGCATGTGCACATGCATGCACTCGCACTCAATGTTCTCAAGCTATGCCCAGCACTGACAACTGAAATGCCATATACAGAAATTCATTTTATACCCAGTCATGCACTCCAAGTTTTCCGATATGGGACTATGTTCACCCGTTCTAGGCCAGACTTCGCCTGAGGATTCCAGCCAATTGGCTGGACCAAATCGAGTGTTCCAAAGCTCAATTGAAAGCTCTTGAGAAGTTCTATCTAATTGTAACACCAATTTGGTGTTCGGTTCAAATATGATCTACTGAATTTAAGGATAAACATGCCTGTTTGCCATGGTTAGGAACAACTGCAGAGAAGGATAAAATAGGTCAAATGACCTACAGAGGGATTGCCTTCAACTAAGAGCCTGAATACCTTCAGTAAGGTATTTTGCAGTGTTTAGGAGGAGAAGGAAGGTTTGGAAATGCTTCAGGAAAAAGAAGTTTGAAAGCTTCAATCTGAAGCTCCAGAGCTTGAATCTGAGCTCTGAAGGGGCTATTAGACAGAAAACAACCTCTAGAAGGGGACTAAATAGATTCAGAAGGTTGTTTGAAACAAAGTTGGGTGGGAATTGAAATCAAATCTCAACAAAAACACTGCGAATAGTGTTGGGTTCCAGTTTGAACCGAAACTATGCAGACATCAGAAGACTATGAAATCCTCAATATTTTTTATTCAAATCAATCTTAAACACTTCTAAATAATCCCAGAATCCTAATCAAATCTTTGAGTCAGAATTTAAACCACTTAAGCCACAAATTTACTCCACGTTTGACCTAGACGGCACAAAGTTTGACCTTTGAATTTAAATCTTTGGAGATCTAATTGAAATGATGAATAGCCTCGAATTAACTTCCAGAATTGATCTAACACTTGAAATTTGGGTTCTGAGCACTCCAGTAGTGCCTTCAGGTACTTTCGCCTGAGCTGGCAATGAGCTGTGTTTGGCAAAGCGATTTATAGGTTTTCAGTGCAATTAAAGACCTAGGATGGATTGCCTAGGTTTCATTGAAGCTTTTGGACCTATTTCTATAATCTAAACCTTAACAGATTTGTCTCTTCAACTCTGCCAGAGTTGGAGAAGACAGAGATCAATACGGTGCTCTAGACCTCAAAATGCAATATAAATCATCAATTCCTAATCCTTAGGCCTTGTTTAGCTGTTTTGGAACTTCATTAGGAGTTCCAAGGGCTGAAACTCATTTTCGACTCGCAAGAGCTCGCCAGAGCTCCGGTGAACTCAGGAGTGATCATTTGGAGTTCAAAACTCCACTAAACAGGCCATGAATAGCCACAAAGGATTTCTGAGGTTGTAAGGGACCTCAGGAACACCTCAATTGCTTCCAATGAAAAACCAATTTAGAGATTAATCTTCGAATTCAAATAGAACAAAATCTAAGTTCGTTCGAACTTAGGGATGATCCTTTCACTCAATTGAGTGAGAGGAATGACTCGGGATAGACTTGTGATGGTTTGTGGATATGTATTAGGTGATAAGACTCCCCCTGAGCCACCATTGACAGCGAGCTCAAGGGGTTGAGATGAGATTAGGCATTTTAAATATATATTAATTAAGCTAATTAAGATGTGGATTGGGGCCCTTAGATGATGTTTAGGTGATGGAGGGCCCCAGTGAGTGTGAATTACCCTCGGTGATCTCCGCCATGGACAACGGAGGTCGTCGGTGATGGTGAGTTGGATTAGGCGATATAGTTGATAAAAGTAATCGATCAATGATGAAATGACATCAGTGGAGGTTGAGAAAGGTGTATGATGAATTGAAAAGACCAAATGTAGGCTTCGGTGAGCTCAATAAGCTCGCCAGAGCTTGAGACGAAGACTGAAAATAAAGCATGTAAACTACCTAAATGAACTAACTAGCTACGCTACACTAAACTACTTACCAAATTCTACTGTTACCTAGACGAAAGGAGATGAGAAGCTCCGTCGATGGCACATAACGGAGGATGAAATCAGAAGGTTGGAGGAAGAGCTCTGACGAGAAAGGAAGCGGAGAGGAAGAAGAATGGTGCACTCCCAAGCCTAGTCATAGCCGCGGGAGGGGAAGAGGGGGTAAGAGAGATGAGCATCTCTGGCGAAGGTGCTCCGATGGAGAGATGAGAGGTCGTCGGAGGTGTTGACGAATAGCCTATTGTCGACTACTGTTGGGGAAGGGGAAAGGGAGCTAACCTTTTGAATCGGAGGGGTCCTAGGGTATTTATAGGTTATGGTAGTGGTCAAGGAGTTTGAATCTGGATGTAGAAAGGGGTGGGTACAAGCTAACCACCGTTGTCGTCTCCAACGTTGGTGAGGTTATCGCCATGACCTAAATAGGATTATAGGATGATCTGGACCGATGGATGAGTTTGTGGTGGTGAGTGCAAGCTTTTGTAGCTTGGCGAGGAAGGACTGACACATGATGGATAGTCATTAGAGAGTGATAACATCGTCGCTCGCCAGTCGTTCAAACGGCTGAAGAAGAAACAAAGAAGAGGAAGTGTTCATAGGGACCTATGTGTAAGAAAACTTAAGGACCTATGTGCATGAAAAGGACTCAAATGCAATGAAACCTAAGGACTAAAATGTAAAATGTGGTTTTCAAGGCTTATTTTAATTTAATTCTTTTTCAACTTTTTATATATAATTATAAATTAGATAAATATTATATAATACCTTGAATTTACATTTTTGACCTTTGTAGCTTTAATTTATTTAATTGATTAAGTTACTTAAGTTATTACATACTTAAGTATAAATTATGCTTAAGTTAAATTAGAGATTAATTAGGTAACTAATTAATTATATTTTGAGTCCATTTATTGATTAAATTATTAATGATGTTAATTGAATTTTAATTAAGCATTTTAAACTTATTTTTAGGCCCTTTATTTATTTATCCCTTGTTATATAATTAACCCTTATATATTCATATGTTTGGCTAATTAACTAGGGTTTCTAGTTAATTAGGGGTAGTTAGAAGCCATGATGAGCCTCTCATCATGGCCGCTCAGGCAAGGACCCGTCAAAGGGGGAGACCAACCTCCATATCACCATCAGACCCTCAAAAGCGCTCGATTGGAATCGCAAGCGTTCAACGTCGATCATCCCTAAACCAAAAAGCACAAATCACGTAGGGGAGAGAGACACGACCTTCCAACCTTCGGTCAATAGGGCTAGCGAACTTACCAGTTGGTGGACCTTCTCCATGGATGGATTGCCGGTCATCACCTCTCCAACCAGAGCCCCTCTCAGCACAAGCTTTGCAGCCCTAATGTCTTCTGCCATAGGGACCTCGACATCCACTGTGTGCCCCCCATATGTAGGTAGAGGTGGTGGCGGCAGCGGTGAACCCTTAGTTTTTGCCTCTCTGGTGCTCATGAAGGCCCTTCCTCTCAATTGCCCTCTACTTCCCATACAGGAGTCCTGTTTATGGCCGTGGCCACCACATGCCAGACAGACAAGAGGGAAGCAGCATACCACCACCAAATGCCATCTTCTTCGACATCGAAAACATACGATCTCCTTGTTGCCCTAAGGCCTGCCTTCCTTCACGCATCCCATGCCTGCCTCCCATTCTCTAGTGGAAGAGACCCCCCTTCTCTCCCTCCGCCTCCAAGCCCTAGACCTCCAGGTTGTCCAGCCCTCAGCCCCATGGCTTCTCCCTCTTGTCGCCCTAGACCCTCCTTCCATCTCCAATGGAAGGCTCAATTCCTACTTTGCAATGTTTTGAGCCTCTTCAGTTCTTCAGGCTTAATCAGCCTTGGTTTCCACTAAAATGTGGACCTATTTCTCACGTCGTTGCTATGTTAATTTTATTTTAATTTGGCTAATAAATTAGGGTAATAAGTACACTACTTATCAACTCGTCCTCTGATTTGAGGGGGCTTTAGCCTAAAGCATTTACACATTATTTGCACTGACTCACTTCACGATTTTTATGGAAATTAGATAACTAATGAACTTTCTAGGGTAGTATGGCTGAAAAGTTGTTGTGGGTAACAACCCATTGGTGGATTGTCCAGAGCCCACTTACACGACCATACTCTTTCTACTGCCTTTAGGTAAATCTTAGATCAAGGAAGTCACCTACTTAGAAAAAGAAAAAAAAGGAAAAAAAAGAAAGAAAAAGGAGAAAAAAATAATAAGCCACACTTCACCGCACATGTATGGCTGACAAGTTGTTGTGGGTTTAATTCCCCATTGGCCAATTGTACAGAGCCTAGCTCATAAAAATGTACAAATAATTTCCAAACAATTAGGTAAGAAGTAGGGAAGTAGAATAAACTGGGGAGATAAACACTGGGTTCGCCCTTGTGTTGACCCCATAAAAAAATAAAGTAGGGAGAAAGCTATCTATCAGAAAGATAAACTTTTAGGTAGAAATTCTTCTTAAGGTTACCTAGGGGTGTAGAAACCTGAAGTTCGTTTGATTGTCGCTTAGTGGGTCTATCACTTTTTCACAAGATGCTTAGAATTTAAAGTTCTTTTTGAGTCTTGGGTGGGTTGGGTAGCTGTAGAAAGCTGTCTCGAAACTCTAAACTCAAAAATCCAAAAAAATTAGAAAAAAAAGAAAAAGTAAAAAAAAATGTATCTTTCCTTTTAAAATAAGGCGAGGACTTGGGCAGTCTGCATTTTGGCAGGCACTCGAGCACTATTGAGTCTTTGTAATTAGGTCCTCAATTGAAATTTTCTAGTGTTAATCAACAAATTTTGCCAAAGTGATAAGATCTTGATTCTATTTTATACATAGCATTT
Organism: Thalassia testudinum; assembly: GCA_037157565.1. Classification (NCBI taxonomy): domain Eukaryota; kingdom Viridiplantae; phylum Streptophyta; class Magnoliopsida; order Alismatales; family Hydrocharitaceae; genus Thalassia; species Thalassia testudinum. The sequence goes on from JAZHRO010000036.1 coordinate 32,853,276, forward strand.
AGGTTAATTTTGCTAGGGACTAGCAAAAGATAGGAATGGGGTATCGTAAATATGCATTTATTCATGATAAAATGCTTACTTATGTCAATTCCTAAGCTTAACATTGCATTTATCATTATGAATAATGCAAAACATTCATCATATTGCATTTAAGATGATTTGTGTAATTTGTATATTAATCTTTACATTTTGTGTGGCTAGGGACAATGCGACATATTTACTGGTTTCGGATGAAAAATCTGACCGTACAGATGGATCCGAAACAACAATCGCAATTCGACAATGCAAAAATCATCTCGATCCGACATCTGTAGTGGTCCCAACAAAGGAAAGAAGATGGACGGCCTAGATAGCACCACATGGTGCCATCCAGGCTGCCCAACACCGGTCGCAGCCCCTACTTTGCCTCAAAGAGCCTCTTCATCGAGCGATCCCAACCGTTGGAACTCAATCCAATGGCTGAGATTCACCTTAGTTGCGTTGCTCAGCTCTAAAGAACACAACATTGAGGTGATCTCGACCGTTGGATTAAGATCCAATGGTCGAGAACTCCTGGCCATGAGATCATCCGTGTGACCATCCACGACCATAGGTCATTGGTGAAGAGTACAACTCTCAAACCAGCAATTGGTCGGGCCCGGATAGGTTGTGTTAATATGGTGATTTTATCGTTGAAATGAGTATAGTGGTTAACTTAAATCGAGCCTAACAATCTCTTTATAAAATTTTTAACCTGGCCTACTTGATTTTATCTTGGTCACTTTTAGGCCCAGGGTCGAACTCAGGGAAGTGGGATTAGAAGAAGTTTCTACGCCTTTCCTACAACGAATATCTTCTGTTCGTTTATTATATTTTTGGTGTTTTTCTATTTACTATTTTTTTTCTGATAATTTTTATCCTTGAGGTACACCCTCAAAATCAGGTTCTTGGCTTTGAGACAAATCAGGGTTTCAAAACTGGTCTTCCTATTCGCAAGATTGAGTACCTGCAAGTCAAGGATTATCTTTTCTCTTTTATATATTTTTTTTATCTTTTTACTGGCATGAAAGAGAAATAGAAATAAAGTAAATATAGTATATATATATGTATATATTATATATGTATAAAGGGGTGGGGGTGGAGGTGGAGATGGCGTGTAGCATGGTATCGAGTCGGTCGTCGTTTAGGAAGACGCAACCAACAGGACGAAGTGCCGCGTGAAGTGTAGGATGGATGGTGGAAGATGTGTGCGAAAAACACTTTCTGTACGCTTGTATCGGGGAATATCAGCAACTGGTGCAGATATTCCCGTGATACAATGTATGGTAAGTGATATGAAAAAAGATATATATATATGTATATATGTAAATATATATATATATATATATGTAGTTATATGTGTATATATATATATGTATATATATATAGATATATATGTATAGATAGATATATGTATAGATATATATATGCATATATATATGTATATGTATGTATATATAACTATATAGATGTATATATATATATATGTATATATATAGATAGTAATATATGTATATAGATATATGTAGATAGATATGTATATATATATATATGTATATATAGTTATAGATATATATGTATATATGTATGTATATTTGTATATATATATATGTATAAGTATATGTGTGTGTGTGTGTGTGTGTATATATATATATATATATATGTATGTATGTATGTATGTATATAGTAGTGTATAAGTGAGTGGGTGTGTGTACGAGAGTGTGAGTGTGTGTGTATGTGTCTGCAGAGAGAGTGAGAGAGTGCTGTGAGTGAGAGAGAGAGAGGGCGTTTGCTGAAGATGGAGCTGGGAGTTAAGTCGTTCGGAGCCCAGTGGCCGACGTCTGATGCCAAGCGCACATGCAGGTGCGTAGGTGCACGAAGAGGCGTGTGCTGGAGGGAGTGGGTGCGGGGAAGAGAGGCTGCAGCGCACAGAGCTGTGCGAAGAGGCGGGTGCGGGCGAAGGCGCTGAAGCGGGCAAAGACGCGGGCGAACGCAGATGCGAGATCGGGGCTGGTGTGGGTGCGGGGAAAGATGCGGGGGTGGACTAGCGCAGGTTGCGGCACACCGGGTGACCGGATAAGTGAGAAACTTACCGGTCACCGCACTGTAGCCACAGTGTTTCGCTGAAACGCGTGAACAGTGGCTACAGTGCGCTGTCGGCTCGTGCGACTGCCTGTGCCTGGTGCTGTGAGTGTGGGAGCCGCTGCGCGAGCTGGCGCGCGCGCGGAAGGTCTGCGTCGGCTGCTGGCTAGCGCGGAGAGGGCTTGGCCGCGGGCAGAGCTTCGCGACAGGGCGTGCGAAGAGGGGTGCAGGCGACCTGCAGGCACGCACGGTGGCCTGCGCGCGGTGGCCGGTTGAGCTTCAAAGCTTGAAGCTCCTATGGCAATGGCAGAAGTGGCTAAATGTCGAAACAGAGAGAGAACCACCACGCCCATTGGCTCTTTGATGAGCTGGGCGGTGGTGGGACTCACAGTGGTGGTTGTGCACCACTGTGAGCTGCTCCTGCCCGCAGCGTGGCTCCTCAGAAGGAGGAGAGGCTGTGTATGGAGGGGAGAGGGGAGGAGACGGCCTGGAGGAGAAGGAAGGTGCTGTGTTTTGGCGTGGACCAGGCTCCACCGCAAGGAAGAAGGCTGAACTCTTTTTAAAGAGCAAAGAGGCATGCACAGCCATGCCCTGGCTGCACATGGCTCTGCATGGCTGGCAGGGAGAGCTTGTTGCAGAGATGGCGCGAGGAAGGCCAGCCATGCCATGCAGCCGCGGTGGAGAAAGTCAAATAAAAATAAAAATAAAAATAAAGATGGTGAATTTGCGAGGCAGCACTTGAGGAAAACGTAAATTACAAGGCCAATTATTTCACTCTTCTCCCCTCTCAAATAAATGCATGCATGGGTGTACTTTTACAAATGCGACTATGGATACCTAATATGTAGTGGTAATGCTAGGAAATAGCACAAGACGACACAATTGTTAGTGTATTTTTGCTGTGCAATCATACCCCCATGCCTATCTTTTGCTAGTCCCTAGCAAAACATTTTTTTGTATTGTATTTAGAAATGATCTTAAGTTGAAGATTTTCTTTTGAGGCAACATAAGTGTGTTTAATGTTGGATATTGTGAGAACCAATTGCAGAGAAGACTACCAGTACTTTAAGTTTCACATGTCATAGATCATCTCTCGACTAACCAGGACTCTTGATATTTAAACCTTAAGTACGATTTCCAGGACCCAGGAGGTTTTTGCCGTACTCGAGAGATCAAGAGATTATGGCTTGTGCATAGTGAAGGATCAAGACTGACCAGATGAACATTAAGACTCAAGCCCAGGGTTTCACGAATTTTTAAGTATAGGTTGGTCCCAGTTTCAGCTCGTGTCTTCGGATTGACCCTTAAAAAGATGACGGAAAACTCAACTCCCATTTTTGACATTTGTGGCTCAAAGAAAATAGGGTATTTGCCCTGAAGAACTTTTTTGTAGGAAGATTTTACAGACATTTGTGAGATATACTGACTTATTTACATCTTCTTCTTCTTCTTATTTTTTTTTTGAAACACGTGTCAGTATATCTCTTACAACATTATTTGGAGGAGCACACTTTTCTTTTGGTGGGAGAGTTCCTTTTTGGTGGAAAGAGTCTTTCCTAAACACAAGACTAAAGCCTGGGATAAAAAGTCTACCTACGTGCACAGGTAAGGACTCCACCTTCCCTAATGAGCACTAGGGTTGGATCGTATGTTCACCTGGTCTTTCTTGACATGTGTAGTGTGAACCAAGATTACTTAGGCTCTCGAGTAGAAGCAAATCAACGGATCCCGTACTGGTGCTCAGGTATAAGAATATGTCCTTAGTTAGGAGAGATTCCGATCTATCTTGTTAATGCTCAAGTGAATTAAGCCGAGCCTGAGCGAATCAAGCTTTTGTGGCCTGGAAAGTTTTCAAAACAATGGTTGAATATCCATAAACACTTATTGTATTTTTGTTTCAGCCTTCAGATCATTACCAAACACCATTTTTTATATATATATATATATAGATAGATGGAAATTGCATGATACCATAAAATACCCAGATTTTGTGGATGCCTATCCACCTCCCCATGCCAAATGATGCTATGTCCTCATATGCATGCAAGGTAGGGTAGAGAAAGGACAAAAGATTGGGTAACGAGAGCTGAGGAGCAGGGTATACAGCAGGGTGGTAGGGTGGGTGGTGAAGTGAAAAGTGAAGTGATCGTGACAGTGGCATGAAAAGTGATGGTGGATGGTGAGTGTTGTTGGGGTGCCTCCAACGAGCGCTGAATTTAACATCCCCTGTTGGACTCAGAATGAGGCACAACATTAGTTACCCTCCAGCAGGGCAATAGTTTCTCCAACGGGGGCAGGTTCATGAGTAAGATAGGATTTCAAATGCTGCCCATTGACCGTAAATTTATGCCCAGATTTGGGATCTTCAATCTCAATGGCCCCGTTGGGAAATGGTCTCGAGACCAGGAAAGGACCAGTCCATTTGGAGTTCAGTTTCCCAGGAAAGAATTTGAGCCGGGCATTGTAGAGCCAAACTTACTGAGATGGCTCAAATTCTTTCCGCCGAATACGGCTGTCGTGAAAAGCCTTAGTGCGTTGCTTGAAAGTTAAGGCATAATCATAGGCTTCATGACGGAGCTCTTCCAACTCCTGAAGTTGGAGTTTCCTTTCTCGACCACACAGGTCTGGGTCGAGGTTACATTGGTGAACCGCCCAATAAGCGTGGTGCTCCAACTCCACAGGAAAATGACAAGGCTTCTCGTAAACGATTCTATAAGGAGACATGCCAAGGGGAGCCTTGAAGGCGGTCTGATACACCCAAAGTGCGTCAATCAGCTTGTCGGACCAGTCCTTACGGTCAGGCCGAACCGTTTTCTGGAGAATTTGCTTGATTTTCCGGTTCGACACCTCTGCCTGGCCTTTCGTCTGAGGATGATATGGAGATGCGATACGATGATGGACTCCGTATTTTCTCAGAAGTGCCCGAAAAGAAGCATGGGTAAAGTGGCTTCCTCTGTCCGAGATAATGGCTCGAGGGATCCCAAAGCATGCAAAGATGTGGTCTTTGACAAATCGAGTGGATATAACATGGTCAGCACGGCGTGTGGGAATAGCCTCGATCCATTTCGAAACATAATCAACAGCCACGAGAATGAATTCGAAGCCATTGGAAGGAGGAAAGGGACCCATGAAATCAATTCCCCAAATGTCGAAGATTTTTGCAGCTAGGATGGGTTGCAAAGGCATCATGTCACGACGTGACATTGACCCTAATGACTGGCACCTAGTGTAATGTTTGGCATACTTGTGTGCATCCTGGTGAAGGGAGGGCCAAAAGAAACAGCACTGCAGCACCTTGGCTGCAGTTTTCCTCCCAGAGAAATGGCCTCCGCAGGCCTGATCGTGGCAGAAGGATAGCACACTGGGGAATTCGCTGTCGGGAATACAGCGATGGATGATTTGATCAGGACCTATTCGAAAAAGAAGTGGATTATCCCAGAAATAATACTTTGCTTCTGCCATGAGACGCTTGCGCTGGTTTTTAGGCCAGCCACGTGGAAGGGATTCAGAAGCAAGGTAATTAGCAATGTTGGCATACCAAGGTCCACTTGACACATTAATTGCCAATAGGTGCTCATCAGGAAAAATCTCATTGATCGGCAGAGTAAGTCCAATATGGTTAGTGTCCAGTCTGGAAAGATGATCAGCCACAACATTCTGGGCTCCGGCCTTATCGCAGATCTCAATGTCAAATTCTTGGAGCAAAAGGATCCAACGAATTAGTCTAGGCTTGGCATCCTTCTTGTGCATGAGATGGCGAATGGTCGCGTGATCAGTGAAAACAATAACATGTGAGCCCAGAAGGTAAGAGCGGAATTTCTCTAGCCCAATGACAACCGCCAGTAGTTCTTTCTCAGTGGTAGTATAATTACGCTGGGCCTCATCCAACGTCTTACTGGCGTAGTACACCACGAAGGGGTGTCTATCGCGTCTTTGTCCCAGGATGGCTCCGACTGCAAGGTCAGAAGCGTCACACATGAGTTCAAAGTCGAGGGACCAATCAGGTGGCTGGAGAACAGGGGCCTTGGTGACAGCATTACGCAGCTGCGTGAATGCTCGTATGCAGTCGGGGTCCATATCGAAGGGTACGTCGGTCGATAGGAGATGAGTTAAAGGTCGAGAAATCTTGGAGAAATCTTTGATGAATCTCCTATAGAAACCGACGTGTCCCAGGAAGGAGCGGATTTGTTTGATAGAGCCAGGCACAGGTAAATCAGCAATTACATCAAGCTTATCTCTGTCAATCTCGATACCCCTATCGGAGATGATATGCCCGAGAATAATTCCCTCGTGTACCATAAAATGACTTTTTTCCCACGAAAGCATGAGGTTTACATCAATACATCTCCTAAGGATACGGGCCAGGTTGGCAGGACAGTCATCGAAAGATGGTCCAAAGACCGAGAAGTCATCCATGAAGACCTCCAGAAAGTCACCCACCATGTCATGAAATATCGCCAGCATACATGTCTGGAAAGTTGCTGGCACGTTGCAAAGTCCAAACGACATCCTTCTAAATGAAAAGGTACCAAAGGGTAGGTAAAAGTGGTTTTCTCTTGGTCCCGGGGGTCAATTGCCACCTGGTTATATCCTGAGAATCCATCTCGGAAACAGAAAAATTTATTTCCCGCTAACCGCTCCAGGATTTGGTCAATGAAAGGTAGCGGAAAGTGATCTTTCTTAGTTGCAGCATTGAGTTTCCTATAATCTACACACACTGTCCAAGATGTAGGAGTGCGTGTAGGGATGGATTCGCCCCTATCATTGACATGGATGGTGAGTCCCACCTTTTTGGGCACAACGTGAATCGGACTCACCCAGGGCCTATCGCTGATCGGGTAGATTATACCCGCATCCAGCCACTTAATAATTTCTTTCTTAATGACCTCTCACATGTTAGGGTTGAGACATCGCTGCATCTCACGAGAAGGTCGAGCCTCCTCCTCAGTATATATACGGTGAGTGCAGTAGGAGGGGCTAATGCCAGATAAGTCTGATAAAGACCATCCAATGGCTGCCTTGTGTTCCATAAGGACCTTCGTTAGTTTGCACTCTTGCTCCCTGGTCAATTTTGAACTAATGATTACGGGGAGCATTTCATTTGGTCCCAAGAAAACATACTTAAGTGTATTAGGCAGCTCTTTCAGCTTGGGAGTGGATGGTGAAAGATCTTGTATTTCTTGGGACGAGAGTGTCCCAGGCGGATCAGAAAATAAGTCAGGAGGAAGAAGTTGGCCTCAGATTGTCCAAGAAGAGGGGCTTCTTGGATAGATGGATCCAAAAAGGAATAGCCCCAGTGAGTAGTATGTGGGCTTAAGGTCCCAGTGTGGAGTTGTAAATCCGCTTGATTTGGCAGGAAAGAAAGGGCAATCCGGTCTTCAAGAGTGTGGACTGGCGGTGAGTAGCTCGGATATGATTCAGACCACGAGGTATGGGAAGCGGAGAAAACCTCGTTAGAAGTCTGGCCAGGAGAAGGTATGGGAATAGGGAGGGATGGGGGAATGTCACAATATGTGTTGGTCAGGCAATCATCAATGTTTACAGGTAATTTGCAGCAGTCAAAATAGGTCCCAATTAGTCCGATACATGCGCTGATGGCCATGTCCTCGTCAGACGTGTCATCCTCGATGTAATCGCAATCAAAGTTCTTGGCTGCCTTGAAGATGTTAAGCTTAAGCTTTTTAGATCCAACGACAATCTCGATACAGCCCGACTCGCAGTTGATATGGGCGCAGGCTGTGGCTAAGAAAGGGTGACCAAGGATGATTGGACAATCAGAAAGCGAGCTAGGAACTTCCTTATCTAGAACAAGAAAGTCAACAGGAAAACAGAGACTGTTGACCCTAACCACCATGTCTTCCACCACACCCTTTGGGATTTTGACAGAATAATCTACCAACTGTAACGTGACAGGGGTGGGTTTCAGATTTCCCAGGGAAAATTTTTCGAGCATGATGGTTGGTATGAGTTTGATGGAATATCCTAGATCAAGTAGGGCATGGTTAAAATTGCAGCCTTGAATGCTACAGGAAATAAGCGGTGTGCCTGGATCTTTTTGCTTCGGTGGTAGATTTGACAATATAGCACAACTCGCATGAGGCGAGAGAACCACCGGATTCTTAGTTTTCTTTGACTGTCGCCTGGGTGTTGTGTAATCTTTGAAAAGTCGGGTGACAGTAGGTATGTGGTCGATAGCCTCGAGCAGGGGTACCTTGATTTCAACATCCCTGAACAAATTACGCAGGTTATCAAAGGCCTACGTATCTTTATTCTTGCCTTTTGGCTCCCTCAGTCGAGCCTCAGGGAATGGGACTGATTCTGGCACCAATTTGGGTGTATCATCCTCTCGCGAATGCGGTGTGCATCCCGAATGAGAGGGCGATGAAGAAGACGGGCCAGGATCAGGTCGAGGCTGATCGACGGTTTGCTTACCGCTCCTCATAGTGATAGAATTGGACGATGAGGGTCCAGTGGGATCATAAGGTGGAGGAGGGTTCACAATAGGGACATAAGAGTGAGGTGCTGCAGCGGGATTAGCCTAAAATCCTGGTGGAATGCTCGGAGCCTGCAGAATTTGATGAACCTGCCCCTGAGAAGGTTGTACCTGTGGTTGAGGACCACGGGGTACGAAATCTCGTGGGTTTGGAATAGGTTGGGCGTGAAGAGTGCCCTGAGATTGAGTCACCATGCGTAGTTGATTGATCTCAGCATTCTGCTGTGCCAATTGGTGCTGAAGAGAGGTCATGTTCTCTTCATGGCGCTTTGACATTTCTGTCATCATTCGCATCAATTTATCAAGAGGACTTGATGCGTGTTCTATTTGCGATACTCAAGGACCCGATGGCGGATTCGCCATAGGATTAGACTGGGCCCTTGGGATGACAGGTGTGGACGGTCGCATTGGTCCACCAGCGGGATTTTCGCGCTGCAGGTTGTTGGACCATGAGAAGTTCGGATGATTCGCCACCCTGGGTTCTAAGTGGCAAAGAACGGGTTGTTCCCCAAGGCGTAAGCATCTTCTATGCCAGAAGACGTGTCCGCATGTAAATACGCATCAGAGAACACAGAGGCTTGGTCCTCCGTGTCAAATACTGGCTCGCAGAAGCTAGATCCACATGACTTACCGAATCGCTCAGCGCGACACTCGGTAAGGAAGGTCTTATGGGGTTTCTCGGGATAAGCCTGGTGTTGGAAGAATTGGGATTGTGACGAAGTGGTGAGGTAGGGGTGTTTGCCATAGAACGGGCGGGGTTGGCCAGAAGCTCGTCCAGCTTCTTGTGCACGACGGAGACTTCATCCAATTTCTGTGCGATAAGGCTGAGATCTATGGATGAATGGGTGGGTCCCGTGTCAACTTTGTGGACATTACGGGGCAGGCTGGTATGATTAAAGGCGACAATGGAGGCATTGTTCATTGAGTTTTCACTCATATTTTCAAATAGTTCGAATGCTCCATTCTCGTCTTTATTCATGAAATTCCCTCTGCAGGAAGCATCTGCAATCTGCTTCAAAGTCTCATTTAGCCCATAGTAGAAAATCTGGGCTATATGCCACTTAGGCAGACCGTGGTGCGTACACTTCCTGAGGAGGTCATTATATCTCTCCCATGCCTCATGAAACTGTTCGCCGTTTTGTTGCGTAAATGAAGTGATAGCATGGCGAAGCGCATTGGTTCGCCCGATTGGGAAGAACTTCTTGAGAAACACTGTTCGCATCTCTTCCCAAGAGTGGATGGTTCTCCCAAGGGTACGTAACCACTGCGATGCTTTATCCCGCAATGAAAACGGGAACATTTTCACGAGGACTATAGGTAACCCAATATTTCTCAGTTTAACAGTTTCAGCCAATCGGGTTAGGTCTTCCAAGTAGAGAAAAGGATCTTCACTTGCAAGACCATGGAAGTGAAAATTTATCAGGCTAATTATGTTAGGTTTCAATTCAAAGTCGTCCCTGCCCATGGGGACCCGAATTTGTCCTATGGTCTCTGTAGCAGCGAGATTCTGATAGGAGCCAAGAGACCTAGGCTCCTCCCGTTCGGGAGGGTTCTGCATTTCCTCCAATGTTTCCCTAATGGCTTCAATTTTTTCATTATACATTTCCATTTGGGCTTGGAGGCGGGTTATGGGATCCAAGGGTCCACCACCTGGTGGGTTTTGAGGGCGGTTTCCTCCCTCGGGATTTGGGGGTGGGCGTGCAGCCATATTTGTGGAAGAGGAGGACGATTCGGCTTCTTTTCTAAATTTGTCAGGCAATTCACACAGTTCAGGGTTTTGTGACCTCCTCACAAACATGCACTACTGCAGGAAGAATTGGGGGGATACGAAGGGAAAAGAAATGAGAGAAATGACGCCGTAGAGGTACACTTGATGACAAATCAATACAATCAAATTCCTAACCTCTACAGTGTGCCCTTAGACCTAAAGATCTACGTTACCTACTATCATGACCTAGGGAACCGAATGCGAGCACCGCGGAACCATCGGGCCAGATTGAAAGGCTGTTTGCCCCATGCTTAGACACCCGATAGCACCCGGGAAGCCTCACCAGCACGTAGGCGCTACACGCAGGTAGTTAGACTTCCAATCCTTAATAAGGGTCAAGTTGCTACCAATTTTAGTTATAGGCGTAGGATCAAGTGCTTTTGGAATGTGAAGGCGTTATTTACGGGTAATGCCCAAGTGATTGATTTTGCAAAGTGTGTAAACCAAGCATGCAACGGGGAAATCTCCCCGAATTGAAGTTTTAATTGGTAAATGGTTTTTAGAATTCAGCCTTAAGTAGTATGGCTTTTAGGATTTCGCTAAATTACCAATTCAACCAATCTTCGGGTTTTGAGAGAATACAAGTTTTCTTCTAAGCCCAATAAACCTTTATTCAATGTCAGTTGGTTAATGCATGCTAAAATGCAATGGGCTTCCCTAGATGGAGATTTCTATGTGTGGATGCACGAATCAGTTTTAGATTAGTGTGAAAGGGAGCCAAAGCACTTTAATTCAAGTGCTCCCAATCACCAAAATGATTTCCACACACAAGGCTCAACCATAAGATAAAGAAAATCAAATTGTTGGAGTTGAAATATTTGGGTTCGAATCTTAGGCACGTGAAAGGTCGTGGTGGGGTTGGAATCAACTCAATTCCAAGTCTCGCCACCAAAAATGTGATCCCGAATTGCAGATAAATGAGGCAAAGAGGGATAGCAATCAATCTTTTTATTTTTGCCTCAAAGAATACTTCACACGGCAAAAGATTCAAGAATCAAGATTCTTGGATCTTCGCTATGCGAAGTTTTGCGGGAAATCCCAGGGCGGTGGGAGTGATGACAAACAAGCAAACAAGTGATTTTTAATCCACTTGCCCCAAGAGATCCAAAGAAGTTTTTACTTTTTATATATATATATATTTATTAAGGTGACAAGTTAACCTAAGTTGCTAAGAAAGGAAGACCTACTTGTTCAGCAACGTGTGCGAAGCTCCAGTGCGGTGTTGGCATCTTCACGCTCTTGTTCCCGCCTTGGATCTGCCCACGTCTCTGACTTCGTCCGCCTGCCTTCTCCTTGCAACAGGTTCACCTGCACAGTAACAAACAAAAACACCCGTGAAGAGAAGGGTGTAAAAAGAGAAAAATTAAAGGAATGGAGTAGAAACTTACTTAAATGTGCACTTCCTCGGCAACGGCGCCAGAAAAGAGGTATGGTCGGCCCCGGATAGGTTGTGTTAATATGGTGATTTTATCATTGAAATGAGTATAGTGGTTAACCTAAATCAAGCCTAACCATCTCTTTACAAAATTTTTAACCTGGCCTACTTAATTTTATCTTAGTCACGTTTAGGCCCAGGGTCGAACTAAGGGAAGTGGGATTAGAAGAAGTTTCTACGCCTTTCCTACAACGAATCTCTTCCGTTCATTTATTATATTTTTAGTGTTTTTCTATTTACTATTTTTTTCTGATAATTTTTGTCCTTGAGGTACACCCTCAAAATCAGGTTCTTGGCTTTGAGCCAAATTAGGGTTTCAAAACTGGTCTTGCTATTTGCAAGACTGAGTACCTGCAAGTCAAGGATTATCTTTTCTCTTTTATATATTTTTTTTATCTTTTTACTGGCATGAAAGAGAAATAGGAATAAAGTAAATATAGTATATATATATGTATATATTATATATGTATAAAGGGGTGGGGGTGGAGATGGCGTGCAGCACGGTGTCGAGTCGGTCGTCGTCTAGGAAGACGCAATCAACAGGATGAAGTACCGCGTGAGGTGTAGATGGATGGTGGAAGATGTGTGCGAAAAATGCTTTTTGTATGCTTGTATTGGGGAATATTAGCAACTGGTGCAGATATTCCCGCGATACAACGTATGGTAAGTGATATGAAAAAAAAAAAAAATATATTTATGTATATATGTAAATATATAACTATATGTATATATATGGTTATAATTATATAGGTATATATGTAGTTATATGTGTATATATATATATATGTATATATATATATATATATGTATAGATAGATATATGTATAGATATATATATGTATATATATATGTATATGTATGTATATGTATATATAATTATATAGATGTATATATATATATATATATATATATATATATATATATATATATATATATATATATATATATATATATATAGTAATATATGTATATAGATATATGTAGATAGATATGTATGTATATATATATATATAGTTATAGATATATATGTATGTATATTTGTATATATATATATGTATAAGTATATGTGTGTATATATATATATATATATATCTATACTTATACTTAGTTATATAGGTAATAATATATATATATATTTATATATTTATACGTATATAAATATATGTATATAGGTAAATATATATGTGTGTATATATATATATAAGTATATAGATATATACATACATATATATATATGTATGTATGTATACTAATACTTAGCTATATAAGTACTACTATATGTATAGATATAAGTATGTCTATATATATATATATATGTATATGTATATAGTAGTGTATAAGTGAGTGGGTGTGTGTACGAGAGTTTGAGTGTGTGTGTGTATGTGTCTGCAGAGAGAGTGAGAGAGTGCTGTGAGAGAGAGAGAGAGGGCGTCTGTTGAAGATGGCGCTGGGAGTTAAGTCGTCCGGAGCCCAGTGGCCGACGTCTGATGCCAAGCGCACGTGCAGGTGCGTAGGTGCGCGAAGAGGTGTGCGCTAGAGGGAGTGGGTGCGGGGAAGAGAAGCCGCAGTGCACCGCACTGCGCAAAGAGGCAGGTGCGGGCGAAGGCGCTATGCGCTGAAGTGGGCGAAGACGCGGGCGAACGCAGATGTGAGATCAGGCGTTGGAGCAGGCATGGGGAAAGATGTGGGCGCGAGCTAGCGCAGGTTGCGGCGGGCTAGGTGACCGGATAAGTGAGAAACTTACCGGTTACCGCACTGTAGCTACAGTGTTCTGCTGAAACACATGAACGGTGGCTACAGTGCGCGGCCGGCTCGCGCGATCGCTTGTGCCCGGTGCTATGAGTGCGGGAGCCGCTGCGCGAGCTGGCACGCGTGTGGAAGGTCTGCGCCGGCTGCTGGCGGGAGCGAAGAGGGCTGGGCCGCGGGCGGAGCTTCGCGATAGGGCGTGCGGAGAGGGGCATGGGCGACCTGCGGGTGCGCGTGGTGGCCTGCGTGTGGGCGAGCGGTGGCCTGCTTGCGGGCTACCAGTGGCCGGTTGAGCTTCAAAGCTTGAAGCTCCTGTGGCAATGGCGGAAGTGGCTAAACGTCGAAACAGAGAGAGAACCACCATGCCCACAGGCTCTTTGATGAGCTGGGCGGTGGTGGGACTCACTGTGGTGGTTGTGCACCACTGTGAGCTGCTCCTGCCCATAGCGTGGCTCCTCAGAAGGAAGAGAGGCTACGTATGGAGGGGAGAGGGGAGGAGATGGCTTGGAGGAGAAGGAAGGTGATGTGTTTTGGCGTGGACCAGGCTCTGCCGCAAGGAAGAAGGCTGAACTCTTTTTAAAGAGCAAAGAGGCATGCACAGCCATGCCCTGGCTGTGCATGGCTCTGCATGGCTGGCAGGGAGAGCTTGTTGCAGAGAATGGCGCGAGGAAGGCCAGCCATGCCATGTAGCCACGGAGAAGAAAGTCAAATAAAAATAAAAATAAAAATAAAGATGGTGAATTTGCGAGGCAGCACTTGAGGAAAACATAAATTACAAGGCCAATTATTTCACTCTCTTCCCCTCTCAAATAAATGCATGTATGTGTGTATTTTTACAAATACGACTATGGATACCTAATATGCACTGGTAATGCTAGGAAATAGCATAAGACGACACAATTGTTGGTGTATTTTTGCTGTGCAATCAACAATGCACAATTGAAGCCCTGTGTGTGAAATTGATCCGCTGAAGTGCTCGCGAGTGAAATTCATCCATCAATGAATGTTTGAGCGGCAAAGGAAGCGGCTACGTGGCACCATCCGATGTGTGCGATTCGCGTAAGCGAGATCCGATGTGCGGTGCGATGCGAGATCGTACGCGTGGTGTGAGCTCGATGCGGAGCATTACCCTCCACGCAATCACAGCCTCTCATCTTCAATCCAACGCTCGAGCTTTGTTCCTGCGCGATCGAGAGCACAATGGTAGCTGGAAATGCCATCAGAACCTTCTGTCTTCAATCCAATGGCTGCACGTATGCCTTGCGTACTCCAGTGGGGCTCCATCGAGTGCCAACTGATGTATGAGCTACGTTCGTTAATGAATCTTCGATCATGGTGCGAGATCAATGGCTAGCAAGGAGAGACGCGATCAGCGTGCGCGATCCAAGGGTCCAGCGAAGCACAATTCTCTCCTGCATGGTTCAGCACGTGAACCCGACTTCTTTGCCAGACCAAAACCCTCTCCCATGCCTATATAAAGCTCCACACACACCCCCTTTGCCATCATCTCTACCTAGCTAATCCTCACCCATCCTAGAGCTCGAAGAAGCATTCCAAGCTCCTAAAAGCTCTATTGCTAAGCTCTAAAGACTCTTTATTCGTGTAGAATCCTATCCCTGCACCGAATATTCCTCCCTTATCACACCACCTTCATAGGGAACCCTAGAGCTGTCCCCTCACCCTCATTCAGGTCAAAGATCACCTCCACCTCCTCATCACCATTCCTAAATCTTGGTCAAGCGGCCCTCTACCCGAATTCTTCTTGCACCTCATCCTCGACATCCAACACCTCAACTTCTCTATCCAAGCCGCCACCAAGCGTTGTTGTCTCACCAGACATTCGCTTTGGGAGATTTCCTCTCACCTCCATCTCTTTTATTTTGCTTAGCATAGTGTAATTGTAATAAATATCACTTTATCTCAATATATCAGTTTTCTTTCATCTTTTACTCTCTCTATTTATTTTTACAAGTAGATTAGCTTAGTTAGTTCCTTGTTATCATACTCATAAAAGAACAAAAAAATCATAAAGACCTAAAAATACCAAAAAGAAACAAAGTGAAACATGGATTTCAAAGAAACAAACGTCGCCTCCCCATGTTCGACTCGAGGCTTACTTTGAGCTTCGGTAAATTTTGTTTGGTAAGCGATATTTTGCGACTACAATGATAGGTTCTCAAAAACCCTAATCTTTCTCATGAATTTTTTGCTCACCACTTCCTGCTAGATTATTTCAACTTGGCTTCACTTCTTCCCCCACTTTTGTGGTTTTGGGGGTCTTTGCTCCATGGACTGGTCCAAGTCAATGCGTAGGAGTTTGTGTCCGGCAGTTTGATCTCCGTGTACTATTCCACCCCTCGAGGCGTGTGGAAAAGCATGAATGGAAAAATGAGGAGGGGATTACCTGGAAGTCATGAGTTGTTGGGCGACCCACGATGCCATCAAATGCCGCTACCAGTCTGACTACAACAAAGGTGGTCATCCAATTGAGGTGTTTATCTCCATTGCATGTGGACACGGGCAGGTCAATCTCCCTTTGGGCATAACCTTATGATTCCCAAATCCAACGACCGGATGGGTAGATGGGGAAATGTGCTCCTCTTTGAACCCTTATTTTAGCAATGTTTAAGAAACAAAATGTCAACTGCACTACCTTCATCCACTAGGAGTCTTGGCTGGAGTTGTCTTGCTAGCAAGAGGGGCACTAGAAGCGAATCCGTGTGGTCTACAGGATTTGGTAATGTGGAGAAAAGATTCCAGGCTGCTTGCTTAAATAGTGCTTCTCTGTTGGGTTCATAAATTGCAGATTTGATTAAAACACGTCGAAGTATAGTTGTGAAATACGACTCAACAAAAAATTAAGTTAACGAGATGGTAAGTCCCAGTCGATCTCAGGGAGGCATTTAGAAAAATAAAATTGATTTTTGATTCTTTTCTTCACTACTTCTTAAAATTGTACCCCGGTTACTAAGGTGCGAGTTAAAGATGCGCCAGTCACTTTATTTACATGGATAACGTGTGCGTGCATTAAATATATCACGAATGTGAAAATGTGAGTTGGAGTGTGCACAATCTCAATGATGCGATGATGACTAGCGAAAAATAGATCCATTGCTAATTCATTAATATCTTCAGGGATAGACATTTTGTTGTAGTTATGATAAGAATATAGAATAGGCAACTCACATAGAAATAGATATCATGCAAATATTGATTTTATTTCCTCAAGAATGGTCATCAATACAATCGGATCTAGAGACATGCTTGTCCATGAAAGCTTGAAAACATAAATTCTAGCTAGCAAAAGATGGATGCATGCATGGATCTAGTGAAATATTGTGCATGCATCATTCAGGTAGAGGATCGTTACACTACTAGGCAGTAAAATAATGCAAAAATTAAAATAGGAAGAATGTCTAACTAGCTACTAGAAATTAGGGCATTAGAGGTGGTCTCCAATGACTTGTGTGGCTTGAGGTGGTAGGAGGGAAGAGAGGAACGACCAATAGTGGGTAAGTCAGCCTCTTGAGAGGTGGAGGAGAGTTGCTCTAGCCTTGGATGTGAGGTGGAAGTGGTGAAGATGATGGAGCTCATGGATGGAGGTGTGCACATGGAATGGAGACTAAAGGCTAGATGGGGTGATGGCCGTCCAAGAGGGTCTTTAAATAGACTCTTGGGCGGCCTTCAAGTGGTCTCTCTAGAGAACTATAGAAGACTCTAGAGTGACCCTTAGGTGGCCATCCACTTGGTCTTGAGTGGGTCTTCTTAGATCCACAAATTGTGGATCTAAGAATGGACCACTTTGGTTGCTGGCAACTCAAAGTTGCGCCACCTGGGATGGCTCTAGACAACTCTAGAGTGGGCGGCTATGTGTGTGTGTGTGGGTGTGTGTGCATGACTATGAAGGTGTGTGTGAGTGGTCTAGGTTGAGTCCTATAGGTCTACGTGATTAGGTTTAGGTAGGCTCCTAGAATTAGGGTTATAAGCCCTACTACTAATGTGAAAGTGCAATTAAACTTAGTACAAGTTTAATTGAGTGGATGTGTGTCTAATTAGGAGAGAAAATAGCCAATTAGGTCAGCCTTGAGTCAATTAGACTCTCACTGAGTCTAATTGGACTTGTGTTGGTTGAGATATGAGCTCAATTGGACTATATGAGTCCAATTGAATAGGTGAAGTGTAATTGACTTAAATCATATGCATTGTTTGTGTCTTTGTTGAGGAAATTGCCTTTGCAAGAAGCATCCACATGAGTACGGAGTTGATCATTCAACCTGTGATAAAAAATCTGCACAAGTTGCCATTTAGGCACCTCGTGGGTGGACACTTCCGCAACAGATCCCGAAATCGCTCCCGGGTCCCATGAAACAGTTCCCCTTGCTGCTGGGCAAAAGTGGTAATTGCCCACCGCAATGCATTGGTTCACCCAATTGGGAAGAATTTCTTTAGGAAGGTCAATTTCAAAGCTGTCCAGGTAGCAATCGATCTTCCAATGGTATGATACCAATGTGCGGCCTTATCCCTGAGTGAATGGGGGAAAAGCCTCATGAGCATCTGTTCTTCATCCACATTCCGCGATTTGGTGGTTTGCACTAGAGTGATCAGGTCCTCCAAATGTTGGAATGGGTCCTCTGAGCCAAGCCTGTGAAAGTGTTTAATTAGACTCAAAACCTGGGGCTTGATCTCAACATCATCAGGGGGGATCACAACGTCGGGACGATCCTCATAATTCAAAGGATCATAAAAATCCTTCAAGGGTCGAGTGCCCTGACCATTCATTCATTGGAACCATTTTTGCATCTACCGCAATTCTTTCGACTGCCTCTGAATTAGCTCCTGCTGGTTCAGGGGCGGGGGAGGTGATTGTTGATTAGCCATGGGATCTGCTTGGCTATAACTCAACCTCCATCTCCAGGAATGGTCTAAAGGTCCTTCCAGACGAGGGTTCAATGACCTTCTTCCAAGCATACACTGGAAGGAAGGCGGAAGGATCGGGAAGAGAAGGAATCCTGTAGCACAAAAATACAAGCCTATCCTTAGGTTGGGTTGCCTAAAGGTCTACAGACTCTTAGAATCCATCCTAAGATTATAGATGGTTTACTCTACTTGTATCTAGCCAATCCAACCAATTAGAAGGAGGGACTGGGGAGAAGGTTCTTCGTTTGGCTTGCACCTCCGGTTCCTAGTGTACCCCCCAGCCATGGTCGTTTGACGCTACTCCCCTAGCTAGATATCAGATTGACTAGTATAAGCAGGTTAATCGTGAACAATTTCAATCTGGGCCTCGAAGAGCGAATTAGTCCTTATGGCCAATGTCTAATTAATTTTAGTTAGGTTTGGGATATTTAGTGCTTTCGGAATGTGATGGGCCCTTAATGGGTTGTGCACTTAATGATTCATTGAAAATGTGTGTATGTGCACAACCAAAAAGTTTTCAAGCAAGATTATTGATGATGAAGTGAGTTTTAGGGTTCGAATCTTACTTAGTAGCTTTTAGGGTTCAAATATTAGGTATATTCAACCAAATTTTCAAGAGGCAAACCAAGTTTGAAATCACGAGTTCAAGTATTTTCCTTTACAAATCAAGAAAATATGGAGTGCTTGGCTTGACCTAATTATTGAATCCTATCGGGTAGCTACAAAGTGAATTCCTTTTAGATTAGGTGGTGCAGCCCAAACAATTCAATCAATTGGCCCAGATGCACCACTGATTAGGGCACACAAAAAGGTGATTAACCTACTATGATTTCTACTCCTTTATGTGTTGAATTAATTTATCGGTTCCATAGGTTAGAATCCCGGTTGAGTAGAAAAAAATCAACTTAGGTTATGTGCCTCAAATGTGGGTGTATGTAGTGTGTATGTTGATTTGTCTCACAAGAAGTATCTTATTATTATTATTTTTATAATATGTGAGGGTGAGATGAGTGGAGGTGACAAACAAGACAAACAAATTCTATCCTAGGGTTCATGTAAACACCTAAGTAGATTAGGTCTTGGTTATTGATGTGGCAAAATGAAACTAGTGGGGGTGGGGGGGAATGTGGGGGCACTTACAAATTACTCTACCCGCACTTTGCTCTGGTCTACTGCACTCAGATCTCCTTACTAGGGTACTTACAAGATAGTAAATCAGAGGCAAGTGGGGTTAATAATAAGTAAATGCAAAGAAACATAGAAGAAAAGAAAGCAAATTCCGTTTTCTCCCAGGCAACGGCACCAAAATGGTGAATGGGTTTTGGTGAAAAAATAGGGTTAGGAGAAACCCATCGTCGTAGCTCGCAAAACACGTTATCAAATACAATTTATAACCGAAACTCCAAGGGAGTCCCAGGTCGAACACAGGGAGGCGACGTTTACTTTCGTTGAAATCTGCACTTCATTTTGTTTCTTTATGAGGTTTTAGTGTTTTTGTGATTTTTTTCTTTTGATTTTGCAATAAAGAAGTAGGCAAGATAATGTCACAAAATGAGATGGAAACAAATTTGATATATCATGCAATTGTTTATTACAATAAGCTAAGAAATACAAAAAAGATAGGGGTAAGAAGAAATCTCCCAAATCGGATGTTTGGTGAGACGACGATGCTTGGCGGTAGCTTGGATGAAGGAGGTAAGGTGCTGGATGATGGAGGTGAGATGAAGGAGGACGCCGGGTAGAGGAATGCTTCACTAAGGCTCTGGAATGGGGATGAGGAGATGGAGGCAATCTTCTACTGGAATGGAGGTGGGAGGATGGCTCTGAGGCTTCCTATGAAGGTGGTGAGATGGAGGATGAATATTTGGTGGGGTATAGGAACATTACACTAATAGGAGGCCTTTGGAGCTTGGGAATAAGCTCTAATGGAGCTTTGGTAGGCTACTAGATCTTAGGAGTAGGTGGGAGTAGAGTAGGTAGAGATTCCTAGGTAAGGGAGGTGTGTAGGTCTTTATATAGTGGATGGGAGGGGGCTAAAAATGGTCACAGGGAAATTAATGACCTCTAAGATGTCGCTGTAGGTCCAGCTCAAGCGTTGCTATAGCCGACTCACGCTCGCTCACGCGCGCTCCACTGGCCCTCCATTGTGCGCACGAATCACATTCATGCCCTACTGGTGCACGCTGGCTTGCGCGTGAGTGCGCGCTGGCATGTGCCTAATTAGCGAATTGGTGGGGGTCTACCGGTTTCGAACCTGCGCCCCTCCTTTGGGATCAAGCACCTCCACCATTGCACCATGCCAACGAGATTGTCGAGAGGATGTGTTGTGGCCACGTGGTGGAGGAGGGCTCTCAATCGTTGGATTTTCATGCAACAGTTGAGGTCGCTTGTTGGATGGCCTTTTGAAGTACACTAGGTGACCTTAGGCGCTCCAGATGGTGCCACGTGGCACCATTGAGACCGTCTACCTTTCCTTGCTTGCAGAGGGTGCCACGGTGCTCGGATCAAGGTGATTTCCACGTTGTTGGACTGCGATTGTCACTCTGGATCCATCCGTAAGGTCTGATTATTCATCCGAAGCCCATAAAGATGTCGCATTGCCTCTTGGCCATAAAATGTCAGAATTACTATATAATCTACACAAATTATCCTAAATGCAATGTAATGCATGTTATGCACTATTTATACTTATGAAATGCAATGCTAGGCTTAGGAACTATCATAAATAAGCATTTTATCATTAATTTATGCATGTTTATCAGACACCTTGTTTGAATGTCTAATATTCTAGCAGAATTGGGTTCTAGGTCTACGGGTGGTGTCTAAGGGTTCTGGACGTCTAGCAACCTACCTGGACATCCAAATATGGGCTGGAATGAGGGTTTTGAAGTATCCTAGTCTAAGGTGACCTAATCTAAGGGTGGCTAGGGTTTAGGAGGGTCTCTAGGGATATCTTAAGGCTAGGAAAGGTCGTATGTTCTTCATAATTTAACTCCTACATTAAAATTATGCTTGGTAAAGTAGTATACCTCTCCCTACATTATTTCTTCCTCTTTATTCTAAGGCTTCTGTTTCAGCTCTATTGCAGCTCTAGGTTATTCCCTACTTCAGATCCAGCTTCAGGCCATCTCCTGAGCTTCTTATTGCCTACAATCCAAATAATGCACTAATCAGTACATTATAACATTATTTTATTCATGTCTAAATAAAACAGGAAAGATGCAATGTATGCTGTTTATGCATGCATTATACTACAATTATGCTAACTTAATTCAGGTCATTTAAGTCCTATGATTGCTGCACAATCATACCCCTATGCCTAAATCTTGCTAGTCCCTAGCAAATGCGACACTAAGTTATCTACAACTGGGTCCCTAAAGGACTGATTATTTTTATCATTCATCATACTAGAGATTCTTTTCCTTTTCATTTTCATCCTATAATATAGAAATCCAGACAATTGTGAAAGTGCAGCTATGTAGCTTATGCAATGGATTCGAGTGAAAAACCAATTCACCTCTAAAGCCTGTACTTAACCCCTAGTAAAATTCTAGCGAGATAGGCGAACTTCCCTCGGGGTATCCAAGATATTCTATGATTTCCAACCTAGCTTTTAGCTTAGGTAGAGAATGTCTGAGGCAAATAGGTGTGTATTTGGTGACTTACTTTCATTTGGTGATACATAGAGATTAGTACTACAGAATCTAGATTCCCAAACTACTAAGTAAATCAACTCAGAGAAAAGTGAGGAAACTATGCTCTCTTTGGTTCCTTTGTATTTATTCTCTCTTTTTCTTTTCCTTTCTTTTCTTTCGAGCTCACAATCTCACCAGATTTACACATATGATCCATATTTGGTGGTCTCACATGGCATCAACACTTTAATAGAGTTCTAATAACCCTAGCACTAAGTCGGAATTCCTCGGCCAATTTTCAGGCGGTCAAAAATACAAGAAAATGGGTTAAGGCCATATTTGATTGATATCAAATGTGGTGGGTGATATTGTCTCAATGTAATTGAAATAAACACTAAAATCATAAACTCATCATCATTTTTTTTCATTTTTCTAATTAATTTTTTTTTTCTTCTTCCTTCTATATATATTTTCTCTTCTTTTTTTTTTTCTTTTTTTCTTTTTCTTTTTTTTAACACAACGCAATATAGCACACTACTTATGCGAGTTTTATTAAAGAGGCATTATTAGGGATCGGTGGTGTTCAAGAGATATTGGGTGGCTTATTTGGTGGAAGTGCCTACTCTTGGCACTGAGAAAGAGACGGATAGGATATTGCATTCCTGACCATGATATCAATACCCTCCTTTAGCTGAGGATTCTGTAAAGGATAGTTGTAACTATCCACCTTAGTCCTAGTTTTATTAGAACTCGATCTCCGCATATTTGCCTTAGTTGGTGGCTCTCAAAAATTCACACAATCAATTATACGTGGGAACCAAGAGTGAGAACTATGCCTAACTCTGAGTATCATTACCTAATTATCCAGAATTCTATATTCCTTGCACTAATCTTAGAGTACCAGTAACACTCTACATTCGTCTCACATTATTTAGTGGATTTTTAGAAGAAGATTTACCTAACTCCCTAAACATTGTCTAAGGGTTCAGGAAAAGCACTGCTTCTTTTTGATAGATTAAAGGCGTTTATCAGTCTTCATAGTGAATCCGTTGCAAAATCTACATGTGAATATAAAAATTGTACTGGATACTAGATTACAGGAATCAACTAGAGGATAAAAGTCCTTAATGCATTCTCTTGATAAAAATCTAATTCATGAATGCAATATGTATATATGCTATATACAAATAACCTCTTATGATTTATACTTTAATGTTGTTCCCTTATCGAGTTACATTCAATTGAGTCCTTATGCAGAACAAAATGATGAGCGAATGAGTCAGAAGTGGTTGTTGCGAATGATTTCTAGCTCCAATGCGAACATTGGAGGTGGAGTCAGTTATTCTTAAATTATGGACCCTAAAGTACATTAATCATGCTGTTCCGAGGTTTTTCTAAATGTTGGCATAAAATTTTTTAGTTTGAATGTATCTACCCCCCCATGCCTAAGTTTTTGCATGTCCTCATGCATGAATATAAAAGAAATAAATTACGATAGGGAGTGCGTGGGTAGAGATCACCTGGAAGTGCTCTTGAATTTTCATTGAGCACAGGCCAACCTGACGATATGCAATATGTAGAGAAGTATGCTAAAAGAAAATATGCTACATATAGAAAGTATGTATATATGCTATTTATAGATGTTGAGTTTAAAGCCTCCAGCTAGGCAAAAGCTCAATCATACGTCCTCAATAAAATGAATGATTTTGTCAGTAGGAGGAGATTCCTGGGCCATGAATGACTTGAGGCGCTGGCCATTTATTGTAGAAACATGCCCAAATTTCGGGTCCATGATTTGGACCGCCTCATTAGAATAGGGGTGAATCACGATATACGGGCCAGTCTACTTGGACTTGAGTTTTCCCGCAAAGAATTTTAGGCGTGAATCGAATAACTAGACTTGCTAGTTGGGAGTGAAGTCCTTTCTCTGGATGTGACAGTCATGAAAGGCCTTGGTCTTGTCTTTATAGATTGATGCGTTCTCATACGCCTCCCACCGGATTTCTTCTAATTCACTAAGCTGGAGCTTCCTTTCATAATCTCCCGCATCGAGGTTAAGATTGCATTTTCGCATCGCCCAAAAGGCACAGTGCTCCAGCTTGACAGGAAGGTGATAGGCCTTACCATATACCATACAATATGGCGACATTCCAAGTGGGGCCTTGTATGCGGTCCGATATGCCCAAAATGCATCAATTAATCTATCAGACCAGTCCTTCCTATTTGGTCTAATCGTCTTCTAGAGAATTAGCTTGATTTGACGGTTAAACACCTTAGCTTGCCCATTGGTTTGCGGATGATACGGGGTGGTTATACGGTGATGTATCCCATATTTCTTTAATAATGACCTAAAATGGGTGTGGATGAAGTGACTTCCCCCATCGTTGATCAGGGTGCAGGGTACACTGAATCTCGCAAAAATGTATTCCCGTACGAAAGCAATGATGGTCTTATGATCAGCCTGTCTCGCCGGGATGGCTTCAACCCACTTTGAGACATAATAAACAATGAGGAGTATGTACTCGAAGCCATGTGAATTCGAGAAAGGGCCCATAAAATCTATGCCCCATACATCGAACACTTCTACGGCCAAGATGGGTTAGAGAGGCATCATGTTGAGAGTAGGAGGATATCCTATGGACCGCAATGTATACCAGAGGGGAGGGGTGAATAGTATTGCCTTAAAAATATATACACAGATAAAAGATAAATCACAAGAGATTCAAGCATAGAGTACACCTGATTTATAGTGGAAACCCAAATCGGGTGAAATCCACTACCTAAGCTTCCCAGCGTAGGATTTTTCCAACTAGTCCAAGCTAGTCAATCCACTAACCGTACCACTTGAATGAGGGTGTCACAACCTCTTACAACCACTTCTCTTTTTATCCTGAAGAGAAGCAAAAACAATAACCATGGATCTTCCCAACAATCTTGGGATCCGTAAATCAAAGCAACAAGATAGAATAACAGAAATAACTTCTATGGAACCTCAATAAAAGATCAAACCAAAATTTTCACAGAGGTTCGAGGCGTCGTGCTGTTGAAGAACGTGAAGAACGGGGTGCGGAGGCCTTTGGAATAAGCATGAGAAGCTCTATTTTTTGAAAGGTATTTCTCTTGAGAGTTGTGTGTAGATGGCTGCGTACGACCTCTATTTATACTAAAAGTTTTGCCTAAATAGGAAGTTAAATTGGTTGATCAATTAAGGTTAATTGGTCGATCAAAAAGCAATTTAGTCGATCAATTAAGGTGGTTGGTCGATCACTAATTGATCGATCAATTCACTTGGTTGGTCGATTAAAAGGATATTTACCAACTTCCTAAAATGAGTTGATTTGATCGGTTAATGAAGTTGGTTGGTCGATCGAAGTATTTTGGTTGATTAAATAACTAATTTAGTTGATCAATATCCCTAAAAACTTGGTTTTGAAGAGATACACAAAAATCCATTTTTGAGTTTTATTTGAAGTTCCTTATAATAAAGTCCTAGACTCAAATAAAGATACAAAGACAGAGATTGTCTTGAAATATTAGTCTAGCAATCAGCATAATTTTGGTGCATCAAAATAGAGGTACTTACACATGTCTCTCCTGGTCATGGAACTAATCAACTTGCATCATTTGCAGCATTTGACGTAATCGTGTGTATCTCTGAAAATGGATGGCCAGAAAAATGCCAACCTCCACAGGCTTCGCTGTGGCAAAAAGATAACACACTAGAGATCTCAGAATCTAGGATGCACTGCCTGATGATTTGATCTACTCCAATTTAGAAGAGCAAAGGTTCATCCCAAAAATAGAATTTGGCCTAAAAAATGACTGGAACACCATCATGAGCCATATTGCTCATCTTGATCCAATTAAGTCAGTAAATGCTCCTACACAACTACCAGAGAGCCATATTTCATTGCAAAGTCATTATGAGGGAAAGACAATAAAATAGGGTTAAAACTGCAGTTTTACCATCATATCATGAATGTAGCACAATCATGGTTTTTCCCAGGAGGTAATTAAGGGTCAAATGGTCCTAAAAGTCTAACAAGTGGGTTAGAATAGACAGAAAAGGATTTGCACGTGTTTTGAGAATTAAATGACTTTTAAAATCCTAAAAATAGACCTTCTTAATTAAATGAGGTTCTGGTCAGGATAAAATTCACCTAAATCCTATAAAATTCATATAAAAATATTCTCTAGGGTTTGGAACCTTCAATTTAACCATCAGAATCCATTTTGACCCAAAATAGAGTCTTAGTGAGACATTTGCCCTAATTTGGGTTTTTGCATAAATTACCCCATCAAATTTGGTTAAAACCTAAATCTAACTCCTCAATTAGATTCCTTGTGTCCAAGTAGGTTTGTACCAAAATTTAGGCCCAATCTGAGATCATCTTGACCAAGTTTGCATTTTGGTTCAGTTAGACTCTTTCTATCTCATTTAGACCCTTAACTTTTTTGATTTTCTTACAAATAGCCCCACAACTTCTTTGTCTTCTTCACAAGCAGGCCCCCACACCAATTTTGGAAGGTGAAGCCTTCACCTTTGAGTTTCGAGCAAGGATTTCTCGCTCGATTCTCAATCATTCCCTCCCAAAATTGATACGGGGATTCCTTGGGAAGTTACCTTCCATTTGAGCCATTCCTTGGGCTCTAAGTCTTTCCCAAAAGACCATGCGAACCTTTCAAAAGTTTGGGTATCCTACTTTGCAAGCACCTTCCAATCTTGAAAGCTTCTTTCCAAGCTTGGAAGGGCTTCCTATGGCCTATAAAAGAGACACCATTGCACAACTGTGCATTTTCAGCAAGTCTTGGCACGTCTAACGGCCTAAAAAACCCTCTCCGACCACCGATGACCCCTACTCTGGTGACACCCTTGGATCGCCCTCCTCCGGCCGTCCAACCATTAAATTGGATGGTTTAAACTCCTCCCCTCTTCGTCGTGACCCTCCCCAGCCAAAGGGAGGGCGTTCCTCCATCTACATTGCCGTCGCTGCCTCGTCGTATCTTCCTCCATCTCCGGCTCTAGTTGACTAACACCGGTGCCCTCCACCTCCCTATCCTCTCGCTAAACCCTTCTCTAGATCCCTCTCTCTTTCTATTTCATTTTTCCACCCTCACAGACACACACAACCGCCAACCACCGCCGTTCACCCTCATCTTCTTCGTCTCTGGCTGCTCCTCCGACGAGGCGTATCTGCCAATACACTCCTCCATCCGCCTCGCCAACCACCTCATAACCTTCACCTCAACTCCACCAACTAAACCCCTCTCCTTATTTGCCATTCCATCCACCCAATCTCCTTACTGAACAACCCACTTTCCCATGTTCATTCCTGACTCCATCTGGCCATCTCACGCCCTCTCACGCCACAAGATAACCACCATTGCACTCCTTATCCACTGGCGAAGCTTACGAGCTATTTTAATGTGGCCAAAAGGCCGTGTTTGTGACTTGCAGGTTTCGTCGCCCACCACCATCATCACCATTACCGCCACCACGTTCTTCGAGCTCCAGGTTGCGCAAGCCCCAGGTGACACCTCTGGGCAGTGCAGAATCACCTAAGGACCACTCTCAGGTGGTCAATTTGAGACCACATCACCTGCAGCTACACCAATTGAGGACACATCTTCAGCTACAGGCACTCGCGAGAAGAGGCTTGTGGGATAGTCCCACATCGTGAGGACGAGAGCACTGCAGAGTATAAATTGAATTCATCACAGTGCCTTGTTGCCTTAGACACTTGGGGGTGAGGTCCCTTGCTCACCCACTCACCTACGCCTTAGCTATGCAGACTCGATCCACCTAACCCGACTTCACTCCTCGGCTGCGATCACGCCTGTAGCCTTGGACCTGGGTGTGCTCTAGGTCCGAAACCCGATAACCCGGTCGGTACTGTTGGAGGCTTCGGGGGAGTGTGACCTAAGGAGAGAAAGAGAAGATCGTGTGCTGGGGAAGGGGGTTTTGCTACAGAGAATAATGGCTGACACTTAACCATTTGAAGAAGGATCCCCCTCTGTGTGTGAAGAAGAGAAGAAGAGAAAGAAAAGAAAAGAGAAGTCAAGGTAGAAGAAGAAGAGGCATGTAGAGCTAAGGAGAAGAGTTAGAAACCAAAGAAGAAGAAGGGGAGCTGCACAGGAAGAAAGGCAGAGAGGCAGAAGAAGAAAGAAGGAAGAAAGAAGGAAAGAAGAGGACCCGAACAGAGAAGCAGAGAAAGAAGAGAAGAGGAAGAGTTTAAGAAGAAGATTTCTTTAAGATTGTTAATTGATATTGTGTCTGATTTGAGCTTCTTAATTGATATTGTCTATCTCTTAACTATCATTGTGCGGAGTAATTGGTTATTCAAATCACCATTTTACTCCATTTTTTTTATAGTATTGACATTAGCTTTCATTGATATATCATTATTGCTTGAAGTTTCATTATAAATTGCTCATATTGTGTTTAACTTGCAATTTTGAGATTGAATTCCATATTGCTCCCTGTGTTTGACCTTGGACTTCAAATTCGAGTAATAAATATTATTTGTTTTCAAAGCGATTTCGACTATACTACAACGTAGTTTTTAAAACCTCAATTCAGATCTCTTGATTGCAATATCAGGTTGGATTCTAACTTGTTACATCTCTTTTGATTGTAATATGTTTCAGGGACTCGCTAAAGGAAGATCAGCCGTGCATCAACCACTCCAGGGGCAGGTAAACTCCATCTACCTTCTTCTAAAACCCCTGAATCTGCAAAAGCTAAAGAAGGAAAAATCAATTAGGGTTACTTGCATTCTATTATTAGACAAATCATCAAGTGCCTGATTTGATACATTCTATTTAGACAACATCCAAACCTTGATTTGTGCACCCATTTGAAGCTAATGTATCTAGGGCTATCACATTCTTGTTTGAATGCTAGGTACCACATTTTGACAAATTAAATTAGATCAAATCAGTGCCAATTAAGGATTTCAGTTTAGGGTTTTAGAGGCACACTTAATCAAGAATTGATCTTTCCAAAATAATATGTGCCTAAACCTTGATTGAATTGATCTATTCAAGCAAAACCCTAAAATCAGGCTCTTAAATTCATTAGAATACTAAAAAAAGGGACCTAAATTTCTCAAAAGGACAATACAAGTGAAGTTGACCCACCTTGTTGGGTTAACTAATCTTCAAATTAGGTCACTTTTTCACAAAAACATCTTAAAAGTTCAACTGAAATCATAAGCACCCTTGCTCTTAATTAAAACTGGTAGACTTAAGAGGTCAAGTCCCCATTCTAGTCTACCTAGATCATCAGTGACAAGAGAGGTTGGGTGGGGGAAACCCTGTAACTCGTGGGGACGCTCTACCGTGTAGGGGTCTTTGCGAGACTCTCCCTCTCTGGCTACCTAAGTAATTCTTAGGTGGACGACTTCTAACTAAGGGGTATCATCCGCCCCGAACCTCTATAGTCATCCAAAATTTTTTGGGTGTCTTGATTAGGTCCATCACATTCTACCTCTCATCTATTCCATCAGTGCATGTTCGAGAGGAGGTCTCTAAGACCATCCTTGAGGCCTCCTTTAGCTACTCATTCCCGTCGAGGCCAAGCCTCAACCTCGTTTGTGCAACAACCCAATCTAATAGATATCTCTTCTGATTCATCTGAACCTAATTCTCCTTCATCCATCATCATGGCACAACAAGCAGAAGAAAATAATCTTGAAAATCAGCTTCAGCACCTCAATGATCTATTTTAAGCCTTTGTGAACCCACTGCAGCGTCCAATGATGCGAGACCACTACAATCCCGCTACGGTGGCAATCAAACCTCGAGTACAAATCCTCGTTGGAGGTCTTGACACTGAACTCAAGCCCAACATGATTCATGCCATTCCCAAATTCCATGGGCATAATTCCAAAGATCCTTTCTCGCATATTAAGCAACTCAAGCATCTGGCTTAGACCTTTGGGTCAGAAGCTCAAAATTAGGATGTCCTACTCATGAAAATGTTCTCCTTCTCTCTCATGGATAAAGCTACTCACTGGTACCAAACCCAAATGTGTTCAATCAGCAACTGGGCAGAACTTTAATCCGAGTTTTTGAGACAGCTCTTCCCTGTTGGTCAGACAAATGCTTTACGATACCAGATCACACATTTCTCACCGCAAGCAGGAGAACTGCTTCATGAGGCATGGGATCATTTTTTGGATCTCATGCGAAAGTGCCCCCATCACGGAGTTCCTAAATGGGAACAAGTCTAGTCTTTTTACCAGGGACTCTGTGAGGATATTCGATTATTCGTCAATATGACTTGCGGAGGAAATATCATGGGTCAACATGAAGGCACCATGTGGGAGATTCTTGAGAATATGTGCGAGAACTCCATCAATAATAAATCCATGGGCATGTTAGACTGGACAAATGCCCATGCATTAATGAATCTAAAGGGAGCACATGAGATGCAGGGCTTGTCCTCTTCCGTTAACTTGGAACTGATGGCCAGTTATCTGGATAAGGTCTCTATTATTGAGAAGAAGGTGGATGAGCTAACTCGACACTTGCAGTGAGCCACCTCTGTGCAAAACCCATTCGCGCAACTACCCTTTGGCAGGGAGGCTGTGCATAAAATCTATCATCAATCTTCTTAGGGGATAGACCCATATCCACCCTCATCTAATTCTGGTTTCGGAGGAAACTTTGGACTAACCTACTCTAGTTGGGGGAACTCTGAACCCTCATATTCTAACTTTTTCGAGGTTCCTCAGACCTGCGAGGACCTCAACGCCATTCAGAATGATCCATTCTCAAACACCTACAACTCTGGATGGTGTAATCATCCTAATTTCACATGGTCAAGAAATAATCAAAATCAGAGACCTCAATATCAGCCCTGACCACAAGCTCCTCATTCATATCAGCCACCTCAGCCTCGACTTAACCCAACTTATCCATCTAGGCCGACTCATACAGATCAAATGACTCTTATCCATCAGACTTTGGCTAACATTCAGAAGATGAATGTGGCTATGCAAAAATAGCACAGAGACGAGATCACAGAGGTTTGCAATCAACTTGCTCAGATGGCAAATCCTTGCCAACCTGGTGCACTTCCTTCACAACCTCTGCCTAATCCGAATAACGTGTCGAACCAGAGGCACGTTATGAACCCAAATTAGGGCCAGCTCACTTTGTTTACCAGGCCCCTTCTACTCCATCACTTGACGGGATGGAGGCTTCGACATCATATGTAGGTTATTAGTAGCAAGCACCTCTTTTACCTACACCAAACCAGAACCAGGTGGGATTGAATTCTGTTACTACCTGTAGTGGCAAAACAACACAGGACCCACCTTATCCAAGCCACTCCCAGCCTGGTAATACAAACCCTAACCCTAGGATAGTCATCCAGGATACCTCTATCCTAGATCAAGAACCTGGACCCATTCTAGAGGAACCATCTAAGGTCCCATTTCCTGAGGCTTTGACCAAAGGAAAAAGGACAACCAAAATCGTGGCACCTGAGGAGGACCTGGTTGAGCTCTTTGAGTAGGTCCATATAAACATCCCCTTGATGGATGCGATACGCCACGTACTGGCTTACGCATGATTTCTGGAAGACCTGCAAACTAAAGGCGGGAACTCGATCGTACTATCGGAGTAAGCCAGCTCCGTCATTTTGAGCAAACTCCCGCCTAAGGCAAAAGACCTAGGCACGCCTCTAATATCCTGTGCAATCGGTGATATACAATTCGACCGAGCTTTATTAGACTTAGGAACCTCCATAAATTTGATACCTACATCCCTACTAGACTACTTCGAGGAATCCGAGCTTAAACTGACAGAAATGACTTTACAACTAGCCGACCGATCAATTAAGTCACCAAAAGGAATTCTTGAGGATGTCATAGTTAGGGTACATGATTTCTAGTTTCCAGTGGATTTTATTGTCTTAGACATGGATGCTCTTGAGAATGTGAAGAATACATTGATCATACTAGGGAGACCCTTTCTGGCCACTGCTAGGGCCAATATCAATTGTGAGGAGGGCCAAATTGAATTAAAGTTTGGGAGCAAGACACTAAAGATCGACATCTTTAAGGCCCAACAAGTAATTAATTGCGGAGTCATAGAATAGATTTGCTATATCGAAGCTGTGGTTGACGACTTTATTGAGGAAAACCCAACTATTTCTGATCAACCACAAGAGGATCAAAACCCGCAATTAGAGGAGTCCAAACTCAACCTAGACACACCCATAGCTCCTTCCTTTGCTCCCGACACCCATCGTAAACCACCCGATATTGCTGACAACCCAGTTATGGAATTAAAGCCTCTTCCCGATCATCTTAAGTACGTCTTTTTGGGTTCCAATCAGATGTTTCATGTGATTATCAACTCCTGACTCACACCTGATTAGGAAACACGCCTGATTTCGTTCTCCAGCAGCATCAGAGAGCCATTGGATGGACTCTCATGATTTGACTAGTATCAGCCCTTCATACTACATACATCACATATACACTTAAGAGGGCCCATGACCATCCCGTGAACTGCAGAGATGCCTAAATCCAATTCTGCAGGATGTCGTGAAAAAGGAGATCATCAAGTGGTTGATGCTGGGATCATCTACTCGATCTTCGATAGTCGATGGGTGAGTCCAATCCAACTTGTGCCTAAGAAGGCAGGACCCACCGTCATTACGACTAAAACTAGAGAAACCATACCGACCCATATAGCAAACTTGTGGAGAGTCTGCATTGATTACAGAAGACTCAATTCCTCCACGAAGAAGGATCATTTCTGATGGGAACACCATCATGAGCCCTAATTAGTTCATTTTGACCTAGAAAAGAGAACAAAAGCTCTTGCATAACCAAGTGAAGGGCCTAGCTCAAGGAATAACTAGTTTGAAAGAAAAGCAAGAAATAAAGGGTAAAATTCCTAGCTCAAGGAATAACTAGTTTGAAAGAAAAGCAAGAAATAAAGGGTAAAATTGCAATTTTACCATTGCAGTACAACAATGGGATTTTTAGGGGCTAAACATAAGTCAAATGCTATTAACAAGATAAAAAGTGGGTTGGTTCAATCAGAAAATGGTTAGTGTGAAATCTGGGAATTAAATGACTTCTTGTAACCCAAAAATAGACTAACTTAATTTAGCAAGGTTATGGTCAGGATAAAATTACACTAAACCCTCTAAAATTCATGGAAAATATCCTCTAAGTTTTAGAACCTTCAATTTGGCCTTTAGAACCTATTTTGACCTAAATAGGGGTCCTAGTAAAATATTTACCCTAAATTGGGTTTTTATGTAAAATTCCCAGTCAAACGTGGTCAAACATAAAATCCAACTTCACCATTGGAGTACTTAGGTTCAAATTAAGTTTATATCAAAATTTGGACCTAAGGGGAGGCCACCTTGACCTACTTTGCAAAATAGTCCAACCCAATTTCATTCATGCCCTAGCTTTTGAAAACCCTTGCAGATACCCCCTAGCTTCCTCACGTTCTTTGCAATTAGGTCCCTTTGCCATTACAGTAGAGGAATCCTACTCTGGTGAGGATTCAAGGGGGATTTATCCTTGATTCCTCAAAGACTCCCTCTCAAATTTGAAAGGGAGATTCTCTAAGGAATTCCCGTTTATATGAACACAATCTTGAGCTCCAAATCCTACCCAATCTCTCATGCGAATGCATGAGAGATTTGGGTCTTTTCGACCTTCCAAGTCTGATGAGGCTGCCCATGCTTGGAAGCTTGCCTTCCAAGCACAAGGCCCTCTGCCAGAGGCTATTTAAAGGTCCCTAGATCCTCCCATTCCTCTTCAGCTCGGTTTGGCCGGAGATAACCCCCTAACTTCTTCTCTTCTCCTTTGGCCAGACTCCTAGCGAGCTCCGGTGACCTATATCTCATCCTCTCGTCGCTCTACCACAATACTTGTGGCATAGTTGCCCTTGCCTCCGTTGTCCACGTTGCGCCATACCTGCGCACGCGCCAACTACCCTTTCGTCATCGATGTCCCTCTTCAACTGGAATCTTTGTCTCCGGCGGTGGTAGACACGAGCCGACCACCATCTTGTCTCCTCTCATCTTTAAATTAGGTCAGATACTTCCCCCCTCTCTTCTCTTTATTTTTCCCTCATCTATTTCTATTTTCACCCCTCGACGCTCACAAGCCACCACCATCTTCTCCACCTCTGGCAGACCACCGGCGAGGTGCTCCCATCATTCCACATACCCATCCACCTTTCCAAACACCTCAAAAGCTCCTCCATGACTCATTGATCATTTCCACCCTTTCCATTGATCGCCACACGCTCCACACTCTTCCCCCGAACAAACCCATCTCCACGGCCACAGAATGACCTAGGCACACACGCCGAGGCCGCTCTGCGCCATGCCAACCACTGAGACACATTCGCCGTGCCACGATGAAGCCCCCTGTGTGATTTAACAAGGTTGTAAGGCTGTTTTCCTTGAGTGCAGGTTTGGACATAGGTCGCCATTGGAGCAGACGTGAAGAGCTTGCAAGCTTCACCTACGGTCTCAGGCATCAGGTTCCCAGGTCCCAGATGCATGGGCACTCTTCGCGAACCAAGCAAGCCCAACAATTGGAAGACAAAGCACCACATTTTCTGCAATCAAGCAAGGCACCTGCTGCGGGCGTGCGCGAGAAGTGGGTGGGACATTTAGTCCCACCTCGGAAACTTTCGAGCGAGCGGTGTGGTATAAATTGTAAAAGTGTCAGGGGTTTATCGCCTCCTGACACGGGGTGAGGTCCCACTCGCCCTTCACACCTCATCCATTCCCCATGCTCCGTGGATCTGGTATCCTGACCCGATAACTCGTGCACTCCTCGCCCACCACCCATGCCGGTGGGCCTGGTCCTGGGTGCGCTGACTCGACCCATTTAACTGAGAAAGGCTTTGGGAGAGTGAGCCTAAGAGAGAAAAGAGAGAGAGTTCACGGGGGAGGGTAGGGGTAGGTTTTGCTCTTGCAGGGAAAGGAAAGAAGAAAAAAGCCAAGGGTGTAGAGCCAAGGAAGAGGAAGGAAGAAGCTTAGGCAGAAGAAGCTAAGGAAAAGAAGCTAAGGAGAAAACGTGGCTAAAGAGAAGGCGAGGACTGAAGGAGGAGGGAGCTGAACAAGAAGCTAAGGGCTAAAAGGCAGAAGAAAGCTGAAGAGGATCAGAAGCTAAGGAAAGAAGAAGAAGAAAGGAAGAAGAAGACAATTGAGGCTTGCAAGGCCAAAGCAAGAGAAGAAAGAAGGAAGGAGAAGTCAGAGAAGAAGAGAAGTCAGAGAAGAAAGAAGGAAGGAGAAGAGCCAAAAAAGAAAGAAGAGAAAGCCAAGGCAGAAAGAAAGAAGAAAGAAGAGAAAGAGAGGAACGAGTCAAAGAAAGAAGCAAAAGAAGAATCAAATACTTTTTAAGACATTTTATTGGCCAATTCTTCTCAATTTCTCTTTTATATGTTTTCTAGCTACATTTTATTATTCATAAACTCATGCTTGACATTCTGAATTATATTTTGAGTAGTCTTAAGTGTTCACATTGCATCTATTATTGAGATTAGTGCATGAATTCCATTTTCTCCCTGTGTTCGACCTTGGACTTAAATTTCGAGTAATAAAATTTATTTATCTTCAAAGCGATTTCAACTATACTACGACGCATTACTTTAAACCCGATTTCGCCTTGCAAACAATTTCCCACTATTGTTCATTGATCAGATTCTTGAGAAACTAGTGGGAAATCGATTCTTTTGCTTTTTGGATGGGTACTCCGGTTACAATTAGGTCGGAATCCATCCCGAGGACCAAGAGAAGACCACCTTCACCTACCCCTTCGGAACATACGCATTCCGAAGGATGCCGTTTGGTCTCTACAATGCATCCGCCACTTTCCAGCGGTGCATGCTTGCCATTTTCTCAGATATGGTGGTGAATACCTTGAAGTCTTCATGGATGACTTCTCAGTATTTGGTGAATCATTTGATGCTTGCCTCCTGCACTTGGTCCAAATCCTTAGGCAGTGCATCGACATGAACTTAGTTCTTTCCTGGGAAAAGAGCCACTTCATGGTACCTGAGGGAATTATCCTGGGACATCTCATCTCTGGAAAAGGCATTTAGGTTGATTGAGCCAAGGTGAATCTGATTTCCAAACTCCCTATGCCTAGCTCAGTCAAAGACATCTGATCCTTTCTGGGGCACATCGGTTTTTACCGTCAATTCATTCCCGATTTCTCAAAAATCGCGCGCCCCTTGACTAATCTTCTATCTAAGGATGTCCCCTTTGAAATCTCCAAGGAGTGAGCTCAAGCGTTTGGGATCCTATGTGATCGAGTTACCCAAGCACCTATCCTACAGTCCTCTAATTGGTCTCAACCCTTTGAGATCATGTGCGATGCATCTGATTATGCTGTAGGGGTGGTACTTGGGCAGAAAATAGACGGGAAACCCATGGTCATCTACTACGCTAGCAAGACACTTGACGAGGCTCAGCGTAACTATACAATTACTGAGAAAGAGTTGCTAGCCGTAGTATTTTCCCTGGAAAAATTCAGATCATATCTTTTGGGTTCTCGTGTTATCATATACTCAGATCACACTGCAGTGAGGCACCTCCTTGCGAAGAAGGATGCGAAACCTCGATTAATCCGCTGGATCTTGCTGTTGCAAGAATTTGATCTCGAGATTCGTGATAAAGTGGGAAAACAGAACGTGGTAGCTAACCACTTGTCCCGTCTTCCTTCCGTCATCGACCTGTCTGGTCCAATCACTGAGCATTTTTCGGACGAGCACCTGCTAGCCATTCACAATCTCCCTTGGTTTGTTGATATTGTAAACTACTTGGTTATGGGGAAAGTTCCGCTAGATTGGCTGACTTCCAAGTAGGACAAATTGATTGCCGAGGCCAAGTACAATATTTGGGAGGAACCATACCTTTTCCACATCAGCAATGATTAGGTGATTCGGAGATGCATTCCTGACGACGAGGTCAATGACGTAATGTCATTCTGTCACGACCAGGACTGCGGTGGCCATTTCTCTGGGCATAAAACCGCAGCAAAAATTCTCTAGTGTGGGTTCTTTTGGCCCACTCTATTCAAAGACACATAGACGTATTGTAGGGTGTGCACTCATTATCAGACCCTCGACAACATGGGCCCATGGGATATGATGCCCTTGAACCTGATTATTGTGTGCGAAATCTTTGACATATGGGGAATTGATTTCATGGGACCCTTTCCTGTATCTAACAGCATCGAATACATTCTACTTGCTGTTGATTATGTCTCTAACTGGGTCAAAGCCATCCCCATGAGAACCAGTGATCATAAAGTTGTCCTTCGATTTATCCAGGAGAACATCTTTACCAGATTTGGGGTTCCTAAGGCTATCATCAGTGATGGCGGGTCTCATTTTACCAATGTGCACTTCCAGTCCCTGATGAAAAAGTATGGGGTGTTGCATCGTATCTCGACTCCTTACCACCCCCAGATTAATGGACTGGCGGAACTGTCGAATTGAGAGATTAAGAAGATCTTCAAGTCACTGTTTGGCCTGATAGGAAAGACTGGTCTACTCACCTTTTGGAAGCCTTGTGGGCCTATAGGACCACCCACAAGACCCAATTAGGCATGTCTCCCTTCAGATTAGTGTGTGGTAAGGCATGCCACCTTCCTGTCGAGATGGAGCACAAGGCTTATTGGGCAGTACGAAAGTGCAATCTGGATCTAGTGAAGGCTGGAATACACCGTCGGTTGCAATTAAGTGAGATCGAGGAACTACACAATGATGTGTATGAGAACTCGTGTATCTACAGAGACTAAGTTAAAGCCTTCCATGATAGGCACATTATATGAAAATCTTTCCACCCTGGTTAGAAAGTTCTACTCTTTGATGCCAAACTCAAACTTTTCCCAGGAAAACTCAGATCAAAATGGATTAGGCCATTCTTGGTGAGATGAATCTTTGGAAATGGAGCTATTGAAATTAGCCAACCTAGCCTTGATTCAGAACCCCTTGTTGTGAACGGTCAATGACTCAAGCCGTTCATTGAACTCACTGATACGAATAGGGCTAAGGTATCTTTTGATCTCCATTCTCCTTAAGCTTATTGCACTCGACTGATGGCGTTAAACTCAGTGCTTAATGAGAGGCAACTCGTCATCTTTTTGAAAAACCCAAAACCCTTCTTGACACATCTTATGCTGAACTCATATTTCACTTTAGGTTTCATCCATTAGAATAGCCGACTCCTCCTCTGGTACCCGTACCCGAGCTTGAAATCATCCGCAACAATCACTCTGACCCATCCACCCACCCAAAACCTGTTCTAATGAATGATCTAAGATAAACTTGAACCCACCTAATTTACAATGAGGACATTGCAAATCGTAGGCATGGGGGTATTAAAGTGCAAAACGCTGTGAAAATCACTTCACAAGAAATGGTTTCATAAAAAAAAATCACATATTCCAAAAACCAAAAAATTGAAAAAGAACAAAAATAGGAGAAGGGAGGAAAGTTTGAGTGAATTGATTGCATATCATGTTTAAGGAGAAAAAGGGGAGGAGATAAAAATATAAAAAAGGAGCACAATTTGAAAAGAAAAGAAAAAGAGATAGTCATTAGTAAAAGATTAAGGAATTGACTCAATTCTAAACCAAATCAAAAAGAAAGAAAATGAAAGATAAAAAGTGCTAAGAGACAAAAGAGATTAGCATGAACGCTGATCTTAGGCCTCTTGGGCTGCAATTCTAGGCTTAAAAATTCAAGTATCTGCTAAGATATGGATAGTCCTCAAGAGGTTGGGGAAAATGCAAAGCTTAAGTATTAGGTCTAAGGCTTACGGATTATTCGGCCTCATTAACTGACCTCTGGTTTGCGGGACTCAGTAACCTAAGCACCCCAATCCACACACAGTCTAGTTCAGTGTGCTTAAGTATCAAAATCACGCAAATGCGTAAAATCTGTTCTGAAAAGGTTACCTAGATTAGGAGCGTCTGATCAACATAAGTTGATTTGGACGAGTTCCCGATGCGGAGAGGTGGGAAATTCCCCTCGAAGATACGCAATAACATATTGTCTCCTCGGTGCTTGTCTCCTAGGATATCTAAATATCCTACCGGGGGCATGTAAGCACCTTGTGCTGGTTCAGATGCCATGGGCGGCATTATCATGAAATGTCGATTGCCAGGGTTTGGATTTAGCTACAGAACGCCATGGGCAGAATTATCTTGAAATCTCGAAAGCCAGGGTTCTGGGGGTTGCCATGGGTGGTGCTATCTCGAAGCATCAATTGCCAGGGACCCTGTGAGGATTGATGGTAGGAACTAGGAATCCGATACAGACCGTGTTGTAAAGCTAATCCAAGGCTAGAAATAAAAAGAAAAAGAGAGAAAACTCTCCAAAAATAAATAAAAATTCTTCTATCTCTCACAAAAATTCACTGCAAATTGAACTTGGGCTAAAACATGTTACAAGCACGGGTGCTTTAACCGCGGAGTTCAACAAACCTTAGGTTAGTTCCTGTGGGCCTTAGAAACCTTCGCGGTGGATTGAGGCTGGAGCTGGTCAGGTCCGGATCTTGGTTGGTAGTTGAATACTTCTAGACCTACCATCTGCATTATGACCTAATCTATAAAAGAATGCACACATCAGAGTTTTGAGCATAGAAAGGCATATGGTCTAGAATTAAAGGTAATTCCATGAGATTTTGCTAAGGGACTAGCAAAAGCAAGGCATGGGGGTATGATGAGAACACCATCATTAGTCATAATTAGTTCATTTTGATCCAATTAAGTCAGTAAATGCTCCTACATAACTGCCAGAGAGCTATATTTCATTACAAAGTCATTTTGAGGGAAAGACAAGAAAATAGGGTTAAAACTGCAGTTTTACCATCATATCATGAATGTAGTACAATCATGGGTTTTCCCAGGAGATAATTAAGGGTCAAATGGTCCTAAAAGTCTAACAAGTGGGTTAGAACAGACAAAAAAGGGTTTGCACGTGTTTTGAGAATTAAATAACTTTTGAAACCCTAAAAATAGACCCTCTTAATTAACTGAGGTTTTGGTCAGGAAAAAATTCACATAAATCCTCTAAAATTCATAGAAAAATATTCTATAGGGTTTGGAACCTTCAATTTAACCACCAGAACCCGTCTTGACCCAAAACAGAGTCTCAGATAGACATTTGCCCTAATTTCCATTTCTGCATAAATTACCCCATCAAACTTGGTCAAAACCTAAATCTAACTTCACAATTGGATTCCTTGGGTCCAAATTAGGTTTGTACCAAAATTTGGGCTCATTCTGAGATCATCTTGACAAAGTTTGCACTTTGGTTCAATTAGACTCTTTCTATCTCATTCAGACCCTTAACTTTTGAATTTTCTTACATATAGCCCCACAACTTCTTTGTCTTCTTCACAAGCAGGTCCCCACACCAATTTTGGAAGGTAAAGCCTTCACCTTCGAGTTTCGAGTGAGGATTTCTTGCTCGATTCTCAATCAATCCCTCCCAAAATTGATACGGGGATTCTTTGGGAAGTTACCTTCCATTTGAGCCATTCCTTCGGCTCTAAGTCTTTCCCAAAAGACCATGCGAACCTTTCAAAGGTTTGGGTATCCTACTTTGCAAGCACCTTCCAAGCTTGAAAGCTTATTTCCAAGCTTGGAAGGGCTTCCTATGGCCTATAAAAGAGACACAATCGCACGACTGTGCATTTTTAACAAATCTTGGCGCGTCTAACGGCCTAAAAAACCCTCTCCAACCACCGAAGGCCCCTACTTCGGCGACACCCCTGGATCTCCCTACTCTGGCCGTCCAACCATTAAATTGGATGGTTTAAACTCCTCCCCTCTTCGTCACGACCCTCCCCAGCCAAAGGGAGGGCGTTCTTCCATCTACATCGTCGTCACTGCCTCATCGTATCTTCCTCCATCTCCAGCTCTGGTTGACCAACACCGGTGCCCTCTGCCTCCCTATCCTCTCGCTAAACCCTTCTCTAGATCCCTCTCTCTTTCTATTTCATTTTTCCACCCTCACAGACACACACAACCACCAACCACCGCCGTTCACCCTCATCTTCTTCATCTCTGGCTGCTCCTCCGGTGAGGCGTATCTGCTAATACACTCCTCCATCCGCCTCGCCAACCACCTCATAACATTCACCTTAACTCCACCAACTAAACCTCTCTCCTTATTTTCCATTCCATCCACCCAATCTCCTCACTGAACAACCCACTTTCCCACGTTCATTCCTGACTCCATCCGGCCATCTTACTCCCTCTCACGCCACAAGATCGCCACCACCGCACTCCTTATCCACTAGCGAAGCTTACGAGCTATTTTAATGTGGCCAAAAGGCCGTCTTTGTGACTTGCAGGTTTCGTCGTCCACCACCATCGTTGCCATTACTGCCACCACGTTCTTCGAGCTCCAGGTCACGCATGCCCCAGGTGACACCTCTGGGTAGTGCGGAATCACCTAAGGACCACTCTCAGGTGGTCAATTTGAGACCACATCACCTACGGCTACATCAATTGAGGACACATCTTCAGCTACAAGCACTCGCGAGAAGAGGCTTGTGGGATAGTCCCACATTGTAAGGATGAGAGTGTACTGCAGAGTATAAATTGAATTCATCACAGTGCCTTGTTGCCTCAGACACTTGGGGGTGAGGTCCCCCGCTCACCCACTCACCTGCGCCTCGGCTGTGCAGACTCGATCCACCTAACTCGACTTCACTCCTCAGATGCGATCACGCTTGCAGCCTTGGACCCTGTGTGCTCTAGGTCCGAAACTCGATAACCCCGTAGGTACTGTTGGAGGCTCCGGGGGAGCGTGACCTAAGGAGAGAAAGAGAGGATCGTGTGCTGGGCAGGGGGTTTTGCTACAGAGAATAATGGCTGACACTTAGCCATTTGAAGAAGGATCCCCCTCTGTGTGTGAAGAAGAGAAGAAGAGAAAGAAAAGAAAAGAGAAGTCAAGGCAGAAGAAGAGGCACGTAGAGCTAAGGAGAAGAGTTAGAAGCCAAAGAAGAAGGGGATTTACATAGGAAGAAAGGTAGAGAGGCAGAAGAAGAAAGAAGGAAGAAAGAAGGAAAGAGGACCCGCACAGAGAAGCAGAGAAAGAAGAGAAGAGGAAGAGTTTAAGAAGAAGATTTCTTTAAGATTGTTAATTGATATTGTGTCTGATTTAAGCTTCTTAATTGATATTGTGCATCTCTTAACTATCATGGTGAGGAGTAATTGGTGATTCAAATCACCATTTTACTCCATTCTTTTTAGAGTATTGACATTAGCCTTCATTGATATATCATTATTGCTTGAAGTTTCATTATAAATTGCTCATATTGTGTTTAACTTGCAATTTTGAGATTCAATTCCATATTGCTCCCTGTGTTTGACCTCGGACTTCAAATTCGAGTAACAAACATTATTTGTTTTCAAAGCGATTTCAGCTATACTACAACGCAATTTTTAAAACCTCAATTTCGCTCATGAACAAGATATAAAGTTGAGTTTCTGGTCCTTGAATAAATTCGCAAGAATCTTGGCTGCAACAAGATAATTCATGATATCCGCGTACTAGGGAAACTCGACAGAATGAATTGCCAAAAGAGATTCATCCAGGAATTGATCTAAAATGGCCAAGGAATAAGGGATGTAGGCTGGGTCTAGTCTAGATAAGTGATCTACCACAACATTTTGTGCTCCGACTTTGTCACGTATTTCGACATTGAATTCCTATAAGAGAAAGATCCATCTGATAAGATGGGGTTTGGCATCTTTCTTTGCCAATAAATGCGGAAGGGCAAAGTGATCTGTGGAATTATCACTTTGGACCCCAACAAATATGAAGAAAATTTCTCCAACTCAAATACTACCGCTAGCAGCTCCTTTTCAGTGACAGTATAATTACGCTGGGACTTATTCAGCGCCTTGCTAGCGTAATATATAACAAAAGGTTGTCGCTCCCGACATTGGCCTAAAATAGCTTCGACGACGAAATCGGATGCGTCGCACATCATCTAGAAATCAAGTGACCAGTCGGGTGGTTGGTGAATCAGAAATAGCACTTCGCAAAGTCTTGAAGGCACTGAGACATGAGGCTCTAAAATCAAATGGGACGTTGGCTACTAGGAGATTCGTTAATGGGCATGCGATTTTCGAGAAATCATGTATAAATCTCCGGTAAAAGCCAACGTGACGTAGGAACGGTTTAATCTGTTTAACTGAGCTAGGTGGAGGTAATTGGGATATAATTTCAGATTTAGCACGGTCAACCTCAAGTCCATTATATGAGATCCTGTGTCCTAGTACAATTCCATCCCTCACCATGAAATGGCTTTTCTCCTATGAGAGTACTAGGTTTACTTCAATACACCATTTTAGGATCTTGGTGAGGTTATCATATTTGAACAACCTTGGGAACCAAACCCAAGGTGGCGAAGATGACTTTTCACTTCGCTTGATCCTTCTTCTCCAATTACTGAAATGGTTAACCCATATCTTGACCCTAGTCAGTATGACCAATACCAATTGGCCCCACAAAGGACCCTATCTTATGTCCCAGAATATGAATTTCATACTTTTGCATCTCACCCATGGAACATTGGTAGACTTGACTCACCTCCTGGAACCCCTGATGAATTGCCACTGCATATGCGACCACATTTCAGATTGCAACGAATGATAGCCAAGACTAAGGAGAAGGTCGTAATTTATCTACATGAAGCCCAGACTACTACTGATCCGGAAGAAAGATGGGCCTGGATTCCAACCCAAGAATCTTTAATGATGGTACTTCAGGAATTAGAATCCCTGACAAGGCTAACCAGACAAAATCGAACACTTCAAGAAATATTGCTTTTGCAGTATCAAGTGGAGAATAGCCTTGAGGACCTTGAAGAACCTGAAGTGACTGCATCTGAGAGTGCTACAAGGGATTCTCTAGAGCAGATATTCGGAATGGATTCAAGGGGAGAAATATCGGGTGTGGATATGGGACATGAGCCGAGAATATCCTAAATGGGCCCATCTGAGAACCCCATTCGTGAAAATGGTGAGGAAAGGATTAGTATCCCCAAGACCGACTCTCAATCTGAATACCCTGAATCTTGGAAGATACCTCATGGGTTGGACAACCTGGCTGAGAGGAAGGAAGTAGATCCACTTGAGGATATGGAACTTGATAGAAGCCCTAAGGTACAAGCATTCCATTT
The DNA here is from genome assembly GCA_037157565.1 of Thalassia testudinum. Lineage (NCBI taxonomy): Eukaryota > Viridiplantae > Streptophyta > Magnoliopsida > Alismatales > Hydrocharitaceae > Thalassia > Thalassia testudinum. The sequence continues at coordinate 32,897,577 of JAZHRO010000036.1, forward strand.
GGAAGAATCAATCATTCCTGATGATCATACGTGCTTGGATGAATTGAGTGCAACATCTGGCTTTGACACTACTGATTAGTCTGAGTCACTTCCCGTGGGAAGTGAAGCCGATTTTAATCCAACATCATCTGATTTGCATCTTTTTCCTTCAGCCTACCAGGGTGTTGGAAACTTTGAGACTGCACTCACTACTCCTAATGCTGATATCCAAATATCAGGAATGGCTTGGGATGATTTACCTAGGGAAATGGAAATGCTATCTGACGAGGAACCTACTACTTATGAGGGTGAAATACTAAGCAAAACGAATTGGGGACTTGCTCACAATCCTAGTTAATCTAATGGATGGCTCAATTCAAAGATTGAGATAGCTTTTGATGAATCTGAGATCAGTACTGATGAGGATGAGATAATTTCTAACGAGGATTTTAGTGACCTATATGCAGAACCCCCAGTGGCACATGTACCCTCATATAACCCAGGGTTTAGGAAGTTCATGATTTTTGATGTCAATCACCATTATGCAGACCCCTATGATCCAGATTCTGATGCTAACATGCATTTTTATCATCATATCAATCCACCTCCTCAGCAATTTTTCTTTGAATTCTGGAACATGATTGATCAACAGAATTTGCATCATGATCCTCATTCTGATTATCCTCCACATCTTGCCCCTATTCCACATTCTGCTATAGATAGACTCTTTGGAGTAGGGATGCATCATCAGATGGTTCACATTTGTGAACCACTGATTTTAGGAGCACACAAACACATCTACCTTTTGATCTTGACCTGCTCTTATGCAACCACTGATCTATCTGATTGAGTTTTCTCCTAGTTGGAAGCATTAAACTTAGCATTTATAAATAGTAGTTGATATCCTTCTATACATAGCATATTTTCTTTTAGTATACTTCTCTGCATATTGCATATCGTCAGGTTGGCCTGTGCTAAATGAAAATTCAAGAGTAATTCCAGGTGATCTCTACCCATGTACTCCTTGTCGTAATTTATTTTTTTTATATTCATGCATGAGAACATGCAAGAACTTAGGCATGGTAGGGTGGGGGTGGGTGGGGGTGGGTGGGGGTAGATACATCAAAATTGAAAATTTTTATGCCAACATTTAGAAAAACCTCAGAATAGCATGATTAATGTACTTTAGGGTCCATAATTTAAGAACGACTGACTCCACCTCCAATGTTTACATTGGAGCTAGAAATCGTTCATAACAGCCACTTTTGATTCATTCGCTCATCTTTTTGTTCTGAATTAAGGACTAAGATGAATGTAACCCGATAAGGGAACAACATTAAAGTACAAATTAGAAGAGGTTATTTGTATATAGCATATATACATATTGCATTCATGAATTAGAATTTTATCAAGAGGATGCATTAGGGATTTTTATCCTCTAGTGGATTCCTGTAATTTGGAATCCAGTACAAAATTTCACATCCACACGTAGATTTTGCAATGGATTCACTGTGAAGATTGAGAAATGTCTTTAGTTTGTCAAAAAGAAGCAGTACTTCCTTTCCTGAACCCCTGGACAATGTTTAAGGAGTCAGGCGAATCTTCTTCTAAAAAACCACCAAATCGTGTGAGACGAGAGTAGAGTGTTACTGGTGCTCTAAGATTAGTGTAAGGAATCTGAAATTCTGAATAAGTAGGTGATGATACTCAGAGATAGGCATAGTTTTTTCTCTCGGTTCCTACGTGTTGACGAGGCTAGATCATGGTTCTAAAGAGATGTCGCATTGTAGTATAGATGAAATCGCCTCAAAAACAAATAAGAATTTATTACTCGAAAACCTAAGTATTCGAGGTCGAACACAGGGAGCAAAAGGAATTTATTCACTAATCTCAATAATGTAATTGAACACCTAGAGTTACTCAAAACCTAATTTAGAGTATAAATGCAAGAGTTTATGAATATTAAAATGTAGCAAAATAGATGAATTGGACGTCTGATTCTATAATCAGACATCTTAAAAAGATCTCTCTTTTAGCTCTTATTTCCTTTCTTCTTCTACAACCTTCTCTTTTCTGCTTTCTTGATTTCTTTCTTCTTATCTTTGCCTTCTGCCTTTGGCCGTCTGCCTCTCTTCTTCTTTGTCTCTTCTTTGCAACTCCTTTCTTTGCTTTAGCCTTTCTTCTTTCTCTTTCTTTGCACAGTGCCTTTCTCCTTCTTCTTCCTCTGCGGTCTTCTTCTTCTGCCTTGTTCTTTGGCTTTCTTCTTTCTTCTTCTACTCTCTTTCTCTGACTTTGATTTCTTTCTTTCTTCTTTCTCTTTCAGCCGCACTTCTGCTACAGTGCTTCTCCTTCCCTTGGCTTCTACCTTTCTTCTTCTTCCTTTTCCTTCCTTGACTTCTGCCTTGATTTCCTTCTTCAGCCTTTTCCTTAGCTCTCCTCTGACTTTCTCTTCTTCTCTTTGGCCTTCTATTTCTTTCTTTTCTTCCTTCCTTCTTCTTCCTTTCTGCGGCTAAGTTTCCTTCCTTCCCTGCTTAGCTTCACCTCAGCTACTCCTTCCTCTTCCTTCTTCTTCCCTGCACACAGCAAAGCAAGACCTATCCCCTACCCTCCCCCGTGTCTCTCTCTCTCTATTTCTCTCTTAGGTACGCTCTCCCAGAGTTGGGTAATCAGGTCGAGTTTCACGTGCCTGGGTCCAAGCACACCGGCGTGGGTGTGATGCGTGAGGAGTGCGTGGGATAATTGGGTCAGTCAGCTAGATCCGCAGGGCAAAGGTTGCGGACAAGGCGTGCATGTGGGTGAGGAACCTCACCCCGTGTCGTTTGGAGGCGACCAACAGAAAGCACAAATTCAACTTATACTACGCTTCGCGCTCTTGCATTTACGAGGTGGGACTAAATATCCCACCCGCTTCTGCACTCGCAGGAGACCTTCTTCAATTGCTGTTGACAGGTCGCTCGCTAAGCCAATTGCCTGGTTGTATGCATGCACAAAACCAATCTGCTTCACTTGGGACCTTTATGCCTAGGGCACGCGACCTGCAACGCTGCTGCAAGCTCCTTGCTCCGTGCGTCAATGGTGGAATCGGAGCCTAACCTGAAACACACAAGTACGTCCTTGCGGCCCCATTAGAACACCTAAGGAGCTTCACCGTGTCAAGGTGAAGGTGAGGTGGTGGTCGGTTGAACGTGGTGTGGCCTAGACATGCGTGCCTAGGTCACCCTGTGGCCGTGCTTATGGGTTAGGCCAGGGGGCATTTAGGGAGGTGTTTGCAGTCGATGGATGGGTGGAAGGTGATCAGTGGATGATGGCGGAGGTGGTGAGGTGTCTGGCGAGGCGTGTGGAGGTGCAGAGCGGTGGAAGCGCCTCACCGGTGGGTGGCCAGAGATGGAGAAGATGGAGGTGGACAGTGGCTGCGAGGGGTCAAAAGTGGAAATAGAAAGAGGGGAATTGAAGAGGGGAGAGAGAGGAGTAATTCTAACCTAGCTAAGTGAACAAAGGGGGAGAGGAGACGGCTGGCTGTACCTGCTGCCGCTGGAGAAGATGTCCAGTGGAGGGAGAACGGCGACGATGAAGGGGTTGGAGACGCGCGTGCGGGTGTTGCACGACGCGGAGGAAGGTGGCTCTGCCACTGGTATTGTGGAAAAGCATTGAGAAAGAGGAGGGGGCTCACCAGAGCTCGCTGGACTCCTGACCGGAGGAGGAGAAGAAATTGGGGTGATTCTCCGGCCAAGTCGAGCTTATTAGGTGCGGCAGGAGGTGGTAGTCATTTTATAGGCACTGTCAGGGGTTCTTATGCTTGGAAGACAAGCTTCCAAGCACAAGAGACCTCATCGAAGATGGAAACCATTGGAGACCCAAATCTCTCATGCATTCGCACGAGAGATTAGGTGCGAATCAGAGATTGAATTCATGCTCAGATGGAAGGGGATTCTTTAGAGAATCTCCCTTTCAAATCTAGGGGATCTTTGAGGAATCAGGGAGTAATCCCCCTCCATTCCTCACAGGAGTAGGATTCCTCCCCATTAATGGTGGAGGGACTTGATTGTAAGAGTGGCGAGGAAGTTAGGGGGGTCTGCGCAAGAGTTTTCAAAAGTTAGGGGCCAGAATGTAATTGAGTGGACTATTTTGAAAAGTAGGTCAAGATGACCTCCCCTTAAGTCCAAATTTTGGTAAAAATATAATTTGAACCTAAGGAATCCAATGGTGAAGTTGGATTTTAGGTTTGACCACGTTTGATTATACATTTTGCATAAAAACCCAAATTAGGTTAAATACTGAGTTAGGACCCCAATCTAGGTCAAAATAGGTTCCAAAGGCCAAATTGAAGGTACTAAACCCTATGGGATATTTTTTCATAAATTTTAGAGGGTTTATTTGATTTTTATCCTGACCAGAACCTTGTTGAATTAAGTAGGTCTGTTTTGGGGTTACATAATGTCATTTAATTCTTGGATTGTACAATAACCCATTTCTGACTAAACCAACCCACTTTTTATCTTATTCAGACCATTTGACCTATGTTTTACCTCTGAGAAATCCCATTTATGTACTGCAATGGTAAAATTATAATTTTTATCTTTATTTCATGTTTTCTTCTCAGAACATTAATTCTTTGAATTAAGTCCTTCTCCAGGTTATGTAGGAGCTCTTATTCTCTTTCTTAGGTCAAAATGAGCTAGTTAGGGCTCATGATGAGGCTCTCATCACTGTGTATAACTGATTGTGTGAATATTTTAGAGCCACCAACTAAAGCAAATTTGTGGAGATCGAGTTCTGATAAAACTAGAACTAAGGTGGATGGTTATGACAATTCTTTATGGAATCCTTGGGTAAAGGAGGGTATTGATATCAAGGTCAGGAATACACTGTCTTATCTGTCTCTTTCCCGATGCCGAGAGTAGGCACTTCCACCAAATAAGCCACTCGATATCTCTTGAACACCACCAATCCCTAATAATGCCTCCTGAATAAAACTTGCGTATGTAGTGTGAGTGCTTTAGTGTTTATTACAAGTACATTGGGTAGCATTACCCACCACAGTTGTGATCCACTAAATATGGCCTTACCCTACTTTTCTGTGTTTCTAACCACCCAAATACTGGCTAAGGAATTCTAACTTAGTGTTAGTGTTGTTGGAACTCTATTAAAGCATTGATGCCATGTGAGGCCACCAAATATGGGTTATATGTGTAAATTTGGTGAGATCGTGAGCTCAAAAAGAAATAAAAGAAAAAGAAAAGAAAAGAGAAAAAGAGAGTGAATGCAAAGGAACCAAAGAGAGCATAGTTTTTCTCGTTTTCTTTGGGTTGATTCACTTAATAATCTATGAATCTAGATTCTGTAGTACTAGTCTCTATGTATTATTAAATGAGAGTGAGCCACCAAATACACACCTATTTGCCTCAGACATTCTCTACCTAAGCTAAAAGCCGAGGTGGAAAGCATAGAATATCTTGCTATATCCCGAGGGTTGCCTATCCTGCTAGAATTTTACTAGGGGTCAAGTATAGGCTTTAGAGGTGAATCAGCTTTTCACTCAAATCCATTGCATAAGCTACATAACTGCACTTTCACAATTGTCTAGATTTCTAGATTATAGGATGAAAACAAAAAGGAAAAGAATCTCTAGTTTGATGCTTGATAAAAATAATCTGTCCTTTAGGGACCCAGTTGTAGATAAATTAGTTTCACATTTGCTAGGGACTAACAAGATTTAGGCATGAGGGTATGATTGTGTAGCAATCATAGGACTTAAATGACCTAAATTAAGTTAGAGCTTAGCATAATTATAGTATAATGCGTGCATAAACAACATACATTTCATCTTTCCTGTTCTATTTAGATATGCATAAATAATGTTATAATGTACTGATTAGTGCATTATGTGGAGTGTAGGCAATAATAAGCTCAGGAGATGGCCTGATGTTGAGCAAGAGCTGCAGCAAAGCTGGAATAGAAGCCTTGGAATAAAGAGGAAGAAATAATGTAGGGAGAGGTATACTACTCTACCAAGTAGAATTTTAATGTAGAAGTTAAATTATGAAGAACATAGGACCTTTCCTAGCCTTAGGATAGCCCTAGAGACCCTCCTAAACCCTATCCACCCTTAGATTAGGTCACCTTAGCCTAGGATACATCAAAACCCTCATTTCAGCCCATATCTGGACGTCCAGGTAGGTAGCTGGACATCCAGAACCCTTAGACACCACCCGCAGACCTATAACCCAATTTTGCTAGAATATTGGATGTCCAGACAAGATGTCAAATGTCCAATTTCTATAGAATTCAAAGACAGAACCAAAACTCCTCCTTGACTCAACTTTGGACGTCCAAACGAGTGTTTTGGACTTCTGATTTTGAAGTATAAGTCGTCTGATTGTTAAATTAGATGTCTGGAACTGTTATGAACTGAAGCTGGCTCTACGTGAATCCCGGGGTCGGGGCACCTCGACTAACCCAGGACCCAGTCGTCCAACGAGAAATAATATCACCAAGGGAAGCAATCCACACATGTAATATAGCTAGAATTTAAATGAAAGCAGAAAACTGAGGAAAAGACTGTAAATAGTATTTCAAGAGGATAGCAAAACTTTTCATACAACCATCACAAACTAAGAGGAGAACAGAAACATAACGAATAGTTCAAAACAAGTGTACTCACAATAGCAGAAGTATAAGACCAACTACAACGGAAAACTGAACTGAACTAAGTCTGGGCCGAGAGAACACCCTGCGTTTGTCCTACACCTTGTCTACTGCCCCGGGGTCATGGTTGCAACGTAGCGGTGACTACGGCATGGGCGATAAATGCATGGGAAGCTATCCTGCACTGACACGCAGTCAGTCCTTTTCGCTAGCGGGTACGCTCTAAGTCATACGGTACAGAACAGAACAGGGGTTGTGCCCCTCACCAGTCTACATACCCTCGCTCGACTATCCCGGTTGGCCCTGTGGGCCTAACAGGAGTCAGTGTAGGGAGGTCATTCCCACCTTGGGTCCCAAATCGAGGAATGGCTAGCTCTCTCCCTACATGTGGGGTGAATAGCTCTCCTCGCTACGTACGTACACGAGGGCCAGCTTGCCCCCAAACTAGAATCCAAGCAACAATCATACCACACTGTAGACAGGTCATTCCATCATTATCTAAGTTTGTACCATAGCAAATAATTTATTCTTATACTTCACGAGATTGATTTATAATTTTTTTAGTTTTCGATTCACATACCCACAAACTAACATGCATCTCCACTCATATTTAGATTCCACCCATGGAAAATAGACAATTAAATGCATTACAGTAGAAGCATTTATCTCAATCATTAGAGTTATCGTTCTCTCACAACAAATATTAATCATTCTTCATATATATAACAAGTATCTCAATCATTAGAGTTATTGTTCTCTCACAACAAATATTAATCATTGTTCACATATATAACAAGTATAAAGCTCATAAATTAAGAGTTAGGGCATGCACGTGTGTATCTCTAAGATAAGCAGTTATCGATTTTATTCACTAATGCATTTGTAGAAACACTATAATGCATTAAGTAGCTACTTGTAAGATGCATTCAAAATGGAACTAAACACATTGGGACAAGAAGACCACTCTACTTAGGGGTACGAGAGGTATGGGGGAGCGAGCGGCGGATCCCGACGCTTCTGCAGGTCCCGTACGTGCCACAGACTTGGAGCCTACACCAAATTAATGGTCAAAAGGGACATCCAAAACATTGATCGACAATTTAGTTTACAAATTAATTCAAAACAGTGTAGAAATGGCTCTAGAACATAGGAAAATTTGACAGCTTTCCAATAATACCTTGGTTGCACGATTCCGACCTTGATTGGGCCTTGAACCGACCTAGAGACCCTCCTCGATTCACTTGAATTGGGTTGGGTTGGTTCAAGCAGACTGGACTAACCACCCGCTGGTCTCAGGGAGTGCCTGATGCTCAAATTAGATGTCTTAAATAGTGTGGAGCCCTAACTCTTCTCTTTAGATGTCTGATGAATGCCTCGGTTGTCTTGGACCCACTCCAGACATCTGTCACCCCACCTAGACATTTGAAAAGGGTATCCTCTCTGTTCTCGAGTAGCAGACCTGCTCCCCTCTCACTCAGGGCTACCTGCAATGCGACCTCAACCTTGCGCAGCAACATGTTGACCTCATGCAACTCCTACTAAGTCCACCATGACCGGAGCTTCGCCATACCCCACAGGCTCCATGGAAAGATGCTGTAGTTTCACGCTCGCACAATAGCACCCTGCAGTGTCGCATAGCCGTGCGTACTGCTGCTGTGCAGCTTGCAACCTCCGCCACGCACAGGTGCCCGTGTGCCGTTACGTTGCCTATAGCCATAGCCTGGCCCTTGCGTTCATGCGCCTCTTGCTCTCCTCCCCTTACGAGCTCCTCTCCCACTCGTGAGCTCTCCCTCTCCCTCTCTCACGCTGGAGGTGGAAATGAAGGGGGAAAGTTTGGTTAGGGCACGCCGCCCAACGGGTTTATGTGGGGAGAAAGAAGTGGGGTTGCATAGGGTTTTAGGTGGGATTGGGTAGGGTTTTAGGTGGGGAAAATTGTGGGTTAGGTCCCCTATGAAAAATTTTCCCCCACACGAGGTCTTAGCGCAAGATTTGAGGGGTTTAAAATTGTATTAAGCCCCCCCCCCAAAGTTTAGGAAAAAACCCAATGGCCTTTGGAGAGGATCATTTCAACATAACAAACTTAAAGGAAGTTTCGTCCCCAAAACTTAAGCTAAACCTAGGATGCGGAAAGAATAGGATATGCACATAATAAACTTAAAGAGGAACAAAGTCAGCTAAGAAGTACGTACCCTCAAAGAGTTTCGAGTACTGATCCCGGATTGCCGCCTCAGGCTCCCAAGTCGTCTCCTCGTGCCGCTGGCTCGTCCATAGGACCTTTACCAATGGCACCTCCTTCCGTCTTAAGGTCTTGATGACTCTATCTAATATTTGTACAGGCCTTGACACTCTCATGGCTCAAAATGTGGTTGGGATCAACGATGTATTTCCTGAGGTTGGACACATGGAATTCGTCGTGCACACTTGCCAGCTAGGGTGGAAGGGCAAGTCGGTAAGAAACAGGTCCAATCCTCTCTAAGACCTCAAAAGGTCACACAAATCTCGGTGCAAGCTTTCCTTTCACCCCAAACTACTGTATGCCCTTCATGGGCGAAACACAGAAGAAGATATGATCCCCGATCTCAAACTGTACCTCCTGACGCTTTCTATCAGTGTAACTCTTCTGCCTGCTCGTGACGGTACGGAGTTGCCTGTGAATCTGCTCTATCACCTCCTAACTCTAGCGGATCAATCTAGGACCAACCTCCCACTTGGTCCCAACCTTGACCCAACTTAGGGGAGTTGTACACTTCCATCCATATAGTGCCTCATGAGGTGCCTTGCCAATACTCGAATGATAGCTATTGTTGTATGCAAATTTTTACAGGGGCAAATGCTCCTCCCAGGAGCCTCTCTAGTCTAGTACATAGGCATGCAAATGGTCTTTAAGGGCCTGGATGGTGCACTTTGCCTGTTCGTCAGTCTGGGGATGGTAAGCAGTGCTGAATCTCTAGTGAGTCCCTAAAGCCTATTGGAACTCTGCACAAAAATGGGAACTGAAACAGTTATCTCTGTTGGATATGATCTTGCAGGGAACTCCGTGAAGATGTACCACATCCCTGATGTAGCACTTTGCTAACTGTGCTAGACCAAAGGTGACTTGGATTGGCAAAAATCGTGCCATCTTCATCAACCTGTTCACTATATCCCAAACAACATCATGTCCTCACTGTGTAACTGGTAGCCCCACTACCAGATCCATAGTGACACTCTTCCACTTCCACTCTGGCAAAGGAAGTGGCTGTAAAGGTCTTGCGAGCCTCTGGTGCTCGATTTTCACCTGCTGGCATACCAAACATTGCTACACAAACTCCCCAACATCCCACTTCATCCCCTTCCACCAGAAGTCATGTCACAAATCATGGAACATCTTGGTGTTCCTGGGATGTATAGTGAACTTGGACTTGTGTGCCTCAGCCAAAAGCTCCCTCAACAACTCCTTATCCCTAGGGATGCACAAATGCCCCCTCATGTGTAAGATCTTGTCAGTAAAAGTGTAATCTCTGGGATCTCCTGTCAGTACCTTGTCTCGTAGCTGATGAGTCGATTTTTCACTTTTGAAAATTATGATTAAGAAGATTTATCATTATATTTCTAAGTGGTGGAAATAGACTAATCAAAACAATTAGAATTGAAATTAAACTACTCACAGGAGAGCGGGTTGTGTCCACAGGGAGGCAATGACCTATTTAAACTCACAATTAGGTAGATATCGAATTCGCTGAAATATTCATCAAATCAAACAATGCATATGTCTCTCTAAATGTAAACCTTAAATTTATGGAGAAGTCAAGGGTTATTGACGTAATTTTCACGTAAGGAAATTATCCATGTGCAAGGGTATGCCATGGACTTTTCACTTTCATGCATACTAAAATGTAATTCAAAATTAAATGTAATGCATATAGAGATGAATCAATAAGGCTTAACTGTTATCTAGAAGAATAAGCATAAAGCTGCAAATTCACCACAATTTAATTAATCTAAGAAATCAAGAAAATGGTTCTTGACAATGGCAATTTTCGTAAATAGAAATACACACAAAAATATAGGATTCTACCTCTCTCCTCGTGCACGGGAGAGAGGCTCATTCGAGGAGCTACTCTAGGAAAAGGTTGGCTGGAGCAAGGCCTTCACGATGGTGGCGGTGGTGCGTTGCGAGGTGGCTTGGGCCTGTTGGACAGAGGAGAGAAGTGGCGGCGATGGCTGTTACTGCTGCTACTCTGTGCATGGAAGTGGAGCTGCTAAAGGGAATTGGAGGATGCGCGCTGCGCGCGATGGAGTGGTTGGAGTAGCGTGCGCTCTACGCACGTGGCTGGAGGTGAGGGCCGGTGGCTGGTGGACATGCTGTTGCTACTGGAGTAGCACTTGGAGGTGTTGCAGGCAGAGGTACAACATGCTTTGCGCACGAGCGGAGGTGCAGCTATAGCGTGTGCTCTGCGCGCGCGGGCGAGGGTCGGTGGGATAGAGGACATGTGGCTGCTGCTGCTGCAAGCGTCGACAGCTGCTGCAGGAAGTGCGGGCGTGTGCAGGAGATGAGTGGGTGCACTGAGGGGAGCTGGTGGGTACGTGCCTGCTGCAGTGGAGTTGAAGGACGGTCACATGGGTTGAAGGAGCACGGGTGCGCGCAAGAGTACCCTGCATGCGCGAAGGAGGAGCAAGGCACGGGCATTGACGGTGGCGTGGCTGGTGGTTGTGCGTGATGGTGCTGTGTGCGGCTGAAAGGTTGGGAAATGTTGGGTTTGTTCTTGATGTTGCAGGTGAAGCATGAGGAAGAAGATGCAGGGGAAAGGTGTTTCAAGTAGGCACGGTGGTGCAGGGACTCTGGCTGGTGGTGTGGGCTGTCACACCACATGCCCACGGTGGTGGAGTCGCGCTGCCGCAGTTGAGGCTGGTGGTGAGGAGGTGAAGCACAGTGTTAGGTTGGGATGGAGGCCTACTCTGAATGGCAGCCATTCCTCCTCCCTTGTAGCTATGGCTACAAGGATTTTGAAATTCAAACAGGCCACCGTCGAGTGAATGTTGGACGAGTGAATGTGCAGGAGGCGGAGGCGGAGACGGAGTGGTTACCTGCAAAAAGGAGAAGAAGAATAATAAAATAATTAGGATTATTTATACATAACTCCTTAACTTCTATGTTAATTAAAATAATGTATGTAATGCGCCTAATTAATTAACTAATCAAATGTATGCAATCCTAGGTTAATTCTAAATGCATTTAGATATGGATGCCACACATGAATTATGCACTTAAGCTAAAAATATGAAATAATTTAATTACATCCTAATGTATGCTATCTAAATGTTAATATTAACTTAATGTCGAGTGACGGAGAGATTTTTGCTTATTTATGAAGATGATAACAATAAATTGATATGCCATTGTGTTTTATGTGGTGGAAAATCTCTTAATCAAAAATTAAAATAAATATCAAATTTAACCACAATAAAAATGTCGCATCCACAAAGAGGAATAGAACCAATAAATTCACGAGTAGAGGATTATAATGTTTGCAAACAACTTCGCGACTTTAATGCGAGGAATATGCTACTCTAAATGGAGCTTGCAATTTCTTTAAAAGTTCAAGGCTATTTATGCAATTTTCATGTCAGGAATTAAGCTCCTTAAAGTATGTATATGATGTAGGTGTAGTGGCATATCATGTAAATTTGACTTGCATGCAAATTTGATTTGAATTTCAATGTTGAATGATGCACATAACACAAGTTAAGTAAATTCATGAAACTATAAGTGCATCCATGCAATGTGGCCTGAATAAAATAATAATATTAAAGTGGCAATGGCATGCAGTGTAAATTTTAATTGGGGCAAAAACAGAGGATTTCTCCTCTCTCTTCCTCGCTTGAACGGCCGTGCATGGTTGGCGGTGAGAGTCGACGGGATGGTACACCTCGACGAGTGCTTCGTGATGGTGGTGACGCGGCGGCCGGAGGTGGCCGATGGAAGTCAAACGGTGGAGGAGAGCACCGACCTGTTGACGGAGAAGATGAAGAGTCGCTGCCTGCAGGCGTGCGGCTGCGTGATGGGCGCACGCACAAGGGCATGCACGGGCAGCACAAGATCGCGCAAGGGTGCTGCACTGCCTGCGGTCGTGCAGCTGCTTGTGGCTGGTATGGTGAGGGCGCTGCACGCTGAAAATGTGCTCCCAGAGCGCGCGAAGGTTTTGGCAACGGCGTGCTTGTAGAGCTACGATGGCTGTGGCGGTGCGCGCGGTTGGGCAGGTTGGTGAGGGTGTGGTGGGAGGATGGTGTAGTGCCTGCAGGGTTGGCGGTGGGAGAGGCTGGAGCGTGCACGCGGTGGGGGCGTGCTTGCAGGTTGTGGAAATGGCTCTGCGAGGGGGGGCAGGCTTGGCGAGGGCGTGCGGTGGGGTAGGTTGGTGAGGGCGCTGCTGCAGGCTTGCAAGGGCACGCGCGCGGTGGGGCAGGCCATGGCAGTGCACTTGCTTGCAGGGTGCGCGAAGGCTGTGGTAGTCGGTGGTGTTTTCTTGGTTCCACAGTGCCCGCCCTCTTCACGGAGGGGAAGTTGGAGATGATCCCCGCAAGGGGGAAAAGAAGACCCCTTTTCTCTCGCCAAAAGGATCCTTTTTTTATCTCCCCCCTCCCATCTGCAAGTTAAGGGATTTTCAAATCCCTTACTAAACTTAGTCGGCGGCTATTGGGGAAGGTGTTGTTGAGGCTGGCCAGCTATTGGGGGAGGAGATTGCTTTTACCACCCTTTTCTTTGCAACATTATTCCTACAATAATAAAACATAAATAATTACATACTAAGTTATAGAATGCGATAGAATAGATGTAAACTTAAATAATGATGCATGCAATCATTCTATAACCTAATGTAGTTATTAACAAACATAAAATGTAAGAATAGAGTAAACTTAGGTGTAATAATAGTCCATTAAAATGGACTCATCATCGAGGCACTTAAACACTTAAATAGTCCACAAATATGGGATGATCAGAAACCCCCATGCCTAGTTTTTGCTAGTCCCTAGCAAATCTAAGCAATAACCTAGCACTCCAAGTAGACTAGCCAACCCAATCAGTCTTCCTTTAGAAACATGTTAAGTTCACACTTTAGACCTAAGGTTCCCAAGTAGTTGCTAAGTTACAGACTAGGTCGGCTAAAGATGAGTTGCAGGCACAAGTTTCCCTGATTTCTAACTCTACCCTAGGGTTTATTGATCCTCGAGATTAAAGCATCCATGCATGTGCATTAGTCTGAGTTATTTGAGGTTGGTATGATTGCCAACCTAGAGAGGAAAATGGATTTTTTTTTTATATATATATTTTTGTTTGATTCCTCTAAGTCTAACCTTGGATCAGCTATCAACATGGTCTGTGTCAGATTCATAGTCCCCATCACCATACCTCGAAGGGCACCTGGCTTTCGATGCTTTGAGATAGCACCACCCATAGCGACCCCAAGAACTCCTAGCAATTGACACTTCGAGATAGTATTGCCCATGGATTTCTTAAGTGAATTCAAGCTTGTGGCAATCGGCACTTCGAGATAGGGCTGCCCATGGTACTTGAACCACACAATGCGCTTACATGCCCCTAGTAGGATGGATATCCTAAGAGACAAGCGCCAAGGAGGTAACATGTTATCATCGCATCCTTAAGGTGAGTATATACTCCACCTCTCTTGCGGCAAGAACTCTTCCAATCAAATTGTGTTTTCAAACTTCTCCTAAGTCAAAACTAAGAGAACCAACTTTTCTTAAAGAAATGAATTAGGGTAATCACTTACTTACACAAGACCAAGTGTGTGTGAAATGTGGATGCTTAGGATACAAGGACCCGTAAACCAAAAGGTAGAACAGGACTCCAGCTACTACCTAACCTTTAACTCAATCCCTAGCTTTCCTTCCTCAACATCTTGAGGAATGGTTCGCACTTAACTCCTACTTAAGTTTTTAAGTCCATAAAGGACCCTAAAGGTCTAAAGCTAGTAGCTCACTTAGCTTCTAAAGTTTGACACCTAGAATCAACTTAGTCTAATCTAAAGTTCTGGTTTACTTAAGAATGCTGGGCCCAGCTAGTTAAGCTCAATAATACAAAATATTTTTCTTCTTCTTTTTGTTTTTTAATGCAATATGCATGAATGAATGCAAAATGTAGACATGCTATAAACAGATGCCTTAGGTCCTTTCCCCCATGCCTGGTTCAAACAATGTCCTCATTGGAAACAAAACAGTTAATTGAAGATATTACCTGAGGCGGAGAATGACAGGAGCTAAGGCTCCTCAAGAGTGACCTTGTCAACCAGATGGCCATCCAAAGTAATGTATGGTTTTAACCGTTGGCCGTTGACGATAAAGGAAGTTGCTGAAGAGGAAGGGCTTTTAATCTCCACAGCTCCATGTGGAAACACTTTAGTGATTATGTAAGGCCCATCCCAACGAGATTTTAATTTCTCTGGAAAAAGCTTAAGTCTGGAATTGAAAAGCCAGACTTGTTGGTTGGGCTCAAAGGTCTTTCTAAGGATCTTATCATGCAAGACCTTAGTTCTCTCCTTATAAGCTTGAGAGGTGTCATAAGCATCATTCCTCAGCTCCTCAAGCTCACTTAATCCCAGAAGTTGTGCCTTACCTGCCTTTTCTAAATCCATGTTAACACTTTGAATAGCCCAAAGTGCCCTATGTTCCAGCTCAATGGGTAAATGGCATGCTTTCCCATACATAATCCGAAAGGGAGATGTACCCAAAGGGGTCTTATAGGCCGTTTGATACGCCTGCAAATCATCATCGAGCTTTTGGGACTAGTCTTTCCTATAAGGTCTAATGGTCTTTTCTAAAATGTTCTTTATCTCCCTATTCGACACTTCAACCTGGCCACTCGTCTGAGGATGGTAAGGGGTAGCGACCGTGTGAGTCACTCATAGACTCCTGAGTAGCCGATTAAAGTGGTGGTTTCGGAAATGAGGTCCCCCATCACTTATAATGGTCTTGGGGCAGCCAAAACGAGATATGATATTGGCCTTTACAAATTGCAAAACCACAGAGTGGTCATTTGTGCGCCTAGGAATGGCCTCTATCCATTTAGAGACATAATCAACTGGCACCAAGATATATTTATAACCATGGGACGAAGGGAAGGGGCCCATAAAGTCAATTCCCCACACATCAAATATTTCAACAGATTGAATAGGGTGTTGAGGCATCTCATTCCTCTTCCCAATCATTCTAGTCCGTTGACATCTAATACAGGCCTTAATAAAATTATGAGAATCCTTAAATAATGAAGGTCTCCAAAAACTGGATTGGAGAACCTTAAAGGCAGTTTTCTTAGCACCAAAGTGTCCTCCACAATGAAGTTCATGGCAAAAACTCAGCACACTTTGTTGCTCCTCTTCAGGTACACATTGTCTCAATACTTGGTCTTGTCCAATTCTAAATAATTTAGGCTCTTTCCAATGAAAGTATCTAGCTTGGGAAATGAATCTCTTTCTTTTCTGCTCATCCCAAGAGGTAGGAGTTTCTCCAGTGACCAAGTAATTGACGATATCAACATACCAAGGTGAAGTTGGTGTTACTGTCATAAGGGTTTCATTAGGAAATGTCTCGCGGATGTCTCCAGATGAAGAGTCAATAAGTGGAAGGCGAGATAGGTGGTTAGCCACAACATTTTCTACTCCTTTCTTTTCACGTATCTCCAAGTCAAATTCTTCAAGGAGTAGGATCCACCTAACTAGACGTGGCTTAGAATCTTTCTTAGCAATGAGATGTTTCACTGCCACATGATCAATGAAAATAACCACCTTAGACCCAAGAAGATAAGACCTAAACTTCTCCAGAGCAAAAACTACAACAAGTAATTCCTTTTTAGTGACGGTGTAGTTTTGCTGTGGTTCGGTTAAAGTCTTGCTAGCATAATGCAGCACATGAGGTCTTCCCTCAACCCTTTTTCCAAGGACTGCTCCTACTACATAATCCGAAGCATCACACATTAGCTCAAATGGGAGTGTCCAATCAAGAGCTTAGAGAATAGGCACAGAGATCAAGGCCTCCTTCAGAGTTTGAAAGGCCTCGACACACTTTGAATCAAAATTGAAGGAAGATTCCTTTGCCAACAGGTCACAAAATGGCCTAGAAATTTTACTGAAATTTTTAATAAAGCACCTGTAAATGCCGGCATGTCCCAGAAAGGATCTAATCTGTTTGACATTCGTGGGCAATGGGAGTTTGGAAATAGAATCAATCTTGACTTTATCTACTTCCAAGTCTTGCTTAGACACAACATGCCCAAGTACAATTCCTTTCTGTACCATGAAGTGGCTTTTCTCCCAGTTGAGGACTAAACTAGTCTCCTTACATTGCTTCAACACATTCTCTAGGTGCAGGAGACACTACTCGAAAGATGAGCCGTAAATGGAGAAGTCATCCATAAACACTTCATCAATCATGTTCAAAAAAATGGACACCATACACCGCTGGAAGGTTGTAGGGGCATTACATAATCCAAATGGCATACGCCTGAATGCAGGGGCATTACATCATCCGTGACAGGGTATCCCCCTCTTTGGATTTACAAAACCTTTGATCTCAAGTTCTAAACACTTCAGAATCCAACGGTAGGAGGGCTCTTATCCTAGTAGTTCCAAGACCTAGGAGTGTTTAAATGTGTGCTGTGGTGCAAGAGATACAAGTGTTCATACACTGTAAAATTTTGAGTTTTGAATTTTGAACCACAGCACAATGTCTCAATTCAAGTCCTTGGTTTTTAGTATTCCTCAACTAAAAGTCCTTTTTCAAGAAAATATGTGACCACTTGTTAGGTCTTTTTAATTCAATTAGGTGGTCTTGCAATTAAATCCAAATGCACATGCGTGAACAATATAGAATGCAAAGAAAGAGGACATACCTTTCCTCCAGCAATCAGCAATGCAAAATGCACGCAAATGCAAGCAAAATAAATCTAGAGGCTTCTCATTCACACCTAAATGGTTGTCCTAAGGCAAGCAGCTTCTAGCAGGTATCTCGTGCCTTTTTATGTTTTTTTTTACTTATGCACAATCAAGAAAAAATAAAATCAATTCACAAAAGAAAACCTAGATCTAAAGAAAAGGGAATAGGCTCCTGAAAAGTTATTACCCAACATGGGCCTAAAACAAAATCAGGGAACAAACCCTTAAAATGTACCCCAGAACAAGGGTTTCAAACCAAATGTGGAATGAAAATTAAGTTCTAAAACCTAAATTCTATCTACTGAAAAAAAATCAACAGAGATGAAGATGATCACTCCAGATGTCCTCCTTTGGTGGTGGAGACAAGGCCTACCACAGTGCGTCGAGCTCCTACCTTCAGAAATGGAGCTCCTAGTGTCCTTTGAGAAGTGGAAACAAGGTCCACCTCGATGTAGCTGAGGTTGGTGCAGCAACTCATCAAGCAGATATGAGTACCTCACACCAAAAAGATTGAAGTTAAATATGCCTCAAAAAATAATGTGTGAAGCAATAAATAAATGAATGCGACAACAATGCCATTTGACGAGTCGATTTTTCGCATTCGAAAATTATGATTAAGAAGATTTATCAGTGTATTTCTAAGTGGTGGAAAATCGATTAATCAAAATAATTAGAATTAAAATTAAACCACTCATAGGAGAGTTGGTCATGTCCACAAAGAGGCAATGACCTATTTAAACTCACAATTAGGTAGAAATTGAGTTCGTTGAAATATTCGTCAAATCAAACAATGCATATGTCACTCTGAATGTAAACCTTAAATTTATGGAGAAGTCAAGGGTTGTTGATGTAATTTTCACGTAATAAAATTATCCATGTGCAATGGTATGCCATGTACTTTCCACTTGCTTGCATACTAAAATGTAATTCAAAATTAAATATGATGCATATAGAGATGAATCAATAAGGCTTAACAGTTATCTAGAAGAATAAGCATAAAGCTGCAAATTCACCACAATTTAATTAATCTAAGAAATCAAGAAAATGGTTCTTGACAATGGCAATTTCCGTAAATAGAAATACACACAAACATAGAGGATTATACCTCTCTCCTCCTCACGCATGGGAGAGAGGCTCGTTCGAGGAGCTACTTTGGGAAAAGGTCGGCCGGAGTGAGGCCTTTGCAGTGGTGGCGGCGGTGTGTCGCGAGGTGGCCTGGGCCGGCTAGACGGAGGAGAGAAGCGACAGCGATGGTTTTCACTGTTGCTGATCTGTGCGCAGAAGTGGAGCTGCTGAAGGGCGTTGGAGGACGCGTGCTACGCGTGGCGGAGTGGCTGGAGTAGCGCGTGCTCTGCGCATGCGGCTAGAGGTGAGGGTCGGTGGCTGGTGGATGTGCTGTTGCTGCTGGAGTAGTGCTTGGAGGTGCTGTGGGCAGAGGTGCAGTGCGCTTTGCGCACGAGCGGAGGTGCAGTTGTAGCGCGTGCTCTACGCACGTGGGCGAGGGCAGGTGGGCTGGAGGACGTGAGGCTGCTGCTGCTGCAAGCGTCGATGGTCGTTGTAAGGAGTGCGGGCTCGTGTAGGAGGCGAGTGGGTGTGCTGAGGGGCATTGGTGGGCACATGGCTACCACGGTAGAGTTGGAGGACGGTCACGCGGGCTGGAGGAGCGTGGGTGCGCACGAGGGTAACCTGCTACGTGTGAAGGAGGAGCAAGGCACAGGCACTGACGGTGGCGTGGCTGGTGGCTGTGCGTGATGGCGCTGCGTGCGACTGAAAGGTTGGGAAATGTTGGGTTTGTTCTTGATGTTGCAGGTGAAGCACGAGGAAGAAGATGCAGGGGAAAGGTGTTTCAAGTGAGGCACAGTGGTGCAGGGACTCTGGCTGGCGGTGTGGGTTGTCACACCACACACCTATGGTGGTGTAGTCGCGTTGTCGCAGTTGAGGCCGATGGTGAGGAGGTGAAGCATAGTATTGGGTCGGGATGGAGGACTACTCTGAATGGCAGCCATTCCTCTTCCTTTGTAGTTGTGGCTATAAGGATTTTGAAATTCAAACAAGCCACCGTTGAGTGAATGCTGAACGAGTGAATGCGCAGGAGGAGGTAGAGACGGAGCGGTTAGCTGCAAAAAGGAGGAGAAGAATAATAATAAAATAATTAGAATTATTTATACATAACTCCTTAACTTCTATGTTAATTAAAACAATGTATGTAATGCACCTAATTAATTAACTAATCAAATGTATGCAATCCTAGGTTAATTCTAAATGCATTTAGATATGGATGCCACACATGAATTATGCACTTAAGCTAAAAATATGAGTTAATTTAATTACATCCTAATGTATGCTATCTAAATGTTAGAATTAACTTAATGTCGAGGCACTTAAATACTTAAATAGCCCACAAATATGGGCTAATTAGCAGCGTTTGTAGATATAGATCAGCCATCTGTCCTACAATGATGCGGTCTAAGAGGTTAGGTCGTGCCTATCTCGTCACTGTCACTGCCCCACAGTGTCCACATGGCTCCTGAGGTTGCCAACTGCCCACCTCTTGCATGAGCCGCCAACTTTGTGCCTATAAGCTAGCCAAGTGGGCAGGTGCCTTCCAGGTCACGGTGTCAGCCACCACGTTGGCCTTCCTCGGATGGTAAGAGATGCTGTAGTCGTAGTCCTTCAAGAGTTGTATCAAACGCCTCTACCTCATGTTGAGCTCCTTCTGATCAAACAGGTACTTAAGGCTCTTATGATCCATGAAGATCTCAAAGGTCTCACCGTACAGGTAATGCTTCCACATCTTCAAAGCGAAGACGATAGTTGCCAACTCCAAGTCGTGAGTAGGGTAGTTATGCTCATGGGGCTTTAGTTGCCACGATGCATAAGCAACGACATGGCCTAGCTGCATGAGCACACCACCCAACCCCTGCAACGAAGCATCAGTGTAAACCACAAGGCCGCCACTGCTGTCTGGAATGGTGAGCACAGGAGCTAAAGTCAGCTTCCCCTTCAACTCCTGAAAACACACCTCACACTCGTTTGTGCAAGTGAAAGGCATGTCCTTCCTAGTCAATTGTGTCATAGGACGTGCAATCTGGGAGAAACCTCTGATAAATCACCGGTAGTAGCCTGCTGGCCCCAAGAAACTGCGTATCTCCGTCACTGTATGTGGTCTCTCCAAGCTGAGCACGGCCTCAACCTTGGTCAATCCACAGCTATTCCGTCTCTCGAGACCACATGGCCCAAGAAAGTAACCTGCCTCAGCCAAAACTCGCACTTGCTATACTTGGCATACAGCCTGCGCCGTCTGAGAGTATCTAAAACCATGTGTAAGTGTTGCTTGTGCTGGAATTGATCTCGAGAGTATACAAGCACGTCATCGATAAAAACCACCACAAATTGGTCCAAGTAGGGTTTGAAAATTCGGTTTATTAGATCCATGAAGGTAGCGGGGGCATTGGTCAGCCCGAATGGCATGACCAAAAACTCGTAGTGCCCGTACTGCATCCAAAAAGCTATATTGGAGACGTCTGTCTCCCTGATCCTCAATTGGTGGTAACCCGACCTCAAGTCCATCTTGGAGAATGCCGCGGCGTCTCGCAACTGGTCAAAGAGGTCGTCAATGCGAGGCAATGGATACTTGTTCTTAATGGTAACCCAGTTTAGTTGCCTGTAGTCAACACAAAGCCGAAGGGTGCCATCTTCCTTTTTCACAAACAAAATAGGGGCTCCCTAGGGGTATGCATTGGGCCTCACAAATCCCTTCTCCAACAAGTTATGTAGCTGGGACTTGAGCTCTCACAGCTCAAGTGGTGCCATCCTGTATGGTGTAGTAGAGATGGGGTTGGTCCCTGGTACCAACGAGATCTCAAACTTGATCTCTCGCTCAGGTGGTAGTCCCAGTAACTCCTCAGGGAAAACATCGAGGTACTCGCAGATTACTGGAACACTTTGTAGGTCAGCTACTGGGCTAGGCTTTGCCACAACACAAGCCAAAAAGCCCTCACACCCCTGGCTCAGTAGCTTTGCTGCTCGAAGCGTGGAAATGCATCTAAAACCTCCGTCTACTGGTTGGCCATGGAACTCAAAAGAAGGCAACTCAGGAATGGAAAAGACAATCTTCCTCCCAAAACAGTCCACCATGGCGTGATAGGAAGATAGCCAAGCCATCCCCAAGATAACGCTGAAATCCTCCATTTGGATCATAATCAGATCGACAAGTAGATTGTGTCCCCCTATCATGACCTCACAGTTGACAAAGACCTCTGCGACAAACAACTATCCTCCTGGCCCTCTAATTAGAAATGGATCCTCCAATAATGTACTGTTCGGCCCTAAACGGTTGGCAAAACTCGTGGAGACAAAAGAGTGTGTGGCAGCAGAATAAAAAAGCACGTAAACTAATCTGCCAGAAACTGTAACCATACTCGCTACAACAGAACCTGAAGCTTTGGCATCTCTGTGAGTCAGGGTGTTGATGTGCCCCTCAACCCTAGGTGTAGAAGAGGCAGCCACGCTCTAGTTCGGGCAAGTAGCGGTGAGCCAGTACCCACCTCGTGATTGCCGTCCCCCTCCTTGAGCTTGGTAACCACGGCTACTAGATCGGCCTCCTGAGCTAGGAGTGGGGAGCATCTTGTATGCTCCTACCCTAAACAGGCAGTCCCTCATGTGGCCCGGCTGGCCACACTTGTAGCAGAGAAGGGCACGACCTCCTCCCTCAATTTGTCCCTGCTGGTAGATAGGTGGGGGTCTGGTGCAGGTAGCTGGCCCCTGTCTGGGGCCTCCAAAGGTCACTGGTGGTCCCATAGAATGGGACGCCTCCCCCACGGGCACCACGTGCGTCCTCTTCGAGCGACTTTAAGAGTGCTCAAGTTGGTAGGGCCTCTTCCGACCTCCTCTGTTGATGTCTCGCACGGTCAGGTTGGTCTCCTCGTAGGTCATCGCTGCCTTGACCATGTGGGAGAAGGTAGGTAGCTTCAAAGGCTTCACGTACCCCCATATAGTAGGTTAGAGACTCTCAGTAAACCTCCATAGATGATCCTCCTTTTGTTGTTGCAGCAGACGGGGCGAAGTGTGATAGCTCTAGGAAACGCGTGCAGTACGTGCTAACTATCATCACCCCTTAGTGGAGAGTGTGGAACTCCCGCCTTCTTTGGTCCTGTCATGTCTGTGGAAAATACTACTCGCAAAAGAGAGCCATGAATCAGTCCTAGGATGGCTCTCCTCACTCCTAACCCCGAACTGCCCACCACCACTTGTGGGTGGCACTCTCCAAC
This sequence comes from Thalassia testudinum, assembly GCA_037157565.1. NCBI lineage: Eukaryota > Viridiplantae > Streptophyta > Magnoliopsida > Alismatales > Hydrocharitaceae > Thalassia > Thalassia testudinum. The sequence continues at coordinate 32,920,396 of JAZHRO010000036.1, forward strand.
TGGTACGTGGCAAAGGCCACGCGGCACTCTGCAGGAGGGTGGAGCATGTTAAAGATCTTCTCCATCTGCTCTAGCCAATCCTCTACCTCAGATGGGCTCTCCTCCCCCTTAAGGGAGGGGGGCTTCAGCTTCCAGAATTGGGCGAACATCTCGTGGTGAAGTCGTAACAAGGGCACAGGTGCATCCTCTGGTAGGGAGGACTCTTGCTCAGTAGTGTCTAAAGCAGATGGGGGTGGTAGAGGATCACCCCTGTCCTCTCCAGCTCGCATGGCACTACGGCGACTCCCTTATCTCACGGAAGACTCCCCCTCCACATCCTCATGAGGAGGCAACGGAGGGGGTGGCTGCTATTGAAACTCCTCCCACACGATGTCCTGGATCAGTTGAGTGAGGTCTTGGGCTTGTATACCATGAGGAAGGGGTGGAGCGACCCCTGCCTCAGGCTCGGTACGTTTGCCCCCATGACCACACCCACGTCCACGTCCACGTCCACAACCGGCCCCATGAGCTACACGAAGAGGCATCTCCTATAGGGAGATGGAAGAAAATAAAGACATTCTTGACACAAAACTAATGCAAGACTTAAGAGCGAAAAATCATGATAACACGTTGTGTTAGCTACCCTAGCTACATCCACATGAGTGATTACTTTCTGGCCATTTGATTCATTTCTTGGGATGACCTTGCTTTGATACCATCTCATTACGACTTGAACTCGGCTCCACGTGGATCTCGAGGTCGGGGTGCCATGACTAACCCAGGACCCAGTCATCCAATGAGAAATAATATCACCAAGGGAAGCAATCCACATATGTAATATAGCTAGAATTTAAACGAAGGTAGAAAACTGAGGAAAAGGCCATAAACAATATTTCAAGAAGATAGCAAATCTTTCCACATAGCCATCACAACCCAAACGGAGAACAGAAACGTAACGAATAGTTCAAAATACGTGTACTCACAATAGCAGAAGTATAAGATTAACTATAGAGGAAAACTGAACCGAACTAAGTCTGGGCTCGACTAAGCCTAGTGATGAGAGCCTCATCATGAGCCTTAACTAGCTCATTTTGACCTAAGAAAGAGAATAAGAGCTCCTACATAACTTAGAGAAGGGCCTAATTCAAGGAAGAAAAGTTCTGAGAAGAAAACATGAAACAAAGGTTAAAACTGCAATTGTACCATTGCAGTACATAAATGGGATTTCTCAGAGGGAAAACATAGGTCAAATGGTCTGAATAAGATAAAGAGTGGGTTGGTTCAGTCAGAAATGGGTTATTGTGCAATCCAAGAATTAAATGACATTCTTTAACCTTAAAACAGACCCGCTTTAATTCAACAAGGTTATGATCAGGATAAAAATCAATGAAGCCCTCTAAAATTCATGGAAAAATATCCCCTAGGGTTTATAACTTTCAATTTGGCCTTTGGAACCTATTTTGACCTAGATTGGAGTCTTAGCTCATTATTTGACCTAATTTGGGTTTTTGTGTAAAATGTCCAGTCAAACATGGTAAAACCTAAATCCAACTTCACCATTGGATTCCTTAGGTCCAAATTAGGTTTGTACCAAAATTTGGACCTAAGGGGAGGTCATCTTGACATACTTTGCAAAATAGTCCACCTAATTACATTCTGGCCCCTAACTTTTGAAAACTCTTGCGCAGACCCCCTAACTTCCTTGCCACTCTTACAATCAGGTCCCTCCTCCATTAATGGGGAGAAATCCTACTCCGGCAAGGAATGGAGGGGGATTACTCCCTGATTCCTCAGAGATCTCCCAGATTTGGAAGGGAGATTCTCTGAGGAATTCCCTTCCATCTGAGCGCAATCACAAGATCTAGTTTGCACCCAATCTCTTGTGTGAAACCTCGAGAGATTTGGGTATCCAACTGATTCCTTCTCCGGCGAGGACTCTCATGCTTGGAAGCTTGTCTTCCAAGCACAAGAGCCCCTACCAGTGACTATAAAAGGATCCTCAACTCCGGTCGCATCTCTTCAGCTCGACTTGGTAGGAGAATCACCCCAATTTTGTCTCCTCCTCCGGTCAGGAGTCCAGTGAGCTCTAGTGAGTCCTCCTCCTCTTTCTCATCGCTCTGCCACAATACCAGTGGCAGAGCCACCTTCCTCTGCGTCATGCAACACCCGCACGCGCGCCTCTAGCACCGTCGTCGTCGCCGTCACCCCTCCCTTGGACATCGTCTTCTCCAACGGCAGTAGTACAGCTAGCCGCCTCCTCTCCCCCTTCGTCCACTTAGCTAGGTCAGAATCACTCCTCTCTATCCTCTCTTCAATTCCCCTTTTTATATTTCCACTTTCGACCCCTCGCAGCCATTGTCCACCTCCAACTTCTCCATCTTCGGCCGCCTACTGGTGAGGCGATTCCACCACTCCGCACCTCCACACGCCTCGCCAGACACCTCACAACTTCCGCCATCATCCACTGATCAACTTCCGCCCATCCATCGACCACCAACACCTCCCTAAACGCCCCCTGACCTAACCCATAAGCACGACCACAGGGTGACCTAGGCACGCACTCTTAGGTCACCCCGCTGCTAGCCAACCACCGCCTCACCTTTGCCTTGACACGATGAAGCTCCTTAGGTGTTTTAATGGGGCTGCAAGGCCGTACTTATGTGTTTCATGTTAGGCTCCCATTTCGCCATTGACGCATGGAGTAAGGAGCTTGCAGTAGTGCTCCAGGTAGCGAGCCCCAGGCATAAGGGTCCCAGGTGAAGTGGATTGATTTTACGAACTCATACAGCCAGGCAATTGGCTTGGCGAGCGACCCAGCAGCAGCAATTGAAGAAGGTCTCCTGCGGGTGCGAGCGAAGAAACGGGTGGGACTTTAGTCCCACCTCGTGAACTTAAGAGCGTGGTGAGCACCTTAAATTGAATTTGTGTTTTCAGTTGTTTGCCTCCAAACAACAAGGGGTGAGGTCCCTCGCCCACATGCATGCCTCGTCCGCGACCCCTGCCCCTACGGACTTGGCACCCGACCCGATTACCTAGACCTAGCACTCACGCATCATACCCACACCGGTGCACCTGAACCCGGGCGTGCAAAACCCGACGCGATTACCCAGCTCTGGGAGAATGTACCTAAGAGAGAAGTAGAGAGAGAGAGACGCGGGGGAGGGTAGGGGATAGGTTTTGCTTCGCTGTGTGCAGGGAAAAAGAAGGAAGAGGAAGGCACAGCTGAGGTGAAGATAAGCAGGGAAGGAAGGACACTTAGCTGCAGAAAGGAAGAAGGAAGGAAAGAAATAGAAGGCCAAAGAGAAGAAGAGAAAGTCAGAGGAGAGCTAAGGAAAAGGCTGAAGAGGGAAATCAAGGGAGAAGCCAAGGAAGGAAAAGGAAGAAGAAGAAAGGTAGAAGCTAAGGGAAGGAGAAGCATTGTAGCAGAAGTGCGACTGAAGGTAAAGGTTGAAGAAGGAAAACAAGGCAGGGAAGCTAAGGAAAAAGAAGAAGGAAGGAAGAAGGAAATATAAGGTAGAAGGAGAGGCAAGCCAATGAAGGAAGAAGACGGAGAGAAGAATCAAAGAAGAGAAGTAAAAGAAGGCCAAAGAACAAGGCAGAAGAAGACCGCAAAGGATGAAGAAGGAGAAAGGCACTGTGCAAGAAAAGAAAGAGAAAAAAGAAAGGCTAAAGCAAAGAAAGGAGCTACAAAGGAGAGACAAAGAAGAAGAAGCAAACGACCAAAGTCAGAGAAAGAAAGAAAGAAGAAGAAGAAAAGAAAGAAGAGAAAGCAGAAAGAAGGAAATAAAGCCATCATTTAAGACGTCTGATTATAGAATCAGACGTCTAATTATAATTTTTGCTATATTTCAATTCCTAAACTTTTGCATTTATACTTTGAATTAGGTTTTGAGTAATTCTATGTGTTCAATTGCATTATTGAGGTTAGTGAATAAATTCCATTTACTTCTTGTGTTCGACTTTGGATACTTAGGTTTTCGAGTAATAAATTCTTATTTGTTTTCGAGGTGATTTCATTTATACTACAACGTGACATCTCTTTAGAACCACTATCTTACCTCATCAACATTTTGGCGCTGTTGTCGGGGAGCAACACGCAATTTATCACTGATATCTGCATTCTCTTTGACTGTATTTGAATACTAATTTGCCCTATTTTGTTTTGTTGTGATCTTGTAAGGTATTTCACGAGAAGATCCCCCGTGCAAGTCAACCACTCCAGGGCAGGTACTCTCTCTCCTTCCTTAAAATCCACCTTCTAATTCTGAGAAGACAAAGGAAGAAACCAACTTAGGAATCAATTGCATTCTTTCTATAGTAATTACCATATTTAAGGCAAAGGTTTCCTGATTTTGCGAAAATTTTTCAAAACTTATTGAAGTAGAAGTGATTTTTTAGAGATCCTATCCCACAAAATTCCTATGCCTAATAGAAATCACGCTTAATCTCTGTGGACAACACACTTCTTGTTTTTGAGTCCAAAGAGAACTTTTTTGAAAAAGAGGATTGGGAATAAAACCAAATTAGGGTTTCAACAGTAGGGTTTTTGAGTGCTAGTCACACATGCCTGTTTAAAAGGAAATAAACCCTCCCGCATTAGTGTGCTACCCAAACCCTTGATTGAAGAGATCTAAACAAGACAAACCCTAAAAATCAAGCTCTAAAATCACTTGAATCTAAAAAATCTTGGACCTAATAAACTGGGAGTCAAATCAGGGTGATCTCTAGGTCCCAAGCCTAGAATCATTCTTCCATCTTTAGGACAGGTCAGGTGAAGTTGACCCCTTGGGTCAACCAACCTCCAAATTAGGTCACAAAATCAAAACATCTAAAGTTCAAGTGAAAACCAGAAAGAACCTTTGAAATAAAAGTGGTAGACTTAAGAGGTCAAGGTCCCCATTCTAGTCTACCTAGAATCTTAGTGACAAGAGAGGTCGGGTGGGGGAAACCCTGTAACCCATGGGGATGCTCTACCGAGTAGGGGTCTTTGCGGGACTCTCCCTCTCTGGCTACCCAGGTAATTCTCCGGTGGACGACCTTTTGATCCAGGGGTATCATTCGCCTCGAACCTCCATAGTCATCCAAAAATCTTTGAGTGCCTTGATTGGGTCAAAAACATCTCCAGTCCTTCATCTTTTCTCTTTAGAGCACACATATAAAACTTCAGTAGGACTCTTTTTGCTTCCTAACTTGATCTACATCTTGATTCAAACTCTGATTCTACATCTTGATTCCACCACTTGATCCAAATATGCAGCCAAACCACTTAGGACTACCATTCAAGAAACTTGAATCCCAGAGATCCATGAGAGATAGGATGATTGAGGATGCCCTGAAATAATATGAAAAAGAAGACAAAACCTCAACACCAGTAGAAAACATTCAAGTTGATGTCCCAACAACCACAACCTTCATAATAACCTGTACCCAAGTGCTATTGGTAGAAGCCATAAAAGGGTCAACCTGAGACATGCTCATCACAGGATACATTGAGATAGAAAAATTGCACAATCTTGAATACCTTCAATGCATAATAAATCCTGTACTTTGGGAATAACACCAAGATGATCTTGAAAAACGGGAGGAAATGATGAGATTATTGAAAGAAATTATCGATTAGAAATACTCGTACACGCCAGATGATGAACCATCTTGGAACAATATCGAGGATCAATCTGATTTCCCAGATCTCAAGCTTGAGGCATAAAGAGGTTGTGAATGCACAACCCAGATAGAATACAACATGCCTGATATTGAATTAAGTTGGGAAATTGTAGGAGAACACAAAGTAGAGCCAACCCTAGACCATGAAACACCAAGCTTAGAATTCCAAAACTCCGGCAATGATGAGAGTAGAATTGAACCTCTCGAGGGTGTAAATTCCACACATTATTCTGATAAGGTGACCCTCGAAGGTTATTTGGACCTAGATTCTAGTGATTCAACCCACATCCTAAGCCCAGAATCTAGATTGGAAACCTATTAGGAAGATTTTGAGGCCCCATATGAGGAAGATCAATTTTTCAATGAAGAATATGATTTTGGGCCTCTATTTGATGAATATCCCTCGCCAACATCCTCAGAGAAACAAATCATTTTTTCGGAAGACATGCTAATTTACGATACAGAAACTGAGGATTTGGATGAGTGGGGTTGCAATTGGGTCTGTCCTACCAACTTAGAACTTGAGCTTAGAACAAATAAGAACACTTTGTTAAGCTCAGAATCAACATATAGGCTAGACCCTAGTCAGGTTGCTGAATCTACAACATATGATTTATTCTATGGTGGAACTCATGATCTTGAATCTCATTCAGATTTTTGCAAACTCTCCGACGATTTCGAATCTGACCATAACATCGAAGAAAATCTGCTTCCTGATTATAGCAAGCCAATCTACGACCTCAGATTACATGACTCATTCTCTAATTGCGATTCTGAGGCCTCGATTCCCGAGATCACTGATTTCAGTTTAGGTTCTAGTGACATGGAATCATTTCTTTTCAATCCTTAGGAATCAGAACCAGAAAATGCTGAGAGTGATTGCGACCCAGAATACGAATCTTTTCTTGACTTTGATTTCCAGTATCCCATAGACACTCTCCAGGCATTCACTTTTGATTTTGAAAGTTACTAATGAGGACTCTCTACATGAGACCACCTGTCATTCCTTCCTAGAAGAGCCCTCATACACAATTCTCATTGAAACCACCTCTTCCACACATACAAAATCGATCAAAACCCGTTTTCAACCCTGACTCGCAACCGAATTCAATTTCTATTCTGATTCACCTCTTACTGAGCCGATTGCAGATGATTCAACTCCACATCTATACCAGGCATTGGGCATTGATTAAACTGAAAAACATGATCCATCATTCTCTGATCTCCCCTGTAGGGTTTTCACACCATCCACTGATCATTTTTCAGAGCCCTACTCTGACCAGGCAGATTCGACTTAGCCTAAACCCAAGTTTTCACTTCCATATCTATCCAAGCCACATTGCATTTGGTGGGTTCCGCATCTATTGATCTACATCTATCAATCCACCAGATTGATTGGGTTTGGGCTGCATCATCAGCCCATTGATCTTAACAAGCACCTGGTTGGACTAACCAAGTTCTTAATCAAGGTGCATGTTTTACAAAAATTCACTGATTGGACCACTCCCTCTCCATCCCATGTTCCGTTCGGCTGAAGGCGTTAAATTTAGCGCTTAACGGGAGGCAACCCGTCATTCCAAAAATAGAGACCTATCTGATTATCCGTCTGTACTCCACGGCTATTGCACCTTGAGTTCAACCTTAGACAATGGATCCTACCTCTGGTACAGGTACCGAAGCTTGAAATCGTCCACATCAGTCACTTCTCGACCCATTCACCCACCCGATGTATCCTGTTCTAAGTCACTGACCTTAACACTTTCACACCCTCCGTTTACAATGAGGACATTACAAAAATTAGGCATGGGGGGGTGGTAAAGTGCATATATACAGAACCAAGAAAAAGTCAAAAGGAGTCTCACAAAGAAATTCACATATGTCAAAAATACAAAAAAATTGAAAAATTATGAAAGAGAACAAAAAAATGGAGGGAGGAGAAATTTTGTGAGCCACATAATCATGGGGAGGAGAAAAAGAGCAAAATGAAAAAAAGAAGCACAAAATGAAAAAGAAAAAGAGATAGTCATTAGTGAAAGATTAAGGAATTAACCAAAGTTCTAGACACCATCAAGAAGAAGATAAAGAATGAAGAAAAGTGCTAATGAGACACAAAAGGAGATTAGCAGGAACACTGATCTTAGGCCTTTTGGGCTAGACTCATAGGCTTAAAAATTGAAGTACCTGCTAAGATCTGGATAATCCTCAAGAGGTTGGGGAAAATGCGAAGCTTAAGTATTAGGTCTAAGGCTTAGGGAGTATTTAGCCTCGTAAACTGACCTTTGGTTTGTGGGACTCGGTAACCTAAGCACCCCAATCCACACACCGTCTGGTTTAGTGCGCATAACTATCAAAATCACGCAAAAGCGCTTTAATGTTCTGAAAAAGTTGCCTAGATTAGGAGCGGCCGATCAACACAAGTTGATGTGGACGAGTTCCCAATGCAGAGAGGTGGAAAATTCCCCTCGAAGATGTGTAACAACATATCGTCTCCTCGGTGCTTGTCTTTTAGGATATTTAAATATCCTACCAGGGGTATGTAAGCACTCTACTGGTTCAGATACCATGGGCGACATTATCGTGAAATGTCGATTGCCAGGGTCTGGATTCAGCCATGAAACGCCATGGGCGGGATTATCTCAAAATCTCGAAAGCTAGGGTTCTGGGGGTTGCCATAGGCGGTGCTATCACGAAGCATTGATTGCCAGGGACCTTTGAGGATTGATGATGGGGACGAGGAATCTGATATAGACCATGTTGAGAGGCCAATCCGAAGCTAGAAATAAAAGGAAAAGAGAGAGAAAACTCTCCAAACAAATAAATCCTCTGTCTCTCTTACAAAAACGTGTTGCAAACTGAACCAAGGCCAAAAATCTCTCGAGCACAGGTGCTTTAACCGCAGGGTCCAACAAACCTAGGATAGTTTTTGCAGGCCTTTAAAGCCTTTGCGGAGGACTGAGTCTAAAGCGGGTCAGGTCCGGATTTTGGTTGATACTTGAGTACCTCTAGGCCTATTGTCAGCATTCTTAACCTAATCAAAAGAAGAAAAGCACTTATCATAACTGGTGACAGAAACTCAGGGTCTACAATAGAAGTTAAAACCTTGAAATTTTTCTAAGGGACTAGCAAAAGCTAGGCATTGGGGTATGATGAGAGCCTCATCATGAGCCCTAACTAGCTCATTTTGACCTAAGAAAGAGAATAAGAGCTCCTACATAACTTAGAGAGGGGCCTAATTCAAGGAAGAAAAGTTCTGAGAAGAAAACATGAAACAAAGGTTAAAACTATAATTTTACCATTGCAGTACATAAATAGAATTTCTCAGAGGCAAAACATAGGTCAAATGGTTTGAATAACATAAAGAGTGGGTTGGTTCAGTCAGAAATATGTTATTGTGCAATCCAAGAATTAAATGACATTCTGTAACCCTAAAACAGACCCGCTTAATTCAACAAGGTTCTGGTCAGGATAAAAATCAACTAAGCCCTCTAAAATTCATGAAAAAATATCTCATAGGGTTTATAACCTTCAATTTAGCCTTTGGAACCTATTTTGACCTAGATTGGGGTCTTAGCTCATTATTTGACCTAATTTGGGTTTTTATGTAAAATGTCTAATCAAACGTGGTAAAACCTAATCCAACTTCACCATTGGATTCCTTAGGTCCAAATTAGGTTTTTACCAAAATTTGGACCTAAGGGGAGGTCATCTTGATCTACTTTGCAAAATAGTCCACCCAATTACATTCTAGACCCTAACTTTTGAAAACTCTTGCGTAGATCCCTTAACTTCCTCGCCACTCTTATAATCAGGTCCCTCCGTCATTAATGGGGAGAAATCCTACTCTGGCAAGGAATGGAGGGGGATTACTCCCTGATTCCTCAGAGATCTCCCAGATTTGGAAGGGAGGTTCTCTGAGGAATTCCCTTCCATCTGAGCGCAATCACAAGATCTGGTTTGCACCCAATCTCTCATGCAAAACCTCGAGAGATTTGGGTATCCAACTAATTCCTTCTCCGGCGAGGACTCTCACGCTTGGAAGCTTGTCTTCCAAGCACAAGAGCCCTTGCCAGTGCCTATAAAAGGATCCTCAACTCCGGTCGCATCTCTTCAGCTCGACTTGGCAGGAGAATCACCCCAATTTCGTCTCCTCCTCTAGTCAGGAGTCCAACGAGCTCCGGTGAGTCCTCCTCCTCTTTCTCATCGCTATGCCACAATACTAGTGGCAGAGCCACCTTCACCACCTTCCTCTGCGTCGTGCAACACCCGCACGCGCGCCTCTAGCACCGTCGTTGTCGCCGTCACCCCTCCCCTGGACATCGTCTTCTCCGGCGGCAGCAGTACAGCCAGCCGCCTCCTCTCCCCCTTCGTCCACTTAGCTAGGTGAAAATTACTCTTCTCTATCCTCTCTTCAATTCCCCTCTTTCTATTTCCATTTTCGACCCCTCACAGCCACTGTCCACCTCCATCTTCTCCATCTCCGGCCGCCCACCAACGAGGCGATTCCACCGCTCCGCACCTCCACACACCTCACCAGACACCTCACAACTTCTGCCATCGTCTACTGATCAACTTCTGCCCATCCATTGACCACCAACACCTCCCTAAACACCCCCCGACCTAACTCATAAGCACGGCCACAGGGTGACCTAGGCACGCACGCCTAGGCCGACCTGCTGCCAGCCAACCACCGCCTCACCTTTGCCTTGACACGACGAAGCTCCTTAGGTGTTTTAATGGGGTCGCAAGGCTGTACTTGTGTGTTTCATGTTAGGCTCCCATTCCTCCATTGACGCACGGAGTAAGGAGCTTGCAGTAGCGCTCCAGGTCGCGTGCCCCAGGCATAAGGGTCCCAAGTGAAGCGGATTGGTTTTGGAACTCATACAGCCAAGCAATTGGCTTGGCGAGCGACCTAGCAGCAGCAATTGAAGAAGGTCTCCTGCGGGTGCGAGCGAAGAAACAAGTCCCACCTTGTGAACTTAAGAACGCAGTGAGCACCCTAAATTGATTTGTGTTTTCAGTTGTCTACCTCCAAATGACACGGGGTGAGGTCCCTCGCCCACATGCATGCCTCATCCGCGACCCCTGCCCCCGCGGACCTGGCACTCGACCTAATTACCTAGACCTAGCACTCCTCGCGCATCATACCCACATCGGTGCGCCTGGACTCGGGTGCGCGAAACCCGACGCGATTACCTATCTCTGGGAGAGCGTACCTAAGAGAGAAGTAGAGAGAGAGAGACACGGGGGAGGGTAGGGGATAGGTTTTGCTTTGCTGTGTGCAGGGAAAAAGAAGGAAGAGGAAGGCACAGCTGAGGTGAAGCTAAGCAGGGAAGGAAGGACACTTAGCTGCAGAAAGGAAGAAGAAGGAAGGAAAGAAATAGAAGGCCAAAGAGAAGAAGAGAAAGTCAGAGGAGAGCTAAGGAAAAGGCTGAAGAGGGAAATCAAGGGAGAAGCCAAGGAAGGAAAAGGAAGAAGAAAGGTAGAAGCTAAGGGAAGGAGAAGCACTGTAGCAGAAGTGCGGCTGAAGGTAAAGGTTGAAGAAGGAAAACAAGGCAGGGAAGCTAAGAAAAAAGAAGGAAGGAAGAAGGAAAGATAAGGTAGAAGGAGAGGCAAGCCAACGAAGGAAGAAGACAAAGAGAAGAATCAAAGAAGAAGAGAAGTAAAAGAAGAAGGCCAAAGAACAAGGCAGAAGAAGAAGACCGCAGAGGATGAAGAAGGAGAAAGGCACTGTGCAAGAAAAGAAAGAGAAAAAAGAAAGGCTAAAGCAAAGAAATGAGCTACAAAGAAGAGACAAAGAAGAAGAAGCAAACGACCAAAGTCAGAGAAAGAAAGAAAGAAGAAGAAGAAAAGAAAGAAGAGAAAGCAGAAAGAAGGAAATAAAGCCATCATTTAAGACATCTGATTATAGAATCAGATGTCCAATTTTAATTTTTACTATATTTCAATTCCTAAACTTTTGCATTTATACTTTGAATTAGGTTTTGAGTAATTATAAGTGTTCAATTACATTATTGAGGTTAGTGAATAAATTCCATTTGCTCCCTGTGTTCGACCTTGGATACCTAGGTTTTCGAGTAATAAATTCTTATTTGTTTTTGAGATGATTTCATCTATACTACAATGCGACATCTATTTAGAACCACGATCTAGCCTTGTCAACACCAAGCACCCTCTATAGCCGATGGTACTAGCTGCTCTCCTCCCTGACCTGAACATAAGTTGTAGTCGTTAGAAAAAGCTGAGTAGAGTGGCAAGTGCAAAATAACTAATGCACTTGAAAGTAAAAACAGTAAACATTTCAGATAGATGTAAATGTTTCACACCAGTTCATATTAAGTTCCATTTATTGTTTCATATATTATAATAAAGGGTCTTGGTATCTCTTGGTTCATTTATTCCTTAACGAAATGATCTACCTGCAGTTTTCCCCGCGATGCAGGATGTGTGTGTTCATGGCATAAATCGCGTAAAGAAGATGAATACGTCTTAGTATAGCATGAAATACATCTCGATAAATAAATTTTAACGGAACAGGTCAGTCCCGGTTGAACTCAGGGAGGTAGAAAACATTTCAGAATTCATAACTGATCAAGATCTAATTACTAACTAGATAATATGATACTAATTGCAAACTAATCTATATATATAATATCATAATATGCATATCATGCAAATAGTCTGATCATGAATTTCAAAAATATAATTATGATTAGAAGTTCTTGCTATCTAACTAGAGCATAAATGAAAAGCTACTATCTAGCAGAATAAGGGCACCACGGGTTGTTCGTGGTGGCCTTCTGGAGAGGTGGGGAGAGCAACGGCAGTCCGCCAAGGTGGCTTGTTGGGTGCTTTAGAGGAAGAGAGCCAGAGACAGAGAGAGCCGGAGAAGAAGATTTGAAGAACTGGAGAGGGTCTGGAGGAGTTGGTGGAAGATTGATTCGTTGGGGGAGTCCTGGGCCTTCTTTTATAGCTTTTATGAGGGGAAAGATAGGCATGTGAGCCCCCAAAATCATGCAACAACCCTCTGGTGATCAGATCCATCGATTAGGAGATCAACGACTCTAATTTGGCCTCAAAATAACCTTCAAAATGCCTTCTACGGGCGGATTCACCCTCGTGCTGACACGTGGCAACTTCTAGATGCTTGGATCACGATCGGACACTCACCGCTTATGCTTTCCTCTTCTACATGCGCCTGCCTCGTGCTTTCCTTGTGCCTAACATGCACACAAAGTCTCGGCCATCCGATCTCACGATCGGACTGCTTAAAAGAGCCGCAACATCGCTTTTTTTTTTCAAAACACATGCGTGCACACGTGTCGTTGCCCGATGGCATCCAGCGCACCACGCGGATGCGTTTGCACCGCCCGATGGCCATCCAACAGATGGATTCCATCCGCTCCTATGCCTTCGCTGATTTCTCGCTCAAGGCAGTTCGAATGTGCGCCTTCTGATTTAGTGCAAGTGCATGAGCCAACATGCTACGTATGAGTTTTGTTACGGTTTCCTCTTTTCATCCATTTGTCCTTAGCTGTTGGATGGAGATCCAACAGCTGAGGTTTCTTCTTTCCTTGTTGAGGTGCTCTTGAAGCAGCAATGTGGCCACGTTGTGGCCATTGAATGATGATCCAACAGCCCACAGCGCATGGGGAGAGCCTCTTCAAAAGTTGGACAGTATGAGGGGCAGTTGCGATGGTGCCACGTGGTGCCATCGTGGCCGTCCATCTTCTCTCTTTTGTAGACTGTGCTATAGGCCTCCAATTGGGAAGATACTTGTGTCGTTGGACTGCGATTGCTGATCTAGATCCATCTGTATGGTTGGATTTATCATTTGAGGTTTGGATTTTTACCTATTTTCCTCTTGTCTCTTGCTCTTCTGCAGACTCCATCGGATGCTACGAGAGCCTGATCGATGCGATCTTGGAAGCGTTGGACTCCTGTCGTCATTCTGCACAGATCCATGTTGTTGGATTGGTCATCCGTAACCCTGAATTACCTGCAATTATTAATTTCTCTCAATTAGAATATAATACAATATTATTATTTACAAAAATAGTAAATCAATTACAATGCAAAGTATGATGCGAATGCATGCAGAATGCCTAAGTTAAGCTAGGTTTTGACTTAATTTAGGTAGATTAGGACCTATGATTCCTGCGCAATTAGTGCGCGTGGTACTCTCCTGGCTGAGAGAACACCTCGTGTTTGTCCTACACTTGGTCTACTACCCCGGGGTCATGGTCGTGATGTAGTGGTGACTACGGCACACACGATAAATGCACGGGAAGCTATCTTGCACTGGCACACGGTCAGTCATTTTCGCTAGCGGGTACGCTCTAAATCATATGGTACAGAACAGAGTAGGGGTCGCACCCCTCACCAGTCTGAGTACCCTCGCCTGACTATCCCGGTTGGCCTCGTGGGCCTAACAGGAGTTGGTGTAGGGAGGCCATTCTCACCTTGGGTCCCAACCTGAGGAAAGGCTAGCTCTCTCCCTACATGTGGGGTGAATAGCTCTCTGTTGTCAACGATTTTGTGCGGGTTTAAAGGATGTCACGTTGTAGTATAACCGACAAAACGTCTAAACAAATATAAAGAATTTTATTACTCGAAGACCGGAGTATCCGAGGTCGATCACAGGGAGCAAAAGGAATTTACTACTAGTCAAAATGTAATTGAACACTCTAATTTACTCAAAATATCAATTCAACTATGAATGTATGCGATTAAAAGTAGTTAGGACAAAAAGAAATGAAATTGGACGTCTGATCACAAGATCAGACGTCTTAAAAGTAGGTTCCCTTTTCTTCTTGATTATTCTTCTTCCTCAGCAGTCTCTCTGTTTCTTCTTTTTCTGCTGCTGTGTTTGCTTTCTTTTCTTCTCTTTCTTCTTCTCCTGCATTCTTTCTTCTTCTTCTCTATCCTTCTTGCCTTTCCTTTCTTCCTTTTCCTTGTCGCGACCGAGTCCTTCTTCCTCAACGTTCAGCCTGTGCCTACACAGAACAAAACCTATCCTTTCTCCCTCTACCCACGCGTCTCTCTCTCTCAAGCAATTCACTCGGATGCTCTCCCAGAGCCACAGCCATAATCGGGTCGGATCGTACCTGGGACCAGGAGCACCTGCAGGTGGTGTGATGCGCGAGGAGTGCGTAGGTTTAGGTCGGGTCGGATCCGCTAGGTCCGCATGGTCAAGCCGCGGATGAGGCGGGTGAGGGTAGTGAGGGACCTCACCCCTGTGCTTACGGAGGCAATGAGAGTAAAACACAAAAACAACTTATATGGTACCTGAGTGTTGCAATCCCACGATGTGGGACTATCTGGTCTCGCCTTCATGCGCGCCTGCAGAGTTTTGTCGCTCCATTGCCCAAGCTGTTGACTCTGCTGGCGCTCCTTGCTGGACTCACTCACCTCGCGACACTCACGCGAGTATGCAGCACCTGTAGCCTGGGAGACCGGGTGCCTGGAGCTTCGTTGGAGCTTCATCAGAGGGCGTCCATGGCGGCAGGAGCTCAAACACTGTCATGCACAAAACAAGCCTCTCGGCCCAATCAGATCAGCTAGAGACCTTCGCCGTGGCACGACGAAGGCGGTGGACGATGCTGCAGGCCGCAGGTCGGCCTAGGCGTGCGTGCCTAGGTCAACCTGTGGCCGGAGATGGTGGGTTGTTCGGGGGGTGATTATGGAGGTATGGAGTGGCAGTTGTAGGGTGGAGCGAGTTCCTGGTGGTGAGGCGGAGCTCTCGAGGTGGTTGGCGAGCCATGTGGGGGGCTGGAATGGTGGAAGCGGCTCGCCGGAGGTCGGTCGGTGATGTGGAAGATGAGGGTGGTCAGCGTCGGTCGAGGGGTAATCAGATGAGATAACAGGGGGAAAAGAGAGAGGAGAGGATAGAGAGGAGTTCTAACCTAATTGTAAGGACGAAAGGGGACGGAAGGCGGATAGCAGTACCTGCTGTCGCCGGAGAAGATGATGCCCAGTGGGGGAGAACGGCGGCGACGACGGGGCTGAGGCGACGTGCGCGGGTACTGCGCGATGCGGAGGGAAGTCAGGAAGCTAACTCTGCCACTGGTTTTGTGGTAGAGCGAAGAGGGAGGGGAGGGGGGCTCGCTGGAGCTTGCTGGGACTTTCGGCCGGGTAGGAGGAGACGAATTGGGGGTGGACACTCGGCCAAATCAAGCTTGCCTTCTGCGGCAGGGTCTGGGGGGTGTTTTATAGGTGCTGGTCGCTCCTATCAGCGCGTGGAGAGCGTGCAATTAGGTCTGCCGGCTCGCCGGAGTTCGAAGAAAGGTGGATACCCAAATCTCTCGTGCGTTCGCACGAGAGATTGGGTTCACACCAGCGATTGTAATTGGCTTTATAAGGAAGGGAATTCCTCAGAGAATCCTCCTTCCATTTCTGGGAGGGAATCTCTGAGGGATTAGAGAGCAATCCCTCTCCGAACCTCGCCGGAGCTCGGTTCTGCCCTAGCAATGGCGGCAGGACCGGTTTGCAAAGGAGGCGAAGAACCTAGGGGGCTCTCTGCAAAGATATTCAAAAGATAGGGACCAATTTGTGATTTGGGTGTACTAAATTGCAAAGTAGGTCAAGATGACCTCCCCTTAGGTCTAAATTTTGGTACAAACCTAATTTGGACCTAAGGAATCCAATGGTGAAGTTGGATTTTAGGTTTGACCTCGTTTGACTGGATATTTTGCATAAAAACCCAAATTAGGTTAATTGAGGAGCTAGGACCCTGATCTAGGTCAGACTAGGTTCCAAAGGACAAATTAAGTGTTCTAAACCCTAGAGGATGTTTTTCTATGATTTTTAGAGGGTTTACTTGATTTTTATTCTGACCGAAACCTTGTTAATTTAAGCGGGTCTGTTTTAGGGTTACCAAGTGTCATTTAGTTCTTAGATTGCACATAAACCCATTTCTGATTAACTCAACACACTTTTTATCTTATTTGGACCATTTGACCTATGTTTTTCTTCTGAGAAATCCCGTTTATGTACTGCAATGGTAAAATTGCAGTTTTAACCTTTATTTCATGTTTTCTTCTCAGAGCACTTGTTCCTTCAGTTAGGCCTTCTTCTAGGTTATGTAGGAGCTTTTATCTTCTTTATTGGGTCAAAATGAGCTAGTTATGGCTCATGATGAGGCTCTCATCACTCTCCTCAATACATACGTACACGAGGGCCAGCTCACCCCTAAGCTAGAGTCCAAGCAACAGTCATACCACACTATAGACAAGTCATTCCATCATTATCCAAGTTCGTACCATAGCAAATAATTTATTCTTCTACTTCTCCATGAGATTGATTTATAATTCCTTTAATTTTTGGTTCACATACCCATGAATTAACATGCATCTCCACTCATATTTAGATTCCAACCATGGAAAATAGATAATTAGATGCATTACAGTAGAAGCATTTATCTCAATCATTAGAGTTATGGTTCTCTCACAACAAATATTAATCATTCTTCACATATATAGCAAGTATAAAGCTCATAAATTAAGAGTTAGGACATGCACATGTGTATCTCTAAGACAAGTAGTTATCGATTTTATTCACTTACGCATTTGCAGAAAATTATACTGCATTAAGTAGCTACTTGTAACATGCATTCAAAATAGAACTAAACACATTGGGACAAGAAGACCACTCTACTTAGGGGTATAGGAGGTATGGGGGCACGAGCGGCAAATCCTGACGCTTCTGCAGGTCCCATACGTGCCACGGACTTGGAGCCTATACCAAATTAATGGTCAAAAAGGACATCCAAAACTTTGATTGACAATTCAGTTTACAAAAATTAATTCAAAACATTGTAGAAATAGCTCTAAAACGTAGGAAAATTCGAGAGCTTTCCAACAATACCTTGGTTGCACGGTTCCGACCCCGATTAGGCCTTGAACTAGCCTAGGAAACCTCCTCAGTTCACTTGAACCGGCCTAGGAACCCTCCTCAGTTCACTTGAACCAGGCTGGGTTGGCTTAAGCAGACTGGACCTACAACCCACTAGTCTCAAGGAGTGCCTGACGCTCAAATCAGACGTCTGTGACACTTCCCAGACATCTTAAACAACGCAAAGCCCCAACTCTTCTCTTCAGACTCCCGATGAATGCCCCGATCATCCTAGACCCACTCCAGACGTCTGTTACCCCACCCAGACGTCTGAAAAGGGTATCCTCTCCATTCTCGAGTAGTAGATCTACTCCCTTCCCATGTAGGGTTGCCTGCAACGCAACCTCAACCTCGTGCAGCAAGACCTTGTTACGACCCAATTCCTGAATCCCTACAGGACACGAGAATCGGACTGACTCGACTGATCCCAAGACCTAGTCGTCCAACAAGAAAGTAACCAAAAAGCAGTAAAATAAACCACATTCACCATGCAAATAACTAACAGTAACAAAGGTACAACAGTAAGAAAGAACTACTACAGTACATACCACCACAACAGTAGAGAATTAAAATAGGTACAGTAATATGAAGTTTACAATAAAAGAGTACAAGGTGTAACAGAAATACTCACTATTACAGAAAATGGGTACAACAAAAGTACAACTACTGGGCTCTACTAAGCCCAGCACCCTTCGTAGCCGTAGGCTCTGGCTGCTCAACACCTGGTCCTAGAAAAGGTGACAAATATGACACGTCAGAGAAATGCTGAGTAGAGTGGCAACCAGCTAGCTAAGAAAACAATAAAGGTGGACAAGTAGCTGTTGTTTTTAATTTCTTTCTTTATTTCTCTATTTACTCTTTCTTGATTTATTTCTCAGGTCTTTCTCTTGATCTCGAATGTTCCTTGTGGGAATGATCTTTATTGAAGTCTTTTCCAAAAGGTAGAAGTAGCACGTGGTGCTCTCCTGGCTGGGAGAGTCCCCTGTGGTGGTCCTACCCTCAGTCAACCACCCCAAGGTCGTTGACAGACATAACGGTGACTACGGCACGCGCGATAAAAGCACGGGTAGCTACCCCGCACTGGCACGCGATCAATCGTTTCCGTTAACGGGTGCGCCCAAAGCACAGCACGGAACCAGTATAGGGCAGAGCCCACTCAGTAACAGGGGTCCAGCCCCTCCACAATAACCAAACAGGGGTCTTGCCCCTCCACAGTCCGCGCACCCTTGCCTGACTAGCCTGGTTTGCCCAGTGGGCCTAACAAGTCAGTGTAGGATGGCTAGCTGAACCCCAGGCCCCATGGGGTGGCTAGCTCCCTCCTACACTAGTAGCTCTCCCCGGTACTGTGTACGTGAGGGCCAAAAGTCGGTACAAAGTGGCCAGACCTAGCCCCAGGTCCCTGGGGTGGCTAGCTCCTCTCTGCACTAAACAGGGGGACGTCGCTCTCCTTGGTACTTCGTACTCAAGGGTCAGCTCACTTCCCCATCCACTTTCCCAGTTCCATTCTATTTATTTTCTAGGAGCTCGACTCCTAATTCCCCGTAGGGTTCATGCTGATATTTCTCAGGCCAAGCCATACTAGGTTTCATCATTTCAGTTTTATTCGCATATAGCATGTGTTCTGACATTTAATCTTTCTTTTCCAATTTATATACAAGCCTCGAATTTAGTTTCCAAACAACAGGACTTACATGTAGCAGTTACTAGCAATAGTATACATTTCACAGGCAGCTGTTATCCAATTACAGGCAATTATCATTATTCTATCTACTTATCCAAGATTGCAATTCCAGTGTTCAAGACATTCATTTTAGTGTTTCTGTTCCTAGGATTCATGCCACACCCTATGATCTATCATTCAATCTAGTTTTCAGGTCCTAGGATTCATGCCATACCCTAGGATCTATCAGTCAATCTAGTTTTTAGGTCCTAGGATTCATGCCATACCCTAGGATCTATCAGTTATTTCAGAGATGTATTAATGTTTGTAATTAACTAAAGGGGAGCCACTCTACCCGCAAAATTGGGAGTAATGCGGGAGTGATCGGCAGGTCCACGTGCCTCCGCAACCCCCAAAGTCGCAATAGAACGAGGTCCTAACACAAGGATCAATCACAAGGAACCACTCATAATAGGATACAAGTATTTCAAACAAGTAGAGGAACTAATTCTAAGAAGAACGGGATTTTAAACATGGAAATTGGACCTCTAACGGACCCTAAACGGGTCAAAAATGACAACTCTGACTCAAATCAAACGTCTGGAACACCTTCCAGACGTCTTAAAAAGTGGTCCAGGTCATACCTCACTCTGCGCTGCTCCTTAGACGTCCAGGGATCCTGCTGAACTGTCTGGACCCAGTTCCAGACGTCCGACCACCTCTCCGAACGTCTGGAGCCGTCTCCACCGTCTGGTGCCGTGCCTAGACATCTGAATTGTGTGGGAGGGCATGTCCCCACACCTTCCGGAAATGAAACCTGCACGCGTGATGAAAACCTCCTCAACACGACACGTCTCAGAACCTCGGCGAAATGGCCTGCATGGCCGTATTTGCAAAAGGAGGTAGAGGAGAAATTTTGTACCTCTCAGTCGTTTGGAGCTCCCTCCAGACGTCGCCCGCGTCGTCTGGATGTAGGTCCAGACGTCTGATTCTGGGAAAAATTCCCAGAATCAGAACCTCCTCGTCTTCTTCCTGCTGCGAGCGAGCTCGCCACGTAGCCACTTGTTCGCTGCTCGAGCTGCAGCAGCACCAAGGGAGATCTCCCCAGCACGACGCTCCTCCACGCGCACGCCGGCCAGCCTCGAGCTGCTCTGGTGGGCTCTCTCTCTTTCTCGCTCTCTCTCCCTCTTCTTCCCTCTCGCTGCACCTCTCCTCTCTGCACTGCACCCGGCAGCAGCTGCTGCCCTCGCTCTCGCTCTCGCTCTCGCGCTCACGTTGGAGGAAGGAGAAGACGGGTGGATGTGGTGAACGAGGGAGAGGGGTATTTGTAGGTGTGGGGGAGGGCGTTTGCAGGTCGGCGAGGGGAGAGAGAAAAAGAAGAGGGCGGTAGGTTTCAGTCTGCGTGTGGCACGCATGTAGACTCGGGATCGTACGCATGCAAAAATTTATTTCCAGACATCTGGGAAGGCGTCCAGATGTCTGATCAGACGTCTGGACCAACTCCCAGACGTCTTAAAGTGTGTTTGATGTCTCGGGTCTTAACAGACCCCGACCTCGTGTGACTCTCACAAAGTCCACCACGACCGGAGCTTCGCCCTACCCTACTGGCTCCACGACGAGGTACCACAGTTTCATGCTCGTGTTGCAGCACCCCATAGTGCCACTTAGCCGTGCACGCTACCGCTGTGCAGCTTGCGGCCTCTGCCACACACCTGTGCCCGTGCACCGCCATGCTGCTTACAGCCGTAGCTTGGCCCTTGCACCCGTGCACCGCTCGCTCTCCTCCCCTCACGAGCTCTTCTCCCACTCACGAGCTCTCCCTCTCCCTCTCTCACGCTGGAGGTGGAAATGAAGGGGGGAAAGTTTGGTTGGGGCATATTGGCCAAGGGGTTTATGTGGGGAGAAAGAAGTGGGTTTGCATAGGGGTTTAGGTGGGATTGGGTAGGGTTTTAGGTGGGGAAAATTGTGGGTTAGGTCCCCCACAGAAATTTTTCCCCCACACGAGTCCTAGTGCAAGATTCGGGGGGTTTAAAATTGTATTAAGCCCCCCCAAAGTTTAGGAAAAACCCAAATGGGCCCTAGTGAAGGTCATTTCAGGGACCCTTCTCCAGTCACTGTTTTTGAAATCAAGCCTAGATCTTGATTTCCTAAGCCCCTAGACCCAATTCTACACCCTAGGGAACCTAAATTAAGGTGCCCTAAGCATAGTACACTACACTAAGACCCTCCTAAGGATCTAATTAGCTTCTCACTAAACCCAATTGACATGGATCTAACTTAATTACACTTCACCTATTCAATTGGACTCATAGAGTCCAATTGAGCTCAGATCTCAAACAACACAAGTCCAATTGGACTCAGCGAGAGTCCAATTGACTTATGCTTGACCTAATTGGCTATTTTCTCTCCCAATTAGACACACATCCACTCAATTAAACTTGTAAGTTTAATTGCACTTTCACATAGTAGGAGGGCCTATAACCCTAATTCTAGGAGCCTACCTAAACCTAATCACCTAGACCTATAGGACTTGACCTAGACCACTCACACACACCTCCATAGTCACGTGCACACACCCACACACACACATAGCTGCCCACTCTAGAGTTTTCTAGAGCCTTCCCTGCGTGTTGCCACTTTGAGTTGCCAAAAATAGTAACCAAAGTGGTCCATTCTTAGATCCACAATTTGTGGATCTTAGAAGAGCTGCTCAAGACCAAGTGGACGACCATGTAAGGGTCTCGCTAGAGTCTTCTATAGTTATTTAGAGAGACCACTTGAAGGCTGCCCAAGAGTCTATTTAAAGATCCTCTTGGATGGCCATGCACCCCATCTAGCCTTTACTCTCCATTCCATGTGCACACCTCCATCCACGAGCTCCATCATCTCCACCACTTCCACCTCACGTCCAAGGCTAGAGCAACTCCCCTCCACCTCTCAAGAGGCTGGCTTACCCACCATTGGTGGTTCCTCTCTTCCCTCCTACCGCCTCAAGCCACACAGCCCATTGGAGACCACGTCCAATGCCCTAGTTTCTAGTAGCTAGTTAGATGTTCTTCCTAATTTAATTTTTGCGTTATTTTACTGCTTAGTAGTGTAACGATCCTTTGCCTGAATGATGCATGCACAATCTTTCACTAGATCCATGCATGCATCCATCTTGTGCTAGTTAGAATTTATGTTTTCAAGCTTTCATGTACAAGCATGTCTCTAGATCTGATTGTATTGATGACCATTCTTAAGGAAATAAAATCAATATTTGCATGATATCTATTTCTATGTGAGTTGCCTGTTTTATATTCTTATCATAACTGCAACAAAATGTTTATCCCTGAAGATATTAATGAATTAGCAATTGATCTATTTTCTGCCAGTCGTCATCGCATCATTGAGATTGTGCACACACCAACTCACATTTTCACATTCGTGATATATTTAACCCATGCACACGTTATCTGCTAAATAAAGCGACTGGCGCATCTTTAACTCACACCTTAGAAATCGGGGTAAAGTTTTAAGCAAGTCGTGAAGAAAAGAATCAAAAATCAATTTCGTTTTTCTAAACGCCTCCCTGACATCGATCGAGACTCACCATCTCGTTAACTTAATTTTTGTTGAGTTGTATTTTGCAACTGTACTACGACGTGTTTTAATCAAATCCACCCATTAGAGAGTAAGGTATGCTGTTGACGGGGTGAGATCGTGGTTTTAAAAGATGTGCGTTGTAGTATAAACGAAATCGCCTTGAAAACAAATAAGAAATTTTTATTACTCGAAAACCTAAGTATCCGAGGTCAAACATCTGGAGCAAATGAAATTTATTCACTAATCTCAATAATGTAATTCAAACACTTAAATTTACTCAAAAATCTAATTCAAACTAGAATGCAAGAGTTTATGAATTGAAATGTAGCAAAATAGAATAGAGAAATTGAATAAGAGGTAAAAATATTTGATCTTTCTCCTTTGGATCTTCTCTTTCTCTTTTTCTTCTTCTTCTCTGCCTTAGCTTTTCTTTCTCTTCTCTTGCCTTGGTAATTCTCTGCCTTTCTTCTTCTTCTTGTTCTTTGGCCTTCTTCTTTCTTCTTTCTTTCTCTTTGGTTCTTCTCTTTCTTCCCTCTTAGACTTAGCTTTCTCGGCCCTTGATTTCTTTCTTCCTTCTTTCTTCTTTAGATCTTCTGCCTTTGCCTTCCTTTTCTTTAGCCGCACCTCCGCTACAGTACTTCTTCTTCCTTCCTTCTTCTTCTACCTTTTCTTTCCTTCTTCTCTTATGACTTCACTTGTTTGCTGCACCCTCTTTGCTTTCTCTTTCTTCTGCTTCTTTCCTTTCTTCCTTCCTTCTTCTTCCTTTACTGTGGCCACAGCTTCCTTCCTTGCTTGGCCTTAGCTTTACCTTGCCTTAGCTCCTCTTCTTCTTCCTCCTGCAAAGTGAACAGCAAAACCTATCCCCTACCCTCCCCCACGTCACTCTCTCTTTATTTCTCTCTTGGGTTCGCTCTCCCAGAGCCAGGTAATCAGGTTGGGTTTCGCGTGACCGGGTCCAGGAGCACCGACGTGGGTGTGGTGCGTGAGGAGTGCAGGGTATATGGGTCAGGTACCAGGTCCGCGTAGGTGTGGGTCGCGGACGAGGCGGGGGCGAGGGACCTCACCCCTTGACTTGAGGCGAAGAGCTAGAAACACAAAAGCAATAAATACCACTCACCATGCGCTAAAGTTGCTGAGGTGGGACTAAAAGTCCCACCCGCTTCGCTCGCACCCGCAGGTGAGGTTCACCTTCAATTGTCGCTTCTGGGATCTCCTTCAAGGCCAATTGCCTAGACAGCTGTATGCGTGAGACCAACCCGCACCTCTTGGAGCGTAGCACCTGGGTTGATGTAGCCTGATGCGAGCTTACGAGCTCTTTATTCTTGCTCCAATGGTGGAACGGGGGCCTAACTTGAAATCACTCAACACGGCCTTGCGGCCCCATTAAAACACCTGAGGAGCTTCGCCGTGTCACGACGAAGGTGAGGCGGTGGTTGGCTGGCCGTGGGGTGGCCTAGGCGTGCGTGCCTAGGTCGCTCTATGGCCGTGTTTATGGGTGTGTTCGGTAGGCGAGTGTGGAGGTGTTGGCGGTGGTTGGAAGGGCGGATGACGATCAGTGGATGATGGCAGAGGTGATGAGGGGTCTGGTGAGGCGTGTGGAGGTATGGAGCGATAGAAGAGCCTTCGCCAGTGGTCGGCCAGAGATGGAGAAGGTGGTGGTGGTCTGCGGCGTCGAGGGGTTTAAAGTGAATAGATAGAGAGGGGAAATAACGAGGAGAGGGAGAGGAAGAGTTCTAACCCAACTAAGTGGACAGAGGGGAGTAGAAAGACAGCTGGCCGTACCTGCCACTGTCGGAGAAGAAGACGTCCAGAGGAGGGAGAATGGCGATGATGACGGGGCTGGAGACACGTGCGCACGTATGGTGCAACGCAGAGGAAAGAGACGAAGATGGCTCTGCCACTGGTATTGTGGCAGTGCGACGAGATAGAGGAGGATGACTCGCTGGAGCTTGTTGGACACCTGGCCAGAGGAGAAGGGAGGAAATTGGGGTGATTCTCCAGCCAAGTCAAGCTGGAAAGATACGGTCGGAGGTGGTGGTCCTTATATAGGCACTGGCAGGGGCTCTTATGCTTGGAAGACAAGCTTCCAAGCGCACGGACCAGAGATGGAAACAATTGGAGACCCAAATCTCTCGTGTGTTCACACAAGAGATTGGGTGCGAATCAGTGATTGGGATCATGCTTAGATGGAAGGGAATTCCTCAGAGAATCTCCCTTCCAAATCTGGGAGATCTCTGAGGAATCAGGGAGTAATCCCCTTCCATTCCTCACCGAAGTAGGATTCCTCCACTTTAATGGTGGAGGGACCTGATTGTAAGAGTGGCAAGGAAGTTAGGGGGTCTGTGCAAGGATTTTCAAAAGATAGGGATCAAAATGTAATTGGGTGGGCTCCTATACTTCAGTATGCGGATGATACGATTTTTTTTGTGGAAGGATCTATGGAGGAAGCCCAAGCTTTGTGTCATATGGTCAACATTTTTGGAGAACTTTCAGGTCTTGGGCTGAACAGAGAGAAGTCAAGTTTGGTTTGTTTTGGATTACCTGAGGCTGAGCAAGGTGATATTTCTGCTGTTTTGGGGACCCCCCACATCAGCCTTCCTATCAAATACTTGGGACTGCCACTGAGGTGCTCTAGAATGAAGAAAAGAGATTGGAATTGTCTTTTTGATAAAATTTCAGTGAAGCTGGATGGGTGGCATAGCAGCTTTCTTTCCAAGGGTGGAAAACTCATTTTCCTCAATTCAGTGATCACCTCTATCCCTATTTTCTACCTTTCCATCTTTAAAGCTCCTAAATCCATATGGAAACGGTTGGATGTATTGAGAAAGAGGTTCTTTTGGAGGGGGTCCAAGCATGAGGGCAGATTTATGCAGCCACTGAAGTGGGAGCAGATCTGCCAGCCAAAGGATAGGGGTGGACTTGGGATTAAATCCCTGAAATAGTTCAATGATGCTTTATTGCTTAAGTGGGCAATTAAATTATTGCAAGGAGAGATGAAGCCTTGGACTGCCTTGATTAGGGACAATTATGGATCTTCAAATAGTGTACTATCTAGTCTGCAGCCTAGCAGACCCTCGCCCTTTTGGAATTCAGTGATCAGAGCATTGGCTGATAACATGCATCTGCTGCAGCCGGCTCTTGGGGATGGCAGGTCCTTCAGCTTCTGGAGTGAAGGTTGGTCCTGGCTGGGTGTTCTGAAGGAGGCTTATCCAAGGGCCTTTGCAGTAGCATCTGATAAGGAGGGGACTGTTAGCAGATTCTAGTCTAGCAGTAGTTGCAGCTGGAAACTGAATGAAGAAGATTCCACCAAAAGGGGCGCCCGGCTGTGGGATGAAAGGAGGAATCTGCTATCAGACCTTGAAAGCTTTAGGCCAAGACTTGGAGTGGAGGATAAATACACCTGGGATGGGCTTTACACTATGCAGTGTGGTTACAATAGAATCATGGAAAATGGAAGTGAGTGGAGCTATGACTTCATTGATTAGAAAATTTGGCTTCTGAAGATCCCCCTCAAGGTACAAATATTTCTTTGGTTGTGTAGGAGAGAGGGTTTGATTACAGGTGATCAGTGACACAAAAGGATGGGAGCTGCTCGTCATGAATGTTACTTATGTGGGAGGCACACTGACAACATTAATCACATTTTCTCCTCTTGCCTGGTCACCAATGCTGTATGGAGGAGGACTTGCTAGGAGCCACTACCAACTTGGGTTTCCATCAGGCATGGGTTTGGTGTGAGAGAGAAGCCACATGTGCATATGGCTGACACTCTCTGGTGTATATGGAAGGCGAGAAATGCGAGGCTTTTTCAGGAGAGATTGGTGTGTTGTAAAAAAATTGTAAGAGAGTGCTGGTCCCTCATACATACGTGGGGATTTGGTTTGTAATTTCTCTTTCTTAATTATATGATATACCTTCCCATATCGCCATCGTGAGACGATAGCTTTCCTTTTTGTTTCAAAAAAAAAAGTAATTGGGTGGACTATTTTGCAAAGTAGGACAAGATGACCTCCCCTTAGGTCCAAATTTTAATACAAACCTAATTTGAACCTAAGGAATCCAATGGTGAAATTGGATTTTAAGTTTGACCACATTTGACTGGATATTTTACACAAAAACTTAAATTAGGTCAAATAATGAGCTAGGACCCCAATCTAGGTCAAAATAGGTTCCAAAGAACAATTTGAAGGTTCTAAACCCTAGGGAATATTTTTCCATGAATTTTAGAGGGTTTAGTTGATTTTTATCCTGACCAGAACCTTGTTGAATTAAGTAGGTCTATTTTAGGGTTACAAGATGTCATTTAATTCCTAGACTACACATGAACCCATTTCTGACTGAACCAACCCACTTTTTATCTTATTCAGACCATTTGAACTATGTTTAGCTTCTGAGAAATCCCGTTGATGTATTGCAATGGTAAAATTACAGTTTTACCCTTTATTTCATGTTTTCTTCTCAAAGCATTTCTTCCTTGAATTAAGCCCTTTTTTAGGTTATGTAGGAGCTCTTATTCTCTTTCTCAGGTCAAAATGAGCTAGTTAGGGCACATGATGAGGTTCTCATCATATGCGTCTTTAGGCAGTCCCTCAACATGAGTAATCTATTTATCAGGCGTGACGTTGACCCTAAAAATGACCTCTACTTCACCGGTTATTGGCACTTGAGGGGGTGAATGAACGTCCTGGGGTCATGCTGCCATTGTCGTCGGGATTTGCCGGTGATATTTGAGAAGGGGGAGTCGTGGAGATATTCCCTACTCTGCTAGGGGTGTAATGGGTTCACCCACCTCTTGATGTTCTATAAACACCACATTCACCCCTTGGAGCTGCTGAATATTCTCCCTATGGTAATCCTCTTGACCCTCTATGGGTCATTTGCCCTTGTCTTCACCCTCATTTCATTTCACGAAATGTGCCAAGTTACCATGCTGAATTTGAGACTCAATCTGGTCGCGTAGATCTTGGCAGTCTTTAGTGGCATGTGTCAGGACTATTGATATTTACAATAAGGCCCCGAGTCAGCCTTCTTTTTTTAAGGCTTTGGCGACGATAAGAAGTCTTTGTTAGTTAACCATACTGCCGCCAATACATCTGCTTGATTCATAGCCAAGGGAGTGTATCTTTTAAAAAAGTCCTGCCTATGCTGGTAGGGAGTATATTCTTCAAAAAAGGCCTGCCTAGGTTGCTCGGGACCGTTATTTCGGCCATTGTTCGACCTCTCTCCTCTATGGTCCTGGAAGTTTCCCTTCCGCTTGTTAGGGCAGACACCACCACGAATAGATATAGGGGTAGGCTCCCCTGTTACCTTCTTCTCGTTAGGGGAATAACAATCATCCCCATATCTGTTAGCTAACCAGCTACGAGAGCGGAATGAATCATCTTGTTCCACGAAACTCATGGCTTGATCCCATAACTTTGCCATGTTCGCGATGGAAAATCATTAATATCTTACTAGAACCTCTAACTTAGTAGGACTAATTTAAAATATTGAATGGCAATTGCATTGTGGGGCCTTTTGCACTTAAAGTACTGAGTCTTAAACTGGTCAAGATAAGATCGGAAAGACTTAGATCTCTGTTTGACATCCTTTTGGAATTGTCTCTCACCCATTGTTGTCTCACAAAGTATTGGCAGAATTTATTGGTTAGCTCCTAGAAACAAGAATTTGCCTTACCAGTAGTTTGTTGAAAGATTCAAGTGCCATGCCAGAGAGGTATGACGGGAATACCCGGTAGAGTACCCCATCAGGACAACCATGAACGAGCATCATATGACGGTAGCTCGCTACAAAGCTATTGGGGTCAGATGTCCCGTCGAATTATGCTAGGACAAGGTGTTTGAACTTCTCTGGCAAAGGGGTGGTCATCACTTCTTCTGTAAAGGGGTACGTGGTGACATATACCTATGGGTGTATACCCCTCATTGCCCAGGTGGCTTATCAGATGATCTCAGGAAAAGATCCTCCTCCACTTGTCACCTTAGGGTGAGCTCTCGACTGCTCCTCTGATTCCTACAAAGGCAGAGGTGGAGCTTGGGGTGGACCTAGAGGGACTTCCGCTGTTTGGCTACTAAGCTCACGCTTTAACTTTTCGAGCTGTTCGCACAGGTGCGCATTTTCCTCTATAAGTACCTCTATTTTGATGCACCAAAATTATGCTATCTGCGAAACTAATCTTTCAGGACTCTCTCATGGATTAAAGCTAGAAGATTGCTGACTTTGTCTCTATGCCTTCTTTATTTTTATTGAGTTGAGATTATTTTGTAAGGAACCTCAAAATAAGTTTCAAACTGATTTTCTCACTTCTCATAAAAAAATAAGTTTTTAGGGTTATTGATCGACCAAATAACAAAATTGATCGGCCAAATGGATTGATCGAATAACCAACTTAATTAATCGATCAAATCAACCCATTTTAGGAAGTTCATAAATACCCCTTTGATCAACTATTTAGGTTAATTAATCAACCAATTGTTGATTGATCAAATAACTAGTTTGATCGACCAAACTATCTTAATTGATCGACCAATTTGATTTCCTTTTCTGGTTGATTTGCTAGTATAAATAAAGGTCGTACACAGCCTTTTTCAAGCACACTCTCAAGAAATATTCCATCTAAAAGAAAGAGCTTTTCATTCTTCCCTCTAATTGCTTCTGTGCTTCTGCTTTCTCGACTTTCAAAGCACGTCGATTCAAACCTCTGCTGAAATCTGGTTTGACTTTCCTTGAGGTTTGATAGGTTTATATTTCTTTTATATTACTTGTTGCTTTTGATTACGGATCCCAAGCTATTGGGAGAAATCCGTTGTGTTTCTCTTCAGGTTGTTAAGAGAAGGGATCATTGTAAGAGGTTGTGCCACCCTCATTTCAAGTGGTGCGTTAATGGATTGACTAGCCTCAGCTCGTCGAGAAAATACTAAGCTGAGAGGCTTAGGTAGTGATTTTCACTCGGGAAGGGTTTCCACTATAAATCCAAGTATCTTCTGTGCATGAATTTTGTGGTTTAATTTGTCTTTGCTACTATGATATTTAAGTTTATAAAAGATGATACTATTTACCCCTCTCCTCTAGTATCCATTAAGATTCGTAGGAACCATCATTTGGTATCAGAGCAAGAGCGTTCAGAAGATGCCAAAGTCATCTGTCGACACATATGCTGAAAGGCAATCAGCAGTTCAGCCTCCACTCTTTGATGGAACGAACTATGGCTACTGGAAGACTTGGATGCAAATATTCTTGGAATATATGGGCTATGAAGTATGGGATGTCATCGCGTCCAAATACACATGACCAGAAATCAAGGAAGGAGTAGCAGCAACCCTGAATCAAAAGAAACTGGCAATGCACATTGTAAAAGCCTTGAATGCAATCTTTTGTGGAATCTCCAAGGAAGAATTCAATCACGCATATGCATGTAAGATAGCTCACAAGATCTGGAGCATCCTAGAAGTCACCTACGAGGGAACGTCAAAGGTAAAAGAAACTCGTATAAATTTACTAACTCAGAAATACGAGCTTTTCAGGATGAAAAAGGGTGAATCCATAAAGGAGATGTTTACAAGATTTACGGATATTGTAAACTCTCTACGAAATCTGGATCAAGACATGAAGAACAAAGTCTTAGTAAAGAAGATCCTTTGGTCACTCACCAGCAACTGGGAGATAGAGACCACAGCCATACAGGAATCAAAGGATCTATCTACTTTGAAACTAGACGATGTTGTTGAAAGTTTGATGGCTTACGAGGTCTAGCTTCAACACATGAAGGAGCATGAGAATGGAGTGAAGAAGACTGTGGCACTCAAAGCCAACGATCAGTCTGAAGATTTGTTAGGCAAAGATGAAGAAGACATAGCTCTTCTCTCAAGCAAGTTCAGGAAGTTTCTCAAAAACAAGAGTTGGAGAAAGAAGAAAGAAGAATCCAAGGCAGATACCATCATCTACTACTGATGAGGAAAATACATGGTTTTCTAAATACGAGTTTTTTTCATTGAGACGTGTAAATTTGCAATCAACTCTTAAATTTATAAAACCTAGATAGTGGAGTATCTAAGGTCGTCCAAGGAGTCTAATTTGTTAATCACAAAGATGGTTCTTTCTCTCACCTCTCAAATCGACACATGTATTTTTTTATTTTTCATTTTGTTATTTTTATGCTTTTCAAAACAATCGGGTATTCGCAAGCGAAGAGTACGCTAAAGAGTAAACCTATCACTAAACGTAAGTGACATGAATGAGTCTTCTCTTCTAAGCTTACCCTAGGCAAGTGCGCCTAGGGTAATTAGAAGAAGAAGATGTGGTGCACTAATTAACTAATAGCATGAAAAGCACACTAAGCTAGAAAATAGAAATTGGAAAGCAATTGAAATTTGTATTACTAGTAGTTCGATTACAGGTAGAGGAATGCTTCTACAAGAAAAATAGTAAACTACTAGCTAATACAAAGATAAAATAAAGATGAAGGGAAATCCCCTGGTTGAAGATCTGGTTGGCCCTTGCTCCAAGTGTCGTTGCCCCACACTTGAAAAGGGTTTTCCTTATCTTCTTGAAGTAGTCCTCCTCTAAGTAGTCCTTCAAGGTGGGCGTCAACCACCTTACTCCTCCTCTTGCTTGGTCGTCCCCTCTAGGTGTGAAGACCTCCTCCTTTGGCATGGCTAAGGGAGAAGAAGGAGAGGAAGAAGGCACCAAGGGGGCAGGTGTGTGCGCCCTTGATCTTCTTCTCCTCCTCTTCTTCCTTGGCATGAAGATGTAGTGGCTATGGTGAAACCTAACTAAGGGAAGAAGATGGGAATTATGTGGTGGTAAGGTAGGGTATTTATAGGATGGGAAGGGGGGTGGTTATGGTATATTTTGGAGGGAAATGAAGGGGTGCTTGGATATTTTTGGAGGGAAAAATGGGAAGGAAATGAAGAGCTTCCTTGGTTTTCCCTCCAAAAATACCTTCTAGAAGGTGTTGATTTTGGAAGGAAAAAATGGAGGGTGGAGATGGGTTGAAGGGGTAGGTGTAGGGTTGGATTTCAAGGGTTTTGGAGGGAAAAAATTGGCACCATTTCTAGGTGGTTTTGGAGGGAATTTGGTGCTGTCTTTTGGTGGTAGAGAGAGGTGAAGGGATGTGTAGGGTTGGCACCAAGATTGAGGTGGAGTGGTGGTAGCTTAGGTGGACTTAGGTAAGGCTAGTTGGTGGTGGGTGGGTTTTAGGGTTGGGTTTTGGTGGCAAAGGAGGTGACTAGCTAAGTTAAGCTAGCTTAGCTAGTAGGGAGTAGGGTAGAGAGGTAGAGGGAGCTACGGTTTTGGAGGTGATGAGCTGGAAGTAGCTGGAAGGAGCTATACTGGATTTGGTGGTTGCTGAAGAGAACTACAAAGAGCTACCTTAGCTGGCTTAGCTTGCTAGTTCTTTGCTAGCTGCTATGCCAAGCCAAGATGAGTTGGCTTCTGCTGATATGAGCTGAGGTGGGCTAGGTTTGGTCGTCCCGAAGAATACCTAGCTAGTTGGAGTAGCTAGCTTAGGTCAAGTAGCTCAGTTCAACCAAGTTGAGCTGAATTAGGTCTCCGGGAGCTGGACTTGAGCTGGCCTGAGCTGGTTGAGGTCATCGTCAGCTGACTAGGTGTAGCTAGTTGATGGAGTAGCTAGTCTAGTCAGGTTAAGTTTCTAGTGAATTGTTCTAAGTTGGAGGAGCTCGAATGGAGCTGGGATCATCTGACTTGAGCTAGTTTGAGCTACCATCTAGTTGAGGTGAACTGAATGGGGCTGAGGTGACTAGGTAGAACTACCATTCAGCTGAGATGAGCTGAATGGAGCTAGGGATGAGTTGATCCAGCTATAATGAGCTAGGATCCAGTTGGATGAGCTAAATCTAGCTGGGATCTAGCTCATAGGAGCTTCTTCTTCATCTTCTGCCTTCTTGAGTGCCAAGATACGTGGGATTTGACTTTATATCTATCCCGGACACTCAAATAGATGCATTAAAAATACAATAAAATGTAATGCATGCCTAACCTAGGTGAATGCCTAAATGCAGCCCAAAAACCTATTTGCGGAGTTAAAATCCTAAGAGATAGATCTGTTTTGGGGCATAAGAATGATAATAAATTAGTGTTTATCATACCCCCATGCTTATCTTTTGTTAGTCTCTTAGCAAAACTATTTTCACAAAATGAATTTTTGGGAAAGACTAATATTTTTACTTTTGAGGAGAAAAAGATTATGAGGCCTTGGTTGATTGAAAACATGAAAGGTACAGGATTTGTTAGAGATAAAACATCAGGATTCACCTTTGGATCCAAGAATTAGAAGAATTGGGATCAATGTATCTTTCAAAATTCACAAGTTAACTCGTTAATTCAAATGACCCAAAATCATTTTGCAGTTAGGATTTCCTTGGCTCTTGAATCTAATTCACAACTTGCATAATCTTTTAAAACCTTGTGTCGGTGCTTTGTGAACGCCAACATTTATAAGAATGTTTATAAGGTCGTGTTTTTCTTTTCTATTTTTTTTATCTCCCTGATTGCGCAGCAATCATAGGTCTTAATTGGCCTAAATTAGGCTAGGACTTAGCATAAGTTAAGGAAATTCATTCATGCATAAGCATTATCTGCATCTTTACTACTTTACTTTAGCTTTGCATAAAATAATGTTATAATATGCTGATTAAGTGCATTATGTCGATTGCAGCAAATAAGCTGATCAAGAGTTGGATCTGGAGCAGGATCTGAAGCTGGATCAGGAATAACGGGTGTTGTAGCAGAGCTGGAGCTGAAGACTTAGATTAGATGTAGGAATAATGATGTAAGGGAGTTAAGGTTTGCTATTCTATTAAGTAGAAATAAAGCAGTAAAATGTGAAGAGCTTAGGTCCATCCTAGCTCTAGGATAGCCTAGAGACTTCCCCCAAGCCTTAGCCACCCTTAGACTAGGTCACAACACCCTAGGAAGGCCCAAAACCCTAGTTCCAACCCTTATCTGGACGTCCAGATAAGTTATAGGACATCCAAAACCCTTAGCCATCTCCCACACACCTCAAACCCACTTCTGCAGTGTAATTGGACATTTAGACACTTTGTCAGACGTCCAATTTTTGCAGAATACCCAAAACAGAACCTAGAATTCCCCCTGACTCAGATTGGACGTCCAGAACTGAAGTCTGAACTTCTGATTTTTTAGTATAAGTCATTTGATTTTGTTTTTGGACGTCTGGGACTAGTCTCTAGTCCCTGTTTTGAGATTCAAGCCTTGATCTTCGATTTCTACCTCCCTAAACCTAATCCCAACCCCATAGGAACCTAAATTAAGGTGTCTTAACCCTAGTACATCACCTTTAGACCTACCTAAGGACCTAATTAGGTCCTCACCAAACCCAATTGACTTAGATCAAAGTCAATCGCCATCACCTAAGTCAATTGGACTCATTGAGTTCAATTGAGCTCAAATCTCAACCCACACAAGTTCAATTGGACTTAGTGAGAGCCCAATTGACCTAAACCCAACCTAATTGAATTATTTCACTCTCAATTAGGTTTAAACTCATTCAATTAAACTTAGGTTAAGTTTAATTGCAATTTCCCCTTAGCAATTAGGGTATGCAACCCCAATTCAAGGTATACACCTACCCAAACCCCTTAGGACCTAACCTAGACCTCTTAGACACCTAGGGCACGACCACACACACACACACACACACACAAATTCATGCACCCACACTTCTCTAGAGTTCTCTAGAACTCTCTTGAAGTGGCGCCAACTCTTGGTTGCCAAATTTAGCAACCAAGAGGCATTCAATTCTTAGATCCACAAATTGTGGATCTAAGAACTACTTCTATCCTCACTTGGATGGCCACTCTTGGAGCTCTCTCTAGAGAGTTCCACACTTCTCTAGAGAGAGTCCCTTAGGTTTATAAAAAGACCTAAGAGGTGGCCATTTTTACTGATCCACTTTTTGGCCATACTTGCTTGGCTCCATCCACCTCTACTTGGGCTAGCCGCCACCCTCTCCACTCCATCTCCACGAGTTGAGCACCACCTTGATGGACACCATGCCAGGATGCTGGATCACTCCTCCAAACTCTCTCCAAGGGTTGGCCTAAGCTCCATTGGCCACCCCTCATTCTCTTCTCAATCATTCCAAGGCCATCGGAGCCCACCTCCAAATGCCCTCACTTCTGATAGATTAGTAGCTAGCTCTTTACATTTACTGCTTTTATTTACTACTTAGTAGTGTAGTCCTTATTCTCCCCCAATGATGCATGCAAAATCCCCCCATAGATTCTTGTATGCGATTGTTTTCTGGTAGCTAGATTTACATTTTAAGTATTTCTGTACAAGCTTTTCTCTACAGTTCTTGTTGCAAACAGCTCACCAAATGAATGAATGAAAGATGCATTTTTATATATATATCTCTATGTTTTGAAATCACCATGAGCTTCTTGATTGCCATCCTTTTTGCGTGATTCAAGTTGCCTGTGTTCACTTGTTTATCTATTTAGCAACAAGCATGTCATTTCTTGAAAATATAGAAAATCTAACTATAGATGCATTTTCTGTAAACAGTCACCACCTCACTAGAATCGTGCGCATAGAAACTCAAACTTTCACCTTTGTGATCTATTTAACACATGCGCTTGTAATCAGGGTTCATAATAGAAGTGGTGAAATCTTAATCAGACGATCGGAAATCGGCATGCAATTTTAAACAGAGTAGAATAGTAAAAGATCGAATTCAAAAGTAAAACAAATGCCTCCCAGAGACGAATGACCGGGACTCAAAGTCTCATTTTCTTTTATTAAATATTTTTGTTGGATCGTATTTCGTAACTATACTACGATGCATTTTTCTAATCAAATACTCGATCTACGACCTAAACACTCCCCCATGCTTACTCCTAGTTTAATCCTACAACAGATGTGTCGGGATCATTATTCTTGTTACCAATTCTTGAGGGTGCTCTGGCACCAGCACTTCGAGATAGTACTATCCAAGACACCACCTAGGTGCTCACAACCTCAAAACACAATGCGGTGTAAAGGGGTGCTCTAAGCGAACTCAAGCTCTTGCTTCGATGTTATGGGTAGAGCACCGTCCAAGACACTTAAGCTGCAAAATTACGCCTTAATGCTCCATCTAAAAATATGAGATATAGATATAAGCAGCGTCGAGGCGATAACATGTTAACATCGCATCCTCAAAGGGGGCATTTTCCTCCTCAGTGGGAACTCAAACCAATGATCAACTTCGGATTTCACCAGACTAAACATGGGGTCTTTCTAGTTTTTTCTAATTTGTTTGTAAGTGTTGGCTGTGTGTGAAATTTGACACAAGAATTTTCCAAGAGATGCAAGTTTTTGAGTCGAAAACTAAGCCAAGTAATTTCCAAGTCACAAAAAGAGATCAAGTAACCTGAATCATCACAAGTTTAGGTGGAATTTAGAGAAAGATACTTGATCTAGTCTAAGAATAGACCTAGAAATTCTAAAAATTGGATCCGCATTCTAGTCCCTAGTTTGTTAAGGATTAAATCCCATTGTACCTAAAAATGAATCTTTCAACCTTAGTCCTGATTTGTAAAATTTTCCTTAAAGAGTTTTATAATTTTCCTATAATGAGATGCATACGAAAGAAAAATTGTATATTTTTAGGTTTTGAAAATCCTGAATCGATCGTCAAAAGTTAAAATCATGCATTTCCTCGGCAATGGTGCCAAAAAGTGATGCGGAAAATATGCGATTTTCTAAATGCAGGTTTTTTTCTTTGAGATGTGTAAATCTGCAATCAACTCTTAAATTTATAAAACCTAGATAGTAGAGTATCTAGGGTTGTCCAAGGAGGCCAATTTGTTAATCACAAAGATGGCTCTCTCTCTCACCTCTCAAATCAACACATGTATTTTTGTATTTTTCATTTTGTTGTTTTTATGATTTTCAAAACAATCGGGTATTCGCAAGAGAAGAGTACGCTAAAGAGTAAACCTATCACTAAACCTAAGTCACATGAATGAGTCTTCTCTTCTAAGCTCACCCTAGGCAAGTGCGCCTAGGATAATTAGAAGAAGATGTGGTGCACTAATTAACTAATAGCATGAAAAACACATTAAGCTAGAAAATAGAAACTGGAAGGAAATTGAAATTTGTATTACTAGTAAGTCGATTACAGGTAGAGGAATGCTTCTACAAGAAAAATAGTAAACTACTAGATAATATAAAGATAAAATAAAGATGAAGAAGGGAAATCCCCTGGTTGAAGATCTGGTTGGCCCTTGCTCCAAGTGCAGTTGCCCCACACTTGAAAAGGGTTCTTTTCTTCTTGAAGTAATCCTCCTTAAAGCAATCCTTCAAGGTGGGAGTCAACCACCTTGCTCCTCTTGCGTGGACGTCCCCTCTAGGTGTGAAGACCTCCTCCTTTGGCATGGCTAAGGGAGAAGAAGGAGAGGAAGAAGGCGCCAAGGGGTGGGGTGAGTGCCCCCTTGATCTTCTTCTCCGCTTCTTCTTCCTTGGAGTGAAGATGTAGTGGCTATGGTGAAACCTAACTAAGAGAAGATGGGAATTATGTGGTGGTAGGGTAGGGTATTTATAGGATGGGAAGGGGGGTGTTTATGGTATTTTTTGGAGGGAAATGAAGGGGTACTTGGATATTTTTGGAGGGAAAAATGGGAGGGAAATGAAGAGGTGCCTTGGTTTTCCCTCCAAAAATACCTTCTAGAAGGTGTTGATTTTGGGGGAAAAAATGGAGGGTGGAAATGGGTTGAAAGGGTAGTTGTAGGGTTGGATTTCAAGGGTTTTGGAGGGAAAAAGTTGGCACCATTTCTAGGTGGTTTTGGAAGGAATTTGGTGGTGTCTTTTGGTGGTAGAGAGGGGTGAAGGGATGTGTAAGGTTGGTGCCAAGATTGAGGTGGAATGGTGGTAGCTTAGGCGGACTTAGGTAAGGCTAGTTGGTGGAGCTAATTTGGTGGGTTTTAGGGTTAGGTTTTGGTGGACAAGGAGGTGACTAGATAAGCTAGTAGGGATTAGGGTAGAGAGGTAGAGGGAGTTAGGGTTTTGGAGGTGATGAGCTGGAAGTAGCTGGAAGGAGTTGTACTGGAGCAGGTAGCTGTTGAAGAGAATTGCAAGGAGCTACCTTAGCTGGTCTAGCTTGCTAGTTCTTTGCTAGCTACTATGCCAAGCGAAGATGAGCTGGCTTCTGCTGATATGAGCTGAGGTGAGCTAGGTCTGGTCTTCCCGGAGAATACCTAGCTAGTTGGAGTAGCTAGCTTAGGTCATGTAGCTTAGTTCAACCAAGTTGAGCTGAGTTAGGTTTCCAGGAGCTAGACTTGAGCTGGCCTGAGCTGGTTGAGGTCATCTTCAGTTAACTAGGTGTAGCTAGTTGATGGCAGTAGCTAGTCCTAGTTAGGTTGAGCTTCCAATGAATTGTTCTGAGCTGGAGGAGCTCGAATGGAGTTGGGATCAACTGACTTGAGCTAGTTTGAGCTACCATCCATCTGAGGTGAGCTGAATGGAGCCGAGGTGAACTAGCTAGAGGTACCATTCAGGTGGGATGAGTTGAATGGAGCTAGGGACAAGTTGATCCAGCTAGAATGAGCTAGGATCCAGCTAGGATGAGCTGATCTAGCTGGGATCCAACTATAATGAACTAGGATCTAGCTGGGATTAGCGGATCTAGCTGGGATCTAGCTCATAGGAGCTTTTTCTTCATCTTCTACCTTCCTGAGTGCCAAGATATGTGGGATCTAACTTTATATCTATCCTTGACACTCAAATAGATGCATCAAAAATATAATAAAATGCATTGCATGCCTAACTTAGGTAAATGCCTAAATGTAGCCCGATAACCTATTTGCGGAGTTAAAACCATAAGAGCTAGATCTGTTTTAGGGCATAAGAATGATGAGAAATTGGTGTTTATAAGCTACAACTGCACACGGAAGGGACACATCAAAAAGGATTGTCCACTTCTTAGGAAGGAATAAGAGAAGAAGAAATTCCCAAGAAGGGATGGGAAGAAGAAGGCTCTTCAAGCCACCTGGGATGAGTCAGACTCAAGCTTAGTGGAAGAAGAGACCTGCAGTGATGAACCTCTTCTATGACTCATGGCCCTTGAAGATGAGGTAACATCTTGTTCGTAAGTTGAATTATTAGAAGCTTTCTTTGAAATGCATGACATAGCTAAATCACTAAAGATAGAAAATAAAAGCTTAGAAAAACCCTTAGGAGAAGAGAAAACACAAAAAGATACACTTGCTTCACAAAATAAGGACCTATCTATTGAAATTACTTCACTAAGATCACAGATAGATAACATAAAAATAGACAAACAAATTAAAAGAGAACTTTGCTATTTTTCTAAACGATCTAGCTAAATTCACTAAAGCTAGTCAAAATGTGCATAAACTCTTAGAAACACAAACCTAGAGCACCATAAAATTTGGGTTAGGATACATACCTAAAACTGATCATGAAGCATCTAGTTCTAGTCAAAGGAAAGAGAAAGGTAGCTTGCCCAAACAAGCAGCACCAGCTAATCATCGTGGACCCAAGCAAAAATGGGTGCCAAAAGCACTCTTGAAATCCTATTTTGTAGGTCAAGTAGATTAAAAGAGGTGGACATATCGAGAAACAAATGGAAACCTAAAGCCAATTTATAGATCCAATGATCCAAGACCTTACAAATGCAAACAAATGACAGCATCGAGAAGAAAGAAGATGGATCATGGACAGCGAGTGTTCGAAACATATGATAGGAGAGGAAGGTCTGTTCCTGCAACTCCATTGCCAGGAAGGTGGTACAGTCACGTTTGGGAACAACCATAAGGGTTGTATTATTGGTACTGGCCAAGTTGGAACTCCTCTACTTTTGATAATGTGCATCTAGTTAATGGACTAAAACATGATCTTTTTAGTGTAAGTCAAATCTCTAATAAAGGATATAAAATTACTTTCACCTTAAATGGTTTTAAAATAAGCGATAAAGAAACTAAATAAATTCTTCTTAAAGGAAACTGACATAAAGATATTTATATTGTCAACTTCGACAAGTGTGACAACTGTTGAAGTGGAAAATCCCCGGCAATGGTGCCAAAATGTTGAGAGTGGAGAATCGTCGCAAAAAGATTGAATTTGGAAAACTCGTCGTCTTAGCATAATTTGTGAAAAAAATCCGTCAATAGATAATTTTAACCGAAACTCAAAAGGGATTCCTGGTCAAACACAGGGAAGGTACGTTTGATCAAAAACCACGTTTGATTTGTTGTCACGAAGTAGATTAGCTGGTTGAATTGAATCTACACTATCTATCTACTTAAAGAATAAAAAATAGAAGAGGGAGAAAGAATAATACAAATAAAAACCAAATAGAGAGAGAATGAGCAGGTATTTCATAATCATTGAATGAGGTTTGTTACAACAACTTGTTACAGCTACTTGTTACACTAGAAAGAAGGAAATCTGCACTAGAAAGTAATAAAAGAGAAGGTGGAGAGAAGTTATCCTCCTCGACGGCTACTTAGAGGACAAGCTGCGTTGACGAAGCGCCCGAAAGAATGTGGTGAGATACGAGACGAGGGAGAACGAAGACTGATGACGGAGGACGGGACAGGACAACGTCGCAATGGGATCCACTTCTTGAACGGCGGTGAGAAGACAACCACAGGTGCTCCACGAACGGGGATGAGAAGGTGGAAAAATTATATTTTAAACTTTAATGAAGCATCCTGGG
This sequence comes from Thalassia testudinum, assembly GCA_037157565.1. NCBI lineage: Eukaryota > Viridiplantae > Streptophyta > Magnoliopsida > Alismatales > Hydrocharitaceae > Thalassia > Thalassia testudinum. The sequence continues at coordinate 32,960,874 of JAZHRO010000036.1, forward strand.
TTTGGGACAAGATCTTAGAGCTTTGGAGGGGGTAAGAGAAGAGAGGAAGGGATGAGAAATTTGAGTGGTAGGGATGCCCTTTTATAGATGTAAGAGTTGAGGGCAAAAGAGGCATTTCACTCTTTAAAACATTAATGTACAGATCTTTAGTGACGGATTTAAACGTCACTAAAGACCTAAATGTGCTCTTAGGTCATGTGCACTCGCCTGCCACTTCTTCTCCCTTGTCTTTAATGCATGTGCATGTTCGCGTGCTCTCAGCCGTCAAATTGAAAGATCGGACGGCTTAAAGATGCATGTGCCTGCTCCTCTTCAACGCGCCCAATGCCCTCGAGATCTCGGCCATCCATCCTCGCATTCGGCGGCTCAGATTGCTCACGTCTCTTATCCTTCAAACGTTAAGAGGCAACACGACCTCTTCATCATAGTTGGATCATGATTTGACACCTGAGAATCATGCTTGCCAGCGCTTCAAATTGCTTGCTTAGCGCATCTGATCGGGTGTACACATTGAGCATCTAATCGCTTGTCCACTTGATATGAAGATTTGAGCCATTGGCGCTCAATTGAGAGGCTTGATTTCATGCTCGCACACGAGGAGGAGAGGGCAGCACAGCAGCTCGAACATGTGCCTTTTGCGCGAATAGTGCCTTAACCATTGCGCCACGGCCTCTCTTGAGGTGAGCTTCTGATTTAAGGCACGTGCATCCATGGTCGTTGGATCAGGATCCAACGGCCCATATCAGATGAGAGCATGAGGAGAGAGAGAGCAGCGGGTGTTCTTGGGTCGGTGTGGGTGGCTAAGATGGTGCCACGTGGCGCCATCTAGGCGTCCATTTTCCAATGCTTATAGATGGTGCCACGGATGACTGATTGAATTGATTTTCATGTCGTTGGGCTACGATCGTCGATCCGAACCCATCCGTGTGGTCGGATTTGTCATCTGAAGTATGAATTTACACCACCTGACCTCCTAACCTTTGATCTTTCTCAGACTGCATCTGATGCTATGGAAGTTCGATCGGGGTGATCTTGGAGTCATTGAACTTCGATCGTCACCCTGATCAGATCCGTATGGTTAAATATTCAATCCGAGGCCCTAATTAAATATCGCGTTGTTGATAAACGCCAGTTTATCATTATCGTTAGCATTCATTCACATCTAGTTCCTAAGATTTTGTCCACTTCATTGCATTATATCATTGCATTTAGCATGCATGTGCATTTAGGGTTTAAAGAATACATTAGCATTCATTTTACATTATCTCATGTAGTTTCTATTTGATTGCTAGGGATGAATGCATTGGAAATCAGAGAAACCCTGGCAGTATGGAAGGCATTTAGAACATTGTGAAGACAGAAGCTCCAGTAGTTGGACCCCAGCTGAACTCAGCTGGATCCAACTCAAATGCAACTCCTACCCTACTCCCTCTCCACCTTAATGGCTGTCCACTTGCATTAAAACCACCAACCATTGGTGCCTAAAATACACTCCTTGGCACCCTTTCACATGGTGCCAAGGAAGCTTCCTAACCACCATCCCAGCCACCCTCCTTGGCACCCTTTCACATGGTGCTAAGGAAGCTTCCTAACCACCATCCAAGACACCCTCCTTGGCACCCTTTCACATGGTGCCAAGGAAGCTTCCTAATCGCCATCTATACTAGCCTATAAAAAGAACCCCCATCCTACCATTCAAACCATCCTTGGCAAGCAACAATTCTTCCTCCTATCAAACACCTATATCCACCATACATCTCACGCCCAAGAAATGAGAAGGAGAGAAGAAGATTAAGGGAGTAACCTACCCGCTCCCTTGGTGCCTTCTTCCTCTTCTCTCTCCTTCCTTGTGCCACGCCAAGGAGTAGGCTTCCATCTAGGGAGGATAGCCAGGTAGGAGGAAAGAAGGGTAGAGGACGTCCACATTTGAGAGGAGCAACTCAAGGAGCTAGAAGGAATTCTTCTTCAAGTTTGGGAGCCACCATTCTTGGAGCGAAGGCTGCCTTAGCTACTCAGGAGAACTTTCTATCTTTTATTCTGTTGCATTTTAATTCCTGTTAAGCATTCATCTACCTAGGGATTAACTAAGTGGAACCTCTACTTAGTTAAGCTCCTTAGGTACTTTGTAAACATTGCTTCTTAATAGAAAAGTGTCCTTCATTCTTGAATTTTCAATTTCAAGTAACGACTTATTTATTTTAGTGCATCGCATCTCTCTTCTAATTACCCTAGGCGCACTTTCCTAGGGTGAGCTTAGAAGAGAGGACTTCTCTTCTCACCTAGGTTCTAGTTTCTAGTCAAGTTTCTTTAACGTAGTTCTATCTTTGCATTCGTATCCCGCTTATTTCCAAACATAAAAATTTACAAATATCAAAATACAAAAAGAGAAGTGTTGATTTTAGAGATGAGATAGAGAATAACTTATTTGATTAACAAATTGGCCACCTTGGATGACCCTAGATACCACCACTATCTAGGAATATAAATTTAAAAACTGATAAGTTTTGCACATTGCAACTACATTAAAACCCCCATTTATAAAATTGTGTAAATCTTGCATCACCTGTACCCTGACCACAAAAAGAGAAAATTAACCTAAATTTTATACAATCTAACCTAAATGTGAGATGATGCATGTTATGCAATATTTATAATGTATGATGCAACTATATGACTAAGAACACACATAAATAGATGGTTTATGTGATATAAACGTGTTTACATCACACCCACATCCTACCTTTTGCTAGTCCCTAGCAAAACTACATGCTATTTATAAGAGAATTAGAATCAGATTTCTCGGGCAAAAGTTATTTTTCAACTCTTAGGAATTTCAACTAAGACCTGAACTACAGAGACACAACAGCACTTGGGTGTCTGCCAAAATGCAGACCGCCTCAAGCTCTCGCCTTATTCAAAGAAGGATCTTTTTCTTTTTCTTCTTTTCTAATTTTTTTTGAATTTTTTGAGTTTAGGGTTTCAGAGCAGCTTTCTACGGCTACTCAACCCACCCAAGACTCGATGAGAACTCTAAGTTCTAAGATCTTTTTGTAAAAAGTGTTAGACTTACTGATAGACAATCAGAACGGACTTTGGGTTTCTACGCCTCTAGGTGACCTTAAAAAGAATTCTGCCTAAAGGTGTATCTATTCGACCGGTAGCTTTCTCCCTACTTTAATTTTTATGGGGTCAACACAAGGATGAACCTAGCGTATATCTTCCCAACTTATTCTACTTCTCCGCTTCTTCCTAAGTGTTTAGGAATTATACGTGCATTTTTGTGACCTGGGTTCTAGACAACCGACCAATGGGCTGTTACCCACGATAACTTGCCAGCCATACTCGTGCGGTGAAGTGTGGCTTATTTCTTTTTTTTTCTTTCTTCTTTTCTATTTTTCTCTCTTTTTGGATATTTTTCTTTTCTTTTTTTCTAAGTAGGTGGCTTCCTTGATCTAAGATTTACCTAAAGGCAGCAGGAAAAGAATGATCGTGTGGTTGGGCTCTGGACAACCGACCAATGGGCTGTTACCCACGATAACTTGCCGGCTATACCACTGTGGAAGGTTCATTAGCTACCCAATTTCTGTAAAAATCATCAAAAAGCGAGTCAGTGCAAATAGTGTGTAGATTATTAGGCTAAAAATCCCCTCAAATTAAAGAGCGGGTTGATAAGTTGTGTTACTTATCACCCCAACTTATTTAACCAATTTAAAATGAAATTTCAAATGGCGAGGACTCGATAAACAAATCCACATTTTAGTGACACCAGGGATGAGTAAGCCCTAAGACCTGAAGGATCTAAGTGTTCAAGTCATACAATTTTATTCTATAAGATTGAAAATTTTCTAAAGCCCAAGTTCTCTTTCCTAATTCAACTTTTTTTTTTCAAAAATAAAGAGAAAATAAAAAGAATCAATGGAGCTAACAAGATGATTCAGATAATGATATCCACCCCCCCATGCCTATCTAATGCAATGTCCTCATTGTATTAGAAAGACATAAAATTGAATGGAGTAGAGAAGAAAGCACCTGAATTTCGTGATTAACAAGTCAGCTCTGAGATAAAAAAGAAACTGTATACGTACTGAATTTAGTGCCATCAGCTAGGCACATTATACAAAAGAAGAAATAAAGAATTCACAAGTGTAGGTTAGAATCAGGATAGGAAAATCTATTTTTCGACCTGTTAGGAGATGTCCATAGATGTGGACCAAATTGTGGTGTTGACCCATACCCCATAGTCGAGTATATCTAATATTTTGGATAAAAATTATCCAAAACCTAAGATCAGCATACAAGCGGGGTTGGGCCTGCGATTTGTAAGGATGCAACCCAAGACCAAAAAGTTAGATTACAGAGAAATTAAGCTCAAAAGGATAATCAATGAATTTGTGCTTGGGTTGCACATCATTAGAATAAAAAATGTCATAAGGATCCTAGTAGAAGGTTGGGGGTTTCAGGAAAATAGGAACCCTTAGACTTAGTCTTCTACTTCCTCCTAAATTGGCTTCTCAAATCATCATTTCCCACTTCCTATCCTCCATAATCAAAATTTCAAATTCCGAGACTTGCATATTAATCACCCCATCTAAAATTTCCAAGTCTAAAAGTTGTGACTGAATCAGAATTGACTTGGGTCGAATGATCTCAAGAACAGAATCCTCATTATGTTCAACGGGGTGTGATTGAGGAATGGGGTTTTGAATTGAATCCTTCATGAAATGAGGATTTGAATCCACCATGCGAGCCCCAACAAGATGAAGTTGCTTAATTTTAGGGCCGTCAAATGATTCATTGAATTCCTCAGGCCCAGTCGTCTCACTGAAATTGTGTGCTGTAAACTCAGGTGAGACTTCGCATAATGATTCTTCACCTTTAGAATCAAAGAATTCTAAATCCGCATTAATGTACGTCTCAAAATCATCAATCACTTTTCGTTCCATGGAGACATACGTTTCCTCGTACCTCGGCTTAGGGATCTCAGGTGAAGAAATCAATTCATCCTTATTTGATTACTCTAGAATAACCTGGTCAACCCTGGCCTTGTAAAATGTGTCCCCCCCTACAGGTGCCTGAGCGGATTTTGACATTGGCTTTCCTGACAGGGGTTCATCCAGGGAATCATCCCAAGATTGGACTAAAGTAATCACAAATCTCATCCTCAATTTTGATAACTTCCCAAGTAAAAACTCACTCGAGTCTTTATCCTTAACATCTTGAAGCCAATCCAATAAATACTTATTAATATCGTCAATCATTTCAATCAGAGGCTCCAATTTTTCAGTACAAGGCGTTGGCTGAGCTTCTAAAGATTGTACGGTATTCCTTAAGTTAGTCAATACCTTATCTTGGACCTGGTTAACCTGAACCAAATGATTTGGTTCAGGGTTGGGCAGGTTTGGGTTCTGTCCAGGGTAGTCAATGAATTTTGGTTCTTGATACCCTCCTTGATAATAGGTCATTTTAGGTTGTCCATAAAGAGGTGATGACCTATACGGAGTGTAATTTGGGGAAGGGTAAGGATCAACATATCCTTCATGATTGTAGATCATATTAGGTTGTCCATATAAGGGTAGTGATCTCTAATCGATGTAGCTCGGAGAAGGATAAGAATCAAGATCATGTTGTCCAGGGTTAGACCCTGAACACGGAGGTCCGGAATTGTATTCCCAATCAGGATTATCCCAACTACAAGATGGATGAGAATAAGTTTGGTTAGAATAATGATCATTTTGGGAATAAGTAGTGGTAGAAGGGTAGGAGTGGAAGTGTGAATAGGATGTGGAAGGATCTATAATAGAACAGGGGGAAGAAAGGTGCCTTGAAATACAAACAATCAAACCTGTCTTCAAGTGGGCTAGCCAAAGACATACAAACTCCCAGAACCTATCTTGAGAAGAGGAAACGATTTGATCTACTTCTTTCTGGTCAATCGAACCAATTAGAGGGAGGGATTAGGGAGAAGGTTCTTCCCTTGGCTTTCACCTCAGGTTCCTTTGATACCCCCCAACTTCAATTGTTTGATTCTACTCCTTTAGCTAGACATCAGATTGAACGGTAGAAGCAGACTAATCGAAAATAATCTTGATCTAGGCTCCAAAGAGCGAGTCCAATCCTTAAGGCCAACGTCTACTCTGTTTTAATTAGGGTTAGGTTTGAATGTGCTTTGGAATGTGATGGGTCCTTTATCTAGGTTGTGCCCTTAATGATTGATTGAGATGTGTGTGTGTGCACAACTAGTGGGTTTCAAGGAAGATTATTTTTAGATGTAGTAAATTTTAGGATTTAAATCTTGCTTAGCAGCTTTTAGGATTCAACTTTAGGTATATTCAATCAAGTTCAGTTAGCACACTAGGTTTTGAAATCATAGGTGAAGAAGTCTTCCGTTAAAACTTAAAAGAATGTGGGGTGCCTGGTTAATCCTAAAAGTTGAACCTATTTGGTAGCTACTTGATGAGTTGCTTTTAGTTGAAGTGGTGTGACCCAAACAACTCAAACAATTAGCCTGATGCACCACTTAATTAGGAACACAAGTGATTACCTAATCTGATTTTTACTCAATTATGTGTTGATGAATGTACTGGTCCCAAAGATCGGGTTACCGGTTGAGTATGAAAAATCAAAAGAGGTTGTGAGATTTAAAAAAATTTTTCTTTTATATGAGGAGGGTGAGGCAGGTGGAAGTGTCAAATAAACAATCAGAACTAACCTTAGAGTTTATACAAGCTCCTAGGTTAATTAAAGTTTGTGTTATTAGGTGGTGGAATGAAATCTAGTGGGTAGGGAGGTGGGGTTACTTACAGACTCTTCAACAGCACTTTGCTCCAATCTACTACTTTTGCCCACCTCGTGAGAGTACCTGCAAAAATAATGAGAGAAGTGAGGTAAATGATCAATAAGTTGGAAAATGCGAAAAATCAAAGAGCGTCGCCTCCCGGTAATGGCGCCAAAATGTTGAAGTGGAAAATCTCTGGCAACAACACCAAAATGTTGAGAGTGGAGAACCGTCACAAAAAGATCGAGTTTGGAAAACCCATCGTTGTAGTGTAATTTGCGAGAAAAATCCCTCAACAGATAATTTTAACTGAAACTCAAAATGAATTCCGAGTTGAACACAAGGAGGCTATGTTTGATCAAAAACTGTATTTGATTTATTGTCACGAAGTAGATTAGCTGGTTGAATTGAATCTACACTAACTGTCTACTTAAAGAATAAAAACTAGAAGAGAGAGAAAGAATAATACAAATAAAAATAAAATAGAGAGAGAATGAATAGGTATTCCATAATCATTGAATGGGGTTCGTTACAACAACTTGTTACAACTACTCGTTACATTAGAAAGCAGGAAATCTACACTAGAAAGTAATAAAAGAGAAGGTGGAGAGAAGTTATCCTCCTCGACGGCTGCTTGGAGGACGAGCCGCGTTGATGGAGCCCTCGGAAGAACATGGTGAGATGTGAGATGAGGGAGAACGAAGACAGATGACGGAGGACGGGGCAGGGCGACGTCGCAGTGGGATCTGCTTCCTGAACGGCAGTGAGAAGACAACCATGGGCGCTCAACAAATGGGGATGAGAAGGTGGAAAGATTCTATTTTAAACCTTAATGAAGCATCCCGGGTTTGGGACAAGCTCTCAAAGCTTTGGAGGGGGTGAGAGAAGAGAGGAAGGGATGAGAAATTCGAGTGGTAGGGATGCCCTTTTATAGATGTGAGAGTTGAGGGCAAAAGAGGCATTTCACTCTTTAAAAGATTAATGCACAGGTCTTTAGTGACGGATTTAAACGTCACTAAAGACCTGAACGTGGGCTTAGGTCGAACGCACTCGCCCGTCGCTTCTTCTCCTTAGCTTCAATGCACGTGCACGTTCGCGTGCTCCCAGCCGTCAAATTGAGAGATTGGATGGCTTAGAGATGCGTGCGCCTGCTCCTCTTTAACGCGCCTAATGCCCTCGAGAACTCGACCATCCATCCTCGCATCCGACGACTCAGATCACGCGTGCCTCTTCTCCTTCGAACGTTAAGAGGCGACGTGACCTCTTTATCATTGTTGGATCATGATCTGACACCTGAGAATCGCGCTCACCAGTGCCTCAAATTACGCGCTTGGCGCGTTTGATCGAGCGTGCGCATCGAGCTTGGAATCGCGCGTCTGCCTGATTTGAAGATCTGAGCCGTTGGCACTCGACCAGGCAGCTTGATTTCATGCTCGAGTGCGAGGAAGAGAGGGCAGCACAACAGATCGAACTCGCACCTTTTGCGCGCAAAGTGCCTTAACCACTGTGCCACGGCCTCTCTTGAGGCGAGCTTCTAATTTAAGGCACACGCGTCCATGGCCATTGGATCAAGATCCAACGGTTCAGATCAGACAAGCACATGAGGAGAGAGAGAGAGCAGCGAGCGTTCTTGGGCTGGTGTAGGCGGCTAATATGGTGCCACGTGGTGCCATCTAGGCTATCCATTTTCTAATGCTTATAGATGGTGCCATGAATGTCGGATTGAACCAATTTTCATGTTGTTGGGCTGCGATCGTCGATCCGAACCCATCAGTGTGGTCAGATTTGTCATCTAAAGTATGGATTTACACCACCTAGCCTCCTGACCTATGATCTTTCTCGGACTGCATCTGATCTATGGAAGTCCGATTGGGGCGATCTTGGAGTTGTTGAACTTTGATCATCGCCCTGATCAGATCCGTATAGCTAGATCTTCAATTCGAGGCCCCGATTAAATATTTCCCTGTACTCTGACCACAAAAGGAGAAAATTAACCTAAACTTTATACAATCTAACCTAAATGCAAGTTGATGCATGTTATGCAATATTTATAATGTATGATGCAACTATATGCCTAAGAACACACATAAATAGATGGTTTATATGATATAAACGTATCTACATCAACAACCTTGAATATCTTATCTCATTTGATGAAGAGGCAATACTTTGGCACAAACAACTGGGTCATGTTCACATGAAGAACATCAGTAGACTTGTGAAACATGAGCTTGTCAAAGGCCTGCCAAAGATCAACTCCAAGTAAAGTCTACGATTCTTGTCAAGTTGGTAAACAAATAAAAAATCCCTTTAAACCAAAAAGGATGGTTAGCACCTCTTGACCCTTGGTGTTACTTCACTTAGACTTATTCGGAGCAACCAAATCCAAAAGCTTGAGCGAGTGTAGATATTATTTATTCATAATCGATGATTTTTTGAGATTTACCTGGGTATCCTTCTTGAAAAGTAAAGATCTGACTATCGATGTTTTTGGTAAACTAGTAAGAAGACTGCAAAATGAGAAATGATCTGAAGTCATTAGGATTAGAAGTGATAATGATGGAGAATTTGAGAATCAATTTTTTTCTAACTTTTGTGATCAATATGAGATAAAACATGAGTTTGCTTTTCCTAGAGCTGCACCTCAAAATTGAGTAGTTGAAAGGAAAAATAGGACCTTACAAGAGTGTGTCTGCACGATACTGTGCGAGTCAAAGCTGCCTCGATATTTTTGGGCTGAGGCTGTAAACACTACTTTCTATATCCAAAATAGATACCTGATTGGACCAATCCTAAACAAAACACCCTTTGAACTCTATCATAGAAGAACACCTAGAATTTCCTATTTCAAGATATTTTGTTGTAGATGCTTTATACTTAACACCAAGGATAATCTTGATAAATTTGATGCTAAGAGCTCAGAAGGAATCTTCTTAGGTTATTTGACTAGAAGTAAAGCTTATAAAGTATTCAACAAGAAGAATTTTGTCTTTGAGGAAACTATGCATGTTTCATTTGATGAGACACTAGCTCAACCTCAATCTTCTTCAAATGATGATGATGAGCAAGTAGGAGATCCTTCAAACATACTAGAGGAAAACATTTCAGATGAATTACCAAAAGATATATCTTATATGAAGAAGAATTAGGGATAGGAGAACTATCCAAAGGAGTTCAGACCAGATCTTCCGTCAATACCTTAGCTTTCACAGCTTTTGTTTCTTAGCTAGAACCTAAAAATGTTAAGGATGCATTTTCTGATAATTGTTGGATTATTATAATGGAAGATGAGTTGAACCAATTTAAAAGAAATTAAGGATGGGCACTTGTTCCAAAACTTGACTCTCAGACCATCATAGGAACCAAATGGGTCTTTAGGAATAAATTGAATGAATCAGGAGAAGTAGTTAGGAATAAAGCTAGACTTGTTGCCCAAGGGTATAATCAAGAAGAAGGAATAGATTTTGATGAAACATATGCGTCTGTAGCTCGCCTAGAATCCATTAGAATGTTGTTAGCCTTTCCCGCCCACATGGAGTTTACACTCTTTCAGATGGACATCAAAAGTGCCTTTCTAAATGGATTTATCAAGGAGGAAGTTTATGTTAAACAACCTCCAGGTTTTGAAGATGCAAACCATACAGAACACGTATATAAACTAAACAATGCATATATGGTCTAAAACAAGCTCCATGAACTTGGTATGACAGACTAAAAACTTACCTAATTGAAAATGATTTTAAAATTGGCAAAATAGATCCAACTCTATTTACAAAAAGAAAAGAAAATGATTTCTTAATAATACAAATTAATGTAGACGACATCATTTTTGGTGCTATTAATGATCTTTTATGCCAAGAATTCGCAAAGGTAATGTAGGATTAGTTTGAGATGAGTATGATGGGAGAACTTCAGTTCTTTCCTGGACTTCAAATTGACCAGCTATCCTTCGGAATATTCATATCTCAAACCAAGTACACCACAGAGATCTTAAAAGAAATTTTCCATAGATAAGGTAAAAGGAAAAGAAATGCCTATGGCAGCTTCTACGCAGCTTAAAACTGATGAGATAGGAAAGTTTATAGATCAGAAGTTGTATAGAAGCATGATAAGTTCGTTATTGTATTTAACTGCTAGTAGACCTGATATTAGCTTTAGCACCTGCTTCTGTGCTCGTTTTCAAGTTGACCCTAAAGAATTACACCTAAATGCAGTTAAAAGAATACTTAAATACCTAAACTACACACTAGATCTAGGACTTTTCTATCCAAAGTCAGCCACATTGGTTCTTTATTCCTTTTGTGATGCTGATTATGCTGGTAGCTTTACTGACCAAAAGAATACTAGTGGAACGTGTCAATTTCTTGAAAATTCTCTAATCTCTTGGTTCTCTAGAAAACAACACATTGTTTCATTATCAACAACAGAAGCTGAATATGTAGCATCATCTTTAGCTTGTTCACAACTCTTTTGGATGAAATAGACATTGGAAGATTTTGGTCTATCCTATAGAAATAAAAAATACTTTGTGACAATACTAGTGCCATCAATCTATCTAAAAACCCAGTTCAACATTCTAAGACTAAACACATTGATGTTAGGCATCACTTCCTAAGGGATCATGTCCTAAAAGGTGAAATCAACTTAGAATTTGTTAAAACTAAAGATTAGTTAGTTGATATCTTTACAAAACCTTTACCAAAAGATAGATATAACCTTATCTACCATGCATTAGGATTATCTAGGTTGAAAGAGCTAATTTGATAATTTTAATTGCATTGTTTTCAACTTTTAATTGATCAAAATTTTCAAATTGATTGACCAAACTTTTGATTGATCAATATTCTTTGATTGATCGACCAAAATCTTTGGCGGCAATTTTCCCTCCAAACCTTTGAACCCTGATCGACTAATGAGCTTAATTGATCGATCAATTTCTATTTTGATCGACCAAACCTGGACGAACTTGTTTTTTGCATTTGCGATTCTAATCGCCTCTAATCTTGCTCCTAATCACCTAAACCGAACCTAATCTACTTGATTGCCTAACCTAAATGTATTTACCTTTTTTATCAACCCAACTTTGTATAAAACATCATCAATTGTACCACTTAACCTATTTTTTTGCAAACACTATACCCCACTTTGGTCCCCACATCTCTCCACCACTGACCAAACAACCCCAACCCCACACCTTTCCTCCTCTGGCCACCGTGATCAATCAACAACCTCTGACACCATCAACCATCGTTGCTCATCGCAAGAGCAAGCTGTGTCGCCCTCATCAATGTTTATCGAAAAGGTGAGATTGGTTTATAAAGTATAAAGGATGTTGCATTGTAGTATAAGTGAAATCTCCTTGTAAACAAATAAGAATTTTTATTACTCGAATGTTGAGTCTGAGGTCGAACACAGAGAGCAAATGGAATTTATTCACTAATCTCAATTAATGTAATTTGAACACTTAAATCTACTCAAAATCTAATTCAGAATATAATGCAGGAGTTTATGAATACTAAAACGTAGCAATAAAAGAGAAATTGAGAGGAATAGGATAAAAGATGTTTGATTCTTCTATTTGACTTGTTCTTCAGCTTCTTTCTTCTTTGGTTCTTCTCTGCCTTAGCTTTTTGTTGCTTCCTTCTTCTTCCTTCTCTTCTTTCCTTTGCTTTCCTTTTTCTTATTTTGCTTCCTTTCCTCTACGTGCTTGCCTTAGCTTCTCTTTCTTTTCTTCTCTAACTTTGGCTTCTTGTGCTTCCTTCTTCTTCCTTGATTTCTCCTTCCTTCTTCTTTCTTCTTCTTTATCTTCTTCTTCCTTGATTTCTTTCCTTCAGCTTTGCCTTTGCCTTTTCTTCAACTGCACCCTCTCTACTACAGTGCCTTTTCTTCCTTCTTCTTCCTCAGCTTCTGCCTTTAGCCCTTTGCTTTTCCTTCTTTCTCTTTCTTCTTCAGCCGTGCCTCCTCCTTCCTTCAGCTTCCTCCTTAGCTCCTTTGCAGCTGTAGCTTCCTCTCCCTTCTTCCTTTCCTTGCACACACGAGTGCAAAACCTACCCCTACCCTCCCCACGTACACTCTCTCTATTTCTCTCTTTAGTTCGCTCTCCCAGAGCCAATCAAGTATACGGGTCAAGTCACGTGCACCTGTGTACAGGCACACCGGCGTGGGTGGTGCGCGAGGAGTGCTGGGTAAATGGGTTAGGCAAGCTAGGTCCACGTAGTGTGGGTCGCGGATGAGGCAGGTGAGAGGGTGAGGGGACCTCACCCCGTGATCTGAGGTGACAAGGTAGAAACACAAAATCAATATAAACCACTCACCTGCACCCAACGTTTCTGAGGTGGGACTAAAGTCCCACCCGCTTCTTCACACGCACATAGGGAGGATGCCTGTGCAATTGCTGCTGTTGCAGTCGATGTAGTCTTTGATTGCTAGGTGCGAAAGGGTCGTAGAATGCTTCCGTGCACTTGGGACTCTTCTGCCTGGAGCAACACGACCTGGAGCGAGCTTTGCTCGTGCTCCAATGGTGGCAGGGGGTTGGACCTGCAACTCACAAATACGGCCTTGCGGCCCTATCAAAGCACTTGGGTAGCTTTTTCGTGTCATGGTGAAGGTGAAGCGGTGGGTGGCATGGCGCAGAATGGCCTAGGCATGCGTGCCTAGGTCACTCTGTGACTGTGAAAGTGCATGTGTTCGGTGAGAGTGTAGGGTGCATGTGGTGGTCAGTGGATGATGGTGGAGGTTTTGAGGGGTCTGGCAAGGTGGATAGATCAGTGGAGGTGAGGGAGACACCTCGCAGGTGGTCTGCTGGAGATGGAGACGATGGTGGTGGTCTGCGGTGTCGAGGGGTTGAAAGTAGAAATAAAGAAGGGGGAATTGAAGAGAGGAGATAGGGGAAGAGATCTAACCTACTTAAGGGATGAAGGGAGATAGAAGGGCGGCTGGCGCATACCTGCCACCGCCGGAGAAGAAAGTTCCAGTGGAGGGAGAACGGCAACGACGAAGAGGCTTTTGGCGCGTGCGTAGGTATGGCGCGACACAGAGGAAGGAGGTGAAGACTGCTCTACCACTGGTATTGTGGCAGAGCGACGAGAAGGAGGAGGAGGAATTGCCAGAGCTCGCTAGACGCTTTGGCTAGAGGAGAAGGGAAGAAATTGGAGGGTTTTCTCTGGCCAAGCCAAGCTAGAATTGAGCGGTAGGGACAGGGGGTCCTTTTATAGGTACTGACAGAGGCTCTTGTGCTTGGAAGACAAGCTTCCAAATGCAAGAATCCTTTCCAGAGAAGGAATGTGAGAGATACCCATATCTCTCGTGCATTTGCACGAGAGATTGGGTGCGAATCAGACCTTGGAATTGCGTTCAGATGATAGGGAATTCCTCAGAGAATCTCCCTTTCAAATTTGAGAGGGGATCTCTGAGGAATTTGGGGGAAATCCTCCTCGAATCCTCGCCGGAGTAGGACTCCTCTGCTGTAATGGTGGAGGGACCTAATTGTAAAGAGTGGCGGGGAAGATAGGGGGGTCTACGCAATAGTTTTCAAAAGTTAGGGGTCAAAATGTAATTGGGTGGACTATTTTGCAAAGTAGGTCAAGGTGACCTCCCCTTAGGTCCAATTTTTGGTACAAACCTAATTTGGACCTAAGGAATATAATGGTAAAGTTGGATTTTAGGTTTTTCCATGTTTAACTAGACATTTTGCATAGAGACCCAAATTAGGATAAATAATTAGGTAGGACCCCTATTTAGGTCAAAATAGGTTCCAAAGAACAATTTGAAGGTTCTAAACCCTAGGAGATATTTTTACATGAATTTTAGAGGGTTTAGTTGATTTTTATCCTGACAAGAACCCTGTTGAATTAAGTGAGTCTATTTTAGGGTTACAAGAAGTCATTTAATTCTTAGATTGCACATAAACCCTTTTTTGACTGAACCAACCCACTTTTTATCTTATTAAGAGAATTTGACCTATGTTTAGCCCTTGAGGAATCCCGTTGATGTATTGCAATGGTAAAATTGCAGTTTTACCCTTTGTTTCCTATTTTCTTCTCAGAACAGTTATTCCTTGAATTAGGCCCTTCTTTAGGTTATGTAGGAGCTTTTGTTCTCTTTTCTAGGTCAAGATGAGCTAGTTAGGGCTCATGATGGTGTTCCCCTCATACCCCCATGCCTATCTTTTGCTAGTCCCTTAACAAAATTTCAGGTTTTAACTTCTATTCTAAACCATAAGTTTCTTTCACAATTTATGATAAGTGCCTTTTCTTTTTTCTTTTGATTAGGTTATAATGCCGACAGTTGGCCTAGAGGTACTCAAGTACCAACCAAGAGTCAGACTTGACCAGCTTTAGCCTCTGTCCTCCGCAAAGGTTTTTAAGGCCCACAGGAACCATCCTAAGGTTCGTTGGACTCTACGGTTAAAGAACTCGTGGTTGAGACATATTTTAGCCTTGGTTCAGTTTGCAGTGCATTTTTGTAAGAGAGAGATAGAGGATTTATTTGTTTGGAGAGTTTTCTCTCTCTTTTCTTTTTATTTTTAACTTTGGAGTGGCTTCTTGGCGAACGGTGGCAGCAACTAGCTTTTCTTAAGTCGTTGTAGTACAGATAGTTATTGCCATCATTTGCTAATATTTGTTACTCGGAAAATACAGTTCTCCCGAGGTTGAACTCAGGGAGCAAGTCGTATTATAGAGATATACATGTTCTATTACAAAAATAAAGAGAGAGAGAGAGATGAAAGTTTGGCTCTTCTTCTTCTCTTCTTTCTTCCTCTCTGTCTTCTCTCCTCTTTGGCTTTTGTTCTTCGTGTTCTTCCTCTATTTCTTGGTTGGACGATCCTGTCTTTTTCTTCTTTTTATTTTCTTTGTTTCTTCTTTTCTTGCTTCAGATCTTCCTCCCGTGCTCTTCTTCTTTTCTTCTTGCTTCTCTTCTTCTTCTGCTTTCTATTTCTTCACTTGGCTGCTCCTTCTCTCTTCTGTTCTTCTTCTTCTTTGTCTTCTGATCTCTGCAGAGTCTTCACTTGGCTTCTCTGTGTTCCTCTCTTTCCTCTGCCTCGCCTTCCTTCTTCTTCTTTGCCTTCACCTGTCTTCAGGACGTCGTCGGATTTCTCAATCAGACGACTTAACCCGCGGATGCTACAGTGTCGATTCAGTTCTTCTTCCGCAGTCCTTCTTCTTCACCTGTGCCTGCATGCTTAAGAGTTCAGCATCAGAGGGCAAAAACCTACGCTACCCCCCTCCCCCGCGCGTCTCTTTCTCTCTCAGAATTCGCTCTTAGAACAGCTCTCCCAGAGCAACCGGGTAATCGGGTACGAGTCGCGCCCGGGTCCAGGCCCACCGGCGTGCGGTGGTGGGCGAGGAGTGGTAGTCAAGTCGGGTAGGGTCAGCCGGATCCGCGTGATGAGCTCGCGAACGGGCCAGGTGAAGCGGTGTGAGAGGGACCTCACCCCGTGTGCTGAGGCGATAAGCCTACAGCACTTTTTCAACTTATATCGGTGCTCCTCTTCGAAGTCTTCCGAGGTGGGACTAAATGTCCCACCCCAATGTGAGCGTCTGTGCGGAGGAAGCAACGGCAGCGAGAACTTCGCGTGAGGGCTTCGGGCGAGGGCTTCGCCCGAACTACAGCCTGACACTTCGCGAAGCTACCCCGCGAAGCCTGGGAGTCTGACCTGGGAGTGGTGTTGCCTGGAGCAGCAGGTCGAAGGAGCTTCGCTGCTCAGCAATGGCGACGGCGGGCGCGACACCTGTTCACAGAAGCATGGCCTCTCAGCCTAATCAGATATGCGGAGAACCTTCACCGTGGCACGGTGAAGGTGGTCGGAGGGTCTGCAGTGGGCGTGATGGAGCAAAAGGGTCGCCCTAGGTCAAACTGCGGGCGGAGAAGTGGGTGTGTTCGGTGGATCTGCAGAGGGAGTTTGGTGGGAAGTGGAGGGGTGGAAGAGGATCAGGGTGAGGAGGCGGAGGTTATGCACAGGTCGGCGAGTCGTGTGGGGTGCTTGAGCGATGGGAGCGGTTCGCCGGAGTTTGGTCGGAGGTGGAGAAGGTGAGGGTGATCGGTGGGAAATCGGGGCCGACGGTAAGGGTTTTCAGTATGGAAAAGAAAGAAGGGAGGAAGAAGAGAAGTTTTACCTATTAAACTGGACGAAGAGGGGTTGGCGCAGGCGACAGTCGTATCGACTGTCGCCGGAGAAGAAACTGCCCAGAGGAAGGGGCGGCGGCGAGGAAGGGACCGGAGAGGCGCCAGCTGGGTGCAGCGTGACGCGGAAAGATCGAGGGAAGGTAACCTTGCTGCTGGTAGTGCGGCAGGGTGACGAGGAGGAGGAGGAGAGGCCGCCGGAGCAAGGGGGCGTCTGTCGGAGTGGGAAGGGAGGAATTGAGGGGGTGTCTCCGTCAGATCCGAGCTGGGAAGAACGGCGGAGCGACGGGGGTATTTATAGGGGCAAAATCAGAGAGGAGGGCGGAGGGAGACGACGTGTCTCCCTTGCCGGAGGACGCCGGAAGTGGAGACCCATACCGTCCGTGCGTTCGCACGGCCGGTATGGGTGGGTGCAGCGCTCAGGGGGGTGTCCCTGCGGTGGCTGACGACGTAGGGTACCCCCCATTGACTTGCCAGGGCCCCTCCCTCACCTTGCGCGGCGCCATGCTCCGCGCAAGGTCGCCGGAGCATGGTGCTGCTCAGGTTTTGCAGGAGGGACCCGAACGCAAAGAACGAAGGAGAGTTAGGGGCCAGAATGTGAGGGTTCAAAAGTTGAGGGCCAAAAAGTAAATATATGAGGACCAAAGTGTAAAGTTGGTCAAGAAGGTTTCTTCTTAGGCCCAAGTTTTTATACATGACTAATTAGGACCTAAGGATTATGATGGTGAATTTCATTTCTAGATTAAACCTTGTTTGACCGGTCAATTTACGCAAAAACCCAAATTAAGTTGTTAATTGGGCATGGTTCTCAATGTAGGTCAAAATGGGTTCCTAAGGCCAAATTGAAAGTCCTAAACCCTAGAGATTATTTTTCTATGAATTTTAGAGGATTTAGTTGATTTTTACCTTACATCGAACCACGTGAATTGAAGTGGGTTTGTTTTTAGGGTTACAGGCTGTCATTTAATTCCTTGGAGTTGCTGTAGCCCTTATTGAGTCATTTCATCCCACTTTTCTTCTTATTAGGTTGTTTTGACTTATGTTTGGACCCTGAGTTACCTTATTTTCAGATTGGATTGGTGAAATTGCATTTTTACCCCTCAGTTTATGTTTTCTTTGCAAACTCAGAATCTCTCTGAGCTAAGCCTTTCTAAGGTTATGTAGGAGCTTTTATTCTCTGCATTAGGTCAAAATGAGCTAGTTATGGCTCATGATGAGGTTCTCATCACTTCTCAACATAGTCTATATCAGATTCCTCATCCCCATCATCAATCCTCAAAGGTCCCTGGCAATCGATTCTTCATGATAGCACCACCCATGGAAACCCCTAAAATCCTGGCTTTCGAGATTTTGAGATAATCCCACCCATGGCGTTCCGTAGCCAAATCCAGACCCTGGCAATCGACATTTCGTGATAATGCCGCCCATGGCATCTGAACCAGCAGAGTGCTTACGTGCCCCTGGTAGGATATGTAAATATCCTAGGAGACAAGCACCGAGGAGACAATGTGTTACGCATCTTCGAGGGGAATTTCCTACCTCTCCGCGTCGGGAACTCATCCAAATCAACTTGTGTCGATCGATCACTCCTAATCTAGGAAACTTTTTAAGAACATTTAAACGCTTTTGCGTGATTTTTATAGTTATGCCCACTAAACCAGACTATGTGTGGGTTGGGGTGCTTAGGTTACCAAGTCCCACAAACCGAAGGTCAGTTAACAAGGCTGAATACTCCTTAAGCCTTAGACCTAGTACTTAAGCTTCTCATTTTCCCTAACCTCTTGAGGGTTATCCAAATCTTAGCGGATACTTAAATTTTTAAGCCTAAGAGTCTAGCCCAAAAGGCCTAAGATCGGTGTTCCTACTAATCTCTCTTTGTGTCTCATTAGCACTTTTCTTCATTCTTTATTCCTTTTTCTTGATGTGGTCTAGAACTTCAGTTAATTCCTTAATTTCTTACTAATGACTATCTCTTTTTTCTTTATTTTGTGCTCCTTTTTGTCGTTTTGCTCTTTTCCTCATGTTTTTATCTTCAAAATTTTCTTCCCTCCTACAATTTTTTTTGTTCTTTTTTCTATTTTTGTTGGTATTTTTGACATATGTGAATTTTTTGTGAGAATCCTTCTGACTTTTCTTGGTTTCTGTATCTATGCACTTTACCACCCCCTATGCCTAAGTTTTGCAATGTCCTTATTGTAAACGGGAGGTGTGAAACAATGTTGGGTCCAGGGACTTAGAATAGGATTTATTGGGTTGGTGAATGGGTTGGGAAATGACTATAGCGGATGATTTCAAGCTTTGGTACGTGTACCAGAGGTGGGATCTGCTGGTCTAAGGTTGAACTCAAGGTGCAATAGATGTGGAGTACAGACGGATAATTAGATGGATATCGGGTTTTTGGAATGACGGGTTGCCTCCCGTTAAGCGCTAAATTCAATGCCTTCAGCCGAGCGGGAAATGGGATGGAAAGGGAGTGGTCAGATCAGTAGAGTTTGTAGAACAAGCACCTTGATTAAGAGCCTGGTTGGTCCAACCAGGTGCTTCTTAAGATCAACAGGCTGATGATGCAGCCCAAACCCTATTAATCTGGTGGGGTGATAGATGTAGATCAAGAGATGTGGAACCCACCATATGCAATGGAGCTTGTATGGATGTGGAAGTGTAAACTCAGGTTTTGGCTGAGTCAAATTAGCCCAGTCAGAGTAGGGATCCAAAAAATAATTAGTGAATGATGCGGAAACCCTACAGGGGTGATCAGAGAATGATGGATCATGTTTTTCAGTCTGATCAATGTTCGATACTTGGTATAGATGTGGAGTTGAATCATCTGCAATCGACTCAGTGAGAGGGGAATCAGAATAGAAATTGAGTTTGGTTGTGGGTTGGGTTTGAAAATGGGTTTGGATGGGTTCTGTATGTGTGGAAGAGGTGGCTTCAATGAGAATCGTGTATGGGGGCTCTTCTAGAAAGAAGTTACAGGTAGTTTCATGTAGAGAGTCCTCATAGTAGCTTTCAAAGTCAAAAGTGAATGCCTGAAGAGTGTCTATAGGATAATGGAAATTTGAGTCGAGAAAAGATTCGAACTCTGGGTTGCAGTCACTCTCGGCATTTTCTGTTTTTGATTCCTGAGGATAGAAAAGAAATGATTCCGTGTCACTGGAACCTGAAGTTAAATCAGCGATCTCGAGAATCGGCACCTCAGAGTCAGAGTCGGTGAATGAATCATGTGAGCTGAGTTCGTAGATTGGTTCGTCGAAGTCAGGAGACAGAGGCTCTTCGAAATCATGGTAAGATTCAAAATCATCGGAGAGTTTGTGAAAATCAAGTTCTGAATGAGATTCGAGATCATGAGTTCCACCACTGAGTAAATCACCTGACTTGGGTCTAGCCTATATGTAAATTTTGAGCTCAAAAAGGTGTTCTTATTTGGTCTAGGCTCAAGTTCTAGTCTTATAGGAAAGACCCAATCAACACCCCACTCGTCCAACTCCTCGATTTTTGTATTGTAAATTAGCGTGACTTTCGAAAAATCGATCTAATTCTCTGAGGATGTTGGAGAGGGATATTCATCAAATAGAGGCTCAAAATCATACTCTTCATTGAAAATTTGATCTTCTTCATACGGGGTCTCGTAATCTTCCCAATGAGTTTTAGATCAAGATTTTGGGCTTAGGATGTGGGTTGAATCACTAGAATCTAGGTCCGAGTACCCTTCGAGGGTCACCTTATCAGAATAAGGGGCGGGATTTACACCCTAGAGAGGTTCAGTTATGCTTTCATTATTGCAGGAGTCTTGGAATTCTATGCTTGGTGAGCCATGGTCTAGGGTTGGCTCAACGTTGTGTTTTCCTGCAATTGGAACTTCCCAACCTTCTTCAATATCAGGCATGTTGTATTCTATCTGGGTTGGAATCCACAACCACTCTATGCCTCAAACCCGAGATTTGGGAAATCAGATTGATCCTCGATATTGTTCAAAGATGGTTCATCATCTGTCTGGGGCATGTATGGGTATTTCTGATCAATAATTTATTTCGATAATATTATTATCTCTTCCCATTTTTCAAGATCATCTTGGTGTTGTTCCCAAAGTACAAGATTTGTCATGCATTGAAGGTATTCAAAATCATGTAACTTTTCTATCTCAATGTATCCTGTTATGAGAATGTCTCAGGTTGATCCTTTTGTGGCTTCAGTCAATAATACTTGGGCACAGTTTATGATGAAGGTTGTGGTTGTTGGTACATGATGAGTCCATTTTAATGGACTATTATTACGCCTAAGTTAACTTTATTTTTACATTTTATGTTTGTTAATAACTACATTAGGTTATAGAATGAGTGCATGCATCATTACTTGAGTTTTTATCTATTCTATCGCATTCTATAACTTAGTATGTAATTATTTTATGTTTCATTATTATAGGAATAATTTGCAAGAGATGAGGGGGGTGAATTAAAATTTCGCCTCCCCCAACAGCCGTCGGCCTCAACAATACTTCCCCAACAGCTGCCGGCCAAATTTAGTAAGGGATTTAAAAATCCCTTGACTTGCGGATGGGGGAGGAGATAAAAGGAGCTTTTGGCGAGGAAGAGAGGGGTCATCTTCTTCTTCTCCCCCTGGCGGGGATCCATCATGAAGTTACTGCGTGCACTGTGGGGAGAGCGTGCACTATGCGCACCAACTTCCATCGCCTACCTACCGCGCGTCCTCCCACACCAGCCTGCCTTCACAGCGCCAACTTCCACCACCTGGCCCCACTGCACGCCCTGCAGGTGCGCCCTCGCAAGCCACACCACACCCAGCCTTACCGCAGGCAGACCACAGCAATAGCGTCCCCTCGCCGCGCACGCGCTGCCTTCACCAAGCGTGCCCCAACCTCTCCAACACCGTGCAGCCGCAACCCAAGTGTGCGCCTCATCCTCCCCCACCATGCTCCCTGCAAGCGCGCAGCCGCAACCACCTTGTGTGCCTTGCATACGCCACCTCTCCCGTATGCATGCCCTGCATACGCATATGCATGGAGTCCATCTCCTCACGGCCAACCTTTCTTGGGCTTCTCTCCCTCAGCTGTGGGCCCTCCTTGTGCGCACCAAGAAGAGCAATTGCTCTGTTTTGGAACAGTAAACATGCCATTAAAAATTACAAACATTGCCATTGTCAAAGATACTATTTATTTATTTATCTTATTATTATATTGTGGTAGAATTGCATAAATGACCCTTAATTCTAATTGAATTGCATGCAGTTACATTACATTCATCTCATGACTAAGCTAACATGTATGTCTATTATGGGGAACAAATTCTGATTTAGATAAATTTGATGACACTTGTCAGTATTAAGATAGAAATTCTGGTATTTCCATGGTGGTGATTTTGCATGTGCACCCTCAGATTCTTAGTTAATTATCTAAATTGAGAATTTATGCTGGAAATGAGAACACTAATTAGTATGCACATCCGTTGATATTCTCAATTACTTGATGCATCATTACTCATTTTTGATAGGTTAATTCCTCCCTGTGGAGATGACCTAACTATTCGTGGTTAGATTCTGAAAATTAAAATGTTTTGAAAAGTGATTTTCTACCACGTGATTAAATACAACGACACATCATTTTATGTTAAAGTTTTCAATGAAAACAAAGATCGCTCTTTCAAATGGCACTGTTGTCGGGGAGGAAACACGCCTATTAATTTTTTTGAGAATTTTATATTATTTTGATGCTATTTTAAAAGCTTTTTTGAATTATTTACATTGGTTCTCTTTATGTACACGAATCGAGTGACGAACACGACGGGCACGCACGACGGAGATGATATTTTTGGTGGACCTTGATGCCACCTGGAGGCCAGCAATAGGAGCACGTGGGACTTGATCCCACGCACGTAGGCTTACGGAGAAGCCTATTTCTGATTTAGTCATTAGAGCTTAGTTTAGATTTAGTTTAGATAGACATTAGAATTTAATTTCTATCTTTTGGACCCTTGTCGGGTATTTTTGGTAACGTGTTCCCAGTGTTTCTTTACTTCTTATCACTCTTGTATGTGGGAGCGTATTTTCGGAAGCATGTTCCCATTTATTTATATTATAGGATTATTCAAATTGTTTGAACTGAATGTTGGTTAGTTAGTTAGATTAGGTCTGTTTGCTTATTATTAGTATTAAATAAAAAAAAATATTTGAACTTCTTGTTAAAAGCTGCATATCTATAGGACGACCATCTAGGACTGAATGAGCAGCATCTAGTTTATTTTTACTGTATTGCATACATTCTTGCATGAAGAAAGCTGGTGTAAGGTACGTCTTCTCTTGAGCATCAATTACCTGTCATGCATCTGCATTGAACCTAAATCTAAGACCACTAAAGTGCTTGAATCGAATTAATTCAGTGGTCACTTTAAAAATTGGGACTACTAAGAGGTTGGACCTTAAAATTTGTGACTTAAAATTGTGTGTAAAAGGATCTTGTTTGCGAAATTTCAAAACTCAAAACATGATCGTATGTATGCACACCTGCGACACTATGCACCTCATACATAAGGTCACTAGATAAATTTCTACCTCTTCTTTTTTGCACTACAAGGGAAGTTAGTCGGAAATCAACAAGCCTATCCACCAAGTTACTTCGGTTCCTCGTGTGTGGGCTCGATTTGAGACTTCCATCTCTTGCGAGTAGGTTATAGGCACCAACGAAGGTTGGCCTAGGAAGCGTAATTTTTGCAAAACTTGTTTGGCCACCAACTGAACATTTAATTCTAAGACCTACAATCTACTAAAAACAGATCCCACTGAATTTGCATTTGTTTTGACATCAATAGAACTCTCTAGGAAGTTTCTGCTTGTATTCTGAATTCTTTTAAATCCTAAGAGAGTTAAAACTATTTGGCTTAAAGAAATGGATCACCCTTACTCCCATCATTTAGATTATTAGAGTCAATACTTCCCATATTTTAACCAGGATCCCATGCCCTGAGCGTATTCTTCCTTTGATGGGTACATTGACAATTCATGGGATCATTCTTATTCTTATCCTGGGAGTACTGGCCCGATAACTCCCACTTTTGAGCAAAGCCTAGGAGCGGGATTTTCCAACCCTAGAATCCCTACTTCTATGCAAACACCCAACCCTACCACCCTTCATGATTTTCCGTATCGAGGTTGGGCCGATACCCCTAGGCAACCAGAGCTTGAAATTGACTATCCTCCCCAACCTGATAGTAGTAGCCTCTCCTCTTTTATGATAGAAATGCAAAAACAACAAAAGGAATGATGGAATCCATGGGAGAGATGTTGAGGAATAGTCAACAATTAAATAAAGAAATAAGACAGCTTAGCTACGCTCTTCCCAGTAATTCTGATCCCTACCTAGACGACCATGATCATGAAAATACTTTTGAGGAAACCAATGACAATTGGGATCCAATTTTATGTAGCTATCACTTAGACTCTCCCAATGAGACACAACCACTAGAGGAGAACGATCCTAGTGATTATCCACCTGAGCTATATTGGAGTCAAAAGGAAGGGAAGATGGTACCTCTTGAGGACCTTGACCCTAATGATGGTATTCTCCTTACCCCTACTAACCCGGGTCAAGGTTGTATTGTTCCTATCACTTCCCCTATTGATTATCTGGTGGAATCCCATTCTACCCTTAGTGAGCCTACTCCTGACCCTCAACTTAGGGAATCAACACCTACCATTCAGCATCCTGAGGATTTAAATGCACCCAATGAAGGTGACCCTAAGGGAATAGAGGATGAATTAGATCAATTTTGGTCTCAGGGATATAAAGAGTTTATTTCAGAGGATGAGGATGCCCCAATGGAGGAACCTGGACTGAAAATCTGGAGTGAATCACAAGGGAATCATTTATTATTTGAGGATTTACCTCCAGAGAATATAAATAATATGGTGAAATCCAGATTCCTCCCTTCTTTTGAGAGTCATCCTCCATCAAAACAGGAGTTGATATTAGAGGAGGACAAACAAAATAGTGAGAAGCCTAGGGGAGACTCTTGGGGACAAAACACGTTAACTGAGGATTTATACCCTGAGAAGAATAATGAATTCAGTGATATAAGCTTGCTCCAAAATGTTAAGACTGATCCTCCTTTAGGAATAATTGAGGATATTGATCCAACTCCTTTCGTCACTAATGAATCACATATACACCCCGACAAAAATTTGAGTGAACCAAACGAATCTGGGGATGAAATTAATGATAATGATTATGATATTTTGACTCTGCCATCAAAGAGTTATAATTTGGAGTCTACCCTTGATTCACATATACTGAAAGGTGAAAATATGACTCCGATCATTAATGCTAGGTAGGGTAACGTGAAGTTGTCTGCAATTGTTAGGGAGTATACACAATCTGAATCGTTGTTGGAATTACACCTGACACCGACTAAGCCCTCATTGGACTTAATCATTACCTTCCAACACTACAAACAACCTTGACACTCCCTAACCTATCCTTGGCTCAAATCTCTACTCATGAACATTCTTTCTGGAGATCATATCAGGCCAGTACATCCTCGGGTAGAATGGCGAGTGTGGATTGATGCTTGTACCTTTAGTCTTGACATTCAAGGGTTTCAAATATTAATGTTTATATCTTTTAAAACCAGTCCTGCTTTGGAGGATCCTTGTTATCCTCCACTTATTCCGTTTTAGGGGGCCTCTTTGCATATTCCTTTTATTATTCCTAGACCTCCCCAGGTAGCCAACGAGATTTTCTGTTTTCATATCTTCTGGCGAGATTTGGGATTACGTTGCATCATCAGCTCGCCAACATCCATGGCTACCTGTTTTCTAGGCCCGTGCTGTTATGCATATTTTTAGGGCTTAACTTTTTTTGTTTGGAACTAGACTTACAGGTTCCTTATAAGTTTGGCTGCTGACAGAAAATGCAACGCTTGTTGGGAGGCAACCCAGCATTCTGAATAACACCATCGTCAGGTGATCTCTTTCCTTTCTCCCCCTGTTTTAAGTTTACAATGAGGACATTGTAGGATTTAGGCATAGGGGGTGCATTTTGCATTTTAGGAAGTATTCATGCATTTAGGTTAGCATATATAAAAAAAATCTCTTTCTTGAGCTAAATGGGTTAGTCCCTAGCAAAATATCTTTATCATTGGAGGTTTTTCTTCTTGAATTATTTTGTAAGTTTAGAATCCAGTACATTTACTTCACATGCACGTAGACTAGGTTATGGATCTTTGAAGAAAATCAATAAGTATTTTTACTCTACTGAACCCTTGGACAGTTAATAAGGGAGTCAGGCATACTATCTTCGAGTAGATCCATCTCGTATTTGTGAGAAGAAAGTAGAGAGATTACTGGTGCACTAAGTCTAGTGCAAGGACTCTTAAGTTTTAGACAATTAGATGATACTTCAGAGTTAGGCTTAGTTTTCGCTCTCTATTCCTGTGTGAATTCCTGAGAGTCACCAAATAAGGTAGACACATAGAGACTGAGTCTTAATAAATGTATGACTATGGTGGATAGTTACGACCGTCCTTCATAGAGTCCTCAGCTAAAGGAGGGTAATAGTGTCAAAGGTCAGAACTATGCCTGTCCTATCCATTCCTTCCCGGTGCCGAGAATAGGCACTTCCACCAAATAAGCCACACAATATCCTCTTGTCCATCATCATCCCTAATAATGTCTCATAAATAAAAGTCTGTATCTTATTATGTTGATTGATAAAGAAAGAAAAAGGAAAAAAAAAGAATAAAAAACAATTATATTAAAAAAAAAGAAAAGAGAGAAAGAAAAGAAAAAGAAAAAAAAGTCCAAGTTTATAACTTTATCTTTGTAACATTGTTTCTGAAGCGTCAAAAATACTTATCGCGATCCACCAAATATGACCCATACCTACCTTTCAGTATTTTTGATCGCCCGAATATTGGCTGAGGACTCTAACTTAGTTATAGGGTTATTAGGACTCTAATTGAAGTGTGAATGCCATGTGAGGCCACCAAACAGTGAGTATAGTTACTAAATCTGGCGATATTTGGGATCTCAGAAAGAAAAGAAAGAAAAGAGCGAGTGCCAAGGAACATCGAGAGAGTACAGTTGCTTAGCCTCTCTCCAAGTTGGCTTGTCTAATAGTCTAGAGATCTAGAGTCTGTAGTACTAGATTACATGTAGCACCAGATGAGTGTGTGCCACCAAATACAAATCCATTCAACTCGATATCTCCTACCTAAGCCAAAAGTCGAGGTCAAATTACAGATTATCTTCTGCTTTATCCCCGAGGGAAGTAGTTGCCTATCCCGACAGAAATATTTACTAAGAGTGAAGTACGAACTCCAAATGTGAATTGGCTTTTCACGTGGATTTGTTACCTAGGCTATTATTACTTCACATTTGTCTGAATCTCCAAAGTTTTAAAATAAGAAAAGAAGAAATCTTCTGATTACTTCTATTATTTTTCATTTTTGCTAGGGACTAGCAAATCTTAGGCATGGGGGTATTTGATGAGTCCATTTTAATGGACTATTGTTACGCCTAAGTTAACTTTATTTTTACATTTTATGTCTGTTAATAACTACATTAGGTTATAGAATGAGTGCATGCATCATTACTTGAGTTTTTATCTATTCTATCGCATTCTATAACTTAGTATGTAATTATTTTATGTTTCATTATTATAGGAATAATTTGCAAGAGACGAGGGGGGTGAATTAAATTTTCCCCTCCCCCAACAACCGCCGGCCTCAACAATACTTCCCCAACAGCCGCTGGCCAAATTTAGTAAGGGATTTAAAAATCCCTTGACCTGCGGATGGGGGAGGAGATAAAAGGAGCTTTTGGCGAGGAAGAGAGGGGTTGTCTTCTTCTCCCCCTAGCGGGGATCCATCGTGAAGTTACTGCGTGCACTGTGGGGAGAGCATGCACTGTGTGCACCAACTTTCACCGTCTACCCACCGCGCGTCCTCCCACGCCAGCCTGCCCTCACCATGCCAACTTCCACTGCTTGGCCCCACTACGCTCTCTGCAGGCGCGCCCTCGCAAGCCACACCACGCCCAGCCTTACCGCAGGCAACGCACCCACAGGCAGACCACAGCAGTAGCGTCCCCTCGCCGTGCATGCGCTGCCTTCACCAAGCGTGCCCCAACCTCTCCAACACTGCGCAGTCGCAACCTAAGTGCATGCCTCATCCTCCCCCATCGTGTGCCCTACAAGCGCGCAGCCACAGCCACTGAAGCCAGCAATACTTGCGTGCCCCTCACGACCGGAAGTTGCGCACCCTTGTGCGCGCACATCTATCCCGCGCGCGCGTGCAACCACCACAGAGGCAAGCCGGCTTCTTCTCCTCCTTCAACTCAACGCACGGGGACAACGCACTGTTCATCTTTCTTCCCCGAAGAAACCCATTGCAGGCCATCCATCTCCACATGCAGCCACCGCCTCAGATTGCCGTTCTCCATGCCATCACCTCCGTTAAGCTCGCCTCAACCTCACGAACATACCACACCCTCAGACGTGCCCAGCAAGACCTGCGCGCACGCATGGAGTAACCCATCGTCGGCGGGTTCCTCCTCGGAGGCCGGTGACCTCAGGCCACCATAGTCGACGCCACCACCACCATCTTGACCCTCTCGTCGCGGCCAACCTTTCCTGGGCTTTTCTCCTTCAGCCGTGGGCCCTCCTCCTCGTGCATGCCAAGAAGAGCAATTGCTCTATTTTGGAACAGTAAACATGCCATTAAAAATTACAAGCATTGCCATTGTCAAAGATACTATTTACTTATTTAGCTTATTATTATATTACGATAGAATTACATGAATGACCCTCAATTCTAATTGAATTGCATGCAGTCACATTACATTCATCTCATGACTAAGCTAACATGTATGTTTGTTATGGGGAACAAATTCTGATTTAGATAAATTTGATGATACTTGTCAGTATTAAGATAGAAATTCTGGTATTTCCATGGTGGTGATTTTGCATGTGCACCCTCAGATTCTTAGTTAATTATCTAAATTGAGAATTTATGCTGGAAATGAGAACACTAATTAGCATGCACATCCGTTGATATTCTCGATTACTTGATGCATCATTACTCATTTTTGATAGGTTAATTCCTCCCTGTGGAGACAACCTAACTATTCGTGGTTAGATTCTGAAAATTAAAATGTTTTGAAAAGCGATTTTCTACCACGCGATTAAATACGATACATCATTTTATGTTAAAGTTTTCAACGAAAATGAAGATCGCTCTTTTAGTACATTAACCTGAATGCCTTCTACTGGTGTTGAGGTTTTATATTCAATTTCATAGAAATCAAAGGCATCCTCAATCATCCTATCTTTCATGGATCTCTGTGATTCAGGTTTCTTGAAAGGTAGTCCTAGGTGATTTAGCTGCATATTTGGATCAGGTGGCAGAATCAAGATGTAAAATCAGAATTTAGAATCAAGATGTAGAATCAAGTTGTGAAGCGATTAAATCTGAGTAGAGAGTCCCACTGAAATTTTATGTGTGTGCTCTAAAGAGAAGGGATGAGGGACTGGAGGTGTTTTTGACCCAATCAAGGCACCCAAAGATGTTTGGATGACTATGGAGGTTCAGGGTGGATGATACCCCTGGATCGGAAAGCCATTCACCTGAGAATTACCTGGGCAACCAGAGAGGGAGAGTCCTGCAAAGATCCCTACACGGTGGAGCGTCCTCACGGGTTACAGGGTTCCCCCACCCGACCTCTCTTGTCACTGAGATTCCAGGTAGACCAAAATGGGGACCTTGACCTCTTAAGTCTACCACTTTTAAGATCAAAGGTGCTTAGGGTTTTACTTGAACTTTCGATGTTTTGGTGTTGTGACCTAATTTGGAGGTTGGTTGACCCAACAAGGGGTCAACTTCACCTGAGCTGCCCTAATGATGGCAGAATGATTCTAGGTCAAGCCCTAGAAATCACCCTGATTTGACTCCCAGGTTATTAGGTCCAAGGTTTTTAAGATTCAAGTGATTTTAGAGCTCAATTTTAGGGTTTGTCTTACTTAGATCTCTTCAATCAAGGGCTTGGGTAGCACACAAATGCGGGTGGGTTTGTTTCTTTTTATGCAAGCATGTGTGAACTAGCACTCCAAAACCCTACTGCAGAAATCCTAATTTGGTTCTATTTCCAATCCTCTTTGCTTTTCACAAAAGTTCTCTTTGGACTTCAAACAAGTGTGCAGTCCGCAGAGATTTAGAAATTAAGCGTGATTTCTACTAGGCACAGGAACTTGTGGGATAGGATCTCCAAAAATCGTTTCAACTTCAATAAGTTTTGAAAAAATTTTTGCAAAATCAGGAAACTTTTGCCTTAAAGATGGTAATTACTATAGAAAGAAAGCAAGTGATTCCTAATTGATTACTTCCTTTTGTCTTCCCAAGATTAGGAGGTGGATTAGGGAAGAAAAGAGAATTTACCTGCCCTGGAGTGGTTGACTTGCGCGAGAGATTTCTTCGTGAAAGACCTTGCAAAATCATAGCAAAACAATTAGGGCAGGTTAGTGTTCAAATATAATAAAAAATAATGCAGAGACTAGTGATAAATTATGCGTTGCTCCCCGGTAATGATGCCAAAATATTTATCGAAAAGGCAAGATCGGTTTATAAAGTATAAAGGATGTTGCGTGTAGTATAAGTGAAATCGCCTTATAAACAAATAAGAATTTTTATTACTCGAATGTTGAGTCCGAGGTCGAACACAGGGAGCAAATGGAATTTATTCACTAATTTCAATCAATGTAATTTGAACACTTAAATCTACTCAAAATCTAATTCAGAATATAATGTAGGAGTTTATGAATACTAAAATGTAGCAATAAAAGAGAAATTGAGAGGAATAGGATAAAAGATGTTTGATTCTTCTCTTTGACTTGTTCTTCAACTTCTTCTTTCTTTTCTTTTTTGGTTCTTCTCTGCCTTAGCTTTTTGATGCTTCCTTCCTCTTCCTTCTCTTCTTTCCCTTTCTTTCCTCTTTCTTCTTTTGCTTCCTTTCCTCTGCGTGCTTGCCTTAGCTTCTCTTTCTTTTCTTCTCTGACTTTGGCTTCTTATGCTTCCTTCTTCTTCCTTGATTTCTCCTTCCTTCTTCTTTCTTCTTCTTCCTTGATTTCTTTCCTTCAGCTTTGCCTTTGCCTTTTCTTCAGCAGCACCCCCTCTGCTACAGTGCCTTTTCTTCCTTCTTCTTCCTCAGCTTCTACCTTTAGCCCTTTGCTTTTCCTTCTTTCTCTTTCTTCTTCAGTCATGCCTCCTCCTTCCTTCAGCTTCCTCCTTAGCTCCTCTGCGGCTGTAGCTTCCTCTCCCTTCTTCCTTTTCCTACACACACGAGTGCAAAACCTACCCCTACCCTCCCCGCGTACACTCTCTCTGCATTTCTCTCTTCAGTTCGCTCTCCCAGAGCTAATCGGTATTTAGGTCGGGTCACACTCACCAGTGTACAGGCGCACCGGCGTGGGTGGTGCAAGAGGAGTGCTGGGTAAACGAGTCAGGCAAGCCAGGTCCGCAGAGCGTGGGTTGCAGATGAGGCAGGTGAGCGGGCGAGGGGACCTCACCCCGTGATTTGAGGTGACAAGGTAGAAACACAAAATCAATATAAACCACTCACCTGCGACCAACATTTTCGAGGTGGGACCAAAGTCCCACCTGCTTCTTCGTGCACTCACAGGGAGGATGCTCATGCAATTTCTACAGCTGCAGTCAATGTAGCCTTCGATTGCTAGGTGCGAAAGGGTCGTGGAATGCTTCCACGCACCTGGGACTTCTGCCTGGAGCAATGTGACCTAGAGCGAGCTTGCAAGCGAGCTTTGCTCGTGCTCCAATGGCGGCAGGGGGTCGAACGTGCAACTCACAAATACGGCCTCGCGGCCCTGTCAAAGCACTTGGTAGTTTCGCCGTGTCACAGCAAAAGTGAAGTGGTGGGTAGTGTGGCGCAGAATGGCCTAGGCATGCGTGCCTAAGTCGCTCTGTGACCATGAAAGTGCGTGTGTTCGGTGAGAGTGTAGGGTGTGTGTGGTGGTCAGTGAAGGGGCGGAAAGTGGTCAGTGGATGATGGAGGAGGTTTTGAGGGGTCTGGCAAGGTGGATGGATCAATGGAGGTGACGGAGACACCTCGCAGGTGGTCTACCGGAGATGGAGACGATGGTGGTGGCCTGCGGTGTCGAGGGGTTGAAAGTAGAAATAAAGAAGGGAGAAATGAAGAGAGGAGATAGGGGAAGAGATCTAACCTACTTAAGGGATGAAGGGAGATAGAAGGGCAGCTGGCGTGTACCTGTCGTCGCCGGAGAAGAAAGTTCCAGTGGAGGGAGAACGGCGACGACGAAGAGGCTTTTGGCACGTGCGCAGGTATGGCGCAATGCGGAGGAAGGAGGTGAAGACGGCTTTGCCACTGGTATTCTGGCAGAGTGATGAGAAGGAGGTGGAGAAATCATCAGAGCTTGCTAGACGCTTTGGCCGGAGGAGAAGGGAAGAAATTGGAGGGTTTTCTCCGGCCAAGCCAAGCTAGAATTGAGCGGCAGGGACAGGGGGTCCTTTTATAGGTACTGGCAGAGGCTCTTGTGCTTGGAAGACAAGCTTCCAAATGCAAGAATCCTCACTGGAGAAGGAATGTGGGAGATACCCATATCTCTTGTGCGTTCGCACGAGAGATTAGGTGCAAATCAGACCTTGGAATTACGTTCAGATGACAGGGAATTCTTCAAAGAATCTCCCTTTCAAATCTGAGAGAGGATATCTGAATAATTTGGGAGAAATCCTCCTTGAATCATCGTCGGAGTAGGACTCCTCCGCTATAATGGTAGAGGGACCTAATTGCAAAGAGTAGCAGGAAGATAGGGGGGTCTGCGCAATAGTTTTCAAATGCTAGAGGTCAAAATGTAATTGGGTGGACTGTTTTGCAAAGTAGGTCAAGGTGACCTCCCCTTAGGTCCAAATTTTGGTAAAACTCTAATTTTGACCTAAGAAATACAATGGTGAAGTTGTATTTTAGGTTTGACCATGTTTGACTAGACATTTTGCATAAAAACCCAAATTAGGGCAAATAGTTAGCTCGGACCCCTATTTAGGTCAAAATAGGTTCCAAAGGCCAATTTGAAGGTTCTAAACACTAGGGGATATTTTTCCATGAATTTTACAGGGTTTAGTTGATTTTTATCCTGACTAAAACCCTGTTGAATTAAGTGAGTCTATTTTAGGGTTACAAGAAGTCATTTAATTCTTAGATTGCACATGAACCCTTTTCTGACTGAACCAACCCACTTTTTATCTTATTAAGATCATTTGACCTATGTTTAGCCCCTGAGAAATCCCGTTGATGTATTGCAATGGTAAAATTACAGTTTTACCCTTTGTTTCCTATTTTCTTCTCAGAACAGTTATTCCTTGAATTAGGCCCTTCTCTAGGTTATGTAGGAGCTTTTATTCTCTTTTCTAGGTCAAGATGAGATAGTTAGGACTCATGATGGTGTTCCCATCAATCAACACCACCCTTGTCAACTCCACGCTCAACCTTGCTGTCAACGCCGCCGATCGTCGACTGTCGACCTCGTCGGTCATGCATCCTCCTCGTCGTGTGTCCTCGCCGCATGCTCTCCTTGCCATACGTCCTCCCTTGCCCACTATGCTCATCGTCACCGATGATCATGTCGACTCACTTTTGATCGATCATGGTAACGGTCCAAAATTATTTTAAATATGTTATTGTGTGGATTTTTCATAAGTTTCAATGTTGCATGTATTGATCTTTTTGATCTTGCGATTGCTTGCAATATTTGGTAGTACTTATGAGCGAATCATCTGTGGAACTCTCATTTTTTTTTAGTCTAAACGATTTTGGTTGACCAATTAACTTGGTTGATCGACCAAAAGTCATTTTTTCCAGAACCAAAATGAACTCACTTTTGATCGACCAAAAACCCTTGTTTGATCAACCAACGTGTTTTTTCAAATCTACTTTGGCTCTGAAATGTGCACGTGCCTCCTCCTTAGGTTCTCGTGATGACTCATTCGATCGCTTTTTCATTATCGAGGCCACCCGTGAGTGTTTCTCCATACTCACCAAGCTTTCCCCCATGTCGGTCGTCTTGTCGATTTCCCATATTTTGAGACTATCT
Source organism: Thalassia testudinum (assembly GCA_037157565.1). NCBI lineage: Eukaryota > Viridiplantae > Streptophyta > Magnoliopsida > Alismatales > Hydrocharitaceae > Thalassia > Thalassia testudinum. The sequence goes on from JAZHRO010000036.1 coordinate 32,994,896, forward strand.
TTCCCGAAATCAGCGAGAAGTTTGCCTATCACTAGATTCTTTGTCTTTGTGAGTGGAATTTTTATGCGGGTTCCAAGAACAGCTGCATTCTCGATGTTGACCCCATGGCTTGTCACCTATTTTATGCCAATCTCAAGAATATAGGTGAAGGATTCAACATTGAGCTTACCTCGAATGTCTACAGCATTGAGGTTTGGGTTAACGCGGATGTCATCTATAAGATTCTTGGTTGTTCGTCTGTTGGGCCTACTTTTCTTGAGCTTCACCAACAGACACATGCAGAGTCTATTCGGGAGACCCTGCTCACTCCCAATCATTATGACTTAGGTTGTCCTACCAAGTTTCCATATTTTCGTCATCTTCCACATTTTCTTAATAGAGTTTTTCTATGGAATTTTATGTTTAAGTCTACTTCCTTTGAGAATTGCCCTGGTATTATGCTCATCACCATCTACGCATTTCTTAAGAACAAGCGGTTCAACTGGAACCACTTGATTCTTTATTTGATGAGCAAGCAACCCATCATCTCCTTCTAATTTGGGACACTCCTTTCTCACATCTTCCTCCATTTTAATGTCATAATGGATATTAACGATAAATAATTCATTACGAGAGTCTCCATTTTTGATAAGCTCACTTATATCAAGATGGAGCAAGCTCAGGGAGCTCATGGTGAGGATGTAGACCAGCAGCAGCAGTCGCCTCAGGGGCCAGACAGACCCTCTTCTGTAGTACTGCCTTCTTTCCCGCTGTATGAGCATTTCATAGTGACCTATCCTACTATACGACCTGCTCCGTCCTTTTACAACTAGGAGTCAGGCCTTCTCGACAGATTGCTTATAGGCAGAGACAATGTCAGTATTCAGGACGTTACTGATGGTATTTCTTTGATGATGCATCGATAGCGAGAGATTTGGTGATGATGAGACATGGGCATCAGGTATCCGAATGCTTGAATGCTCAAGCCTAGTTTTTGGATAGACTTGGAGAGTCTATTCACGGGATTTAGCAGCAGCTTCACAGGCCTCCTCGTCCTCGCCGATCTACTACAGTGCCTCCCTTATCAGCAGCACCTCCTCCTCCTACTACGGCAGCGACAGACCAGTAGGTGACACCTCCTCGCTGGACGTCTAGGCAGCCGACTTCCAGATCATCAGCTTAGAGATGCCTTTGTCTTGGTCCCCTTGCTTCATCAGAGAGATTTGACTCGATGGACCTCAAGTTAGATATAGACCTCCAGAGCACGATGGATACCTTTATGGCTTCTTAGGAGCAGTTTTACTTAGTTTCTTTCTATTTGGATAGTATTTTTATAGTTTTTTGGTTTGTAGTACTCTTTATATCATGTGGACTATTTTATATTACTTATCATCTCTATTTATATATCAGATGCATGGTTATCTTTTCTTATATCAGCTGCATGTTTATTTATATTTCAAAATTGAGTTGCATGTTAAAAATTACCTGCTTCAATTACATGTTTAAGGGGGAGATAATTAAGGTTGATAGGTGCATGTTTACTTTTTGTTGAAACAAAAAGGAGATATTATGCATAACTCTTTATATTTCTATCTCTCTACATAATTATAATTTTGTTGTCATTAAAAAGGGGGAGAAACTAAGTACCTCTGTTTTGATGCACCAAAATTATGCTATTTGTGAAACTAATCTTTCAAGACTCTCTCATGGATTAAAGCTAGAAGATTGCTGACTTTGTCTCAGTGTCTTTTTTATCTTTATTGAGTCTAGATTATTTTGTAAGGAATCTTAAAATAAGTTTCAAATGGATTATCGCACTTCTCATAAAAAAAATAAGTTTTTATGGTTATTGATCGACCAAATAATAAAATTAACAACCAAATGGATTGATCAATCAACCAACTTAATTAATCGATCAAATCAACCCATTTTTAGAAGTTGATAAATACCCCTTTGATCGACTATTTAGGTTAATTATTCGACTAATCGTTGATCGATCAAATAACTAGTTTGACCGACCAAAACTCATTTTGATCGACCAAACTACCTTAATTGATCGACCAATTTGATTTCCTTTTCTGGTCGATTTGTTAGTATTAATAGAGGTCATTGGCTTTCTTACAGTGGTTGACTTTCTAATAGCTCCGCTATAACAAATAAGTTGATGGTACTTTGCATGCTTCCTAATAATTATAACATCATTTGAATCGATTCGTCATTCTCAATATTATAAAGAAACAATTTGCCATCTTCTGTTAGTCAGTTGCATTTTAACTAAAGCTTGTAATATGCTCTAGAATATCCAGTAATACGATACACAGTAGATAACAAATCCTCAAATGAAACACAATAGTTAATCGATGTACTCATCGAATAACCATGGTCATAATCAATAGTAGAATAAGTGGAAATCACTCAACCACCATAATAAATCCTAATTAGCATAATATTGTATACCATGCCAGCAAAATCAATAAAATATGAAAGTGTCATTTTCTTGTGAAATGAATATGTCAAATCATATCAAAAGTTAATTTACTATCAATAACTAAACCTTAGTAAGATTTTTTTACTTAAAATAATAATTTTACTGATTTTCAAATTTATTATATGTTATTTCACAAGTAACTTTTCATTTCACATAAATAACTTAATTTATTTTTCGAAACTTGTAAGTTTCATTTTCTTTCTTTAATTTATTAAAATACTTCATCAATTTAAAAGTTAATTTAATATTAATAACTAAATCTTATTACTAATTCTGTACTTAAGAAAAAAAATAATTTTATTCATTTTCAAATATTATTATATGTTATTTAATAAGTAACTACTTTATTTCACAATCTTTTTAAATTTATTACATTACAATAATTAATGTTTATATGAAAATTTAATACCAAGATGAGAATGAAATATATTTCATTAAAAAATATTTTCAAGAATTTTTTCCAATTGAGTACATTTTATTTTCAAAATATTACATATAGTTTAACTTTTTTATCATTTTATTAATCATTATTTTAAAATGCTAGTGTTTTTATAAATATATGTGAAAATTTAATCTAATATACTTTTCATGAATTATTATATTTACATTTTGTTATTTTTTACTTAGAGACATCCACATCAATATTAATGGTTAATTTGCTAGCAATATTATTATCATAATGAAAATAATTTATTTTAACATAATATAAACTAATTATTTTCGTTACAATTATTTAAATTACATCTTTCTTATTTTTATATATTTCTAATAATCAATGATACTTTTATAAAAAATAAAAAGATAAAATTAAAATTTGAAAAAAATAATTAATTTATGTGATTCTATGAACTTAATTTACAATATTTCATAAGATACGCATGACACAATTTTACACATAATATTAACTTCTATAAACTTACTAATAAATAAATTGCTACAACAAATGTTCTACCCGCCATTATAAGAATGTAAATGAAAACACATCTTACAAATGTTGATGAAACCAATTATAAAAAAAGATTTCAAATCTATTTTACATTAATTAATATATATTCTTTAAGAAAATAAAAATAGCTTATGTTAATAGCTAAATGTGTAAGTCCCCGGTTGAACTTTGAAAGATTGCAAACTTGAGCGATTAATGGAGATTATAGAAAATTGAGAGATTTTCTTTTTTGAAAGAGAAAGGATGACTATTGGTAACAATAGTCATCCAGATTAAGGAGGAGAGATTATAGAAATAAGAGAAGAAGAGATTGTTAGGAGTGAAGGGATGAGGGGTGGGGTCAGGGTGGCGAGGGGGAAGGGGGGTTTATGTAGAGGAGAGGGCACTGAGGGGGATCAGGTCGGGGGGGAGCTGTTGCCTTAAGTTGCTAGATGTTTCGATGACCTTTGGTAAGTCACTAGATCATCCAGGCGACCATTGGCTTACGATCTTCATCCTGTCAAAGGTCGTCGCTGTACCTTTCCTCCCCCTACGTAACTGTTGGCATGGATTTGAGGTAAAGCGAATGAAAAGATTGCTAGATGGTCCAATGACCTTTTTCCCCACTTTATTAAGTTTGCAATTCCCTCCTCTTTCCTAAATATCCCTCAACCTAATGCCCCTTCTGGTAAAAACCTCAGAGTTAAATGTATAGAACTTATTGTAAGGTGGGATGAACAGAACCATATTAAAGGGATTATTGATGTCATTCACCATAACTAGCTTAAATTAGTTGAAATCAAGTGATAAATGCTCTTGAATGGTCACCTGAGGATAATAATTCCATGTAAATCTATTTTGAGGAGTAACAAATTAGGGTTAATTATGTAATTTTAACATCAAATAATGAATGCAGAGTAACCACGGGGTCACCTAGGGATTAATTGAAGGTTAATTGAGCATTAAAATCCAAAGAGTGGATCCACACAAATAGAAATAGGATTTCATGCATTCCGAGAACAAAAACAACACACCAAAACCTTAATTTCAGACTTGCGTAAATTGAAGAGGTTTTGGTCAGGATAAAAATCATCTAAACCTCATAAAATTCATATAAAAATATTTTAAGAGGTTTGGTACTCTTGGTTTGACCATATGAACCTATTTTGACCTAGAATAGAGCTTTAGACGGGATTTTACCCTAATTTAGGCTTCTGTGCAAATTGCCCTGTTAAACATAGTCAAAACTAAAATACAAGCTGACCATTAGATTCCTTGGGTCCAAATTAGGTTATTATCAAAATTTGGGCCCAATCAGAGTCCATCTTGACCTAGTTTGCAATATAGTCCCTTAAAACTCTATTTCTCTCACTTAAACCCCTAAATTTCAGATTTATTGCTTTCAGGTCCGCAAGTTTCTCATGTTTTTCTCATAAAAGCCCCTTCCACCATCGTCCTCCTCGCATGCAGAGAAGGAACTTGCAGAGTTCCTAAAATGCAACTTGCATCATTTAATTGGGCAAATTGATTGAAGATTCTTCAATAAAAAATCACCAAATTTGGGAAACTTGTTCCCAAGATCTTGGCCAATCGACCAGACTCTATTTTGAGATCAATCACAACTGTTTTGTTCATTGGAGAGTGATAAACGCCAGTTTGTCATCATTCTTTTGCATCAAAACAATCATAGCTTTTAGGGTTTTGCTTCGCAAGCAGGTTTTTGGGGTTACATTTAGTTATAAATTAGGATAGTCATGCATTGCATTTTTCATGTCTTTTTAATGTGTTTTTGTGAGTGTTAGGGATGAACAGATATATAGATCCCTAAACCCTAGCACTCGGGAAGGCAACTGGTGAAGAAGAAGCTCAGACTAGCTGGAACTCAGCTTAATCCAGCTCACCACAACTGGAATCCAACTCACTTGGACTAGGGGTAGCTCATCCTAACTCCATTCAGCTCATCTTAGCTGAATGGTAGCTCAAGAGAGCTTATCTTAGCTCACCTTAGCTCAGGTCAGCTCAGATCTAGCTCAACTAAGCTGAGTCTAGCTCATCTTAGCTCCCACTAGTCCACAGGGAGCTCTAGCTAGCTCAGCTGAGTTGACTGGAGTTCACCCCAACTCAGGTCCAGCTACATCCAGCTCCACTCAACTCCAGCCAGCTGAAGATGAATCCATTCCAGCTCAGGAAGTTCAAGTCTATCTCTTGGGTACTCAACTTAGCTCAACTTAGTTGAGCTAAGCTACCTTAGCTGTCTCAACCAACTCAATCCTCCCCGAGAGCACCAGACCCAGCTCACCTCAGCTCCATTCAATAGAAGCCAGCTCACTTTAGCTTGGCTTAGCAGCTAGCAAAGAACTAGAAAGCTAAGCTAGTTAGAGTAGCCCCATGTTGACCTCTTCAGCAGCTGCCAGCTCCAAATTCAGCTCCAAACTCTTCATATCCAGCTCCTCTCCTCAAACCCTAAGCTCCACATGCCTACTCCTCCACTCCACTACTAGCCAAGCTAGCTTAGATTAGCTTAGCTAGCATCCAGCTCCTTGGCCATCCATCAGCCATAACTTAACCCTAGCTAGCTCCATTTACTAAATAAACTCAAGTCCACCTAGCTAGCTCCACTTCTACTCAAGTTGGAGCCACCTTCTTCACCACCCTTCACCCCTCAATCACCACCAAAAGACACCTAGATGTTGGCGCCAAAACCACCCTAACTACCGCCCCTTTTGGCAACAACTTCAAACCCCATATCCACCCTACACATAACCCCTCCAAGCCACATCCACCATCCACCTCAACCCCCTTCTAGAAGCCTAGAAGTTGGTGCCAACCCATGGCACCTCTCCATGGTTGGCGCCACTTTTAGGTGTCCCTTGGCGACCCATAATTACCCCCCTTACATCCCTTAGGTGGCGCCAACTCTCCTTAGCCCTAGGATCACCTAACCGCCCCCATCTTCCCATCTTAGCCATCCATCTCAAGAGTCACCTTAACCCTCTCATCCTACCCTATAAAAAGGCCAACACCCACCACCTTACAGCCCACATGGCTAGCAAAATACCTCTCATATTCTACCTAAATCTCACGCCCAAGAGATAAGAAGAAGAAGAAGAAGATTAATGGGATACTCTGTCCCCTTGGTGCCTTCCCCTCTTCCCTTCTCTCTTGTGCCCACACCAACCAAAGGAGAAGCCAGGCAAGGAAGACCTTTAGAGGAGGTCTTGAAGGTGGTCCATGCCACCTTGGAGGAGAGCTTAAGGGTGGTGCGCGCCCACCCTTGGAGGAAAGAATTGAGGTGGAGAGCATCCACCTTGGAGGAGCATTCAAGGAAGGAGAAGAAGGAGACCTTCTTTTCAAGCCAAGGAGCAGCTAGGCTTGGAGTAAGAGGACTCCCTTCTTCACCAGATTCTGCAAGAGGATTTGTGTTTTTTTTTATTGCTTTTGTATTTTTCATTTTAAGTAGAAGCATTCCTCTACATGTTTTTGTAAGACACAAATTCTACTAAATCAATTTGCCTTCTTTTCAATTTCTATTGAAATTGCTTTATCTTTGTTCTAGCACTTTTTCACTTCCACTTCCTAATTACTCTAGAACTCCACGTGTCTAGAGTGAGCTTAGGGAGGGATCATATTTGTCACTTAGGTTTTAGCTTAGTGATTGTAGGTGTTAGTTGCTTTTCCGTCAACAATTCGCATTTTTCCTTCATTATTTCAAAACATAAAAATTATATATTTAAAATACCAACAAGAAAGATTGAGTTTCCTTTAAAAGCAAGAGATTTGAATTGCAAACTTGCCTCCTTGGACGATCCTAGATACTCCCCTATCTAGGAATAGAAATTTAAAAGTGTATGCGATTTTGCATGTTACAACGACTTTAAAAACCCTAATTAGAAATCACGCGATTTTTCGTATCACCTTTTGGCACCGTTGTCGGGGAGGCATGGCTTTGAATTTTAATTGATTCTCTTGCTTGAAGTGGATCTTATCCCCTTGTCTCTCTTTTCTCTAGTGTGTGTAGGAACTACCGGAAGAAAGTGGGAATTTGGAAGCGAGAGCTCAAAGTTCCTTTTCTTCGCATGATTTCAGGTTGGTTCCCCATTTCTTGTCACATTTAGGCTAAAAGATTAACAAAAAAATATTAAACTTGGCTTTCAAGATCCTAAACACTTTAATTAAGTGGAGTGGTGCCCATAAAAATCCATTGTTTGCTTGTATGCTTCATTAAACACCACTCCAATCTTAGTGTTGGTGTTCTATTTTTTAGGTCCAAATTTCTATCTAGATTTCAAAAATCAATTCCCAACACCACAAATCTCCTAAAATCCTGAAATTTCACATAGTGATTACAAATTAAGTTAGGAATGTCTTTTCCAAAGTTTATATTAGTTGGCTTTGTATTTAATTTTTAAAAATTCATGGACTGCCGAGGGGTCACACCCTCTTATCTTCCTATTTTGCTACTGTCCGTGAATTTTTGGAATTTTTATACTCATCCAATTTTTGTGAAATTTATTTTTCTGGAATTCTTGTGAAATTTTACATCTCACATAAAATCATCAGAATTTTCTGAGGCCTGTGATGGTACAAAAAGTCCAGAATACCCACGAGTACCATTTCTGGACTTTGACACCAGCACAAATAAAAATTCAAAACAAATACCAAACAAATTTTTAAAATCTTAAAAAAATATTTTCTAGAATCCTTGTTTGATTTTACAAAAGGTGGTCGTGTTGGTTGCATTGTTTGGACCACTACTTTTTCAGAAAGCCTAAAAATAATTCATTGGTAGTAATTTTCTATATTAGGGTTCAAATCCAATTAGGGTTTCTTTCTTGCTTTTTAGTTCCACAACTTAAAGGAAACACATCATCACCAATGCAACTTGTTTTTCTTTGATTGTGGAAGTTTCAAACTTGTTTGAACATTTAAAAAGAGAAACCCTAAAACACATTCAATTAAATTGAATCCTAAAAGACAAAAATACAAAAATTGTGTGAAAATTTGTTTTTAATTGGAACCACTTTCTAATTCCTAAGCACACACTAAAAATTGAAATAACAGGGCAACAACCCAATCAACGCCCTCCACATTCCGTGTGCACACTAGTATCCTAGACTTAATTAAAATTGGTAGCAATTTGACCCCTAAGGTTTTCATCAACTTAGGCTTGCTATATAGGTCTTAAGTTTTCTATAGTTAATACCAATTCTGTCATCTATATTTGGTGTTCAGGCTAAGGGGTCGTGTCAAACGACCAGGTGTGGGTTTGTACAAGCACCTAGGGATTTTCCTGGGAAACATTTGGGCCCAAACCTCCCCTTAAGCAACTTGGCTAGATTTGTTGACAGAACGGGTATTCACTGTTGATTACTTATTTCCTAAGTAGACCAAGTCTTAGGTTTATTTTTAGGGAGTCACACTTAAGTTAGGTCTATAATTTGTTGTTTGAATTGCACACTTTCTCTCATCTCTTTCTCTTCTCCTCCCCTCCAATTCTTCCAAAATAGTGCATGCACGGGCGAAGGCCCCAAAAACCACATCTTGAGGGACCATCTGATTTTGCCCCCCGCACCAGAAAATCTTTGTTTTCTTCTCCCTCTTCTAAAAAAATGGAAAACCCAGGAAGTTGACAAAAAAATTCTGCTTCCACTTCTAACCCATCAGTCAACCTACAAGCTAACTTCCCCCTCCCTCACCTCCCTCATCTAGAGCAACCAGAAATTCCTGCAGGGTCAGGTGGCCCTCCAATTCTAACTCAAAATACAAACCCCTTTGCCTTGATGGTCGACCATTTGGTTCGGCAGCAACAAAATCAAGAAGATTTGGCTAGAACTGTAATGAACCTAGCTAACCAAGGGCAAAACCCACCACCCCGCCAACGGCCTGTGGTTCCTCTTAAGGATTTCTATGATCCTTCCAATTACGAGGAAAGACCCAGGGTGGTCATACCACAAGGGGATTTTGAGATCAAACTAGCCATTCTAAATCTTATCAAGCATTTTCATGGTCTTCCAAGAGGACCCTTTTTGTCATCTCGAGGAATTAACTATCCTCGCTCAAACCACTCGTTCCCGCAATGTGCAGGAAGACATGTGGTTAATGAGACTTTTTCCTCTCTCTCTTAAAGACAAAGCTTCACATTGGTTTAGAGAGGTTGGGTGCCCGATTACCACCTGGCCCTAATTAAGGAGTGCTTTTCTAAAAAATTTTTTTCCGATTAGTTGAACTAATGCTTTAAGAAGATCCATAATGACCTTTCAACAAAAAATTTGTGAACCCCTCCATGAAGCCTAGGAAAGATTTCAAGAACTTTTAAGAAGTTGTCCCCAACATGAAATTCTGCAATGGCAGTTAGTGCAGATCTTCTATCATGGATTAGAAAATCAATTGAAGCGATTTGTAGATGCCTCATGTGAGAGCAATTTCCTTAATAAAGATGCCGAAAGTGCCTATCTCCTCTTTGAAGAAATGAGTGAAAACTTATTTAATATGACTTCAATGGACACTTTTGGTAGAACACAAAACCCTAGACATGGAGTCCATGAAATTATCTCCAAATCTACCTCTATTCCAGTCACTCAAGATGATCTATATATGTTAGCTCAACGACTGGACCAGATGCAAATTCACCAAAAAAAATGGAAGAAAAGCTCACAAATAAACAAGCTCCACACTTTAACTCTCCACACACTAACACTCCACAACTTCTCGAAGAGAAAATCTGCACAATATTGATACCACACCTGCTGGTCAGCAATTTCCAACTGATTTCCCACAAGAATTGACTGGGAATTTTGATCAAAATATTTTTGATCCCACCATGGAAAATATTTATGCTCTTCAGGAGCAATTTAGAAACCCCTCCAACACTTTCAACCAAAACTGGAGGATTAACCCGAATCAATCCTAGAAAAACCTGAACCCAATTCCTTTTCCCAAACAAAATCATTTTGGGAATTATGGGCAACCTGTGTATCAACCTGGACCATCCCAGGAAGATATTAACACTCAGGTCATGAAAACTCTGCAAGGTATGCAGAATCAAATGAAAGAAGTAACCCGCATGATTACCAACTTGCAACACCAAGTTAAGGTTACTCTTAATCATCGACCTGTTGGGAATTTACCTTCCCAACCCATGCCCAAACTGAATAATCAAAGGAATTAGTTCCAAGGTGGCTATCCCAGTGAACCCATTCAACCAGCACCTCAGCATCCCCCCGATTTCAATAACAGTCAGGCTTCCCATCCTCATCCTAGAAATAACCAGACTACAAATGCAGTTACTTTGAGGAATGGGAAAACCACTCAAGATCCCCTGCCTGTTAAAGAAACTCATTTTAATGAAAAATAAATCAACTCTTCCCTATCTTCCTCTCACATTGTTCAGGAACCTATTAATGCAAAACAGGGAAACCCTGTACCATTTCCACAAGCCCTCCATTCTTCAACAAATAAGAAAAAGAAGAAATCTGAGCCCACTGATAAGGAATTAATGGATTTATTTGGGAAAGTTGAAATGAACATCCCTCTCCTAGATGCCATAAAATATATTCCTACCTATGCAAAATTCCTAAAAGATTTGTGTACCCTAAAAAGGTAGCCCCGAAATTTAGGAAAGGTGATCCTTTCTGAGACAGTCAACTTAGTTGTGCAAAGTCGATTGCCTCTTAAGAGAAAAGATCCAGGTGCCCCCCTGATTCAAGTTATCATTAATGATACTTCTTTTGATCGCGCTTTGTTGGATCTCAGTGCCTCAATTAATCTTATCCCCACAATTGTTTTTGAGGAATTTAAGATCGGTGAATTAAAGCCTGTTGAGGTTACTCTTCAATTAGCCGACCGATCTACAATTAAACCAAGGGGAATTATTGAGGATGTCCTTGTCCGAGTCAAAAATTGTCTATTTGCAGTAGACTTTTTAGTCCTGGACATAGAGGTACCGGAAGCATTAAAGTTTGCCCCTATAATTCTTGGAAGACCATTCTTAGCCACCGCCCGCGCAAATATTGATTGTGATTATGGAAAAATGAAGATCATGTGCGGCGGTGAATCTATAACCTTAGATATTTTCTAAGCTTCTAGGAGGTTCCAAGAACCTGATTTTTTTGATGATTCGAATTCAGAAATAGAAAATATTGTGGAGGAAACTTTGCAGATTTCACATTTAGGTTCTTGTTTTTCCATTAACATGGTTCCTGAACAATCCACTTCTTCTCACCCTTCCACCCTAACCACACATTCAGCTAACCCTCCAGTTGACCCTTTCACTCTCACCTCACCACTAACACAAAAAATAGAAATTCTTTCAGAGCTGGGCCCACAATTGGAATTAAAACCTTTTCCTAACTCCCTTAAATATGTCTTCCTAGGTCCAAATCAGACCCTACCCCTGATTATAAATTCTAGACTTTCTGGGGTGCAAGAACACAAACTTCTCCAGGTTTTGAGTAAATACAGAAAAGCTATCGGCTGGCCCTTTCTGATCTTAAGGGTATCACCCGTCCTATTGTACACATCGTATATATTTAAAGGATGATTCTCACCCTTCCCACCAACCACAAAGGCGCTTGAACCCTAATATGCAAGAGGTGGTAAAAAAGGAGATTATTAAGTGGCTTGATGCCAATATCATCTACCCCATTTCTAACATCTCCTGAGTTAGTCCAACACAAGTTGTGCCCAAAAAGGCTGGACTAAAGTTGTCACCAATGACAATGGGGAGAATATAGCCACTCGAACAGCCTGTTCTTGGCGTGTGTGTATTGATTATAGAAAATTAAACACCACTACCAAGAAGGACCATTTTCCACTCCCCTTTATTGATCAAATCTTGGAGCGATTAGTCGGATGGGATTTTTACTATTTTCTGGACGGTTATTCCGGCTATAATCAGGTAGTGGTTCATCCTGAGGACCAGGACAAAACAACTTTCACCTGCCCCTTCGAAACCTTTGCTTTCCGAAGAATGCCCTTCGGTCTTTGCATCGCACCTGCAACTTTTCAAAGGTGTATGCTTGCAATATTTTCAGACCTGGTAGGTGAATGCTTAGAAGTCTTTATGGATGACTTCTCTGTTTTTGGAGATTCTTTTGACCATTGTCTCAAGAACCTTGAAAGAACTCTCCAAAAATGCATAGAAGTCAATCTGGTCCTCAATTGGGAAAAAAGTCATTTCATGGTCCAGGAAGGTATTGTCTTGGGCCATGTTATTTCAAAAGAAGGAATCGTGGTAGATAAAGCAAAAATAGATGCTATATCTAAGCTCCCACCGCCCACTACTGTCAAACAGATCAGATCCTTTTTAGGTCATGTGGGTTTCTACCATAGATTCATACAAAATTTTTCCCAAATCTCCAAGCCCTTAAGTTGCTGCTTACTAAAGACTAGCCATTCGATTTTAATGATAAATGCTTGGAGAGTTTTTTGAGGTTGAAGAAGGAGGTTATTGTGGCACTAATTTTACAGGGACTTGATTGGAATAGTCCCTCTAAATTAATGACAGATGCCTCATATTTTGTTGTGGGGATTGTTCTAGGGCAAAGAATTGGCAAGAAGCCCATTGTGATCTATTATGCTAACAAAACTCTTGATGATGCACAACGGAATTACACGGTTACTGAAAAGGAACTTCTTGCCATTGTATTTGCCTTAAAAAAATTTATATCTTATCTTTTGGGGTCACATGTCACTGTAAATACCGATCACTCAGCACTTAAATATTTGCTGACAAAAAAAGATGCGAAACCCTGCCTTATCCGTTGGATCTTGCTGCTCCAGGAATTTGACCTGGAAATCAAGGATAAGGCAGGATCGCATAATGTAGTGGCCGACCATCTCTCTCGTCTTATGACGAATGACATAATGACCCCACCTGATCAATTCGCCATTGAAAGCATTTTCTCTGCTACTTCCCTCCCTTGGTTTGCGCCCATCGCAAACTACTTAGCAATAGAATGAATCCCTGTTGATTGGCCAAAAACAAAACGAGATAAGTTCTTTGCTGATATTAAATACTATTTTTGGGAGGAACCCGACCTTTTCCGCATTTGTGCCGATCAGGTCATTCGACGATGTGTCCTTGATTATGAAATCCATGATATTTTGACACATTGTCACTCAATGGCCTGTGGTGGACATTTTTCGGGCAAGAAAACTCCAGCTAAAATCCTTAATGTGGGATTCTTTTGGCCCAGCTTGCACAAAGATGCTCATAATTTTGTTCGGTCCTGTGTGCGTTGCCAGAGCATTGGCAACATGATTCGGAAGGATATGATGCCCCTTAATCCTATTTTAGAGGTTGGAATTTTTGATGTTTGGGGCATCGACTTCATGGGACCGTTCATCAACTCTGGTGGGTATTTATATATACTAGTCGCAGTCGACTATGTTTCAAAGTGGATAGAAGCAATACCCACCTACACTAGTGATCACCTTGTGGTTGTTAAATTTCTTAAGAAAAATATTTTCTCAAGATTCTACATTCCAAAAGCCATTATTAGTGACGGAGGCTCACATTTCACTCATTCACAATTCTGTCACCTTCTTTCTAAATATGGGGTTAATCACAAAATTTCCACACCTTATCACCCCCAAACAAATGGCCAGGCAGAAGTTTCTAACCAGGAAATTAAAAATATTTTACAAAATATGGTTAGGCCCGACCGTAAAGATTGGTCCACCAAATTGGACGACGCTTTATGGGCTTACCGTAGCCCTTTTAAAACCCCGCTCGGCATGTCTCCCTTCCGTCTGATTTTTGGGAAGGCATGCCATCTCCCTGTAGAACTAGAACATAGGGCTTTTTGGGCAATAAAATAATTAAACATGGATTTATCCGATGCCAGTATCCATAGAAAACTACAATTAACTGAATTGGAAGAATTACGTAATTTTTCCTATGAAAACGGGAGGATTTATAAAGATCGAACAAAGAAATTTCATGATAAATACATTGTTCGGAAATACTTTGATGTTAATGAACGCGTTTGCCTTTTTGATGCTAGATTACATCTTTTTCCTGGCAAATTAAAATCCAAATGGACCGGCCCCTTTATTGTCCATAAAACTTATCCGTACGGTGCTGTTGATCTTTTTGATCCTGAAACTAATACATCATTTCAAGTCAACGGCCAATGTTTAAAGCCCTATTTTGATCATACCCCGAATCTTCCATTTGAATCCTTCGATTTCACTGAGCCAACCACCTTTGATCACTAATGCAAACTACGCCCAGCTGAATGGCGTAAAAGATAGCACTGGATGGGAGGCAACCCATCATTTTTCTTGCTTTCCTTTTTCCCTTCTTTTTCTAGGTTTTGACCATCTTAAACCTGACCGCTCTTCATTAAGGTGATCCCTTTTCCCTCCTAATGCATGAGGACATTACATATCTTAAGCATGGGGGGGTGTTTGTAAAATTTAATAATCGATTTAGGATTTTCAAAACCTAAAAACATGCATTTTTCTTTAGTTATTTTATTTTCTTGCCTGCATACCCAAAAAAATAAAAATGTTGAAAACTTTTTGAGGAAAAATTTTGAAATCAGGACTAAGGTTGAAAATTTCACTTTTGGTACAATGGGATTTATTCTTTAACAAACTATGGATGAGGATGCAGATCTGATCATTAGAATTTCAATGTCTATTTTTAGACTAGATCAGATATCCTTCTCTAAGATTCCACCTGAACTCATGATAGTTCCGGTGACTTGATCCTCTTTTGTAATATGGAAAGTATCTGGCTTAGTTTCTGATTCAAAAACTTGCATTTCTTACGGAACTTCTTGTGTCAAATTTCACACACAAGCTAACACTTAAAAACAACTAAAAATTATAAAAAACTCCCTTGTTTGGACTTAGTAAAAGTCTGAAGCAGATCATTGGTTTGAGTTCCCACCACCGAGAAGGAGGAAAATGCCTCCTTTGAGGACGCGATGTCAACATGTTACCGCCTCAGCGTTGCTCCATGTCTATATTTCATATCTTTAGATGGAGCATTAAAATGCATTTTAGCAGCTCAAGTTTCTTAGACGGTGCTCTACTCATAGTGTCGGAGAAAGAGCTTGAGTTTGCTTGGAGCGCCCTTTTACACCGCATTGTGTTTTGGGGTTGTGAACTCCTGGGTGGTGTCATGGACAGTGCTATCCCGAAGTACTGGCGCCAGAGCTCCCTCAAGGATTGGTAATGGGAATGATGATCCTGACACATCTGTTGTAAGACTAAGCTAAAAATAAGCATGGGAGAGAAAAAAAAAGTTTTAAACCAAAAACATGCCCTTATAAATGTTGGCTTTTCACAAGCACGGACATAAGATTTTAAAGGATATTGCAAGTTGCGAATCAGATTCATGAGCCAGAAAATCCTAAAAACAGAAATTTCAAGTCATCTGAATTAACAAGGGGTTAATTTGCGAATTTTCTGGAGGATATATTGATCCCGTTTTGTCTAATTTTTGGATCCAAAAATAAATCCCGATGTTTATCCTTAACAAATCCCGTGCCTCCTATGTTTAGATCAACCAAGGTCCCTTAATTTTTTTTCCTCAAAAGTCAAAAAAATTAGATTTCCCAAACATTTTATTTTATAAATTAAATTTTTTCTAAGAGATTAGCAAAAGATAAGCATGGGGGTGTGATAACTGCCAGTTTATCATCATTCTTTAGCATTAAAATAATCCTAGCTCTTAGGGTTTTGCTTCGCAAATGGGTTTTTGGCGTTGCATTTAGTTATAAATTAGGATAGGCATGCATTGCATTTTTCTTGTCTTTTTAATGTGCTTTTGTGAGTGTTAGGGATGAACAGATATATAGATCCCTAAACCTTAGCACTTAGGAAGGCAACTAGTGAAGAAGAAGCTCAGATTAGTTGGAACTCAGCTTGATCCAGCTCACCACAGCTGGAATCCAGCCCACTTGGACTAGGGGTAGCTCATCCTAACTCCATTCAGCTCACCTCAGCTGAATGAAAGCTCAAGAGAGCTTATCTTAGCTCACCCTAGCTCAGGTCAGCTTAGATCCAGCTCAACTTAGTTGAGTCTAGCTCATCTCAACTCCCACTAGTCCACAGGGAGCTCTAGCTAGCTCAACTGAGTTGACTGGAGTTCACCCCAGCTCAAGTCCAGCTACATCCAGCTCCACTCAACTCCAGGCAGCTGAAGATGAATCCATTCCAGCTCAGGAAGCTCAAGTCCAACTCCCGGGGACTCAGCTTAGCTCAACCTAGTTGAGCTAAGCTACCTTAGCTATCTCAACCAGCTTAATCCTCCCCGGGAGAACTAGACCCAGCTTACCTCAGCTCCATTCAACAGAAGCCAGCTCACTTTAGCCTGGCTTAGCAGCTAGCAAAGAACTAGCAAGCTAAGCCAACTAGAGTAGCCCATCTTGACCTCTTCAGTAGCTGCCAGCTCCAAATTCAGCTCCAGACTCTTCATATCCAGCTCCTCTCCTCAAACCCTAAGCTCCACATGCCTACTCCTCCACTCCACTAATAGCTAAGCTAGCTTAGATTAGCTTAGCTTAGCTAGCATCCAGCTCCTTGGCCATCCATCAGCCATAACTTAACCCTAGCTAGCTCCATTTACTAAATAAACTCAAGTCCACATAGCTAGCTCCACCTCTACTGAAGTTGGCACCACCTTTTTCACCACCCTTCACCCCTCAATCACCACCAAAAGACACCTAGATGTTGGCACCAAAACCACCCTAACCACCCCCCTGTTTGGTGCCAACTTCAACCCCACCATCCACCTCAACCCCCTTCTAGAAGCCTAGAAGTTGGCGCCAACCCATGGCACCTCTCCATGGTTGGCGCCACTTTTAGGTGTCCCTTGGCCACCCATAACTACCCTCCTTACATCCCTTCGGTGGCACCAACTCTCCTTAGCCCTAGGATCACCTAACCACCCCCACCTTCCCATCTTAGCCATCTATCTCAAGAGTCACCTTAACCCTCTCATCCTACCCTATAAAAAGACCAACACCCACCACCTTACAGCCGACATGGCTAGCAAAATACCTCTCATATTCTACCTAAATCTCACGCCCAAGAGAGAAGAAGAAGAAGAAGAAGAAGAAGAAGAAGAAGAAGATTAAGGGGATACTTTGTCCCCTTGGTGCCTTCCCCTCTTCCCTTCTCTCTTGTGCCCACACCAGCCAAAGGAGAAGCCAGGCAAGGAAGACCTTTGGAGGAGGTCTTGAAGGTGGTCCACACCACCTTGGAGGAGAGCTTAAGGGTGGTGCATGCCCACCTTTGGAGGAAAGAATTGAGGTGGAGGGCATCCACCTTGGAGGAGCATTCAAGGAAGGAGAAGAAGGAGACCTTCTTTTCAAGCCAAGGAGTAGCTAGGCTTGGAGCAAGAGGACTCCCTTCTTCACCAGATTCTGCAAGAGGATTTATGTTTTTTTTTATTGCTTTTATATTTTCCATTTTAAGTAGAAGCATTCCTCTACATGTTTTTGTAAGACACAAATTCTACTAAATCAATTTGCCTTCTTTTCAATTTCTATTGCAATTGCTTTATCTTTGTTCTAGCACTTTTTCACTTCCACTTCCTAATTACTCTAGAACTCCACGTGTCTAGAGTGAGCTTAGGGAGGGGTCATATTTGTCACTTAGGTTTTAGCTTAGTGATTGTAGATGTTAGTTACTTTTCCGTCAACAATTCACATTTTTCCTTCATTATTTCAAAACATAAAAATTATATATTTAAAATACCAACAAGAAAGATTGAGTTTCCTTTAAAAGCAAGAGATTTGAATTGCAAACTTGCCTCCTTGGACAACCCTAGATATTCCCCTATATAGGAATAGAAATTTAAAAGCGTATGTGATTTCACATGTTACAACGATTTTAAAAACCCTAATTACAAATCACGCGATTTTTCGCATCAGAGAGCTCAAGTTTCCAAACCCATGAAACAGCTTCGTAGCAAGGCAGAATTTGCCTTGTTTGCTCTCAAATTAAGAGGAGAAGCTCTCTATAAGTAGAGATGCATCTACTCAAGCTAAGGTTGTCTTATTTCTGGCATGCAATTCACCACACTTCTTCCTCCACCACCATTGACGACGACTTGGAGCTTCTTCATACCCCTTCTTCGATCGCTCCCACATACAATAAGAAGAGGGCATCTCCTAAACACCTCATCGTTGTACTTTCGGACAAAGAAGACGGCCAATTACCCCTTCGTTCGCTCCATCCTCACCTCCTTCGTCCTCAACTCTGACATACCTCTGGTAAGCTTCCTCGAACCTCCGTTAGTCCAATAATGTTAGGGCTTCTCTCTCTCCCTCCTCCAATTAGGCTTAGGCTAAATCTTAGGTCCCAATTCCCTCTGCTTCTCCTTCTCCGACTCTGGCAATCCCCACCACGGCCACCTTCATCATTGAAACTCCTCTACCTAGTTCCACCCAAATTAGGTTGGGTAAGAGTTCACGCACACCTCCACCAAACTTTTTCCCAACCAAATTTAACACTTTAACACCTCCAACCCCTTCCCTGACTCCGTTTGTTGGAGCTCCGCCCACCTTCACCCTTCGGCCACTGCACTTCATCTCGCACCCACCATTGCCTTCGCTACACCACGGTGAAGGTTTCCAGCCATTTTATTGGGCCCCAGGCCGTGTTATCTTGTAGGTCGTTGTTGCTGTCGTTGTCACCGTCACCGTCTGTCACCTGCTTACTTTGCCTGCACCATTAATCAACATGGCTTGACACCATGACGAAGCCTAAACCCTCAATAGAGTGAGGGTAGACCAGTAGTAGCTGCAACAAGGAAACAACCACGCAGCTTCAATCGAAGGAGGAAGAAGGGGACATAATCCCACATCATTCACTACCAATCGTTCATAGTGGTATAAAGGGAAATTGTGTCTCATGCTTATCGCCTCAGACATGGGGTGAGGTCTCTCTCACTCACGTGCCTCACACCTCGCTCACCTCACACACTTGGTTCATATATTTGGGTGGCTGGTTCTGATATTGCTGTGGATATTGGATAGCATATAATGTTCATATATTTGGGTTAATTGTATAGCTTAACATTAGGGTTAAATTGGTGGTTCAAACAACCATTTTAACCCCATCTTTTTGCACTTAACTCTTGAAATATTATTCTGATATATATATTGAGCATCATTTTGATTATATTTGCATATCTCTCTTGATTATTGTGATTGGTTGATTGAAATTGCCAAATTGCTCCCAGCGAACGACCTCAGACTCACGTTGATTTCGAGTTTTATAAATTTTAAGTGTTGTTGCTATTTTCGTCCTATACTGCAATGTGTATTTCCTTAAAACGAAGATTTTCGCACGCAACATTTTGGCACCGTTGCTCAGGAGCAACACGTGAAATTGCACTAGAGGGGGGGTGAATAGTGAAATTATAGAATATTGTAATAAAAAAAATGCAAGCACACAATGTACACAATTATTTTTAGGTGGAAACCCAAGATGGGTGAAAACCACCACCTAAGCCAATCTCTTGACTTAGGATTTTCGATCACAAGGTGATCAATCCACTAACCACACTACTTGAACGAGGGTAGTGTACCTCAATTACAAATCCCACCTCCGATCCCTAAACGGAGGTTTCTCCCTTCAAATGAAGAGACGGGGACCCGACAGACCGGATACCTAAAGTACAAAAATTAAGAAGTAAAACAATACCTATAGAGCACCCCAATAATTTAGTTGCTTTCTTATCTACTAAGCATGAAAAGAACTCCCTGAGGATTTGCAGAACGGAGTGAGCCGGGAGTATGGATTTGCCCTTTGATCAGAGTATTGGCACAGCACAAGGGCAAGATGGAGCTTAGAGTAGTGAGCAAGAGATTTCTCTAATGGAATTGTATCTCAAGAGGTGTGTATTGCCTAAGAGGAGTTGTAGTCTATTTATAGGCAAGTTTGGAACCTTCAAGAACACTTGGGAGAGCTCTTCTAGCCGTTGGAGATAAATCCCAAGAGTTTAGGATGAAATCCACACCAAATCAGGGCAATGATGAGTCTGACAGCAATATTAGACGTCTAATTTTAGGATTAGACGTCTTATAGGATGTCTGATTATACTTCTGGTCGTCTAATACTACAGGACATCCTTAACTGACTCTATTGGATCAAAAGAATGACGTCTGATATTTTCACATAAGACATCTGATTAGTTTATTGGACGTCTAATAAAGGGTGGATTCGTTCCTATTTTCATCAGATCCAAACAGGGTTCTAGGTTTAGAGGATCAGACGTCGTTATGGACGTCTGAGGACATCACCAGACGTCTGAAAACCTAAAAACTCTTCCCTACTTCTTCTGCCAAAAGATTATGTGGCCGTAAAGAGATACGCACAGAAAATCATGGCCAACGGTTCAAAGGCAGACGTCTGGAAGTGTGTCCAGACATCTGGAAATTCATTTTTGCCTAAGCTTAGTCTAATGGTTAGTCTGAGGACGTCTGGGTAAATAATCAGACGTCTGTGTAAGGTTATTGACGTCTGAAAGTGAAGTGCTTCAACTGATGTTTATGAGGAGACAAACCAAAGGCAGAACTCTTGGAAATTAGACATCTGAGATACTTGTCAGACGTCTTAAAGTGGAAATCAGACGTCTAACCATTGTTCTGGACGTCTGATAAAAGCATAAGTGTTGGATTTTTGTTTCTAATTTAACCTAAGTGTAGAGAGCTTAAGTTAACTATATATAGGTTATGTTTTGGGGGCTCTTTAATGTTAGTTCAACCACTCGTATATAATATTTTGATGATTTTACAAAATGAAGAAAATGAAATAAAGAATAAACTTAGCATATTGTTTTCTCTCTGTAATAACATATTTGCAGGATTTCAAAAAGCTTTCCAAGATGGGAGATTAAAAGCGTGAAGACAAGTAGCATAAGTATTAGGTCTTAGGCTTTTTCATGTAAACTTTCAAAGGTTGTAATTTTCATTTTATTTGAGTCTAGAAATATTGTAAAGAGCCCCCAAACATAACCTATAAATAGCTAACTTGGGCTCTCTACACTTAGGATAAATTCGAAATGAAAACCCAACACTCATACCTTTATCAGACGTCCAAAACACTGGTCAGACGTCTGATTTTCCAGTTTAAGACGTTTGACAAGTATCTCAGACATCTAATTTCAAAGAGTTCTGCCTTTGGTTTGTCTCCTCATTAACATCAGTCGAAGGACTTCACCTTCAGACGTCGATAACCTTACAAAGACGTCTGATTCTTTACCCAGACATCCTCAGACTAACTGTTAGACTAAGGTTAGGCAAAAATGAATTCCCAAACGTCTTGACACACCTCCAGACATCTGCCTTTGAGCCGTTGGCCATGATTTTCTGTGCGTATCTCTTTATGGCCACATAATCTTTTGGCAGAAGAAGTGGTGAAGAGTCTTTAGGTTTTCAGATGTCTGGTGATGTCCTCAGACGTCCATAACGATGTCTCATCCTCTAAACCTAGAACCCTATTTGGATCTGATGAAAATAGGAGCGAATCCACCCTTCATTAGACGTCCGATAACATAATCAGATGTCTTATGTCAAAATATCAGACGTCCTTCTTTTGATCCAATGTAGTCTGTCTTGATGGCATACAGTATTAGACGACCAGAAGAATAATCAGACGTCCTATAAGACGTCTGATCCTAGAATTAGACGTCTGATATTGCTGTCAGACTCATCATTGCCTTGATTTTGTGTGGATTTCATCCTAAACTCTTGGGATTTGTCTCCAACGGCTAGAAGAGCTCTCCCAAGTGTTCTTGAAGGTTCCAAACTTTCCTATAAATAGACTACAACTCCTCTTAGGCAAAACATACCTCTTGAGATACAATTCCATTAGAAAAATCTCTTGCTCACTACTCTAAGCTCCATCTTGCCCTTGTGCCATGCTAATACTCTGATCAAAGGGCAAATCCATACTCCTGGCTCACTCCGTTCTGCAAATCCTCAGGGAGTTCTTTTCATGCTTAGTAGATAAGAAAGCAACTAAATTATTGGGGTGCTCTATAGGTGTTATTTTACTTCTTAATTTTTGTACTTTGGGTATCCGGCTTGTCGGGTCCCCGTCTCTTCATTTTGAAGGGAGAAAATTCCATTTAGGGATCGGAGGTGGGATTTGTAATTGAGGTACACTACCTTCGTTTAAGTAGTGTGGTTAGTGGATTGATCACCTTGCGATCGAAAATCCTAAGTCAAGAGATTGGCTTAGGTGGTGGTTTTCACCCATCTTGGGTTTCCACCTAAAAATAATTGAGTACATTGTGTGATTGAATTTTTTGTATTACAATATTCTATAATTTCACTATTCACCCCCCCTCTAGTGCAATTTCACTTGGTATCAGAGCGAGGTTTTCCGCTTACAGGAGTAACATCCGCGGAAAGATCATATGGAGGGGAAGGCCATTTCCACAAGAAGATTGGAGGGGCAATCCACCACTCGACCACCACTCTTCGAAGGAACCAACTACACTTACTGGAAGTTGAGAATGAAGATGTGGCTTCAAGCCAACGATTTCTCCATTTGGGAGAAATGCGAATCGGCATATGTCATTCCCGAGAAACCAGAAACTGGTTACACAGTGGAGCAAATCCATCACCTTGGACTGAATGCCAAGGCAATGAACTCACTCTACTGTGCACTCAGCTCGGAGGAATTCAACCGCATCAGCCAATACGAAATCGCCCACGAGATCTGGAGAACCTTGGAGGTAACTCACGAAGGTACATCTGAAGTTAAATCCTCAAAGATAAACTTGTTATCGCAGGAATTCGAAGCTTTCTCTATGAAGGAGAATGAAAGACTTGGGGACATGTACACCCGATTCACTTTAATCGTGAATAACCTCAAGTCTTTAAGAAAGACATTTATAAAGGGGGAGCTTCAAGGGAAGCTCCTTCGCTCCCTTAGACCTGAGTGGGAAGAGAAGGTAACGACAATAGAAGAAGCCAACCAAGTAGAGGATCTAGACATGGAAAATCTACTTGGGAATCTCATGGCTTATGAATAAAAAATGGAGCAAAAGAAGAAATCAATCTCATCGGAGCCAAAGAAGAAGACCTTAGCCTTCAAAGCTACTTCGGATGATGAGGTAAGTACCGATGACGAAGAATTTATTTTATTAGCTAAAAAGTTTAAAAAGTTTCTCAGAAATAGAAGAGAGATCAAGGGAAGGAAAAGAGAGGAAGAACCTCTAATTTGCTATAATTGCAAAAAGAGAGGTCACATAAGGAAAGATTGTCCCTTACTCAAAAGGGATGATGAGAAGAAACCCAAGAAGCCTTCCAACTACAAGAAGATCTCCAAACCAAAAGGATTCAAGAAGAAGGCGTTTCAAGCAACGTGGGATGACTCCACCTCCGAAGAAGAAGAGGAGGAGGAAGCAAATGAAGAAACGGCATGCTTGGGATTAATGGCAACAAATGATGGTTCTGAGTCTGAATTTGAGGAACCTGAGGTAAACTCCTACTCTTTAGATGAATTACAAGATGCCTTTGATTCACTATATGTAGATCTTAAGAAAACAAAAACCCAAAGCAAGGCTTTCAAAGAAGAAAACATAGAAAATAAGAGATTAATCAATGATCTTGAAGAAAAGAATCTAATTCTTACAAAAGAAACCACTACTTTAAATATGCAAATAAGAAATCTAATGATTGAGAAAGAGTCATTAACAAATGATTTGTATATAGCAATAAGTGAACAAAAATTTTTAGATAGAGAAGAATTACTCGACAAAATCCATGTGCTTGAAAAATCAAACTCCTTTAAAAAGGATGAAAATGGCTTACTTAGAGTAGAAATTAGGGCATTAGAAGATAAACTAGACATAATGAAAATAGAGATAAATCATCTCAAAGAAAAGTCAAACCAACTTCTTGAAGACCTAGCCAAATTTACAAAGGGGAAAGATAACTTGGACAAACTCATTGCCCATCAAAAACCTTCCTCAAGTAAATTTGGACTAGGCTTTTATGAACCTAGTGAAAGTGAGCTGAAAAAGGACCCTCCTCTAAAGGAGACCACTAACAAATGCGGATCCACTTTACAATGGATACCGAAAAGACAACTCTCACTTTGTTTTGTAGGGATGAAAGGACATCATAATGTCAAAAATTGGATATACAAAATGAAGGATGAACGACTCAAATTAGAAGGACCTATAGAAACACCAAGTCACCATCGAAGATCTTTTGTAGGAGGAAGAAGGTCTACAAGGAGGAAGACAAGGAGACCACCGCCACCAAGGAGGCCGATGGGTGATGGACTCCGGATGCTCCAAACATATGACGGGAGACGAGCGCCTATTTTTGGACCTTCAACCTACGGATGGAGGAACAGTTACATTTGGCAACAACCACAAGGGCCATATTATTGGCCTTGGTAAAATAGGTAACCCTCTCTCTCCCATCTCAAATGTTTCTCTAGTTAAAGGACTAAAACATAATCTTTTAAGTGTAAGTCAAATATGTGATAAGGGCTTTAAAGTAGTGTTTACTTCTAAAATGTTTGAAATTATACATGCATTAACCAATGAAACCCTTCTTAAGGGAACTAGATTTAAAGACATTTATGTCGTAGAATTTGACAAAAATGGCACTTATGAATGTCTTATAGAAAATGATGAGTTAAGTATATGGCATAAAAGACTAGGACATGTTCATATGAAGTTGGTTCAAAAACTAGCTAAACATGAACTAGTCCGAGGTCTTCCTAAAGGAAAATTTTTAAATGAGCCTATTTGTGATTCGTGTAAATTAGGTAAGATTATAAAATCTAGTTTTAAAAGCAAAGAAGTTATATCCACATCAAGACCTTTAGAACTACTTCACCTAGATCTGTTTGGACCTATAAAATATGAGAGCCTCAGTGGATGCAAATATTGCCTTGTAATTGTAGATGATTTTTTGAGGTTTTCATGGGTCTCCTTCTTGAGATCCAAAGAAGGAGTGTTTTCCGTCTTTTCTATTTTTTGTAGGAAAGTTCAAACTGAAAAAGGCTACCAAATCACTCGTATCCGTAGTGATCATGGGGGCGAGTTTGAAAATTCCTTGTCTGATGATTTTTGTCAAGAGCATAGTATTTCTCATGAGTTTTCTTTTTCTCGAACACCTCAACAAAATGGGGTGGTTGAGAGAAAGAATCGTACTCTTCAAGAGTGCGCTCGAACATTGCTCATAGACTTGGGGTTACTGAAGTACTTTTGGGCTGAGGTGGTTAACACGGCTTGTTACGTGTTAAATCACACCTTAATTCGATCCGGATTGCGAAAAACTTGTTTTGAACTATACTATGGGAAAATACCCAAAATTAGTTATTTTAAAGTTTTTGGATGTCGATGTTTTGTCTTGAATACCCACTCTAATTTAGATAAATTTGATGCCAAAGGTGAAGAAGCCATCTTTATTGGTTATTCCTCACGTAGTAAGGCATATCGGGTTTTTAACAAGACCACATTAATAGTGGAGGAAACCCTCCATGTTTCCTTCGATGAATCTCCTCATTCCTCCATTGACCGAGTCAATATGGATGATGAAGATGATTCTACTATTGATGTGTCTAACATTCCAAACTCCAATATCCATAATCTTCCAAAAGATTGGATATGTCAAAGGGATCATCCCGAAAGTGAAGTCATTGGAAGTGTTTTTGATGGCGTTAAAACCCGATCTCGTTTTAGTTGCTCCTTTGGTCTCTCCGCCTTTGTATCTCAAGTTGAACCCAAGAGTGTCGAGGAAGCGTGCTTCGAAGAACCTTGTATGATGGCCATGCAGGAGGAACTCAACCAATTCCAAAGGAATGAAGTTTGGGATCTAGTACCTAAGCCTGAAGGGCAAACGGTAATAGGTATCAAATGGGTATTCTGGAACAAGTTGAATGAATCCGGTATGGTTATTCGAAACAAGGCTCAGTTGGTAGCACAAGGGTACAACCAAGAAGAAGGAATTGATTTTGATGAGACCTACGCTCCCGTAGCTCGACTCGAATCAATTCGCATGCTTCTTGCTTATTCTGCCTTTCTTGGCTTTAAACTCTTTTAAATGGACGTTAAGAGTGTGTTTCTTAATGGATTCATTAAGGAGGAAGTTTTTGTAAAACAACCTCCTGGTTTTGAGTCTCATGATAAGCCTCATTTTGTCTACAAATTAAACAAGGCATTATATGGTCTAAAACAAGCTCCTAGAGCTTGGTATGAAAGGCTCAAAGACTACTTGTTAAATGCAAAATTCTCTATAAGGGAAGCTGATTCCACATTATTCATTAAAAGAAAAGGAAAAGACATTTTATTAGTTCAAATATATGTAGATGATATTATATTTGGTACTACTAATGAATCTATGTGTAGAAAGTTTTCAGAAATTATGCAGGAAGAATTCGAAATGAGTTTGATGGGTGAGCTCAAGTTTTTCTTGAGCTTGCAAATCACTCAGTTCGAAATTGGAACCTTTGTGTGTCAATCAAAATACACAAAGGAGATGCTGAAGAAATTTGATATGAACAAAAGTAAAGGGAAGAACACTCCTATGAGTGTCACAACTTCCTTAGACTTGGACGAATCAGGTATGCCCATAGATCAAAAGCTCTATCGTAGCATGATTGGATCTTTACTGTATTTAACTTCCAGTAGACCTGATATTTTGTTTAGTACCTGCTTATGCACTAGGTTTCAATCAAACCATAAACAATCACACCTAAATGCTGTAAAATGAATATTTAGATATCTAGTTGACACATCTGATTATGGCTTATTCTACCCTAGGAGTCCACAATTCAACTTAGTTACATATAGCGATGCGGACTACGCAGGTAGCCGCACCGATAGGAAAAGTACTAGTGGGACGTGCCAATTCTTGGGCGAATCACTAGTCTCTTGGTTCTCAAAGAAACAATCTATTGTAGCTCTATCAACTGCTGAAGCTGAATACATAGCCACCGCACTAGCATGTTCCCAAGTGCTTTAGATGAAAAATACTTTGAAGGATTTTAACTTGATATTTAATAAGATAAAAATATTATGTGACAATACTAGTGCTATCAACCTCTCGAAAAAATCCCGTACATCACTCTCGCACAAAACATATTGATGTTCGACATCACTTCTTGAGAGATAATGTACTTAAGGGAGAAATCGAAGTTGAATTATTTGTACTAAACTGCAATTAGCTGATATTTTCACTAAACCTTTGAATTATGATTGCTTTAATTATATACGTAGGAAACTAGGCATATGTAAGCTAAGTGATATTTGAAGAATTTAATAACTTAATGGAACTTCCTTTGTCATGAGCATAGATGGAACCTTGATTTTACTAGGTTAGAAGCCTTCATTCTTAGTTTAAACATCCAAATGCACATTCTGTGCAACATCAGACGTCTGATTATACCATCAGACGTCTTATACATAAAAATTCATTGTCTAAACATCTGGGACAGACGACGATTTTATCTAACGAGAGTAATCACAAAAGAGTCATCTCAGATGTCTGGCATCCTTCATAGACGTCTGGGGAGTCGTCCAGATGTGTTGACAGACGTCTATCTATGAGTCAGAACATATACTACCAGTCGGACGTCTGAATCTGTGGTTAGACGTTGCATAGGTCGTCTGAAAGGAAAATCAGATGACCCTGTAACTTTAGGCCAAAATCCAGGAAGGTCTGTCTGCAGAAATCGGACGTCTAATTTTAGATTTAGACGTCCCCCATGTCGTCTGAGATAGAAATCAGACGACAACCTAGAGAATAAATCATTTTCCAGGGAAGGATGCCTGCAGAAATCAGACGTCTATGTTTGAAATTAGTCGTCTGACTTATCGTCTGATGGATAAAACAGACGTCGCCATAAAAAGGGCTAAAATCCCTGCAGTCAAATTCAGACGTCTGACATCGTCTCCAGATGTCTGATCGGGGAAAAATTTGCGAATCGCGACTGTTCTCTAGATGGTTTGAAATGCAAATCTCCCCAACTTCAAGGGGAGACTTGCTCCGTGACCTTGGGATATAAGATCCCCTTTCGCAAGGTCCCACTCACCTCTCCCAAATCCATACCGCTCTCCCTCACACCCGACGGCCCACAGCAGCAGTTGGCGAAGTTCTGCTCGCCGCCAGATGACCGTCTCGCGTCCTCGACGACTGGCGGAACTGCTGCTCATCTGCACGCGTCCTCCCTGCCTCTCGACCGCGCATTTGGAGGCTTCCCTCCTCCCGTGGGTATACCCTCTCAACTCCTAGGACATCTCCATGCTCTTTTACCCACGACCTTGTATCATCTAGTAGCATCTTGTTCTCCTTATTGATTCACTTGGCCTAGTTGCATATTTCATATCGTTATCAGCCTTAGAACCCTAACCCTCGGTCAAGCCAACCTTGTTAGCCCTAGCTGCATCTTCTATGGCAAGGGTATTACCTCATGAGGTTCAAGCCGACATTTTAGTGGCTTGAATCCAAAGGTATATTGCCATAACTACATGGTAGGTTGTATTGCCTCAAGGCATACTGCCACATATTTTTTCAATGATGATTGCATTGATTGAATCTGTGTTGTTGAAATATTTTGGGTGAATGTTGTTTGGTTGGTTGAATGTTCTTGTATGGATGTTTTTGCAGGTATTCTATTCTCAAAACACCACCCATTTTTTCCATAACCTAACCGCCCATTCCACCAAATATGCCTCCCCGTAGGAAGCAAGTTGAGGGATCTTCCACTTCCTCTTCCACCTATTTGGCAAATCAACTGCGGGGCGACATCGCTAGGTAGCGATTTCGTCGTTTCACAAATGCCAAAGTTAAATGCCCTCGTTTTATTGTTTCGAATGATTTTGCCCATTTGAACCTTCGGGAACACTTCCAAACTCTCCATCTCTTTCAATATTTTGACCGTCAATTCCACTCCGGCATTGGAACTCTTGGTGTGTTCCCTGATCTCTGTCGTCTCTTTTATGCCAACATCATTGAAGACTACAGCAATGATGAACTTGAACTCCATACTCGCCTATTTGGTCGCAAAATACACATCACATCCGAAGCTATTTCTGACCTTCTAGCCATCCCCAATGAGGGAAATGACTTCAATGACATTCTGAGGCAATACGACTTAGAAGTCATTAATCAAGAGTTAGTTCTCCCTGAAAAATATGTTGAAAACCTTGGCACCCTACCATGCAAAAATATCAAACCCCTTCCACATCTACTCTTTCACATTTTTAGGTGGGACCACCTAAACAAATCAGGAGGTTTTGATTACATCTTGCGCCAACACAAGGCACTCCTTTTTGCGGCTGTCCGTCATATTCCTTTCAATTATTGCCGCCTCATTGTTCGCGTCATGAATGAAGACCATGGGGCATCACTTCCATTTGGGTCTATTCTATCCAAAATCTTTTCAACCCATCGGATTTCCATAACTAACCAAGCAGTTGACAAGAAGATTGAGCCTTACAACCGGGCCACAGCCGCCAAGATGCATATACTTAGGGAGCATCTTGAGCCCGTCGATGAGCCCATGGAAGAAGAGCCCCTTCCACCCTTTCCAGACTTCCATGAACCACGACCCCTTCAAATAGAAGCTCCCTGCTCGAGCTTTGATGAAGCATGGGATCCAGCCACAGATTCCCTCTCCTCCGGCATCTCCCTCCTGCTGCGTCGAACCGGCGAGATGTACACCTACATGGGAAGCATGCACCGCGACATCGATGAACTTAGATCAGATGTTCAAAACTTGTAGATGGGACACGGACCCACTCGTCACCGCCGTCGCCAAGATCAAGAAGAATAGTTTAGTACTTCTATTTTTCTGTCTTTTTTTCTTTCTTTTATTCCAAGTCTGTATTAAGGGGCCTTGACCCCGTACTTAATATTTTTGGGAACAAATAGCTAGTCCGTGCTTAAATATTTCTAATCAATTTTGCTTAATGCCTTGTCATCTTTTAAACATGCAATTTTATTCATGCACTCTACTTTGTAGATATCACTCTTGTAGTTTGGATTTCAACTCCCTTTAACAACCTTTCATGATGATATTCAAAAAGGGGGAGAAGAATGTAGGTAAGAACTTAAGGAATAATATAAAAACAAACTTCTTAAATAGATAAAGACTACCAAGTACAACCTTTAAGGGGAGGAAATAGGAACCTACAGCTATATTTTGAAAATCATCAAAAAGGGGGAGATTGGTAGTTCAACTACTCGTATATAATATTTTGATGATTTTACAAAATGAAGAAAATGAAATAAAAAATAAAGCGTAGCATATTATTTTCTCTCTGTAATAACATATTTGCAGGATTTCAAAAAGCTTTCCAAGATGGGAGATTAAAAGCGTGAAAATGAGTAGCATAAGTATTAGGTCTTAGGCTTTTTCATGTAAACTTTCAAAGGTTGTAATTTTCATTTTATTTGAGTCTAGAAATATTGTAAAGAGCCCCCAAACATAACCTATAAATAGCTAACTTGGGCTCTCTACACTTAGGATAAATTAGAAACGAAAACCCAACACTCATACCTTTATCAGACGTCCAGAACAATGGTCAGACGTCTGATTTTCCAGTTTAAGACGTCTGACAAGTATCTCAGACATCTAATTTCAAAGAGTTCTGCCTTTGGTTTGTCTCCACATAAACATCAGTCGAAGGACTTCACCTTCAGACGTTGATAACCTTACAAAGACATCTGATTCTTTACCCAGACGTCCTCAGACTAACCGTTAGGCTAAACTTAGGCAAAAATGAATTCCCAGACGTCTTGACACACCTCCAGGTGTCAGCCTTTGAGCTGTTGGCCATGATTTTCTGTGCGTATCTCTTTACGGCCACATAATATTTTGGCAGAAGAAGTGGTGAAGAGTCTTTAGGTTTTCAGACGTCTGGTGATGTCCTCAGACGTCCATAACGACGTCTCATCCTCTAAACCTAGAACCCTGTTTGGATCTGATGAAAACATGAGCGAATCCACCCTTCATTAGACATCCAATAACATAATCAGACGTCTTATGTCGAAATATCAGACGTGTTTCTTTTGATCCAATGGAGTCTGTCTTGATGGAATACAGTATTAGACGACCAGAAGAATAATCAGATGTCTGATCCTAGAATTAGACGTCTGATATTGCTGTCAGACTCATCATTGCCCTGATTTTGTGTGGATTTCGTCCTAAACTCTTGGGATTTGTCTCCAACGGCTAGAAGAGCTCTCCCAAGTGTTCTTGAAGGTTCCAAACTTTCCTATAAATAGACTACAACTCCTCTTAGGCAAAACACACCTCTTGAGATACAATTCCATTAGAAAAATCTCTTGCTCACTACTCTAAGCTCCATCTTGCCCTTGTGCCGTGCTAATACTCTGATCAAAGGGCAAATCCATACTCCTGGCTCACTCCGTTCTGCAAATCTTCAGAGAGTTCTTTTCATGCTTAGTAGATAAGAAAGCAACTAAATTATTGGGGTGCTCTATAGGTGTTATTTTACTTCTTAATTTTTGTACTTTGGGTATCCGGCCTGTCGGGTCCCCGTCTCTTCATTTTGAAGGGAGAAACCTCCGTTTAGGGATCGGAGGTGAGATTTGTAATTGAGGTATACTACCTTCGTTTAAGTAGTGTGGTTAGTGGATTGATCACCTTGCGATCGAAAATCCTAAGTCAAGAGATTGGCTTAGGTTGTGGTTTTCACTCATCTTGGGTTTCCACCTAAAAATAATTGAGTACATTGTGTGATTGAATTTTTTGTATTACAATATTCTATAATTTCACTATTCACCCCCCTCTAGTGCAATTTCATTTACAACATTTCTAGACTCAAATAAAATGAAAATTACAACCTTTGAAAGTTTACATGAAAAAGCCTAAGACCTAATACGTATGCTACTTGTCTTCATGCTTTTAATCTCCCGTCTTGGAAAACTTTTTGAAATCCTGCAAATATGTTATTATAAAGAAAACAATATGCTACGCTTTATTTTTTTTATTTCATTTTCTTCATTTTGTAAAATCATCAAAATATTATATAGGAGTGGTTGAACTAACAATCTCCCCCTTTTTGATAATTTTCAAAATGTTGCTGTAGGTTCCTATTTTCTCCCCCTAAAGGTTGTACTTGGTAGTCTCTATCTATTTAAAAAGTTTGTTTTTATATTATTCCCTAAGTTCTTACCTACATTCTTCTCCCCCTTTTTGAATATCATCATGAAGGGTTGTTAAAGGGAGTTGAAATCCAAACTACAAGAGTGATATCTACAAAGTGGAGTGCATGAATAAAATTGCATGTTTAAATGATGACAAGGCATTAAAGAAAATTGATTAGGAATAGAAATATTTAAGCACGGACTAGCTATTTGTTCCCAAAAATATTAAGTACGGGGTCAAGGCCCCTTAATACAAACTTGGAATAAAAGAAAGGAAAATAAAAAGAAAGAAAAATAGAAGCACTAAACTATTCTTCTTGATGTTGGCGGCGGCGGCGACGAGCGGGTCCGTGACCCATCTGTAAGTTTTGAACATCTGATCTAAGTTCGTTGATGTCGCGGCGCATGCTTCCCATGTAGGTGTACATCTCACCGGTTCGACGCAGCAGGAGGGAGATTCTGGAGGAGAGGGAATCTATGGCTAGATCCCATGCTTCATTAAAGCTCGAGTGGGGAGCTTCTGATCTATGGGCGTACCTGATTCGTCCAAGTTTAGGGAAGTTGTGACACTCATAGGAGTGTTCTTCCCTTTACTTTTGTTCATATCAAATTTCTTCAGCATCTCCTTTGTGTATTTTGATTGACACACAAAGGTTCCAATTTCGAGCTGAGTGATTTGCAAGCCCAAGAAAAACTTGAGCTCACCCATCAAACTCATTTCGAATTCTTCCTGCATAATTTCTGAAAACTTTCTACACATAGATCATTAGTAGCACCAAATATAATATCATCTACATATATTTGAACTAATAAAATGTCTTTTCCTTTTCTTTTAATGAATAATGTGGAATTAGCTTCCCCTATAGAGAATTTTGCATTTAACAAGTAGTCTTTGAGCCTTTCATACCAAGCTCTAGGAGCTTGCTTTAGACCATATAATGCCTTGTTTAATTTGTAGACAAAATGAGGCTTATCATGAGACTCAAAACTAGGACGTTGTTTTACAAAAACTTCCTCCTTAATGAATCCGTTAAGAAACACACTCTTAACATCCATTTGAAAGAGTTTAAAGCCAAGAAAGGCGGCATAAGCAAGAAGCATGCAAATTGATTCGAGTCGAGCTACGGGAGCGTAGGTCTCATCAAAATCAATTCCTTCTTCTTGGTTGTACCCTTGTGCTACCAACCGAGCCTTGTTTCGAATAACCATACCGGATTCATTCAACTTGTTCCGGAATACCCATTTGGTTCCTATTACCGTTTGCCCTTCAGGCTTAGGTACTAGATCCCAAACTTCATTCCTTTGGAATTGGTTGAGTTCCTCTTGCATGGCCATCATCCAAGGTTCTTCGGAGCATGCTTCCTCGACACTCTTGGGTTCAACTTGAGATACAAAGGCGGAGAGACCAAAGGAGTAACTAAAACGAGATCGGGTTTTAACGCCATCAGAAACACTTCCAATGACTTGACTTTCGGGATGATCCCTTTGATATATCCAATCTTTTGAAAGATTATGGATATTGGAGTTTGGAATGTTAGACACATCAATAGTAGAATCATCTTCATCATCCATATTGACTCGGTCAATGGAGGAGTGAGGAGATTCATCGAAGGAAACATGGAGAGTTTCCTCCACTATTAATGTGGTCTTGTTAAAAACCCGATATGCCTTACTATATGAGGAATAAGCAATAAAGACGGCTTCTTCACCTTTGGCATCAAATTTATCTAAATTAGAGCGGGTATTGAAGACAAAACATCGACATCCAAAAACCTTAAAATAACTAATTTTGGGTATTTTCCCATAGTATAGTTCAAAACAAGTTTTTCGCAATCCGGATCGAATTAAGGTGCGATTTAACACGTAACAAGCGGTGTTAATCGCCTCAGCCCAAAAGTACTTCAGTAACCCTGAGTGTATGAGCAATGTTCAAGCGCACTCTTAAAGAGTACGATTCTTTCTCTCAACCACCTCATTTTGTTGAGGTGTTCGAGGAAAAGAAAACTCATGAGCAATACCATGCTCTTGACAAAAATCATCAAACAAGAATTTTCAAATTCGCCCCCATGATCACTACAGATACGAGTGATTTGGTAGCCTTTTTCAGTTTGAACTTTCCTACAAAAAATAGAAAAGACGGAAAACACTCCTTTGGATCTCAAGAAGGAGACCCATGAAAACCTCGAAAAATCATCTACAATTACAAGGCAATATTTGCATCCACTGAGGCTCTCATATTTTGTAGGTCCAAACAGATCTAGGTGAAGTAGTTCTAAAGGTCTTGATGTGGATATAACTTCTTTGCTTTTAAAACTAGATTTTATAATCTTACCTAATTTACATGAATCAAAAATAGGCTCATTTAAAAATTTTCCTTTATGATGACCTCGGACTAGTTCATGTTTAGCTAGTTATTGAACCAGCTTCATATGAACATGTCCTATTCTTCTATGCCATATACTTAACTCATCATTTGCTATAAGACATTCATAAGTGCCATTTTTATCAAATTCTACGACATAAATGTCTTTAAATCTAGTTCCCTTAAGAAGGGTTTCATTGGTCAATGCATGCATAATTTCAAATATTTTAGAAGTAAATACTACTTTAAAGCCCTTATCACATATTTGACTTACACTTAAAAGATTATGTTTTAGTCCTTTAACTAGAGAAACATTTGAGATGGGAGAGAAAAGGTTACCTATTTTACCAAGGCCAATAATATGGCCCTTGTGGTTGTTGCCAAATGTAACTGTTCCTCCATCCGTAGGTTGAAGGTCCAAAAGTAGGCGCTTGTCTCCCGTCATATGTTTGGAGCATCCGGAGTCCATCACCCATCGGCCTCCTTGGTGGCGGTGGTCTCCTTGTCTTCCTCCTTGTAGACCTTCTTCCTCCTACAAAAGATCTTCGATGGTGACTTGGTGTTTCTATAGGTCTTTCTAATTTGAGTCGTCCATCCTCCATTTTGTATATCCAATTTTTGACATTATGATGTCCTTTTATCCCTACAAAACAAAGTGAGAGTTGTCTTTTAGGTATCCATTGTAATGTGGATCCGTATTTGTTAGTGGTCTCCTTTAGAGGAGGATCCTTTTTCGGTTCACTTTAACTAGGTTCATAAAAGCTTAATCCAAATTTACTTGAGGAAGGTTTTTGATGGGGAATGAGTTTGTCCAAGTTATCTTTCCCCTTTGTAAATTTGGCTAGGTCCTCAAGAAGTTGGTTTGACTTTTCTTTGAGATGATTTATCTCTATTTTCATTATGTCTAGTTTATCTTCTAATGCCCTAATTTCTACTCTAAGTAAGCCATTTTCATCCTTTTTAAAGGAGTTTGATTTTTCAAGCACATGGATTTTGTCGAGTAATTCTTCTCTATCTAAAAATTTTTGTTCACTCATTGTTGTATACAAATCATTTGTTAATGACTCTTTCTCAATCATTAGATTTCTTATTTGCATATTTAAAGCAGTGATTTCTTTTGTAAGAATTAGATTCTTTTCTTCAAGATCATTGATTAATCTCTTATTTTCTAAGTTTTCTTCTTTTAAAGCCTTGCTTTGGGTTTTTTTTTTCTTAAGATCTACATATAGTGAATCAAAGGCATCTTGTAATTCATCTAAAGAGTAGGAGTTTACCTTGGGTTCCTTAGATTCAGACTCAGAACCATCATTTGTTGCCATTAATCCTAAGCATGCCGTTTCTTCATTTGTTTCCTCCTCCTCTTCTTCTTCGGAGGTGGAGTCATCCCACGTTGCTTGAAACGCCTTTTTCTTGAATCCTTTCGGTTTGGAGATCTTCTTGTAGTCAGAAGGCTTCTTGGGTTTCTTCTCATCATCCCTTTTGAGTAAGGGACAATCTTTCCTTATGTGACTTCTCTTTTTGCAATTATAGCAAATTAGAGGTTCTTCCTCTCTTTTCCTTCCCTTGATCTCTCTTCTATTTCTGAGAAACTTTTAAACTTTTTAGCTAATAAAACAAATTCTTCGTCATCGGTACTTACCTCATCATCCGAAGTAGCTTTGAAGGCTAAGGTCTTCTTCTTTGGCTTCGATGAGATTGATTTCTTCTTTTGCTCCATTTTTGATTCGTAAGCCATGAGATTCCCAAGTAGATTTTCCATGTTTAGACCCTTTACTTGGTTGGCTTCTTCTATTGCCGTTACCTTTTGCTCCCACTTAGGTCCAAGGGAGCGAAGGAGCTTCCCTTGAAGCTCCCCCTTTATAAATGTCTTTCCTAAAGACTTGAGGTTATTCACGATTAACGTGAATCGGGTGTACATGTCCCCAAGTCTTTCATTCTCCTTCATGGAGAAAGCTTCGAATTTCTGCGATAACAAGTTTATCTTTGAGGATTTAACTTTAGATGTACCTTCGTGAGTTACCTCCAAGGTTCTCCAGATCTCGTGGGCGATTTTGCATTGGCTGATGCGGTTGAATTCCTCTGAGCTGAGTGCGTAGTAGAGTGAGTTTATTCCCTTGGCATTTAGTCCAAGGTGATAAATTTGCTCCACTATGTAACCAGTTTCTGGTTTCCAGGGAATGATGTATGTGGATTCGCATTTCTCTCAAATGGAGAAATCATTGGCTTGAAGCCACATCTTCATTCTCAGCTTCCAATAAGTGTAGTTGGTTCCTTCGAAGAGTGGTGGTCGAGTGGTGGATTGCCCCTCCAATTTGCTTGTGGAAATGGCCTTCCCCTCCATGTGAGCTTTCCGTGGATGTTACTCTTATAGGCGGAAAACTTGCTCTGATACCAAATGAAATTGCACTAGAGGGGAGGTGAATAGTGAAATTATAGAATATTGTAATAAAAAAAATGCAATCACACAATGTACACAATTATTTTTAGGTGGAAACCCAAGATGGGTGAAAACCACCACCTAAGCCAATCTCTTGACTTAGGATTTTCGATCACAAGGTGATCAATCCACTAACCACACTACTTGAACGAGGGTAGTGTACCTCAATTACAAATCCCACCTCCGATCCCTAAACGGAGGTTTCTCCCTTCAAATGAAGAGACGGGGACCCGACAGGCCGAATATCCAAAGTACAAAAATTAAGAAGTAAAGCAACACCTATAGAGCACCCCAATAATTTAGTTGCTTTCTTATCTACTAAGCATGAAAAGAACTCCCTGAGGATTTGCAGAACGGAGTGAGCTGGGAGTATGGATTTGCCCTTTGATCAGAGTATTGGCACAGCACAAGGGCAAGATGGAGCTTAGAGTAGTGAGCAAGAGATTTTTCTAATGGAATTGTATCTCAAGAGGTGTGTATTGCCTAAGAGGAGTTGTAGTCTATTTATAGGCAAGTTTGGAACCTTCAAGAACACTTGGGAGAGCTCTTCTAGCCGTTGGAGACAAATCCCAAGAGTTTAGGACGAAATCCACACCAAATCAGGGCAATGATGAGTCTGACAGCAATATCAGACGTCTAATTTTAGGATCAGACGTATTATAGGACATCTGATTATACTTCTGGTCATCTAATACTACAGGACATCCTTAACTGACTCTATTGGATCAAAAGAAGGACGTCTGATATTTTCACATAAGATGTCTGATTAGTTTATTGGACGTCTAATAAAGGGTGGATTTGTTCCTGTTTTCATCAGATCCAAATAGGGTTCTAGGTTTAGAGGATCAGATGTCGTTATGGACGTTTGAGGACATCACCAGACGTCTGAAAACCTAAAAACTCTTCCCTGCTTCTTCTGCCAAAAGATTATGTGGCCGTAAAGAGATACGCACAGAAAATCATGGCCAGCGGTTCAAAGGCAAACGTCTGGAAGTGTGTCCAGACGTCTGGGAATTCATTTTTGCCTAAGCTTAGTCTAACGGTTAGTCTAAGGATGTCTGGGTAAAGAATCAGACGTCTGTGTAAGGTTATCGACATCTGAAATTGAAGTGCTTTGACTGATGTTTATGAGGAGACAAACTAAAGGCAGAACTCTTGGAAATTAGACGTCTGAGATACTTGTCAGACGTCTTAAAGTGGAAAATCAGATATCCGACCATTGTTCTAGACGTCTAATAAAAGTATAAGTGTTGGGTTTTTGTTTCTAATTTATCCTAAGTGTAGAGAGCCTAAGTTAGCTATATATAGGTTATGTTTTGGGGGCTCTTTACAACATTTCTAGACTCAAATAAAATGAAAATTATAACCTTTGAAAGTTTACATGAAAAAGCCTAAGACCTAATACTTATGCTACTTGTCTTCCTGCTTTTAATCTCCCGTCTTGGAAAACTTTTTGAAATCTTGCAAATATGTTATTACAGAGAAAACAATATGCTACGCTTTATTTTTTTATTTCATTTTCTTCATTTTGTAAAATCATCAAAATATTATATACGAGTGGTTGAACTAACAACACGTAATTCACCAGTAGTCATATTTTAATTGATTTGATTTTGAACTTGCCCTATCTATTTTGTTGTGATTTTGCGAGGTACATCACGAGGAGATCTTCCGCATAATCAACCACTCTAGGGGCAGGTAAAATTTCTCTTCTTCCCGAATCACCTCCTAATCTTGGGAAGGGGAAAAAGGAAAGAAATGAATTAGGATCCATGTGTCTTATTTGATAAGTCAGTTTTCGCTTTTGTTGTTTCGCATTAAGAATGTCATGTTGTAGTATGCAAGTGATGGAAAATCGCAAATCAAAATAATAAAAATTAAACCACTTGCAGAAGAGCGGGTTGTATCCATAGGGAGGCAATGGCCTATTAAAACTTGTAAGGATTAAAAATAGATGTTCATGATAAATTTCGTCAAGAAACCAAGTCAAAATTGCTTTCAGATTAAGTAAACAACAAGAGCTAATGCTGAAATAGCAATTATGCACATCTAAGGATATATTTTGCAATGTGGCATAATATAAAACTAATAAAAATCTTACAATGGCAGCTAATGTAATTATTAATTGAGAGTAGAACTGGGGATTCCCTTCATGCTTGGCGTGCGTGCACGGTAGGCCGCGGCTGGAGGCGAGATTTACGGTGAAGGATAATACCTCCGAGCCACTTCCGCTGGCGGTGGTGGTTTGAAGAATGGCGACCAGAGATGGTGGCGGTGTGGAGGAATGGATGGTGGGTGCCGGCTGCAACCCTTGTTTGCTACCTGCAGAGAGGAGGGAATGGAGATGGTGGCGCATGACAGTTGTAGAGAGGGTGGTGTGCATTGATGGAGGTGTGCGTAGACGGCGAGAGGGACGCATGGGCTGGAGGCGAGGAGGCGTAGGGGGATGCATGCGTACCTGTTGTCCATGCTAGAGGTGTTCGCAGGTGGAGGTGCAGCGAGAGGACGTGCGGCCGCATGCGTGTTGCTACAATTGCAGCTGCTGCGTAGACAGGTAGTGCCTAATAGCGCGGGAGGGCTATCCGTGCTGGGCGAGCGGTGGTTGTGGTGTTGTGCACTGGGTTACGCGCGACCTCTGTTGCACGTGGGCAGAGTTGTGGTGAAGAGAAGGTGGTGCACGTTGCTGGTGCTTGTGCACGCAGATGGCCAAGCGTGGTGCGCGTGAAGTGGCAACGTGGATGGTCGCATGCGACATGGAGTTGGAGGTGGATGCTGCTGCACGTGGGGATGGGTGGCATTAGGTTTGTTCTTGATGTTGCAGGTGAAGCATGAGGAAGAAGATGCAGGGGAAAGGTGTTTCTAGTGAAGCACGGTGGTGTAGGGACTCTGGTTGGCTGTGTTGGCTGTCACACCACATGCCCATAGTGGTGGAGTCGCGCTGCCGCAGTTGAGGCCAATGGCGAGGAGGTGAAGCACAGTATTGGGTCAAGATGGAGGCCTCCAGTGAATGGTAGCCGTTCCTCCTCCTTTGTAGCTGTGGCTACAAGGATTTGAAATCCAAACAGGCGGGAGGAGATCCACCGTCGAGTGAATGCTAGCAGCTGTGAAGAGTGAATGTGCAGGAGGAGAGGGCGGAGGAGGAGTAGTTACCTGCAGAAGGAGAAGAAGAAGAATAATTAAATAATTAGGATTATTTATACATAACTCCTTAACTTCTAGGTTAATTAAAATAATGTATGTAATGCACCTAATTAATTAACTAATCAAATGCATGCAATTCTAGGTTAATTCTAAATGCATTTAGATATGGATGCCACACATGAATTATGCACTTAAGCTAAAAATATGAATTAATTTATTTACATCCTAATGTATGCTATCTAAATGTTAAAATTAACTTAATGTATAGTCACTTAAATGCTTAAATAGGCCACAAATATGGGCTAATCATTACTTTTCTAGTAATTATCATTTAAAGGAAAAGTTTTCTAATTTGCGAAATTGATTTGATATCTGATTGAAGTGAGACGAATGGATTAGAAAATCTTCATCCTAATTTCCTGTACCTATTAGGGATTTAAGCTTAAATTCTCAACATCTTAGACTACTCACATTCCTATTTAAGTCTAAGGTGTCATATTTGAGATCAAATTGGACTTAAGAATAGAGACAATTAGGGTTTTTACATTAAGGTTTTGAAGTGTTAGCACACAATTGTCTGAAATAAAGGAAATTGATCTTTACACATTTGTGTGCTACCTAAGCCCCTGTTTGAACTGTTCTATCCATGAGAACCCTAAAATCAAGGCTCTAAATTCACTTAAACTCTAAAATTTGGACTTAACAACCTGAGAGTCAATTCAAGGTGATTTTGGGTCTTGACCTAAATTTCATCCTCAACTTTAGGGCAGGTCAGGTGAAGTTGGTCCACTTAGTGGGTCAACCAACATCCAAATTAGGTCACAAATTGAATTAACTTCTAAATCAAGTGAAATTCAAGGCACAAATTAGGGCTAAAATTGGTAGACTTAGGTCTCAATTTGCACATTCTGGTCTACTTGGAACCACAGTGACAAGGAAGGTCAGGTGGGGGAAACCCTGTAACCTGTGGGGATGCTCTACCGTGTAGGGGGTCTTTGGGGGACTCTCCCTTCCCGGTTGCCCAAGTAATTTTTGGGTGTATGGATTTCTGATTCAGAGGTATCATTCGCCTTGAAAAAGCCTTATTCATTCAAAATTTTTGGGTGCCTTGATTGGGTCCAATAAACATCTAGTTCTTCATATATTATCTAGAGCACATACACAGGAAAGGTCCCTAGGTTTAACTTAGAGGCCTCCATTAGAGTTGACCTTTTGGGGAAAATTTGATCTGATCTAATCAATTCAATTTGGACCTAAATTTGATTCTACATCCTGATCCACCACTTGATTTGAAAATGCAACTTGACAACATGGGAAAGATTTTCAACAAACCTAAATCCTGAATGAGCATGAAAGAGAAAATGATCGAGGTTTCTCTTAGACATCATAATGAGTATTATAAAACCTTAGATCTATCTAGGAACATTTAGGTTAATGTGTTAGAGACAACAACCCTCATTGCGAACCATGCCCATCTATTATTGACCCAACTAATAAATGGTTCAACCCGGGATGCCCTCATATCAGAATTCAACAAATTATGGCAATTGCATAGCATAGAGGGCACACAATGTATTACAAATCCATCACTCTGGGAGATACACCAAGATGACATTGAGAAATGAGCAAATATGTTAAATCTGTTGCAACAAGCCATTGATAAGAAATATCCATATATCCACTTAGAAACTGATGATGAATCTTGGAGTAATATTGAGGATTAATGTGATTTCCTAGAGCCCAGGTTTGAAAATAGAGGTTGTTGTGGACCCACATCCCAAATGGAACTAGAGTCAGATTTTGTGCAGAGTGACATGCCTGATCATGATATGGGTTGGGTGGATCTAGCTACAGGTGTTCCCGATTATGAGCCAACCATAGGTAACTATGAAACTGGTCCATCATGCCTTGATTTACCAAACACCTGTGATGAGCTTGAGTCAAAACCTCTCAAGGATGTAATTCTTGCACCTTATCCTGTTAAGGTAATCCTTGAGCGTGATTCTGACATCCCAATAGAACCATGTCCAAATTCTAGTGACCCAATTCCTACCCTTGACCTAGAATCTAGATCTGAGCCTATTTGGGATGATCATAAGGCCCAATGTGATGAAAACCAGATTTTTTATCTAATTATAATTCTAGGCCACTATTTGATGATTATACCTCTCCAAACTCCTCAGAGGTACAAATTGATTTTTCGAAAGTCACATCGATTTACGATATAGAAACAGAGGAGTTGGAAGAGTTGGGATTTGAATGGATCTACCCTAGGAGCCAGACCTCGAGCCTATGCCTAGTAAGGACACCTCTTTGAGCTCGGAATTTGAGACTAGGTTAGATCAAAGTCAGGTTGATAATATCATGAATCATGATTTATTCTATGGTGAAAATCTCGATCATGAATCAGGTTCAAAAGATGATTGTTGCAAATTCTCTGATGGTTTCGAATTATACTCTGATTTCAGAGAACCTTTGTTTCAGAAAATATGAGCTAGTTTATGACCTCAATATTCATGATCCATTCTTTGATTTTGATTCTGAAGCCAATGATTTGAACCTCAAAGCAGCCACATCTATCATAGAGCCTTTCAAAACCCGATCCCAACCTTGACCCATCGCCAGAATCAACTTTTACTCTGATTCACCTCTCTCTGATCTAGTTGCATATGATTCACCTCCATCTTTTGATTGGGAATCAGACATTGATTAGACCAATAATCACATCTTATCCTTCTCTGGTCCCACCAGTAGGGTTCCTACATTCTCCACTGATCCATTATCTTTTGAGGACCTCTACTCTAATTAGGTTGAATCGATTCAGCCAAATCCTAAATTCTCATTTCCATGTCTTTTCAAGCCACAAAATGTTTGATGGGCTCCATACCTATTGATTCACATCCATCAACCCATTAGACTGATTGGGTTTAGTTTGCATCATTAGCCTGTTGATCTGAACAAGCACCTGGTTGAACTCATCAAGGTGCTTGTTCTACAAAATTCCTCTGATTTGACCACCCCTTCTCCTTGATCACCTTTTGCTCAACTGAAGGCATTGAATTTAGCGCTTAACAGGAGACAACCTGTCTTTCCA
Source organism: Thalassia testudinum (assembly GCA_037157565.1). NCBI lineage: Eukaryota > Viridiplantae > Streptophyta > Magnoliopsida > Alismatales > Hydrocharitaceae > Thalassia > Thalassia testudinum. The sequence goes on from JAZHRO010000036.1 coordinate 33,038,433, forward strand.
AAAACACAAGACCCTTCTGATCATCTTTTTGAGCTACACTCTTGCACTTTTTGGCTCAACCTTAGAACAACCGACTCCACCTTTGGTACTTGTATCAAAGCTTGAAATTGTTCGCAACAGTTATCCTAACTTGTTCACCCACCCTTTAACCCTGTTCTAATCCTTGAACCAAGCTAAATTTGTACCCACCTAGTTTACAATGAGGATATTGCAAAACTTAGGCATGGGGGGGTGTTAAAGTGCAAACAAATGGAAAATTAATTTTCTAAGGGGGTTCTCACAAAAAAATACATATTAAAAAAATATATTGAGAAAGGGGAGGAAAATTGTGTGAAATGATTGAAAATCTTTCTTGAGGAGGAAAAGAGGAGGAAATACAAAATGCAAAAAGGAGCAAAAATTTAAAGTAAAAATTGATAAGTCATAACAATTGATTATGGAATTTACTTAAGTTCTTGACTAAATCAAAACAAAGAGTAAGTCCTAAGTGCTAGAGACAAGGAGATTAGTAAAGAGTGCTGATCTTAGGCCTCTTGGGCTTGTGTTAGTGCTTAAACACTCACATATTTGTTAAGATTCGAATTAGTCCTCAAGAGGTTGAGGAAAGTGTGAGGCTGATGTATTAAGTCTAAGGCTTAGGGATTATTCGGCCCTGTTGCCTATCCTTTGGTTTGCGAGACTTGGTAACCTAAGCACCCAAAATCACACATTAGTATTATTTAAGGTGCTTAATGAAGAAATAATGCCAAAAGTATTCTATTATGAAAAGTTGTCTCGAAGATCTAGCTTAGAAGTAGCTCCAAGACACAAGTTGATTGGATGAGTTCCTAGCATGGAGAGGTGGAAAATTTTCCTCGAAGATGCATATTAACATATCCTCTCCTTGATGCTTGTCTCTTAGGATATCTAAATATCCTACCGGGGGCATGTAAACACTTTATGCTGGTTCAAGTGTCATGGGTGGGATTATCCCGAAATGTCGATTGCTAGGGCCTAAATTTATCTACAAAATGCCATGGGTGGCACTCTCCCGAAGTGTCAAAAGCCAGGGTTCTGGGGGATTTCCATGGACGGTGTTATCCTGAAGCATCGAAAGCTAGGGACCCTTTGAGGATTGATAGTGGGGATAAGGAATCCGATACAGACCATGCTTAGGGTCAATTTGAGGCTAGATTTAGGGAAATATAAAAAGAAAAGAGAGAAAACTCTCAAAATGAAAAATCTTTCTATCTCTCTCTTACCAAAAATGTACTAGCAAACAGAACCTGGACTTGATACATCTAATGCATGGGTGCTTTAATCGTTGGGGTCAATGAACCTCTAGGCAGTTTTTGTGGGCCTTAGAAACCTTTACAGTAGACCTAGGCTGAAGCTGGTCAAGTTTGGTTCTTGGTTTCTACTTGAGTACCTTTAGGCCTATTGTTGGCATTCTGATCTAATTTCTAGAGAGGCACAAATCAGGCATCTGAACACCAAAATATGGTCTAGGGATCTAGTTCTTTCCATAGCATTTTTCCAAGGACAAGCAAAAGTTAGGCATGGGGGTATGATGGTAACACCATCATTCACCACAACTAGCTTAAATTAGTTGAAATCAAGTAATAAATGCTCCTGAATAGTCGCCTGAGGATAGTAATTCCACATAGATCTATTTTGAGGAGAAAATAATAAATTAGGGTTAATTCTGCAATCTTAACATCACATCATGAATGCAAAGTAACCACAGGGTCACCTAGGGGCTAATTGAAGGTTAATTGAGCATTACAATCCAAAGAGTGGGTCTATACATATAGAAACGAGCTTTCACGCATTTTGAGAACCAAAATAGCATACTAAAACTCTAATTTTAGACCTACTTAAATTGAAGAGGTTATGGTTAGGATAAAAATCATCTAAACCTCCCAAAATTCAAAGAAAAATATTCTAAGAGGTTTGGTGCCCTTGGTTTGACCATATGAACCTATTTTGACTTAGAACAAAGTTTTAGATGGGATTTTGCCCTGATTTAGGCTTCTGTGCAAATTTCTAGTCAAACATGGTCAAAACTAAACTACAAGTTCACCTTTAGATTCCTTGGGCCTAAATTATGTTAGTACCAAAATTTAGGCCCAATTAGAGTCCATCTTGACCTAGTTTGCAATCTAGTCCCTTAAAACTCTATTTCTCTCACTTAATCCCCTAACTTTCAAGTTTATTACGTTCAAGTCCCTAAGTTTCTCATCTTTTCCTCAGAAAAGCCCCTACCACCATCGTCCTCCTTGCATGTAGAGAAGGAACCTACAGAGTTCCTAAAACCCATCTTACATCATTTAATTAGGTAAATTGATTCAAGATTCCTTAATAAAAAATCACCAGATTTAGGAAACTTATTCCCAAGATCTTGGCCAATTGACCAGACCCTAATTTGAGATCTAATTGTGCAACAATCATAGATCCTAATATACCTGAATTAAGTTAGATCCTAGCTTAACTTAGGCATTATGCATACATTCACATCACACTTTGCATCATAGTTGATTTATTAGTTTTGTAAATAATAAAGTCATATTATGTTATAATTGAGAGGTATTAACAATCGTAAGTAATTCGGGGCTGTGGATGACCAATCCAATTATATGGATCTGCTCAGAACGACGATGAGAGTCCAACACCTCCGAGATCGCATCGATCAGACTCCCATAGCATCCTATGGAGTCCACAGAAGAGCAAGGGCCAAGAGGCAAATGGTGGAAATCCGGACCTTAAAGGTTAAATCTAACCACACAAATGGATCTGGATCAACGATCGCAGTTCGACAACATAAAAATCATTTTGATCGGAGACCTACAGCACCATCTACAAAGAAGAGAAGATGGACGACCACGATGGTGCCACGTGGTGCCATCACAGTTGCCTAACCTTTGAAAGAAGTGACCTCATGTATTGTGTGCCATTGGATCACCATCCAACGGCTACCATGGGCCTACGTTGCCGCTACAGCCCCACTTCATCAAGGAAAGATCAAGCTCAGCTGTTGGATCTTCATTCCATGGTCGATGGCAGTTGCGTGTGGAAATGGAAATGAGACCATCCGTGCTCCCAGCGCATTGGTTAGTGTGCTCAAGCACAAGCCAAGGGCTAGCGATCAAAACACATGGAGCGGGAATTTCAGGCAGCAGTGAGCCCAGAAGAAATTCAAGTGTCAGATCTGCATCAAGCGACGATGGCATGATCGCGTGGTGCACAGAGAAGCGTAAGATGGCCACGCACGCGATGACGCACAACCAAACGTGCGCGCATGCGTTTGAAATCCAAAGGCGATGCAGGCAAGGAACTTAAGCCATCCGATAGCAAGATCTAACGGCTGAGGATTGAGCATGTGATTTTAGCATGCGGTTAAAGAGCACGAAGGCGGTGCAGGCGAGCGTGAGCAATAGCCATGTGCTGATGATTCGAGGGACGAGGGCGTGCCATGTGTCAGCCCTAGAGGCACGTGTAGAGAACATTTTGGAAGGCTTTTTGAAGTGCAATCAGATCTGTTGATCTCCCGATCAATGGATCTGATCAATCTGAGGTTGTTGCACGAGTTGGAGGGCTCAAATGCCCATCTTGCCCCTCTATGAAGCTATCACAAGAGCCCCAAGGCCCCCAATTGAAGAACAACTCTCTCCAGACCCTCTCCAACTCTCCAGATCTTCTCTAGCTCTCTCCCTCTGAAACACCCACCAAGCCACCTTGGTGCATCGCTACTGCTCTCCTCGACCTCTCCACGAACCACCCATGGTACCCTTATTCTGATAGTTTAGATAGTTATTTTAATTCCAGCATTACATGTACTAGCTATTTAATTCTACTTGCAAACTAATGATCTATCAATTACTTGCTTTACTCTATATATATTTTGATTAATATTCAGCTAGTAGATCTAAATTAGTTTTGAAATCAAAAGCATTTTTTGCCTCCCTTAGTTCTACTGGGACTCACCTCTTGCTAAAAATTGTATTTGTTTCGACGTATTTTGCGCTATACTAAGACGTATTCATTCTTTTAATGCGATCTACGAGATAAATAAATTGGCGCCGTTGCTGGGGAGGCACGGTGATTTTTGATTTCTTATCTGATTTACTGTATTTCTTCTATGTGCAGGAATGAAGCGAGGATCTACGCACACATCAAGTGCAGGTGAGGACTATTAGGTGCACACGTCCAATTTAGTAGGATTTTAGATTAGGAAATTGATTAGGATAGGGGTTTTGAAATAAAAAAAAGTTATGATTTTTTAGGTAGTTTAGGATTTGCTTTGCCTTAGGAAAAAAAAGAAGAAAAAAATTCTCTGCTATTTTTAGAAACTCTACTAGAAACTCAATACGACTTTAAAATTCAAGTGCCATATTTCTGGTGTTCCAAAAATTGTGAAATTTTGGTAAAAACTAGAGCTTCAAACTATCTTTCCAACGCCACCATTCCCAAAAAAAAATTCAATTTGTGGAATTTTTAAAAATTCATGGAGTACACAAGGGTCAGATAAACTGAAACTGATTTTTTATGAACTTTAAAAATTGATTCTGACCAACTCACAAATCTGATTGACCCAAGAATGGTAGGGTTTGAAAGATAATCAAATTATCTTTCATTCTCATATTTTTATTGAATTTTTAGATCACATTGGATACTATTTTTAATAGAAAAAATAACACGGGGTCAAAATCTCAAATCTAACCCCCTGTTATTTAAAAGTTCAAACTATCCATTGGAAATAGTAAAAATTATAAAAAAATACTTTCTGAAAAGCTTTTTGATAAGGGAATTTTCATACTAGTTTTCAAATCATTTGGATTCCAACTTCACCTGAGAGTACATGTTTAACTAGTGGTCTACTATCTGCAAAAACATAGAAGCGCATGAGCCCTTAGGACCACATTAGACTAGCTTGGACTCAATCGAGGCCAGTGATTAGTCGGTGAGTCAAGTCACCTTGTGGACCACTTACCACCTACTAAATTGGAGAAAAATGTTAAAAATCACAAGAACAGATCTAATAACCTGCATTTGTCTTGAAACTACTGGGTAATTTCAACATCTTCTGCCAAACCTGGTGACTAAAATTGTGGGGTAGCATCAAACGTCCACGGCTAAGGGGTACAAAGAAACCAAAGGCAAAATTTGAAGGAAGGACCTTTCTCTTAGTCCCCTCGTAACTAGACTGGTCGAGTTAGCTTAAGAGATGGGGATTATCTTTAGTCGATTTCTCGACAAATTTCTTCAATAATTTGAACCTAAATGAAAAGTGTGGTCATCTGATCTTAAGAACCAATCTGATTAACACGGCCTTAGCCTTGTTTGGCTTGACTACACCAACCCTTTGTGTTGGTGTATGCAAGGAAGAAGGTCATTAAGACCTAGACTTGTGGGTCCTTGGGAACCAAACCCAAGGCGGCAAAGAAGACTCTCGCTCGGCCATTCTTCCCAACCCTCTTCCTCTCGATTGGCTGAGATGGCTGATCCCAGTCCTGGAGTTGATCAGGGCCCTGAGAATGAAGACCTAATGGCTTGTCTAGAAACCAGGGTCTAGGAGTTTGAACAAAAATACGAATAGAGCATTGAGAGATCCTCACGATGCTAGACAAGATGCAGCATCCACCACGCGGAGAACAACTGCGGAACTTCTACAATTTGGTGGCAATGATTATAGCACCTCAGGTCTGGATTCCCACAGGCAGAGATGCCTTCGAGTTAAAGTTGAACATTATAAGTCTAATTTAGACTCATTTTCATGGAAACTCTGATTAGGATCACTTCCAGCACATCGAAGATTTGAGTCAAATTATAGAGTCAGTTCGACCTAGAAATGTAGATATCGGAATTGTCCTCATGAAGCTTTTTCCTTTCTCTCTCAAGGATAAGGCTTCCTATTGGTACAAGACCATCGAGAGGCCAATTGGAACCTGGGTGGAATTACGTCGCGAATTCCTCCAAAAGTTTTTCTCGATTAGTCGAACAAATGCAATGAGGCATGCAATCATGACTTTCTCCCAAGGCCCAGGAGAGAAACTACATGATGCCTGGGATAGATTCCATGATCTTCTCAGGAAATGCCTGCACCATAGTGTACCCAGATGGCACCTTGCACAAGTCTTTTACCATGGGCTGGATCGCACACATTGGTACTTGGCCGATGCATCTAGCGAGGGAATTTCCTCACGAAGGATGAGAATAGAGCATTCGAACTGTTCAAATTCTTAGCAGAGAACTTGATGAATGCCGCCTCAATGAACCAACTCTAGTGAGCTGGACAACAACGAGTTAGTGTCCACGAAGCTCATGCCGAATTTGCCTGAGCTGTTATGGACATTATCACCAAGAAGTTGGACAAGGTGGATTTGCTCGATAAGAAGCTCGATGAATTAATGCAAGAAAGATTTGGGTTTCCTGGCAGTACAGCTGCATCACACTCCTCTCTTGCATCTCGAGCCCCTCTTGGTCAAGGACATCTTTTCACTAGGGATGTTTCTTCTCCATCTCCTCGGGATCCTGCGTATCAGGAACTCGTGAATAATCTGGATTTGGCATCATACAATCAGGGTTACGCACCACATGACAAGTCGAGTGCATATTATTTTGATGAATTTGCATCTGAGACATCCTTGACCTACGAAGATGTCAGTACTATTCAAGGGTACGGGCGTAATAACCCATATTCAAAGACGTATAATCCTGGTTGGCGTTAGCATCTTAACTTCTCTTGGTATGGTAACTCACAGAGACCAAATAAAGATCCGCACTACCAGACTAGACAATACAGGAATGCACAAAACACATACCAGAGGTAGCAGCCATTCCCGTCTTAGTAGCAAACACATTCTGTTTATCAACCGCTGCACCAAGCTATCAATTACCCTCCAAAGTGAGCCGACCCTTTGGAGTCACTGAAGGAGGAATTGTAGGAGTCAATCCCAAAATCGACTCATGATAATCTGCAAATTATGAAAGCAATGGCTGATTAGATATAGAGCATGCAGAGTACGTAGAATCAAATTCTGTAGGAGCATAGATCACAAGGATCCTTACCCTCCCAACCTGTCCCGAACCCAAGATACGTGTAGAATCAGGGCACCCCGCCTAGGTTCCAGGCACCACAGGGACATGCACATGCTGTTTTACAAGCACCTCTTGCACCACTTGGTTATGAGCAAGGTCAGCCACCTTTACTATAAAACCCCGCGTATTATGTTCCTTCCGCTCCTCCCCCACGTCATGGATAGCATGTCGATGCAAAGGCTATCACTTTGAGGAGTGGAAAGACTACACAGGACCCACTACCTAGGCAAGCAAGTCATGATTTCTCATGCTCTCTACTACAGGATGGCTCATCACCCTCTTCCTCTCAAGAGCCACCTTCGGTAGACAAAGGAAAGAAGCTAGTTGACCCTGAGATTCCCATAGTGCACCCTCTTTCTCAAGGCTCTAATGCGAGATTCAACCTGGAAAAAGGATACGCGGAATTTCGAGGACCTGAAATCCATGTTCAAAGAAGTTCACATTCAGGTCCCTCTCCTCGAGGCAATAGATCACATCCCTACTGTCGCTAGGTTCTTCAAGGACTATTGTACTTCGAAGCGACAATAGAAAATTGGATGACAAGCAGTATTGTCAAAAGAAGCTAGTGCTGTTATTTGAGTTGACTTACTGCTCAAAAAGAAAGACCTGGGCACACCACTTATTTCTTACCTATTGCAAGATTCTCCATTTGATTGGGCCCTTCTTGATTTGGGGTCGTTCATCAACCTAAGTCCCACTGCAGTATTTAATCGATTTTGATTGGGGGAGTTGAAACCCACCTTGGTTACCATACAGTTGGCTGACCGATCGGTGAAAACATCAAGGGGGGTGGTTGAAAATGTGATCGTAAAAGTCCAAGGATTCTACTTCCCAACGGACTTTTTTGTTCTCGATATGGAGGTTCCTCCTAATCTCCGTGATGCACCGATCATTTTGGGTCGCCCATTCTTGGTGACAGCCTACGCAAACATAGACTATGCATCTGGGTGTATGGAGATATCCCTAAGAAGCGAAAAGCTTAAACTAGACATTTTCAGGGCATCAAGGAACTTCGACTGTGATCTAATCGAGGAGGACGATGAAGATGAAGATTCAGCTTTCTGTGGGAACATTGGGCTCCTTTGCAATGACCCAATGGCACATTCATCTTCACTATCAGGGTTCTTGGATCTGGATCCACATGGGACTGAGGTTAATAACTTGCACATTTCATCCCACGGATCTGATTGTCCGGGGTGTTCATCTGATCACAACACCCTTGATCTTTATTATCATGTGTTGCCAAGCACTGATCTACTCTCATTAAGATAGGATTTTATGACCTCTACAAGTGGATTTCCTGTCAGTCAGGATCGTTAAATTTTTGCTATTGATTCCTCTCGTCCCACACACGAACATGCTCCCTACCCACCGATAATTGATTTAAAGCCCTTACCTGGTTCACTCAAATGTGTTTCTAGGTGAAAGAGAGACATACCTAGTGATCATCAATGCTCACTTGACCTCAGAGCAAGAACATCAATTGATCTCTGTACTGCAAGCACATAGGGTTGCTATTGGGTGGAGCATTGTTAATCTCTGTGGCATTCGCCCCATATATTGCACTCATCATATCTACACAGATGAAGGGGTGAAACCAACGAGGCAACCTCAGAGGCTTCTGAACCCAAATATGCTGGAGGTTGTCATGAAGGAGATCATCAAATGGCTGGATGTGGACATTATCTATCTGATTTTCGACAACCGGTGGGTGAGTCCTATTCAGACTGTGCCCAAAAAGGCAGGACTCACTTTAATCAAGAATGAAACAGGTGAATCCATCCTGACCTGCACCACTACTTCATGGCGGGTTTGCGTTGATTACAGGAAACTGAACATGACTACCAAAAAGGATCATCTTCCTTTACCTTTCATTGATCAAATTTTAGAAAGATTAGCTTGGCACAGCTTCTTCTGCTTTCAAGATGGATATTCTAGGTATAACCAAGTCGCGATCAACTTGGAAGACCAAGACAAGACAACTTTTATGTGTCCCTTCGGAAATTCGCTTTTAAGCGGATGCCCTTCAACCTCTGTAACACATTAACAACATTTCAGCGTTGCATGATGGCCATCTTCTTCGATATGATCAGGTACTATGCAGAAGTATTTATGGACGATTTCTCCATTTTCGGAGACGACTTCTCGTCTTGTCTTGATAACCTCACAAAGATCTTGAGGAGGTGCATTGATGAACACACATAAATTCATGATAAATTGCTTATTTATGATAGTTTCTAGGTTTAGCATTGTATATCATGTTATAAATATTGCATAACATCCATTGCATGGCATTTAGGATAGTTGTATATTTTTTATATTAATTCCTTCATTTTATATGGCTAGGGGGGCAATGCGACATCCATATGGGTTTTAGATGGAAAATCTGACCATACGGATGGATCTGGAGCGACGATTGCAGTTTAGCTTCGTGGGAATCATCTTGATCTGAGCATCGTGGCACCCTGTACAAGAAGAAGAAGACGGACGACTTAAATGGCGCCACATGGCGCCATCCAGACCACCCACCACCAGCCAGCAGCCTCTGCCCACTCCCTTCATCATCCGCGTCCTTGAATCCTAGCCGTTGGATCAAGATCCAACGGCTGGGGAGCATCTGCACCAGGCTCCTTCGCACGACACAAAGGGCAGCCTAGCGTAATGGTGGGAGTGGCGGTTCTCAAAGGAGTGGAGTGGGTTCGAATACCCACAACCCCCCCAATCCTCAAATCAACCACATGCATAGCAGCAGCAGCAGCGGCAGCGCAGCACGGGTGCAAGTGCAGTTGGTGCTAGCTTTCAGTGACAGCTGGGCTGACCTACAGTGACACAGGCGTCGCTACCTCATTGCAAGCCAACAGAGCCAGCTAAAGGCGCCAACGGACGTAAGCTGCCTACAACGACATTTCCAGCAACTGTCTGGAGATCGCTAAAGGTCCTTTACCCATTTTTAGCCTCTTCTCCTCCACTATAAGAGGACTTACACCCCCTCCCTTCCAAGCCATTTCTACCTACTCTACTCCCACCTACTCCAAAGCTCTAGCAAGCCTACCAACGCTCCATTAAAGCTTATTCTCAAGCTCCCAAGGCTCCTATTAGTGTAGGAAACCTCTACCCCACCAAATATTTGTCCATCTTCCCATCCCCATTCATAGGACACCTTGGAGCCATCCTCCCACCTTCATTCCGGTAGCAGATCATCTCCATTTTCTCACCTCCATTCTAGAGCCACGTCGAAGCTTTCCACAACCTGACGTCCTCTTGCATCTCACCTCCGTCGTCCCGCTCCTCACCTCCTTCGTCTGAGCTTCTGCCAGGCGCTATCGTCTCGCTGAACAGCCCATTCAGGAGATTTCCTCTCACCCCCCACTCTTTTTATGCTTTCATCGTTTATTGTAATTGACATTGGAAGTAATATATATTAGATTTGTTCCACATCTCTATCTTGTGATACATTTGCTTGTTTTCTTCTTACAAAAATACAAAAAAATAACAAAATCCTAAAATACCAAAAAGAAACAAATCGAAGCACGGTTTTCAATAAAGTAAACGTCGCTTCCCTATGTTCGACCCGGGACTCACTTGAAGTTTCGGTATAAATTTTATCTGATCAACGTGTTTTGCAACTATGACGATGGGTTACTTGTAACCCCAATTTCTGACATGTGAAACACGCCTGACCATGCATAGACATTAACCTGGTACTTTCATGGGAGAAAAGCCATTTTATGGTGAGGGATGGCATTGTACTAGTAATCGTTTCTTACCTCAACTTAGTTAATTAAGTTAATTTTACTTAATTATGAGTAGAGAAAAGTCACTTAGGTTAATTTGAAGTTGTGTTGATTAGTAGTATAGGGTTGAATTGACCTAACATTTTAGAAAGTTTTTACTGGTTGAGTCCAGGTCATTTGCTGGAAGGTATAATTCATTCTTAATTCACTAGTTATCTTTTATTTTTCTTTATAAGTATAGGAGGTATATTTAAATTAATTATGGAAGCATGAATTTTTCCAAAAATTTGATTAGAAAGAAATAACATGCAAAATCCCATATGAATTCTCATTTTCAATATTTAAAAACATGTAAATTCTCTATCTATTTCAAATGATTTAAGGCAAAGAAGAGTTTATTTAGCCAATTTATGCCTTAATACAACAATTAAGAGAAAAAAGAAATTAAAATATAACAAGAAAATTAACTTCTCTTCCTTTATACTTCAGTGCCTCTTCTTTCTTTTCTTCTCTTTCTATTTTCCTCTTATTCTCCTTTTCTTTCGATCTCTTTCTTTCTTCTCTTATGCTTCTGTTCCTGCCCTTCTCTTCTTTCTCTTCTTAAGTATTTCCTTATGCCTACCTTCTTCTTCGTTAGCGAGTTCCTCTTCTTCCTCCTCAGCCTTCCTTCTTCAGCCCTCACTCTTTTAGCCATTAGAGCCTTCAACACTTTAACTCTTCTTTCTTTCTTAATCTTTTGCTGAACTGGGTTAAATTTCCTTCTCAACCAAAAATTTGTTTTTAATTTGCGGCGAGGTCCTTTCAATGATACATAGCACCTTGAGATCAGGGTGGGACCAGACACTACTCGGTCATCGCCTAATTTCATTAAGGTTTATTTTCGATTCTTTTCTCTTGAGCCAAACCGGTCCTCTCTAGAGCTGAACCGGCTCAACGCCTCCCAGGCCTCGCCCTCCCAGGGCCAATCGCACACACATGCCCACTCGGGCGCACACCCGCAGGCGCACTTGCCCACACACACACACGTAATGCTCAGATGATCAGATGGTTTCTTTTCCCGCCGAGCGCTGATGACTGAATCGCCTTAAACACAAATTACTTTTTTACTAAGGCAGGTGCTTGAGCACTTTCGGTATGGGACTAACTTCTCCCCCTCTAGTGACAACTTCAAACAAAGATTTCTCCCTACTCAGAGCTCCAAATCAAGTGAAATAAAGCTTGATGGAGAGCTCTAAGGTGGCTCTACAGGATTCCAGGGTCAATTTGAGGTTTAGAGGATGATTTCCTCTCTGATTTAAAAAGTGAAGTTTGGAGGTTTCTATGGGTTAAATATGACTGGAAAGTGAAGTGAGACTTACTGTGTCTATAGGGTAGGTATTTGAGCTTATTTAAGGGTATGGATAGGTTATACAAGTGTTCTCGCAGCTGCTTATATAGGTTTTAAAGCTCTTGAAACTTCAGGAAGCTCAGGGAAGCTTAAAGCTTCACTGAAAGCTTCAGGAAGAGGAATTCAGATGAAAAAAAGGTGCAACAGACAGTTAAGGTCATTTCTAATTGATTCCAACAGACTCTAAAGAATGTAATAAGCTCATCTAGGCAGGAATCGCATTCAAAACTCATCAGAAAACCACTGCCAACAGTTTGGGTTCAGAAACAACCCAAATTGGTAGTGTTTGAATACCAACCAAATTAATCCACAAAGCTCATTTAATTCACTCTAAAATCATTCATACAAATCTCAGAATTAGTTCAAGCTCCTCAATTCAACAGATTGAGCTCAGAGTCAAGATTTCAAGCTCGGGTTTAATTGTAAGGCTTCAAAATTTGACTTTCTATTCTAAGCCTTTTCACAAGAAATCAAAGCCTAAGATAGGATCCTTTCATCCTCAGGAACTTGCTCAACCCCCTAGACAGATGTTTGAACCTAAGAATCTAGGGTTTCAAGCTCGTCGCCTGAACTAAAAATGTGATCTGTTTGTCAGAGTAATCAGGGGTTTGTTACATAGATTTGAAGGCATAATTAACTTCAGTGCATTGCACTGAAGCTTTTAGATCCATCAAATGACTCTTTTAAACTTATGTCAGACTTCTCCAACTCTGCCGGAGTTGGAGAAGACAAATCGGTAATCCAAACTCCAGTTGTTAAATCTTCAAATAAACAACTTCAAATTAATCAGTGATCAAAATTACATCAGTCTGGAGCTTCTCAATAAGTTCTAAAGGCTGAAGATCGAATTTCACTTGCCGAAGCTCCGATGAGACCAGTAAAAGATAAAAAGTGTGTTCAAAATGAAGAATCGCGCCATTTTTGATTTGGAAAGGTTCCTGAGGTTGCAAGGAACCTCAGGATCTCATTAAATTCCTTAATTGATCATTAGAATTAAGAATTAATTGTAAATTCAGTTTGAATGGATTTTTATTAGATTGAAGCACAGGACTTGTTCACCCACTCAGAAGAGTGGTTGAGACAAGTCAAAAAGTAATTGCGATCATAAATATATAGATAATTTAAAGTTTAAACTGCTCCTGAGCCGCCATTGACAGCGAGCTCAGGAGCTTAATTACAAATTGGGCGTTTAGATTATAGGTGGTAATTATACAAATTAAAGTATAAAACAAGGTCCTTAGGTTGTGAATAGGTGATGGAGGACCCTATGGAGGTGGATCTAAGCTCAGATACTGTCGCCATGGACAACGATAGTGTCTGTTGAAGGTGAAGGTGAATTAGGTGAACAGTGATTAAATTTATATTTTAATGAATTAGAAGTGGTCGTGAGGGTTAAAGGAAGGTGATCAATGGCTTTAAAAGACAAAATCAGGACTCTGGTGAGCTCAAGGAACTCACCAGAGTCGAAGAAGATGATCATTAAACTCTGAAATTATGACTAAACTACCTAACTAACTACCTACCTAGACTATCCTACTCCTACTCCTAATCTACTCCTAGCTACTGTTACCTGGACGAAGGGGTCAACGAGATTCCGCTGATGGATCATAGCGAAAGACAAAATCAGAAGGTATAAGAAGAATCTCCTGCGGGTGAGTTTAGATGGAGAAGAGGATCTCCTTGGTCGTCACCTTTGTCCTGAGACGTGGCTGGCCTCGGCGAAGCTCCTCACCTGATCAGGATGGATGGAGGAAGTCAGAAGATGGAATGGGGAGTTGCTAGAGTTGCGGAGAGAATAGCCTATCGAAGTCAGCTGCAGTAAAGAAGAGCGAAGGGAGCCAACTTGAGAGAGATTGAAGGGGTGAGGGGGTATTTATAGTGAATGGCGACGAAGAAGAAGCTTAGGGAGCTTAACCTTCGGCATCGTCTCTGACAACGGTGAGGTTAACTCCCCCTAAAAATTAGGATTTTAGAGTAATCCAGACCGATGGATGAAGATGGAGTGGTGAGCACAAGCTCTAGGAGCTTAGAGAAGGAAGAATGATGTCGTAGGGCGATGATTGCGCGGTGGAGTCACTCTTCGTCGTCAGCCGTTCAATCGGCTGAAGAAGAAGAAGAAGAAGACGAAAGGGACCTAAATGCAGTGGAACTTAAGGGCCTATATGAAGATTATGGACCCAATTGCAATGAATAGTAAGGACCTAAATATAAACCTAGGTTTTAAAGGTTTATTTTAACTTAGATCTTTTTCAACCTTTTATATATGTTAGTAAATAAGATAACTTTTATGTTTTCACCTTGAATTTACATTTTTGTCCCTTTTAAGTTAATTTATTAGATTAAGTAAAATTACTTAAGTTATTATATACTTAGGTATATATTATGTTTAAGTTACTTAACTTATTAATTATGGAAATGATTAATAAGATCTCGAGTCCAATTATTAATTAAATTGTTAATAATATTAATTTTTTTTTGAAATAGTGAGGAAAGCTATCATTAAACGATAGCGATCCAGAGGGCAATATATTTCAAATCAAACAAAACATTACAAAATTCATCCCCAATTGTGTATGAGGGACCAACACTCATTTACAATTTTCTCACATCTAACCGGTCTCTCCTGAAAAAACTTTTCATTTTGCGCCCTCCACGCACACCACAAGGTGGCAGCCATACACCTGTACGGCCATCCAGGAGTATCGAACCTCTGCCAAAGGGAATCCCAGGTGGGAAGAGGTTCTGAACAAATCGTCCTCCAAAGCTTGTCTGTGACCAAGCAAGAGGAAAAAATATGCAGCGCACTGTCAGTGTGTAAACCACAAAGATGACAAGCATTCAAAGTAGTCCCCATTCTTCTGTGTCTAAGATCACTAGTGATCAGGCCTTCCCGTCTGCAAAGCCACAAGAAAATTTGAACCTTCAAGGGGATTTTCAATAGCCAAATTTTCCTGTCAATTGGGTCACTCTCCATCTCAGTGTTTGATTTGATGATCTTCTCATAGGTCTGCTACACTGAAAAGACCCCATTCCAGCCATAAGTGTCAGCCACATTCGGCCTAGGATGCATCTGCTGCAGTGCAGCCATCAGATTCTGCCTATCCTCCCATAATCGAGTGCCAGATCTGCATTATTCATGACCTTCCAGCCTCCAGCATCCCTCTGCAGCAGACCAAAAACTACTGACTTTGGCCTCCTTATCTGTAGCAGCAGCATATGCTCTCTAGTATGCATCTTTTAGAAGCCCTAAACCTGACCAATGCTCATTCCACAAACTGAAATCACTGCCATCTCCAAGTTTAGGCTGTAGCAGATGCCAATTGTTGTTGATTGCAAGGGTAACTGATCGCCAAAAAGGGGAAGGTTTCACTAGTTGTAGCCTCTTTAGTGCACTATTAGATCCACCATAGCTGCCTTTGATTAAGTCTGTCACTAAATCATCCTTGCAGTCCAAAATCTTGATGGCCCACTTAATCAGAAGGGCTTCATTGAACTCCTTGAGCACCTTAATCCCCATACCACCTGTCTCCTTTAGCTTGCAAATCTTATCCCATCTGATGGGCTACATAAAACCACCCTCATGGCCAGCTCCTTTCCAAAAAAATCTTCTCCTCATAACATCCAAACGTTTCCAAATAGACTTCGGGGCCTTAAAGATGCTAAAATAAAAGATCGGGATGGATGTTATGACTGAGTTAAGGAGGATTAATCTCCCACCCTTTGACAAGAATTTACTACTCCAACCTTTCAACTTGCCAGAGACCTTATCAAACAAGATATTCCAATCATTTTTCTTCAGCTTTGCAGCTCTCAATGGCAGTCCTAGGTACCTCATTGGTAGCTTAGCTCGAGGTGAACCCAATGTACTCTCCAACTCCTTATGCTCCTTCTCATTCATGCCAAAACATATCAGAGTAGACTTTTCCTTATTCAATTTCAGGCTTGAAATGTCCCCAAAGATCTTTACCAAAAGCCCCAGAGCATGTGCAGCAGGATTGGTCCCTTCCACAAAGAAGACCGTGTCATCTGCATATTGCAAAATGGGGGCCAAGGTTCTCTTGTTGGATAGTGAATACCCTCTGAGGATCCTCACCTCTACTAGTCTGCATGCATACCTTGCAAGCCCATCCATTGCAAGGTTAAAGATCAAGGAGGCTAGAGGGCATCCTTGTCTAACCCCACGCTGAGGTTGAATCCAAGCACTGCATGGCTTCCCATTGATCAATGGAGAAAAAGAGGTAGTTGTGATACAATGTTTCATCCATTGGATCCACACAGGAGGGAATCTTCTCCTTTTAAATACCTCCCAGAGATAAGACCAAGAAATCGAATCATATGCCTTTTGAAAGTCAACTTTCCACATGAATGCCTTGCACTTCCTTCTGTGCCATCCACTCACCATTTCTTGAGCCAAAATGAAGGATTCTTGGAGTGATCTATTGGGCAAAAAGGTAGACTGCACTGGATGGATTAGGCTCTGAAGAACAGTTCTCAACCGATTTGCTAATATCTTGCTCACTACAAGGTAGATGGGATTTGATAGTGAGATCGGCCTAAAGTCTAAAAACTTCTCTACTCCCAATGACTTTGGCAGTAAGAATAGATATGATTTGTTGATCTTTTCAAAGCCAGCATTTCCCTTCTCAAACTCTCTAATGACTTCCATCACCTCCTTGCCCACCACATTTCACATCTCTCTATAAAAGAAAACTTGTATCCCATCAGGGCATGGGGAACCTTCCATATTAAGCTCTTTAATTGCCTGCTGGGTCTCATGTTCAGTGATGGTTGCTATCAATTGAGAAGCCTGTTCTCTTGTCACACCAGGCGCATCATTCCCTGCCATTCTCCATTCCCCCCTCTTAATTGCCCGAGAGGCACCCCCTATAATATTTGATAGCTTCTGACCTTATTTCCTGAATGGAAGAGATCCTGTGTCCATCTTTGAGAATAGAAGAGATAAAGTTTGCATTCCTCCTAGAGCTAGCCGCAAGATGGAAGAATTTCGTGTTGGCATCTCCCTCCTTAAGCCACAATTGTCTTGATCTCTCCCTCCAATCAATCTCCTATTTAAGATCCTCTTCCAATATCACACCCTGCCACATCTTCCTATCTGCAAGTTCCTCCTCTGATAAAGGACCTGCTGCTTCCTTAGAGTCCAGCTCCTAAATGTTACTCAAAGCCTCTATCCTCCTTTGTTGCTTTAAAGTGTTCACGGTAGCACTATACTCTTTCAAGATTGTGCACAAAGCAGCCAGCTTGGATGCCAATCTGACAGTAGCAGAGCCCTCCACCTTTTTAGCTTGCCACCATGACCTAATCATTTGATAGAACCCCGGTTCATTCAGCCATGATCTTCTAAGCTTGAAGTATGAGCCGACTTGGATCTCTTCCCCACTATCCCAAACCAAAGGGGTGTGATCAGAGAAGGGTCGGTCCAATCCAGTAACAGTCAACAGCTGAAATCTTTCAAGGATGTTCACATTCCCAAAAAATCTATCTATTTTGGATAGCATCCCATTACCATTGCGCCAAGTAAATTCAACACTAGAAAAGGGTACTCATTCAGTTCAAGAGATTGAACCACCAGCTAGAAGCCAATAGCTGAGTTGTTTGTGTCACCAATTGGCCTGTCTGCCCCTGTTAGCACACAGTTGAAGTCACCTCTTGTCAACCATGCTTCCCCCTGCACTAGTTCTGCCGCAGCAGCCCAATCCTCCCACAACTCTTGCCTAGCAGAAGCAACACAGGGGCCATACACCCCAATAACCCAAATAAAGTCATGCCCCTGGTGAGTTTGGAGTTTGGAATTTGCAAGCCGAGCCTAGTAACGTGAGTGTGTATTTAATAATACTAATTGAATGATAAAATATCATTTTAAACTTATTTTAAGGTCCTTTACTAAATATCCCTTGTTCTATAATTAACCCTTATATATTCATATCCTTAGCTAATTAACTAGGAAGACTAGTTAATTAGGGGTAATTAGAGATCATGATTAGTCTCTCATCATACCCCCAAGCCAAAGTTTTGCTAGTCCCTAGCAAAATTACCTAAGACTATGATGATTTAAAGCACTTGGTTTAAATTATTATAAATGCTAACTATGTAGAGGAAAGCTTAGGTCAAAAATTTTTAAGTTTAATATAAATGATTAATATATAGAGCACATGTGAAAATTTTCTTACTTAGACTTATACTTATAACATTTTCAAAACACACTTAAAATAATTTTTTAACAAGAATTTTATTCAAAATTAGAATTCTTTAAAAATCTCTTAATCCTTGTAACTATTCTTAACTCAAATTAGATTACAGAGTGTTTTAAGGAAACAAAACTTAAGAATTGAGAATTAAATTTTAACTCAAAAACTCAATAGAATTAAGTTGATCCTTTGTTTATGATATTTGACTTTTATCAATATAAGTTTAAGCAAATTAACAAGATACTCATTATTAATCAAACTTAGAGTAGTAAAACTCTAATTTACTAGCCTACAACACTAAAGAACAACTTCTAGACCTAGGATTCTATCAATTCTTCTCCTGTAGGTCTCAACTTAAAATCTTCAAAACCCAATTTCTTAGGCTTCGCTGCCCAATACCAAGGTTCAGTAGCTCTGTGCTTAGTGAAGAGAATTGTCCTAAAGGCATCTAAAGTTGCAAAAATCCAGATCTTAAGACATCAATTTCCAATCCCAATTATTCCAATTCAAGCCTTTGGCTTGGCCTTACTCAGGTTTGGTTGCTTTCTCCTCACCAGTTTTCTATCCTGAGGTCAACACTTTTTGTGTATATCTCCCCGATGGACCACTGGGTCTCTTATTCCTAATATTTTATCTCCATATTTTTTTTCACTTTTTCTATAGGTTAGAACACCCATTTGTAGCAAGGTGTTCTTTTTATATTTGATGGAAGGAAGGGTAGCATCCATTTGTATTGAGATGCTTTTATTTATTATGTGGAAAAACTACATAAGCACCCATTTGTAATGAGGCACTTAACTGCAGGGTGTTTATTTATTTATTTATTTTTTCTTTTCCCCCTTTCTCATTTTTCTTACTATCATTATTCTCCAAATCCTTTTTCTAGGTGAGTGGCACATCCTTCACCCTTTCAAGAATCACCCCACGGAAATCCTTTGACTAAAGAGGATTCAAAACTGATCTCTTAACCTCTGTGTTTTCACGGTCTCAGATGCCAACAAGATAATTCTATGTGTGTGAATTTAGATGTTTAGGTTACCTAACTCTCAAGCCAAATCTTGGACAATAAAGTCCTTCACTCTCAGGTTCTTCAAATTCTTAGTTTCCTCCTATAGGATCCGTCAAGACAAAATTTACCAAGTTTAGTTATTTATCTTTAGCCTGTAAGTCATGTAAACTAAAATTCTACTAACTCTCTTTTTAATTAACTTTGAATATCTGACCTTTTTACTTAACTTTATGATAAAATCAGATTTTCAAAAAGCCAAAGGATTACTTAATCTAATTGATTAAATAGTTATAATTTAATTCCAAAACTTAAGTTTAAATCTTAATACACTTAGTTTCTTAATTCAAGGTAAGAATAGAAAAATAAATCTTTAAAAGATTTAAAGATTCCTAATTCAAATAAAATCTTGTTTTAAAAATTTTAAAAACAAAAGTGTGTTTTTACAAAATGTTTAAGTAAAGATCTAACTAATAATTTAATTCTCTTAAATACTCTATATATATTCTATATACATTTTAATTTCTGACCTAAAAGAAAATTAAGCTCTTAATTATAGTAAATATATATATATTTCTTCTTTTCTTCCTTATTAAAAGATGAATATACCCCTCTTATTATTTTTATGAATTTTCATTTCCAACTTTTTCTATTTTTGTTTTTTATGTATATAAGATTTTCCAATTTTTATGAATTTTTTTCAAAATTTTTTAAATTTTTGTGAAATTTTTAATTTTTTTTAAATTTTTATCATTTTTGAAATTTCTATTTTTTAAATTTCGTGGATATTTAATTTTTATGTGTTTTTTTATTTTTAACCCACACTTAAAGTGAAAATTTCACTTCAACACCCTCTCAAGCCAAGATTTTACAATGTCTTCATTGTAAGAAGGGTGAAAAGAAATTACACTTCATTTAGTAGAGGGTAATGGAAGGAGTTGAATAGAGGAGATCAAAGATCTCTATGCGGACGATTTCAAGTCTGACCAAAGGTCAGAGTGGTCAATCGGGCTAAATGAAGGTAATCAGGAAAATATGAAGTGAAAGTTAAGAGTAAATGTAGAAGAAAATCAAAAGGTAAAAATAGGAAACAGCTATGTACAAATGCTAAGTTTTACGCCTTCAGCTAAGCGTAAACCCTAGTAAAGAACTCCTAAAAAGAATAGGTATATGGTAAAAACAAAGGAGTTATGAAAGAATTGATTCAAAAATAGAAAAACAGATTAAACCACCCGGTTACAACTCATCCAGAAATTACCTAGAATAGATCTCGCAGAACCCAAATTCAGATTCTTGTTAAAAATATTAAAAAGATCAGAGTGAATCTTGTGAAGGTTATATCTAATTGAGGTTGAGATGTAGAATATTAAATATTAAGGCAATTCAAGAAATGATTCCAACCAAGTTCAGAAGATCAGCAGAGTCAGTTTTGATTCTCAATAATAGGTGGGTCATTTTGATACAAAATAGGCTGCTGATACAAGTTTGGTGAATTATTTTCAGGAAGTACAGAGGATGGTTTATGATTAGAATCAAAGGCCTGATTGAGGAAATGGACTTGGCCTTGATTTTGCCTAGGATTTGGCAGATTCCTAGGATTCGGAATTGGCTGAGATGGAAGGGTACCTGGTTGACGAGACAGCCAAAAGAGTGATTTGATTTCGTAAATCAGCCAACTCTACCTTACATTGCCTATGGATCTCAGTGAAAGCTTCAGCATTTTGTCACTGACTCTTTGACACAACTCTTAAAATTTGGTCTAACTGTGTATCTCTATTTGGCCCTACAGAGTTTTGCGAACCCGCGTAAAATGGCCTCGCATTGTGTTGCTGAAACGACAATGGAGGTGGATTTAAATGGGTCTGATTCGGATAATTTGGTCTTTGATTTTGATCAGCCCAAGAGAAATTTAGGTGGCTTCTCCATCCAAAATTATAGGAATTTGAATACGGGTTTGGTCTTGGAGTGTTTTCCTAGATGGCGTGTAAACCTAAAAGATATGACGTGTTTTCTGCAACAGGAAAGGGTGGGGAAGATTGTGGGACAAAGGTCCCTCCTTGGGTTGGTGAAGGAGTAGATACAAAACCCAAGGAAGATGGATCTCTAGAATCCAGATTATTCATAAATTCCCTCCCCATGGGAATTTGCGAAACAGGTAGATGTGCGGGATTTGTAGCAAGTAGAGGTGTAAGAGTCTTCATTGTGTTTCTGACCTCGTCGAGATGCTTTTCTACGATATCGACTTTGTCCAGTTTTTCTGCAATTATCTCTAAATCCTTTAAATTGGACGGGTTACCGATGTCATGAATGCCCTTGTGCAGATCCTGATGATTCGTGTTTGCGCCCCGTGTAAATTGCGACATAGATGCGTTATTGATCTAGTTTTCCACCATCCCTTCAAATAATTCTGAGGCGGATTCTGCGTCGCGATTTAGGAAATACTCTCCAGAAGAGGCATTGACTAGATTGCGAATGCCCTCTTGTAAACCACAGTAGAAGATGTGAATGAGTTGCCAATGAGGGATGTCATGATGTGGGCATTTCCTTTGCAATTCATGAAAACGTTCCTACGCTTCATGAATTGGTTCTCCTTGGTTTTGATTGAAAGTAGTAATAGCTCGCCTTAAAGCATTAGTTCGACCAATTGGAAAGAATTTCTTTAGAAAAGCAGATTCGAGTTCAGCCCAAGTTGAGATTGGTCTTGCAATAGTTCTATACCAATAAGCAGCTTTATCTTTAAGGCTAAAAGAGAACATTTTCATAAGTAGGATTTCCCTATTTTGATTTCGAGGTCAAAGAGTTTGAGATAAATTCTTTAGATCTTTTATATGTTGAAATGGATCCTCGGATGCAAATCCGTGAAAGTGAGGGATTAGACCAATGATGTTTGGCTTCAATTCAGGATAATTTTCCTCAATAGGTATCCTAACATTAGGCTCTACTTGTGCAATAGATGGGTTGTAGTAATCTCTAAGTAGAGGCCTTGGACGATTGATCGGTAAATCAGGGATATCAAAACCCGCCTCAGGTTGAGGTGGAGGACGGGTTTGAAGAGTCTGCAAATTGTTCAAGGCTACCGTTAAAAGATTAATCTGTCTAGTCTACTCAAGCATCCTAAGATTCTGGTTCAGGAGCGCCTCATGAACATCAAAAGGAGGCATCTCCCCCTAACCAGAAGAGGAAGGGATCTTGGGATTTTGATTCTGCATTTGATTCATAGAAGTAGATGGATCAGATAAGAAAATCATTGGTTGCTTATCTACAACCGGCCTGGGGTCACCTGTCAACGATGGTGCAAAAGGTGGATGCAAGGATCACCTCCCATCCATAAAATGGAAAATAATGTGCAAAGGCACACGCACACCACCGATAAAAACAGTGGCATAAAAACCCACAAAATAATGCAAAGATGCAGGTTTTGCTCTTCTTTCAAAGGAAAGAAGAGACAAAAGTAATTTGACGCAAGCAAATAGAGTAACAGTATCAAAATACACATCCTAATCTGTGTCTACGCAGGTGTGTAACCTTAAGGCTCAAAGGTCTAAGGATTAGGTTCGAGACCGCTCACTACTGGCTCCTCGGGGCTCTAATAGTGAGACAGACTTGTTGATCTTCGACCAAAGCCCTAAGAGGTGCAAAGAGGAGAGATAGAAAAATAGACTCATGTGACTCTAGTGATCGCGCTGTGTGTGCAATAGCATGCAACAGACGATAGTGATAAAACCCGCATGCATTCTGCAATCAGATTTAGTCATAATTTTTAACTTCCTCTTTTTAGTTAATCTTTTACAAAAATATATCAACTAAAATTCAATGGCCGCTTTTTAAGTATTTTCAAACAAAAGTATATGATCTTTTTAAATCTCAAAGGACAGGGATCTATGCGGATTTTCTCGTGTTTTACCGCTGATGCGAGAAAAACAATAAAAATTTCTCGAGTCAGATTCGCTCTAATACTAGCAAAAAATGCTCTCCTAAGAGTGTATGCCTATTGTATGCTGTTGCTAGTCAGATAGAATGTATTTTTGTATTTTTTTTTAATTTTTAATGCAACAAAACAAAAGTCTAGAAATACTTACAAAAGAAGAAATAAAAAAACAAATTCCCACCTTCTCTTGAGATCACCCGCAAAGGTAAACCTGAAAAGACAGAAAATAAAAACAAAACAAAAAAAATACGACTAATTAGAACAAAAGTAATTAAAAACAAAAATATATTTACAAATACCTCCTAATTAGACAATTAAACCGACTAAATTCTAGTGAATTAAAGGATTGCCTCCCTGGCAACGGTGTCATTAAAATGGTCGTTTCTTACCTCAACTCAGTTAATCAAGTTAATTTTACTTAATTATGAGTAGAGAAAAGTCATTTAGGTTAACTTGAAGTTGTGTTGATTAGTAGTATAGGGTCGAATTAACCTAACATTTCAGAAAATTTTTACTAGTTGAGTGCAGGTCGTTCGCTGGGAGGTATAATTCATTCTAAATTCACTAGTTATCTTTTATTTTTCTTTATAAGTATAGGAGGTATATTTAAATTAATTATGGAAGCATGAATTTTGCCAAAAATTTGATTAGAATGAAATAACATGCAAAATCCCATATGAATTCTCATTTTCAATATTTAAAAACATGTAAATTCTCTATTTATTTCAAATGATTTAAGGCAAAGAAGAGTTTATTTATTCAATATATGCCTTAATACAACAATTAAGAGTAAAAAGAAATTAAACTATAACAAGAAAATTAACTTCTTTTTCTTTATACTTCAGCCTCTCTTCTTTCTTTTCTTCTCTTTCTATTTTCCTCTTATTCTCCTTTACTTTCGATCTCTTTCTTTCTTCTCTTATGCTTCTGTTCCTGCCCTTCTCTTCTTTCTCTTCTTAAGTATTTCCTTATGCCTGCCTTCATCTTCTTCCTTAGCGAGTTCTTCTTCCTCCTCAGCCTTCCTTCTTCAGCCCTTACTCTTTTAGCCATCAGAGACTTCAACACTTTAACTCTTCTTTCTTTCTTAATCTTTTGCTGAACCGGGTTAAATTTCCTTCCCAACCAAAAATTTATTTTTAATTTGCGGCGAGGTCCTTTTGAGGACACAACACCCTGAGATCAGGGTGGGACCAGACCCTACTCGGTCCTCGCCTAATTTCATTAGGGTTTATTTTCAGCTCTTTTCTCTTGAGCCAAACTGGTCCTCTCTCGAGCCAAACCGACTCAACGCCTCCTAGGCCTCGCCCTCCCAGGGCCAATCGCACACACGCCCACTCAGGCGCACACCTGCAAGCGCACTCACCCACACACACACACGCAATGCTCAGATGATCAGATGGTTTATTTTCTCGCCGAGCGCTGACGACTGAATCGCCTTAAACACAAATTACTTCTATACTAAGACGGGTGCTCGAGAACTTTCGGTATGGGACTAACTTCTCCCCCTCTAGTGCCAACTTCAAACAAAGATTTCTCCCTACTTAGAGCTCCAAATCAAGCGAAATAAAGCTTGATGGAGAGCTCTAAGGTGGCTCCACAAGATTCCAGGGTCAATTTGAGGTTTAGAGGATGGTTTCCACTCTGATTTGAAAAGCGAAGTTTGGAGGTTTCTACGGGTTAAATATGCCTGGAAAGTGAAGTGAGACTTACTGTGTCTATAGGGTAGGTATTTTAGATAATCTAAGGGACTGAACAAGTTATATAGGTGATTTCGCAGCTGTTTATATAGGTTTTAAAGCTCTTGAAACTTTAGGAAGCTCAAGGAAGCTTAAAGATTCACTGAAAGCTTCAGGAAGAGGAATTCAGATGAAAAAAAGGTGCAACAGATAGCTAAGGACATTTCTAATTGATTCCAACAGACTCTAAAGAATGTACCAAGCTCGTCTAGGCAGGAATCGCATTCAAAACTCATTATAAAACCACTGCCAATAGTTTGGGTTCAGAAACAACCCAAACTGGCAGTGTTTGAATACCAATCAAATTAATCCATAGAGCTCATCTAATTCACTCTAAAATCATTCATACAAAACTCAGAATTAGTTCAAGCTCCTAAATTCAACAGATTGAACTCAGAGTCAAGATTTCAAGCTCGGGTTTGACTGTAAGGCTTCAAAATTTGACTTTTTATTCTAAGCCTCTTCATAAGAAATCAAAGCCTAAGATAGGATCCTTTCATCCTCAGGAACTTGCTCAACCCCCTAGACAGATGTTTGAACCTAAGAATCTAGGGTTTCATGCTCGTCTCCTGAACTAAAAATGTGATCTGTTCGTCAGAGTAATCACGGGTTTGTTACACAGATTTGGAGGCATAATTAACTTCAGTGCATTGCACTGAAACTTTTAGATCCATCAAATGACTCTTTTAAACTTATGTCAGACTTCTCCAACTTTTTCGGAGTTGGAGAAGACAAATTAGTAATCCAAACTCCAGTTGTTAAATCTTCAAATAAACAACTTCAAATTAATCAGAGATCAAAATTACATCATTCTGGAGCTTCTCAACAAGTTTTAAAGGCTAAAGATCGAATTTCACTCGCTGGAGCTCGCCAGAGCTCCATTGATTCCAGTAAAAGATAAAAAGTGTGTTCAGAATGAAGAATCGCACCATTTTTTATTTGGAAAGGTTCCTGAGGTTGTAAGGAACCTCAGGATCTCATTAAATTCCTTAATTGATCATTAGAATTAAGAATTAACAGTAAATTTAGTTTGAATGGATTTTTATTAGATTGAAGCACAGGACTTGTTCACCCACTCAGAAGAGTGGTTGAGACAAGTCAAAAAGTAATTGCGATCATAAATATATAGATAATTTAAAGTTTAAACTGCTCCTGAGCCGCCATTGACAGCAAGCTCAGGAGCTTAATTACAAATTGGGCGTTTAGATTATAGGTGGTAATTATACAAATTAAAGTATAAAACAGGGTCCTTAGGTTGTGAATAGGTGATGGAGGACCCTATGGAGGTGGATCTAAGCTCAGATACTGTCGCCATGGACAACGACAGTGTCTGTTGAAGGTGAAGGTGAATTAGGAGAACAATGATTAAATTTGTGTTTTATTGAATTAGAAGTGGTCGTGAGGGTTAAAGGAAGGTGATCAATCGCTTTAAAAGGCAAAATCAGGACTCTGGCAAGCTCAAGGAACTCGTCGGAGTCGAAGAAGATGATCATTAAACTCTAAAATTACGACTAAACTACCTAACCAACTACCTACCTAGACTATCCTACTCCTACTCCTACTCCTAATCTACTCCTAGCCACTGTTACCTGGACGAAGGGGTCAACGAGATTCCGCTGATGGCTCATAGCGAAAGATGAAATAAGAAGGTATAAGAAGAATCTCCGGCGGGTGAGTTTGGATGGAGTAGAGGATCTCCTTGGTCGTCGCCTTTGTCTAGAGACGTGGCTGGCCTCGGCGAAGCTCCTCAACTGATCAGGATGGATGGAGGAAGTTGGAAGATGAAATGGAAAGTTGCCAGAGTTGCGGAGAGAATAGCCTATCGAAGTTGGTTGCAGTAAAGAAGAGGGAAGGGAGCCAACTTGAGAGTGATCGAAGGGGTGAGGAGGTATTTATAGTGAATGGCAATGAAGAAGGTGACGAAGTCTGGACGAAGATGAAGCTTGGGGAGCTTAACCTCCGGCATCATCTCCGACGACGGTGAGGTTAACTCCCACAAAAAATTAGGATTTCAGAGTAATCCAGACCGATGGATGAAGATGGAGTGGTGAGCGCAAGCTCCAGGAGGGCGGTGATCGCGCGGTGGAGTCACTTCTCCGTCGTCGGCTGTTCAATTGGCTGAAGAAGACGAAGAAGATGGAAGGGACCTAAGTGCAGTGAAACTTAAGGACCTATATGAAGATTAAGGACCCGATTGCAATGAATAGTAAGGACCTAAATGTAAACCCAGGTTTTAAAGGTTTATTTTAACTTAGATCTTTTTCAACTTTTTATATATGTTAGTAAATAAGATAACTATTATGCTTTCACCTTGAATTTACATTTTTGACCTTTTTGAGTTAATTTATTAGATTAAGTAAAATTACTTAAGTTATTATATACTTAGGTATATATTATGTTTATGCTACTTAACTTATTAATTAAGGAAATGATTAATAAGATCTCGAGTCCAATTATTAATTAAATTGTTAATAATATTAATTGAATGATAAAATATCATTTTAAACTTATTTTAAGGTCCTTTACTAAATATCCCTTGTTCTATAATTAACCCTTATATATTCATATCCTTAGCTAATTAACTAGGAAGACTAGTTAATTAGGGGTAATTAGAGATCATGATGAGTCTCTCATCAACTAGGTCACAGGATTTCTTCTAATGGACTCAAGGTCGACCAAGCTACATCTAAAATCATTTCTCAATTACCTCCTCCTAGATTGGTAAAACAAATCAGATCATTCTTAGGGCATGTCGGATTCTACTGGAGATTCATTCGAGACTTCTCGAAAATTACCCGCCCATTGACAAATCTTTTGGTAGCCAACATCCCCTTTAACTTCGATTCCTTATGTCTCAACGCTTTCAAGACCTTACGAAGCACTATTTTGAATGCACCTATTCCTAACCACCCGACTGGTCTCTCGACTTCTAGCTGATGTGTGACGCCTCAGACTTCGTTGTCGGAACCGTTCTAGGCCAACGTCGGGAGCACCATCCATTCATAATATACTATGCTAGCAAGATGCTGAACGAGGCTCAGCGTAACTATATGGTTACTGAGAAAGAACTGCTAGCCATAGTATTTGGGTTGGAGAAGTTTAGATCATGCCTACTCGAGTCAAAATTTATTATTTTGACTAACCATTCCACCCTCCAGCATTTGCTGGCAAAGAAGGATGCCAAACCCTTACTTATCTAATGGATCCTTCTTTTGCAGGAGTTTGATGTCGAGATCCACGACAAAGTTGGAGCTTGATGCGGCAGATTTGCATGTGTAAAGGGTTCGAGTTTGAAAAACCTGTCGTCGTAGTTCGATTCACAATAAAATCCATCGATCAGATAATATTTATAACCAAAACTCGAAAGTTGAGTTCCGGGTTGAACACGGGGAGACAAACGTTTGGTTTGAAAAATTTGCCTTTTGCTTCTATTTATTTTTGTCTTTTTCTTTTTTGAGAAGGAAAGGAATGCTATCAAATCACCGATAGCAAACCAGGAGAGCTTTTATTAATAAAAAATAATGAAACAATTACATGGTCGAACCCCATTGATGTATGAGATTCCAGTAGCTATTGACAATCTTATCCACATTCACTAGACTCTCCTAAAAACACTATCATTCTTGGCCCTCCAAATAGACCATAAAACAGCCACATAGATAAACATGGCTTATTCACCCTCACAAGAGAACTCCAAAGATTCTCCCACATGGGAAGAGAATCTCTACAAACTCTCCTCCAGACATAATCTGTGATCACACACGAAGAAAAAATATGAGTGCTGGAATCGTTATGCATCCCACATAAGTGGCAAAACTGGGTAGGAGTTCCCATTCTCCAGTGCCTCAGATCTTCAGTAATCAATCCATCCCTTCTGCATAACCACAAAAAAATTTGTACCTTCAGTGGTACCTTCAATTTCCATAACCTTTTCCCCACCTCATCAACTTCCGCCATTCTAGATGAGTTAACCAGCTTGTCATAGTCAGCCGCTGAAGAAAAATTACCCTCCCACTTGTATGTGTCATATTCATCAGGTGTGGGTTTGAAGGCAGAAAGTTCTTGCATGAGGCGCTCATTTTCTTCTCATGTTCTTGTTTCATGATTATTCCACATTGCATTGTTCAAAGACCACTTTTCAGAAGCCATGTCCCAATAATCATAAACCATAGCATTCTTATCAGAAGCAGCTGCGAAAGCAAGGGGGTACCTATCTTTAATCACCCCCCCAGGCAACCAATTCTCTAGCCAGAATTTGAAGCTTTTTCCATCACCTAAAATAGATTTGAACAAACTCCAATTATCCGGCAAAGCACGCATCACAGAAGACCAAAAGGGAGGGGGTTTGTGGGGATTTAGGCAGTTCTTCTCATCATTGGCAGCCCCATAGCTATCCTGAACAATCTCTATCCACATTTTTTTCCCCTTGTAGTAGTCGAACAGCCCACTTCAACAATAGAGCATCATTAAATTCTTTGAGGGATCTAATTCCCATGCCACCAATCTTTTTTGACCTAGAGATCGAATACCATTTTATTGGTTGAAGGAAAGCCCCTTGATGAGAGGCCCCTTTCTAGAAGAATCTCTTGTGCATCACATCGAGTTTTTTCCAAATTGATTTTGGGGCTATGAGAACAGAAAAGAAAAAAATTGGAATCGATGTAATGACCAAGTTCAGTAAAATATACCTCCCACCTTTTGATAGGTAGCGACTACTCCAACCCTCTAATTTCGTAACCACCTTTTCATATAGGAAGGACCAGTCTATTTTCCTCAGTTTAGTGCACTTCAGAGGCAACCCCAGATATTTGACAGGCAATGTGACCACAGGCGTGCCCAAGATGGTGGAAATGTCATTCTGGATCATTCCATTCATACCAAAGTAGACCAAGGAAGATTTGTTTCCATTAAGTATAAGATCCGAAATCTCACCAAAAATCTTTACCATATAAAATAGCACTTGCGCTTCCCTCTTCCCCCCTTCCACAAAAAAGATAGTGTCATCTGCGTATTGGAGAATGGGAGCTAAGGCCCTGTTATTAGACATTGAATACCCCCTTATTAATCCATTAGCTGCTAGTTTGCATGCATATCTTGCCAATGTATCCACTGTAAGGTTAAATATTAGAGGGGCAAGTGGGCACCCTTGCCTTACCCCACAATGGGGTTGAATCCATGTTCGGCATGGTTTCCCATTTATCAAAGGGGAAAAGGAGGCAGTCGTGATACACCTCTTTACCCACTGTATCAACTGAGGGGGAAAATTTCTCCTTTTAAGGATTTCACACAAGTACGACCAGGAGACTGAATCATAAGCTTTGGAGAAGTCAACTTTCCATAGAAAGGCTTTGGTCTTTCGCCTGTGCCATCCCATTGTTGTTTTTATCTTTTATAAATTTTTTGTATTTTTATCAAGCAAGAGATTAGGTTGATGAAAGCTTTATCTACTTGCAAAAATAATGCAAAGAGAGAGAGAGAAATAATCATGGATTTCTAATCAAATGTTTTTTACAACTATGAAAGTAGGAAAGCTACACTATGAAAGCAAAAAAATAGAGATAGGTGAGAAGAATCCCCCTTGACGGTTGCTTAGAGGACAACTTGCTATGACGGTGCCTCAATGAAGGTGGTGAGGAGCTAGACGAAGGAGAATGACGGCGGAGGAAGGAGGACAGGGCAGGATGTCGTCACGGCGAGGATCTTCTTCCTGAAGGGAGGTGAGAGGATGACCGTGGGATGCTCTACAAAGGGGGATGAGAGGCGGGACCAAATGCTTATTTCTACTCTAAAGGAGCATCCCAGGCTTGGGACAAGATCTCTCTAGAGCCTTGAAGGTGGTGAGAGGAAGAAAGGAAGAGATGGTGAAGAATGGAGGGGGTAGGTCCTTTTATAGTGGAAGGAATAGAAAGAATTCGTGCATGGGGCATTAGTGACAGTTGCAATTGTCACTAAAGACCCTTGCAACTATCACTGAAGATCCGCTATTGCCCCTATTGGTGCGCACATCACGTGCTCGTGCCCCTCGCTCCTTGTCGCTCATGCGTGTGCGCTAGCATTGAGCTTGTGCACGCTGCGGATGCTGAGCTGTGCACGCTTGTGCGTGCAGCCGGTGCTGTGCGCACTTGTGCGCGTGGTTGTGATGCATCCAAATGCCAATTTGGGGGGGCCACGGGGATTCGAACCCACGCCCCTCCCTTGGAAGTCCATGCCTCCACCAACAGGCCAAGTTGATGTTTGAGTTGAGAAGACGTCTTATGGCACGCGATGGTGGAAGCTTCTCGGCCATTGGATCAAGATCTAAAGGCTAAGAATGGAGGTTGCGGATGAGGAGTGGTGTGGGTGGCCACTGCTGGCTGATGTTGGGTGGCCTAGACGGCGTCACGTGGTGCCATCTAGGCCTTCCATCTTCTTTCTATTGCCGAGGGTGCCACGGTGCTCGGATTGAGATGATTTCCGTGTTGCCGAACTGCGATCATCGCTCCGGATCCATCCGTATGGTTGGATTTTTCATCCGAAGCTTGTAAGGATGTCGCATTGCCCCCTGGCCATTGATCTTCCTCAGATTGCATAAGGTGATACGGGATTTCGATTAGGATGATCTCGGAGGCGTTGGACTCCGATCATCATCCTGATTAGATCCATACATTCGGATTGTCAATCCGAGGCCCCAAAATAAATCTCCTTCCCTCCTGGCCACAAAAAAGCATGAAATTAACCTAAAATATAAACAACTATTCTAAATGCAGAATGATGCATGCTGTGCAATATTTATAATATGAAATGTAAATCTAAACCTAAGAACATGCATGAATAGGAATGTTAACCAAATTAAATGTGTCTACATCAGAGCTCATAATGTTGTGGCGGATCACTAGTCTCGGCTAGACCTAGAACACATCCCATACTCCCCGCCTATCTCTGATCAAT
Organism: Thalassia testudinum; assembly: GCA_037157565.1. Taxonomy (NCBI): domain Eukaryota; kingdom Viridiplantae; phylum Streptophyta; class Magnoliopsida; order Alismatales; family Hydrocharitaceae; genus Thalassia; species Thalassia testudinum. The sequence goes on from JAZHRO010000036.1 coordinate 33,070,434, forward strand.
TCCTGGATGAGTCTCTGTTGGCTGTCAACTCTGTTGAGTTTCCTTGGTACGCTGATATTGCAAATTATCTCGTTGCAGGAAAGATGCTTGTAGGGTTATCCAAGGATCAAAAACTCAGGTTTATTTTAGAGGCTAAGTTTTATTTTTGGGATGACCCACTGCTCTTTCGCATTGGGGCCAATCAGATCATCAAAAGATGCATCCCAGACTTAGAAATCTCAAGTGTGTTATCCTTTTGCCATAACGATGTTTGTGGGGGTCATTTCTCAGGCCAAAAAATCACTGCAAAGATTTTGTAGTCTGGATTCTTCTGGCCAACCATTTTCAGAGACACACATGAGTTTGCCAAATGTTGTAAGTGATGCCAGTCGGTTGGTTCTATGACTTGGAGAGACATGATGCCTCTCCAACCTATTCTGGTCATAGAAGTGTTCGACGTCTGGGGCATCAACTTTATGGGCCCTTTCCCGAACTCGCATGACTTCAAATACATACTTATCGCAATCGACTATGTCTCGAAGTGGGTTGAAGCTATCCCAGCAAGACGGATTGATCATAAGACTGTTATATCATTTGTCTGGGAATTTATTTTCACGAGATTCAGAGTCCTCTGCGCTCTGATTAGCGACGAGGGTGCCACTTCATCAATGCTCATTTTAAATCTCTATTGAAGAAATACAGGGTACATCACTGCATTGCTACCCCGTATCATCCACAGACCAATGGGCAGGCTGAAGTATCTAACCCTCAAATCAAGCTTATTCCTCAAAAGATGGTTATACCTAATAGGAAGGATTGGTCTGATCAATTGATAGATGCACCTTGGGTATATTGGACCACGTATAAGGCCCTGCTCGAAATGTCACCATATCGCATGGTGTATGGAAAGGACTGTCACCTTCCTGTAAGAGCTGGAACACTGTGCTTTTTGGGTGGTGCAAAAGTGCAATTTTAACCTTGATGAAGGAGGTTATGAAAGGAAGCACTAGCTCAGCGAGTTAGAAGAGATTTGGTGGGAAGCCTATGAGAATGCAAAGATAGACAAAGACAAGACTAAGGCTTTCCACGACCGACACATCAGAAGGAAGGAATTCACACCTAACCAGCAGGTCTGGCTATTTGATTCCTGGCTCAAATTCTTTGTGGGAAAGCTCAAGTCCAAGTGGACTGGGCCGTATCTGGTGATCCACCCGTATTCTAATGGGGTGGTCCAAATTATGGACCCGAAATCTGGACAAGTTTTTACGGTAAATGGCTAGTGCCTCAAGCCATTTTTAGCCCAGGAACCTCCTCCTGCTAACGAAATGATACATCTTCTCGAGGATGTGTGACTGACGTTTTGCCCAGCTGGAGGAATTAAACTGAACACTTATACATATTTACATATCGTTTATACATAGCATATTTCATTCTGGCATATTATGTATATTGTGATTACCATTGTAGTGTTGGCACGAGTTGAACGACAAATCAGGAGTAGCTCCAAGTGATTTCTACCCACTTATGCCGTGTCTTATTTCATTTTCTCTTATTCATGCATGAGGACATGCAAGAACTTAGGCATGGGTGGGGGGGGGAGTACATATAAAGTGAAATTTTTTCTACCAATAGCTTAGAGAAATAGATCTTTCTATCAAAAGGTTTTACTAGGGATTTTTTCTTTAGTTGATTCTTGAACGTAGAATCCAGTACACTTTCACACTTGCACATAGAATTTGTAATGGATCCGCTGTGAAGACTGATAGACATCTCTAGTTTGTCAAGAAGAAGCATTGCTTCTTCTCTTGAACCTTTGGACAATAATCAGGGAGTCAGGAAAACCATCTTCTAATAGATCCACCAAACATGTGTGAGGTGAAAGTAGAGAATCTACTGGTGCTCTAAGACTAGTGTGAGGAATCTTAATTTCTAGATAATTGGATAATGATACTTGGAGTTAGGCATAGTTTTCGCTCTTGGTTCTTGCATATAAATTTTTGTGAGAATCCTTGTGAGAGCCACCAAATAAGGCAAATACATAGAGAACGGGTTCTGATCAAACTAAGACTAAGGTGGATGGTCATGATTGTCTTTTACGGAATCCTCGGCTGAAGAAGGGTACTAATGTTAAGGTCGTAAATACACTGTCCTATCCATTCCCTTTCCGGTGCCGAGAATAGGCACTTCTACCAAATAAGCCACCCGATATCCTCTTGAACATCCGAAATCCCAAATAATGCCTCGTGAATAAAAGTACGTATGCTATGTTGTGTTGTGTTAGTAGATATGGATATAAAAAAAAAAAGAAAGAGAAAAGAAAAAAAATAAAAAATAGAAAAAAATGAATCAAAAAAAGAAAAGAAAAGAAAATTTGCCATATTGAGAAGTGTGAGTTATGTTTTAGTTTAGTCGAGTACATTGAGGCAACAACACCTATCACCCTCACAATCTATCAAATATAGCCTTGACCTACTTTTCCTGTATTTCTAACCGACTGAAAATGGGTTGAGGGATTTTGACTTAGTTATAGGGTTATCAGAATCTAATTGAAGTGTAATGCCATGAGAGACTACCAAACATATTTACAAATCTGGTGAGATGTGAACTTAAGAAGAAAAAGAAAGGAAAAGAAAAGAAAAGAAAAAGAGAGGAAAAAGAGAAAAGAATTAGTACAAAGGACTTAAGAGAGCATAGTTTTCTAGCCTCTCTCTAAGTTGATTTATTTGATAATCTGGAAACCTAGATTTTGAAATACTAGTCTCTATGTAGCACCAGAGGAGAGTGAGCTACCAAATACAAATTCATTTAACTTAGACATCTTCTACCTAAGCAAAAAAGCTAGGGTTAAAAACTAGAGGTTATTCTATGTCCCTGAGAGAAGAGGCTGCCTATCCCAATAGAATTTTACTAAGGTTCAAGCAAAAGCTTTAGATGTGTATCAAATTTTTGCTTGGATTCGTAGCATAGGCTACAATACTATACTTTCACGATTATCTGGATTCTAAATTTCTGGATGAAGACAAAAAGAAATAAATCTCTAGTTAAACTCATTGGTAGAATGCATTTAGTCTTGCACTTGCTAGGGACTAGCAAGATTTAAGCATGGGGGTATGACTGCGCAGCAATCATAGGTCTTAATATACATGAAATAAGTTAGAGCCTAGCTTAACTTAGGCGTTATGCATACATTCGCATCATACTTTGCATCATAGTTGATTTATTAGTTTTGTAAATAATAATGTCATGTTATGTTCTAATTGATAGGTATTAACAATCGCAGGTAATTTAGGGCTGTAGATGACTGATCCAATCATATGGATTTGCTTAGAACGACGACGGGAGTATAACGCCTCCAAGATTGCATCGATCAGACTCCCATAGCATCCTATGGAGTTTGTAGAAGAGCAAGGGACAAGAGGCAAATAGGTGGAAATCCAAACCTCAGATGTCAAATCCAATCGCACGGATGGATCCCGATCAACGATTGCAGTCCAACGGTGCAAAAATCATTTCGGTCAGAGAACTACAGCACCATCTACAAAGAAGAGAAGATGGATGGCCATGATGGTGACACGTGGCACCATCACAGCCGCCCAAGGATGCTGCCCAACCTTTGAAAGAACCACCCTCATGCATTGTGGGTCATTGGATCATCATCCAACGACCACCATGCCTTACGTCGCCAACGCTTCATCAAGGAAAGATCAAGCTCAGCCGTTGGGTCTTCATCCAACAGCTGATGGCAGCTACGCATGGAAATGGAAACGAGACCATCTGCACTCCCAGCGTGTTGGTTAGCATGCTCAAAAGCAAGCCAAGGGTAAGCGATCGAAACACACGGAGTAGGAATTTGAGGCGGTAGCTAGTGCGGAAGAAATTCAAGCCTCGGATCTGCATCAAGCGGCGATGGTGCGATCACGTGGCACACAGAGGAGTGTTAGATGGCCACGCGCACGATGACATGCAACCAAATGCACACATGCGCATTTGAAATACAAAGGCTATGCAGGCAAGCTGCTTAAGCCATCTGATCGCAAGATTGGATGGCTGAGGATGGAGTGCATAATTTCAGGATGCAGTTGAGGAGCACGAAGGCGGTGCAGGCAAGCACGAGCGATAGCTGTGTGATGATGATCCGAGGGATGAGGGCGTGCCATGTGTCAGTTCCAGAGGTGATCCAAGCATAGAGAATGTTTTGGAAGGCCTTTTGAAGCGTGATCTGATCCGTTGATCTCCCGATCAACAGATCTGATCAATTTGAGGTTGTTGCATGAGTTGGAGGACTTAAATGCCCATCTTGCCCCTCTATGTAGCTATAAAAAGAGCCCCAGGGACCCCTGTTGAGGAAAAACTCTCTCCAGACCTTCTCTAACTCTCTAGATCTTCTTCTCTGGCTCCCTCCCTCTGAAACACCCACCAAGCCACCTTGGTGCACCGCTACTGCTCTCGCCAACCTCTCTACAGACCACCTGTGGTGCCCCTATTCTAATAGTTTAGATAGTTATTTTAATTCCAGCATTACATGTTCTAGCTATTTAATTCTAGTTGCAAAGTCATGATCTATAAATTGCTTGCTTCACTCTATATATATTATGATTAGTATTCAATTAGTAGATCTAAATTAGTTTTGAAATCAAAAGCATTTTCTGCTTCCTTGAGTTTGATCAAGACTCACCTCTAATTAAAAATTGTATTTGTTTCAATGTATTTTGTGCTATACTATGACGTATTCATTCTTTTAACACGATCTACGAGACGAACAAGATCAATCACGACTGTTTTGTTCACCGATGAACCCAAGTTTCCAAACCCATGAAACAACTTCGCAGCAAGGTAGAATTTCCCTTGTTTGCTCACAAATTGAGAGGAGAAGCTCTCTATAAGTAGTGATGCATCTACTCAAGCTAAGGTTGTCTTGTTTCTGGTGTGCAATTTTTCACTACTTCCTCCGCCGCCATAGACGATGACCTGGAGCTTCTTTAAACCCCTTCTTCGGCCGCATCCACATACAATAGGGAGAGGGCTTCTCCTTAACACCTCATCGCCGTGCTTCTTGACAATGAAAACAACCCAATTAGCCCTTCATTGGCTCCACCCTCACCTCCTTTGTCCTCAGCTCTGGTGTACCTTCGGTAAGATTCCTCGAACCTCTATTTGTCTAATAACATTAGTGCCTCTCTCTCTCTCTCTTGTCCAATTAGGTTTACGCTAAATCTTAGGTCCCAATTCCCTCTCCTTCTCCTTCTCCAACTCCGGCAACCACCACCATGACCACTTTCATCACCGGAACTCCTCTGTCCCATTCCACCGAAATTAGGTTGGGCAAGATTTCACTCACCTCCACCACACTTTTGCCCAACCTAATTTAACACTTCAACACCTCCAACTCCTTCCTTGACTCCATTCGTCAGAGCTTCACCCACCTTTATGCTCTTGCCACTCCACTTTATCTCGCACCAAATCGCACCCACCATTGCCTTTGCCACACCACGAAAAAGGTTTCCAGCCATCTTTTTTTTCTTTTAAGGGAAATCGAAGTAAATCTTATTCATCCCCCACTCCTTGGAGGCAGTCAAAAAAGCAGGGGGACCAAACCAAAACCTGTTGGGTATAAAAAGAAGGAGGACCATGACTTGTGGCCTATTACAAAAATAGAAACAAAAAGCAACACAAAGCTCAGTGCACCACATAAGGAAACTGAAGCTTATCGAGGACGATAAGACCCCGGATCCATCTGTTGAGCTCCACTGAGTTCTGGTAGGTTTTCCATTCCTCCTTCGCAAGGGTAACAAGGGTGCTGGCAAGGGTGTTAGCAGTTGGACAAATAAACTTGAGAGAGTTGATTCTGTTCTTGCACTTAAGGACGTTGTTGTATTCTTTTCTGATAGTCTAAGCCACAGGAACTTTCCCGGTCCACCAGTAGTATAGTAGAGAAGATTCGTATTCTGTATGGATTTCAAGGGGAGAGGTACAAGTTTTAAGAGAGTGAAGGATGGCTTGAAGAATAGCATGCTCCTGGGTCCTAACCTTGGTAGTACCAAAAGCACATGTTGGAAATTTCCATCCACATCTCTCGCCACCCAAGCCTAAAAAAAATGATCATCGTTTCTACAAACAACAATATTAATCTTAATCCCACAGATAGGTCTGACCCAATTAATAAGGATGGGATTGGGATGCTGCTGTCGGATCTAGTTGTGGAGCTTAAAATTACAACAGTTCTGGGCAACCCAACCAAGGATGTTATGGTTCGATATGATCTCATTCCTAAGTTTATTCCTAATCCACCAAACATTGTACTAGACAACGGATATCAGCCCCTTAATAGAACGATTCTTAGGAGAGCCATTAGGGGATCGAATAATATTGAAGAGATTGATGGGGTTTATAGGACTAAAGTGGCTTTCAGAAAAGACCCACCTAGAGATTTGCTAAACCAATTGGCTATGCGAGAAAAGATGAGTAAACATCTCACAATTGGGCTGAGTGTGACAACAGGAGCATTTGGAGGGGAGGGGGATGCCAATTCTAGAAATATTCTCTTCGGTTGGGAGTCTGGAATGAAGAATATGCCATACAAGCAAGGAAATACAGAGGGGAAGCTTTAGACTCCATAGATCATTGGCTGCTGTGTTTGGAGAATGAGAGGAAAAGTGTATCTGATAAGTAAAGGAGACCAAAAAATTGCCATCTCTATTAGGCATCCAAATAGGGACATCCTTGCCGTGATCAAGGAGAAGGATAGGATTTGAGAGCGCAAATTATCAGGAATGTATGACATTTGAGGGTGGTTGGGGGAGATAGGGAGGAAGTCTTTGATCATAGTGGTAGAAGGATGTTCCGAGTTTGGGAGGAAGGATATGAGAGGAGAAGCACCAATCCAAGTATCATTCTAGAAGTCCACGGAACCTTCACAAATGTCCTAGCGGATCAGAGATTTCATGGTGTTATAGACACTTTTTAGAGCTTTAACTCTAGTCAGGGCAAGTTTCCAGCCATCTAATTGGGCCCTAGGCTGTGTTATCTTACAGGTCGCCATCGCCATCGCCATCATCGGTTGTCTTCTCCAACACCGTCAATTGCCGTCATCACCTGCTTGCTTCTCCTCCACCGTCAATCAACAAGGCCTGACACCACGACGAAGCCCAGGCCCTCAATTGAGTGAGGGTACACCAGTAGCAGCTACAATCAAGGAAACTGCCACACTGCTTCACGCAAAGGAGGAAGGGGACATAGTCCCACATCGTTCGCTGCTAAGTGATCACAGTGGTATAAAGGGAAATCGTGTCTTAGGTTTATCGCCTCAGACATGGGGTGAGGTCCCTCTCACATACGTGCCTCACACCTCGCTCACCTCACACGCCCGGTGAGCCTGGTCCCCTATGCTTGAGATCCGAATACCCGGTAACTCAGGTCTACTCTAGTTTTGAAGAGAAGAAATCTGAGAGGGAAGAGGGGGGTTTTTGCACTGTTCATCCCTCAGGATTCGCGCTCCCTCTTCCGCACTCAAACACTTAGCCTTCTAAGCCTTTGTGAGGCCCTTGTGCCTCTTTTGTGGTGCTGCTGCCTTAGCATGGCTGAGGCCCTTGAGGTTAAGGCATCGGCGCCTTGATTCTGACGTCTGACTGGCTGGTTCTGATATTGCTGTGGATATTGGATAGCATATAATGTTCATATATTTGGGTTAATTGTAGAGCTTAACATTAGGGTTAAATTGGTGGTTCAAACCACCATTTCAACCCCATCATTTTGCACTTAACTCTTGAAATATTATTCTGATATATATATTGAGCATCATTTTTACTATATTTTCATATCTCTCTTGATTATTGTGATTAGTTGATTGAAATTGCCAAATTGCTCCCTACGAATGACCTCGAACTCACGTTGATTTTGAGTTTTATAAATTTTAAGTGTTGTTGCTATTTTCGTCCTATACTGCAATGCGTATTTCCTTAAAATGATGATTTTTGCGTGCAACAATTATTACAAGCCAAAAGCATCCACATTGGGACCAAAGAGGGCCCCCTACATATCACCTACAAATAACATTCCTTTGCTCTTTTCACCTTGAAAAGCACCTCTACCTGGTAGACTTTGGGAGAGATTGAAGGCTATTGGTGAAAGCCCTAGAGGGGGGTGAATAGTGCTTATGAAGATAATTAAAACAAACTTGAAATTGAATAGAAATTTAAGATGAAATAATTAAGCTAAAATGAAGCACAACACACAACATAAGATATATAGTGGAACACCCTCAACATGGGACAACCACTACTGAGGTCTCCCCTTTCATTCCTTATCACTTCCAGGACCCATATGATTCATTCACTCACCACTCCGTATGCACCTTATCTGCCTTATCTCTACACCACCTCTGAAGGTTACCACTATCTTCCTTCCACCTTGGCAGCCTCATTTATCTGTTCTTCTTTTGTAGCAATTGATTGCAAGTAATTCCAAGCTCCACATTATTATTTTTTCGATTCTTTGGGCTTAGCATTCACAAGCAATTGGTCTGAGATGTGGCCCACTGATGTAAACACATTTACACTACTTAAGATGTCTATTTATGCATGTTCCTAAGCATAGGATTGCATTGCATGCTATAAATATTGCATAACATGCATCATCTTGCATTTAGAGTAGTTTGAATAAAATGGAGGTTAATTGTCTCCTTTTATGTGCTTGGATAGGGTAAACATTTTATCGGGGCCTCGGATCGAAGATCCAACGTATGGATGTGATCAGGGCGACGATTGGAGTTCAACGACTCCAAGATCGCCCTAATCAGGCATCCGTAGCATCAGATAGTGACTGGGGAACCCTAGAAGATCAAGGGCCAGGATGGTGTAAATCCACACTTCAAATGACAAATCCAACCGCATGGATGAATTCAGATCGACGATCGCAGCCTAACGACGTAAAAATTGAGTTAATCCGACATCCGTGACACCATCTACAACACCCAGAAAATGGATAGCCAAGATGGCACCACGTGGCGCCGTCTTGACCGCCCAAACGGCCGCATGCAATCATGTGAAGTCCTCGCATCTGCTCTCTCTCCGCCTGTGGACAGCCGCGCCTAAAAGCGTCCGCTCGACCATCCGCGCCTCGTAGCACAGCGGTCGAAGGCGCTATCGCGAGTTGCAGCCGCAGCGAAGGGGAGAAGGGCATAGGCGAGCGAGCGCGGGCATGCATTGGATCATCATCAGGCGGCTTAGATCTTTCAATAGTAGCCACGCGCTATCTCACGCGAGGCGAGAACACAGCATTGTACGCGCTGGGCGGGCGCGCAGCAGTGAGGTCAGGCGCATTCACAGATCGGACAGCTATGAATGGATGGACGTGCGGCGGGCGTTAAGCGTAGGCAGCTGAGGAGGCGCGCGTGGGGTGAGGCCACTGCACCCACGTTGGGGCTTTAGCAACGGTTTTATCCGTCACTAATGACCCCTTATTTAATGTTTTAAAGATGTAATGACTAATTTGCCCCCACTCCTTGCAACTATAAAAGGAGACCCTCTCCACACGAAATTCTCATCCCTTCCTTCTCTTCTCTACCTCTCCAAAGCTCAAGAGAAGCTTGTCCCACACCTGGGATGCTTCTCGCGAGATAAAGTCCAAATTTTTGTCCCCCTTCGGAAGTGGATCCCGTGACGACGACGACGTGCTACTCCATTCCCGTTCTTCTACTTCGTCCTCCTTCATCCTGCTTCGTCCTCCTTCATCCAGGCATCGTCCCGTCGGTTCGTCGTCCAAGCGACCGTCGAGGAGGATATCTCTCTCCCTATTCTTTTTGCTACTTTCTAATATAGATTTACTGCTTTCTAGTGTAGTTCTATTCGTCCTCCAAGCATTCGTTGAGGAGGACATTTCTCCCTCCATTATTTTAATGCTTTTTAGAGTAAATTTATCGCTTTCTAGTGTAATTGTTTTATGCTTTCTAGTTGTAATGAACAATCTCCTTAATGATAAATTCTCTGTTTATTCTACATCTCATTTTGATTTCTGTGTGTAATATTCTCTCTCTCTCTTACCCTCTCTCTCTCTTCTATTTATTGTAAATAATTAGATAGTTTTAAATTGAATTACTTTGTGACAAATAAAAACAAACGCGTAGTTTTTAAATCAAGCATCTGCCTCCCTATGTTCGACCCGGAATTTTCATTTCGGTATAAATTTTATTTGTTGAACACGAGTTCTTCACTTTCAAACTACAACGACAGGTTTTCCAAAACCTAACACGTTAGCATAGCAATTCGAAAGTTCAACACCCACTATTGGCAATTAAACTTAAATTACTTATCATTTTAATTACCATCTTCAACACCATTTTGACATACCTTTTGAGTTTTTGCCTAACTGAAGGTGTTAAACTCAACATTTTACATAAGCTTTTACTTTCCTTTTATAAATAGAATATCTCTTCATATTTCTGATATATAGATGTTGAATATGCTGAATGCGAATAATTTGAATATCATTCCAGGTAATCTCTACCCTTGTTTTTCCTTTATGTTTATTTTCATGCATGAGGACAAGCAAGAACTTAGGCATGGGGGAGGGTAGTACATTTGCTGAATTAATTTTTATCAACACTTGGAAAATTTTTGAAAAAAAAAAGCAACAATGATAAAAATAAACTTTTTATTCCTGTAAATAACATGTTTTGCATGTCTCCAACTAAGTTGAGTAGAGAGACTAGGTTCTTAGAATTAATCAAGCCAAGAGGCTAGTAAGGAACCTTAGATCATAAGGCTTTATAGGTTATCGTTAGCTTAATTAGTTGAGGATGAGATAACAGTTTAATCTATTACCCTAATTGGCTTAATTTAGGGCTAATTCCTCAGTAGAATCATGCATTAGGTTTATAAATATTGCATTTAGAGCACACATGCATATTTGAGCTTTGTATTTATCTTATAAATAATTATCTCCTAATTTTAGTCTCTTATTAATAATGTAGGTGATAGGTCTCAAAGTGATTTGAAGAACTGAGAGACAGAAGCTATAGCTGAGCTACGAGCTGATTGAGGAATAAAGATGAAATAAAGCAAGATTGAAGACACAAGAACAAACAAGGAAAGAAAGGAATTAGGATAACCCTACTGTATCCTAGAAACCTTAGGATAACCCTATCCCATTACTTGTCCTTGAACCAGCTCAACCTTAGATATTTGAGCTCAAAAGCCAAAAACATGGATAGCATTATCCGTGAACCTATCCACCCTATCCAAAGTTTTATCCTACTATGTCTAACCCTAATCCACTTATCCAAATCCCTATCCCTAGTGTAGAAACCTATTTAGGTCCATACCACACTTAATTGACTTAGTCTGAGTAAATTGGGTTAGCCACTAGTCAATTAGGTCCATGGGACCTGATTAGACTAACCCTTAGTTGATTAGATTCATTTGAGTCTAATCAAACCCAACCTAAACCTATTAGACCAAGCCCTTACCCAATTGGGTGCACACTTACTTGATTGGGTGCACCTGATTTCAATTAGGTTCACCCAGAACCTAATTGAGCAAATACCAACCCACACAAGTTTAATTAGGTTCATTATTACCTAATTATACTAAGCCTTAACCTATTTAGTTTTTCCTTAACCCAATTACACATTTACACACACAATTAGAGTAGGACCTATCTATTTGTACCCAACCCACTAGATGTAGGGTCAACCTAGACTAATTAGGAACCTATTCTCACAACCTATGTCTACAAAACCCAGCCCTAACCCTACCCACATAAAACCCACAAAAAACCTTGCCTAATCCTCTTAAGTTGGTGCCAACTTAAGAAGATTTTATCCCTAGTGGTCGGCCAAGAGATAAGATCTTATTTCTTGGTAAGATTTTATCCCTTGGTAGCCACCCACATAGGTTTCCTACTTTTAGAAAACCCTCATCCTATCCTTGCCCTACAACTTAGATCCTAACGTCCCTATTCAACGAATCCTAGGCATCACTTTTGATTAAATCTAAACCATCCAAATTAGTGATCCTATTCACTCTAGATCAACCAATAGGAAGACACCTAGATTCCTATAAAAAGACCTAGCCTCCTCTTAGATAATTAGCCTGGCCCTCCTCTACCTTAATGCACATCCACCAATAGTATTCCTCTCTGGATTCCATCTTCTTCCTCCCGGTGCCCTGGATCCGAAGCTCCATCAAAAGCTTCCTCAAGCATCCCTCAAGCAGCTCTAATCTTCTCTCTCTCTTTATTCTTTTATAATTCTATTATTGTAATCATTGATTAGATTTATATTTGTGAGACATTTCTGATATTAGAAATAAATTGCAGTATTCATTTATTTGTGTCTCTAGTATTATTATCTATGCATTTATTTGATATCCATACATATTCTTCTCTACTATATAATAACTATGAAAGGTATTAAAATAGAGACTGCCTCCCTATGTTAGACCTAGACTCCTTGTAGTTCGGTATTATATTAATTGATTACTTTATTTACACGCTACAATGATTCGATATATTTAATCATGTACGTTTAGAGAGCATCAGGATGACCCACTAGATTTGGGTTGGTCTGATTCTTAATGGATCTAGCTAGCAGAAACCAATGGTCTAGAAGTAAGAAAGTATAGGGCTTTGCTATCCACTCTCTTGGCTGAGTAGTCCAAATCACACACATTAGAATTGACCTTAAGGCATCTGAAACCGTGAAAACATAGATATCATGGGATCAAATTCATGTCCTTTTCACCCCAAGGATCTTTGTGGGGCGATTCTTGAAAGGATGAAGGATGAGCCACTCACCTAGAAAAAGGATTTGAAGAAAAAATACAAATAATAAACCTTCAAAAAATTGAGGAAGGAAAAAAAAAAAAGAGAAACCCCCACCAAATAAATAAACACCTCGTTACAAATGGGTACCCCTCCACCAAATAAAAGCATCTCACTACATATGGATGCTTCCCTTTCCCTTTCCATATAAACAACATCTCGCTACATATGGGTGTTTATCCTATAGAAAAAGAGAAAAAAATATGAAGAAAAAAATTAGGAATAAGTGACCTAGCATGTAGCTGGGGAGATATACACCTAAAGTGTTGACCTCATGATAGAAAAGAGGTGAGAAGAAAGCTACCAAATCTGAGTAAGGCCAAACCAAAGGTGCAATTTGGGTTGATTAGGATTGAAGCTTGATACCTTGAGATCTGGATTTTTTACAACATTGGATGCTCATAGGTCGAATCTATTACACATGCACGAATGCTTTAAACTCATAGCTACCAAAGCTAACTTCGAAGTTAGGTTTCTTAGGATTCACGAACGCTTTAGTGAATCCTAAGAAACCTAACTTCGAAAACTAGTGGTTGAAGCTTAAAAGAGATAGAATGACTTAGCTACCCAGGTGTAGATGTCCATCATTGATGTTGTAGGGCTGTTGGAATAAGAGTCCTAGCTCACCCTTTGGAGTGCAATTGATATACGTGTCTAGTCGATTTGCGAAACTCTAGTTTAGGGACAAAGCATTCATGTAATTTTTTCTAGGTACTAGCAAATTTTAGGCATGGGGGTGTGATTGTGCAGCAATCATAGGACTTAATTAACCTAAATTATGTTAGAAACCTAGCTTAACTTGTAAATAATGCATTCATAATTAGCATATCATTCATTACATCCTTTTATTCAGCTGTACATAGAATAATGCTATTTTACTATACTATTTGATGTCCTATTCTTATTTGTAGGCAATAAGAAGCTCAAAAGACGATCTTGACCCGAATAAGTAATAAAGTTGGATGGGAAACAGGACAAAAGTTGAAGCAATATGCTGGAGATGGAGAATAAAGATAGAATAAAGAAGACTGAAGAGAGAGAGAGAGATGCTTGCATAAATTAATAAAAGAAAAAGAGGAAACCCTAGGATAGCTTGCCTAAACCTAGAACCAAGCCTACACTTAGGTTATCTTAAACCTAGGATATCCTTATCCCTATCTGTATAACCCTAGGATAACCTTATTCCATTTCCAAAACCCTGAACCACCTCTGCATTAGGATATCCTAACCTTAGATCTTAAGACATGGATAACACTATCCTTGTTCCTATCCCATTATCCATACTCCTAACCCAACTATCCCTAACCCAATTCCCACACTAAAATCCTAATTAAGCTAGGTACACCCTCAATTGACTCAATTGGAGTTAATTGGGTCAAACCTGTGTCTGATTAGGTTCACCTAAACCTAATTGGAGTTAACCCCACCTAATTAGGTCCATAGACATCCAATTAGGCTCACCCCTACATAATTAGACTAGGACCTAGACCCACCTAGGCTAACCTAACCTCATTGAACCTAAGCCTACAACTTATCTCTACAAAACACACACCAACACACCCTCCCACCAAGTCCACGCAACCTAACCCCCCCTCCTGCTAATGTCTAGACAACAACAACCCAAGCCACCTCAAAAGTTGTGTCACCTATCCCCCCACCCCCTCAAAATAAAAAGCCAACATAAAACCTAAGCCTTCATTCTTGTTCTTCTTCCTCCTTTCTTCCACCTTCAAGTCACCACCTCTCCTCCACCTCTAAGGGTTGTCCACCACTCTCTAGGTAGTCGGCCACCTCCCTCCTTCCTCCACTAATCTAAGGCCACCATTGCGCTCCCCTCCAAAGCATCATCATTGCCCTCCTCTCCAATTCCCACTAGCACCTTTGCTCTTTAGCTTTCTTCTTTACTAATTTTTATATAAGTGTTTTCTCTTCTTAGTGAGCACACGTAGGCCTCCCCTTACTTGGGACTGTTCTCTCTATATTAGTGGCGTGTAGACGGTCACCATGACTAGGTCTAGCTACCCCTGTCCCCCAATTGCCAATGATTCTCATGAGCATTATTGGTGGGACGATTTTCTTGTAGCCTAGATTTTTATTTGATGTTGTGCAAGCTTTCCTTTATATTTGTTTTTGTGCTACATTTTGTGTTGAGATGTAAATCATAGAATGGAATTGACCATCTTGATATTTGTGCTAAGTTGATCTCATTTTCGCTATCATCTTCGCATTTTATCACCATCACCACACACCACATCACAAGCCAACCCTACCCCCAAGGTAGGTTGGTCGTCCACCCTCTACCACCATATCACCACCACATTCCCACCATGTAACATCTAGGGTCGCTTGATTAGATTTAGGCTTCATGTATTTGTTCTCCCCTAAAATAAAAATCATGAAAAAAATTGCAAAGAAGAAAATAAAAAAAAGATGTTCCTAGATTTTATTATAATGCCAATAATCATCATGACTACACGTTTCACTCCGACCCACTTTCTGCATCTCACCCACCTCATGCATCGACAATGTTGATACCCTTGTTTTGATGTAACAAAATTATGTTTTATTGTGGACTAATCATTTTAGGTCACTTAAAGTCAAATTACCAAGAAATGATGATCTACCTTAGATGAAGTTTCTGAAGACTCTTTAGTTGTCTCTCTTTACGTTTATTGAGTCTAGAATTTTGTAAGGAACCTAAAAAATATCAACTGATTCACTTTTAAACTTCAATAGATTACAAACTTAAGAAAAATTCTAAGTTTTTACTTTTGCTGATTGACCAATTTTCTAACTTTGTCAACCAAACCTTTTTGCTTAATCGATCAAAAGTCTCTAACAGTCAAATCCTAGTTTTGCACAAGTTGATCATTTTCCCAATTTAAGTGATTAACATGGAATCAATTAAAACTTTATTTTAATGGACTAAAGTTCATTTTTATCTACCAACGCTTATTTTTCGTCAACCAAAGCCGTCATTACAAACTTTCTAAATCAGGTCAAAAAATACCTATACATAGGACCCTCAACCCCCCTCCTCAAAACACCCCTCAAGAGCTTTCTAAAAGCAAAACTCTCATTCTTTCTAGTGCTTTCGCACCTTAGAGCCTGCGATTATTGCATTCTAAAGCATGCTCCTCTACGATCTCAAAAAGCTAAATTTTTTTATTTTTTGAAGTTCCATGGGATTCATTATTATATTTTATTTCTGTTGTTTTTTATTTGGGACCCAAGTTGGTTTGGGAGTCTCGTTATTCTTCCCTTGGTCAGGTGTAAAAGAGAAGTTATGTAAAGAGGTTGTGCCACCCTCATTTAAGTAGTGTGATAGTGGAGTTGACTAGTGTCGACTAGTCAAAAAATCCTAAGCTAGGAGGCTTAGGTAGTAGTTTTTACCTAAAGGATATCCACTCTAAAATATAGGTGCCATCTTTCTAATTATTTTGATTGGTTTATACTTGCTTTTGATATGTGG
Organism: Thalassia testudinum; assembly: GCA_037157565.1. Classification (NCBI taxonomy): domain Eukaryota; kingdom Viridiplantae; phylum Streptophyta; class Magnoliopsida; order Alismatales; family Hydrocharitaceae; genus Thalassia; species Thalassia testudinum. Next base: position 33,086,701 of record JAZHRO010000036.1, read on the forward strand.
TGAATATTCTTTTAAATTCTGCATTTTTTGATAAGTACATCACCCCCTTCTAGTGTATACATTAGATCCTATGGGCTTCGCTTGCATTCACATCTAGTATCAAAGCCTAGCTATTTTCAGTAAGGATGTCAAAGTCCTTTAAAGTATATGATGATGGCAATCAGTGGTTAGACCATCTCTTTTTGATGGCACTAATGATATTTCCATATTTATTTGTGTTAATTAATGCCTAACTAATGTTAGTCTAAGGGCAATTTGGGCTAGGTTGCATTTAATTAGGGAAGAATAGGCTTTTTATGTTATTATGTAAATAATGCATACTTTTGGGCTTTTATGTAATTTTCCTGCAATTGTATCTAGTACCTTGATGTGTTTATTTTTATTACCAAATTTTAGGATGATTGGAGCATGACTTAAGGGACTTTTTTATCTGAGCTTACTTGGAAGAGGGTTATACCTAGTTTGGTGGACGTATTTCTAGACCCAATTAGCCCTTAGACCTAGCCTAATTAGGAGCCTAATTTTGATGGGAACACCATCATGAGCCATAACTAACTCATTTTGACCACATTAAGATAGTAAATGCTCCTACATAACTGCTAGAGAGTCACAAGTCACAGCATAATCATTCTAAGGGAAAAATAAGAAACTAGGGTTAAAACTGTAATTTTACCAGCTTATCATGAATGCAGTGCAACTACGGGTTTTCTCAAGGGTTGAATGAAGGTCAATTGGTCTTAAAAAGATAACAAGTGAGTTAGAACAATCAGAAAAGGATTTGCACGTGTCTTGAGAATTAAATGACTTTTTGAAACCCTAAAAATAGACCCACATAATTAACTGAGGTTTTGATCAGGATAAAATCCACCTAAACCCTCTAAAATTCATAGAAAAATATTCTCTATGGTTTATAACCTTCAATTTGACCATTAAACCCGTTTTGACCCAAAATAGAATCACAGACAGACATTTACCCTAATTTGGGTTTTTGCATAAATTACCCAGTCAAACATGGTCAAAACCAAAATCCAACTTCACCATTGAATTTTTTAAGTCCAAATTAGGTTTTTACCAAAATTTAGACTTAGGATGAGTTTGTCTTGACCTAGTTTGCAAATTGGTCTTGTCTAATTACATTTCTACCCTTAACTTTCAAAACTCTTTCAAAAAAGGTCCCCAACTTTGTCATTGTTGTCACAAAAAGGTCCCTACCGCACAGAACTCCTAATCTTACAACTCCAACGACAATCAATCAAGGATTTCTCCTGGATTGATTGATGAATCCTCCTCAAAATTGAACTAGAGATTCCTCTTGAAATCCTCTTTCAATCAGACTGATTCTTGTACTTCAAATCTTTCCCAATTTCTCATGTGAATGCATGAGAAATTTGGGTTTCCAACTCCGGTGACCTTCCAAGCTTAAAAGCTTTGCTTCCAAGCTCTAATCGACCCCTTGATACCTATATAAAGACTCCCAAGGCCTACCTGATCTCCAAGCTTGAATTCGACTAGAGAAACCCTCAAATTCCTCTCTCTGTTCCTTAGGCCGATTTGCTCTTCAAGCTCCGATGACTCTCCCTGCCTCCCCTCATCGTCTGACCACAATACCAGTGGCAGAATCTTCCTCCTTGCCTTCTTCCGCGTCGCGCAACACCCACCGGCGCCCCTATCTCATTCATCCTCGCCGTCCACCTCTCATCAAAGTAGCTTCGTCTCCATCGCTGGCCACACCTCAACTGGCGCCAACTCCGCTCCCCTTCGTTTGCCTCCCCTCCTAAACAACTCCTCGTCTTCCACTCTTCATTTTCAGACACTCGCCACTCTATTTCGACCGCCGACTCGATCCACCATCCTCCGTCTTCCACCTCACTGACGTACCTCCAGCGAGCTCACACAGCCACTACAGTCCACCAAATAGGCCGCAGTTCATCCCTACACCTCCGCCTCAACCCTAGGACCAAAAGCCCTAACTTAGTTAGGTTGATTGCTCCTCCACAACCTCCGTCGAACACCGCACTTTCGCACTTCACCTTTTGTCACCGTCTGGCCACCTCACACACTCTCACACCTCACGAACACTGCCATTCACTTCCTCGCCTCACGGCAACACTATTGAACCTTTTAACTGGGGCTTTTAGCCCGTATTTCATGTTTCAGGTAGCAGGTCCTTCGACTGCCATTGACGAAGCTTGAAGCTTGCTCCAGCACCTACAAGTTCCAGGCGTCGACTCCAGTTCATGCGGAATCACTCTAGGAGTCTGAGTGGACTAGCAATTGAAGCCTTTGACTACCATCTTGCACAAATTGAACGAAGAAGCATCTGTAGCTACACGCAGAAGAAAGGCGGTGGTATTAGTCCCACCTCGGAAGCTGAGGAGCACCCGCAGACGAATAAGTTGAATTCCTGCCATGGGCTGTCTGCCTTAGCACGCACAGGGGGTGAGGTCCCCGCACGCATGCCTCATGCGCCTCATCCGCGACTCTCACCCTGCTAACCTGGTGCGCTCGATAGCCCACCTAAACCCTAAGCACTCCTCAGTTGTGACCCACGCCCGCAGCCCTGGTCCTGGGTACACTCTAGGTCCGATTACCTGTATACCGGGTACTGTTGAAGGCTCTGGGAGAGCGTGACCTACGTAGAGAAAGAGAGGAGAGAGCTTGCGCAGGGAAGGGGGAGGGTTTGCTGCAGAGGAAATTGGCTGACACTTAGCCAATTCAAGAAGTTCCCCCCCTATGTGAAGAGGCTGAAGAAGAAAAGGAGAGGAGCCGCAACAGAGGAAGAAAGAAAGAGGAAGAAGGAAAGAAGAAGAAGAAGCAGAATGAACTGCATCAAAAGAAGAAAAGAAGAAACAGAGAAGAAGAAGCAGCTGAGGAGAAAGAAAGGGCTATACACTGTAGCTCGAGACGGTTAAGCAGTCTAATTAAACATTCAGCCATCTGATAATTGATTGCTAGGATTTATTTGGTTGATATTTGTTGTTATTGTAAGGAGTAATTGGTGATTCAAATCACCATTTTACCCCATTCTTTTTGCACTATTGACATTTATTTTCATTTATATATCATTATTGTTTGGAATTCTATTATAAATTGCTTATATTGTGTTTAAATTGCAATTCTTGAGATCTAAATTTGATATTGCTCCTTGTGTTCGACCTCGGAACCTTTTCGAGTAATAAAATTTATTTATTTAAGCTCTATTTTGGCTATACTACAACACGACAATCTTAAACACCGATTTAGCACGTAAAACATTTTGGCACCATTGCCAGGGAGCAATGGGCAATTTAGAACTCTTCATTGCAATTCCTGATTCATAATCTAACTTGCTATATATCTTTTGCTTTGGTTGTTTCAGGAGGGATACATTCAAGGAAGATCAACTGCACAGTAAACACTCTAGGGGCAGGTAAGTTCTAACTACTCTCTCTCTTAAGCCCCTCATTCTGAAAAGGATAAAAGGAAAAAAAATCAATTAGGGCTACTTGAATTCTATCCATAGATAATTCATCAAGTTGCCTGAGTTGAAATATTTTATTTGGACAACAAATCCTGATTTGTGCACCCACTTAAAGCTTAAGGTATCTAGGGCTATCACATTCTTGTTTGAGCCCTAGGTACCACATTTGGACAAATTAAATTGGACCAAATTAAAGCCAATTAAGGATTCCAGTTTAGGATTTTTAGAGACACACTTGCTTAATCAAGAAATCATCTTCCCAAACAATGTGTGCCTAGACCTTGATTGAACTGATCTATTCAATCAAAACCCTAAAATCAGGCTCTTAAAGTCATTTGAACACTAAAAGAGGGACCTAAATTTTCAAGGACAATAGAAGTGAAGTTGACCCACCTTGTGGATCAACCAATCTTCAAATTAGGTCACTTTTGCACTCAACACATCTTAAAGTTCAAGTGAAATTCTAAGCACCCTTGCTCTTAATTAAAACTGGTAGACTTAAGAGGTCAAGTCTCCATTCTGGTCTACCTGGAACATCAGTGACAAGAGAGGTCGGGTGGGGGAAACCCTGTAACCCGTGGGGGCGCTCTACCGTGTAGGGGTCTTTGTGGGACTCTCCCTCTCTGGCTACCTAGGTAATTCTCAGGTGGACGGCTTTCTAACTAAGCGGTATCATCCACCCTAAACCTCTATAGTCATCCAAAATTTTTGGGTGTCTTGATTGGGTCCATCACATTCTACCTCTCATCTACTCCATTGGTGCATGTTCAGGAGGAGGTCTCTAAGACCATCCTTGAGGCCTCCTTTAGTCACTCATTCACGTCGAGGCCAAGCCTCGACCTCCTTGTTTGTGCAACAACCAAATCCTATTGATATCTCTTCCGATTCATCTAAACCTGATTCTCCTTCATCCATCATCATGGCACAATCCACAGAAGAAAATAATCTCGAAAATCAACTCCAGCGCCTCAATGATCTATTCCAAGCCTTTGTGAACCCACCGTAGCGTCCAATGATGCGAGATCACTACAATCCCACTGCGGTGGCAATCGAACCTCAAGTACAAATCCCCGCTGGAGGTCCTGACATTGAACTCAAGCGCAACATGATTCACACCATTCCCAAATTCCATGGGCGTAATTCTGAAGATCCTTTCCAGCATATCAAACAACTCAAGCATCTGACTTAGACCTTCAGGTCAGAAGATCAAAATTGGGATATTCTACTCATGAAAATGTTCTCCTTCTCTCTCATGGATAAAGCTGCTCACTGGTACCAAACCCAAACACATCCAATCAACACTTGGGCAAAACTTCAATCTGAGTTTCTGAGAAAGTTCTTCCCTGTTGGTCGGACAAATGCTTTACGGCACCAGATCACACATTTCACACAACAAGCAGGAGAACCACTTCATGAAGCATGGGATCGTTTCCTGGATCTCATGCGAAAATGACCCCATCACGGATTCCTAAATGGGAACAAGTCCAGTCTTTTTACCAGGAACTCCGTGAGGATATTAGATTATTCGTCAAGGCGACCTACAGGGGGATTCTCGAGAATATGTGCGAGAACTCCATCAATAATGAATCCATGGGCATGTTCTACCGGACGAATGCCCGTGCATTGATGAATCCAAAGGGAGCACATGAGACGCAGGGCCTGTCCTCTTCCGTCGACTTGGAACTGATGGCTAGTCATCTGGACAAGGTCTCTATTATCGATAAGAAGGTGGATGAGCTAACTCAACATTTGTAGAGAGCCACCTCTGTGCAAAACCCATTCACACAACCACCCTTTGGCAAGGAGGCCGTGCATAACATCTATCATCGACCTTCTTCGGGGATGGACCCATATCCACCCCCGTCTGATTCTGGCTATGGAGGAAACTAGGGATCCACCTATTCTAGTTGGGGGAACTCTGAACCCTCATATTCTGATTTTCCCGAGGTTCCTCAGACCTGCGAGGACCTCAACGCCACTCAGAATGATCCATTCTCAAACACCTATAACCTTGGATGGTGCAATCATCCCAACTTCACGTGGTCAGGCAATTATCAAAATCAGAGACCTCAATATCCACCCCGACTACAAGCCCCTCGTCCATATCAGCCGCCTCAGCCTCGACCTAACCCAACTTATCAATCTGGGTTGACTTAGACAGATCAAATAACTCTTGTCCTTCAGACTCTGGTTGACATTTAGAAGACGAATGCGGCTATGCAAAAACAGCACAGAGACGAGATCACAGAGGTTCGCAATCAACTTGCCCAGATGGCAAATCCTCGCCAACCTGGTGCACTTCCTTCACAACCTCTGCCTAATCCAAATAACGTGCCGAACCAGAGGTGCGTTATGAACCCAAATCCAAGCCAAGCTCACTTTGTTTATCAGGCCCCTTCTACTCCATCACCCAACGGGATGGAGGCTTCGACATTATATACGGGTTACTAGCAGCAAGGACCTCTTCTACCCACACCAAACCAAAACCAAGCATGATTAAATTCTGTTAGTACCTACATTGGCAAAACAACACAGGACCCACCTTATCCAAGCCAAACCCAGCCTGGTAATACAAACCCTAACCCAAGGATAGTCATCCAGGACACCTTTATCCTAGATCAAGAACCTGGACCCATTCTAGAGCAAGCATCTAAAGTTCCTTTTCCTGAGGCCTTGACCAAGGGAAAAAGGATAACCAAAACTGTGGCACCTGAGGAGGACCTGGTTAAGCTCTTTGAGCAAGTCCATATAAACATCCCCTTGATGGATGTGATACGCCACATACTGGCTTACACATGATTTCTGAAAGACATATGTACACTTAAACGTAAGCCACGAACCAAAGACGAGAATCCGATTATATTGTCAAAGCAAGCCAGCTCTGTCATTTTGAGCAAACTCTCGCCTAAGGCTAAAGACCCAGGCACCCCTTTGATCTCCTATGAAATCGGTGATATACGATTTGACCGAGCTTTATTAGACTTAGGAGCCTCCATAAATTTGATACCCACATCCCTACTAGACTACTTCGAGGAATCTGAATTTAAACTGACTGAAATGACTTTACAACTAGCAAACCAATCAATTAAATCACCAAAGGAATTCTCAAGGATGTCATAGTTAAGGTGTATGATTTCTATTTCCCAGTGGATTTCATCGTTTTAGACATGGACGCTCCTGAGAATGTGAAGAATACACCGATCATACTAGGGAGACCCTTTCTGGCCTCTGCCAGGGCCAATATCAATTGTGAGGAGGGCCAAATTGAATTGAAATTTGGGAGCAAGACACTAAAGATTGACATCTTCAAGGCCCAACAAGGAATTAATTGTGGAGTCATAGAACAAATTTGCGATATTGAAGTAGTGGTTGACGACTTCATCGAGAACCCGACTATTTCTGATCAACCACAAGAGGATCAAAACCCGCAATTAAAGGAGCCCGAACTCAACCTAGACACACCCATAGCTCCTTCCTTTACTCCTAACATCCATCCTGAACTACCCACTGCTGCTGAAAACCTGATTATGGAACTAAAGCCCTTTCCCAATCATCTCAAGTACAACTTTTTGGGTTCCAATCAGACGTTTCTTGTGATTATCAACTCCCAACTCACACCTGATTTCTGTTCTTCAGCAACATCAAAGAGCCATTGGATGGACTTTCGACGATCTCACTGGTATCAGCCCCTCATACTGCACACACCACATCTACACTGAAGAGGGCTCACGACCATCCTGTGAAATGCAGAGACGCCTGAATCCCAATCTGTAGGATGTCATGAAAAAGGAGATTATCAAGTGGTTAGATGCAGGGATCATCTACCCGATCTCCGACAGTCGGTGGGTGAGTCTAATCCAAGTTGTGCCTAAAAAGGCAGGGCTCACTATCATCACGACTGAAACTGGAGAAGCCATACCGACCTATATAACAAACTCGTGGAGAGTCTGCATTAATTATAGAAGACTCAATTCCTCCACCAAGAAGGATCATTTCCCACTACCGTTCATTGATCAGATTCTCAAAAAATTAGTAGGAAATCGATTATTCTGCTTTTTGGACAGGTATTCCGATTACAACCAGGTCACAATCCATCCCGAGGACCAAGAAAAGACCACCTTTACCTGCCCCTTCAGAACCTACACATTCCGAAGGATGCCGTTCGGCCTTTGCAATGCATCCACTACTTTTCAGTGGTGCATGCTTGCCATATTCTCAGATGTAGTAGGTGAGTACCTTGAAGTCTTCATGGATGACTTCTTGGTATTTGGTGAATCATTTGATGATTGCCTCCTACACTTGGTTCAGATCCTCAGGTGGTGCATCGACGTGAACTTGGTTCTTTCTTGGGAAAAGAGCCACCTCATGGTATTTGAGGGAATAGTCCTGGGACATCTTATCTCTTAAAAGGGCATTCAGGTTGATCGAGCCAAGGTGAATTTGATTTCCAAACTCCCTATGCCTAGCTAGGTTAAAGTCATCAGATCCTTCCTAGGGAACGTCGATTTTTATCGTCTATTCATTCCCGATTTCTTGAAAATCGCGCGTCCCCTGACTAATCTTTTATCTAAGGATGTCCCTTTTGAAATCACCAAGGAGTGCACTCAGGCATTTGTGTGCGTGATCGAGTTACCTAAGCACCTATCCTGCAGCCCCCTGATTGGTCTCAACCCTTTGAGATCATGTGCGATGCATCTGATTATGCTGTAGGTGTGGTACTTGGGCAAAAAATAGATAGGAAACCTGTGGTCATTTACTACGCTAGCAAGACACTTGACGAGGCTTAGCGTAACTACACAATTACTGAGAAAGAGCTGCTAGCCGTAGTGTTTGCCCTAGAAAAGTTCAGATTGTATCTTTTGGGTTCCCGTATTATCATTTACTCATATCACACTGCTGTGAGGCATCTCCTTGCAAAGAAGGACACGAAACCTCGACCAATCCACTGGATCTTGCTGTTGCAAGAATTTGATCTCAAGATTTGCGACAAGGTAGGGAAACAAAATGTGGTAGCTGATCACTTATCTTGCCTTCCTTCTGATATTATCAACCCTTCCGGACCCATTACTGAACATTTTCTCAATGAGCACCTCCTAACTATCAGTACAGGACTTCCATGGTTTCCTAATCTAGTAAACTACCTGGCATCACATCAGATATCGTCCAATTGGCCAAAATCCAAGAAGGACAAATTACTTTCCGATGCCAAGTACTACTTTTGGGAAGACCCGTATCTCTTCCACATTGGTGCTGATCAGATCATCCGACAATGTGTTCTAGAAGAGGAAATTCAGGAAATTTTGTCCTTCAGCCATGACCAGGCATGCGGTGGACACTTCTCGGGTCATAAAACCATAGCAAAAGTCCTCCAGTGTGGCTTCTATTGGCCCACGATTTTCAAAGACGCATACAATCACTATAAGGCATGCAGTCATTACCAGACCTTAGGCAACATGAGCCGCCGTGATATGATGCCCTTACAGCCAATTCTCGTTTGTGAAATCTTCGATATCTGGGGGATTGATTTTATGGGACCCTCCCCTAGTTTGAACGGCTTTGAATACATTCTTCTCGCTGTTGACTATGTGTCCAAATGGATCGAAGCCATTTCGACCTGAACCAGCGATCATAAGGTGGTTATCAGATTCATTCATCAGAACATCTTTTCTCGGTTCGGGATTCCACGTGACATAATCTCCGATGGAGGGACCCATTTCATGAATGCTCAATTCAGATCACTGATGACCAAATATCGGGTGTCACACCGAATCTCTACTCCTTATCACCCCCAAACCAACGGTATAGCTAAGCTATCGAATTGGGAAATTAAGAAAATCCTCCAGGTCACTGTTCGACCTGATAGAAAAGATTGGTCATCTTGACTTTCGGAAGCTTTGTGAGCTTATAGGACCGCCCATAAAACCCAATTAGGCATGTCTCCCTTTAGATTAGTGTACGGGAAGGCATGTCACCTCCCTGTTGAATTAGAGCACAAAGCCTATTAGGCAGTACGAAACTGCAATCTCGATCTTTCTAAGGCAAGAACCCACAAAAAGCTTCAAATGAGCGAGATCGATGAATTACGCCACGACGCGTATGAGAACTCACGAATTTACAAAGAGCGGGTTAAGGCCTTTCAAGACAAGCACATATCCAGAAAGATCTTTTTGCTTGGTTAGTAAGTTCTACTCTTTGACGCCAAACTTAAATTATTCCCAGGAAAACTTAGATCAAAATGGATTAGACCTTACCTTGTCCGACGAATCTTTGGAAATGGAGCTGTCGAAATCAATGAACTCAGCCATGATTCAGAATCATTTGTCGTGAACGGTCAGAGACTCAAACCGTTCATTGAACTCACCGATACAAATTTGGTTGAGATATCTTTTACCCTCCATTCTCCCTGAGCTCATTGCGCCCAGCTGATGGTGTTAAACTCAGCGCTTAACGGGAGGCAACCCATCATTTTGAAAAACCCGAAACCCTTCTTGACACATCCTATGTTGAACTCATATTGCACTTTAGGGTTCATCCATTAGAACAGTCGACTCCACCTCTGGTACCTGTACTCGAGCTTGAAATCGTCCGCAACAAGTCACCCCGACCCATTCACCCACCCAACACTTGTTCTAATGAATGATCTAAGTTGAACTCGTAGGCATGGGGGGGTATTAAAGTGCATAACATCGTGAAAACCACTTCACAGGAAAGGGTTTCATCAAAAAAATCACATATTCGAAAAATACCAAAACAATAAAAAAATTTTTTGGAAAAGAACAAAAATATGAGAGGAGAGGAAATTTTGATGGCATATCAGATTTTGAGGAGAAAAAGGGAGAAGATAAAAATGTCAAATAGGAGCACAATTTGAAAAGAAAAGAAAAAAAGTGATAGTCATTAGTAAAAGATTAAGGAATTGACTTAGTGCTAGACCAAATCAAAAGAAAGAAAATGAGAGGCAAAAAGTGCTAATAAAACAAAGAAGAGATTAGTAGGAACACTAATTTTAGGCCTCTTGGGCTGTAATCCTAGGCTTAAAAATTCAAGTACCCTCTAAGATCTGGATAATGCTCAAGAGGTTGAGGAAAATGCGAAACTTAAGTATTAGGTCTATGGCTTAGAGATTATTTGGCTTCATTAACTGACCTTTGGTTTGCAGGACTCGGTAACCTAAGCACCCCAATCCACACACAGTCTAGTTTAGTGCGCCTAAGTATCAAAATCACGCAAATGCGTTAAACTTGTTTTGAAAAAGTTACCTAGATTAGGAGCGGCTGATCAACACAAGTTGATTTGGACGAGTTCCCGGCGCAGAGAGGCGGGAAATTCCCCTCGAAGATGCGCAATAAAGCATCGTCTCCTCAGTGCTTGTCTCCTAAGATATCTACATATCCTACCGGGGGCATGTAAGCACCCTGTGCTGGTTTAGATGTCATGGGCGACATTATCTCGAAATGTCGATTGCTAGGGTCTGGATTTAGCTACAGAATGCCATGGGCGGGATTATCTCAAAATCTTGAAAGCCAGGTTCTGGGGGTTGCCATGGGCGGTGCTATATCAAAGCATCGATTGCCAGGGACCCTGCGAGGATTGATGGTGGGGACTAGGAATCCGATACAGACCATGTTGTAAAGCTAATCCGAAGCTAGAAATAAAAAGAAAAGAGAGAGAAAACTCTCCAAAAATAAAGAAAAATTCCTCTATCTCTCTTTGACAAAAACACACTGTAAACTGAACCTGGGCTAAAACATGTTACAAGCACGAGTGCTTAAACTGTGGAGTTCAACGAACCTTAGGTTAGTTCCTGTGGGCCTTAGAAACCTTCGCAGCAGACTGAGGCTAGAGCTGGTTAGGTCTGGATCTTGGTTGGTACTTGAGTACCTCTAGGCCTACTATCAGCATTCTAACCTAATCTACAAAAGGAAGCACACAGCAAAGTTTTTAAGCATCAAAAAGTTTTATGGTCTAGAATCAATGTTAATACCTTGAAATTTTACTAAGGAACTAGCAAAAGCTAGGCATGAGGGTATGATGGGAACACCATCATCAGTTATAACTAGCTCATTTTGACCAAATTAAGTCAGTAAATCTCCTACATAACCGTCAAAGAGTCACAAGTCATAGCATAATCATTCTGAGGGAAAAATAAGAAACTAGGGTTAAAACTGTAATTTTACCAACTTATCATGAATGCAGTGCAACCATGGGTTTTCTCAGGGGTTGAATGAAGGTCAATTGGTCTTAAAAAGATAACAAGTGGGTTAGAACAATCAGAAAAGGGTTTGCACGTGTCTTGAGAATTAAATGACTTTTTGAAACCCTAAAAATAGACTCGCTTACTTAACTGAGGTTCTGATTAGGATAAAATCCACCTAAACCCTCTAAAATTTATATAAAAATATTCTCTAGGGTTTATAACCTTCAATTTGACCATCAAAACCAGTTTTGACCCAAAACAGAATCATAGACAGACATTTGCCCTAATTTAAGTTTTTGCATAAATTACCCAGTCAAACATAGTCAAAAACAAAATACGACATAAGCATTGGATTCCTTAGGTCCAAATTAGGTTTTTACCAAAATTTGGACCCAAGATGAGTTTGTCTTGACCTAGTTTGCAAAGTGGTCCTGTCTAATTACATTTCTGCCCTTAACTTTCAAAACTCTTTCAAACAAGTCACCAACTTTGTCATCGTTATCACAAAAAGGTCCCTGCCGCACAAAACTCCTAATCTTAGAACTCCGGCAATAATCAATTTGGATTTCTCCTAAATTGATTGATGACACTTAGCCAATTCAAGAAGTTTCCCCCCTTGTGTGAAGAGGCTGAAGAAGAGGAGAGGAGTCGTAGTAGAGGAAGAAAGAAAGAGGAAGAAGGAAAGAAGAAGCAGAGGGAGCCACAACAAAAGAAGAAAAGAAGAATCAGAGAAGAAGAAGCAGCTGAGGAGAAAGAGAGGGCTATACACTGTAGCTCGAGACGGTTAAGCCATCTGATTAAACATTCAGTCGTCTCATACTTGATTGCTAGGATTTATTTGGTTGATATTTGCTGTTATTGTGAGGGGTAATTGGAGATTCAAATCACCATTTTACCCCATTCTTTTTGCACTATTGACATTTGTTTTCATTTATATATCATTATTGTTTGGAATTCTATTATAAATTGCTTATATTGTGTTTAAATTGCAATTCTTGAGATCTAAATTCGATAATGCTCCCTATGTTCGACCTCGGAACCTTTTCGAGTAATAAAATTTATTTGTTTAAGCTCTATTTTGGCTATACTACAACACGACAATCTTAAACACCGATTTAGCTCGTAAAACAAATTTCCCACACCTAATTGCCACCCAACCTAGCCTAATTTTCCTATATAATGGCCAGGCACCACACCTCAAGTTCTAACCTTATTGGCTAGTTATTATTGATAAACCAACCCTAATTTTTTACCAAATCGAGTCCTAAATCTTAATTCAACAAATCTTATTTGACCATCCCTTTATCTTCCAATAAATACTATTTTGGATGATAAAAAACACATCATAATTTATCCACCACTAGATCTAAATCCTAGGGTCCTAAATTTCCTACCTAATCCCTATCTTAAAACCCAAAACCAAATAATATTTCTAATCCTAAACTTAATCTCAAAATTTGGCCATAACTTAACAACATGACACACATTTAGTATTTTGGCCATAACTTTTACATTTTAAATAAAAATTGAGTGATTCATGTTGCATTGGAAAGATTATTTTGAGGGCTACAACTTTACTTTATATGAAACTTGAAATTTAGAATAGAAAGGGGCCAAAAATTCAATAGAATCATAGCCCTCCATCATCCTCTCAAAGCATTCCTAGCCCTACATCAATTCCAACACCTCCTAACCTATTCTATCCACCTATTTCTTTTTCCTATCCCTTGATTCCTAGACTCCTAATCCTATTCCTTTTATGTTGGTGATTCAAGGCAACATGGATCAACTAATCAGAAGCCTTCTTAACCTCTATATAAACACCTTAACCGCCCCCCTTTAGTATCATTCCTTTCTACTTCGAAATAAAGTCCACCAAGTAGAGCTAGTTCTTTCTTTCTTCTTCCTTCTCCCCTTGGAGATCTTGGGTGCATCTTCACATCTACTTCTATGCCGTTGCTCCAAATTTCTCCTTCGAAGCCCTTACTTTCCATCATTTTCATTTTATTCTAGTTGTAGTTAAAATCATTCTTTTAGTTATAATACTATTTCTACTTCTGTCAAACTCTTATTATTGCAATAAAAGTTCTAGTAGTTCCTTTTCAACTTGCCTTCAAGTTGTATGCTTTCTATTAGTACTTATAATAGTTGCATGTTATTAGTTCTAGTTGCATTTTAGTAGTAGTAATCTTATATTTGAATCTGCCTATATGTTTTTTAACATTAAGAAAGTGAATTATTTTGATTGCCTCCTTATGAATGACTCAGACTCCAATTTTGAACTACGATTTCCAAATTTATGAGTTTGATTTAAATATAAAGTATACTATGACAAAAGTGAATTTTTGCAATAATATTCGAGTTTAGAATAACTAACTATGGATATTGGAAAACTAGAATGCAAATATTTCTTGAATCTATGGACTATGAAGTCTGGGACATGATAGCCTCCAAGTACACACCGCTAGAGAAGAAAGAAGGTGTCACTATCACCTCAGACCAAAAGAAAATGGCTACTCATATTGCCAAAGCCATGAATCCTATCTTCTATGGTTTATCTAAGGAAGAATTCAACTAAGTATCTACCTGCAAAATGGCTTATGAGATATGGAATACCCTTGAAGTAACTCATGAAGGGACTTCAAATGTAAAAGAAACTTGGATCAACCTTCTAACGTAGAAGTATGAGCTATTCCACATGAAGAAGGGAGAAACTATCAAGGAGATGCATACAAGATTCATAGGCATCGTAAACTCCTTGAGAAATCTAGATCAGGAGATTGCAAATGAAGCCCTTGTGTGAAAGATTCTCCGATCTCTTACCAGTGACTAGGAGACAAAGACAACAGTAATCGAAGAATCCAAGGATCTTTTCGTGCTGTAATTGGATGATCTCATAGGCAGTCTAATGACTTATGAAGTTTAGCTGGAACAAATGAAAGTGCATGAGGGTGACGAAAGAGGAAGAAGAACATCACCTTAATGGTCGACACTGATTTTGAAGGTTTCGATGAAGAAGAGGAGGATGACATAGCTCTACTCTCAGGAAAGTTCAGAAATTTTCTGAAAAATAAGAGCTGGAAAAAGAAGGAAGAACCTCAAGATAATCAAGTTACCTGTTACAACTGTAAGAAGAATGGGCACATGAGAAAAGAATTCCCTCAACTGAAGAAGGAAGTTGAAAAGAAGGTTAGGAAACAACCCTGGTGAGAAGGAAAGAAGAAAGACCTACAAGTCACCTGAGATGATAGTGATTCAAGCTTATCATAAGAAGAAGGCACGTCGAGTGAGCAAGCTCCTTGCGGACTCCTGCCAATTGAAGATGTGGTATCTTCATTTTCCTTTGATGAACTTTTAGATGCTTTCTATGAGTTACACGATTTAACTAAAGCACTAAAAGTAGCCAATAAAAAATTAACTAAAGGCCTAGATGAAGAAATAGAGTTGAAACACAAATTTGCTACAGAAAATCATCAACTCTCACAAGAGATTACTTCATTAAAAACCTAGGTAGATTCACTTTAGATAGAGTTAGAAAAACTTAAGCAAAAGTCTATCACTCTTGTAAATGATTTATCTAGATTTACTAAAGGAAGAGTAAATATAGAAAAACAACTAGGCACACATACCCAAACTAAATTTGGATTAGGATATACTCCCAGTAATGATCATGAAGCATCTAGTTCACAAGCCAACACACATAGTAATTCTAACATTAAGATCAAAAATAGGGTCACACCTAAATAGGCACCAACTAACAAATCTGAACCCAAAAGAAAATGGGTACCAAAGAGAAATCTGCAATCCTATTTTGTAGGAACCCAAACAAAGGAATAATAAAGTACTTAGGTTGGATCTTTCAAGAAAACAATAGACATCTTGTAGCTGTTAGAAGAAACTCTAGACCTTACAAGCATAAATCAATGATAGGTCCAAAGCAACAGAAGATAGGTCATGGACAACGGATGTTCAAAGCACATGACAGGAGAAGAAGACCTGTTCCTTAAACTAGACCACAAGGAATGTGGTTTAGTCACATTTGGCAACAACCATAAGGGCTATATTATTGGTATTGGCCAAATTGTAACTCTAAAACCTCTTTTGATAACATTCATCTTGTCAAATGTTTAAAACATAATTTGCTTACTGTAAGTCAGATTTGTGATAACGGATATAAAGTAAATTTCACCTAAAAAGGTTTTAAGATTAAAGACAAGAAAACTACGGAAATTCTTTTGACTAGAAACAGATTAAAAGATATCTACACTATTGACTTTGACAACTGCAACAACCTAAATTGCTTAGTTACATCGGATGATGAGTCTATATTGTGGCATCATCGACTGGGTCATGTTCACATGAGAAACATAAACAAGCGTGTAAAACATAACTTAGTACGAGAATTGCCTAATATATCCTTTAAAAAGAAAAATCTCTGCAATTCTTATGAATTAGGTAAACTTCATAAAACTTCTTTCAAACCTGAAAACATGGTCAACACCTCAAAGCCGCTTAAGTTGATTCACCTAGACCTCTTTGGACCAACCAAGTTTGAAAGCCTAAATGGGTGCAGATACTATCTTGTCATTATTGATGACTTTTCCCGATTTACTTGGGTATTGTTCTTAAGGTCTAAAGATTCTACTTTTGAGGAATTTAGAAAATTAACTAAAAGAATCCAGACTGAGAAAGCCTATTCCATTACTAGAATAAAGTGATCATAGAGGAGAATTTGAGAATAAAAACTTTCAAGATTTCTACTCAACTTATGGGATAAAATAAGAATTTGCTTTTCCTAGAGTAGCTCCTCAAAATGGTGTTGTAGAAAGAAAGAAAAGAACCCTGCAAGTGTGTGCCCACACATTGTTGTTTGAGTCAAAGTTACCTCAATATTTTTCGGCTGAGGCAGTAAACATTGCTTGTTACATACAAAATAGACCCTCCATCTGACCAATCCTTAAGAAAACACCATTTGACCTCTATTATGATAGGACACCTAGAATATCCTACTTCAAGGTGTTTGGATGTGGATGCTTTATCTTGAATACAAAGAAAACTTGTAAAGTTTGATGCTAAAAGTGATGAAGGGATTTTCTTAGGATACTCTTCTAGAATTAAAGCCTACAGAGTTTACAATAAAAAGATCTTGACGGTTGAAGAGACTTTGCATGTCTCCTTTGATGAAGTAGATCAAAAAGAAAAAGCATCAACTAGAGATGATGGTCAAATCCTAAAAGACCCCTCAAACATTCCTGAGGAAACCATTGATAGTGACTTACCTAATGATCTAACCTATACTAAAGACCATCCCAAGGATCTTGTAATTGGTGAAGTTACAAAAGGAGTTCAAACCAGATCTTCCCTAAATAATCATGCACTTAGTGTTTTTGTATCTCAATTAGAACCTAAAACTGTAAAACAAGCATTCAATGATGATTGTTGGATTGTAGCAATACAAAAGGAATTGAACCAATTTGAAAGAAACAATGTGTGGGAATTAGTTCCTAGATCAGAATTACATTCCGTGATTGAAACAAAGTGGGTTTTCAGAAATAAGCTTGATGAATCAGGTAAGGTTGTAAGGAATAAAGCTAGACATGTGGCCCAAGGTTACAATAAGGAAGAAGGAATCGATTTTGATGAGACTTATGCACCTGTGGCTAAATTGGAATCCGTTTAGATGTTGCTAGCTTTTACTACCCATATGGGATTCAAGTTATTCCAAATGGACGTCAAAAGTGCATTTCTAAATAAATTCATAAAATAAGAAGTCCATGTAAAACAACCATCTAACTTTGAAAACTCAAACAAACCTTTGTTTTCAAATTAAACAAAGCCTTATATGGACTAAAACAAGCTCCTAAAGCTTGGTATGAAAGGTTAAGAAATTATCTACTAGATAATGAGTTTAAAATTGGACAAGTTGATCCTACCCTATTCATCAAAAGAAAAGATAATCAACTAATCTTAATTCAAATTTATGTTGATGACATAATCTTTGGTGGTACTAACAATCTTCTGTGCCAAGAGTTTGCAAAGGTTATGCAGGATCAATTCAAGATGAACCTGATGGGAGAATTAACGTTCTTCCTAGGGCCGCAGATTTATCAACTAAAAAATGGCATCCTCATCTTGCAAACCAAGTACACGAAGGAGATCTTGAAGAAATTTGGCATGAATAACATCAAAGGAAAGGAAACACCAATGGCAACAACTATACAACTCAAAGAAAATGAGTTAGGTAAGTGTGTAGATCGAAAAAATATATAGAAGTATGATATGATCTTCACTTGATTTAACTAACAGTAGACTAGACATTCTGTTTAGCACCTACCTTTGTGCTAGGTTTCAAGTAAACCCTAGAGGATCATACCATAATGCCATAAAACATATACTTAGATATCTTCAAAACACTATAGATCTTAGTTTGTTCTATTCTAAGTCAACCACACTTAACTTACTCTCTTATTATGATCCTACCTATGCAAGTAACCAGATAGATTGCAAGAGTACTAGTGGAACATGTTAGTTTCTTAGAAATTTACTAGTCTCTTGGATTAGCAAGAAACAAAACAATGTTTCGCTATCCACAACTGAAGTTGAATACATTACCGCTTCCCTAGCATATTCGTAGATTTTGTGGATGAAACAAACACATAGGCCTCATTTGGTAAGGGGAATAAGTTTATGGAATAAGTAAAGGAATAGTGTTGCATCGCTTTCATCATTTAAAGTACAACGTCATAGTATAGTGACAAAAATCGTAACAACAATTAAACTTATAAACTTGAAAACACAAGTGAGTCCGAAGTCGTTTGGAGGGAGAAAATATGAAATTCATAACATTAATCACAATTAATAGCAATGAGCATGATGGGTCCACTTTAGTGGACTAATTTAGTCCTTAAGTACATTATTATTTTGATGAGAGACTAATTTAAAGCATGTATGTTATTTGCAAAATCATGTGAATGCTAAATTTATCATTTCATATATTAATTGCATTAGTCTTTATATGGGAGGATTGATTATTCACTTTAAAAGGCAAGGGCATCACATCAAAGTGAGTGGAGATATGTGGGATTTTATCTAGGCAAAATATTGTAAGAGAATAAATTTTAGAGGTTTCCTTGTATACCTCTCAAATTTGTTCCAACAAATTTCCTTATCTCTCTCATGAATCTCTCTCTCCCTAAAATTCCTATTCGCTATATTTGGTAAGTTAAAATCTGACTCTCTCTCTCTCCTTATTTAACAGGAAGGGACGAGCAACGGGGAGGATCATCATCTTCTTCTCTCGAGAGGGACACGACCTCCACCTCTCTACCCTCACTGTGCGCCCATCCACCACCGCGAGCCTTTGCACCGACTGAAGCCACCACCGCTATGTGCCTCCTTCATCCACCACTGCGTGCCTCCATGAACCTGCTAATAGAACCACACCCGCCCTTCTGGACTCCTCTCTCCACAGAAGGAGAACCACCACAGCAACCCACCGTGAGCCTACCCTCCACCATTATCATCGTCCTCCTCCCAATCCACTGCATGCCTTTCCCCCACCGCGATGACCACTCACCACCAAGGCAACAACAGCAGGAACCTCCCTCTCCTCTCCTTCCCTATCACTCAGGGGCAACAACCTCTAGCTACTACACTCGAGCTGCGCCTTTGCGTGCAGCAAGTGCATCACCACCTACTGTAGCGCCTTCGCACGTAGCCACCCTTGCATGCGGCTGCAGCCTCCTCACACGCGCGCACAGCGCTTGCGGGCACCTGCCTTACGCGCGCTACCACCAGCAGTACACCTCCCTCGCACACAGTAGCACCCTCATGTGCACGACCAACAGCACCAGGCCCTCCCCCTTACGCATAGGCAGCCCCGTCTTCCTCTTCTTTGTCTTCCTCTCCAATAGATCGAAGGGAACCCAACATCAACGCTGGTTCCCCTCATGCGCAGCCACCTCCTTCAGCCATCATCCTTCGATCCATCGACGCTGTGGAACTCGCCGGCCCTTACGAGCACGGCCACACCCTCAGATCCACCAATGACAGACCACACGACTGTCGGCAAGGCTCCACCGTTGCTCCTCCTCCTCATCGTCGGTGTAAACTCCGGCCGTCATTTGGAGTGCCACCACTACCATCAAAAAGCTCTCGTCGTGGTCAACCTTCCTCGAGCTCCTCAACCTCCGCCATCGACTCCTCTTCGCGTGACATCAAGAGGAAGAATTCCTCTGTTTTGCTTTCTAATAAAAATTTCCAAACATGACATTGCCGAAAACACTTGCAATATTTGATTAATTAATCTATTTGAGTGAAATTGCATGCATGCACTTAAGGTTTATATTATTTCTTTCATGCACTTAACTCTTATGTGTTGAGTTTGACACATACATAAAATCTCATCAAGGCATTCACACGACCTAGAGGAGAAAGCCAAATTTCTTGAAATATAGTTATGTTACATGTCATTGCAAGTTATTTCATGGAAGGAAAATTACATACATACCCCTGCATTCTTAAATTATCACGTATGCCTTCTTTTTGCCTTATTTTGCATCAGATTTGAGCATGGATTGCGCACTTGATCAAACAAATACAAAGGAAAAATATTTTGTGAATTTATTGCATCTAATCCTCCCTCTGGATACAACCTGAAGTGTGGTGTTATTTCAGTATTTTAGTAACTTTGATCGAGTTTTTTTTCAACCACATTATTTACTACGATGCATATTTTTCTGACTGCATATTTGAAAAGTGAAAATTGTCTCGATCAAATCGTGACATTGCCAGGGAGGCAATAGACGCAATAGTTTCACCTGATTTTTATTTCTGATTATTTCTCATTACACAGTGATCTGACCAGTTGTTATCTTTTCTATGCGAGGAATCTGACAAGGCGACAGGTGCAACTGAGAGACGACGTCGACCTTGAGCGACGTCCACATGTGGTGCAAATGCAGGAGACCTGGATCCCGCTTTCATAGGGGATTCTCCTTTGTCAAAAGTTTTATTTCTGTTTTCTCGCCCTTGTAGTAATTAGGGCTGATTTTTGGGGGTCTGTCCCTACATTCTTTAGAGGCTAGGGGCTATATTTTTGCTATTCGCGTGATTCATTTCTCTACATGTTTGCCTCTAAAACAAACACAATAAAATACTGAGCTGACTGTTAGGAGTTGCATGCCCTCAGGTGCACGCATTTAGGGGTAATTGAGTAGCACAGTAGATCCCATTGTTGCATTGCGAGCATATTTGCATGAAGATTGCTGGAGACAAATACACCTTTCTAACTTTTGCATCTAGCTCCTGTTCACGCATTTGCATTTGGGTTAAAATTCAAGACCACCAAGCTAATTGAAATTACCTAATCCAGTGGTCACTAATTGCAATTGGGATTGATAATCAGATTTGACCTTAAAACCAAATCACACTTGATCTGATTCAAAGGGACTTGTCTGCTTTTTCAAAATAAAAATGATTTGCGGTGTGATGCACACGTCTGGCATTGAGCACGCACATTAGGCACTGCACTAAGGCTCAATCCCTTAAGGCTATAAGCATCGATCTCTTTATCGGTGCAGACTCTCCTATCATGCCTTATGGTGGTGGTACTATCTTTTGACCAAGTGTTTTGATACTTCACAACGGGGGACACCCCTTAAAGGAACAAAAGGGTAGTTAAGAGGCACCACGTATGCATCGCCTCAAAGGAAGGGTTCTCCCTACTTGCATCCCTTTGTTCATCCTTGGAGTAACTTCTCACTTGACCACCTGGGAGTATCATCTAAGCAAAGTATAGGTCTTAGGGCACTCGAAGGTTGAATTAGGTCGCGTAATTGCAGTGAATAACTTGTTTGGCCATCTATATCAACCAATTCTACCTCAGTAACAAAGAAGGTTAAGATCTTAAGTCATCACCCCTCTTATACCACTTACGTGGGAACGAAGGGATAAGCCTTGACCTTTTGACCTATCTTTGAAGTAGAGGTTTCACTTACTCAATCAACAAGAACTTGAATTGTGATTGATATTTTATGCTTGGTAGACACTCTCTTGACAACAGTCTAGTGTTTGATCCTGAGCCCGAGAGAATTATTAGGAAAGCCCACCAAGGAGAGAAAAGAGAAGACATGGCTGACTGTTGAAATGACGAAGGACTATGCTATCAGATTTGGTTTTGAAAACCTGTCGTTGTAGTTTGAATAGTGAAGAACTCAGGTTCAACAAATAAAATTTATACCGAAATAGAAATCCTGAATCGAACTCAGGGAGGCTACGTCGATCAAAATTTGCAATTATATTCTTTTTGTGTTTATGTTTAAAATCGGAGTAATTACAATGAAATGAAATACTATAGACAATAAGAGAGAGAGAGAGAGAAAACATTCACTTGATATTGCAAAATGTTTATACAACTAAGAAGGAGATAAATTACACTAGAAAGTAGGAAAACTATTACAACTACAAAGCAGGAAAAATTCTACTCTAGAAAGCAGGATAAAGGAATGGGAGAGAGAAGTTATCCTCCTCGACGATCGTTGGAGGACGAGCAAGACAAGACGATGCCTGGAAGATGAGGAACAGAGCGGGAAGAAAGAGGTCGAGGCAAGAGGAACGAGAATGAGGCAGCACATCATCGTCGTCGCGGGATCGCTTCCGGAATGGGGGCGAAAAATTGATTTTATCTCTTGAGGAGCATCCCAGGTGTGGGACAAGCTTCTCTTGAGCTTTGGAGAGGGAGAAAAGGAAGGGATGAGAAATTCGTATGGAGGGGATCTCCTTTTATAGTTGCAAGGAGTGGGGCCATTTTGGTCATTACAATTTGAAAAATATTAATTCAGGACCTTTAGTGACAGATAAATCCATCACTAAATGCCTGAACGTGGGATAAAGATCCTCGCACCTGCCCACCTCCTCATCTTCGGCTACGTCAACGCATATCCACGTTCTTCTCATATCAGCTGTCCGATCGCACGATCGGACGACTTAAAGTGCATCTGCGCCGCTTCAAGTTTAACCACTACGCATGCCTGCAGGTGAGCTCTTCATCCGTCGCACCACATGGCATGCCCGTTGCCGCACGATCGAAATCCAAAGGTGGAATATCGCTCGCACCCGCGGACTTAATCTTGATTTTGAAGGCGCAGTGGGTTTTGACCTCGTGACCTCCCGCGTTGTAAGTTCTTATCCACCGTGCTATGCGAGTGGATAGGCAAAGAGAGAATTCGTGTATTATTTGATGTCAACCGTTTGATCTTGATTCAATGGTTGAGATCAAAAGTGTGGTTCTTCTCACATGAAGTGTGGCTTGTGGGTGCCACCTGATCATGTCTCAGCCGTTGGATGAGAAGGCAGGGTAGTGAGCGATTTGGAGGGTTTGGATGGCGCCACGTGGCATCATCTGGACCGTTTATCTTCATTAAGTTGTAGATGGAGCTACGGATGTCGGATTGGACCGATTTTCACGCCGTTAGGCTGCGATCGTCGATTCGAATCCATCCGTGTGGTTAGATTTGTCATCTGAGGTACGGATTTACACCATATTGGCCCATGATCTTTAGGGTTCCTCGATCTCTATCTGGAGCTATGGATGTCCGATTAAGGCGATCTAGGAGTCGTTGAACTCCAATCGTCGCCCTGATTAAATCCGTACAGTTGTATCTTCGATCCGAGACTCCAATAAAAAGTCGCCCTGTCCCTGACCATAAAAGGGAGACAATTACTACACAATTTATACAACTTAATCTAAATGCATGATTATGCATGTTATGCAATATTTACAATGTATGATGCTAATGTGACACTAAGAATATGCATTAATAGACATTTTAGCTTAATCAGATGTATGCACATCACACCCCCATGCCTATCTTTTGCTAGTCCCTAGCAAAGACTATATGCTATTTATAAAAGAATTAGGTTCGATTACTTGGGCATAAGTTATTTTCAACATTAAGAAATTCTTTTACTCAGGATATGAACTTTCAAAGACACAATAGCGCCCGGGTATCTGCCAAAATGCAAACCGCCTCAAGCCCTCGCCTTATTCAAATAAAAATTTCTTTTTCTCTTTTTCTTCTTTTCTAATTTTTTTTTGGATTTTTGAGTTTAGGGTAAAGGAGTGGCTTTCTACGGCCATTCAACCCACCTAAGATTTGATGAGAACCCCAAGTTCTAAGCATCTTATTGTGAATGTGATAGACTCATTGATTGGCAATTAGAACAGACTTCGAGTTTTTACGCCTCTAGGTGATCTTAAAAAGAGAGTTCTGCCTAAAGGTGTATCTTTACAACCGGTAGCTTTCTCCTTACTTTTATTTTCATGGGGTCAACACAAGGGTGAATCCAGTGTATAGCTCGGTTTATTCTACTTCTCCGCTTCTTCCTAAGTGTTTTGGGAATTTTCAGTGCATTTCTTGAACTAGGTTCTGGACAACCGGTAGATGAGTTGTTACCACCGACAACTTGCCAGCCATACTTGTGTAGCGAAGTGTGGTTTATTTCTTTTGTTTTCTTTTCCTTTTCTCCTTTTCTTTTTCTTTTTGACTTTCTCTTTTTTTTTCTTTTTTTTTTTAAGTAGGTGGCTTCCCTAGTCTAAGATTTACCTAAAGACAGTAAGAAGAGAATGGTCCAGTGACTGCGCTATGGACAACCTACCTATGGGTTGTTACCCATGATAACTTGTCAGCCATATTACCTTAGAAGGTTCATTAGCTACCCAATTTCTGTTAAAATCGCCGATCAACAAGTCAGTGAAAAGATAGTGTGTAGATGCCTTAGACTTAAAGTTTCCTCAAATCAGAGGGTGGGTTGATAAGTCGTGTACTTATCACCCAAACTTATTTAATCAAACTACAATAGAATTAAGATGGTGAGGACTCGAAAAACAAATCCACATTTTAGTGGATACACGGGCTGATTAAGCCCAAAGACCTGAAGGGTCTTCGTGTTCAGATCCTAATGTAATATTTCCTAAGATTGAAAAGTCCTAATGTCCAAGTATTCCTTCCTAATTCAATTTCTTTTTAATGTATAAATAAGAAGAAAAATAAAATTTACAAGAATTTCACAAAGCTGACAAAATGATTAACAAATGAATCCAACCCCCCATGCCTAGCTGATGCAATGTCCACATTGAGAAAAAGAGACATGAAAGGAAGGGTAGAGTACGAAAGATATCATCTGAATATGAAGCTTGGGTCAGCTCTGAGTCATATGTACAACTGCTGAGTTTAATGCCGTCAACTAGGCGAAGTCCAGCCAAAGAAGTCATAACATGGCTAGAGCAACCGTGTCTGAGACAGGTTCTGGAAGAGTACGGTCAATAACAAACTTCAGACGTTGACCGTTGCTTTAAATGAATTACCCTTCTTTAGGTCAGAGATCTGAACAACTCCATTTGAAAAAATTTGGTCGATAATGAGCAGGTCGTTCCATTTCGACCTAAGTTTGTCGGGAAAGAGCTTATGCCGAGAATTGAATAACCAGACCTTCAGGTTCAACTCAAAGCTCTTGCGGGAAATCAATAGATCATGTAGATCTTTGGTCCGAGCCTTGTAGATCTTGGAATTCTCATATGCATCATTTCTAAGCTCCTCCAACTGAGATAGTTGGAGTTTCCTAGTCTTCCCAGCTAAACTCAAATCTAAATTACACTGCTTGATTACCCAGAATGCCCTATGTTCAACCTCTACGAGTAAATGGCACACCTTTCCATACACCAGACGAAACGGAGACATGCCCATGGGCATTTTATACGCCGTACAGTAGGCCCAATGAGTGACCTCAAGCTTTTTAGTCCAGTCTTTGCGATCAAGCCTAACCGTTTTCTACATAATATTCTTGAGCTCCCGATTGGAGATCTTGGTCCGTCCATTCGTCTGGGGATGGTAAGGTGTGGAGATTTGGTGACTAACCCTTTATTTAGCCAGCAAATTATGGAACTAGGCATTAGTAAAATGAGTGCCACCATCACTGATGATGGCCCTCGGAATCCCGAACCTTCTGAAGATGTTTTTCTTGACAAAATCGATGACCACCTTGTGGTCGTTGGTTCTGATGGGAATTGCCTCAATCCATTTGGACACGTAATCAACAACGACGAGAATGTACTGATGACCAAATGAAGGGAGAAAGGGTCCCATGAAATCGATGCCCCAAATGTTGAAGATTTCAACAGGAAGAATTGGGTTTAGGGGCATCATATCTCTCTTAGTTATGCTCCCGAGTGCCTGACATCGGGAACACGACCTTGAGAAATCTTGGGCATCCTTAAATAAAGATGGCCAATAGAATCCAGATTGCAAAATTTTTGCAGCCATCTTTTTCCCAGAGAAATGTCCACCACACGCAGATGCATGGCAGAACTCGAGTATGCTATTGAATTCGTTCTCTGGAACACATCAGCAAATAATATGATCAGAGCTGATGCGGTACAGTTCAAGGTCCTCCCAGAAGTAATATTTAGCCTCAGATTTGAGTCTATCCTGTTGTTGCTTGGTCCAATCCTGGGGGATTTGACTAACGGCCAAATAATTAACAATGTCAGCAAACCACGGGGTTTGGACTCCTGAAACTGTAAGGAAGGTTTCGTCCAGAAAAGTATCAGCAATCGGGATGTCCAGACGAGAAGAATCACTCAGAAGTCTTGACAAATGATCCGCCACCACATTTTGTACCCCGGATTTATCCTTGATTTCAAGATCAAATTCTTGAAGCAGAAGAATCCAACGAATAAGTTGGGGTTTGGCATCCTTTTTGTCCAAGAGATGTCTCAAGGCCAAGTGGTCGGTATAAATAATGACATGAGACCCTAAGAGATAAGCCCTGAATTTCTCCAAAGCAAATACTACGGCTAGTAATTCCTTCTCGGTAACAGTATAATTCCTCTGGGCTTCGTCCAGAGTTTTACTAGATTAGTAGATGACAGAGGGCTTCCTGTCAACTTTCTGACCCAAAACAGCCCCGACCGCGTAATTAGAAGCGTCAGTCATGATCTCAAAAGGGGCTATCCAAATCGGTGGTTGCAACACTGGAGCACAAGTGACTACCATTTTAAGAAAATCAAATGCCTTACGACATGATTCATCGAAATCAAACGGCGTTTCTTTGGCGAGTAGATTGCTCAGAGGATGAGCAACCTTTGAAAAGTCCTTGATGAATCTTCTGTAGAATCTTACATGACCAAGAAATGATTGAATTTGTTTAACAGATGTGAGAGGAAGTTTAGCGATAGCATCAACCTTAGCTTTATCCACTTCAATTCCCCGTTCAGAGATTACATGACCCAAGACGATGCCTTCTTGTGTCATGAAATGACTCTTTTCCCAGCTAAGAAACAATCTTATTTTGATGCATTGTATAAGAATCATTTCTAGATTAGCTAGACAAGAGTCAAATGATTCTCCAAAAATAGAGAAATCGTCCATGAAGACTTCCATAAACTCTCCCACCATGTCAGAGAATATGGCTAACATACACCTTTGAAAAGTTGCAGGTGCATTGCATAAACCGAATGGCATCCTACGGAAAGCAAAGGTTCCGTAGGGACAGGTGAAAGTAGTTTTTCCCTGATCCTCGGGATGGATAGGAACTTGGTTGTATCCTGAGTAGCCATCAAGAAAACAGAAGTACTTCTGCCCGGCTAATCTTTCCAAGATTTGATCAATGATAGGCAGAGGGAAATGATCCCTTTTCGTGGCTGTGTTCAGCTTCCTGTAATCGATACAAACTCTCCAAGAGGAAGCTGAACGAGTTGTGATGGATTCTCCTCTCTCATTAGTCCCAACGGTAATCCCAGCTTTCTTTGGAACAATCTGCACGGGACTTACCTAGGGACTATCAAAGATTGGATAAATGATTCCTACATCGAGCCACTTAATAATCTCCTTCTTGACCACTTCTCTCATATTTGGATTTAATCTCCTCTGCATTTGGCAAGAAGGGCGGGATCCATCTTCCAAAAATATTCTATGCTTGCAGTGGGATGGTTCGATCCCCCTAAGGTCATGAATCGTCCAACCAATTGCCTCCTTGTGTTCTTTCAGGACCTTAATCAATTTAATCTCCCGCTCCTTTGTTAATTTAGCACTGATAATCACAGGGAGCATCTTGTGTGGTCCTAAAAATTGATATTTTAAATTCTCAGGCAATGGTTTCAGTTCAAGCTGGGGCGAGTTAATGATTGAAGGTGAGGAAGATGCTGATGACTCATCAAGAGGAAGAGGTTAAGAGTGAACAAAATCAATAATCTCTTCAAAAGATGGCGGGTCTGCCATAGAGGGTTGCGGATCCAATTCATCATCAAAGGAAGAACTTTCAATTGCAGAAACCATCATACAAGTTTCAATATTCACATTATCATCCTCAAGTTCCTCGATAAATCCAAAATCCTCAAATTTATTAATCGCCTTAAAAATATCCAATTTCATTCGTTGATCCCCAAAGGCGATTTCCATGCTACCACTTTCACAGTTAATGTTGGCCTTAGTGGTAGCCAGGAATGGACGCCCCAGAATGATGGGCGTGTTTCTCAGATTTTCGGGTACATCCATGTCAAGGACAAGGAAATCTATAGGAAAATAGAAATCCTTAACCTTACAATAACATCTTCAATAACGCCTGATTGCACCGCAAAAATACACCTACAATTGTGCCGTCTTGTGCTATTTCCTAGCATTACCAGTGCATATTAGGGTTCCATAGTTGCATTAGTGAAAATACATGCATGCATGCATTTAATTGAGAAGGGAGAAGAGTGAATAAATGGCCTCGCAATTCACATATTCTTCAAGTGCTGCCTTGCAAAATTTCCATCTTCATTTTTTTTTCTTTTTGATTTTTGACTTTCTTCCCGCGGCTGCAAGGCATGGCATGGCTGGATCTTCTTCTTCGCGCCATGTCCTGCTCAGCCATTCCCTTCTCATGCTCTCCCTGCCAAGCCATGCACAAGCCATGCATAGCCAGGGCATGGTTGTGCATGCCTTCTTCCTCTATAAAGCAAGCACGGCTCCTTCTTTGCAAAGAGCCTGGTCCTCCACGCCAAAAACCCAACACACAACAGCTTCTTCTTCTCCAGGCCACCGTCCCCTCCCCTCTCCCTCCATACGTAGGCCCTCCTCCTCTGAGGAGACACCCTGCAGACAAGAGCACCTCATGGTGGTGCACAACCACCACCGTGAGTCCACCACCGCCCAGCTCATTAAAGAGTCGGTGGGCGTGGTGGTCTTCTTTTCCTTGTTTCTTCGTTTGAAGCCCTTCCACCATTGCCACTGAAACTTCAAGCTTTGAAGCTCAACCGGCCACCGCACGCCCTGCAGCAGCTGGCCGAGCTCCACAACAGCAGCAGCACACGCAAGCCACCGCGTGCGCCTGCAGGCGCCCTTGCCTCCCTCTTCGCGCCCTGTTGTGCTCTTTCCCCCCGCAACCAGCTGGCGCATTCGTCTTCCCCGCGCGCATCGAGCTGTCCACGCTTCCTGCACTCACAGCACCTACAGCAAGTGGTCACGCGGCTCTCCTGGCCACTGTAGCCACTGTTCACGCATTTCTGCGGAACACTGTAGCTACAGTGGGGTGACTGGTAAGTTTCTCACTTATCCAGTCACCTGGGGTGCTGCAACTAGCCGTAGCCCGTGCACGCATCTCACCCCACGTCCCGCTCCAGCGCCAGTCCGCATGTCTACGTGCGGTCCTCTGCCAGCGCCCGCTCCCGCCCACGTCTTCGCCCGCGTGCGCCTGCGTCTACCCGCTCCAGCCCCTCATGCAGCGCGGTGCACTGCGGCCTCTCTTCCTCGCTCTCACTCCCTCCCAGTGCGCCCCTCTCCGCACGCCTATGCGCCTACACGTGCACGCGTGGACACCAGACGACGCCTGGCGGCCTCAGACGACTTAACCAGTGCGTCTTCACTCCAGCAGCGTCATCTCTCTCTCTCTCTCTCTCTCTCTGCACACACTCATACACACACACTCACACTCTCGCACACACACACTCTCACTTATATATTATTATATACTTATATATATATACATATACATATATATTGATATATATACATATATTTATATACATATATATATACATCTATATATATATATTCTTATATTTATACATATAGTAGTACCTATATACTTAAGTATTAGTATACATACATACATACATACATACATACATAGATATATATATAGATATATACATATACTTATATACATATATATATATACATCTATATACTTATATATATATATATACATATATATACACATATACTTATACATACACACACACACACACACACACACATATATATATACATCTATATAGTTATATACACATACTTATACATACATATATATATATCTATCTATACATATATAACTACATATATATATCTATATATTTATAACCATATATATATATATACATATATATATTTTCACATTACTTACCATACGTGGTATCGCGGGAATATCTGCACCAGTTGCTGATATTCCCCGATACATGCGTACAAAAAAAGCGTGGTCACGCACATCTTCCACCATCCATCCTACATCCATGCGGTACCTCGTCCTATTGGTTGCGTCTTTCTAGACGACGACCGACTCGATACCGTGCTACACTCCATCTTCGCCTCCACCCCCACCCCTTTATACATATATAATATATACCAATATATATACTATATTTACTTTATTTCTGTTTCGCTTTCTTGCTAGTAAAAAGATAAAAAAATATATATAAAAGAGA
Organism: Thalassia testudinum; assembly: GCA_037157565.1. Taxonomy (NCBI): domain Eukaryota; kingdom Viridiplantae; phylum Streptophyta; class Magnoliopsida; order Alismatales; family Hydrocharitaceae; genus Thalassia; species Thalassia testudinum. Next base: position 33,117,100 of record JAZHRO010000036.1, read on the forward strand.
AAAGATAATCTCTGACTTGCAGGTACTCCGTCTTGCGAATAGCAGGACCCGTTTTGGAACCCTAATTTGGCTCAAAGCCAAGAACCTAATTTTGAGGGTGTACCTCAAGGACAAAGATTATCAGAAAAAAAATCTAAATAGAAAAAACACTAAAAACACAATAAACGAACGGAAGAGATTCGTTGTAGGACAGGCGTAGAAACTTGACTTCTAACCCCACTTCCCTGAGTTCGACCCTAGGCCAAAAAGTGACCAAGATAAAATCAAGTAGGCCAGTTAAAAAAAAAAAATTGTAAAGAGATGGTTAGGCTCGATTTAGGTTAACCACTATACACACTTCAACGATAAAATCATCATATTAACACACCTATTCGGGCCCAACCACCATCTTTTCTGGCACCGTTGCCGGGGAAGTGCGCCTTCAAGTAAGTTTTTACTCCATTCCTGTAATTTTTTCTCTTCTCACACCCTTCTCTTCACAGGTGTCTCTGTTTTTGGTGTGCAGGTAAACCTATTGCAAGGAGAAGACAGGCAGACGAAGTCGGAAACGTGGGCAGATCTAAGGCGGGAACGAGAGCGTGAAGACACCGACACCGCACTGGAGCTTCGCACACGTGGCTGAACAAGTAGGTCTTTCTTTCTTAACAACCTAGGTTAACTTGTCACCTTAATAAGAAAAAAACTAACAACTAAAAAAAAACTAGAAAAACTGCTTGGGATCTCTTGGGGCAAGTAGATTAAAATTGACTTGTTTGATTGATTGCCTTTACTCCCACCACCGTGGGATTTCCCGCCTTACTTCGCATAGCGAAAATCCAAGAATCTTGATTCTTGAATTTTTCGCTGTGTGAAGTATTCTTTGAGGCAAACATGAAAGGATTGATTGCACCCCTCTTTGCCTCACTTATCTGCAACTTTGGGATCACATTTTTGGTGGGGAGACTTGGAATTGAGTTGATTCCAACCCCACCACGACTTTTCAACTTTCCTAAGATTCAATCCCAAATACTTCAACCCCAACAATTTGATTTTCTTTATCTTTTGGTTGAGCCTTGTGTGGAAATCATTTTTGGTGATTGGGAGTACTTGAATTGAAGCGCTTTGGCTCCCTTTCACACTAATCTAAAATCGATTCGTACATCCACACATAGAAATCTCCATTTAGGGAAGCCCACTGCATTGTAGCATGCATTAACCAATTGACATTGAAGAAGGGTTTGTTGGGATTAGAAGAAAACTTGTATTCTTGCAAAACCCGGAGATTGGTTGAATTGGTATTTCAGCGAAATCCTAAAATTTATACTACTTAAGGCTGAACTCTAAAAACCATTCACCCTGAACTCTAAAAACCATTCACCAATTAAAAACTTCAATTCGGGGAGATTTCATCGTTGCATGCTTGGTTTACACACTTGTAAAATCAATCACTTGGGCATTACTCGTAAACAACGCCCTTCACATTCCAGAAGCACTTGATCCTAAGCCTCTAACTAAAACTGGTAGTAACTTGACCCTTCTTAAGGATTGGAGGTCTAACTACCTGTGTGTAGCGCCTACGTGCTGGTGAGGGTTCCCGCGTGCTATCGGGTGTCTAAGACTGGGGCAAAAGGCCTTTCAATCTGGCCCGGTGGTTCCGCGGTGCTCGCATTCAGTTCCATAGTTCGTGATAGTAGGTAACTTAGATCTTTAGGTCTAAGGGCACACTGTAGAGGTTAGGAATTTGATTGAATTGATTTGTCATCAAGTGTACCTTTGCGGCGTCATTTCTCTCATTTCTTTTCCTTTCTTATCCCCCCAATTCTTCCTGTGGTAGTGCATGTTTGGGAGGAGGTCACAAAACTCTGAACTGTGTGAATTGCCTGATAAATCTAGAAAAGAAGTGAATCGTCCTCCTCCTCCACAAACATGGCTGCACGCCTACCCCTAAATCCCGAGGGAGGAAACCGCGCTCAGAACCCACCAGGTGGTGGAGCCTTGGATCCCCTAACCCGTCTCCAAGCCTAAATGGAAATGTATAATGAACAAATGAAGCCATTCGGGAAACATTGGAGGAAATGCAGAACCCTCCCGAACGGGAGGAGCCTAGGTCTCTTAGCTCCTATCAGAATCCCGCTGCTACAGAGACCATAGGACAAATTCAGGTCCCCATGGGCGGGGACGACTTTGAATTAAAGCCTAACATAATTGGCCTGATAAATTTTCACTTCCATGGTCTTGCAAGTGAAGATCCTTTTCTCCACTTGGAAGACCTAACCCGATTGGCTGAAACTGTTAAACTAAGAAATATTGGGTTACCAATAGTCCTCATGAAAATGTTCCCGTTTTCATTGCAGGATAAAGCATCGCAGTGGTTACGCACCCTTGGGAGAACCATCCACTCTTGGGAAGAGATGCAAACAGTGTTTCTCAAGAAGTTCTTCCTAGTCGGGCGAACCAATGCGCTTCGCCGTGCTATCACTTCATTTACGCTACAAAACGGTGAACAATTTCATAAGGCATGGGAGAGGTATAATGACCTCCTCAGGAAGTGTCCGCACCACGGTCTGCCTAAGTGGCATATAGCCCAGATTTTCTACTATGGGCTAAATGAGACTTTGAAGCAGATTGCAGACGCTTCCTGCGGAGGGAATTTTATGAATAAAGATGAGAATGGAGTATTCGAATTATTTGAAAATATGAGTGAAAACTCAATGAACAATGCCTCCATTATCTCCTTTAATCGTACCAGCCAGCCCCGAAATGTCCACGAAGTTGACACGGGACCCTCCCATTCATCCACTGATCTTAGCCTTATCTCACAGAAATTGGATGAAGTCTCCGTCGTGCACAAGAAGCTGGATGAGCTTCTGGCCAACCCTGTCGTTCTATGGCAAACACCCTTACCTCACCACTTCGTCACAATCCCAATTCTTCCAACACCAGGCTTATCCCAAGAAACCCCAGAAGACCTTAATTACCGAGTGTCGCACCGAGCGACTCAGTAAGTCATGTGGATCTGGCTTCTGCGAGCCAGTATTTCGACATGGAGGACCAAGCCTCCGTGTGCTCGGAAGCATATTTACATGCGGACGCATCTTCTGGCATAGAAGACGCTTCCGCCCTGGGGAACAACCCATTCTCTGCCACTTATAACCCAGGGTGGCGAAATCATCTGAATTTCACATGGTCCAACAACCCGCAACGCCAAAACCCCGCGGGTGGACCAATGCGACCATCTGCACCCGTCATCCCAAGGGCCCAGTCTAATCCTACGGCAAATTTGCCATAAGGCCCTTGCGTATCGCAAGCAGAACACGCATCAAGTCCTCTTGACAAATTGATGCGAATGATGACGAAAATGTCAAAGCGCCATGAAGAGAACATGACCTCTCTTCAGCACCAATTGGCACAGCAGAATGCTGAGATCAGTAACTATGCATGGAGACCCGATCTCAGGGCACTCTTCCCACCCAACCTGTTCCAAACCCACGAAATTTCGTACCCCATGGTCCTCAACCACAGGTACAACCTTCTCAGGGACAAGTTCATCCTATTCTGCAGGCTTCGAGCATTCCATTGGGATTTCAGGCTAATCCCGCTACAGCACCGCACTCTTATGTCCCTATTGTGAACCCTCCTCTGCCGTATGATCACACTGGACCTGCATCATCCAATGCTATCACTATGAGGAGCGGCAAGCAAACTGTCGATCCGCCTCGACCTAATCCTGGCCCGTCTTCTTCATCGCCCTCTCATTCGGGATGCGCACCGCATTCGCGAGAGGACGATACACCCAAATTGGTGCCAGAATCAGTTCCATTCCCTGAGGCTCTACTGAGGGAGCCAAAAGGCAAGAAGACAGATATGCAGACCTTTGATAACCTGTGTAATTTGTTCAGGGATGTAGAAATCAAGGTACCCCTACTTGAGGCTATCGGCCACATACCTACTGTCGCCCGATTTTTCAAAGACTACACAACACCCAGGCGACAGTCAAAGAAAACCAAGAATCCGGTGGTTCTCTTGCCTCATGCGAGTTGTGCTATACTATCAAACCTACCACCAAAGTAGAAAGATCCAGGCACACCACTTATTTCCTGTAGCATCCAAGGCTGCAATCTTAACCGTGCCCTGCTTGATCTAGGATCTTCCATCAATGTTATACCAACCATCATGCTCGAAAAATTTTCTTTGGGAAATCTGAAACCCACCCCTGTCACATTACAATTGGCAGATCATTTTGGCAATATTTCGAAGGGTGTGGTGGAAGACATGGTGGTTAAGGTCAACAGTCTCTCTTTTCCTGTTGACTTTCTTGTTTTAGATATGGAAGTTCCTAGCTCACTTTCTAATTGTCCGATCATCCTTGGTCGACCTTTCTTGGCCACAGCCCGCGCCCATATCGACTGCGAATCGGGCTGTATCGAGATTGCCATTGGATCTGAAAAGATCAAGCTTAACATCTTCAAGGTAGCCAAGAACTTTGATTGCGATTGTATCGAGGATGACACGTCTGACGAGGACATGGCCGTCAGCGTGTGTATCGGACTAATTGGGACCTATTCTGACTACTATGGATTACCTGTAAACACTGACAATAGCCTGATCGACACATATTGTGACGTTCCCCCATCCCTCCCTATTCACATACCTTCTCCTGACCAGACTTCTGACGAGGTTTTCTCCGCTTCCCATACCTCGTGGTCTGAGTCATATCCGGGCTACTCACCGCCGGTCCACACTCTTGAAGATCGGATTGCCCTTTCTTTCCCGCCAAATCAGGCGGATTTACAGCTCCACACTGGGACCTTGAACCCACATCCTACTCACTGGAGCTACTCCCTTTTGGATCCATCTATCCAAGAAGCCCCTCTTCTTGGCCAATCTGAGGGCCAATTTCTCCCTCCTGACTTGTGCTCCAATCCGCCTAGGACACTCTCGTCCCAAGAAATGCCAGACCTTTCACCTTCCACCATCACTTTTCACGCCACTATCACGATCACTTCACTTTTCACTTCACCACCCACCATCCACCCACCCTACCACCCTGCTGTATACCCTGCACCTTAGCTCTTGTTACCCGATCTTTCATCCTTTCTCTACCTTTCCCTGCATGCATATGAGGACATAGCATTGTTTGGCATGGGTGGGGTGGATAGGCATCCATAGGATCTAGGTATTTTATGGTATCATGCAGTTTCCACCTATTTATAAATATGCAAGAAAAAGAAAAAGAAAAAGAAAAAATATATATATATAGTGTTTAGTAATGAGCTGAAGGTTGAAACAAAAATACAATAAGTGTTTATGGATATTCAACCTTTGTTTTGAAGACTTTCCAGGCCACAGAAGCTTGATTCGCTCAGGCTCGACTTAATTCACTTATGCATTGATAAAATAGATCGGAATCTCTCCTAACTACGGACTTATTCTTGTACCTGAGACACCAGTACAGGATCCGTTGGTTTGCTTCTACTCGAAGGCCTAAGTAATCTTGGTTCACACCACACATGTCAAGAAAGACCAGGTGAACATAAGATCCAACCCTAGTGTTCATTAGGGAAGGTGGAGTCCTTACCTATGCGCGTAGGTAGACTTTTTATCCCAGGTTTTAGTCTTGTGTTTAGGAGAAACTCTTTCCACCAAAAAGAAAAGTGTGCTCCTCCAAATAATGTTGTAAGAGATATACTGACAAGTGTTTCAAAAAAAAAAAAAAGATGCAAATAAGTCAGTATATCTCACAAATGTCTGTAAAGTCACGCCCTATAAGAAGTTCTTCAGGACAGGTTACAAATACCTTGTTTTCTTTGAGCCACAAATGTCAAAAAATGGGAGTTGAGTTTTCCGTCATCTTTTTAAGAGTCAATCCGAAGACACGAGCTGAAACTGGGACCAACCTTTACTTAAAAATTCGTGAAACCCTGGGCTTGAGTCTTAATGTTCATCTGGTCAGTCTTGATCCTTCACTATGCACAAGCCATAACCTCTTGAGCTCTTGAGTACGGCAAAAACCTCCTGGGTCCTGGAAATCATACTTAAGGTTTAAATATCAAGAGTCCTGGATAGTCGAGAGATGATCTATGTCATGTGAGACTTAAAGTACTGGTAGTCTTCTCTACAATTGGTTCTCACAATATCCAATAATAAACACACCTATGTTGCCTCAGAAGAAAATCTTCAGCTTAAAGATCATTTCTAAATACATTACAAAAATGTTTTGCTAGGGACTAGCAAAAGATAGGCATGGGGGTATGATTGCACCGCAAAAATACACCTGCAATTTTGCTGTCTTATGCTATTTCCTAGCATTACAAGTGCATATTAGGGTTCCAAAGTCGCATTTGTGAAAATACATGCATGCATGCATTTAATTGAGAGGGGAGGAGAGTGAATAAATGGTCTTGCAATTCACGTATTCTTCAAGTGCTGCCTCGCAAAATTTCCATCTTCATTTTTTATTTCTTTTTGATTTTTGACTTTCTTCCTGAGGCTGGAAGGCATGGCATGGCTGGATCTTCTTCTTCGCGCCATGTCCTGCTCAGCCATTCCCTCCTCATGCTCTCTCTGCCAAGCCATGCACAAGCCATGCATAGCCAAGGCATGGCTGTGCATGCCTTCTTCCTCTATAAGGCAAGCACAGCTCCTTCTTTGACAAGAGCCTGGTCCTCCACTCCAAAAACCCAACACACAGCAGCTTCTTCTTCTCCAGGCCACCGTCCCCTCCCCTCTCCCTCCATACGCAGGTCCTCCTCCTCTAAGGAGACACCCTGCGGACAGGAGCACCTCACGATGGTGCACAACTACCACCGTGAGTCCACCACCGCCCAGTTCATCAAAGAGCCGGTGGGCATGGTGGTCTTTGTTTCCCTGTTTCTTCGTTTGAAGCCCTTCCCCCATTGCCACTGAAACTTCAAGCTTTGAAGCTCAACCGGCCACCGCACGCCCTGCAGCAGCTGGCCGAGCTCCACAACAGCAGCAGCAAGGTGGTAGCAGCGCACACAGGCCACCGCGCGTGCCTACAGGTGCCCTTGCCTCCCTCTCCGTGCGCCCTGTCGCGCTCTTTCCGTTCGCAACTGGCCGACGCATTCCTCTTCCGTGTGCGCGTCGATCCGTCCACGCCGCCCGCACTCACAGCACCTGCAGCAAGCGGTCACGTGACTCGCCCAGCCATTGTAGCCACTGTTCACATGCTTCTACGGAACACTGTGGCTACAGTGGGGTGATCGGTAAGTTTCTCACTTATCCGGTCACTTGGCACGCCGCATCCGGCCGCAGCCCGTGCGTGCATCTCACCCCGCGTCCCGCTCCAGCGCCCACCCGCGCGTCTGCGTGCGATCCTCTGCCAGCGTCCGCTCCCGCTCGCATCTTCGCCCGCTCCCTTCGCCCAAGTGCGCCTGCGTCTGCCCGCTCCAGCCCCTCACGCAGCGCGGTGTGCTGCGGCCTCTCTTCCCCGCACTCACTCCCTCCCTGCACGCCCCTCTCCACCCGCCTACATGCCTGCGTGTGCGCACGTGGACACCAGACGACGCCTGGCGGCCTCAGACGACTTAACCCGCACATCTTCACTCCAGCAGCGTCATCTCTCTCTCTCTCTCTCTCTCTCTCTCTCGCAGCACACACTCTCTCTCTCTACACACACTCATACACACACACTCACACTCTCGCACACACACACTCTCACTTATATATTACTATATACTTATATATATATACATATACATATATATATATTGATATATATACATATATTTATATACATATATGCATATCTATCTATATAACTATATATACATATATATATATACATATCTATCTACATATATCTATATACATATATTACTATATATATTTACATCTATATAGTTATATACACATACTTATACATATATATATATATATACATATATATATACATATATAACTACATATATATATCTATATATTTATAACCATATATATATACACATATAGATATATTTACATATATACATATATATATTTTTTCACATTACTTACCATACGTGGTATCGCGGGAATATCTGCACCAGTTGCTGATATTCCCTGATACATGCTTACAAAAATAGCGTGGTCACGCACATCTTCCACCATCCATCCTACACTCCTCGTGGCACCTCGTCCTGTTGATTGCATCTTTCTAGACGACGACCGACTCGAAACCGTGCTACACTCCATCTTCGCCTCCACCCCCACCCCTTTATACATATATAATATATACCTATATATATACTATATTTACTTTATTTCTGTTTCGCTTTCCTGCTAGTAAAAAGATAAAAAAAATATATAAAAGAGAAAAGATAATCTTTGACTTGCAGGTACTCCGTCTTGCGAATAGTAAGACCCGTTTTGGAACCCTAATTTGGCTCAAAGCCAAGAACCTAATTTTGAGGGTGTACCTCAAGGACAAAGATTATCAGAAAATAAATCTAAATAGAAAAAATACTAAAAACACAATAAATGAACGAAAGAGATTCGTTGTAGGACAGGTGTAGAAACTTGACTTCTAACCCCACTTCCCTGAGTTCGACCCTGGGCCTAAAAGTGACCAAGATAAAATCAAGTAGGCCAGGTAAAAAAAAATTTTTGTAAAGAGATGGTTAGGCTCGATTTAGATTAACCACTATACATACTTCAATGATAAAATCATCATATTAACACACCTATCCGGGCCCGACCACCAATGCCTCACGGATTTGTGACCGAACGGTCCGCTAACTGTAGCATTACTGAAGTCGACTGAAGTTCACCTAATCCAAACTTCTCATAAAGAGAAGTCGGAATTAGGTTGATGGATGCACCCAGATCCAGAAATGCTCTATCAAAAGAGTAATCTCCGATGACACAAGAAATCAACGGAGCACCTAGATCTCTCTTTTTCTGAGGGAGGTGGTGCAGGATAACAAAACTAGCCTGCTCAGAGAGTATCACCTTCCTTGGAACAGATTCTCTCGACTTACGCTTTTGTGTACATAAATCCTTTAAAAAGCTCGTGTAAGCCAGTATATGCTTGATAGCGTCAAGAGAGGGATATTGATCTCGACATTCTTGAAAATATTCAAAAGCTCCTCATTGTTATCAATAGACTTCTTCCTTGATCTGATCAAGGCTTCAGAAAAAGGAACATGAGTTGAATCTTTGGAATCAGGCTCCTGAGCCTTGATTTCTTCTCCAGAATTCTCCTTTCTCTCCTCAGGTTCTTCAAGATTCGATAAATCAGAACAGTGTGGTTGTGGATCCTGAGTTTGTATACCACTCCTCAACATAATAGAATTTGTGGATGCATACGAGTTTGGATCTTAAGGATGGTTAGGAAAGATTGGAGGGGCTTCATTAGCCAAGAATTGTTGATGTGCAAAAGAAGAAGAGGAAGGACCCTGCTCAACCACCTGAGCATGTGCGAGTGGGTCCCTCTGATTTCTATACCCATGGGCTTGATTGCTCGGATCCAGGATATTTCGCGAGTTGGGTACGGGTTGGGATGGTAGAGATCTGGGTTGACGAGAGTTAGCTATGAGCCCAGTTTGCAAGTTGTTGAGTGAGGTTTTCATTTGCTGCATGAGCTGGAGCATGGATCCTTGCATCTCTACCATTTGTCGGTTCAAATCAGCCTAACCTATGGGTTGACGGGCATTCCAAGCTGGATGATTGACCTGATTTGGGGCAACTGAGTATAAACATGACCCTGACCCATTGATCATTGCGGAGCATAGTTGCTGGGTCGGAATTGGGTCTGCTACCTCGGGTTTTTCCAGGAGAAGTTAGGGTGGTTTCTCCAACCCGGATTATAAGCATTAGAGTAGGGGTTGGATTTAATGTTCTCATGTACAACACAAACATCCTCATAGGGTGAGGATGGAGAGAAAGAAAGGGAAGGATCAAAAAAATTGGGATCAAAGGCCCCAGTTTGGAACCCGTGGAGCTCCAAATAATGCTGGCTCGCAGGTTTAGCTGCATCAAGTTGATTCACGAACTCCCATCCAGAAGGAGCTCGCGATGAATGGAATCCCAATTTCTGGGATTGAGTGGATCAAGAGTTGTTCATTGAATTTCCAGCCATCCACTCCATTCTCTTAGCAACCAAGTCCACCTTATCAAGTTTATTACCAATCAATTCCATATTGAATGAATGTGAGTCGTGGACTTCATTAACATTTGATCTGGGCTGTTGGGACCGGTTAAAAGTATCCATGGAGGCATGATTGATTGAATTCTTGCTCATTTCCTCAAACAAATTGTGCGCACTATTTGCGTCTTTGTTGAGGAAATTGCCTCCGCAAGAAGCATCCATGTCATTTCTGAGTTGCTCAATCAACCTGTGGTAGAAGATTTGCACAAGTTACCATTTCAGCACCTTGTGGTGTGGACACCTCCGCAATAGGTCCTGGAATTGCTCCCAGGCCACATGAAACTGCTGCCCCGGCCACTAGGTAAATGTAGTGATTGCCCTCTCAAAGCATTGGTACGTCCGACATGGAAGAATTTCTTCAGAAAGGCAGATTTCAACTCATTCCAAGTTGCAATTGGTCTTCCTATAGTCTTGTACCAATGAGCAGCTTTATCCCTAAGAGAGTGGGGGAAGAGCCTCACGATCATTTGCTCCTCATTCACATTTCATGCCTTGGCGGTCTAGACCAGAGTGGTCAAGTCCTCCAAGTGCTGAAACAGGTCTTCAGAGCCAAGCCCATGGTAATATTTGATCAGGCTTAACACCTGAGGCTTGATTTCTATGTCTCTGGCCGAAATCTGGACGTCGGGATGTTCCCCATAATTTGAAGGATCATAAAAATCCTTCAAGGGCTGAGCGCCTTGCATTCTCTAGAGCCATTCCTACATTCTCTGCATTTGTTCCAACTGCCTTTGGAATTCCTCCTGTGGATCCCAGGGTAGAAGGGGCTGTTGATTGGCCATGGGATCAATTTGGCCAAAATCCAATCTACGCCTCCTAGAATACTCTAGTGGTCCTTCCAATTGGGGATTCAATGACCTTCTTCCCAGCATAAACTAGGAAAAGGATGGAAGGACTGGGGATAAGGACCCTGCAGCACAACAAAACAAACCTGTCCTTAAGTGGGGTAGCCTAAGGATCTACAGACTCCCAGAACCCGCCTTAAGATTATAAATGATTTACTCTACTCGTGTTTGCTCAATCCAACTAGTTAGAAGGAGGGACTGGGGAGAAGGTTCTTCCTTTGGCTTGCGCCTCCAGTTCCTAGTGTACCCCTCAGCCGCGATCGTTTGACACTACTCCCCTAGCTAGACATCAGATTAATCAGTACAAGTAGGTTAATCGTAAACAATCTTAGACTAGGTCTCAAAGAGCGAATCAGTCCTTAAGGCCAACGTCTACTCGATTTTATTGAGGCCTAGGATTGTAGTGCTTATGGAATGTGATGGGCCCTTGAAATGGGTTGTGCCCTTAATGATTGATTGAGTATGTGTAAGTGCATGCACAACCAGGGTTTTCAGGCAATATTATTTGTGATGCGTAGATTTTAATGTTCAAATCTTGCTTAAGTAGCTTTTAGGGTTTAGAATTAGGATGATTTCAATCAAGTTTGAGGCAAACTAGGTTTTCAAGCACGGGTGAAGATTGCTTTCCTTTAAAATCAGAAATAAAGTGGAGTGCCTGGTATGAGCCTAGATTAAAAACCCTAAGAGGAAGTTACTTGGTGAGTTGATTTTAGGTTGAGTGGTGCAGCCCAAAAAACTCAAACAATTGGCCACAATTGCACCACTAGGTTAGGCACACAGAAATGGTTAACCTAGAATGATTTGTACTCTTTTATGTGTTGATTTTTGTGTACCGGTTCCACAAATCAGAATTCGATTGAGTAGAAGAAAATCAAGTAGGTTAAGTGCCTTGAATGTGGGTGTATGTTGTGTGTATGTTGAAAATTACCCCACAAAATTATCTTTTTATTTTTTTTTATATAAGCAAGGGTGAAATGAGTGTGAGTGGAAATCCAAACAACCAAACTAATCCTAGGATATATGCAAACACCTAGGTTAATTGGAATTTGAATTTAATGTGACAAATGAAATCTATGGAGGGGGAAGAATGGGGAGCAGTTATAGCTATCTTCAATTGCACTTTACTCCAATCTACTGCTTGACGATTCCTTGATGGAGGTCTCTGCAAAACAATAGATACAAGAGAAAGCAAGTTAGAAGACAGTAAAGTGCGTGAAATGAGAAAAGAAGATCGGAAAATCGTTGCTTCCTCGACAACGGCACAAAAATGTTGAAACGACGGAGGACTACGCTTTCGGATTTGGTTTTGAAAACCTGTCGTTGTAGTTTGAATAGCGAAGAACTCGAGTTCAACAAATAAAATTTATACCGGAATAGAAATCTTGGGTCAAACTCAGCGAGGCTACGTCGATCAAAATTTGCAATTATATTCTTTTTGTGTTTTTGTTAAAAAGTAGAGTAATTATAATGAAATGAAATACCATGGATAATAAGAGAAAGAGAGAGAGAGAGAAAACATCCACTTGATATTGCAAAATGTTTGTACAACTAAGAAGGTGAGAAATTACACTAGAAAGCAAAAAAACTATTACAACTAGAAAGCAGGAAAAATTCTACTCTAGAAAGCAGGATAAAGGAATGGGAGAGAAGTTGTCCTCCTCGACAATCGCTTGAAGGACAAGCTGAACGAGACGACACCTGGAAGACGAGGAACAGAGCATTAAGAAGGAGGTCGAGGCAGGAGGAACGAAACGAGGCAGCACGTCATCGTCGTCACGGGATCCGCTTTCGGAATGGGGGCGAAAATTTGATTTTATCTCTTGAGGAGCATCCTAGGTGTGGGACAAGCTTCTCTTGAGCTTTGGAGAGGGAGAGAAGAGGAAGGGATGAGAAATTTGTATGGAGGGGGTCTCCTTTTATAGTTGCAAGGAGTGGGGGAATTTTGGTCATTACGATTTGAAAAACATTTATTCAGGACCTTTAGTGACGAATAAATCCATCACTAAATGCCTGAACGTGGGCTAAAGATCCGCGCACCCGCCCGCCTCCTCATCTTCGGCTACCTCAATGCATATCCACATTATTCTCATATCAGCCGTCCGATTGCACGATCGAACAGCTTAAAGTGCATTTGCGCCGCTTCAAGTTTCAACCGCTGCACACGCTTGCAGGCAAGCTCTTCATCCGTTGCGCCACGTGGCATGCCCGTTGCCGCACGACCGAAATCCAAAGGTGGAATTTTGCCTGCACCCGCACGCTTAATCTTGATTTTGAAGGTGCAGTGGGTTTCGACCTCGCGCGCTGCAAGTTCTTCTCCACCACGCTACGTGCATGGATAGGCAAGGAGAGCATTCATGTATTATTTGATGTCAACCGTTGGATCTTGATTCAATGGTTGAGATCAAAAGTGTGGTTCTTCTCACATGAAGTGTGGCTTGAGGGTGCCACCTGATCATGTCTCAGCTGTTGGATGAGAAGGAAAGGCAGTGAGCGATTTAGAGGGTCTGGATGGTGCTATGTGGCATCATCTGGACTGTCCATCTTCATTGAGTTGTAGATGGTGCTACGAATGTCGGATTAGACCGATTTTCATGCTGTTAGGCTGCGATCGTCGATCCAAATCCATCCGTGCGGTCAGATTTGTCATCTAAGGTGCAGATTTACACCATATTGGCCCATGATCTTTAGGGTTCCTCGGTCTCTATTTAGAGCTACGGATGTCCGATTAAGGCGATCTAGGAGTCGTTGAACTCCAATCATCACCCTGATCAAATCCGTATGGTTGTATCTTTGATCTGAGGTCCCAATAAAAAGTCACCCTGTCCCTGTCCATAAAAGGGAGACAATTACTGTACAATTTATACAACTTAATCTAAATGCATGATTATGCATGTTATGCACCATTTACAATGTATAATGCTAATGTGACACTAAGAATATGCATTAATAGACATTTTAGGTAATCAGATGTATGCACATCACTGATCAAGGAGCAAATCAGCAAAGGACCTTGAGGGACTATTTTATTCCAACTAACCAACCCGCTCAAGCACTGAGACGACCAGTAGGGGATAATCCATATAAGATCAAGAGCAGTACCATATCTTTCTTGCCCTCCTTTTATGGTACTACTAGGGAGGACCCCTATCGGCATTTAGAGGAATTCATCGAGGTCTGCTCCACGGTGAAACTTTAGAACTTTACTGATGAAGCTCTAATGAGAACCCTCTTCCCCTTCTCCCTTATGGACAAGGCAAAACAATGGTATCACACCTTGGATGCAAGGGTGAATGATTGGAACACCCTTAATGGAGAATTCTTAAAAAAATACTTCCCAATGAGCAAAACCAACCACTTCAGGAGGGACATCATGGGTTTTACTCAATTAAATGGGGAACAATTCCATGAGACTTGGGATGAATTCAATGATCTGATTCGACTATACCCCCACCATCAAGTACCTAAATGGCAATTGGTAGAAAGGTTTTACACTGGACTATCCGATAGGCATAGGCAAACCATGGATGTTGCTTGTGCTGGAACCTTTCTCACCAAAACGGAGGATGAGGCTTGGATGTTATTTGAGTCACTGAGCAACAATTCTGTCCACTTGACCTCAGCTTATCAAGATAGGAAACCATCCATCCTCCAAAGGAAAGTTGAAGCTAGTGAAGACGAGGCAACTCAGAATTTGGCTTTTCAGATACAATTGTTGAACCAAAACTTTGAAAGACTCATGACTAACCCAAACACAGTCCCACAAACTGTGTCCCAAGTCTAGACTCTTGTTGAATGCTCCATTTGCCAAAGCACTCTTCACACCACTGTTGAGTGCCATTTGGCTAATCAATTCCCCGATTTAGTATAGGCAGACCTGAATGCTGCCCAAGGGTTTCGTCCACCGCCCAGGAACAATCCTTTTGGAAACACCTATAATCCTGGATGGAGAAACCATCCTAATTTCTCATTGAAGCAAGGTGATGCTTCAAATTCAGGGAATATAAGAGCCCAACCCACCCAACCCTTTCAGGCACAACAATTCCAATCTCCTCCTCAGCTTAACAATTCTGAGATGGAAGATCTGAAAGCTATGATGAAGGCCATGCAAGAAAATCAAAGTATGATCATTCAATCTCAGGATAAGGATATCCAAGAAATGCAATCTCAAATTGGCCATCTTGTTGAGGCTGTTAGACAACACGACCCTAGGAAATTGCCCAGCTCATCTAAGGAGAACCCAAAGGGTAAAGAGCCCTTCATAAGGGAGCACGCTAAGGCTGTGACTATTTTGAGGAGTGGTAAGCAACTTTCCAAACCTAAACTCGCTCCTATGGTCACCCCTCCTACCACTCCAACCAGCACCTACACATCCACCAAGGAAGAACCACTCAGCCCTTCCTTGCTTGAAATCACCCATCCGAAGGATGTTGTCCCCATTCCACCCTTGTCTCGCCATGACAACCCTTCCACCCAGAGGTCGAGAGTGCCCTTTCCTGAGCGCTTATCCACCCCTGGGGCACCTGTTGTTGGCTCATCTGGAGCCAAGGATAGGATGGATGAAATAATGGAGACATTTAAGCAAGTTCACATTAACTTGCCTCTTTTGGATGCTATCAAGCAAATACGATCCTGTGCTAAATTTATAAAGGACCTGTGCACCCAGAAGAGGAAAGCTAGGAAACAGGTCTAGGCTAAGGTTGTTTTGCCCGACTTAGTCAACTCGGTCCTACAAGGTACACCCCCCAAGATGAAGGACCCAGGAACCTCGTATATTTCTGTGGTCATTGGAGACCAATGCATCAATGAGGCTCTCCTTGATCTAGGTGCGGGGGTTAATATAATGCCGAGCTCTGTCTATGAGCTATTAGGAGGTGATTTGAAGCCTAGTCTTGTAATCCTCCAAGTAGTTGATAGATCACTGAAGACACCACGTGGGCTCTTAGAAGATGTCCTGGTGAGAGTAGAGGACTTCTTCTTTCCCGTTGACTTTTTGATATTGGACACTAACCCATCCAACATGCCCACCAAACCCTCAATTATCCTGGGGCATCCCTTTTTGGCTACAGCCAATGCATCAATCAATTGAAAATCAAGGGCACTTAAGATGGGATTTGGGAACCGAAAGATCCGACTCAATGTGTTTGATGCCTATAAACAACCAGGATTAGAAGATTGTTCCCAAATTGAGGTGATTGATGAGATTATCGAGGAGACGACACCAGCTCTTTTGTGTGATGATCCTCTCCAAATGGTCATTTCCAAGGACCGCACTCCAAATTTTGAAGGAGGGGACGATATGCCTGAATTAGAAGAGTTGTTGGGTGTCAAAGTTGAGTCCCTCTCCCCACTATGGACAATCAAGGTAGATCCGCCACCGGAGGTGGGAACATCGAACATAATTCCTTCGATTCAGAAAGCTCTCAACTTGGAGCTTAAACCACTTCTAAAGACCCTCAAATATGTCTTCCTTGGGCCCAATGATACAGTCCCTGTCATCATCTCGACTGCTCTATCTGAGACGCAGGAGGGAGCACTAATTGAATGCCTAAAATGGCACAAGGAAGCCATTGCTTGGACTATAGCAGACATCAAAGGGGTTGACTCAACTCTCTGCATGCATCACATTTACACGGATGACTATGTGAAACCTTTCAGAGATATGCAGAGGCGGTTAAATCACATGCGAAAAGTGGTGAAAAAGGAAATTTTAAAATGGTTGGATGCGGGGATAATCTACCCCATTTCCGAAAGTAAATGGGTCAGTCCTATTCACGTGGTGCCTAAAAAGGTGGGATTCATGGTCGAGACTAATGAGAAAGGGGAGCTAGTCACCACCAGACCCACAACAGGATGGAGGGTATGCATCGATTACCACTGCCTAAACACCGCTACCTAGAAAGACCACTTTCCCCTACCATTTATTGATCAGATACTGGAGAAATTGGCTGGTGATGAGAACCTCATCATGAGCCATAACTAGCTCATTTTAACCCAATACAAAGGATAAAAGCTTCTACATAACTCAAGGAAAGGCTTAACTCAGAGAATTCTGAGTTTAAGAAGAAAACAAGTCATAAGGGGTAAAAATGCAATTTTACCAGTATAATCTGCATACAGGGTAATTCAGGGTCCAAACACAGGTCAAACAAATCAAATAAGAAGGAAAGTGGGATGATCTGATAAGGGCTACAGCAATTCCAAGGAACTAAATGATAATCTGTAACCCTAAAGCTAACCAACTTCAATTCACGAGGTTCGAGGCAAAGTAAAAATAGAATAAACCCTCTAAAATTCATAGAAAAATAATCTCTAGGGTTTAGAACCTTCAATTTGGCCTTCAGAACCCATTTTGACCTACATTGAGAACCATGCCCAATTAATAACTTAATTTGGGTTTTTGCATAAATTGACTGGTCAAACAAGGTTTAATCTAAAAATAAAATTCACCATCAAATTCCTTAGGTCCTAATTAGTCATGTATAAAAACTTGAGCCTAAGAAGAAACCTTCTTGACCAACTTTGCACTTTGGTCCTCATATATTTACTTTTTGGCCCTCAACTTTTGAACCCTCACATTTCTGCCCCTAACTCTCCTTCGTTCTTTGCATTCAGGTCCCTCCTGCCAAAACCTGCCAGCACCATGCTCCGGCGACCTTGCGCGGAGCATGGCGCCGCGCAGGGTGAGGGGGAGGGTCTGGCAAGTAAATCGGGGGTGCCCTGCGTCGTCAGCCGTCGCAGGGACACCCCCCTGGTCGTTGTAACCCACCATACCGGCCGTGCGAACGCACGGACGGTATGGGTTTCCATCTCCGGCGTCCTCTGGCGAGGGAGACACGTCGTCTCCCTCCGCCTTCCTCTCTGATTCGGTCCCTATAAATACCCCCGTCGCTCCACCGTTCTTCGGAGCTCGGTCCTGACGGAGAAAGACCCCCACTTCCTCTCTTCTCACTCCGGCAGACGCCCACCAGCTCCGACGGTTCTTCCTCCTCCTCCTCTTCGCTTTGCCGCAATACCAGCAGCAGAGACTTGCTCTCCCTCGCTCTTCCCACGCCACGCCGCACCCAGCTGGCGCCTCTCCGGCCCTCTGCTCGCCGCCGCCCCTTCCCCCGGGCATCTTCTTCTCCGGCGACAGTCGATACGACTGTCGCCCGCTCCGGCCCCTCCTTGTCCTACTAAGTAGGTAGATCTCCTCTTCCTCCCCTCTTCCTTTTCCTCACTTTAAACATCTACTGTCGCCCTCGATTCCGACCAATCACCCTCACCTTCTCCGCCTCCGGCCATCCTCCGGCGAGCCGCTCCCATCACTCCAGCATCCCACACGGCTCGCCAACCTGCACATAATCTCCGCCTCCTCACCCTGATCCATTTCCGCCCCTCCACTTCCCCCAAATCACCCTCTGCAACTCCACCGAACAAACCCATCTCCCGACCCACAGTCCGACCTAGGGCAACCCTTAGGCTCCACCCCGCCGCCTGCACACCCCCCGACCACCTTCGCCGTGCCACGGCGAAGGTCCTCCGCGTTTCTGATTGGGCCAAGAGGCCATTTTTCTGTGGGCAGGTACCTACGCTCGTCGCCGCCATTGTTGAAGCGAAGCAGCTTCTTCACCTGCTGCCCCAGGTGCGCCACACCCAGGTTACGCTCCCAGACAGCGCAAGGCGCCTTCACGAAGTACCAGGCTGCAGTCGAGTCGAAGCCCTCGCGCGAAGGCCTCGCGTAACGCTACGATTACCAGCTGCTTCCTCCGCGCAGGCGCGAAATTGGGGTGGGACATTTAGTCCCACCTCGGAAGGCTCTGAAGGAGCGCAGCGGTATAAAGCGAAAAAGTGCTGGAGGCTTATTGCCTCAGCACACGGGGTGAGGTCCCCTTCACCCGCCCGGTTACCCGGTCTCGTCCGCTCTCACGCCCCGCGGACCTGGCCCGACCCGACTTAGACTGACCTGCACTCCTCGCCCACCACGCACGCCGGTGGGCCTGGACCCGGGCGCAACCCGTACCCGGCTACCCGGCAGCTCTGGGAGAGCTATCCTATGAGCGGATTCTGTGAGAGAGAGACGCGGGGGAGGGTAGAGGTAGGTTTTGCCCTCTGATCAAGCTGTGTAAGTGTGCAGGCACAGGTGAAGAAGAACAGTGGAAGAAGACGAAGGCTGAAGGAAGGAGGATCACCGAGCGGCACTGTAGCAGTGGCGGTTTAAGTTGTCTGATTGAAAAATCAGACGACGTCCTGAAGGCAAAGAAGGAGAAGGAAGGCGAGGCAAAGGAGAACACAGAGAGAGGCCAAGGGAAGAACTGAAAGAAGAAGAAGAGCACGAGAAGAAGAAGGTCTGAAGAAAGGAAAAGAAGAAAGAAAGAGGAAGAAGAACAGGACCGCAAGGGAGAAGAAAAAGAAAGAGACGAGCAGAAACAAGAACTGAAAGAAGAAGAAGAGCACGAGAAGAAGAAGGTCTGAAGAAAGGAAAAGAAGAAAGAAAGAAGAAGAAGAAGAACAGGACCGCAAGGGAGAAGAAAAAGAAAGAGACGAGCAGAAACAAGAACTGAAAGAAGAAGAAAAGCATCACTACTGCTGCAGATAAAGCAGAAGAGCCAAGTAGAAGAAGATAGGCAAAGAGAGAAGAAGAAAGAAGCCAACAAATTCTGTCTCTCTCTCTCTCTCTTTATTTTTTTTTTTGTACAAGAAACTTGTATCTCTAGAATACAACTTGCTCCCTGAGTTCGACCTCGGGAACTCTTTTATTTTCGAGTAACAAATTGTATTAAACTGGTAATCACCTCTCTATACTATACTACGACGAAATAATAAAACTATAGAGGAAGGTAGCCCACCAGTTTTTGGCGCCGTTGCCGGGGAGCAACGGCTATTCTAGAGGTAAACATTTCTGTTTCTTTTTAATTTCTGATAATCTCCTCTCTTTTGTGCAGCTACAGGAAATCAAGAAGACAAGCAACCGCACGACAACCACTCCAAGGACAGGTATTTGTTTTTTTTTCCTCTCGTTATTAACCCCTAAACTCTAAAGAGGAAGAAAAGAAAAGAACAAGCAATATAGGGCTAACCTGTCTTCCATACTTAGTAACCATAAAAAGTTGCATGTTTTCAACTCATTACTCCTGCACACTATTAAGGGTATTTAAGGGCTAACACATTCTTGCTTGAGCCCTAATTACACAACAAAGAATTAACTGGACCAAGTAGAGCCAACCTAGGATCCAACACTAGGGATTTAGAGACACACTCCTTAAGCAAGAATTGAGAAAACCAAATGAAGTGTGCCCAAGCCCTTGTCTGAAAATACCTATTCAAAGAAAACCTAAAACAATTGGCTCTCTAAACACTTGAACCCTAAAAGACAAGACCTAAAAGCTCTCAAAGAAAACAAGAGGTAAAGTTGACCCCTTGGGTCAACCAACCTTAAATTAGGTCACTCTTTGCACTTAAAAGACTAAAGTTCACGTGAAACCTTAAGCACCCTAATCTTAAAATAAAAATTGGTAGACTTAAGAGGTCAAGATCCCCATTCTGGTCTACCTGGAACCGCAGTGACAAGAGAGGTCGGGTGGGGGAAACCCTGTAACCCGTGGGGACGCTCTACCGTGTAGGGGTCTTCGCGGGACTCTCCCTCTCTGGCTGCCCAGGTAATTCTCAGGTGGACGATCTTTCTGATCAAGGGGTCCATCTGCCCCGCACCTCTATAGTCACCCAACACATTTGTGGGTGTCTTGATTGGGTCCAGCACCTTCTAAACTTACCTCTTCCAACAGTGCATGTACGGAAGGAGGTCCTTAAGACCACCCTTAAGACCTCCTTTAGAAATTCGCTCTCGTCAAGGCCAAGCCTCGACGCCCGTGTTTGTGCAACAACACCCTCACATTATTCTCTCTTCTGATTCAGAACCAAGTTCTTCTTCTTCCCCCATCATGGCTCAGCCAGTTGAGGAAGAAAATAATCTGGAGCACCAGCTCCAGCGACTCAATGACCTCTTCCAAAACTTCGTGCACCCACCACAGCGTCCTATGATGAGGGACCACTACAATCCTGCTGCGGTGGCCATTGAGCCTCGAGTCAGAATCCCGACTGGAGGACCTGATTCTGAATTAAAGCCCAACATGATTCATGCTATACCTAAATTCCATGGGCTTAATTCTGAAGATCCCTTCCAGCACATCAAACAGCTAAAGCATCTGGCCCACACTTTTGGATCAGATGCGCAAAATCGGGATATTCTTCTCATGAAGATGTTCTCCTTTTCTCTTATGGACAAGGCCGCCCATTGGTATCAAACTCAGACCCGGCCGATCAACACTTGGGAAGAACTTCAATCCGAGTTTTTGAAAAAGTTTTTTCCCGTTGGTCGGACCAACGCCTTGCGCCATCAGATTACACACTTCACTCAACAATCAGGAGAACCTCTCCATGAGGCATGGGATCGTTTTCAGGATCTCATGAGAAAGTGCCCCCATCACGGAGTTCCTAAATGGGAACAAGTCCAATCTTTTTACCAGGGACTTCGTGAGGACATCCGCCTTTTCGTCAATGCAACTTGCGGAGGAAACATCATGGGTCAACATGAAGACACCGTATGGGAGATTCTCGAAAACATGTGTGAGAACTCCATCAACAATGACTCCATGGGACTATTCGACAGGACGAATACCCGCGCAGCGACGAATCTTAAGGGAGCACATGAGACGCAGGGCCTGTCCGCATCAGTCGACCTGGAATTAATGGCCAGTCGATTGGACAAGGTCTCAATCATTGAGAAGAAGGTGGATGAGCTGACTCAGCACTTGCAGCGAGCCACCTCCACGCGTAACTCCTTTGCACAACCTCCTTCCACACAGGAGACTGTGCAAAACATCCTCCACCGATCTTCCCCTAGGATGGATCCATATCCATCCCCATCTGATTCTCGGATCGGAGGATCATCCGATCCTTTCTACACCAGCCCGGGGAACTCCATTCCCCCCTTCCCTGATTCTCAAGAGGTTCCTCAGACCTGCGAGGACCTCAACGCCATCCAGAACGACCCATTCTCCAACACTTACAACCCTGGATGGCGAAACCATCCCAATTTTCAGTGGGCGGGAAATTCCCAAACCCACAGACCACCTTTTCAGTCCCGCCCACAGCCCTCTCGTCATTACCAGCCGCCTCAGCCTCGGCCCAACCCTACTTATCCATCAGGGCCAAATCAGGATCAAATGTCCCTAATCCTTCAGACTCTGGCTGACATTCAAAGAATGAATGCGGCTATTCAAAAACAGCACAAGGACGAACTTACAGAGGTTAAAACTCAACTGGCCCAGTTGGAAAATTCTCGCCAGCCAGGCACACTCCCTTCCCAACCTCTTCCTAACCCGAATAACGTGCCAACCCAGAAGCACGTTATGAATCCAAATTTAGGCCACGCACAATGGATTTATCAGGCCCCTACTGCTCCATCTCCAGACGAGATGGAAGTTTCAACTTCTTATGCGGGATTTCAGCAGCAGCCACCCCTCTTACCAAACCCAAACCAAAGTTAGGCCGGATTAAATTCTGTAACAACACGTAGTGGTAAAACAACTCAAGACCCGCATTATCCAAACCACTCCAAGCCTGATAACCATGACCCTAGGATAGTTATCCAAGATACCACTGTCCCGGATCCACAACCTGGACCTATCCTAGAAGAACCAACTGAGATCCCGTTTCCCGAGGCCTTGACGAAGGGAAAGAAGACCACCAAACCCGTGGCCCCTGAGGAGGACCTGGTCAAGCTCTTTGAGCAGGTCCACATAAACATCCCCTTGATGGATGCAATCCGCCACGTACCAGCTTACGCACGATTTCTAAAGAATATATGTACACCCCAGCGTAAGCCGCGAACCAAGGGAGGGAGCCCAATTGTTCTGTCAGAGCAAGCCAGCTCTGTAATCCTCAGTAGACTCCCACCCAAGGCAAAAGATCCTGGTACTCCCCTGATTTCCTGCAAGATAGGTGGTACCCAATTTGATAGAGCATTGTTAGACTTGGGTGCATCCATAAACCTGATACCCACATCTTTACTTGACCATCTAGAAGAATCTGAGCTAAAACCAACCGAGGTGACATTACAATTAGCAGATAGATCTATAAAGTCACCAAAAGGGATTCTCGAGGATGTTATCGTAAGAGTGTGGGATTTCTATTTCCCAGTGGACTTTATAGTCCTAGATATGGACGCACCTGAGAACCCTAGGGATACACCAATCATTCTAGGGAGACCTTTCTTGGCTACTGCTAGAGCCAACATCAGCTGTGAGGAGGGCCAAATAGAGCTTAAGTTTGGAGATTAAACATTGAAAATTGATATATTTAAGGCCCAACAAGGAATTAATTGCGGCGTCATCGAACAAATTTGTGACATCAGGACTTTGGTTGATGAATCACACTTCCAGAATGACTCGATTATGCCTCATCAACCACAGAAGGATCTTGACCCGCAAACAGAGGAGTCGAATCTAGATATGAATAACCCAGTAACTCCCACCCTTGAACCTCACATCTATACTGAACCACCCGCTGCTGCTGATAACCCCATCCTCGAACTGAAACCCCTTCCTGCTCACTTGAAATACATCTTTTTGGGTTCTAATCAGACCCTTCCTGTGATTATCAATTCCAACCTCAGTCCTGAACAGGAATCCCGTCTGATTGTTGTCCTCCAGCAACATCGCAGAGCCATCGGGTGGACTCTCGATGATGTGACTGGAATAAGTCCCTCTTATTGTACTCATCATATCTATTCAGAAGAGGGCACACGACCTTCTCGTGAAATGCAGAGACGCTTAAACCCCAATCTGCAGGAGGTCGTGAAAAAGGAGATCATCAAGTGGTTAGATGCCGGAATCATCTACCCGATCTCCGATAGTCGTTGGGTGAGCCCAATTCAGGTCGTGCCCAAGAAGGCAGGACTCACCACTATAACGACTGAGACCGGAGAAATCATTCCTACCCGATTAGCCAACTCGTGGAGAGTCTGTATAGATTACCGCCGACTCAATTCCTCCACAAAGAAGGATCATTTCCCACTACCCTTCATTGATCAAATTCTCGAAAAACTTGCAGGAAATAGGTTCTTCTGCTTTCTTGACGGGTACTCCGGTTATAACCAGGTGGCAATCCATCCTGAGGACCAAGAAAAGACCACGTTCACCTGCCCCTTCGGAACATACGCTTTCCGAAGGATGCCTTTCGGTCTTTGCAATGCACCCGCTACTTTTCAGCGATGCATGCTTGCCATATTCTCAGATATGGTAGGTGATTATTTGGAAGTCTTCATGGATGACTTTTCAGTTTTCGGAGCATCATTCGACTATTGCCTCCAACACTTGGTCCAGATACTCAGGCGGTGCATCGATGTGAATTTGGTTCTTTCCTGGGAAAAGAGCCATTTCATGGTGCCTGAGGGAATTGTCCTGGGACACTCAATTTTGGAAAAAGGTATCCAAGTGGATCGAGCTAAGATTAATCTGATTTCTCACCTTCCTATGCCTAGCTCGATCAGGGACATCCGTTCCTTTTAGGGCATGTCAGTTTTTATCGACGATTTATCCCTGATTTTTCAAAAATCTCTCGCCCCCTGACCACTCTTCTCTCCAAGGATGTTCCTTTCGAAATTTCCAAGGAATGCACTCAAGCATTTGAAATCCTGCGTGACCGAGTCACCCAAGCCCCGATCCTACAGTCCCCTGATTGGTCTCAACCCTTTGAGATCATGTGCGATGCATCCGACTTCGCTGTAGGAGCGGTTTTGGGGCAGAAAATTGACGGGAAACCTGTGGTCATTTACTACGCCAGCAAAACACTCGATGAGGCTCAGCGTAACTATACGGTTACTGAGAAAGAGCTGCTAGCTATAGTATTTGCCCTAGAAAAATTCAGATCGTACCTTCTGGGTTCCCGTGTCATCATATACTCGGATCACACGGCTGTGAGGCATCTCCTTGCAAAGAAGGATGCGAAACCTCGATTAATCCGATGGATCTTGCTGTTGCAAGAATTTGACCTTGAGATTCGCGACAAAGCGGGAAAGCAAAATGTGGTAGCTGATCACTTGTCCCGTCTTCCTTCTGAAATAATTGATCCTTCCGGACCCATCACTGAACATTTTCCCGATGAGCACCTGCTGACTATTGGTACTAGCCTTCCATGGTTTGCTAATGTAGTAAATTACTTGGCATCTCATCAGATCCCGTCCGATTGGCCGAAGGCCAAGAAGGACAAATTACGCTCCGATGCCAAGTATTACATTTGGGAAGACCCGTACCTCTTCCGCATAGGTGCCGATCAGATCATCCGGAGATGTATCCCGGAAGAGGAATTCAACAATATCCTCTCTTTCTGCCATGACCAGGCATGCGGTGGCCATTTCGCCGGGCATAAAACCGCATCAAAAGTCCTCCAGTGCGGCTTTTACTGGCCCACACTGTTCAAAGATGCATACAATCACTGCAAGGCATGCAGTCGTTGCCAGACTTTGGGCAACATGAGCCATCGTGACATGATGCCTATGCAACCGATTCTAGTATGCGAAATCTTTGATGTTTGGGGGATTGATTTTATGGGCCCCTTTCCTGTTTCGGATGGTTTCGAATACATTCTGTTGGCTGTGGACTACGTGTCCAAATGGATCGAAGCCATACCGACCTGAACCTGTGATCACAAAATCGTTCTCAAATTCATTCATCAAAACATTTTCTCAAGGTTCGGGATTCCTCATGCAATAATCTCTGATGGGGGGACCCATTTCACAAATGCTCAGTTTAGGTCACTGATGACCAAATACGGGGTGTCTCACCGAATCTCTACTCCTTACCACCCCCAAACTAATGGTCTAGCTGAGCTGTCTAATCGGGAGATCAAGAAAATCCTGCAAGTCACTGTTCGAACTGACAGGAAGGACTGGTCGTCCCGACTTCCGGAAGCATTGTGGGCCTATAGGACCGCCCACAAGACCCAATTGGGCATGTCTCCCTTTAGACTGGTGTACGGAAAGGCATGCCACCTTCCCGTAGAACTGGAGCATAAAGCCTATTGGGCAGTACGAAACTGTAATCTAGATCTTTCCAAGGCTGGGACCCACAGAAAACTCCAAATCAGCGAGATCGATGAATTACGCCTAGACGCGTACGAGAACTCGCAAATCTACAAGGAGCGGGTTAAAGCCTTCCACGACAAACACATCTCGAGAAAGATCTTTCATCCTGGTCAGAAGGTCCTACTCTTTGACGCCCGACTAAAACTCTTCCAAGGAAAACTGAGATCCAAGTGGGTCGGACCATATTTGGTCCGACAGGTTTTTGGAAATGGAGCAATCGAAATCAGTCCACTCAGCCACGATTCTGAACCTTTCATTGTGAACGGTCAGAGACTCAAGCCGTTCATTGATGTAACTTCTACTGATTTGGCTGAAGCATCTTATATCCTCCATTCCCCTTGAGCTTATTGCGCCCAGCCGATGGCGTAAAACTCAGCGCTTAACGGGAGGCAACCTGTCATTTTCCTAAAAATCCAAAACTTTTTCTGACACCTTTTTGCACTTAAAGTTCACCCTTGTAGACAGCCGACCCCACCTCAGATGCTTGCATCTGGGATTAGAAATCGTCCGCAAAAATTCAACCCGACCCATTCACGCATCCAAATTTCTGTCTGAAGGAATGAACTAAGCTAAATAAAAACCCCCTAGGTTACAATGAGGACATTGCAAATATTAGGCATGGGGGGGTATGTAAGTGCAAAACTTGTAAGAAAAGGTTTCAAACAAAAAATTCACATATGCCAAAAACACCATAAAAATTAAAAAAAAAAAAAGAGAAACAAAAGGAAAAAAGGAGCACAAAATTATGAGAAAAAGTGATAGTCATTAGTGAGGAACTAAGGAATTAACCTAAGTTCTAGACCTCATTCAAGAAAATAACTAAAAGTGCATGATGAGATTAGTAAGAACGCAAACCTTAGGCATTCTTGGATAGACTCTTAGTACCCATTAAGATCTGGACACTCCTCAAGAGGTTGAGTAAAATGAAAAGCTGAAGTATTAGGTCTAAGGCTTAGGGAGTATTTGGCCTCGTTAACTAATTTTTGGTTTACAGGACTCAGTAACCTAAGCACCCTAACCTCACACACAGTCTGGTTCAGTAAGCGTAAAAATCAGAATCACGCAGAAGCGTCGCAAAATTCTGAAAAGAACACCTAGAATAGGAGCAGCCGATCAACACAAGTTGATTTGGACAAGTTCCCAGCGCGGAGAGACGGGAAATCCCCTCGAAGATGCGTAACAAAATATCATCTCCTCGGTGCTTGTCTCTTAGGATATTTACATATCCTACTGGGGGCATGTAAGCACTCTGCTGGTTCAGATTCCATGGATGGCATTATCTCGAAGTGTCAATTGCCAAGGTCTGAATTCAGCCACGGAACACCATGGATGGGATTATCTCGAAATCTCAATAGCCAGGGTTCTGGAGGTTGCCATGGGCGGTGCTATCTAAAAGCATCGATCGCCAGGAACCCTTGAGGATTGATGATGGGAGCAAGGAATCTGATACAGACCGTGTTGAAAAGCCAATCCTAGGCTAGAACTAAAAAAAAAAAAAGAAAGAGAGAGAAAACTCTCCAAACAAAATAACTTTCTATCTCTCTCTTACAAAACGCACTGCGAACTAAGCCAGGGCTAAAATCATTTCAAGCACGGGTGCTTTAACCACAAAGTCCAATAAACCTTAGGTTAGTTCTTGTGGGCCTTAAAAACCTTTGCTAAGGACTAAGGCTAAGGCTAGACAGATTTGGATAGTGATTGGTGTTGGTGCTAGAGCACCACGATCATTTGTTTTGATGATAACAAAACACGTGTTATTTAACATTTGCAATTTGAGTCCTAGATTTCAGGTCAATTGCAAATGAGGACGTGTTTAGATGGAGTTCGAGCTCGCATCCAGGACGGATTGGAGGAGCTTGACGGAAAACAAAGGAGGTTCGCGTGGAGCGAAAGATTGGAGATGGAAGACAAGAAGAATAGGATAGATTCTTTTTTATCCTTTCATGTATCTCTTGTATTTATTTTCTTGCTCTTTTTGATTCCTTAGAACATTATGTTAAAGAGCCTCAAACTGCCCTAAAAGTAGTCCTAGGAACACCTGCACAACCCTAGGATACTTAGGTTTTCTGTAGAATACTTAGAAAACCAATATAGGGTTCAAACAGCACTTCCAGACGTCTAATTCCAAAATCAGACATTTGATAAAGCATTTTAAGACGTCTGACTGTTGTTTCAGACGTCTGATAACTGTTAGGCTGGACTAGTTAGTTATGTCTGATAAAATCAGACGTCCAGACCTTAGACCAGACGTCTTAGCAGACGTCTGATGACTTTGCCAGACGTCCAATTAGTGGACCGTTGGCTGACTTAGAAAACACTCAAGATTATGACCGTTAGAGCCTTATCAGATGTCCATAGGACTTACCAGACGTCTGATAAATGACCGTTTTGCCTCGGCTGACCCAAAATCTCTTCTCAGAGATTTTCTAGCCGTTGCAACGTTTGGAAATCAATTCCCACAGTAAAAGTAGGTTTCCAGACGTCCAGACTTAGTGCCAGACGTCCTGTATGTCGTCTGATGGACTTGCACAAAAACCCTGTTTAGATCTGATTCAAGTCAGGGAGAAACCCGCATAGAATCAGACGTCTGACCTTGGAATCAGACGTCTTAAAGTGGCCTTCCAGACGTCTGATGCCAGAGTTAGACGTCTGATAACCCTGTCAAATGCAATCATTGTCCTGATTTCGGCCTGATTCTCTTGGGCTTTGCACCCAACGGCTATGGAAGCTTTTCCAAGCCTTCCAAAGCCTTCCTAAGGCCTCTATAAATAGAGGGGAGCCTTTGCAACACAAAAACACACTTGGATACACTTAGACACATAAGATATACACCTAGAGAGACCAAGATACACTAAGATCAAGTATTTCCACTCTCTTGTGTCCAAGAAGCACTTGCTCTCTAAGCTCAAGCTCCATTTTCTTGAGAGCATTCAACCGTTGCGCACCCGCTCTCCCGATGTTGATAACGAGAGCGACGTAGCGCCATCGCGTGGCACACGCACCGCGTCATCGTCGACGCACTCCTTGCAAAGGGGAGTTTCCTATTTCCTATAGAAGCTAGGTTTAATTTTGTTGGCTCTATAGGACTGTTGTTTTATTTTATCTTTGTATTTTGGTTGGGTATTCACTTTGCGAATTCCCGTCTCCTTCGTGGGACAAAATCCTTCTCGTGGAGAGAAGGGGTTGAGGAACGCTACCCTCGTACTTGTAGCGTGGTTGTACTGAGGTTGAATCACCCTCGTTCAAAGTGATTCGTTTAGTGGATTTTGATCAACTTGGTTGATCGGAAAATCCTAACTCGAGAGGGTTAGGTGGTGGTTTTCACCCGGTTTGGGTTTCCACCTAAAAATACCTGTGTACATTTTGTGATTGCTTATTTTGTGAGATTGCTTTATATTTTTATTTCCGCATATTATTACGTCACCCCTCCTAGTAGGGAACCTTCAATTGGTACTAAAGTACCTTTTAGGCCTATGGTCAGCATTCCAACCTAATCTGAGCTCAAATGAAAAAGCACTTATCTAAAGCTATTAAGAACTTCATGGTCTAGAACAAGGGTTGAAACCTTAAGTTTTTGCTAAGGGACTAGCAAAAGCTAGGCATGGGGGTATGATGAGAACCTCATCATGAGCCATAACTAGCTCATTTTGACCCAATACAAAGGATAAAAGCTCCTACATAACTCAAGGAAAGGCTTAACTCAGAGAATTCTGAGTTTAAGAAGAAAACAAGTCATGAGGGGTAAAAATGCAATTTTACCAGTATAATATGCATACAGGGTAATTCAGGGTCCAAACACAGGTCAAACAAATCAAATAAGGAGGAAAGTGGGATGATCTGATAAGGGCTACAGCAATTCCAAGGAACTAAATGATAATCTGTAACCCTAAAGCTAACCAACTTCAATTCACGAGGTTCGAGGCAAAGTAAAAATAGAATAAACCCTCTAAAATTCATAGAAAAATAATCTCTAGGGTTTAGAACCTTCAATTTGGCCTTCAGAACCCATTTTGACCTACATTGAGAACCATGCCCAATTAATAACTTAATTTGGGTTTTTGCATAAATTGACTGGTCAAACAAGGTTTAATCTAAAAATAAAATTCACCATCAAATTCCTTAGGTCCTAATTAGTCATGTATAAAAACTTGAGCCTAAGAAGAAACCTTCTTGACCAACTTTGCACTTTGGTCCTCATATATTTACTTTTTGGCCCTCAACTTTTGAACCCTCACATTTCTGCCCCTAACTCTCCTTCGTTCTTTGCATTCAGGTCCCTCCTGCCAAAACCTGCCAGCACCATGCTCCGGCGACCTTGCGCGGAGCATGGCGCCGCGCAGGGTGAGGGGGAGGGTCTGGCAAGTAAACCGGGGGTGCCCTGCGTCGTCAGCCGTCGCAGGGACACCCCCCTGGTCGCTGTAACCCACCATACCGGCCGTGCGAACGCACGGACGGTATGGGTTTCCATCTCCGGCATCCTCCGGCGAGGGAGACACGTCGTCTCCCTCCGCCTTCCTCTCTGATTCGGTCCCTATAAATACCCCCGTCGCTCCACCGTTCTTCGGAGCTCGGTCCTGACGGAGAAAGACCCCCACTTCCTCTCTTCTCACTCCGGCAGACGCCCACCAGCTCTGGCGGTTCTTCCTCCTCCTCCTCTTCGCTCTGCCGCAATACCAGCAGCAGAGACTTGCTCTCCCTCGCTCTTCCCGCGCCACGCCGCACCCAGCTGGCGCCTCTCCGGCCCTCTGCTCGCCGCCGCCCCTTCCCCCGGGCATCTTCTTCTCCGGCGACAGTCGATACGACTGTCGCCCGCTCCGGCCCCTCCTCGTCCTGCTAAGTAGGTAGAACTCCTCCTCTTCCTCCCCTCTTCCTTTTCCTCACTTTAAACATCTACTGTCGCCCTCGATTCCGACCAATCACCCTCACCTTCTCCGCCTCCGGCCATCCTCCGGCGAGCCGCTCCCATCACTCCAGCATCCCACACGGCTCGCCGACCTGCACATAATCTCCGCCTCCTCACCCTGATCCATTTCCGCCCTTCCAATTCCCGCCACCCGACCTCTGCAAATCCACCGAACACACCCACTTCCCGACCCACAGTCCGACCTAGGGCAGCCCTTAGGCTCCGCCCCACCGCCTGCACACCCCCCGACCACCTTCGCCGTGCCACGGCGAAGGTCCTCTGCGTTTCTGATTGGGCCGAGAGGCCATTTTTCTGTGGGCAGGTACCTGCGCTCGTCGCCGCCATTGTTGAAGCGAAGCAGCTTCTTCACCTGCTGCCCCAGGTGTGCCACGCCCAGGTTACGCTCCCAGACAGCGCAAGGCGCCTTCGCGAAGTACCAGGCTGCAGTCGAGTCGAAGCAATCGCGCGAAGGCCTCGCGTAACGCTGCGATTACCAGCTGCTTCCTCCGCGCAGGCGCGAAATTGGGGTGGGACATTTAGTCCCACCTCGGAAGGCTCTGAAGGAGCACAGCGGTATAAAGCGAAAAAGTGCTGGAGGCTTATTGCCTCAGCACACGGGGTGAGGTCCCCTTCACCCGCCCGGTTACCCGGTCTCGTCCGCGCTCATGCCCCGCGGACCTGGCCCGACCCGACTTAGACTGACCTGCACTCCTCGCCCACCACGCACGCCGGTGGGCCTGGACCCGGGCGCGACCCGTACCCGGCTACCCGGCAGCTCTGGGAGAGCTATCCTATGAGCGGATTCTGTGAGAGAGAGACGCGGGGGAGTGTAGAGGTAGGTTTTGCCCTCTGATCAAGCTGTGTAAGTGTGCAGGCACAGGTGAAGAAGAACCGTGGAAGAAGACGAAGGCTGAAGGAAGGAGGATCACCGAGCGGCACTGTAGCAGCGGCGGTTTAAGTCGTCTGATTGAAAAATCAGACGACGTCCTGAAGGCAAAGAAGGAGAAGGAAGGCGAGGCAGAGGAGAACACAGAGAGAGGCCAAGGGAAGAACTGAAAGAAGAAGAAGAGCACGAGAAGAAGAAGGTCTGAAGAAAGGAAAAGAAGAAAGAAAGAAGAAGAAGAACAGGACCGCAAGGGAGAAGAAAAAGAAAGAGACGAGCAGAAACAAGAACTGAAAGAAGAAGAAGAGCACGAGAAGAAGAAGGTCTGAAGAAAGGAAAAGAAGAAAGAAAGAAGAAGAAGAAGAACAGGACCGCAAGGGAGAAGAAAAAGAAAGAGACGAGCAGAAACAAGAACTGAAAGAAGAAGAAAAGCATCACTACTTCTGCAGATAAAGCAGAAGAGCCAAGCAGAAGAAGATAGGCAAAGAGAGAAGAAGAAAGAAGCCAACAAATTCTGTCTCTCTCTCTCTCTCTTTATTTTTTTTTTTGTACAAGAAACTTGTATCTCTAGAATACAACTTGCTCCCTGAGTTCGACCTCGGGAACTCTTTTATTTTCGAGTAACAAATTGTATTAAACTGGTAATCACCTCTCTATACTATACTACGACGAAATAATAAAACTATAGAGGAAGGTAGCCCACCAGCTGGGAATAAATACTTCTATTTTCTCGATGGATATTCTGGGTACAATCAGATTGCCGTCTTTCTGGATGACCAGGAGCACACTACTTTCACGAGTCCTTTTGGCACATTTGCCTTCCATCGAATGCCATTTGGACTATGTAATGCTCCAGGAACATTTCAGCGGTGTATGATGTCCATCTTTTCGGACATGATTGAAGAGTGTGTTAAGGTTTTCATGGATGGTTTTTCCGTATACGACTTGTCGTTTGACCATTGTCTCTCACATTTAGAAAAAGTTCTCACCCGCTATAAGGAGACAGAATTGGTGCTTAATCGGGAGAAAAGCCATTTTATGGTTCAACAAGGCATTGTTCTTGGGCATGTAGTGTCCGAGCGAGGTTTAGAAGTGGACAAGGCCAAGGTTGAGTCCATTTCTATGCTTCCACCACCCACCAATGTTAAGCTGATTCGTTCATTCTTAGGCCATGCTGGCTTTTATAGGCACTTCATTAAAGACTTTAGCAAGATTTCTAGGCCACTTTGTGACCTACTAGAGAAGGATACTCTATTTTTGATGCAAAGTTTGCCAAGGCCTTCCAATTCTTGAAGGAGGCCCTCATAATTGCGTCGATCCTACAAGCACCTGATTGGACTCTTCCATTTGAGTTAATGTGTGATGCCTCTGATTTTGCTATGGGTGCGGTCCTTGGTCTACAGGTTGATAAGAAGCCTCATGTGCTATACTATGCAAGTAAGACTCTTACGGATCCACAACAAAACTACATTATGACGGAAAAAGAACTTCTTGCAGTAGTATTTGCATTGGAGAAGTATAGGTCTTATCTTCTGGGATCCAAGGTTGTGGTTTGTACTGATCACTCAGCCTTAAAACATTTGCTCGCAAAGAAAGATACCAAACCTAGGCTGATTTGTTGGATTCTATTATTACAAGAGTTCGACCTTGATATCCATGACAAGAAAGGGGTTGAAAATGTTGTTGCAGATCATTTGTCTAAGATCCCAGTTGAGGCTTCAACCCCATCAGAAAACATTCGTGACACCTTTCCTGACGAAACGGTAATGGCAGTACAATCTTCAACACCGTGGTATGCTAATGTTTGCAACTACTTGGTCACTGGTGAAACCCCCAGTACGTGGAATAAGCACAAGTGAGACAGATTTCTCGATAGCATCAAGTATTATCACTAGGAGGTTCCTAAGCTCTTTAGAATAGGCCATGATCAAGTCTTACGTAGATGTGTCCCAGAAGAGGAACAACAGAGTGTCTTGAATTTTTGTGACACACTGCACTGTGGAGGACACTTTAGTGTTAAGAAGACTGCTTATAAGGTTCTCCAGTCTGGTTTCTGGTGGCCTTCACTTTTCAATGACACACACACTTTTGTGGAGGCTTGTCTTCGTTGTCAACAAACTGGAACTATTGGCAAGAAAGATGAGATGCCCCAACAACCTATTCTTCTGGTAGAGATATTCGACATTTGCGGCATAGATTTCATGGGTCCTTTCCCATCATCTCATGGCTTTGAATATATCCTCGTGGCAGTTGATTATGTGTCAAAGTGGATAGAAGCTATTCCGACAAGGACCAACGATCACTCCGTGGTCCTGCCTTTCGTTAAGGCCAATATCATTTGCCGATTTGGCTGCTTGAGGATGATCATTAGTGATGGGGGACCTCATTTCAAGAATGCACACTTCGCCCGTCTTCTCAAAAGTCTTGGTGTCACCCACAAGGTGGCCACCCCGTATCATCCGCAGACGAGTGGCAAGGTTGAAGTGTAAAATAGGGAGATCAAACGAATTCTGGAAAAAACTATAAGGCCCGATAGGAAAGATTGATCGAAGAAACTAGATGACACTCTATGGGCTTACCGAATGGCTTCTAAGACCCCCTTGGGGATGTCTCCCTTATGTATAGTGTATGGCAAAGCTTGCCATTTGCCTGTTGAGATTGAGCATAGAGCTTATTAGGCTATTAAGAATGTCAACATGGATCTAGAAAATGCAGGTAGAGTGCGCTTATTAGAACTAACCGAGCTTGAAGAATTGAGGAATGAGACCTATGACACTGCTCAAGCTTATAAGGAGCGCACTAAGGTCTTCCATGATAAACACATCCTCCGCAAAACCTTTAAGCCCCACCAACGGGTCTAGCTTTTCAATTCTAGACTCAAGCTTTTCCCTGGGAAACTAAAGTCCTGTTGGGATGGGTCGTACACAGTCACGCAGGTGTTCCCACATGGTGCAGTTGAAATTAAGAATCCCTTATCTGGTGAGACATTCAAGGTAAATGGCCAGGTATTGGACACCTACAGATTGGAGGAGCCTTAGCTCCAACTGCTCTCCACCTCAGGTTGTGTCTTTCCTTGTTTTGACTTTCCAATGCGGACATTGTCAGATCTAGACGTGGAGGGGTATAACCTGGGGTTGTTTGTAACATTTATACATATTCTACATGCATAATTAGGACTTTAGTTTTTCAAAAACAAAAAAAAAAAAAAAGAGAAGAAGAAGAAGAAGAGAGATGAAAAGGGAAAGAGCTAGAAGAAAAAGATAGCTAGGAAAAGAATCATGTTAGTCCCAGCATGTGATTATGAAAGAGTCACCTGAGTTTCTGGCTGGATCAAATAATGAATTAAGTCCTAAAGTGCTAAAGAGAAGGAGATAAGTGAGGGATACCAACTTTAGGCCTCATGGGTCTGTTCTAAGGCTTAAACACTCATGTATTTGTTAAGATCTGGACTATTCCTTGAGAGGTTGAGGAAGTTGCGAGGCTGATGTATTAAGTCTAAGGCTTAGGGGGTGATGAGAACCTCATCATGAGCCATAACTAGCTCATTTTGACCTAATACAAAGGATAAAAGCTCCTACATAACTCAAGGAAAGGCTTAACTCAGAGAATTCTGAGTTTAAGGAGAAAACAAGTCATAACAGGTAAAAATGCAATTTTACCAGTATAATCTGCATACAGGGTAATTCAGGATCCAAACATAGGTCAAACAAACCAAATAAGAAGGAAAGTGGGATGATCTGATAAGGGCTACAGCAATTCCAAGGAACGAAATGATAATCTGTAACCTTAAAACAAACCCACTTCAATTCACGAGGTTTGAGGTAAAGTAAAAATAGAATAAACCCTCTAAAATTCATATAAAAATAATCTCTAGGGTTTAGAACCTTCAATTTGGCCTTTGGAACCCATTTTGACCTACATTGAGAACCATGCCCAATTAATAACTTAATTTGGGTTTTTACGTAAATTGACCGATCAAACAAGGTTTTATCTAGAAATAAAATTCACCATCATAATCCTTAGGTCCTAATTAGTCACGTATAAAAACTTGAGCCTAAGAAGAAACCTTCTTGACCAACTTTACATTTTGGTCCTCATCTATTTACTTCTTGGCCCTCAACTTTTGAACCCTCGCATTTTGGCCCGTAACTCTTCTTCGTTCTTTACATTCAGGTCCTCCCTGCAAAACCTGCCAGCACCACACTCCGGCGACCTTGCACGGAGCATGGCGCCGCGCAGGGTAAGGGGGAGGGCCTGCCAGGTCAAATGGGGGTGCCCTGCGTCGTCAGCCGTCACAGGAACACCCCCTGGTCGCTGCAACCCACCATACCGGCCGTGCGAATGCACGGACGGTATGGGTCTCCTTCTTCCGGCGTCCTCCGGCGAGGGAGACACGTCGTCTCCCTCCGCCCTCCTCTCTGATTCCGCCCCAATAAATACCCCCGTCGCTCCGCCGTTCTTGTCAGCTCGGTCCTGACGGAGAAACACCCTCTTTTCACTCTCTTCCCACTCTGACAGGAAGCCCTCCAGCTCCGGCTGTTTTTCCCTCCTCCTCCTCGTCGTTCTGCCGCACTACCAGCAGCAGGGCTGCCTTCCCATGCTCTTCCCGCGTCGCGCCGCACCCAGCGCGCGCCTCTCCAGCCCTCTCCTCGCCGTCGCTCCTTCCTCTGGGCAGCTTCTTCTCCGGCGACAGTCGATACGACTGTCGCCTGTTCCGACCCCTCCTTGTCCTGTTAAGTAGGTACAACTTCTCACCTTTCTCCCCTCTCCCTTTTCCTCACTTTAAACCCTTACTGTCGCCCTCGATTCTGACCAATCGCCCTCACCTTCTCCACCTCCGGCCACACTCCGGCGACCCGCTCCCATCACTCCAGCACCCCACACGGCTCGCTGACCTGCACATAATCTCCGCCTCCTCACCCTGATCCATTTCCGCCCTTCCAATTCCCGCCACCCGACCTCTGCAAATCCACCGAACACACCCACTTCCCGACCCACAGTCCGACCTAGGGCAGCCCTTAGGCTCTGCCCCGCCGCCTGCACACCCCCCGACCACCTTCGCCATGCCACGGCGAAGGTCCTCCGCGTTTCTGATTGGGCCGAGAGGCCGTTTCTCTTTGGGCAGGTACCTGCGCTCGCCGCCGCCATTGTTGAAGCGAAGCAGCTTCTTCACCTGCTGCCCCAGGTGAGCCACGCCCAGGTCACGCTCCTAGGCAGTGCGAGGCATCTTCGCGAAGTGCCAGGCTACAGTTGAGGCGAAGCTCTCGCGCGAAGCCCCCGCGCTTCGCCTCGACTGCCGCTACTTCCTCCGTGCAGGCATCCAAATTGGGGTGGGACATTTAGTCCCACCTCGGAAAGCCACTGAGGCGAATGGGCGCTTAAAGGCAAAAAGTGCCTTAAGCTGTTCGCCTCAGTTCACGGGGTGAGGTCCCCTTCACCCGCCCGACTACCCAGCCTCGTCCGCACGCACGCCTCACGGACTTGGCCCGACCCGACTAAGCCCGACCTGCAC
Organism: Thalassia testudinum; assembly: GCA_037157565.1. Lineage (NCBI taxonomy): Eukaryota > Viridiplantae > Streptophyta > Magnoliopsida > Alismatales > Hydrocharitaceae > Thalassia > Thalassia testudinum. Next base: position 33,154,490 of record JAZHRO010000036.1, read on the forward strand.
TCCTCGCCCACCACTGCACGCCTATGGGCCTGGACCCGGGCGCGACCCGCGTACCCGATTACCCGGTTGCTTTGGGAGAGCTTTCCTAAGAGCGGCTTCTGTGAGAGAGAAACGCGGGTGGGGGAGGGTAAAGTAGGTTTTGCCATCTCTGATTGGAACTTTGAGTGTGCAGGCACAGGTGCAGGGACTGCGGAAGGGCTGAAGAGAAGAAGAAGAAGACTGAAGGAAGGAGCACCGCGCGGCACTGTAGCAGCGGGGACTTAAGTCGTCTGAGTGGAAAATCAGACGACGCTCTGAAGGCAGAAAAGAAAGAAGAACATCACCACTGCTGCAGATAAAGAAGACAGAAAGAAAAAGAAGAAAGGAGAGACGATGTCCTGACAGCAAAAGCAGAAGAAGAGCATAAAAAGAAGATCTGAAGAACAGAAGGCAGAAGAAGAAGACCACAAGGAGATAAACAAAGAAGAAGAAACCAAAAGCCAAAGAGAAGAGAAAACAAAGAGGAAGAAAGAAGAGAAGAAGAAGATTTTCATCTCTCTCCCTCTCTCTCTCTCTCTTTATCTTTTGTAATAAGAATTTGTACCCCTAGAATACAACTTGCTCCCTGAGTTCGACCTCGGGAACTCTTTATTTTCCGAGTAAAAAAATTATATATTTGAAATGATGACAATAACTGGCTATACTACAACGCTATAACAAAACCTAGTTATCGCCACGTCAGGGGGTATTCGGCCCCATTGCCTGCCCTTTGGTTTGTGGAACTTGGTAACCTAAGCACCCAAAAATCACACACTGGTCAGGTTCAATGGGCATAACAAAGAATAATGCCCAAAAAAGTGTCTATCCTGAAACTATTTTCCTGAAAAGTTGACGTAGGAGCGGCTTGAAGACACAAGTTGATTAGATGAGTTCCCGGCGCGGAGAGGAGGAATAAACCCCTCAAAGATGCGTTATAACATATCGTCTTTTTGATGCTTGTCTCCTAGGATATCTAAATATCCTACTGGGGGCATGGAAGCATCTTGTGCTGATTCAGATGCCGTAGGCAGCATTATCTTGAAATGTCGATTACCAGGGTCTGAATTTAGCTACAGAACGCCATGGGCGGCACTAACCCGAAGTGTCAAAAGCCAAGGTTGTGGGGGTTGCCATGGGCGGTGCTATCCCAAAGCATCGATTGCCAGGGACCCTACGAGGATTGACGGTAGGGACAAGGAATCTGATATAGATCGTGTTTAGGGCCAATCCAATGTTGAGTCTAGGGGAATTTAAAAAGAAAGAGAGAAAACTCTCAAAATAATATTTCTCCCTCTCTCTCTTACTAAAAATGCACTGGCAAAACTAAGCCTAACCTTTCTATATATATGCACGGATGCTTTAACCGCAAGGGTCAATAAACCTTTGGGTAGTTTTTGCAGGTCTTAGAAACCTTTGTGGCAGACCCAAGACTGAGGCTGGTCAGGTCCGTATCTTGGCTGGTACTTGAGTACCTTTAGGCCTATAGTTGGTATTTCAATCTAATTTCTAGAGTATGGTACAATAAGGCATCTTGACAGTAAAATCTGGCCTAGAGACCTGGTCTATTTCATATGATTTTGCTCAGGCTAGCAAAACTTAGGCATGGGGGTATTTGATGAGTCCACTTTAGTGGCTAATTTAGTGCTTAAGTACATTATTATTTTGATGAGAGTCTAATTTAAAGCATGGATGTTATTGACAAAATCATGTGAATGCTAAATTTATCATTTCATGTATTAATTGCATTAGTCTTTATATGGGAGGATTGATTATTCACTTTAAAAGGCAAGGGCATCACATCAAAGTGAGTGGAGATATGTGGGATTTTATCTAGGCAAAATATAGTAAGAGAATAAATTTTAGAGGTTTCCTTGTATACCTCTCAAATTTGTTCCAACAAATTTACTTATCTTTCTCATGAATCTCTCTCTCCCTAAAATTCCTATTCGCTATATTTGGTAACTTAAAATCTGACTCTCTCTCTCTCTCCTTATTTAACAGGAAGGGATGGGCAACGAGAAGGATCATCATCTTCTTCTCTCAAGAGGGACACGACCTCCACTTCTCTACCCTCACCATGCACCCATCCACCACCGCTGCGCCTCCTTAATCAGCCACTGCATGCCTCCACGAACCTGCTAACAGAACCACACCCCTCCCCTTCTGGACTCCTCTCCCCACAAGAAGAGAACCACCACAGCAACCCACCGTGAGCCTACCCTCCACCATCATCATCGTCCTCCTCCCAATCCACTGCGTACCTTTCCCCCACCGCGACGACCACTCACTGCCAAGGCAACAACAGCAGCAACCTCCCTCTCCTCTCCTTCCCTATCACTCAAGGGTAGCAACCTCTAGCTGCTACACTCAAGCCGTGCCTTTGCACGCAGCAAGTGCATCACCACCTGCTGTAGCACCTTCGCGCACAGCCACCCTTGCGTGCAGCTGTAGCCTCCTCACACGCACGCACAGCACCTGCGGGCACCTGTCTCTTGTGCACTACCACCAACAGTACACCTCCCTCACATGCAGCAGAGCCCTCGTGTGCATAGCCAGCAGCACCGAGCCCTCCCCCTTACGCGCAGGCAGCCCCATCTTCCTCCTCTTCGTCTTCCTCTCCAACAGACCGAAGGGAACCCAACATCAACGTCGGTTCCCCTCATGAGCAGCCACCTCCTTCAACCATCATCCTTCACTCTGCTGATGCCATGGAACTCGCCGGCCCTCACGAGCATGGCCACGCCCTCAGTTCTGCCAATGACAGACTACACGACTGTCGATGAGTCTCCACCGTCGCCGCTCCTCCTTGTCATCAGCGTCGACTCCAGCCCCCATTCGGAGCACCGCCACCACCATCGAAAAGCTCTCGTCGTGGTCAACCTTCCTCAAGCTCCTTGGCCTCTACCATCGACTCCTCTTCGCGCGACATCAAGAGGAAGAATTCCTCTATTTTACTTTCTAAAAAAAATTACCTATCGCATTGAGGTTTTGGTCAATGTCGATGTGCTTATGCAGGTCCTTGGTTGTCCTTCCTTTGGTCCCACCTACCTTGAGCTCCATCATGACACCTCTATTATGACCATTAGGGAGACCATGATGACTCCCAAATATTATGACTTGGGTAAGCCAAACAAGTCTCCTTATTTCCATCCTCTCCCGCGGTTTCTCAACCATGTATTTCTTTGGAAATTCATGTCCAAATCCACTTCCTTTGAGAACTATCCTGGTGCCATGCTTGTGGCTCTTACGCCTTCATGACCAATAAGGTGTTTAATTGGAACCCCTTCATCCTCACCTTTATAGAGAGGAAACCCAGGAGCATCTTTCCCTTTGGCACCCTTCTCTCCCATATTTTCCATCATTTTAGTGTGCCAATAGACATCAACCACAAACAATTCATCACTAGAGTTAGTATCTTTGGAGAGTTCAAGATAGAGTAGGAGCATTTAAGACAACAGGATCTTCCTCACCCTCAGGTAGCTGCTACTTCTACCTCTTCCTAGCCTTTACCTTCTCAGGCTGGCCCTTCTATTGCTCCACCCTCCTACACACCCTTCCAGCAGTTCCAGACCTACTTCCCTCCTCCAGTTAGACCCACTTCATCTTTCTTCGACCACGAGTGGTCTTACCTTGATAGGTAGTTTAATAGGCATGACACCTTGGGTGTTCAGGACGTCACCGATAGCATCTCTCTCATGACACATAGACAGTGAGAGACCACCACGATGATGATGGACCATGGGACTTAGGTATTTGACTACCTGAGTAGGCAGGGGCAATTCTTGGATCATATGGGAGAGCAGATTCATGCCCTTCAATTCCACGACTAGCAGCCTTCCAAAGCCATACGAGCCTCAGCAACAGTGGCACTTCCTCCTCGTGACCAGGCTACTTCCTTAACACCTCCTTGACAACAGTAGACCGGCACCCTTGTCACCCCTTCTCACACTACAACTAAGATGACACAGCTGTCACATGCTTTGAGACGTCGATTGCGCTTCCACTCAATATCTTTTGCTAAACCTAGCACCACCAGCCATTCTCTAGATGACTTCGACATTGATATGGAGTTTCCATCAGACATAGAGTCTTTTCTTAGTTTCTTTTAGTTTTTTATTTTCTTTGCAGTACTTTGGGATGTAGTACTTTTACTGGTATCTTTTATTTCTACTTATGTTTGTAGTACATCATTTATGAAAAACTTCCTTTATCTTTATAGAATGTTGTTTTTATCTAATTCTATTCATATATTCATACTAGCAGCATGTCATGAATTGCATAAGATATATAGTAAGGGGGAGCTTATAATTCTTCTTAGACTTTATCTCAAGTTTTTTGTTAATAACAAAAGGGGAGAAGGAAAAATTACCATGCATGTAATTAACAAAAGCAACATGTCATGCATTTTTATGTTCATGCATTTATAATTATAATTTTTTTATCATAGAAAAAGGGGAGAATGTTGATACCCTTGTTTTAACATTAAAAAATTATGTTTTATTGTGGACTAATCATTTCAAATCAATTAAAGTCAAATTACCAAGAAATGATGATCTACCTCAGGCGAAGTTTCTGAAGACTCTTTACTTTTATTGAGTCTAGAATTTTGTAAAGAACCTTAAAAATATCAACCAAGTTGCTTTTGAACTTCGATAGATTACAAAATTAGGAAAAACTCTAAGTTATTGCTTCTGTTGATGGACCAATTTTCTAACTTTGATCAACCAAAGCTTTTTGTTTAATCAATCAAAAGTCTCCAATGGTCAAATCTTAATTTTGTGCAACCAGTCGATCAATTTCCTAATTTAATCGATCAATATGGAATCGATCAAAACTTTATTTTAATCGACCAAAGTTCATTTCAATTGACCAATGCTTATTTTTGATCGACCATAGCTATCATTACAGACTTTCTAAATCAGATCAAAAAATACCTATAAATAGGACCCTTGACCCCCAACTCAAAACACACCGCCAGAGCTTTCTAAAAGCAAAACTCTCTCATTCTTTCTAGTACTTTTGCACCTTACCGGCTATGATTATTGCATTCTAAAACATGCTCCTTTGTGATTTCAAAAAGCTTAGTTTATTTAATTTCTGAGGTTCCATAGGATTCATTGTTATATTTTATTCTTGTTGCTTTTGATTTAGGACTCAAGCTGGCTTGGGAGTCCAGTCATTCTTCTCTTGGTCAGGTGTAAAAGAAGAGAAGTTCTGTAAAGAAGTTGTGCCACCCTTGTTCAAGTGGTGCAATAATAGATTTCACTAGCATTGACTAGTCAGGAAATCCTAAGCTAGGAGGCTTAGGTAGTGGTTTTCACCTGGTAGGGTTTTCACTTTAACATACAGGTGTCATCTTTCTGATTATTATGATCGGTTTATACTTGCTTTTAATATGTGGTGAATATTCTTTTAAATTCTTCATTTTTCGATAAGTACACTCTTCACCCCCTCTCTAGTGTATACATTAGATCCTACAAGCTTCGCTTGCACTCACAGACGAATCCACCGAATCATTTTTCACATCACCATTATCACAATACTCATGTAGATTAGATTTTCATTAGTTAAATTAGGTTTTTTTGCGTTTCACTAGTTAGGTTAGTTGATTCCATTTTCAAAAATAAAAAATACAAAATAAAATCTATTTTAGGTTAGTCAAATTTAGGTTAGAATTAGGTTAGATTTAGTTTCTAGGTTAGATGTAGCTTAGGTTAGTTAATCACAAACCACACGTATTTCAAGTCAAAAATCAATCACGAACAAGTTGCTTCCTTGAGTTAGACCGCGACTCACCATGAGTTTTGTTATCTTTATATTTTGATTAGGGCTTTTTCGCATCTATACTACAATGGGAATTGCATTTTAATCAATTTTCACACGAAATCTAACCTAATAAATGGCACCATTTTTGGGGAGGCATGGTCAATCTTGATTTGATTTTTCACATTTTTTTTTTATGATTTTTGTTTGTGACAGACATTAGGTGGGTGCAGCGGATCTATGCACATGATCATCCTATGGTGAAGATCAAAATAGGTGTACCTGATTTTTCTTTAAGTTTGATTTTTTTTTTTGTTAGATCATAGGATTTACTTGAAATCTAGGTTTTAAATTTGTTGGAAAAAAGAGAGAGAGATAAAAGAAAATATTTTGAAGAAAATTAGGATTAAGTTAGATCTTATCTTTTAGGTAGTTAGTTAGTTTTCAATTAAATTTAGAAAAATCAAAAATATAAAAATAAAATTCAAATTTTCGAATTTGAATTTATTAAAAAAATATTTTTTTGAAAAAAATTTCAAGGTGTGGTTTTTAGCCTGAAAATAACTTAAAATCACATGACATTTGTCATCAATTTAATTAACAAGCAATAACAAATGTTGCCTCAAAGAAATTCACCACCTGCCAAGGCACGTCGCTTTTTTAACAAAGGACATTCACTGTTGCTTTATTAACCAAACGATGGCAAATATATATATTAAATCTGCCACCTCTCTTCTTTGTTAGTGACAGGGGGCAAATTTATACCGCACCTTTGTCGTTGCATAATAAGATAAGCGTTGAGAAATATGTATTTGCCATTGCTTGTTGAACCGACAGTAAGTAACTGACAGTAAATCTCATTTTTCTAGTAGTGCTCATTTCTAAGCTATCAGATGTTGTGGAATTCCCCAAGGTATTTGCTTTGAACCTATTGATGGTAGCACCATCATTGGTGTTAACAAGCCTAATTTAACCTAACTACAGTAATAAATGCTCCTGAATATTCATCAGAAGATCGTAATTCCATTCTGAGTTGAATCTGAGAAGAAGAAGATAAAATAGGTTAATTCTTCTGTTTTAACATCTAATCACAAATGTAGATGAACTAAGGGGTTAATCGAGGCTTAATCCAAATTCAAATGAGCTTAGTTTCCTAAGAAGTGGGCCTAAGCTGATTGAATCAAGGTTTTCTAAGATTTAGAAATTAATTATTGAGAAAAACCCTAATTATTGCCTCACTTTAAATTGAAAGGGTTATGGATAAATAAATTCAATCCAAACCTCCTAAAAATCATTGAAAAATATTTTATAAGGTTTGGAAGCTTCACTTTGACCAAAGATACCCATTCCGACCAGAAATAGAGACTTAGGTGGGAATTTACCTTGTTTTGGGCTTCCGTGTAAATTATCTGGTCAAACGTGATCAAAACCTAAATTTGAGGTCAACATTTGATTCCTTGAGTACAAATTAGGTTAACCCCAAAATTTGAGCCCAAGCAGAGTCTATCTTGACTAAATTTACATTTTAGCCCAATCATCTCTATTTATGACCTAAATGCCCTTAAGTTTCAAGTTTTCTTGCATTTCAGACTCCTAAACCTTCTTCGACTCCTGAACCTTGACAATGTGAAAGGAACCCACATAATCGATCTTTGACTAAGGATTTCTCCCTCGAATCTCATCCAAACCCCTCCAAACTTGGAGGGATTGATTACAAGATGATTCCCTACTGTTTGAACAAGGTCTTGGATCCCAATTTGGACTGTTACACCGCCGCCTTAGCTCACGAAATTCTTGGGTTTCCTTGCTCAAATTCACAAAGAATTTTGGGAAATCTTGGCAATTTAGGGTCAAATCCTCCTCTATATAAGCTCTCCCATGTTCCCAAGCATTTCTTAGTTGTTATTTGTCCGAAAAACCATCTTCTTCCTCAACTTCAGCCACCTCCTCATATAGTCCAACGACCCTCTCCGACCTCCTCCTTTATGTGTGTTCACAGCCACCTGACACCTCCAACATCTCCCTTTCTTCATTGAGAATGTTGCTGGCCAAAGCAAGGATGCCTCCATCGCCTTCCTCCTTGCTGTTTGACTCGCCATCTCCATCATCTTCTCCACGTCCGGTAGGCCAGCGCCGACAATACGTCCTTCACTCTCTTCCTCTTCCCTCCTAGATTCTTTTTAGGTCGTTAGACTTACGTTTCACATGCTCTCCTCACCGTTCTTTCCTCTTCTTCTCCATGGCTGGCGAGAGCTCCAGCGAGCTCACACTGCCACACCACACCTCCAAACGCACATCCACCTACACCATAACCTCTGCCTTACCTCCGTGAACAGAAGCCCCCAAGAAATTTGGGGTTTTAACCTGCCTAAACATCAGCCGAACAACCCATCACACTCCACTAATAAATGCCAGTTTATCATCATTCTTATGCCTTAAAACAAATCTAGTTCTTAGGGTTTTAACTTCGCAAATGGGTTTTCGAGTTGCATTTAGGCATTTACCTAGGATAGGCATGCATTGCATATTAGTTGTATTTTTTTGATGTGTTTACTTGTGTGTTAGGGATAGATAGAAAGTCAGATCCCACATACCTTGGCACTCACGAAGGCAGAAAATGAAGAAGAAGCTCATATCAACTAGATCCTAGCTAGATCTAGCTCATCTTAGCTGAATGGTAGCTCTAGCTAGTTCACCTTAGCTCCATTCAACTCACCTTAGCTTAATAGCAGCTCAAACTAGCTCAAGTCAGTTGATCCCAGCTCCATTCTAGCTCCTCTAGCTCAAAAGAGTTCACTGGGAGATCAACCTAATTAGGAATAGCTACTGCCATCAACTAGCTAGACCTATTTAGCTGAAGAGTCATCAACCAGCTCAGGCCAGCTCAACTTCAGCTCCCAAAGGCTTAACTCAGCTCAACTTAGTTGAGCTGAGCTACTTGACCTAAGCTAGCTACTCCAACTAGCTAGGTATACTCTACGAAGACCAGACCCAGCTCACCTCAGCTCATTTCAGTAGAAGCCAGCTCATCTTAGCTTAGCTTAGCAGCTACCAAAGAACTAGCAAGCTAAGCTAGGTATACTCTGGGAAGACTACTTCCTCCAGTGATAAACGCCAGTTTATCATCATTCTTATGCATTAAAACAAACCTAGCTCTTAGGATTTTACTTCACAAACGGGTTTTTGGGCTGCATTTAGGCATAAAATAGGTTAGGCATGCATTGCATTTTTTATTATCTTTTTAATATGTTTTTATGAGTGTTAGGGATGTACAGATATATAGATCCCTAAAACCCTAGCACTCAAGAAGGCAAATGGTGAAGGAGAAGCCCAGACTAGCTGGAACTCAGCCTGATCCAGCTCACCTCAGCTTGATCCAGCCCACCTCAGCTTGATCCAGCTCACCTCAGCTTGATCCAGCTCACAGCAGCTGGAACCTAGCTCACTTGAACTAGGGTTAGCTCATCCCAGCTCCATTCATCTAATCTCAGCTGAATGGTAGCTCAAGAGAGTTCATCTTAGCTCACCCTAGCTCAAGTCAGCTCAGATCCAGCTCAACTTAGCTGAGTCTAGCTCATCTCAGCTCCCACTAGTCCACAGGGAGCTCTAGCTAGCTCAGCTGAGTTGACAGGAGTTCACCCCAGCTCAGATCCAGCTACATCCAGCTCCACTCAACTCCAGCTAGCTGAAGAAGAACTCATCCCAGCTTAGGAAGCTCAAGTCCAGCTCCCGGGGACTCAGCTTAGCTCAACTCAGTTGAGCTAAGCTACCTTAGCTGCCTCAACCAGCTTGACCCTCCCTGGGAGCACTAGACCCAGCTCACCTTAGCTCATTGTGGAAGAAGCCAGCTCACTTTAGCTTGGCTTAGCAGCTAGCAAAGAACTAGCAAGCTAAGCCAGCTGGAGTAGCTCCATGCCAACCTCTTCAGCAGTAGCCAACTCCAGTTTCAGCTCCTGACTTCTCCTCCTCAGCTCCTCCCTCCAAACCCTAGCTCCAACACCTTCTCCTCTACTCCTCCATTAGCTAAGCTAGCTTATCTTAGCTTAGCTAGCAACCAGCTCCTTGGCCATCCACCACCTTCAAAGTCAACCCTAGCTAGCTACACCAACTTAAGCCTACCTAAGCTAGCTACCCTACTCAAGTTGGTGCCACCTCCTAGCCATCCCTTCACCCCATTATCACCACCAAAAGACACCTTAAGTTGGCACCAAAAACTACCCCTAACCACCTCTATATTGGCACCAACTTTCAGCCCTTAATCCACCCTACACCTACCCACATAAGCCACCCTAGCCATCCACCTACCCCTCCTTCTAGAATCCCTCTTGGCGCCAACTTAGACCACCTTCTAGAACCCTTTTTGGCACCAACATCAAGGGGTGTCAACACCCATAACTACCCCCTTGGTGTCCCTTAAGGTGGCGCCAACTCACCTTGGCCATAGGATCTTTAACTACCTCCATCTCTTCATCTTGGCCCTCCATTTCAAGGGACACCTTAGCCCCCTTCCTATTCTATAAAAACCCACCACCTACCACCATTTTGGGGCATCCTCCATTAGTGTAATTTGCTACCTAAACCACCTATACCTACGACCAAGAAGAAGGAGTAGAGAAGGAGATTAAAGGGGCACATCACCATCCCTTTTGGTGCCTTCTTCTCCCCACTCTCTTCAACTTGAGCCACGCCAAGGAGGAGGACTCTTCCACTTCAAGGAGGATGGCCAGGCAAGGGAGAAGGACCTAGGGTGGACGTCCACCCTTGGAGAGAAGCTTAGGGCATGCCTGATGAGAACCTCATCATGAGCCATAACTAGCTCATTTTGACCTAATACAAAGGATAAAAGCTCCTACATATCTCAAGGAAAGGCTTAACTCAGAGAATTCTGAGTTTGAGAAGAAAACAAGTCATAAGGGGTAAAAATGCAATTTTACCAGTATAATCTGCATACAGGGTAATTCAGGGCCCAAACACAGGTCAAAGCAACTTAATAAGAATAAAAGTGGGATGAAATGATCTAGCAAGGGCTACAGCAATTCCAAGAAACTAAATGATAATCTGTAACCCTAAAACAACCCACTTCAATTCACAAGGTTCGAGGCAAAGTAAAAATAGAATAAACCCTCTAAAATTCATAGAAAAATAATCTCTAGGGTTTAGAACCTTCAATTTGGCCTTCAGAACCCATTTTGACCTACATTGAGAACCATGCCCAATTAATAACTTAATTTGAGTTTTTGCGTAAATTGACCGGTCAAACAAGGTTTAATATAGAAATGAAATTCACCATCAGATTCCTTAGGTCCTAATTAATCATGTATAAAAACTTGAGCCTAAGAAGAAACCTCCTTGACCGACTTTACACTTTGTTCCTCATATATTTACTCTTTGGCCCTCAACTTTTGAACCCTCGCATTTTGGCCCCTAACTCTCCTTCGTTCTTTGCGATCAGGTCCCCCCTGCAAAACCTGCCAGCACCATGCTCCGGCGACCTTGCGCGGAGCATGGCGCCGCGCAGGGTGAGGGGGGGAGCCTGGCAGGTAAACCGGGGGTGCCCTGCGTCGTCAGCCGTCGCAGGGACACCCCCCTGGTCGTTATAACCCACCATACCGGCCGTGCGAACGCACGGACGGTATGGGTTCTTGTTTCCGGCCATCCTCCGGCGAGGGAGACACGTCGTCTCCCTCCGCCTTCCTCCCTGTTTGATCCCTATAAATACCCCCCGTTGCTCCACCGACCGGGGCAGCTCGGGTCTGACGGAGAAAACCCCCAACTTTCCTCTCTTCTCTCTCCGGCAGACGCTCACCAGCTCCGACGGTTCCTCCCCCTTCTCCTCTTCGCTCTGCTGTAATACCAGCAGCAGAGACTTCCTCCCCTGCTCTTCCCGCGCCACGCCGCACCCAGCTGGCGCCTCTCCGGCTCTCTGCTCGCCGCCGCCCCTTTCCCTGAGCATCGTCTTCTACGGCGACAGTCGATACAACTGTCGCCCTGTTCCTCCCCCTTCGTCCCTGCAAGTAAGCTAGAACTACTCCCCTTCTTCTCCTCTTTCTTTCCCCGCCTTCAATTTATTCAATTAAGCCCTCGACCGACCCTGACCATCGTCACCCCCTTCGTCTCCGGCCACCCTCCGGCGAGATGCTCCCATCGCTCCACAGCCTCACACACCTCGCCGACCCTCACCGAACCTCCGCCTCATCACACTGAGCACCCCCCACCCCTTCACTGCCACTCCACACCTCCGTAACGCTTCCCCCAACAAACCCATCCTCCGACCCACAGTCCGACCTAGGGTAGCCCTCGCACGCCGCCCCGCGCCTCGCCACCACCCACACGAGCTTCGCCGCACCCCGGCGAAGCCCCCGGCACTTTCTGATTAGGCCGAGAGGCCGTTCTTCTGTGAACAGGCCACCCGACCTCCGCCGCCATTGCCGTGCAGAAGGAGCTGCTTCCGCCTGCAGCTACAGGCGCGCCACGCTCAGCGCCACGCCCAGATTCGACTCCCAGGCCTTGCGAGGCATTTCGACAAAACACCAGGCTCGCAGCTAAGGAAGAAGGCTTCGCGTGACGCCGCGATCTCCCGCTGCTTTCCCCGCTGCGGGCGTGCAATTGAGGTGGGACATTTAGCCCCACCTCGGAAAAGTTCGAAGAGGCGCAGCGATATAAGACGGAAAAGTGCTGGAGGCTTACTGCCTCAGCACACGGGGTGAGGTCCCCTTCACCCGCCCGGTTACCCGGTCTCGACCGCGCTCACGCCCCGCGGACCTGACCCGACCCGACCCGACTTAGACTGACCTGCACTCCTCGCCCACCACTCACGCCGGTGGGCCTGGACCCGGGCACGACCCGTACCCGATTACCCGGCAGCTCTGGGAGAGCTTTCCCAAGAGTGGTTTCAGAGAGAGAGAGACGCGAGGGAGAGGGTAGAGTAGGTTTTGTCCTCTGACGTAAGCTCTGAAGTGTGCAGGAACAGGTGAAGAAGAAGGAAGCTGAGGAAGACACTGTAGCAACAGGCAGTTTAAGTCGTCTGATTTGGAAATCAGACGACGGCCTGAAGGGAAAAGAAGAAAGAAGGAGGGGCGATGTCCCTGACTGGAAAAAGAAAAGACGGAAGAAGGAGATCTGCAGAAAGAAAGAGCATCACCTCTGCAGAACGAAGAAGAAGAAGATCACCTCTGTAGAACAAAGAAGAAAGAAGGAGATCTGAAGAAAGAAAGAAAGAGCATCACCTCTGCAGAACGAAGAAGAAGAAGATCACCTCTGCAGAACAAAGAAGAAAGAAGGAGATCTGAAGAAAGAAAGAAGAGCATCACCTCTGCAGAACGAAGAAGAAGCAGATCTGAGACGAGGAGAAACAAAGAAAAAAAAGAGACACCACATTCTTTCTCTCTCTTTGTTTATTTTTGTAAAAGAAACATGTATATCTCTAGAATACAACTTGCTCCCTGAGTTCGACCTCGGGAACTCTTTTATTTTCCGAGTAAAAAATTTATATATTTGAAATGATGGCAATAACTGGCTATATTACAACGACATAACAATAAAACCTGGTTATCTCTCGAAGTCATCGTTGCTTATCAATTTGGCGCCGCTGCCGGGGAGCAACGGCTATTCTAGAGGTAAACATTCCTGTTTCTTTTTAATTTCTGATAATCTCCTCTCTTTTGTGCAGAAAACTACAGGAAATCAAGAAGACAAGCAACCGCACAACAACCACTCCGAGGACAGGTAAATTTTTTCCTCTCGCTATTAACCCCTAAAACTCAAAAGAAAGAAAAGAACAAGCAATATAGGGCTAACCTGTCTTCCATACTTAGTAACCATAAAAGTTGCATGTTTTCAACTCATTATTCCTGCACACTATTAAGGGTATTTAAGGGCTAACACATTCTTGCTTGAGCCCTAATTACCCAACAAAGAACTAACTGGACCAAGTAGAGCCAACATAAGATTCAACATTAGGGTTTTAGAGACACACTACTTAAATCAAGAATGGAGAAAATCCAAAAGAAGTGTGCCTAAACCATTGATTGAAAATACCTATTCAAAAGAAAACCTAAAACAATTGGCTCTCTAAACACTTGAACCCTAAAAGACAAGACCTAAAAGCTCTCAAAGAAAACAAGAGGTAAAGTTGACCCCTTGGGTCAACCAACCTTAAATTAGGTCACTCTTTGCACTTAAAAGACTAAAGTTCAAGTGAAACCTTAAGCACCCTGATCTTAAAATTGGTAGACTTAAGAGGTCAAGATCCCCATTCTGGTCTACCTGGAACCGCAGTGACAAGAGAGGTCGGGTGGGGGAAACCCTGTAACCCGTGGGGACGCTCTACCGTGTAGGGGTCTTCGCGGGACTCTCCCTCTCTGGCTGCCCAGGTAATTCTCAGGTGGACGATCTTTCTGATCAAGGGGTCCATCTGCCCCGAACCTCTATAGTCACCCAACATTTTTTGGGTGTCTTGATTGGGTCCAGCACCTGCTTATCTCATCCAGCCCTTCAGTACTTTGCAGGAGGTCCTTGAAACTTCCTATAGAAATTCACTCTCCCCGAGGCTAAGCCTCGGCTCCCTTGTTTTTGCAGAAATCATTCACATAGCCCCTCTTTCCTCTGATTCTGAACAAAGTCCCCTTCTTCCATTAATTCAAACTTCTGATTCTATCTTGATTCCACCACCTGATTCGAAGATGCAGCCTAATTACCTAGCAAGACTACAATGTAAAAAACCTGAATATCTGAGATCCATGAAAGATAGGATGATTGAGGATGCCCTTGAAATTTATGAAATCAAATATAAACCCTCAACACCAATAGGAAACATTCAGGTTGATGTTCCAACAACCACAGCTTTCATCATAAACTGTGCCCAAATTCTATTGACTGAAATTTCAAAAGGATCGACCCGAGATATGCTCATGACAGGATACATTGAGATGGAAAAATTACACCAATCTGAATACCTTCAATGCTTGACAAATCCTGTACTTTGGGAACAACACCAAGATGCCCTTATGAAACGGGTAGAAATGATGAAATCAGTAGAACAAATTATCAACCAGAAATACCCGTATACACCAGAAATAGAGGATGAACCATCTTGGAACATTATCCCAGATCTCGGGATTGAGGCACAAAGTGGTTGTGAAATCCCAACCCAGATAGAAGACAATGTTGAATCAGGTTGGGATATTGCAGGAGAACACAATGATAAGCCAAACTTAGACCATGAATTGCCAAGCCTAGAATTCCAAAACTCCTGCAATAATGAGATCACTACTGAACCTTTTGAGGGTATAAATTCCGCCCCTTATTTTGATAAGGTAGCCCTCGAAGGTTATTCGGACTTAGGTTCTAATAATTCTACCCACATCCTAAGCCTAGAACCTAGATCCGAAACTTATTGGGAAGATTATGAGGCCCCTTTTGAGAAAGATCAAATTTTTGCAGAATATGATTCCGGGCCTCTATTTGATGAATATCCCTCTCCAACATCTTCAGAAAATCTGATCGATTTTCCAGAAAACATGCCAATTTATGATACAGAAACTGAGGAGTTGGACGAGTTGGATTTTAATTGGGTCTATCCTACCAGCTTGGAGCTTGAGCCTAGACAAAATACCTTTTCGAGCCCAGAATTGACATATAGGCTAGACCCCAATCAGGCTGCTGATTCCACATCTGATGATTTTTGCTGTGGTGGAATTCATGATCATGAATCTCATTTTCGCCAACTCTCTGACAATTTCAAATCTGACTATAATTGCGGAGAGATTCCCCTTCCTGAACACGCCAGGCCTATCTACGACCTCAGTTCTCATGACTCTGACTCCGACTCTGAGGTCCTGATTCCCGAGATCACTGATAACACAGAATCATTCCTTTTCGATCCTCAGGAACCAAAAACAGAAAATGCCAAGAGTGATTGTAACCCAGAATCCAAATTTTTTCTCGAATCCAATTCCTTTCATCCTACAGACACTCTTCCGGCATTTGATAGTTACCCAGAGGACTCTCTACAGAAAACCACCTATCATCTGTTTCTAGAAGAGCCCTCGTACACAATGGCCACCTCGTCCGCACACACAGAACGGATCAAAACCTCTCCCAAACCCCGACCCGCAACCGGACTCAATTTCTATTCAGATTCACCTCTCACCGAGCCGATTGCATTTCCACATCGGGTTTCGAACATTGATCAGACTACATACCATGCTCTATCATTCTCTGATCACCCCTGTAGGGTTTCCGCATCATTCATTGATTATTCTACGGGTCCCTACTCTGACCAGGCTGATTCGACTCAGCCAAACCCTGCGTTTACACTTCCACATCCATCTGAGCTTCATAGTTTATGGTGGGTTCCACACCTTTTTATCCACATCTATCAACCCACCAGATTGATTAGGTTTGGGCTACATCATCAGCCTGTTGATCTGAACAAGCACCTGGTTGGACCAACCAGGCTCTTAATCAAGGTGCTTGTCTTACAAAACTCTGCTGATTTGACCATCCCCTCTCCATTGCATTTCCCGCTTGGCTGAAGGCATCAAATTTAGCGCTCAACGGGAGGCAACCCGTCATTCTCTTTGAAAACTTGAAACTTGTTCTGACACCTTTTTGCACTTAAAGCTCACACTTTAGGACAGCCGACTCCACCTCAGGTGCTTGCATCTGGGATTAGAAATCGTCCGCAACAGTCACCCCGACCCATTCACTCATCAAAACATCTGTCCTAATGTATGAACTAAATTAAATACAAACCCCTAGGTTACAATGAGGACATTGCAAATCTTAAGCATGGGGGGGGGGTATGAAAGTGCAAAACTTGTAAGAAAAGGTTTCAAACAAAAAAATTCACATATGCCAAAAACACCATAAAAATTAAAAATTTTTCGAAAAAGAATAAGAGGGAAAAGTGGAGAAGGAAATTTTGTGAAGAAGAAGGAGAAAAGAAACAAAAGGAAAAAAGGAGCACAAAATTATGAGAAAAAGGTGATAGTCATTAGTAAGGAACTAAGGAATTAGCCTAAGTTCTAGACCTCATTCAAGAAAATAACTGAAAAGTGCATAATGAGATTAGTAAGAATGCAAACCTTAGGCATTCTTGAATAGACTTTTAGTACCCATTAAGATCTGGACACTCCTCAAGAGGTTGAGGAAAATGAAAAGCTGAAGTATTAGGTCTAAGGCTTAGGGAGTATTCGGCCTCGTTAACTAATTTTTGGTTTACAAGACTCAATAACCTAAGCACCCTAACCTCACACACAGCCTGGTTCAGTAAGCGTAAAAATCAGAATCACGCAGAAGCGTCACAAAATTCTGAAAAGAACACCTAGAATAGGAGCGGCCGATCAACACAAGTTGATTTGGACGAGTTCCCAGCGCGGAGAGGCGGGAAATCCCCTCGAAGATGCGTAACAAAATATCATCTCCTCGGTGCTTGTCTCTTAGGATATTTACATATCCTACTGGGGGCATGTAAGCACTCTGCTGGTTCAGATTCCATGGATGGCATTATCCCGAAGTGTCAATTGCCAGGGTCTGGATTCGGCCACGGAACACCATGGATGGGATTATCTCGAAATCTCAATAGCCAGGGTTCCGGGGGTTGCCATGGGCGGTGCTATCTCGAAGCATCGATCGCCAGGAACCCTTGAGGATTGATGATGAGAGCAAGGAATCTGATACAGACCGTGTTGAAAAGCCAATCCTAGGCTAGAACTAAAAAGAAGAAAGAGAGAGAAAACTCTCCAAACAGAAAAACTTTCTATCTCTCTCTTACAAAACGCACTGCGAACTGAGCCAGGGCTAAAATCATTTCAAGCACGGGTGCTTTAACCATGAAGTCCATTAAACCTTAGGTTAGTTCTTATGGACCTTAAAAACCTTTGCTAAAAGACTGAGGCTAAGGCTAGACAGATTTGGATCTTGATTGGTACTAGAGTATCTTTTAGGCCTATGGTCAGCATTCTAACCTAATCTATGCTCAAATAAAAAAAAGGGGCACCCCGCTGCGGGCGCGCAATTGCGGTGGGACATTTAGTCCCACCTCGGAAAAGTCTGAAGAGGCACAGCGATATAAGACGCAAAAGTGCTGGAGGCTTACTGCCTCAGCACACGGGGTGAGGTCCCCTTCACCCGCCCGGTTACCCGGTCTCGTCCGCGCTCACGCCCCGCGAACCTGACCCGACCCGACCCGACTTAGACTGACCTGCACTCCTCGCCCACCACGCACGCCGGTGGGCCTGGACCCGGGCACGACCCGTACCCGATTACCCGGCAGCTCTGGGAGAGCTTTCCCAAGAGTGGTTTCAGAGAGAGAGAGACGCGGGGGAGAGGGTAGAGTAGGTTTTGTCCTCTGACGTAAGCTCTGAAGTGTGCAGAAACAGGTGAAGAAGAAGGAAGCTGAGGAAGACACTGTAGCAACAGGCAGTTTAAGTCGTCTGATTTGGAAATCAGACGACGGCCTGAAGGGAAAAGAAGAAAGAAGGGGGGGCGACGTCCCTGACTGGAAAAAGAAAAGACGGAAGAAGGAGATCTGCAGAAAGAAAGAGCATCACCTCTGCAGAACGAAGAAGAAGAAGATCACCTCTGCAGAACAAAGAAGAAAGAAGGAGATCTGAAGAAAGAAAGAAAGAGCATCACCTCTGCAGAACGAAGAAGAAGAAGATCACCTCTGCAGAACAAAGAAGAAAGAAGGAGATCTGAAGAAAGAAAGAAGAGCATCACCTCTGCAGAACGAAGAAGAAGCAGATCTGAGACGAGGAGAAACAAAGAAAAAAAAGAGACACCACATTCTTTCTCTCTCTTTGTTTATTTTTGTAAAAGAAACATGTATATCTCTAGAATACAACTTGCTCCTTGAGTTCGACCTCGGGAACTCTTTTATTTTCCGAGTAAAAAATTTATATATTTGAAATGATGGCAATAACTGGCTATATTACAACGACATAACAATAAAACCCGGTTATCTCTCGAAGTCATCGTTGCTTATCAATGCCCCCTTAGGGCTTGCCTTGGAGTACATCACCTTGGCAGAGCACTGCAAGGAAGGTGTTGAAGGACTCTTTTCAAGATTGGGAGCCACCAACCTTGGAGCAAGAAGCCCTCTTCTTCACCATCTATCTAGAGGATTTGTGTTTGCTTTTCTTGTTTGCAATTTTCTAGTAGTAGAAGCTTTCCTCTACTAGGCCTTTTTGTAAAACACTTTTTCATTTATCAAGTTGCCTTCTTTGCAAGTTTTCTTTATTTTGCATTTCTACTTGCTTGTCTTTAGCATTCTTCACTCCCTCTCCCTAATTATTCTAGGCCTCCACTTGCCTAGAGTGAGCTTAAGGAGAGGCTCTACTTGCCACATAGAAGTAGTATTTAAATTAAAGTGTAAATCACCTTTTCCGCCACCATTTCGCACGTTGTCTTAATCCAAAAACAAAAAAAATGATATACTGAAAAATACAAAAAAAGAAAGTTGAGATTGTATTCCAAGCAAGAGAATCACTATTGCAAACATATTGCCTCCTTGGACGACCCTAGATACTCCCCTATTGATGAGAACCTCATCATGAGCCATAACTAGCTCATTTTGACCTAATACAAAGAATAAAAGCTCCTACATATCTCAAGGAAAGGCTTAACTCAGAGAATTCTGAGTTTGAGAAGAAAACAAGTCATAAGGGGTAAAAATGCAATTTTACCAGTATAATCTGCATACAGGGTAATTCAGGGCCCAAACATAGGTCAAAGCAGCTTAATAAGAATAAAAGTGGGATGAGATGATCTAGCAAGGGCTACAGCACTTCCAAGAAACTAAATGATAATCTGTAACCCTAAAACAACCCACTTCAATTCACAAGGTTCGAGGCAAAGTAAAAATAGAATAAACCCTCTAAAATTCATAGAAAAATAATCTCTAGGGTTTAGAACCTTCAATTTGGCCTTCAGAACCCATTTTGACCTACATTGAGAACCATGCCCAATTAATAACTTAATTTGGGTTTTTGCGTAAATTGACCGGTCAAACAAGGTTTAATATAGAAATAAAATTCACCATCAGATTCCTTAGGTCCTAATTAATCATGTATAAAAACTTGAGCCTAAGAAGAAACCTCCTTGACCGACTTTACACTTTGTTCCTCATATATTTACTCTTTGGCCCTCAACTTTTGAACCCTCGCATTTTGGCCCCTAACTCTCCTTCGTTCTTTGCGATCAGGTCCCCCCTGCAAAACCTGCCAGCACCATGCTCCGGCGACCTTGCGCGGAGCATGGCGCCGCGCAGGGTGAGGGGGGGAGCCTGGCAGGTAAACCGGGGGTGCCCTGCGTCGTCAGCCGTCGCAGGGACACCCCCTGGTCGTTGTAACCCACCATACCGGCCGTGCGAACGCACAGACGGTATGGGTTTTTGTTTCCGGCCATCCTCCGGCGAGGGAGACACGTCGTCTCCCTCCGCCTTCCTCCCTGTTTTGATCCCTATAAATACCCCCCGTTGCTCCACTGACCGGGGTAGCTCGGGTCTGACGGAGAATACCCCCAACTTTCCTCTCTTCTCTCTCCGGCAGACGCTCACCAGCTCCGGCGGTTCCTCCCCCTTCTCCTCTTCGCTCTGCCGCAATACCAGCAGCAGAGACTTCCTCCCCTGCTCTTCCCGCGCCACGCCGCACCCAGCTGGCGCCTCTCCAGCTCTCTGCTCGCCGCCGCCCCTTTCCCTGAGCATCGTCTTCTCCGGCGACAGTCGATACGACTGTCGCCCTATTCCTCCCCCTTCGTCCCTGCAAGTAAGCTAGAACTACTCCCCTTCTTCTCCTCTTTCTTTCCCCGCCTTCAATTTATTCAATTAAGCCCTCGACCGACCCTGACCATCGTCACCCCCTTCGTCTCCGGCCACCCTCCGGCGAGATGCTCCCATCGCTCCACAGCCTCACACACCTCGCCGACCCTCACCGAACCTCCGCCTCATCACACTGAGCACCCCCCACCCCTTCACTGCCACTCCACACCTCCGTAACGCTTCCCCCAACAAACCCATCCTCCGACCCACAGTCCGACCTAGGGCAGCCCTTGCACGCCGCCCCACGCCTCGCCACCACCCACACGAGCTTCGCCGCACCCTGGCGAAGCTCCCGGCACTTTCTGATTAGGCCGAGAGGCCATTTTTCTGTGAACAGGACACCCGACCTCCGCCGCCATTGCCGTGCAGAAGGAGCTGCTTCCGCCTGCAGCTACAGGCGCGCCACGCTCAGCGCCACGCCCAGATTCGACTTCCAGGCCTTGCGAGGCGTTTCGACAAAACACCAGGCTCGCAGCTAAGACAGAAGGCTTCGCGTGACGCCGCGATCTCCCGCTGCTTTCCCCACTGCGGGCGCGCAATTGCGGTGGGACATTTAGTCCCACCTCGGAAAAGTCTGAAGAGGCGCAGCGATATAAGACGCAAAAGTGCTGGAGGCTTACTGCCTCAGCACACGGGGTGAGGTCCCCTTCACCCGCCCGGTTACCCGGTCTCGTCCGCGCTCACGCCCCGCGGACCTCACCCGACCCGACCCGACTTAGACTGACCTGCACTCCTCGCCCACCACGCACGCCGGTGGGCCTGGACCCGGGCACGACCCGTACCCGATTACCCGGCAGCTCTGGGAGAGCTTTCCCAAGAGTGGTTTCAGAGAGAGAGAGACGCGGGGGAGAGGGTAGAGTAGGTTTTGTCCTCTGACGTAAGCTCTGAAGTGTGCAGGAACAGGTGAAGAAGAAGGAAGCTGAGGAAGACACTGTAGCAACAGGCAGTTTAAGTCGTCTGATTTGGAAATCAGACGACGGCCTGAAGGGAAAAGAAGAAAGAAGGAGGGGCGACGTCCCTGACTGGAAAAAGAAAAGACGGAAGAAGGAGATCTGAAGAAAGAAAGAAGATCACCTCTGCAGAACTAAGAAGAAGAAGATCACCTCTGCAGAACAAAGAAGAAAGAAGGAGATCTGAAGAAAGAAAGAAGAGCATCACCTCTGCAGAACGAAGAAGAAGAAGATCTGAGACGAGGAGAAACAAAGAGAAAAAAAAAAGACACCAAATTCTTTCTCTCTCTTTGTTTATTTTTGTAAAAGAAACATGTATATCTCTAGAATACAACTTGCTCCCTGAGTTCGACCTCGAGAACTCTTTTCCGAGTAAAAAAATTTATATATTTGAAATGATGGCAACAACTGGCTATACTACGACGCTATAACGTTATAACCCTGCTGTCGAAGCCACCATTTTTGGCACCGTTGCCGGGGAGCAACAGCTATTCTAGAGGTAAACATTCCTGTTTCTTTTTAATTTCTGATAATCTCCTCTCTTTTGTGCAGAAAACTACAGGAAATCAAGAAGACAAGCAACCGCACAACAACCACTCCGAGGACAGGTAAATTTTTCCTCTCGCTATTAACCCCTAAAACTCAAAAGAAAGAAAAGAACAAGCAATATAGGGCTAACCTGTCTTCCATACTTAGTAACCATAAAAGTTGCATGTTTTCAACTCATTATTCCTGCACACTATTAAGGGTATTTAAGGGCTAACACATTCTTGCTTGAGCCCTAATTACCCAACAAAGAATTAACTAGACCAAGTAGAGCCAACCTAGGATCCAACACTAGGGATTTAGAGACACACTCCTTAAGCAAGAATTGAGAAAACCAAATGAAGTGTGCCCAAGCCCTTGTCTGAAAATACCTATTCAAAGAAAACCTAAAACAATTGGCTCTCTAAACACTTGAACCCTAAAAGAAAGGACCCAAAAAGCTCTCAAAGGAACAAGAGGTAAAGTTGACTCCTTGGGTCAACCAACCTTAAAATTAGGTCACTTTCTCACTCAAAATACCTAAGAGTTCAAGTGTAACTTTAAGCACCCTGATCTTAAGCTAAAATTGGTAGACTTAAGAGGTCAAGATCCCCATTTTGGTCTACCTGGACCTGCAGTGACAAGAGAGGTCGGGTGGGGGAAACCCTGTAACTCGTGGGGATGCTCTACCGTGTAGGGGTCTTCGCGGGACTCTCCCTCTCTGGCTGCCCAGGTAATTCTCAGGTGGACGATCTTTCTGATCAAGGGGTCCATCTGCCCCGCACCTCTATAGTCACCCAACACATTTTTGGGTGCCATGATTGGGTCCAGCACCTTCTAAACTTACCTCTTCCAACTGTGCATGTACGGAAGGTGGTCTCTAAGACCACCCTTAAGACCTCCTTTAGAAATTCGCTCTCGTCAAGGCCAAGCCTCGACGCCCGTGTTTGTGCAGAAACACCCTCACATTATTCTCTCTTCTGATTCAGAACCAAGTTCTTCTTCTTCCCCCATCATGGCTCAGCCAGTTGAGGAAGAAAATAATCTGGAACACCAGCTCCAGCGACTCAATGACCTCTTCCAAAACTTCGTGCACCCACCACAGCGTCCTATGATGCGGGACCACTACAATCCTGCTGCGGTGGCCATTGAGCCTCGAGTCAGAATCCCGACTGGAGGACCTGATTCCGAACTAAAGCCCAACATGATTCATGCTATACCTAAATTCCATGGGCTTAATTCTGAAGATCCCTTCCAGCACATCAAACAACTAAAGCATCTGGCCCACACTTTTGGATCAGATGCGCAAAATCGGGATATTCTTCTCATGAAGATGTTCTCCTTTTCTCTTATGGACAAGGCCGCCCATTGGTATCAAACTCAGACCCGGCCGATCAACACTTGGGAAGAACTTCAATCCGAGTTTTTGAAAAAGTTCTTTCCCGTTGGTCGGACCAACGCCTTGCGCCATCAGATTACACACTTCACTCAACAATCAGGAGAACCTCTCCATGAGGCATGGGATCGTTTTCAGGATCTCATGAGAAAGTGCCCCCATCACGGAGTTCCTAAATGGGAACAAGTCCAATCTTTTTACCAGGGACTCCGTGAGGACATCCGCCTTTTCGTCAATGCAACTTGCGGAGGAAACATCATGGGTCAACATGAAGACACCGTATGGGAGATTCTCGAAAACATGTGCGAGAACTCCATCAACAATGACTCCATGGGACTATTCGACAGGACGAATACCCGCGCAGCGACGAATCTTAAGGGAGCACATGAGACGCAGGGCCTGTCCGCATCAGTCGACCTGGAATTAATGGCCAGTCGATTGGACAAGGTCTCAATCATTGAAAAGAAGGTGGATGAGCTGACTCAGCACTTGCAGCGAGCCACCTCCGCGCGTAACTCCTTTGCACAACCTCCTTCCACACAGGAGACTGTGCAAAACATCCTCCACCGATCTTCCCCTGGGATGGATCCATATCCATCCCCATCTGATTCTTGGACTGGAAGATCATCCGATCCTTTCTACACCAGCCGGGGGAACTCCATTCCTCCTTTCCCTGATTCTCAGGAGGTTCCTCAGACCTGCGAGGACCTCAACGCCATCCAGAATGACCCATTCTCCAACACTTACAACCCTGGATGGCGAAACCATCCCAATTTTCAGTGGGCGGGAAATTTCCAAACCCAAAGACCACCTTTTCAGTCCCGCCCACAGCCCTCTCGTCACTACCAGCCGCCTCAGCCTCGGCCCAACCCTACTTATCCATCAGGGCCAAATCAAGATCAAATGTCCTTAATCCTTCAGACTCTGGCTGACATTCAAAAAACGAATGCGGCTATTCAGAAACAGCACAAGGATGAGCTTACAGAAGTTAAAACTCAACTGGCCCAGTTGGCAAATTCTCGCCAACCAGGCACACTCCCTTCCCAACCTCTTCCTAACCCAAATAACGTGCCAACCCAGAAGCGCGTTATGAATCCAAATTTAGGCCACGCCCAATGGATTTATCAGGCTCCTACTGCTCCATCTCCAGACGAGATGGAAGCCTCAACTTCTTATGCGGGATTTCAGCAGCAGCCACCCCTCCTACCAAACCCAAACCAAAATCAGGCCGGATTAAATTCTGTAACAACACGTAGTGGTAAAACAACTCAAGACCCGCATTATCCAAACCACTCCCAGCCTGATAACCATGACCCTAGGATAGTTATCCAAGGTACCGCTGTTCCAGATCCACAACCTGGACCTATCCTAGAAGAACCAACCAAGATCCCGTTTCCCGAGGCCCTGACCAAGGGAAAGAAGACCACCAAACCCGTGGCCCCTGAGGAGGACCTGGTCAAGCTCTTTGAGCAGGTCCACATAAACATCCCCTTAATGGATGCAATCCGCCACGTACCAGCTTACGCACGATTTTTAAAGAATATATGTACACCCCAGCATAAGCCGCGAACCAAGGGAGGGAGCCCAATTGTTCTGTCAGAACAAGCCAGCTCTGTAATCCACAGTAGACTCCCACCCAAGGCAAAAGATCCTGGAACTCCCCTGATTTCCTGTAAGATAGGTGGTGCCCAATTTGATAGAGCATTGTTAGACTTGGGTGCATCCATAAACCTGATACCCACATCCTTACTTGACCATCTAGAAGAATCTGAGCTGAAAACAACCGAGGTGACATTACAATTAGCAGATCGATCTATAAAGTCACCAAAAGGGATTCTCGAAGATGTTATCGTGAGAGTACGGGATTTCTATTTTCCAGTGGACTTTATAGTCTTAGATATGGATGCACCTGAGAACCCTAGGGATACACCAATCATTCTAGGGAGACCTTTCTTGGCTACTGCTAGAGCCAACATCAGCTGTGAGGAGGGCCAAATAGAGCTTAAGTTTGGAGATCAAACATTGAAAATTGATATATTTAAGGCCCAACAAGGAATTAATTGCGGCGTCATCGAACAAATTTGTGACATCAAGACTTTGGTTTGTGAATCACACCTCCAGAATGACTCGATTATGCCTCATCAACCACAGAAGGATCTTGACCCGCAAACAGAGGAGTCGAATCCAGATATGAACAACCCAGTAACTCCCACCCTTGAACCTCACATCTATACTGAACCACCCGCTGCTGCTGAAAACCCCATCCTCGAACTGAAACCCCTTCCTGCTCACTTGAAATACGTATTTTTGGTTTCTAATCAGACCTTTCCTGTGATTATCAATTCCAACCTCAGTCCTGAACAGGAATCCCGTCTGATTATTGTCCTCCAGCAACATCGCAGAGCCATCGGATGGACTCTCGATGATCTGACTGGAATAAGTCCCTCTTATTGTACTCATCATATCTATTCAGAAGAGGGCACACGACCTTCTCGTGAAATGCAGAGACGCTTAAACCCCAATCTGCAGGAGGTCGTGAAAAAGGAGATCATCAAATGGTTAGATGCCGGAATCATCTACCCGATCTCCGATAGTCGTTGGGTGAGCCCAATTCAGGTCGTGCCCAAGAAGGCAGGACTCACCACTATAACGACTGAGACCGGAGAAATCATTCCTACCCGATTAGCCAACTCGTGGAGAGTCTGTATAGATTACCGTCGACTCAATTCCTCCACGAAGAAGGATCATTTCCCACTACCCTTCATTGATCAAATTCTCGAAAAACTAGCGGGAAATAGGTTCTTCTGCTTTCTTGACGGGTACTCCGGTTATAACCAGGTGGCAATCCATCCTGAGGACCAAGAAAAGACCACGTTCACCTGCCCCTTCGGAACATATGCTTTCCGAAGGATGCCTTTCGGTCTTTGCAATGCACCCGCTACTTTTCAGCGATGCATGCTTGCCATATTCTCAGATATGGTAGGTGATTATCTGGAAGTCTTCATGGATGACTTTTCAGTTTTCGGAGCATCATTCGACGATTGCCTCCAACACTTGGTCCAGATACTCAGGCGGTGCATCGATGTGAATTTGGTTCTTTCCTGGGAAAAGAGCCATTTCATGGTGCCTGAGGGAATTGTCCTGGGACACTCAATTTCGGAGAAAGGTATCCAAGTGGATCGAGCTAAGGTTAATCTGATTTCTCACCTTCCTATGCCTAGCTCGATCAGGGACATCCGATCCTTTTTAGGGCATGTCGGTTTTTATCGACGATTTATCCCTGATTTTTTAAAAATCGCACGCCCCCTGACCACTCTTCTCTCCAAGGATGTTCCCTTCGAAATCTCCAAGGAATGCACTCAAGCATTTGAAATCCTGCGTGACCGAGTCACCCAAGCCCCGATCCTACAGTCCCCTGATTGGTCTCAACCCTTTGAGATCATGTGTGATGCATCCGACTTCGCTGTAGGAGCGGTTTTGGGACAGAAAATTGACAAGAAACCTGTGGTCATTTACTACGCCAGCAAAACACTCGATGAGGCTCAGCGTAACTATACGGTTACTGAGAAAGAGCTGCTAGCTGTAGTATTTGCCCTAGAAAAGTTCAGATCATACCTTCTGGGTTCCCGTGTCATCATATACTCGGATCACACAGCTGTGAGGCATCTCCTTGCAAAGAAGGACGCGAAACCTCGATTAATCCGATGGATCTTGCTGTTGCAAGAATTTGACCTTGAGATTCGCGACAAAGCGGGAAAGCAAAACGTGGTAGCTGATCACTTGTCCCGTCTTCCTTCTGAAATAATTGACCCTTTCGGACCCATCACTGAGCATTTTCCCGATGAGCACCTGCTGACTATTGGTACTAGCCTTCCATGGTTTGCTAATATAGTAAATTACTTGGCATCTCATCAGACCCCGTCCGATTGGCCGAAGGCCAAGAAAGACAAATTACGCTCCGATGCCAAGTATTACATTTGGGAAGACCCGTACCTCTTCCGCATAGGTGCCGATCAGATCATCCGGAGATGTGTCCCGGAAGGGGAATTCAACAGTATCCTCTCTTTCTGCCATGACCAGGCATGCGGTGGCCATTTTGCCGGGCATAAAACCGCATCAAAAGTCCTCCAGTGCGGCTTTTACTGGCCCACACTGTTCAAAGACGCATACAATCACTGCAAGGCATGCAGTCGTTGCCAGACTTTGGGCAACATGAGCCATCGCGACATGATGCCTATGCAACCGATTCTAGTATGCGAAATCTTTGATGTTTGGGGGATTGATTTTATGGGTCCCTTTCCTGTTTCGGATGGTTTCGAATACATTCTGTTGGCTGTGGACTACGTGTCCAAATGGATCGAAGCCATACCAACCCGAACCTGTGATCACAAAATCGTTCTCAAATTCATTCATCAACACATTTTCTCAAGGTTCGGGATTCCTCGTGCAATAATCTCTGATGGGGGGACCCATTTCACAAATGCTCAGTTTAGGTCACTGATGACCAAATACGGGGTGTCTCACCGAATCTCTACTCCTTACCACCCCCAAACTAATGGTCTAGCTGAGCTGTCCAATCGGGAGATCAAGAAAATCCTGCAAGTCACTGTTCGACCTGACAGGAAGGACTGGTCGTCCCGACTTCCAGAAGCACTGTGGGCCTATAGGACCGCCCACAAAACCCAATTAGGCATGTCTCCCTTTAGACTGGTGTACGGAAAGGCATGCCACCTTCCCGTCGAACTGGAGCATAAAGCCTATTGGGCAGTACGGAACTGTAATCTAGATCTTTCCAAGGCTGGGACCCACAGAAAACTCCAAATAAGCGAGATCGATGAATTACGCATAGACGCGTACGAGAACTCACAAATCTACAAGGAGCGGGTTAAAGCCTTCCACGACAAACACATCTCGAGAAAGATCTTTCATCCTGGTCAAAAGGTCCTACTCTTTGATACCCGACTCAAACTCTTCCCAGGAAAACTGAGATCTAAGTGGGTCGGACCATATTTGGTCCGACAGGTTTTTGGAAATGGAGCAATCGAAATCAGTCCACTCAGCCACGATTCTGAACCTTTCATCGTGAACGGTCAGAGACTCAAGCCGTTCATTGATGTATCTTCTACTGATTTGGCTGAGACATCTTATATCCTCCTTTCCCCTTGAGCTTATTACGCCCAGCCGATGGCGTAAAACTCAGCGCTTAACGGGAGGCAGCCCGTCATTCTCTTTAAAAACCTGAAACTTGTTCTGACACCTTTTAGCACTCGAAGTTCACCCTTGTAGACAGCCGACCCCAACTCAGATGCTTGCATCTGGGATTTGAAATCGTCCGCAAAAATTCAACCCGACCCATCCACTCATCCAAATTTCTGTCTTAAGGAATGAACTAAGACCCCCTAGGTTACAATGAGGACATTGCAAATCTTAGGCATGGGGGGGTATGAAAGTGCAAAACTTGTAAGAAAAGGTTTCAAACAAAAAAATTCACATATGCCAAAAACACCATAAAAATTAAAAAAATTTTTCGAAAAAGAATAAGAGGAAAAGAGGAGAAGGAAATTTTGTGAAGGAGAAAAGAAACAAAATGAAAAAGGAGCACAAAATTATGAGAAAAAGTGATAGTCATTAGTAAGGAACTAAGGAATTAACCTAAGTTCTAGACCTCATTCAAGAAAAGTGCACAAAGAGATTAGTAAAGAATGCAAACCTTAGGCATTCTTGAATAGACTCTTAGTACCCATTAAGATCTGGACACTCCTCAAGAGGTTGAGGAAAATGAAAAGCTGAAGTATTAGGTCTAAGGCTTAGGGAGTATTCGGCCTCGTTAACTAATTTTTGGTTTACGGGACTCAGTAACCTAAGCACCCTAACCTCACACACAGCCTGGTTCAGTAAGCGTAAAAATCAGAATCACGCAGAAGCGTCGCAAAATTCTGAAAAGAACACCTAGAATAGGAGCGGCCGATCAACACAAGTTGATTTGGACGAGTTCCCAGCGCGGAGAGGCGAGAAATCCCCTCGAAGATGCGTAGCAAAATATCATCTCCTCAGTGCTTGTCTCCTAGGATATTTACAAATCCTACTGGGGGCATGTAAGCACTCTGCTGGTTCAGATTCCATGGATGGCATTATCTCGAAGTGTCAATTGCCAGGGTCTGGATTCGGCCACGAAACACCATGGATGGGATTATCTCGAAATCTCAATAGCCAGGGTTCCGGGGGTTGCCATGGGCGGTGCTATCTCGAAACATCGATCGCTAGGAACCCTTGAGGATTGATGATGGGAGCAAGGAATCTGATACAGACCGTGTTGAAAAGCCAATCCTAGGCTAGAACTAAAAAGAAAAAGAGAGAGAAAACTCTCCAAACAGAAAAACTTTCTATCTCTCTCTTACAAAACGCACTGCGAACTGAGCCAGGGCTAAAATCATTTCAAGCACGGGTGCTTTAACCACGAAGTCCAATAAACCTTAGGTTAGTTCTTGTGAACCTTAAAAACCTTTGCTAAAAGACTGAGGCTAAGGCTAGACAGATTTGGATCTTGATTGGTACTAGAGTACCTTTTAGGCCTATGGTCAGCATTCTAACCTAATCTATGCTCAAATAAAAAAGGGCACTTATCTAAAACTATTAAAAACTTCATGGTCTAGAACAAGGGTTGAAACCTTAAGTTTTTGCTAAGGGACTAGCAAAAGGTAGGCATGGGGGTATGATGAGAACCTCATCATGAGCCATAACTAGCTCATTTTGACTTAATACAAAGGATAAAAGCTCCTACATATCTCAAGGAAAGGCTTAACTCAGAGAATTCTGAGTTTGAGAAGAAAATAAGTCATAAGGGGTAAAAATGCAATTTTACCAGTATAATCTGCATACAGGGTAATTCAGGGCCCAAACATAGGTCAAAGCAGCTTAATAAGAATAAAAGTGGGATGAGATGATCTAGCAAGGGCTACAGCACTTCCAAGAAACTAAATGATAATCTGTAACCCTAAAACAACCCACTTCAATTCACAAGGTTCGAGGCAAAGTAAAAATAGAATAAACCCTCTAAAATTCATAGAAAAATAATCTCTAGGGTTTAGAACCTTCAATTTGGCCTTCAGAACCCATTTTGACCTACATTAAGAACCATGCCCAATTAATAACTTAATTTGGGTTTTTGCGTAAATTGACCGGTCAAACAAGGTTTAATATAGAAATGAAATTCACCATCAGATTCCTTAGGTCCTAATTAATCATGTATAAAAACTTGAGCCGAAGAAGAAACCTCCTTGACCGACTTTACACTTTGGTCCTCATATATTTACTCTTTGGCCCTCAACTTTTGAACCCTCGCATTTTGGCCCCTAACTCTCCTTCATTCTTTGCGATCAGGTCCCCCCTGCAAAACCTGCCAGCACCATGCTCCGGCGACCTTGCGCGGAGCATGGCACCGCGCAGGGTGAGGGGGGGGGACCTGGCAAGTAAACCGGGGGTGCCCTGCGTCGTCAGCCGTCGTAGGGACACCCCCCTGGTCGTTGTAACCCACCATACCGGCCGTGCGAACGCACGGACGGTATGGGTTTTTGTTTCCGGCCATCCTCCGGCGAGGGAGACACGTCGTCTCCCTCCGCCTTCCTCCCTGTTTTGATCCCTATAAATACCCCCCATTGCTCCACCGACCGGGGTAGCTCGGGTCTGACGGAGAAAACCCCCAACTTTCCTCTCTTCTCTCTCCGACAGACGCTCACCAGCTCCGGCGGTTCCTCCCCCTTCTCCTCTTCGCTCTGCCGCAATACCAGCAGCAGAGACTTCCTCCCCTGCTCTTCCCGCGCCACGCCGCACCCAGCTGGCGCCTCTCCGGCTCTCTGCTCGCCGCCGCCCCTTTCCCTGAGCATCGTCTTCTCCGGCAACAGTCGATACGACTGTCGCCCTGTTCCTCCCCCTTCGTCCCTGCAAGTAAGCTAGAACTACTCCCCTTCTTCTCCTCTTTCTTTCCCCGCCTTCAATTTATTCAATTAAGCCCTCGACCGACCCTGACCATCGTCACCCCCTTCGTCTCCGGCCACCCTCCGGCGAGATGCTCCCATCGCTCCACAGCCTCACACACCTCGCCGACCCTCACCGAACCTCCGCCTCATCACACTGAGCACCCCCCACCCCTTCACTGCCACTCCACACCTCCGTAACGCTTCCCCCAACAAACCCATCCTCCGACCCACAGTCCGACCTAGGGCAGCCCTTGCACGCCGCCCCACGCCTCGCCACCACCCACACGAGCTTCGCCGCACCCTGGCGAAGCTCCCGGCACTTTCTGATTAGGCCGAGAGGCCATTTTTCTGTGAACAGGCCACCCGACCTCCGCCGCCATTGCCGTGCAGAAGGAGCTGCTTCCGCCTGCAGCTACAGGCGCGCCACGCTCAGCGCCACGCCCAGATTCGACTCCCAGGCCTTGCGAGGCGTTTCGACAAAACACCAGGCTCGCAGCTAAGGTAGAAGGCTTCGCGTGACGCCGCGATCTCCCGCTGCTTTCCCCGCTGCGGGCGCGCAATTGCTGTGGGACATTTAGTCCCACCTCGGAAAAGTCTGAAGAGGCGCAGCGATATAAGACGCAAAAGTGCTGGAGGCTTACTGCCTCAGCACACGGGGTGAGGTCCCCTTCACCCGCCCGGTTACCCGGTCTCGTCCGCGCTCACGCCCCGCGGACCTCACCCGACCCGACCCGACTTAGACTGACCTGCACTCCTCGCCCACCACGCACGCCGGTGGGCCTGGACCCGGGCACGACCCGTACCCGATTACCCGGCAGCTCTGGGAGAGCTTTCCCAAGAGTGGTTTCAGAGAGAGAGAGACGCGGGGGAGAGGGTAGAGTAGGTTTTGTCCTCTGACGTAAGCTCTGAAGTGTGCAGGAACAGGTGAAGAAGAAGGAAGCTGAGGAAGACACTGTAGCAACAGGCAGTTTAAGTCGTCTGATTTGGAAATCAGACGACGGCCTGAAGGGAAAAGAAGAAAGAAGGAGGGGCGACGTCCCTGACTGGAAAAAGAAAAGACGGAAGAAGGAGATCTGAAGAAAGAAAGAAGATCACCTCTGCAGAACTAAGAAGAAGAAGATCACCTCTGCAGAACAAAGAAGAAAGAAGGAGATCTGAAGAAAGAAAGAAGAGCATCACCTCTGCAGAACGAAGAAGAAGAAGATCTGAGACGAGGAGAAACAAAGAGAAAAAAAAAAGACACCAAATTCTTTCTCTCTCTTTGTTTATTTTTGTAAAAGAAACATGTATATCTCTAGAATACAACTTGCTCCCTGAGTTCGACCTCGAGAACTCTTTTCCGAGTAAAAAAATTTATATATTTGAAATGATGGCAACAACTGGCTATACTACGACGCTATAACGTTATAACCCTGCTGTCGAAGCCACCACCTATCTAGGAATATAAATTTAAGAGAGAAAGCGGATTTACGTGTTACAACGGCCTAATTAACAAGCCGCGTATTTTCGCTATCATCTAGCTCTTCTTCCTCAAAATCCTAGCTCCCTCTACCTCCAAACCTACTCCCTGCTAGCTAAGCTAGCTTAGCTTAGCTAAGACCACCTCCATGGCACCAAAAACCTAACCCTAACTCACCCAACTTGACTCCACCTCACAACCCTACTAAGCTCCACCAACTAGCCACCTAAGCTTCCCTACTCCTAACCTACTTTTGGTGCCAACAATAGACACCCCTTGGCCCCTCAACCACCACCAAAAGACACCATTTTTTGGTGCCAAAAATCACCTATAACCACCCCACAATTTCCCTCCAAAAACCCTCCATGTCAACCATACGCACACCCTTCAACCCAATCTCCACCATCCAAATTTCCCGCCAAAACCTACCCTTCTAGAAACCCTACTTTGGGTGCCAAAATGGAAGCACCCTTACACCCATGAACATCCACCAAAGGGTGGATTCCACCCATAACCACCACCTCCCAAATCCCTTGAGATGGCACCAACTCTTAGTGGCCATAGGATCACCTAACTACCTTCACCATCCAATCCTAACCCTACGTCCAAAGGTCATACCAACCCCTTCCTCCATTCTTATATCTACCCCCCTTAACCACCACCATAATCTCATCTCTTCCATTAGTTAAGTCCACCATTACTCTACCTAAACTCACGACCAAGGAGAAGAAGAGGAGAAGAGCAAGGGGGAAACCACCCGCCCCCTTGGTGCCTTCTTTCTCCATCTTCGTATCACTTTTGCCATGCCAAAGGAGGAGGAGAACTTCTACTAGAGGGGACGACTGGGCAAGAGGAGGAGCAAGGTGGTTGACACCCACCTTGGAGGATAGCTTTGAGGAGGACTACGAGAAGAAGCCAAGGAGAACTCTTTTCAAGTGTAGGGCAACCACACTTTGAGCAAGAGCCATCTTAAAGCTTCTACTGGAGGATCCCTCTCTTCTTCATTTTTATTTTATCTTTGTATTAGATAGTTTAGTTTCTCAATTTTGTTAGGAAGCATTCCTCTACATGTACTCCATTTACTAGCAATACAAATTTCACTTTACCTTCTACTTCAAGTTTTCTAGTTAGTATGTATTTGCTTGTAGTTAATTAGTAGAGCACACTCTTCTTTTCTAATTACCCTAGGAGCACTTGCCTAGGGTGAACTTAAAAGAGAAGACTTCTTCTTGTCACTTAGGTTTAGTGATAGGCTTAATCTTTAGTTCATCTTTGCAACAAGATACTGTTAATCGCTCTGAATCAGATTTTAAAATCAATGCGTTGTAGTATAGATTGAATCAGCGTGAAAAACAAATATAATTTATACTTGAATAGAATCCAAGGTCAATCATTGGGAGCAAATAGGAATTCACGTGCTAATCTCAACAATTAATGTAAATGAGCACATAATTTGAGTTAAAGATATAAGAAATTGCAATCAGAATTATTTCAGAATGATATAGCAATAATGTCAAGTATCAATGTGTAAAAAGAATAAAGTAAAATGGTTATTTGAATCACCAATTACCCCTCACAATAATTTCAAATATCTCAATAGTATCAACCAAGGAAATAAAGCCTCAAATGTATGCAATCAGACGACGGAGGCTTGTATCATACAACCTAAACAATAGGTGCTATAGTGCTAGGGAAGCATTGTTCTTCTTCTTCCTCTTCTCTTCTTTCTTTCCTTCTACTTCTGCTCTTCTTTCTCTCTTTGGCTTTCCTTCTTCAGCTTCTCTCCTCTTCTCACGACTAAGTGTCACACAGGTACCAGTGAGAGCAAAACCCTCCCCTGCCCCACGTGCTCTCTCTCCTTTCTCTCTCTGGGATCCGCCCTCCAAGGGCCACAGTATCAGGCAATCAGATTTGGATCTAAGCGCACCCGGGACTAGGGCTGCAGGCGTGATCGCAGCCGAGGAGTGAAGACGGGTTAGGCGGGTCGGGTCAGCGCCAGGCCTGCAGGGGACAGGTCACAGGCAAGGAGCAGGTGAAGGGTGAGTGGGGACCTCACCCCCTATGTTTAGTTGAGGCAATAAGCTCGTATGACTTTTTCAATTTATGCGGTGTTGTGCCCTCATAGATTTCCAAGGTGGGACTAAATGTCCCACCCTCCTCGCACAAGCGTCTATGGCTGGATTGCATTCTCAATCGGGGCAGCTATTGAGGGTAGAGCATCTAATCGAGGCCTGGAGCATAGCTACGTCACCTGAAGGTGTCGCCTGGAGCTGCAAGTGTCAAAGATAGCTTCAAGCTTCCTTCGAAGCTCTGTTAATGGCGGTGGAGGAACGAACACCTAAAATCCAAAATACAGCCTCTTGACCTTGTTAAATAGGTTCAGGAGCTTCGCCGTAGGGTGTGGAGTGTGTTGGTGGTGGCTATGTGGTGGATGGTCGTGCATGGTGGCCGAACAGTAACGAAAAGTGAAGTGCGAAGGTGGGTAGGTCGACAGAGGGTTTAAAGGGGCAATAAACCTAACTAGGTTAGGGCTTTTGCTCCTGTGATTGAGGCAGAGGTCGTGGGCTAGTTGGCGAAGTGTTTGGAGTAGTGAAGTGAGCGGAGGGCTTCACCGGATGAGTGACCAGAGTAGAGGAAGATGACGGTGTTTGGCGGTGTGGAGGGTTTGTTTTTGGGTTTTTGGGGTGTAAAACTAACCTAAGAGAACTAAGGATCTAATCTAACCTTAATTTAATAGACGACAGGGGGAGAATGGCATCGACGTTGGTAGGCTGGCACCAGGGAAGAAGATGCTCCGGTAGAGGGGGACGGCGACGACGACGGAGAAAGAGTGACGGCGGCTAGTATTGCATGAAGCAAAGGAAGGTGAGGAAGAAGAATCTAGCGCTGGTATTGCGGTCATACGACGGGAGGAGTTGGAGGGAGTCGCTGGAGCTTGAGGAGCTAATCAGCCGAAATATGAGAGAGGAATTTGGGGATTTTCTAGCCGAAATCGAGTCTGAGGAACTCGGCCTGATCTGGGGAGTCTTTTATAGGGCTCTAGAGGTCAACTTGAGCTTGGGAAGCAAGCTTTGCAAGCCAGGATTAGGAAGGTTTTTGGGCTAATGACTGGATTCAATGGAAAGAGGACTCCTCAAGGAATCTCCCTTCCAATTTTGGAAGGGATTGATTGATCAAGGAAGGAGTTCTCTTCAATC
This sequence comes from Thalassia testudinum, assembly GCA_037157565.1. NCBI lineage: Eukaryota > Viridiplantae > Streptophyta > Magnoliopsida > Alismatales > Hydrocharitaceae > Thalassia > Thalassia testudinum. The sequence continues at coordinate 33,190,595 of JAZHRO010000036.1, forward strand.
AAAGATTACCGGAGTTGTAGAATTAGGATTTCATAGTGGCAGGGGACTTTTTGTGAAAATGATGAGAAAGCTAGGGGCTATTTGTGAGAAATTCAAAAGTTAGGGGCATGAGCGTGAGATAAAAGAATCAAACAGGATTAAATTGCAAACTAGGTCAAGACAATCTCAAATTAGGCCCAAATTTTGGTAAAAACCTAATTTAGACCTAAGGAATCCAATGGTGAAGTTAAATTTTGGTTTTGACCTAGTTTGTCTAGGTAATTTGCATAATTACCCAAATTAGGGCAAAAGTCTGTCTGTGGCTTTATTTTAGGTCAAGACGGGTTCCAATGGTCAAATTGAAGGTACCAAACCCTAGATAATATTTTTATATGAATTTTAGAGGATTTAAGTGAATTTTATCCTGACCAAAACCTTATTTAATTAAGCAGGTCTATTTTTAAGGTTTTAGATATCATTTAATTCTCAAAACACGTGAAAATCCTTTTCTGTCTGTACTAACACACTTGTTAGACTTTTAAGATCATTTGACCTTTGATTAACCCTTGGAGAAATCCACGGTTATTCTGCATTCATGATATGATGGTAAAATTGTAGTTTTAACCCTATTTTCTTATCTTTCTCTCAAAATGGTTATGCAATGAATTAGGGCTCTCTGGCAGTTATGTAGGAGCATTTAATGACTTAATCAGATCAAATTGAGCTAGTTATGGCTCATGATGGTGTTCCCATCAGATACCCGATTGTTTCTAAAAACCCTAAAAACAACAAAATGAGAAATACAAAAATACGTGTGTTGATTTGAGAGGTGACAGAGAGAACCATCTTTGTGATTAAAAAATTGGCATCCTTGAACAACCTTAGATATTCACCCTATTTAGGTTATAAATTTAAGAGTTGATTGATTTTACATGTCTCAATGACAAAAACCCACTTTTAACAAACCGTGTAAATCGCTATCACTACTCAGATATTGGTTCCTTTGATTGACTAGGTTGGGTATGGGCTGGGATGGTAAATGTCCTGTAGGTCTCTGGGTCAAAGTAATCACAACTTGATTATGGAGATTGTTAATAACACAGGTTACTTCTGTTATCTTGCTTTGCATTCCCTACTGGGCATTGGTATCTTCTTAGGATGGCCCAGGTTGATAGAAGGTCTAATTTAAACCATACCCTCCAAACGGTTTTTGTTGTTGGTGAGGAATCGGATTGGTCCAGGAGTGAGTCGGGTATTTCCTCCAATTAGAGGAATATTTAAATTGCTCCTGGTGGGTGGAGATATTTTTAGTTGGGTTTTAATTTGGATGTGTATAATTCCTCGGTGAACCATAGAAAGCCTTAGAATATTGATTATACTCAGTAGGGTAGTGTTCAAATTATGCAATTTTTCTCTCTTTGGGATGTTAGATGGGGTAAGATGTGGAGCCCATGGAGCTTGGGTAGGTTTGGCAAGTCTCCCTTGGTTGGCTAGGTTTGTTATAGCCCTAGTCAACTGTTGTTGATTAGCTAGTAGCTGAGCCATCTGCTCAACTATCATGGAGTAGAGATGAGGTTGGGGGGCTTGATTAGGTAACTCCAAGGTAGGTAGATGGGGGATGGAAAAATTAGCATGCGAGTAAGATGTTGGGTTCGAGGACTTATTTTGCTTTTCCATTTTTTAAAATGCAAAGAAGTGGAAGAATGCAGGAAAAGTCTTTTTGTGTCGGGGCAAAATCAAGTGGTCCCTCCAAGTGTGGAGTTTGGGATCGCCGCTCGTGTAATAAGGGAAGAAATAGGGAGGAGAGGATGGAGAGATGAGAGAAGTGTGCAATCAATCAACAAAATTCTACACCTAACTTAAATGTGACTCCTTAAAAATTAACCTAAGACTTGGTCTATCTAGGAAATAAGAAATCAATAGTGGATATGCATTCCCTCAAAAAATTTGGTTAAGATGAATAAGGGGAGGGTTGGGCCCAATCATGCCCCAGGAAAATCACTGAGGGCTTGTATAAACCTGCGCCTGGTCGTTTAACATGGACCCTCGGCCTGGCACCAGATATAGATGAAGGAATTGATACGTACTATAGAAAACTTAAAACTTAGGTAGCAAGCCTAAGTTTGATGAAATCTTAGGGGTCAAATTGCTATAAAATTTTAGTTAGGTTTAGGAGCTTAAAGTGCACAAGGAATGTAATGGGTGTTAGCTGGGATAATGCCCAATTATTTCTTTTTTTTGTAAGTGTGAATTGGGCAGGAAGTGGTGCCCAAGACAAATAAAAAGGATTTGAAAATAAGGATTTTTGGTGAAAGTGTTTTAGGGTTTTAATCAAGATATAATGTCTTTTAAGATTCTCTTATTAAATGCTCAATCAAGGTTTTGATGTTCCACAAAATAATGGCAAACATGTTGTTGTTGGTGGAGATTAATTCCTTTGAAATTTGATGTGACTAAGAGAGAAAATCAAAAGCCCTAAAGTTAGAAAATTCTATGCATGCATCTCCTAAATGAATCTCCTTTTGAAAATCTTTTGAGGTGGTGGTCCAAAGAAGACAAACACCACCACCTAATAGAAAATCAAACAAGAAATCAAAAAATAATTTTTTTGAGATTTTATGAAATTGCTTGATATTTGTTTAGAATTTTTATTCTTACTGGTGTCAAGAGTCAGAATTGATAGATTCAGGGAATTGATTCTGCAGAAACCTCAAATGATCTTAAAAGTTTTTGAAAATTTTGTATGATGTAGATAATTTTTCAAGGTTTCCAACAATATAAAGTTTTCTTAAATATGATGATTAGAAAAATTTATAAAATTCATAGACAGTGAGAAAATAGTAAGAAAAGAAGGTCTAACCCTTGTTCAGTCCATTGACTTTTTAATTTTTTATATTCAAAAAAATATCTTGAAAATTAGACTCAAGTTTCTTGACTCAAAGGGGCTTATCTGGGTGAAATTTGGTGAATTTAGGAAGCTTCTAAGTGCCCGAACGTGATTTTTGAAAGTCAAGACAGAAGTCTGGATGTTCAAAATCAGACACCAATAAAGTAAAGGTGGTGACAAAATGAAGCAAATAAGCAACATGATGATAAAGTTATCATCAGCCATATCTAGCTTTATTTAGTCATAATCCATTGATAAATGATCCTACATAACTGTCAGAAGATCATAATTCATTGCACATCCATTCTGAGAGATAAACATGAAAATAGGGGTAAAATTATACTTTTAACAAAATATCTTAATTGCAAAGCAATCACAGGGTTTCCCAGGGGATAAATGAAGGTTAAATGGTCATAAATGCCTAATAAGTGGGTTCATGCAGAACGAAACAGGTTTTCAAGCTTTTTGAGAATTAAATGACATCTAAAACCCTAAAAATAGACCTGCTTAATTAAATGAGGTTTTGTCCAGGATAAAATTCACTTAAACCTTCTAAAAATCATAAAAAAATACTCTCTAAGGTTTGGTATGCTTGATTTGACCATTGGAACCCAATTTGACCGAAAATAGAGTCATAGTTGGATAGTTAACCTAATTTGGGTTTCTATGCAAATTACTCAGTAAAACTTGGTCAAAACATAAATTTGACTTCACCATTAGATTCCTTAGGTCGAAATTAGGTTGATATCAAAATTTTAACCCAGTCAGAATCCATCTTGACCTAGTTTGCATTTTGGTCCCCAGACTTTTATTTTTCTACATCTAACCCCTCATCTTTCATCCTTTCCTTTCAAAGAGGCCCCTATCTTTCAGCCCCTTTTGCAAAAAGGTCCAACCGCCATCGTCTTCTTCATGAAGCGAAGAAGGAAACTCGCAGACCTTCAAACCCAAACTGCCTCATTTAATGTGACGAATTGATTGATGAAATCCTAATAAAACATTTTGAAATTTGGTGATGTCCCTCATATCATTCCACATCAAATGATGTCCTCCTTGAGGCTAATCATGGTCAAAATTGGTTTGGCGAACTCATGGAAGTTGTGCTCTCCAAGTAAAGTCAGAAACCTTCCATTTTGAGCACTCATGATGGGTAGAACCCCACCTATAAGAGCGGTCGCACGTCTTCAACCCATCCTTGTCTAGTTTTAGCTTACCAACCTCCTCCTCTTCTTCGTCCAAGGCCGCCATTAATGAAGACCTGGAGCTTCTTCAACTCTCCTCATTGACTGCTCCCACATACTCTAGCTGGAGGGCTTTCTCCCTACTCTTCATCGTCGTGCTTCCGAACAAAGAAGGCGGCCCAATTACCCTTTCGTCAGCTCCATCTCCACCTCCTTCATCTCCTGCTCTGGCATACCTCTGGCAAGCCTCATCAAAGCTTCGTTCGTCCAATTAGTTTATGGCTTCTCTTCCTCTACCCTCCAATTAGGTTTAGGCTAAATTTTAGGTCCCAATTCTCTCTATTGCTCCTTCTCCGACACCGGCTACCACACCCTCGACCACCCTCACCGTCGGCAAGCATCCACCCTTCGCACACCCCATACTCTATGCCAAAAGCATCGCCTCAACCTCATGGAGCTTCCCATCTCCACAATTTCTCCATTAACCACCTCCATCACCTCCCTCCATCATTGACGATTGAAGCTCACCGAAGCTTCTCCACCACACACGTCCGCCCAGCACAGACCTAATTTCTTTAGGGCATTTGTCTAGCGAATAGCGTCGAACCTTCTCATGTGCTTAATTCCAACTCTAGGGCCGTATTTTTGTCACAGGTGCCTCGCCGTCTTCGATCACCAACTTCGACTTTGGTTGTCACCATTTAGCCACCTCCGGCCTCGACACCACTCTTAATCAACACGACAGAGCTTCAGGATTACTTCCAGACCCTTAATTGGGCACAAGGGGCATCACTGCTACAACAATCAATGCAACATTCCATGGCTGCACGCGGTGAAGGTGCGGCAGATAGTCCCACATCGTGGGAATGCAAAACAAACTCAGCATATAAAGTGAATTTGTGCTTTAGGCTATTCACCCAAGCACATGGGGGTTGGGTCCCCATACACCTCACGATCCACTTAACCTGACCACCTAAACCCTCACTCCTCAACTATGACACCACACATGCAGCTCTGGACCCAGGTACGCATATTCGATTACTCGATTATCTGGCTACTTGAGAGAAAGAGAAGAGGAGGAGGGAGAGAGAGAGTAGGGGAGGGTGGGTTTTACTTTAGAAAGAAAGCCCAACACTTGGTCGTGAGAGCTTGAAAGAAGAAGAGAAGAAAGAGAGGAGCTGAGAAGAAAGGAAGAGAGACAAAGGCCTTAAGGAAGGCTTGCTGAAGGTTGCCATGAAGGTAGAAGAGGAAGGAGAGAAGAACATAAAGAAGTGCTGAGGAAAAGAATAGAAGAAGAAGGAAGAAGAGCAAAAGCAGAAGAGAAGAAAAAAATCAGAAGTACTGTAGCAAAACTTCATGTAAGTTGTCTGATTTGAAAGTCAGATGTCTGATTACTGTTAGATGATTTGGTTTATTTGAGATATTTGTGATGCATATCTAAAGGGCTTAGTTGGTGATTTAAATCACCACTTTTGGCTTTTCTATTCTTTTTATCCCAAAATACATTGAGCTTCATTGAATATCAAATGTGACAAGATTAATATTTGTTGAATATCTTTATAGTGCTTCATTTCTTGTGCTCATTTATGTTTTAATTGAAGATTAGCATGTGAATTCCTATTTACTCCCTGTGTTTGACCTTGGACTTCATTTAGATATTCGAGTTATAGATTTATTTATTTTCGAGCGATGTCAACTTGTACTGCAACGCATATCTTTTAAAACATCAATGTCGCACGTTAAACATTTTGGTGCTGTTGTCGAGGAGCAACATGCAATTCACCGCTATTCTTTGCTTTATTTGATTATATCTAAGCACTAACTTGCCTTATCTGTTTTCTTATTATTTTGTGAGGTACATCACACAGAGATCTTCTGCGCAAAACAGCCACTCCCGGGGTAGGTAATTTTTGTTCTTCCCCAGTCAACCTCCTAATCTTGGGAAGATAAAAGGGTGATAATCAATTAGGATTCATTTGCCTTATTTTCATAGTAATTTTCATTTAAAGGCAAAGTTTTCCTTATTTGCAAAAATTTTCATATCTGATTGAAGCTAGAAGCGATCTTGTTTAGAATTCCCTACCCAAATTACCTGTATCTATTAGGGACTATGCTTAATTTCTAAACTCACCTTAGGCTAACGCACTTTTTGCTTGAAGCCCAAGGTGAACATTTTGAGATTTAATTGGACTTGGAAATAGAGCTAATTAGGGTTTCAACATCTAGGGATTAAAGTGCTAGTTCACATTTGCCTGTATAAAGAGAATTAACCCTCCCGCATTTGTGTGCTACCCAACCCCTTGTTTGAAAATATCTAATCAAGAAAAATCCTAAAAGCCAGACTCTAAATTCACTTGAACCCTAAAATCTTGGACCTAATAAACTAAGAGTCATTCAGGGTGATTTCTGGGTCTTGACCTGGATTTCATTCTGTCATCTTTAGGGTAGGTTAGGTGAAGTTGGTCTACTTTGTGGGCCAACCAACCTCCAAATTAGGTCACAAGTCAAATCAACTTCTAATCAAGTGAAATTCAACGCACTAACTAAGCTAAAATTGGTACACTTAAGGCATTAAGTTCGTACATTCCGATCTACTTGGAACTGCAGTGATAAGGAAGGTCAAGTGGGGGAAACCCTATAACCTGTGGGGACACTCTACCATGTAGGGGTCATTGCAGGGCTCTCCCTTCTTGGCTACCCAAGTATTTCTCGGGTGTAGGGATTTCTGATTCATAGGTATCATCTGCCTCAAAACTACCTTAGTCATCCAGAAATCTTTGGGTGCCTTGATTAGGTCCAAATAACATCCAGTCCCTCATTTTTCACTAGAGCATACATAGGAAGGTAATTAGGTTTTTAACCTAAGAGACCTCATTATATTTTCTTAAGAATTTCTTTCAGACCTAATCAAGTTCCAATTTGATCCTGAGTTTGATTCTAATCTTGCTTCCACCATATGATTCAAAAATGCAACCTAACATGTTAGGAAAAGTGTTTAGGAAACCTGAGTCCCAAATGAGCATGAAAGAGGAAATGATTGAGGATGCTTACAGACATCATGAAGAATACTATAGATCCTTAAATCCATTTAGGGAGATTCAGGTTAATAACACATCAAAATTCATTTTTAACCATGCTTATATGATTTTATCCCAAATGATACATAGTTCAACCTGGGATGATCTCTTACGAGAATATTTTAAATTGAGGACATTACATGTCAATGAGTATTTACAATATTGGTCAAGCCCCAAACTTTTAGAGAAACACCAAGATCTCATGAAGGCACGTGGTATAGCACTAAATAAATTATATGAAGGCATTAATAAAAAATACTCGTCAAAGGATAATGAGACACCTTGGAGTAACACTAAAGATCAACATTTCTTAAATCCTGGGTTCAAGAATCAAGGTTATAGTGGATCCCCAACCCAAAGGAATTCGGATTCAAATTTCATAGCAATTGACATTCCTGATCTTAGTGTGGGTTGGGAGGATCCAATTGCAGGTGTTCCCGATTCTGAATCGGCCCTAGGAAACCAGGAAGCTAGTTCATCGAGCTTAGATTTCCCTGACTCCTGTGATGATGAGCTTAACACAGACATTCTTGGGAATGTAAATCCTAAGCCTTATCCTATTAAGGTGATTCTCGAGAATGATTCTGACATCCCTATAGAGCCCAGCCTAGATTCTAGTCATCCAATCCTTACCCTTAACCTAGAATCTGGATTCAAGCCTACTTGGGATAATCATGAGGCCCAAAACGATGAAAGTCAAATTTTGAATTTGAATTATGATTCTGGGCCAATATTTGATGAATATACCTCTCCAACTTCCTTTGAGACGCAGATCAATTTTTCAGAAGTCACACCAATTTATGATACAAAAATCGAGGAGTTGGAAGAGTTGGGACTCGATTGGGTCTATCGTAGGAGCCAAGAACCTGAGCCCATGCCTAATAAGGATACCTTTCTAAGCTCAGAATTTAAAACTAGGTTAGATCCAAGTTAGGTTGTTGATTCTACTTATATTGACTTTTTCTGTGGTGGAACCTCTAATCTGGAATCAAGTTCAGAACATGATCTTCGTAAGTTCTCCAACGATTTTGAATCTTACTTTGATTTAAGAGAACTGTTGTTTTCTAATGACTCCTAACCTATTTACGACCTCAATGACTACAACCCATCCTTTGATTCTGACACTGAGGTCAATGATTTGAAAGAAACCACCTCTTCCACAACACATATAGAACCTTCTTAAATCTGAATCCAACCCCAACCCGCAACCAAAATCAACTTCTACTCCTCTCAATGATTCGGTCGCACATGATTCTTATCCATCTTTTGATCGGGATTCAGACTTTGATCAGACCACTAATCACATCCCATCTTTCTCTGATCACACTTGTAGGGTTCCTACATCCTCCATAGACTCTTTTGCATTTAAGGATCCCAACGCTGACGAGGCTGAATCGAATCAGCCAAACCCTGGATTTTCCTTTCCACATCCTTCTGAGTCATAAAGTATCTGGTGGGCACCATATCTCTTGATCCACATCCATCAACCCACTGGACTGATTTGGTTTGGGTTGCATCATCAGCTTGTTGATCTAAACAAGCACCTGGTTGGACCAACTAGGCTATTGATCAAGGTACTTGTTCTACAAAACTCATATGATTTGACCACTCCTTCTCCATGACCATTTTCTGCTTGGCTGAAGGCATTGAATTTAGCACTTAACGGGAGGCAACCCATCATTCCAAAAAATTAAGACCCTTCAAATTACCCTTGTGAGCTTCACGTCTACTGCACTCTAAGTTCAGTTTTAGAATAGTCGACTCTACCTTTGGTATTCATACCAGAGCTTGAAATCGTTCATAATAGTCATCCCAACCCATTCACCTACCCTTTGATCCTGTCCTGATCCCATGAACCAAGCTGATTCCATACCCTCCAGTTTATAATGAGGACATTGCAAAACTTAGGCATGGGGGGTGTTAAAGTGCAAATACATAAAAATTTAAGTTTCTAAAGAGTTCTCACAAAAAATTTACTAATTCAAAAAATAAATAAATAAAAAATAATAAATAGTAAATAATTGAAAAAGAACAAAAAAATGGAAAGGGGGGGAATTTTGTGAGATTAATTGCATATCATTGTTTTGAGGAGAAAAAGAAAGGAGGTGATTTAAATGTCAAAAAGGAACAATAATTTGAAATAAAAAAGTAAGTCACTAGTAAATGATTATGGAATCTACTTATGTTCTAGACCAAATCAAAAAAAAAATTAAGTCCTAAAAGAACAGAGAGACATGGAAATTGGTATGAGTGTTGATCTTAGGCCTCTTAGGCTTGTTTTACGGCTTAAACATTCATGTATCCGTTAAGATTCGGATAGTCCTCAAGAGGTTGAGGAAATTGCGAAGCTTACGCATTAGGTCTAAGGCTTAAGGATTATTCAACCTCGTTAACTGACCTCTGGTTTGCGGGACTCGATAACCTAAGCACCCTAATCCACACACAGTTTGGTTCAGTGCACTTACTAATCAAAATCACACAAAATCATTTATTCTATTCTAAAGAAGCTACCTAAATTAGGAGCGGCTTATCAACACAAGTTGATTTGGACGAGTTCCAAGCACGGAAAGGTAGGAAATTCTCCTCGAAGATGTGCAATAACATACTATTTCCTCGATGCTTGCCTCCTAGGATATCTAAATATCCTACTGGGGGCATGTATACACCTTGTGCTGATTTAGGTACCACGGGCGGAATTATCACAAAATGTCAATCGCCAGGGCTTGAATTTAGCTATAGAATGCCATGAGCAGCACTATCTCGAAGTGTCGAAAGCCAGTGCTCTAGGGGTTTCCATGGGCGATGCTATCTCAAAGCATCAATGGCCAGGAACCTTGCGAGGATTGAGGGTAGGAGCAAGGAATCCAATACAAACCGTGTTTTTTAGCCAATCCAAAGCCAGAAATAAAGAAAAGAAAATGAGAGACTTAGGTTAGTTTACAACTCTCCAAAATGCAAAAATTCTTCTATCTCTCTCTCTTATAAAAATGCACTACAAACTGAACTTGGACTAATCATTTTACAAGCACGGGTGCTTTAACCACTGGGTTCAATGAACCTTAAGATAGTTTCTATAGGACTTAGAAACATTCACAGCAAACTAAGGCTAAAGCTGGTCAGGTTCGGATCTTGGTTGGTACTTAAGTACCTCTAGGCTTACTATTAGCATTCTGATCTAATTTCTAAAAATAAGAAACAATCAGGACTTTGAACATCAAAAGCATGGTCTAGAATTCAACTTCATTTCATAAAATTTTGCTAAGGGACTACTAAAAGTTAGGCATGGGGGTATGATGATAACGTCATCATCAGCCATATCTAGCTTTATTTAGTCATAATCCATTGATAAATGCTCCTACATAACTACCAGAAGACCATAATTTATTGCACATCCATACTGAAAGGTAAACATGAAAACAGGGGTAAAACTACAGTTTTAATAGAATATCTTAATTGCAGAGAAATCACGGGGTTTCCTAGGGGTTAAATGAAGGTCAAATGGTCATAAATACCAAATAAGTGGGTTCAAGCAGAACAAAACAGGTTTTCATGTGTTTTGAGAATTAAATGACATCTAAAACCCTAAAAATAGACCTTCTTAATTAACTGAGGTTTCATTCAAGATAAAATTCACTTAAACCTTCTAAAAATTATATAAAAATATTCTCTAAGATTTGGTATGATTAATTTGACTATTGGAACCCAATTTAACCTAAAACAAAGTCTCAGTTGGATAGTTGCCCTAATTTGGATTTCTACGCAAATTACACAGTAAACCTTGGTCAAAACATAAATATGACTTCACTATTAGATTCCTTGGGTCTAAATTAGGTTTATACCAAAATTTAGGCCTAATCAGAGTCCATCTTGACCTAGTTTGCAATTTGGTCCCCAAACTTCTATTTATCTACATCTAACCCCTCAACTTTCATCCTTTCCTTTCAAAGAGGCCCCTAACTTTCTGACCCTTTTGCAAAAAGGTCCAAACGCCATTGTCTTCCTCGCGAAGCGAAGAAGGAAACTCAAAGACCTTCAAACCCAAACTGCCTCATTTAATCTGTCGAATTGATTGGTGAAATCCTAATAAAAAATCGCCAAATTTGGCAAAGATGTCCCTCATATCATTCTGCTTCAAATGAGGTCCTCCTTGAGGCCAATCATGGCCAGAATTGGTTCGGCAAACTCATGGAAGTTGTGCTCTCCAAGCAAAGTCAGAAACCTTCCATTTTGAGCACTCCTGATGGGTAGAACCCCACCAATAAGAGCGGCCGCACATCTTTAACCCGTCCTTGTCTAGTTTTGCTGTGCCAACCTCCTCCTCTTCTTCATCCAAGGATGCCATTAACGAAGGCCTGGAGCTTCTTCAACTCTCCTCGTTGGCCGCTCCCACATACTATAGGGAGAGGGCTTCCTCCCTACTCTTAATCGCCATGCTTCCGAACAAAGAAGGCAGCCCAATTACCCTTTCATCAGCTGCATCTCCATCTCCTTCATCTCCGGCTTTGGCATACCTCTGGCAAGCCTCCTCAGACCTCCATTCATCCAATTAGTTTAGGGCTTCTCTTCCTCTGCCCTCCAATTAGGATTAGGCTAAATTTTAGGTCCCAATTCTCTCTATTTCTCCTCCGACGCAGGCTACCACACTTTCGACCACCCTTACCACTGGCATACCTCCACCCATCGCACACCCCATACCCTACGCCAAAATCATCGCCTCAACCTCATGGAGCTTCCCATCTCCTCAATTTCTCCATTAAACACCTCCATCAACTCCCTCCATCACCGACGAATGAAGCTCACCAAGGCTTCTCCACCCTATGCATCCGCCCATCACACACCTAATTTCTTTAGGGTTTTTGTCTGGTGAATAGCATTGGACCTTCTCATGTGCTTAATTTTGGCTCTAGGGTCGTATTTCTTTCACAGGTGCCTTGCCGTCTCTGGTCATCGACTCTGACTCCGGTCGCCACCATTTAGCCACCTCTGGCCTCGACACATCTTAATCAACACGGTAGAGCTTCAAGATTACTTCCAGACCCTTAATTGGGTGTAAAAGGCATCATTGCTGCAGCAATCAACGCAACATTCTATGGCTACATGTGGTGAGCAAAGAGCGGAAGATAGTCCCACATCGTAGGAATGCAAAACAAACACAGCATATAAAGTGATTTTGTGCTTTAGACTATTCGTCCAAGCACACGGGGGTCGGGTCCCCATACACCTCATGATCTGCTTAACTCGACTACCTAAACCCTCACTCCTCAACTGTGACACCACGCACGCAGCCCTGGACCTGGGTATGCATATCTAATTACTTGATTATCCCACTACTTGGGAGAAAGAGAAGAGGAGGAGGGAGAGAGAGAGAGCAGGGGAGGGTGGGTTTTGCTTCAGAAAGAAACCCAAAACTTGGCCGTGAGAGCTTGAAAAAAGAAGAGAAGAAAGAGAGGAGCTAAGAAGAAAGGAAGAGAGAGAGAGGCCTTAAGGAAGGCTTGCTGAAGGTTGTCGTGAAGGCAAAAGAGGAAGGAGAGAAAAAGAATAGAAAGAAGTGCTAAGGAAAAGAAGAGAAGAAGGAAGAAGAGCCAAAGCAGAAGAGGAAGGGGAGAAGAAGAATAGAAGGAAGTGCTAAGGAAAAGAAGAGAAGAAGAAGATGGAAGAAGAGCAAAAGCAGAAGAGAAGAAAATCAGAAGTACTGTAGCAAAGCTTCATTTAAGTTGTCTGATTTGAAAGTCAGACGTCTGATTACTGTTAGATGATTTGGTTTATTTGAGATATTTGTGATGCATATCTAGAGGTCTTAGTTGGTGATTTAAATCACCACTTTTGGCTTTTCTATTCTTGTTATCCCAAAGTACATTGAGCTTCATTGAATATCAAATGTGACAAGATTAATATTCATTCGATATCTTTATAGTGCTTCATGTCTTGTGCTCATTTATGTTTTAATTGAGGATTAGCATGTGAATTCCTATTTTCTCCCTGTGTTCGACCTCAGACTTCATTTAGATATTCAAGTTATAAATTTATTTATTTTCGAGTGATTTCGACCTATACTACAGCGCATATCTTTTAAAATATCGATATCATGCGTTAAACACAACACAATGAGTTTTAGGATTCCACCACCCTCAATTTTTCTTGTTTTTGATTTTTTTGATAATTTAAAGATTTTTTTCCGAGATTTTGGTTTTTGTAAAAAGAGAGCCTAGGGAACTAACCTGAAGTATGTGGGAAGACAAGATAACTTGAAGTTTTCTACTCCAGGCGAATTCGAATCTTGCTTCCGTTCCTAATTTGTACCTGAACAAAACACAAAACAAAATTCGTGATGACCTAATAAAGAAAGACAGAGATAAAATATGTGACTAAGCCATGTCTCCCTGGCAACGTCACCAAAAAGTGATGCGGGAAACACTCATTTTGTTAAAGATGCAAAATAGTGTCGTTGCAATGCGTAAATTCACAATCAACTTTTACAATTTATAAAATCGAGATAGTAGAGTATCTAGAGTCATCCAAGGAGGCCAATTTGTTAATCACATGAAATGATTCTCTCTCTCGCCTCTCAAATCAACACATGTATTTTTGTGATTTTGGTTTGTTATTTTTTTAGGATTTTCAAAATAATCGGGTAACAGAATGCGAGTATAATAATTACGTTAAAGACTACGCCTATCACTAACCTATGTGACAAGAAAACCCTTTTCTTCTAAGCTCACCCTAGGCAAGTGCGCCTAGGGTAATTAGAAGAAGGTGTGGTGTACTAGGCTACTAAAAGCATGAAAAACACATTAACATGAAAACAAAAATTGGAAGGCAAATTGATCTTGTATTGCTAGAATTTGGAGTACATGTAGAGGAATGCTTCTTAAAATAACAATAAATTACTAGCTAATACAAAAGATAAAGTAGAAGATAAAGAAGAGAGGGATCCTCTAGCAAAAGTTTTGGATGGCTCTTACTCCAAGTGTGGTTGCCCCACACTTGAAAAGAGTTCTCCTTAGCTTCTTCTTCCTCCAAGCTATCTCCTCAAGGTGGGTGTCAACCACCTTATTCCTCCTCTTGCCTGGCCGTCCTCTCTAGTAGAAGTTCTCCTCCTCCTTTGGCATGGCACAAGTGATAGGAAGATGGAGAAAGAAGGCACCAAGGGGACGGGTGGTTGCCCCCTTGATCTTCTTCTCATCTTCTTCTCCTTGGTAGTGGGTTTAGGTACAGTAATGGTGGACCTAACTAATGGAAGAGATGAGATTATGGTGGTGGTTAAGGGGGGTAGATATAGGAATGGAGGAGGGGGTTGGCGTGACCTTTGGATGTAGGGTTAGGATTGCATGGTGGAGGTAGTTAGGTGATCCTATGGCCACCAAGAGTTGGCACCATCTCAAGGGATGTGGGAGGTGGTGGTTGATTGCACAACAATCATAGGACCTAATTTACTTGAATTAAGTTAGATTCTAGCTTAACTTAGGAACAATGGATGCATAAGCATCATAATTTGTATAGTAGTTAGTTTGGTAGTTTTATAGATAATACTGCCATTTTATGCTCTGAAAGAGAGACAATATTAATTGCAGATGATAGATCAGACAGTATGAATTGGACCAGGACGATGGCAGGAGTCTAACGCTTCCGAAATCGTCTTGATCAGACGTCCGTAGCATCCCATACAACCCTTAGAAGATTAGAGGCCAAGGAGCAAGATAGTAGAGTGTTGAGAGCACTGAATCGGTATTTAAAAGTATTGCATTGTAGTATAGCCAAACAAGCGTTCAAAACAAATATAATTTTATTACTCGAACATATTCCGAGATCGAACACAGGGAGCAAATGGAATTCACACACTAATCTCAACAATAAATGCAATTTGAACACATAATACTACTCAAAATCTAATTAGGAATGTAAAGCATGAGTATATGAAGAGTAAAATAATTGTAGACAAAATAATGGAGAGCATATAAAAATCGGATGTTTGATTTTGCAATCAGACGTCTTAAAAGTCTTGTGCTACATTGCCTTGCTTTGATTTCTCTTTCTTGATTCTTCTTCCTTTGGCTTCTTCTGCCTTCTCTTCTTCTTTCTCTATCTTTGGTTCCTTCTTCTCTGGCCCTTCTCTTCCTTTGCCTTTGCGAGCTCTCTCTACCTTTGTCTTTTCTTTGATTTCTCCTTTGCCTTAAGCCCTGCTGATGAGCCCATATTTGTGGGTTAATTAGTTACTTAAATGCCTAGGAATTAGATTAATATTGGCATATAAATTGTATACAATAAGATGTAAATAGATTAATCTAGGTATTCATTTATTTACATATTTAATGCATTGCATTCATACTTAGAATTCATTTAGAATAGCATGCATTAGAATAGTTAATCTTTTAGGTTGCATTACATGCATTATTTTATTTCACATTTCTTTTAAGGGTTTGCACATAAATAATCCCTTATTTCTTTTCCTTATTTTATTTGTTTCTTCTCCAACGACTGCATGCAAGAGAGTGTGCGAGCTAAATGCACAGCGACAATTGTGGATCTCTGCACCCCACAATATCGGTGCTTCACCAACGTCCGCTTATGTGCCTCCTCCTGCAGCATAAAAGAAGATAGCCGCATCATCAGACAGGAGGCCACCACCATTCCAACCCACCATTGCGCAGAGCCTAGAGCTTCTTCATTCCACACCACCGGCCTCCCACCAAGAGCACAAGACCACTCCACTGCAGGCAGGCGGGGTGACAGACCACCGTGCCATCTATGGCTTGTGCATCATTGCGAGCGTGTGCCTAAAGGCCATGCAACCAATGCTAGCAACCACCTTCAATTCCTCACCCCCGTGCCAGTTAAGACATCTGGGTATGATCCCAGACGTCTAACCTCCCATATCTTCTTCCATCTTCTTCTATTTTCTCCTTGCTCTATTTCCCCTCTACTTCAACAAAACTCCCCTCGCCCGCGCCTGCACACTTACACACAGGACATCACCCACTCCACCTCTGCACACTTTCAGTAGCAGCTGAGAGTTGCCACCCTCCCAGCATGCAGTCCGAGCGCCCACCTGTCCGTGCGCGGCTACATAGCCTACACAAACTCCCCTCGCCTGCAGCTTGCAGTGTCCAGCAGCAGCAGCTGCACAGCACCCCGCACCCACCCCTCCAGTGCCCAGACACCAATCTGCAACGCCTGCTAGCACCCAGCAGGTGCACCTTCTCTTCCATGCACACGTGTTGCCTCTAGCACCCCGCTATCAGCTCTGCGTGCCCGCCCCTTCAGCACCCTCGTCGACCTCCACCAGCGCACCTCCAGCGCGCAGCAGCCCCCTTGCCTCCTACGCTTCCACGCTGCACCCCCTGCGTGCAGCAGCTCTACCCGCGCGTGTCCTCGCCGCACGGTCCACGCGCCTCAGCAGCTACGTGCCTCCAGCAGCACTTGTGGCCAGCAACCCGTAAGTTCCCACACCAGCAGCAGCAGTAAGAGTCACCCAACGTACTCACTGCCGTCTCCTCCTCGCCACCACCGTCTCCAGCCACTGTTCGCCAAGCTACCACCACCACCGAGTAGCCCTCAACCCACTGGACCTCCGGTGAGATTCACGCTTCCGGTCGAGGTCTCCTCCTTGCACGACAAAGTGAGAGAATCAATCCTCTGTTTTCATCTCTATTAATAATTACATGTGAATGCCATTGTGGGAGTTGATTTTAATTTATTGGATATTCTATCGTGCCACATTTATGAGCATCTTCTTCTTGTTCTGCATAATTGCAAAATCAGCATGTTAAAGTCTTTTTATCTTGATTGAAAAGTGATTTTGGCTTGATTTCTTGATGAAATTAATAGTGAACATTGGTTTTTTACCTTGGCGAGTTTAAATAGGCCATTGCCTCCCTGTGGATATGACTCGCTCCTAATTGAGTGTTTATTTTAATTGTTGATTAATCGATTTTTCCACCACTTACATACTACAACAATGCATTATTTCATTTGCGAAACTTAATCGAAAGCGGAAAATCATCTCGTCAAATGGCACCATTGCCGGGGAAGGTAACATGCTTGTTAAACTCTCATTTATCTATTTATTTGTTCACATTTTAATTGAGGCATATTTAACCTGTTTTATTTGATTTGGTGCGAGGTATGCATATTACACACGGGTTGTCGCATTGGCCTCAGCAATGCCGTGGTGGACCTTGTTTCCACCACTTGGAGGAGCGATCGAGTTTTGCATACATGAGGGAGAGTTTGAACATTGGTGAACTTTGTTGTCACCAACTAGGAGGACATCTGGAGTGATCATCTTCATCTCCATTGATTTGTCAGGTAGATAGAATTTAGGTTTTAGAACTTTAGTTTTCTTTATTTTCTTGCACTTACATTTGGTTTGAGACCCTTGTTCTGGGGTATATTTTTAGGGGTTTGTTCCCCTATTTTGTTTTAGGCCCGTGTTGGGTAGTTTTTGGGAGTCTGTTCCCTCTTTTCTTTAGATCTAGGTTTTCTTTTGTGGGTTGTTTATCCTCTACTTGTTTGTGCACAAGTAGGTAAAAAAAAAAAAGACACGAGCTGTCTGCTAGAAGCTGCCTGGCCCTAGGACGAACCATTCAAGTTTGTATGAGTAGCCTCTAGATTTATTTCTCTACATTGCGTGCATTCTCGCATTGTTGATTGCTGGAAGCAAGGTATGCATTCTCTTACTTTGCATCCTATTCTTGATCACGCATTGCATTTGGACTTAATTCGAAGACCACATAATTTGTCTTGAAAAGAATTAACAAGTGGTCACATTTTCTTAAAAAAGGATTAATCAAAGGAGGAACATATAAAACCCAAGGAGTTGATTTGAGACATTGTGCTGCGGTTCAAAAAAATCAAACCTTTACGGTGTATGCACACTTCTTTGCACCAAAGCACGCATTTAGACACTCCTAGGTTTTTGAGCTGCTAGGAAAGAACTCGCCTACCATTGGATACCAAAGTACTTGAAACTTAAGCTCAAAGGTTTTGTAACTCCAAGGAGGGGGATACCCTGTCACGGATTTTTGAGGGTAGTTAAGAAGCACTGTGAAAGCACAGCTTCAAAGGAAGGCTTACACCTACTTGCATCCCTTGATCTTCCGTCCTTGGAGTACTTTACCATTTGAACTTTAGGGCAGAGTACCTAAGTTCCAATTAGGTCTTCAATAAGGCATTTCGTAGGTTGACAATAGGCACGTAATTGTTTGGGCAATTTGTATTGTCATCTACAACTGGTCTTAAATCTCAAAGGCCTTAATTGATTAAAGACATAAAAGTCCTTTGGAATTGTGTTTGTTTGTGTATGCTTGGTAGGCGATCTTTGAGGAGACAACTTGTGTTTAATTCAAAACCTGAAAGGATCCTTAGGAGAGCCAACCAAGAGAGAAAAGAGATGGCCGAGGAAAGAGAGAATAGAATTGTGGAAAACTAACGATCTTTGACAGATTATTTTATCCCTATCAATCAACCTGGCCATACACTGAGAAGACCTGGGGGGGATAATCCATATGAAATCAAGAGTAGTACCATATCTTTGTTGCCCTCATTCTATGGTACTTCTAGGGAGGACCCCTACAGGCATCTGGAGGAATTCATCGAGGTCTGTTCCACGGTGAGATTGCAGGGTGTTACCGATGATGCCCAAATGCGAACCATCTTTCCTTTTTCCCTCAAAGATAAGGCAAAACATTGGTATCACACTCTAGATGGTAGAGTGGATACTTGGGAAGCCTTGAAGGGAGAATTTTTGAAAAAATACTTCCCCATGAGCAAGACTAATCACTACAGGAGGGAAATCATAGGTTTTGCTCAACAAGATGGAGAACAATTTCATGATGCATGGGAGCACTTCAAAGATTTGTTACGCTTATGTCCCCATCATCAACTGCCAAGATGGTAGCTTGTAGAAAGGTTCTACACTGGATTAAATGATAAGCACAGGAAAATAGTGGATGGTGCCTGTGCAGGAACCTTTCTCACAAAAACTAAAGATGAGGCTTGGGATCTTTTTCAGACTTTGAGCGAGAATTCTATCCATCTTAATTCTGCCTATTTGGATAGAAAACACACTCTTATGCAGCAAAAGATGGAGGCAAATGAGGCTAGGGATACCCAGAATTTGGCCTTTCAGATTCAATTGTTGAACCAAAACATGGAAAGGCTTATGACAAACCCTAGCCAACTCACGTCAAATGCCTCTGCTTCCCAAGCTTCTGAATGCTCCATTTGCAATGGCAATACGCACTGTGGATTGTCATTTGACCTCCCAATTCCCTGACCTTGTACAAACGAACCTGAATGCTGCCCAAGGGTTCCGACCCAGACCTCGTAATGACCCATTTTCAAACACTTATAACAAGGGATGGAGGAACCACCCCAATTTTTCATGGAGATAGGGGAATGTCTCTAATTCAGGGAATTACAGACCCCAACCCTTTTAGACTCAATAGTATAATCAACCTCCTATGACTTCCCAACCATCCAAGACTTCTGAGATGGATGATCTTAAAGCTATGCTTAAAGCCATGCAAGAGAATCAAAGTATGATCATCCAATCTCATGACAAGGCAATCAATGAGATGAAATCACAAATTGGATACCTTGTCGAGGCTATGAGTAAAAGAGAGACTGGGAAGCTTCCCAGTTCATCTGAGGAGAACCCTAAAGGGAAAGGGGTTATCTTTAGGGAGCAAGCCCAAGCGGTGACTATTCTGAGGAGTGGGAAAGAAATTTCCAAACCTAATGCTCCTATAGTCCCACCTTCTGGAAAGCCATCCACTCCAACTTTCGACCTCGCTGGAGAAGAGTAGCCCAACTCTTCTCCGCTTGAAATCACCTCATCAGAAAAGGTTGTCCCCGTTCCCCCTCTTACCCGACATGACAACCCTTCCACCCAGAGACCGAGAGTGCCCTTTCCAAAGCACTTATCTAACTCTAGGCAGACTTCTACTGGCTCATCTGGAGCCAAAGATAGGATGGATGAAATAATGGAGACTTTCAAACAAGTGCAAATTAATCTGCCCTTGCTTGAAGCTATCAGGCAGATTCCATCCTATGCCCACTTTCTTAAGGACCTATGCACGAAAAAGCGGCAATCAAGGAAACAGATCCAATCAAAGGTTGTCCTGCCTGATTCTGTTAGCTCAACTATACAACATGGGACACCCCCGAAACTTAAGGACCCAGGAGCCCCATATATCTCAGTGGTCGTTGGTGACCTACAAATAGACGAGGCTCTGCTTGATCTGGGTGCGGGGGTGAACATCTTTTGAGCTATGTATATGAACAACTTAAAGGAGGCAATATGAAGCCTTCCCCTATAATCCTCCAAGTTGCAGACCATTCTTTGAAGACACCATGGGGCCTGTTGGAAGATGTCCTCATGAGAGTGGAGGATTTCTTTTTCCCCGTTGACTTTCTAGTTCTGGACACTAACCCTACCAACAAACCAACCAAGTCCTCCATCATCTTGGGCTGCCCTTTTCTTGCGACTTCTAATGCTTCAATTAATTGTCACACTGGGGCGTTAAAAATGGGCTTTGGGAATAGGAAAATTCGGCTGAATGTGTTCGATGCTTATAAACAAGCTGGATTTGAGGATTGTTCCCAAGTTGAGGTGGTAGATGATCTGATTGAAGAGACAACTCCTGCAATTTTATGTGATGACCCCCTTCAGCATGTCATGTTAAATGAGCATTCCCATCTCTTGGAGGAATGTGAAGGGGATGTGCTAGAACTTGAGAAATTGCTTGGAGTTTCTACTGAGTCTCTTTCCCCATCATGTTTGCCTAAGGTAGATCTGCTACCTGAGATGGAGACTTCGATTATGAAACCCTCAACCATACAAGCCCCCAACCTTGAACTGAAACCCCTCCTTGACTCTCTCAAGTATGTATTCCTTGGGCCAAATGATACGCTCCCTGTAATCATCTCATTTGCACTATCTGAAGTGCAAGAGGGAGCCTTGTTAGATTGCTTATCAAGGCACAAGGAAGCCATAGCTTAGACGATTGCTAATATTAAGGGTATAGACTCTATGCTCTGCATGCATCACATTTATACTAATGATTCCATCAAACCCTTTCGAGACATGCAGAGACGTCTTAACCCCAACATGAGGGAAATGGTTAAAAAGGAGATTCCGAAGTGGTTGGACGCTGGGATCATTTATCCCATCGCAGATAGCAAATGGGTTAGTCCAATACATGTGGTGCCAAAGAAGGCAGGCTTCACGGTTGAAACAAACGACCAGGGTGAACAAGTGGTGACCAGACCCTCAACAGGTTGGAGGGTCTGCATTGACTACCGCAAACTGAACACCGCTACCCAGAAGGATCACTTTCCCTTGCCCTTTATTGATCAGATCCTTGAAAGACTGGAAAGGAACAAGTATTTCTGCTTTTTAGATGGCTATTCTGGGTACAACCAGGTTGCAGTCTTCCTTGATGATCAGGATAAGACAACTTCCACTAGTCCTTATGGCACTTTTGCGTTCAGGCGTATGCCGTTTGGATTATGTAATGCACCTGCAACTTTCTAGCGGTGTATGATGTCCATTTTCTCGGACATGATTGACGAGTGAGTCGAGGTTTTTATGGATGACTTCTCCATTTACGGCTCGTCTTTCGACCAATGTCTCCTGCACTTAGAGAATGTGCTGAAGAGATGTAAGGAGACTGGTTTAGTCCTCAACTGGGAGAAAAGCCACTTCATGGTACAGAAAGGCATTGTACTTGGGCATGTTGTGTCAAAAAGGGGCTTGGAAGTGGATAAGGCTAAATTCGATTCTATTTCCAAACTTCCATTGCCCACGAATGTCAAACAAATTAGATCCTTTCTGGGCCATGCAGGTTTTTATAGGCGATTCATTAAGAATTTCAGCAAAATTTCTATGCCACTTTGCGACTTATTAGCGAAAGAATCTTCCTTTGATTTTGATTCAAAGTGTGCTGAGGCTTTTCATACGCTGAAGGAGGCCTTGACCTCTGTGCCTATTCTCCACGCTCCTGACTGGACACTCCCATTTGAGTTGATGTGTGATGCTTCGAATTATGCAATGGGAGCTATTCTTGGACAGAGGGTTGAGGGAAAACCTCATGTGCTGCATTATGCTAGTAAGACTTTAACTGAACCACAACAAAACTACACAGTCACTGAAAAGGAATTACTTGCTGCAGTTTTTGCTTTGGAGAAGTTTAGGTCTTACCTTCTTGGATCCAAGGTGGTCATTTTCACTGATCATGCGGTAGTGAAACATCTCATTGCCAAGAAAGATTCTAAGCCACATTTAATTAGATGGATTCTACTCCTTCAAGAGTTTGACTTGGAGATTCGTGAAAAGAAAGGAGTGGAAAATGTAGTGGCTGACCACCTATCTCGCCTGCCCATTGATGACTCTCAATCTGGAGACATCCACGAGACATTTCCCGATGAAACCCTTATGGCGGTAACACCGACTTCACCCTGGTATGCAGATACAGTTAACTACTTGGTCACTAGAGAAACCCCTGGCTCTTGGGATGCACAAAAATGGAAGCGATTCATTTCCCATGCTAGATTCTTTCATTGGGAAGAGCCAGAATTATTTCATATTGGACAAGACCAAGTTTGGAGACGATGTGTGCCTGAAGAAGAGCAACAGAGTGTGTTGAGATTTTGCCATGAGCTTCATTGTGGAAGACACTTTAGTGCTAAGAAAATAGCTTTTAAGGTTCACCAGTCTAGTTTTTGGTGTCCTTCTTTATTTAAGGATTCCCATTACTTTGTTAAGGCCTGTCTCAGATGTTAACGGATTGGAACGATTGGGAAGCAGAATGAGATGCCCCAACACCCTATCCAACCTGTGGAAATTTTTTATGTTTGGGGGATATACTTCATGGGTCCTTTCCCTTCGTCCCATGGATTTGAATATATCTTGGTGGTAGTGGATTACGTCTCCAAGTGGATAGAGGCCATTCCTACGCGCACAAATAACCACTCTGTGGTCCTGAAATTTGTGAAGGCCAATATCATATCTCACTTTGGCTGCCCCAAGACGATTATAAGTGATGGGGGACCTCATTTCCGGAACCATCATTCCAATCGGCTACTCAGGAGTCTGGGAGTAACTCACAAGATTGCTACCCCTTATCACCCTTAGACAAGTGGCTAGGTTGAAGTCTTAAATAGGGAGCTCAAGAACATTTTAGAAAAGACTGTTAGGCCAGATAAGAAAGACTGGTCCCAAAAGTTTGATGATGCTTTATGGGCTTATCGAACAGCCTACAAAACCCCTTTGGGTATGTCTCCCTTCCGGATTGTGTACGGGAAAGCATGCCACTTACCTGTTGAACTTCAACATAGGGCACTTTGGGCTATCCAAAGTGTTAACATGGATTTAGAGCAAGCTAGTAAAGCACATTTATTGGAGTTGACTAAGCTTGAGGAGCTGAGGAATGATGCTTATGACACCTCCCAAGCTTATAAAGAGAGAACTAAGGTCCTGCATGACAAGTACATCCTAAGAAAGACCTTTGAGCCCAACCAACAAGTCTGGCTTTTCAATTCCAGACTTAAGTTTTTTCCTGGAAAATTGAAATCACGTTGGGATGGGCCTTATATTGTCACCAAAGTATTTCCGCATGGGGCTATGGAGATCAAAAATCCTTCCTCTTCAGCACCTCCCTTCACCGTCAACGGCCAATGATTAAAACCTTATGTAACTTTGGATGGCCAGCTGGTTGACGAGCTCACTCTTAAGGAGCCTTAGATCATTTCTTTTCCGCCTCAGGTAATATCTTCCCTTGGTCTTTCTACTCTCAATGAGGACATTGTTTGAACAAGGCATGGGGGGATAGGACCTGAGGCATCTATACATAGCATTTATACATAGTGCATTCATGCATTTAATTTAAATATTCTACATTGCATACATTTGATCGTAAAAAAAAAAACATTTTACATCATTGAGCTTAACTAGCTAAGTCCTGCATTCTTAGGCAAACTAGAACTTTAGGTTAGACTATGTTGACTCTAGGTGTATGACTTTAGAAGCTAAGTTGAAGTACTAGCTCTTGACCTTTCGGGTTCTTTGTGGACTTAAAAACTCAAGTAGGAGTTAAGTTGCAGACCATTCCTCTAGAGGTTGAGGAAGGAAAGCTAAGGATTGAGTTAAAGGCTAGGTAGTATCTGGTGTCTTTCTCTACCTTTTGGTTTACGGGTCCTCGTAACCAAAGTATCCACAATTCACACACACTTGGTCTTGTGTAAATAGTGATCACCTTAATTTCTTTCTTGGGAAAAAAATTTTGGTTCTCTTAGTTCTGACTTAGGAGAAGTTTGAAAGCACAAGTTGATTGGAAGAGTTCTTGCCGCAGGAGAGGTGGAGTACATACTCACCTTGAGGATGCAATGATAACATGTCACCTCCTTGGCGCTTGTCTCTTAGAATATCTATCCTACTAGGGGCATGTAAGCACATTGTGCGGTTCAGGTACCATGGGCGGCCCTATCTCGAAGAGTCGATTGCCACAAGCCTGAATTCAGTTTAGAAATCCATGGGCGATACTATCGCAAAGTGTCGATTGCCAGGAATTCTTGGGGTTGCTATGGGCGGTGCTATCTTGAAGCATCGAAAGCCAGGCACCCTTTGAGGTTTGGTGATGGGGACAATGAAGCCGACACAGACTATGCTGATAGCTTATCCAAGGTTAAACTTAGAGGAATCAAACAAAAAAAATTAATTAAAAAAAAAAGTCTCTTTCTTACTCTCTTTCCTGGTTGGCAATCAAACCAACCTTAAATAACTTAGACCAATGGACATGCACAGATGCTTTAATCTCTAGGACCAATAAACCCTAGGGTAGAGTTGGAAATCAGAGAAACCTATGCCTGCAACTCATCTTTAGCTGACCTATTCTATAACTTAGCAACTACTTGGGAACCTTAGGTCTAAAGTTTGAACTTAACATGTTTCTAAGGGAAGACCAATTGGGTTGGCTAAGTCCACTTGAAGAGTTGGTTTGTTGCTTGAATTTGCTAGGGACTAGCAAAAACTAGGCATGGGGGCATTTGATGAGCCCATATTTGTGGGCTAATTAGTTACTTAAATGCCTAGGAATTAGATTAATATTGGCATACAAATTGCATACAATAAGATGTAAATAGATTAGTCTAGGTATTCATTTATTTACATATTTCATGCATTGCATTCATACTTAGAATTCATTTAGAATAGCATGCATTAGAATAGTTAATCTTTTAGGTTGCATTACATGCATTATTTTATTTCACATTTCTTTTAAGGGTTTGCACATAAATAACCCCTTATTCCTTTTCTTTATTTTATTTGTTTCTTCTCCAACGGCCGCATGTAGGAGAGTGTGCAAGCTAAATGCGTAGCGACAATTGTGGATCTCTGCACCCCACGATATCGTTGCTTCACCAACGTCCTCCTATGTGCCTCCTCTTACAGCATAAAAGAAGATAGCCGCATCATCAGACAGGAGGCCACCACCATTCTGACCCACCACTATGCAAAGCCTAGAGCTTCTTCATTCCACACCATCGGCCTCCCACTACGAGCACAAGACCACTCCACCGCGGGCAGGCGGGGTGACAGACCGCCGCGCCATCTATGGCTTATGCATCACTGTGAGTGTGCGCCTGAAGGCCACGCAACCACTGCCAGCAACCATCGCCAGCAACCACCTTCAGTTCCTCACCCCCGCACCAGTTGAGATGTCTGGGTATGATCCCAGACGTCTGACCTCCCATATCTTCTTCCGTCTTCTTCTATTTTATCCTTGCTCTATTTCCCCTCCACTTCAACAAAACTCCCCTCGCCCGTGCCTGCACACTTACGCACAGGACATCACCTGCTCCACCACCTCCGCACACTTTCAGCAGTAGCTGAGAGCTGCCACCCTCCTAGCGTGCAGTCCGAGCGCCCACCTGTCTGTGCACGGCTGCACAACCTGCGCAAACTCCCCTCGCCCGCAGCTTGCAGTGTCCAGAAGCAGCAGCTGCACAGCATCTCGCACTTGCGCCTCCAATGCCCGGACACCAGTTTGCAATGCCCGCTAGCACCCAGTAGGCGCGCCTTCTCTTCCACATGCGCGTGTTGCCTCTAGCACCCCGCTAGCAGCTCCACGTGCCCGCCAATTTAGCGCCCTCGTCGACCTCCTCCAGCGCACCTCCAGCGCGCAGCAGCCCCCTTTCCTCCTACGCTTCCACGCTGCACCCCCTGAATGCAGCAGCTCTGCCCGCGCGTGTCCTCGCTGTACGGTCCACGCGGCTCAACAGCTTCGCGCCTCCAGCAGCACTTGCGGCCAGCAGCCTGCGAGTTCCCACACCAGCAGCAGCAGCAAGAGTCACCCAACGTATTCACTACCATCTCCTCCTTGCCACTGCCATCTCCGACTGTCGTTCGCTAAGCTGCCACCATCGTCGAGTAGCCCTCAACCCACTTGACCTCTAGTGAGATTCACGCTTTCGGTCGAGGTCTCCTCCATGCACGACGAAGTGAGAGAATTAATCCTCTGTTTTCATCTCTATTAATAATTACATGTGAATGCCATTGTGGGAGTTGATTTTAATTTATTGGATATTCTATTGTGCCACATTTATGAGCATCTTCCTCTTGTTCTGCATAATTGCAAAATCAGCATATTAAAGTCTTTTTATCTTGATTGAAAAGCGATTTTGGCTTGATTTCTTGATGAAATTAATAGTGAACATTGGTTTTTAACCTTGGCAAGTTTAAATAGGCCATTGCCTCCCTGTGGATATGACTCGCTCCTAATTGAGTGGTTATTTGAATTGTTGATTAGTCGATTTTTCCACCACTTACATACTACAACAGCACATTATTTCATTTGCGAAACTTAATCTAAAGCGGAAAATCATCTTGTCACCTGCGGTGCTCCTCTCCTTCTTCTTCCTTTTCTACCTGATCTCCTCTTCTTCTTGTTCTTCTTCCTTTTCTACCTGATCTCCTCTTCAGCTCCTGCCTTAGCTTCTCTTCCTTCCTTTTGGCCTGCAACAAAACCTACCCCTACCCGCGCACAGCTCTCCTCTCCTTCTCTCTTAGGTTCCGCTCTCCCAGAGCCACACAGTCAATCAGGTAATCGGGTCGGGTGCATACCCGGGACCAAGCCCACTGGCGTGCGGTGGTGGACAAGGAGTGAATAGGTTGGGTAATCGGGTCATGGCCAGGTCCGCATGGGTAGTGCCGCAGATGAGTCAGTGAAAGGGGGGAGGAGGACCTCACCCAAAATCAATTTACGTGCATGAGGGTGGCTTTCCACTTCCAAGGTGGGACTAAATGTCCCATCTTCTTCCACGCGTCGTAGCAGCAGATGGCTTCCTCAATTGGTGAGGCTGCAAGGGCATTCAACTCCAATAGAGAGCTTGGATGCGTGCATGCCTCAAGTCCGCATCGTCTGGGACTATCACCTAGAGCAGCAGTGCCTGGAGCATAGCTTCAAGCTCGCTTTAAGATCAACAGTAATGGTGGCCAGTGGCTGGATACCTGAAATCAAGAACAAGGGCCTTAAGGCCACATCAGAATGTCCAGCATGGTTGCCGAGGCACGGCGAATGGAATGGTGGTCGTGGCGAGGAGCGAAGGTGGCTGTGGTGGTGTGTCTATGGCTTACTGTGGGCGTGTGTGTGGGTGTGTTCGAGGGAGTGTTTGGGTGGTTGATAGAGTGATTGGAGTGAGGGGATATGATCAAGTAGCCGAGGCGGAGGTCGTAGGGTGGTCGACGAGGTGGATGGAGGTGCGGAGCGACGGGAGCACCTTTCCAGAGGTATCGCCGAAGTAGCGTTGGTGGGTCGTTTTGGGAAATAAAGAGAGGGAAAGAAAGTGTGAGAGAGAGAGAGTATAAGACTTTCCTCTAAGGGATGAAGAGGGATAGAGAATCCATGTCGGTATGGTTGCCGGATGTGGGGAAGATGAAGACCTCCGTAGATAAGGTGGCGGCGAAGATAGGGTAGTGGCAACATCAGTTGGTGTTGCACAACGCGGAGGAATGTGGCGGAGTTAACCCAACCATTGGTATTGTGGTTGGGCAACGAGTAAGTGAGGGAAGAGCCGTCGAAGCTTGCAGAGATTGTGGTCGGCGAGGGAGAGAAGAATCGTGGGGGAACCGGCCCAAATTCAAGCTGAGGAACATCGGTTGGGTCTGGGGAGTCTTTAAATAGGTCTCTGAGGAGGTTTTGTGCTTGGAAGCCAAGCTTCCAAGCAAGGAAGGGTCACCAGTGATGGAAATTCTTACGAGACCCAAATCTCTCATGCATTCGCATGAGAGATTGGGAAATAATTAGGGCATCAAACTGTGTTCATATTGGAGGGAATTTCTAAGAGAATTTCCCTTCCAATTTTGGAGGGGATTCTCTGAGCAATCATGAAGAAACCTCCTTTCAAAGCTCGTCGGATTAGGATTCCTCTACTATAGTGGCGAAGGGACCTATTTGCAAAGATGATGAAGAAGCTACAGGGCTAAATGCAAGGGTTTTTGAAAGTTAGGGGTAGAAATGTAATCAAACTGGACCTTTTTGCAAAGTAGGTCAAGATGAGTTCCCCTTAGGTCCAAATTTTGGTAAAAACCTAATTTGGACCTAAGGAATCCAATGGTGAAGTTGGATTTTGGGTTTGACCACGTTTGATTGGGTAATTTATGCAAAAATTGAATTTAGGGCAAATATCTATCTGAGACTCCATTCTAGGTCAAGATGGGTTTCATTGGCCAAATTGAAGGTACCAAACCCTAGAGGATATTTTTTTATGATTTTTAGAGGGTTTAAGTGAATTTTATCCTGACCAAAACATTGGTTAATCAAGTGGGTCTGTTTTAGGATTTCAAGAAATCATTTAATTCACAAGACACACACAAACCCTATTCTGTCAAATCCAACCCACTTTTTATCTTGTTAAGACCATTTGACCTTTGTTTAGCCATTGAGAAAACCCATGGTTGCACTGCATTGGTAAAATTGTAGTTTTAACTGTAGTTTCTTGTTTTACTCTTAGAATGGTTATGCAGTGAATTATGACCAGTAGGTTATGTAGGAGTATTTATTCTCTTCATTGGATCATAATGAGCTAGTTAGAGCTCATGATGTGTTCCCATCATACCCTCATGCCTAGCTTTTGCTAGTCCCTTAGCAAAATTTTAGGGTTTTAACTTTGATTCTAGACCATATAATCTTGTTGATGCTTGAAATTGTGATGTATGCTTTCTTCTTTAGATTAGGTTAAAATGCTGATAGTAGGCATAGAGTCACTCAAGTACCAACCAAGATCTGGACCTGACTAGCTCTAGCCTCAGTCTACTGCGAAGGTTGTTAAGGCCCACAAGAACTATCCTAAGGTTCATTGGACTCCGTGGTTAAAGCACCCATGCTTGTAACATATTTAGCCTTGGTTCAGTTTGCAGTGCATTTTTTGTAAGAGACAGGGGAATTTTCTTTGTTTGGAGAGTTTTCTCTCTCTTTTCTTTTTATTTCTAGCTTCAGATTGACTTTATAACACGGTCTGTATCGGATTCCTAATCTCCATCATCAATCCTCGAAGGGTCCCTAGCAATCGATGCTTCAAGATAGCACCATTGTTTGTTAGGCGAAATTGGGTTTTAAAGTAAAACATTATAATATAGTTGAAATCACTTTGGAAACAAATAGATTTTATTACTCGAAGTTTAAGTTTGAGGTCGAACACAGCGAGCAAATTAGGGTTTAGAAATCAAGAGCACAACTTGAGAAATTGAATATAATATGCAATAAAAACCAGAGTTATAGTACAATAATGTAGAACACACAAGATTAAAGAAATCAATGTAAACAAGCACAAAAATTGGACGTCTGATTTGTGAATCAGACGTCTTAAACTATGGGTGCTACAGTGCTTTTATTGCTTCTCTTTTCTATTCTGATCTCTTGTCTATTCTTCTCTTGCAGCTGCTTTCTTCCTTCTTCTTTCTTTCTTTTCTTCTGTTCTCGTGCCTGTGCCTTAGCCTTTCTTTGCCTTCAACTTCTTCTCCTTCCTTCTCTTTCTTTCTTTGGCAGCTCCTTCTTCTGCCGTCAGTTCCTTAGCCTCTGACTTTAGCGTCTTCCTCTTCAGCCTTGCCTTCTCCTTCCTTAGCTTTCTCTGGCCTCTGCCTTCTTCTTCCTTGGCTTATTCTTTTTCTCCTTTCCCTGCAAGAGCAAAACCTACCCCTACCCACGTGCACTCTCTTCTCCTCTTTCTCTTCTAGGTTCGCTCTCCCAGAGCCACCATCTCGGGTAATCGGGTCAGGTACGTGCCCAAGACCAGGCCCATCGGTGTGCTGTGGTGGGCGAGGAGTGCAGGATCTGGTATACAGGTCACACCAGGTCTGCGGAGGTCGAGTCACGGAGAGACGGGTGAAGGTGAGTGGGACCTCACCCCGTGGTCAGGAGGCGATAAAGCCTATGCACTTTTGCAATTTATTCAGCTGCGGGCGATCAAGAGTTTCCGAGGTGGGACTATCTTCCCACCTTCCTTCATGTACGTCCGCAGCAGGGAACTTTGCTTGACTGCAGCTGATGCTTCGACCTTCAGTGCCTATTGGCTACCTGGAGCTGTGCGCGAGGGAAGTCCGCGCAACTTGGGATTGTTGGCCTAGAGTGGGCAGACCTGGAGGGAGCTTGCTTACTGTCGTCAATGGCGACAACCCTCTGAACTTGTAATCATGCAAACAGCCTCTTGGCCACGTCAGAATGCTCAGGAAGCTTCGCTGAGGCTCGGCGAGTGTACTGCGGGGGTCAGCGTGTCATTGGGTTGCCGAAGTGCGCATGCCTAGGGCAACCTGTGGCCGTGTCTGTAGGTGTGTTTGGGGGATGGTTTGGGCGTGTGGCATGGTGAGTGAAGTGAGGGTTTATGATCAGTGAGGTATTATGGAGCTTATGGGGTGGTTGGTGAGGCAGATGAAGGTGCAGATTGACGGGGACACC